>CAMAPE010000019.1:39622500-40930000 GCA_945859875.1 Cuscuta europaea
AATTCTGCTAAATTATAGAAAAATTATACTCCGTATTTAAAATATATTTAATTAATGGAATAAAAAATTAGATGAAAATTAATGTAAATTTTTCTTAACCTTTTTCTTTATATATCCAATTTTTATCAAATTTGAGTTTTTTACGACTTTACAATACTTTTACTTTAATTTTTGAATATGTAAATTGTATTTACTAAAAATAATTTTATTATTAACAAGGATCACTTAAGTTTATAACGTGTCAAATATCGTAAATTCAACTGGGACCGTTACCCAGGCCGAAGGTAGTATACAATATTCATTCAATCTCTTTTTTATTTTGTCTAGTTTTTAGCAATAATGATATTGTACAATTCATATGAAGGTTTTAATGTTAATTAAATAAAAAATATACGAGTGACAGTGTGACACTAATAGCTTAGAGCATCATTAAAGGGAGGATGTCAACATTAAAAACATTGTGACACATGTCAATAGATTATTGGAATGTATAACTGTTTTGTACAAGTGGCAAATTTCAAATTTAAATTAATAAATGGAAAACTAAATATGATTCAGATTTTCCTTTCAATAGACTTTCTGATAACGAGATTTCAGTTGATCAAGCTTTAGCCTTTGCCAACAATTCACGTACATCTCTATTTGCCTTTGTCTCGTAAGCAATTTCTTCTTGATTTTCCCTTGTTAATTTGTTAAAAATTTTATCAATTGAATATATAATTTGTCAATCTATTGTTTTTATTGCGGAGATCATGACATGCATCCATGAAGCACTTTTCCAGGCAAGTGCATTGAGGTTAATATATTTTAATAAACTAGTTAATTTTCTTGTACATGAAAAAGTAATAACATATACATATGATTAATGATGAAAAAAAATATATACTTATGGTTAAATTCAAGTATTGAAATTTAATAACATCATTATTTTTATATCATTTTATACATAAATGTTTTATAAATGTTATCGTAGTTCCTATTGTAATGAAAAATATGCAACCGTGAATTTTTCAATTCGAGTGAATTTTTTACCGTAGTATCTCAAGTTTCGATCTACTTGAACGACTGCCCATTTTTTCTTTGATTTCCAACAAAATGGTTGAGGCACAACAAGAAACAGTCATAGGATTACTCGTAAAGTTTTTAGGAAAAATGGAAAAGAATAATCTCAACGGTGATCCGCTTGAAATAATCCAAATTATCAATTATCTCAAAATAATCCCAACTATTAGAAAAAATTCTCAAGATGCTTCGCTAGCTCATACGTGTTATAAGCAATTTAAGGGCTATTTTGAGAAAATTGATACATGGGATATGAGATTATTTCAAACGGATCACTATATAGGATTATTCATATCCATTTTTGCTTGTATTTTATCAGTTGTTATACCGTATGACCGGTATACGGTGAGCACCGTATACCGGCATACGGTTTGAGGTGGAGAGTATTATTTTTTATTTCTCTTTTTTAAAAAAATGGTAATAACTTTTTATTTTTGAATCGATTTTTATAAAATTTATATCAACATTTTTTATTTTTCATCATCTTTCAAATGAGACCAATATATATTGCCTACGTAATTTTAACATATTATCGAACTATTATATTAACCTATGTAAAATATGTAGTTTTACTTGTAGAAATATGTAACTCACTTTTTGTCAGGCCAAATGCAACTCGTGTGTCAAAATATGTAACTCTACGTGTAAAAATATGTAACTTTACGTGTAAAAATATGTAACTCACGTTCAGACATGTCAAATACAACTCGTGTGTATAAATATGTAACTCACGTGTATAAATATGTAACTTTATGTTGGAAAAATGTGTTAAAAATTGCATTAAATGATCATTTTGGGGCAATTATTTGAGTGGGGTTCACTTCCGATTTGGGTCGGGTCAAAGTGGTTTCGGATTTTCCTTGTTAAGGGCTACAATTCGATATATGGTACACTCAAAACGGATAACGGGTGAATGAGAAATTGATTCTCGAAGTTCACTCGTTGAAATGGAAAAACTGGGAAAATGATGGGTTTCTAGTGTGTTTTATCCCACACCGAAAAACTCAAGGGATTTTCACCCCCTTATAAAGGGAAGCCTCTTTTAAGGAGTTAAGATTCCTAAGGGTAAAGGCTCTCTCTTACGCGCAGGGGTGAGGGGTGCCGATCAAATCCCGAAACGGAGAAGAAAAACCACGACTCGTGTGCGCGGGCGACCTGCAGACACGAATGTCGTCCGAAAACCTACCATTCAAAGATACGGTCTAATTCTTGTTTCTTCCCGTAACGTTTTATTTTTCCTAGTGACAGAAGGGGTGGAGTTCTGTCCGGAACAGAGATGCTCGAGTTCTGTCCGGAACAGAAACCCTCGAGGTCTTCTGTTCGAAACAGAGACGCTCGAGGTCTTCTGTTCGCAACAGAGACCCTCGAGGTTTTCTGTTCGCGCAACAGAGACCCTCGAGGTTTTCTGTTCGCGCAACAGAGAACCTCGAGACCTTCTGTTCGCGACAGAGACCCTCGAGGCCTTCTGTTCGCAACAGAGACGCTCTAGGCCTTCTGTTCGCAACAGAAGGTCTTCTGGTCCGTTACAACAATTAATGCCCAACGTTCTTCTCTTTTAATGCTGCGTTAAATGGACAGTTTATGGACGATTCAATGCCCAACGGACTGGTCATTGATGTCCAACGTTCAGGTCCATTAACACCCCATTTAACACACAACAAATCCTCCTATAAATAGCTGGCAAGTGCTTTGCAACAAACACACGGTTTGACAACACACAATACATTCCTCACGTTTTCTTGAGCGAAAAACGCTTCCAGCTACTCCCAAATTTCCTAAGTGTTCTTGCTGTGTTCCAGTTCGCCGGAACTTTCGTTTGTGTGCTCAAACGATCGTTCGTTAGCCACCGTATCCTGGGAAACGGTCGTTGCAACGCTCCTAGCACCGTGGGAGGCGACGAATACGTTTTAAGGACATCGTGCGTAGCACGAGCTCTGGCTAAAATTTGTTCCATCTTATTTTCTGTTTTCTTTTAGCTATTTTGTTTATTAATTAATTTTATTTAATTAATATTTCTTCGTTTTTTTCGAAACACACCCAACACTTTACATACATGTAAAAATATGTAACTTTATGTGTTAAAATATGTAACTCGCGTTCAGGTAGGCCAAATGCAACTCATGTGTATATATATGTAACTTTATGTGTAAAAATATGTAACTTTAAACATAAAAATATGTAACTCACATGTATAAATACATATTACAATAAATTTTTTATATACACAATTTTAAGATAAATTGTGATTTACACAATTATTTTTCTGTATTAATTTTAGTTTGATTTTCCTTATAATCCAATACTCATTAATATAATAGTTCGATAATTTCTTATAATTACATAAGCAATATTGGTCTCATTTGAAAGATCATGAAATCATATAGTAAACGAAACAGTCCACATACATGCTTGACTGTGCACGCAAATTCATAAAGATTTTCATTGAAATTAATCTAATCTATGAAATATAACACATTCTTGATTTGTTAGTTTATTCCCACATTCTAAAACTTCTATTTGGACCGGGATTAATTTGATTTTCATATGAAATTGTATTTCAAATATTTAATGCCATCTTTAAGAACTTCTTAGCACCATATAAGAATTGAAACTCCTCCATCTCTTAATTTGTGAATGTTGATACAATTTTTCTAAACTGCAATCCTATTCCTTCGACAGTTCTTAAGCTACTCTTAGAGGCGTAATAAGTCGCCCATATTTTTATGTATGCCTTGGATACTCCGGGGAATATATAGTGCCATCTCTTTGAACATATACTAGGATGAACTTACCTATAGTTTTGACGTTTTCTTCTCACCTTTTAAAAAGGAGAGTGTGATTAAACGGTGTAATACTTGGATCCAGGGCCCCTATATGGGACCAAATTAAGCTAGGTAGGGTACCCGATCGAGCTCAAATGTCATACTCTATTAACATTATATACTTCGTATAAGGGTTGAATACACGTGGGTCCATTTTTTTACAAATCTCGAGACTTCATTGATTGATCCTACTATTTTCTCTTTAAGGATGTTTTTACTTGGAGGGTAATTCGTCCCAGACCAGACCAGATCAGATCAGACCAGATCAGACTAGACCAGACCAGACCAGTTCAGACCAGACCAGACCACACTTGGATAGTTATAAAAATACAAAGAAACCAGACCAGACCAGACCAGACCAGACCAGTTCAGACCAGACCAGACCAGCAAATTACGATCCAAGTAAAAACATCCTACTTTTATTGTATTACTTTCCTTTTTGAGTTATATCAAAATCAATGTTCTATTTCTTTTTTGATAGGTAATTTGTGATCCATATCATTTTACTTTATTTTATTCAAATCTCTATCACAACTTTTTCTTTGAAAGGAAAACTAGCATTTCATTAATTCAACCTATCATTCTCCAAATGGAGTACAATACAATCCAATGAAAAAACAAACTTTTTCCCCACAACCACAATGAACCAAGCCTCCTTATGAGACTCGTATAGCCAAAAGGGACTCTCACTATCTGACTAGACACATGATAGATCACCCAAATTTGAGCAAGATTAATCACGTACTAATCATGTGAGAGATTTGAAGCTTTTAACGACCAAACAAGTCTTATCACTTCCACCCAAAGAACTAGTAAGGACAATAAAAACAACAATAAAACACCTACCTCTAATGTCCAAAAAGATAATAAAACCAAAACAGAACATTAAAAGACAATATATAATTAACAAACCCTAACTTCGCGTTCATTTCTTGGTGGTGCATGGTTCAGGAGGGGGCGGACACTTCATCTTCTTCCAGTTTGTCCCTTCCAATTTGTTGATCGATGGATCCCAGTCATGCTCGTACCCTAAGACATCTCCCATGCAGATCCTTCGTTGATTTTCCCGACGTAATAGTTCCTACTAGGGATAGTTTTGAGCTTGATGCACCCGCCTCCATGGCTTCCACCACCATGAACCCATCCTCCTCCTTCATCCCCATCCGTCCATATACTTGCACCATTGCTTCGATTTGTTTCTGGTTGTAATTCTCTGCCATCTCGAAACTTATTTTTCGAACCTCACAAAACTGCTACTGAGAAGCTGACGAAAAACCTGCTACAAACTAGCCGTCACTTTCCTTGCGTGACAATATAGCCTGTGTTGCTTGTCGCAAGTCACCCGGATGAAAACCTTCTTCCATGGAGGAATTGCGCAACCATGCTGCGCTGCCAAAGCTAAACCCTAACTATTCGCTAGGTCTGTCCACCTTAGTTTCTATTCCTAAGTTGTATACTAATTTTATGTCATCTCAATCACAACTTTTAATTTCCAACCACTTTAATAATCGTTTTACCAAACTAAAACAAGACAACTGATATGGGACAGGAGTAGTATTAATTAAAGCTTGTCACCCACCTCTGACGTAGGGTATAGGATCCACTCGTAGAGGGGTGTAACAAGGCAAGACCTAACAAACCCAAATTTGAGAAAAGCTCTGAAGTTTTATACTCCTTCCGTCCCCAAAACAAGTTACCTGTTTGATTTCACACAGATTAAGAAAATAAATTTGACTTTACTATGGAGTGCACTGTTTTGCACTGTTCAAACATTGTTTGTCACTATTTTGCACTGTTCAAACACTGCTTGGCACCGTTTGACACTGTTTTGATGTAGATAATTAGCCAAATAAGGAAAGTAAGAAAGTGTGAACTTAATTTAGGGACTGCCCAAAAAGGAAAGTGGTAATTTAATTGCGGGACGGAGGGAGTATAAAAGGAGATTGTGTAAAAAATTATATGAAATCATTGTTTATACCCGCCCTACCCAAGCCACTCCTAGCTAGGTGATTGCATTCCGTGACTTCTTAATCCAATGTGAATCATTTTTTGTGTATACGCTTATTTTACACGCCACATAGACAACTTCATAGGCAGTACAAATTTCTAAAATTATGTAACTTTTTTGAGAAAAGAGACAACAATTATATTTGCGGGAACTAATTAAGGATATGTATAAAAACGTGTAGAATTGACAAGTACAAACTTAATTATGTGAATGCTCTTAGTCTATGAGCTCTGTAGATGATGTGGAAGAGAGATAATAATGGGAGGGTGAGTAATGGAGCTACGAAAATGACCTGGCCTAACATTGTAACAATGACACTCATAATAATCACAACAATAATAAATACATGTAGATTCTATGGTACTCATGGTATCATACTTTTGTTCACATTGACTAATGAGAAAATTGTATTTGAATGATTTAAATCTAAATTAAAAAGTATATAATGATGTGGACGAATCAAGTGAATGATAGGTACGATGCCCAATTTTTAAATTGATACCCGAGTTGTGACCTAATAATAAAATATCTTAAACAAACAAACATAAGCACGATATGTAAGAGTCGTTGGAGCGTTTCCAAGCAGCTTGCTATCGATCTACTCATCTCCTTTAACTTTGTCGTACATTTGACATAAACCTTATATATATACCCCACCACCAATCCCCCATTTCTCCATTCATTCCATACATACAATCATAACTCACAACAATCCAATACACTAAACACTCTCCCTCTCCGCTCTCTCCATCAAAATCCAAGAAAAGTCAAACCCAGAGAATAAAAAATGGAGCCAAACAAATTGCCCGTCATAGCAAAGCGGTTTTGGAGCCTGGTCAGGGCGGCGCTCTTCATGCTCCGGCAAGGCATCTCCAAGAGGAAGCTCATGCTTGATCTCAACCTCAAGCTCAAGCGCCGCAAGATCGAAGCCGCCCGAAAAGCCGCCTTGAGCAACCTCATCTCCCCGTCATCCGCCTCCGCCGCACCCGCACCCGAAGACTTCGCCGACCCATCCGACGCCTACGAGTTCAGCTGCGAAAACAGCCCCGCCCACCGCGCCCCCTCCGCCGCCTCGCTCGGCTTCGTGAACATTGTCATCAAGAAGCTGACCAAGCACCTCCGCCAATCCGCGGCCGCCCACTCTCTGCCGCCCAGTGAGGAGGAGGAGATGGTGAAGGCGGCGGAGGAGATCGTGCTGCGGAGCGCGGCGGCCTCTCCGGCGCTGCCCGGGTTCGGTGCGACGCCGTTAGTGAGGCCGCTGCGGGTGACGGACTCGCCCTTCCAGTCGAGAGACAGTAACAACGTTTATGACGGCAGCGACGTGGACGAAGACGCCGAGAAGTTTATTCGCAGGTTTTACGAAAATCTGCGGCGGCAGTGTTCTCAGTGACTATCATCGTACGAGTCGGGTCGGGTCGGGCTGAAATAAGTAATACGGAGTATTGAAATAACAAGGAGGGGTCGGATCTTGAACTGTGCAGCATATGATTAGGGCACGCGATCTGAGATCTGTGGTTGTTGCGTGAACGGAAATCTGTACTTTGCTTTTTTCTTTATAAGTCCTGCTTTTTGTTTCACTTTCTTGAAGTTTCATTAGGTAGAAAAAAACAGTGAAAATGTTATGTAAAATCATGAACATGAAAATTTAAAGAGTGTTGTCTGTATTTTATACGAGTGTATTTTCAGAATATAGTTTCAATGATTTATCCATTGGATTCACAGTAAGTATTGTAGCATCTTTTCACCTAAGGTAGGTGCCCGTCTTTGATTACTCATCCAAAAGAGAGTCATTCGATTTAAGTTTTAAATTAAAAAGCGCCCAAGTTTGTATCTGTTGATTCTGTTCGTTCTAGCACAGAAGTGCTTGGTGCAACTCAAATTATACTTTGTGTAACTTTCTACTCTCTCCGTCCTGTTGGAATGTTCCCGCTTTCCTTTTTTGGATGTCCCGTTGGAAAGTTCTCATTTCCCTAAATAGAAAGTTATCCTACATCAAAACAAGGTCAAACAGTGCAAAACAGTGTCAAACAGTGTCGAAACAGCTAGTGTCAAACCGTGTCGAAACAACTAGTGTCAAACAGTATCAAAACAGTGTCAAAATAGTAAAATTTACCCTCTGGTAAGTTTATTTCCTTAATATGTGTATAGGTCAACCCGGGAACATTCCAACGGGACGGAGAGAGTAATATTTTATGTAAATGTCGTGATAAAAGATATAAATAAGTACTCGTATTAATAATGTGTAGGATGTTGTAGTATAGATACTTTATATCGTGACTCATTATCGGGTAAATAATACATCCTGAAATTCCCCTTAGTTTACGATATTTGACTGACAATAAATTAATTTGATCCATGTTCACAATCAAATTATTTTTAGTAAATAAAATTTACATATTCAAAAACTACATTAATTTTTTTTACAAATCCTAATAAAAACAAATTATATTTCAAGAATTCCAGGCGAAGGAACCCGGGCCAAGCTGCCCGACAATTTTTTGAGTCATTGACTTTGTATCATGATTCCATCGTTTCTGGAGATCTTGTGTAGATGGGCCTCGTCTGGCCGAGGTGGGTATTCTAGCAACTGTAGGGAGTCGTGTGTATCGATGAGTATGTGGATTGTGGGTCCGAACCCATATACTTTATCAGGAGTTCCTCATTCTTTGAGCTGATAGATGTCAAGGTGAGAGGGAGTAGAGCATCTTGTGATTTGTAGTTTGGTGATTTTGCATTTTCTGAGATTGGCCGAGGCATGGGTGCTTTTAGCTCATGAGGGGCTTTTGTCCTTTAATGTTTGTTTCTCATTTTTGTTTTTGCCAAGGTGAATTCCCTCAGTCCCCCAATCATTTGAGTCAAGAGATGCTTTTGGGTTGATGAGTAGATAACATTTACGTCGATCTGCCACCTGCAAATTGGCAAGGGATCCAATCTCTTCGGCGAAGCTTGACCGAGGCAAGCCTTGGGGAGAATCTTTGGACGAAGGTAGCTGGCCAGACACCATCAACGATAGATGTGAATTGAGGTGTGTATATTTATATATTTTTAATTAATTATACCTATGGATGATGTTGAGACGTGATCTTTCGAAATCGAGATGTGACTGTTCGAGGGCGTGTTGTTTAAAATGTAGTGGCTCGTGGACAGGGGGCGTTTACGTGTTGTGACTGCGGAGCCATGTGGCATGTTAATGATAGAGTATAGTTCTAGATAGAAGGGAGGGCTTAGAGAGATAAAGATATGACCTTAAAGATTTTCAGAACCCTTTACACTTACCCCAAGGGGGTATTTATAGAAAAAATATGGATTGAGTTCTCAAGCCTGGGAGACCGAATTACAATAATGGGCCTGATGGATAGTGTACCCGGGGGTAGCTTATCCGAGGGGTTATTTCGGGGAATAACAAGAGAGAAGTCAGAGCAAGTAAGTATGGAGAGAGAAAGTATATTGGAGAGTGTTCAGCGTTTTCAGCGTGTTATGACTTGTGACTTGGTTACAAATGGGGAAATGGGGTGCTATTTATAGTAGCAATAAATGTCGGACAGGGACACGTGTCAAGCGCCCATTGGCCGAGAGGTCACCTAAACTGGTTGGCGCTGGCAACCGCATGTGGCCGCATTTAATGCGGCTGTTGGATGGGACGTTGTACAGGGTACAATGATCTGTACGCATGTGGCGCGGATATCTTGTCGGGGAAGGTACCCTCGGCTGTAGAGGACTAGCCGAGGGCTCCGAGTACCGGGGACCCCCTTGGTGCCGAGGGCTCCAGGTGCCGAGGGCTACTGATTTTCGCCGTTTTCCCCAGTAACTTTGTTTTGCTGTGTTGGCCCTCCTGTGAGAGTTAGAGCCTTCGGCCAGGGGGCCGAAGGCACCCCTGGTGCGCATTGTGGGCTGCTTGGTACTCTGGGCGCTGTGATTTTGGCCTGTTGTGCTTTCTGGGCTTGCTGGGTCTTTATTGGAGTGGTAGGAGTCTGTGGGCCGGGGGTTCCCGGGCCATATACTCCATCAGGAGTCCCTCACTCCTTTTGCCGAAAGGTACTTGAGGGAAAAGGAGTAATTGTGTTTGTCCTCTGCCGTTGTTTCGTTTGTAGCTTGTAGAGTTGTGGGTAGTTTGCTGTTTGTTTATTCTGCCGAGGGCAGTCCCTCAGTTACCCACATGTCGGGACTTGAGGGGTCATGTTTGTGATTTTTTGTGATTTTTCCTGAGGGGGTCCTCCAGTCCCCCACTCCTTGAGGCACTTGCAAAGTGGTGAAAAGGAGTAGAGTAGTTGTGTTGCTGTTTTGGGCCGAAGGCTGACGCTTTTCGTTTCATTTTGGGGGGATGCCTCGTTAAAAACCTCATTACGAAAAACCCTGTGGGAAGAAATCCTAATGAGAGAAAAAGAGTGCACCGAATTCCCCCAACGATGAATCGAAAATGTGAAACCTTGGTTCGAAATGGAGAATAATGTTGATGTCGAAGGCTTTCCTTGTTCTGAGGGCTCATGCGTTGATTAGCCGGAGGCTTGTCGTTGATGTCCTGGGAGGTGCCGAAGGGGAGTCCCTCAATCCGGGGATCGAGGGCATAATGAATGCGGGTAGTAGTTGAATTGTTACCGTGGTGTCCTCTGTCTGTTGATTAGTTGGTGATGAGGATATTCGAGGGCTCCTATTACCTGTGTGCCGTAGACTACCTGTTAATGAGGCGTACTCCCCGGGGGCTACCCGACACTCAAAGTGCTGAGGGGGGATCCCCGAGGGGTGGCCTGATATGAAGCCTTAGGCTTCTACAGGAGTGATCCCGAAGGCATCCGTTATGTAGTGTGTGGGGCACAAACCGGGAGTGTCTCCGGGTAAGTGTACCCGGAGGCTTTTCTTGATGAAGTGGAGTGAAGTGAAAGGCCCGGGGGGTCCCAGAATATAGCCATTGGAAATATAGCCGTTGGAATATGTAACGTCAGGATATAGCCGTTGGGTGGGGGTGGGGGGGGGGGGGTTGCCACGTGGTGCGTGCTCGTTGGCTGCCCGTGGGCGGGCGTCACCGATTGGGCGAAACCGCGGTCTGTAATGATGGCAGTCCAACCGGAGGCCCGGTTTCAAGGCCCAAGCCCGGATCCCAGCGCCTAGAATTACCCCAAGGCCAGGGTCATTCTCCGTTGTGCGATTTCAGTGTAGCGAAGCTCTGGCAAAATTTTTGTAGAGAGAGAAACCTGCCTTCGGTTGAATCCTCAACTCTCAAGGTCAGTTCCCCATTGCTCTTCTCCTTCTAGTTAGCTGTGCCCTGCGTCTTTAGGCTAGGAGATAGCACTTTTAGAAAACTCTAGTGTTTCCGAGCCCTCGAACGAGTGCATAGATGTCGTCCCAAAGTGATTCCCAGGACATCTCGGGGGCGCCCTCGATGGAGGATGAAGTCATCTCGGACGTGGAGTCCTCAAGCGAACAGCCCTCAGTGGGACAAGACGCTATTGTCGCCATGGAGCTGCAGAGAGCCCTCGTCGCTGAGGCGGAAGCCGAGGGCTTCGAACAGGAGTGTGAAGATGAAGAGCTGGCCCTCGCCTGGCAAGCAGCTGAAGAAGAGGCGCAGAAAGAGGGCGCGAGGGTCACTGTTGCTGTTTCCCCCCCTCGGGGCACTGGCGAGGCCAGCACCTCTCGGCCGCTGAATGCGGTTCCCATCCGGGTGGCCCCCGGGAAAAAGAAGGCCAAGGTCGCTGCTCCCAAGAAGAAGGGCAGCGTTGCAGACCAAGGGAAGCCCCTCGATATGCCTGAGGGGTATTCATACTTGAATACTGCCGCCTTAGAGATAAGGTCGAAAGCTCATGCGGCGGATATTTACGTCACTCAACTACACGTGGGCCCCTTGGCCATCGTGGTGACACAAGGTCCCGATGACGTCCTCTCCCGGGCTCCCGAGGGCTGCATTGCGGTGCACATTCTTTCCGTGTCCATGGGGCTCCGGTTCCCCCTACACCCCTTCCTCCGGGAGTACCTCCGGTTTGTGAGTTTGGTCCCCTGCCAGCTGACCCCGAACAGCCATTCCTACATCACGGGGTTCCTCCAGCTCTGCAAGTCCCGGGGGGTAACACCTAGCCTGGATCTCTTCTTCCAGAGCTTCAACCTGTGCCGGGGGGGGGGGGGGGGGCATGCGAATGCCGAGGGCTTCGCAAATTTGTAGCAAGTGCGCTGTTCAAGCTCTTCACTGAGGCGCCGTCCTCGAACAAAGGGTGGAAAGACCGGTGGTGCTACGTGAAGCTGGCCGAGAGCCCCTTCCCGAGGGAACTGCGTGATCGGTTTAGGAAGCATGAGAAGAGGAGGAGCGCCGCCCTCGAGAAAGACGGCAGGATCCTGGCCAAGATCCCGGAGGGCCGGGACAAAAACATAACCATCAAGGAGTGCACCCAAGAGGAGGACCTGTACACCCTCGGGTTCAGGCGGTACAGCTTTCTGGGGGAAACGGACGAAAGGTTCCCAACTTTTGAGAGAGCCTCCGGAGGTAGTGGCTGAGGGCATCCTTTAGACTTATGTATATTTAGGTGTAGATATGCCTCTTGTTGCATCTTTTCTCCTTCGGCTTTAACCGTTTGTTATTTTTTTCAGGTATCAACATGGACCTCAATGCCTTCGCCAACCTCAAAAAGCAAAAGGTGAAAGCCCCGGTCCAGAACGAGCCCGTCAAGCAGAAGCCCCTCGGGGAGCTGAAGAAGGGCAGTGAGCCCTCGGGGGAGGTTGCAAAGCGGAAGGCCGCCGGCAAGGCCCCAATCCCCGAGGGGAAAAAGCAGAAGAAGGGGGACGCCGGGAAGAAGGCTCCCCTGGTGGTGGTGGTGGACGAGCATTCCGCCTCCGAGCCCAGTGCTCCAACTGCTCCTTGCCCGCCCTCGGGTAAAGGTGGTGAGGCAAGCTTGCCTCGGGAGGACATACAGTTCTCCCTGCCGAAGGGGGCAGCCATTACGCATGGCACAGTAGACCCCCGGGAATTTTTGGGTGGGGCTACGCCCGCTCTGGATAGGCGGGCCCTCGGGAAGCTCGACGATGAAGCCCTCGAGTCCAAAATCCTCCGGTCCTCCCTTACCGTAAGTTCTTCTCCTTCCTTTCTTCTTCTTTCTTTTTCCTTTGCATAGTGGCCTATGACTTTATCTGTTGTGTGATCATAGTTTTAACCCCTTACTTTGTTGTTTGTTTAAACAGGCCTGCATAGCCCTCGACGAACACGCCAGGAGGTTCGACGAGTGGCGCCTCCAGAAGGCGCAACAGGAGGAGTCCCTCAAGAAACTCGTTCATGACAATGCCGAGGCCGTGAGGCAGATGGCTCAGCTGGAGAGGGACCTCCAGCAGGCGAGGGCGGAAGCAGAAAAGGCGACCAAGGAAAAGGTGGAGGTGGAGAAGGCGGCTGCCGAGGCTGCAAAGAAGGCCCTTGAAGACGCCGAGGCCGCAAAAGCAGAGGCCGCCGCCGGCGCAGTCGCTGCCTTCATGACCGAGGGCTGGAAGGCCGAAGGCCATAAAGACTGGGTGGCCTCGGTCATGGAGAGTTCTGCTGACGGGTGGGTGAAGGGCCCCGGGGCGATGTGGCTAGCCCGAAAGGGTGAAGATTACTATGCCGGGGGGGGGGGGGGAGTTCTTCACCCAGGCCTTGATCTACAGGAGGCTCGCACGGCACCTGAAAATAGAGCCAACGGCCTTCGACCCGGCGGCATACGGTACCCCCCCCTCCAGCCTGATATCAGAGTCCCCCTTCCCGAGGGCGTCGAGAGGCCAGAACTGGAGGATTCCGAACTCTTGAAAGAGGCCGAGGGTGATGAGGCAGAGGCTGATACGGAGGTCATCTCAAAGCCAGCGGAAGAGGCTGCCCCCGGAGCTGACAATATATGATCTGTATTTCGTAGTGTTTTGAACATCTCTTTCTTTTTTTTATGTAATGGACATCTGTGTACTCTCGGCCTCGGCCATTTTGTAACATATACTCTAATTCTTCCCTTAATGAATGAATGCTTGCCTTCGGGCTTCTTGTATATAATTTGTCCTCTTTAATTCATTTCTTCTCGAATGTATGTCGTCGTTTTCTTTTGAATGTATGCCTTCGCCCTTCTGAATGTATGTCTTCGCCCTTCTGCATGTATGTTTAGGACTTAGAATATATTCTTCCAAGTGTAGTGCTTCTTGTAGCCCTCGGCCACTGAGTATATTGAATCAGTTGAACCTTTCACCGAGGGCACAATGTTCAGGACTTAGAAAATATTTCTAAGTGTTTGTTCATCTGTTGGCCCCCGGCTGATCCTTCCCTCCGGTTCTATGTAGCCTTCCTGAGATGACCGGAGGTGAGGTGCTTAGGACTTAGAAAATTTTCCTAAGTGTTTCAATACAGTTTTAGCCTTCGGTAGTTGGGCATCCTTCGCTGGATGTATGGCCGAGGGCCCAGCAATAGTTAGGACTTAGAAAATATTTCTAAGTGTAGTCTCACCAAGCCTTCAATCGTGTGACCCCTCGGGTTGCAGGGAGATTCGAGACTTAGAAACTTGTCACCGAGGGTAAGAGCTTTTGGGACTTAGAAATAAATTTTTATAAGTGCAGCATGTATGAAGTAGGAGCCCTCGGGCAGCATGGAGATTTGACCGAGGGTCAAAGTATGTAGGACTTAGAAAAATTTTCTAAGTATAGCTTCACCAAGTCTTCAACCGCATGGCCCCTCGGGCAGCATGGAGATTTGGCCGAGGGCCAAAATATGTAGGACTTAGAAAATATTTCTAAGTGTAGTATGTGTGAAGTAGGAGCCCTCGGGCAGCATGGAGATTTGACCGAGGGTCAAAGTATGTAGGACTTAGAAAAATTTTCTAAGTATAACTTCACCAAGTCTTCAACCGCATGGCCCCTCGGGAAGCATGGAGATTTGGCCGAGGGCCAAAATATGTATGATGGAGTATATGGGTCTGAGCCCCAGGACCCACATACTCGGAAGAACAGAGCACAAGACAACAGAGTGGCGCCCTCGTCGGCCCAGACGCCCTCGTCGGCCGAGAAGAAGCCAACTCGGATTATGATCCTGAGTCCAAGGAACCCGGGTGCCCCCGTCGGCCGTGCCCTCGTCGGCCGTGCCCTCGTCGGCCGTACCCTCGTCGGCCACGCCCTTGTCGGCCACGAGGACCTCCCAGAATCGGATCCTATACTTACTCATTTGTACAGCCCATTAGTGGCTTTGTATTCGGCCCAGTAGCGGTCCAGTTGTAAATGGGCCTCCCAAGCCCAAGGCTTGGGAGCCCAACCCTAATTTTCTCTATAAATACTCCCCTTGGGAGTAGTTATAGGGGTTACAAAATCATTCTATTGAAGCATATTATTGCACTTCTCTCTCTAGCTCTCACTTCTCTCTAGAATCTAGGAGTTAATACTCCATCATTTGGTGCTCTCGTTGAGAGCTAGAACAATCAAGTTAGCACCCTTCGTCGCTACCAAGCACAGCTAACCACTGATCATGGGGAGAACTAAGTCAAACCGCAACCTCGTCAGCAAAGTCATCCCTGAGGACCAAGAGCCCAGGGAGCACGATGAGGAAGCCACGGCCGACCAGGTCGGCGGAGGGGACCTCTTCCAGGAGGCCTTCAACCTCACGACGGACCTCCGCAACCAACTCAACGGCGGAGTCCCCGACGCCCGCCTCAGCCTGGAAAAGAAACGAGCTGAGAAAGCGGACCACGCCCCGGCCCAGCCTATGGCCACGGCCTCTCCGTCCGTAGATCCTCAGGTCCAGGCCGCACTGTCGGCTATCATCGCCAGCTTGGCTCAGAATCCCACCGTCCTCAGCGCACTCTTGCCAAGGACCGGGGGAAACGTCACTCCGCCTCCTCATCCCCAACCACTGACCGACCAGATAGGCAACAATGAGGGGGTTGTGGCCCAGGACACGGCGTCGTCCCATTCCCACCCTGCTTCCCCTCTTCGGCCCGGGCAGACCCCAGCGCGTGGAAAAGCCTCTGCCTTCAATAGGCTTGGTGACACGCGCCGTCGTCCGGTTTCGGAGAGGATGGCGGGACGGATTGGTGATCCTCGTCCTGGCTCGCCAAGGGAAAGCTTGGGGTCTGTGTCCCGGACAGCGGACCAGCCCCGCCCGGACAAGGGAAAGGGAAAGTTGCATGAAGATGACGTGCGACACCAGATCAACGTGGCTCACAACGAGCGCTTGAGGAACCAGCCGGGTGGCGCTACGGCCGCCAGGGACCCCCGAGACGAGGTCATCGCCCAGCTGGAGAAGAGGCTGGCTCAGATGGAGGCCAAGCAGTCGGCCAACGTCCCCACGGCCGGCGCCTCCAACGACCCCGGCCTCAACGCGCTCATGAACAAAGTCAGCGCCCCGGAGAGGGAGCTGGCCGAGGGGCGAGGTGACCCCATCATCCAGGTCAGGACTAGGACCCCTTTCACGACCAGGGTCCTCTCGGCCCCCATCCCTGAGAAATACAGGGGGAACGCCATCAAGTCCTATGATGGCCGATGAGACCCCCAGGAGCACTTCAGCCGCTATCAAAACAACATGCTGATGGTTAATGCGTCAGACGAATACCTCTGTCGTTGGTTCCTCTCTACTCTCGAGGGGCCAGCGTACGAGTGGTTCAACGGGCTGCCAGAGGGAAGCATTGACTCATGGCAAGATCTCGCCCAACGCTTCCTCACTCACTTCGCCGGAAGGAAGCGCGCCAAGAAGTATTTCACCCACCTCCTCTCCGTCAAACAGCAGCACGAGGAGTCCCTCCGGTCATTCATCGACCGATGGACGAGGGAGACCGAGGAGGTCGAGGGGGCCGATGAGCGCACCCTCCTCGCCTTGTACCAGGGAGCCCTCCGCAGCTCCCCGTACGCCAGGAGCCTCATCACCGACCCCCCGAGGTCGTACACCAAGGCGCTCCAGCGCGGAGGCTTGTACGCCGACGCCGACGAGCTCCACAATCACAAAAGAGAGGGGGGCCATCCCCCCAAGAAGACAAATCCTTCGCCGGCCTCGGGTCCGTCCCCGGCCGGCCAGGGTGCCCAGGGCCGCCACGGCTCTGGTGGACAAAGTAAGAAAGACCGCCACTGGCGGCCGAGGCTGGAACGGCCGGGGGTAGCCCTCACCCACCCGGTCGGCACCATCCTCGACTATGCCGAGAAGCACGGCCTCATCGAGCAGGCTCCTCGGCCGGCCGAGGAGGTCCTGGCCATCCAACAGGGCGGCACGTATTGCCGGTTCCACAAGAACTCGTCGCACAACACCGACGATTGCATCACGTTGAAGAAGGCCATCGAGCGCCTTATTCGCCAGGGGGAACTCTCCCAGTTTGTCAAAGGTGGCCCACGTAAAAACACTTGGGTAAACACCGGCAAACGTGGGGGCGAACCCTCTGCGAAGAAGCGCGAGATTGGTAGGCTCAGCGACGACGAGGACTTCGAGGAGCCTCCGCCGAAGAAGAATCACATCAACCTCATCGTAGGCGGGAACACTGGGGGGGACTCCGCCACTCAGAGAAGGAAATGGGCCCAATCCCTTTACATTGGAGAGGTGTCCCACGTCCCCCCCCCCCCCAGCCGAAGAAGCAGCGGGCGGAGGCTATCACCTTCACCAACAAGGATCTGCCTCCGGGTACGGAGTCACACAGGGACGCCCTCGTCATCCGATGTGAGATCGGTGACTCCATCATCCACCACACTTACATCGATACGGGGAGCTCCGTCAACGTGATGTACCTAGACACCTTCAAGCAGCTGAAGCTGGACAGAGCTCTGCTGAAGCCGATCAAGACCCCGTTATCCGGCTTCACCGGGGACTCTATCGACGACGAGGGCACGATAGTCCTCCCCGTGGAAGTCGGTGACGGCCCCCACCATGCCAAAATTGACATGGAGTTCATGGTGGTCAACCTCCAGTGCGCCCACAACCTGATCTTGGGCCGACCAGCGCTGGAGGACTTGGAGGCCATCATCTCCATGAAGCACCTATGCTTGAAGTTTCCCACCAATGACGGCATCGGCTACGCCAGAGGAAACCAGAGGATAGCCAGAGCTTATTACCTCAAGCTGACGAGGCCGGCCGAAAGGGAAGGGCAGCGGATAGACACCATCACGGCCGCCGTCGCCATGGACGAGGAGAGGCCACATGCAGAGCCAACCGAGGAGGTCGAGGAAATCCCTCTGGATACCTCCCGGCTGGAGCGGGTTCTCAGGGTCGGAAAGCAACTCCCCCAGGACCAGCGAGATGCCATCCTCCTCGTCCTACGGTCATACGCCGTGGTCTTCGCGTGGGGCCCGGACGACATGCCCGGCATCAGCCGCCAGGTGATCACTCACCGGCTGACCGTCGATCCGGCCTCCGCGCCCGTCAAACAGAAGCGGCGCTACTTGTCCGCTGACAGGCGGGACTTCGTCAAAGGGGAGGTCGCCATGCTCCTATCGATCAGACATATCAAAGAGGTGAAGTACCCAACATGGTTGGCCAACGTCGTCCTCGCACAGAAACCGCCGACGTTCAGAATGTGTGTTGACTACACTGACCTGAACAAGGCATGCCCCATGGACCCGTTCCCTCTCCCCAACATTGATCAGTTGGTGGACGAGACGGCGGGATGCGAGTTGATGTCGTTCCTCGACGCTTTCAGAGGATACCACTAGATCTCCATGCACGAAGATGACGCCGAGAAGACGGCATTCATGACCCCAGAGGGGATATTTTGCTACCTCGTCATGGCCTTCGGACTCAAAAACTCCGGCGCCACCTATACTAGGATGGTGGCCAAAATCTTCAGAGCGGTCCTTGGCCGGACGATGGAGGCGTACGTCGACGACATGATCGTCAAGAGCAGGCAGGCCACCTCCCACGCCGACGACCTCCGGGAAATCTTTGAAATCATGAAGGAGTTCAGGCTCCGCCTTAACCCCAAGAAGTGAGCCTTCGGCGTCCAGGGCGGCAAGTTCCTTGGCTACATGGTCAGCCGGAGAGGCATCGAGATAAACCCAGAGAAGACGCAGGCCATCATCAACATGGAGCCGCCCCGCAACGTCAAGGAGGTACAACGACTGACGGGGCGCCTGGCGGCCTTGAACCGGTTCCTCTCCAGGTCAGCTGAGAGGGCACTCCCCTTCTTCCAGATCATGCGCAAGGCAAAAAGCTTCAAGTGGACGACGGAGTGCCAGGAAGCATTCGACGAATTGAAAAGGTACCTGTCGTCCCCACCCGTACTCTCCAAGCCCAGAGCCGGCGAAACCCTCTTCCTGTACTTAGGGGTGAGCACGTCGGCCATCAGCTCCGTGCTCATCCGTGAGGACGAAGGGGTGCAGAAGGCCATCTTCTACATCAGCAAGACACTTAGGGAGGCCGAGCTCAGGTACTCCCCCATTGAGAAGACGGTGCTGGCCATCGTCCACACCGTGAAGAAGCTGGGGCACTATTTCCAAGCCCACACCGTCCATGTGCTGACCCAGCAGCCTCTCGGCGCGCTCATGAGGAGCCCCACTAGCTCCTCGAGGATGGTGAAATGGGCGATCTTCCTCAGTCAGTTTCAAATTGAGATCAAGCCAAGGCCATCTATCAAAGGGCAAGCCTTGGCCGACTTCGTCATCGAATGCACAGCAAGGGAGACGGCCGTCGCCAACCCCGGGCCGGAGCCGGACGACACATGGACCCTTTTCACTGACGGCTCGTCGGCCGCGAAAACATGCGGCGGCGTCGTCGTCCTCATATCCCCTGAAGGATTCAGAGCCTACTATGCAATCCGCTTCAACTTCAGGGTATCAAACAACGAAGCCGAGTATGAGGCCCTCCTCAGCGGTCTCAGACTCGCCGCCGGCCTCAAGGCCAAGCACCTCAGAATCAAGTGCGATTCAAAACTGGTAGTAGGCCAGGTGAAGGGATCGTACGAAGCAAAGGAAGGCCGGATGAAGCAGTACAAACAAGCGACGGAGGAACTGCTGAAAGCGTTTGAAACCCATGAGATCACTCAGATCCCAAGGGCCGAGAACGCCGAAGCCGACATCCTCTCCAAGCTCAGCTCGGACACCCCGAAGCACATCTCCCAGTTGGCCAAGATCGAGGAGTTGAGCATGTCCAGTATCCATGCCAGCCCCGTCTTGTGCGTCCACCAGCGACTAGAGGACTGGATCTCCGACATCGCCACCTTCATCACCACGGGGGAGCTGCCCCAGGACGAGGAGAGGGCCAAACTTGCCAAACTCAGGGCCCCAAGCTACACCATAGAAGATGGCAAACTCTACAAACGGTCCTACAATGGCACTCTCCTCCGATGCCTGCACCAGGACGAGGCCGACACCGCCATGGAAGAAGTTCACTGTGGCGTCTGCTCCTCGCACCAGGGTCCTTTCAGCATGTCCCGGCGTCTCGTCGTCCAGGGCTTCTTCTGGCCGACGATGGCACGGGACTGCGCTGACCTGGCCAGGAAGTGCACCACATGCCAGGTACTCCAGAAGGCCCCTGGTCGGCCAGCTGTCAACTATGCCCCTGTCAGCACCGCAATTCCATTCTCCAGATGGGGGATTGATCTGGTCGGCCCCCTGCCTAGAGCCGCCGGGAATAACCGCTACATCATCGTCGCCGTCGACTACTTCACTAAGTGGGTCGAGGCGGAACCCTTGGCCAGCATCACGGGGGCCAGATGCCAAAGATTTGTTTACAAAAACATCATCACACGCTTTGGCGTCCCCCAGGAGATCATATCAGACAACGGCACCCAATTCGAGGCAGCCCCTTTCCAAGAGCTCCTCCGGGAGTTTGAAGTAAAGCATCGTTTCTCCTCCGTCGCCTACCCTCAGGGCAACGGGCAGGTCGAGAACACCAACAGAACAATCATGGAAGGGTTGAAGAAGAACCTCCAGGCAGCAGGAGGTAGTTGGGTCGACGAGCTCCCCAACATCCTGTGGTGTTACAGGACCACGCCGAGGAGGGCGACAGGTGAAACACCTTTCGCCCTGTGCTACGGCTTCGAAGCAAAGGCGCCCACGGAAGTTGCCATCCCCAGCCGGCGAGTGGAGCAATACGAGCCCGACGCCAACGAGGAAAGCATGAAGATTGACCTACACCTGGTCGATGAGAGACGTGAGCAAGCTTACGTCCGAGCAGAGAACTACCGGCGTCAAGTAAAATCATACTACGACGCCAAGGTACGTTCCCGGGAATTTCAGGTGGGGGACTACGTCCTCCGCCGAAGGGAAGCAAGCCAGCCGACAGAGGGTGGCAAGCTAGCATTGAAGTACGAAGGGCCCTACATCGTCAGTGCCGTGGTCAAACCCGGCACCTACAAACTTAAACGACTGAATGGGTCCAGTGTACCACGAACATGGAATGTACATCATCTGGTGAAGTTTTATCAGTAATCCGAAGGAGGTGTAGACGGCGAAGCCCTCACCCCTTAACGGGTTACTGATTGAACGCCACCCTCGGCCTCGAGCCACTTATGAATAAAATCATGTTCTGATTTTTTCTCTGGAAATTAAAGTAAAACATTAGCAGGTGCCCTCGTTGGCCACCTTAGAGCGAAAGGCTCAGGTCTGGCCGACATGGCCCCTTGCATTTGCAGCCTACGAGCGACAAGCTCAGGCACTCCATTGTATTTTGTATCAGCGAAGGGCTCAGGCCTAGCTGAGAGAGCACATCGTCCTGGCCCCGTAAGCCTAGAAGTGAAACGCTCAGGTATGGCCGACGATGTCCCCAGGACGAGGGGCCCGCAAACGGCCCACGTCTTGAAACGGGAAGCTCACCGCGTCGTCCACGCGCCAGATCGCAGGACGACAGGCCTGAAATCATGGCCGAGGTGACAAAATCCCAAAACTCAGGGATGGGCAACGACAGCCGTTGGAAACCGACCAAAAGTCTAGCCCGCGTCATAAATAGGCGACGGGACCCCCCCTGAGACCACGGACGTTATAAACGAAGTCCGAACCGGCCGAAGGACGAGCACACCCTTCGGCCGAAGCCTGAAAGAAGGATACCCCCCGAAACGAAAAAAAAAAAATAATAATAATACATATGAGGGAAAAAGAGGGAAGCCGACGGCCGCGCACACTTGCCGGCCTCGAGCAAAAAAAAAATAATAATAAAATCCCCACAAACTCAGGCCCAACTAGGCCAAGTACATATCAGTCGAACACAAGTGTAGTACCACTGACAGGTAACAAGGACGACACGTCCACACACTACAAGGGAACAATCAAGGCCGAAACACGCGCCTACAAAATCCTAACCACATCGGTTGGGTGACAAGCGAAAGGTGACCTTCATCGGCCATAGTCTTTTGAGGCACCAACGCTTGGTATGAACCAAGGCATCGCAATCCTGAGGATGATCGGGACGAAGCGGGCACAGCACCTCGGATGGCCGACGCAGGCACGGGAACCATAGCTAGCCGACGAATACAGGACCATCTCCTTGGACAAGCTATTCCTTATCCAGCACCCTCATCGGCCACAAGCCAGACCTTGGCCGGCAGTGGCACCGCGAAGAAGTAAATGCCTAACATTTATACTCAGGAAATTATCTAAGTACTAAAATGGAGAAACTCTAGCCGAAGCGGGTACCAGTATACTACAAAGCTGTTAGCCACCTACACCTTCACATGTGTACTTATGAAAAATTCAAAGTCCACGAGACTATGGTGAAGGTGCCCTTATCGGCCAGAACACAGGGATACAAGCCGACAACGGCCATGGCCAGATGTATCCAAGGCCAGGACGATGAGGACGCCAACGCTTGGACGGAACGGACACTACGGTCAAGGCTAAAAACGGAAGCACCTAAAAGGAATCCAAAACACTTAGGAAATTTTTTGAAAAAAATCCCAAGTGTTATGATGGCAAAGGAACACCGATCAAGCCGACAAGGCCACCAGGCCGAAAGGAAAGCACCTAAGTGGATCCCAAAACACTTAGAAAATTTTTGGAGAAATTCCTAAGTATTATGGAACTACGTCCAAGCCGATCAAGCCACTAGGCCGTAAAGACAGCAGCTACATGGAACCAAAAACACTTGGGCAAATTTTGATACGAAATCCTAAGTGTTATGACAGTAAAGCAAAGAGGCATAGGCCGACCAGACTACTGGACGGGAAGACCAACCTCCCGGACGTAGCGGACACTCGCGGGTGACCCAAGTTATGACTTGATACTTAGACAATTTACAGAATTGAAATGACAAAGCAAACAAGCACACAAAGGATTCAAGGCCGAAAAGGACAGCAAAAATTTCTTCAATTGATAAATTTCATTACAATTGGGGGGCACTACGGCCGTTACATCACTTGGCAAAAAATTTGAAAATCTAATAACAAAAAATAGCCGATTAAGCTTCGGGGGCACCTCCATCTGCGACCGCCTCATCGGCCTCATCAGCTCCCCCTTCGTCCTCAGCTTCTTGGCCGGCATGAGGTGCAGCACTGGTAGCATCATCAAGGAAGTCGAACTCAGTGTAGTCCGGCTCGCCGAGGCCGGAGCTTTCTATGGGGGACTCCCGCTCCGACAGCGGAAGCGTGGCCTGCTCTTCGGGATCCTTCATCAGCTTTGGGAGCTTCAGGTTTCGTCTAGCCCATCCAGCCGTGTAACTCATGGCCTTCAACGCCCGGGATAGCCGCCGATACAGGAGCCTTTGCATCCGCTCCTGGCCCAGGTTGTAGTAAACGGACATCACCTGGCTGAAATACTCCCGGCCGGCAGGGGAGTTCATCCCCCAATTCTCCAGCCTGGCGGCCACCACCTCGTAGCACCAGGGGAGCCTCTCATCGGCCTTCCACCCTTCGGCCAAGAACTTCTCAACAGCCTCATCGGCAGCCCTCACGACGGCGGCCTCGGCCTCAGCTTTCGCCTTGGCGGCCTCCTCGCTCCTGCGCTTCTCGGCCTCAAGCGCTCTACGGGACTCTGCGAGCTCCCTTTTGCTCTCTTCGAGCTGGACCAGGGCAACGTCCCTGGCCGCGACGGCCTCATCAGCTTTGGCCTGCAGCGCCTTGGCATCCTCCCGAAGCCGGTCAAGGCAAGCTACCGCCTCGTCGGCCGAGGCGGCCTTCTGCTCCAGCGCTTGCAGGCGGATTATCTCCCAGTACTGCCTCTTATGGCTCTCCATAAGCATGAAGGCACTCTGCAGAAGGAAAACAAAGGTCAGGCCACAATCTCTACATAGACGAAGGAAGACAAAACTATAAGGATAATCACTTACTTGGACGAGGAGATCCATGCCGCCCTCATAAATCTTCGGGTCCTCGAGCTTCTTCAAATGAGCCCGATCTTTGGCCGGCATGGCCTTAGCCAGGACGACGTGGCCGGGGACGAGCTCATTAAACACACCCCCGCCGACGGGGTACTCTATCACTTTCTGATAGGTGTCACCGGCGATCTCCTTGCCGGCCCTCTTCGTCCGTGGTTCCTGGACGAGAGGCAGCGCTGGGGCGGCATCA
Source organism: Cuscuta europaea (assembly GCA_945859875.1). Classification (NCBI taxonomy): domain Eukaryota; kingdom Viridiplantae; phylum Streptophyta; class Magnoliopsida; order Solanales; family Convolvulaceae; genus Cuscuta; species Cuscuta europaea. Next base: position 39,646,773 of record CAMAPE010000019.1, read on the forward strand.
CCAGCAACAGTAAGGTCCATGACGGGACCACCATCGCCCACGCTGGGGACAGTAAGCGTACCGGCCTCACTGGCCGGAGAAGGGGAAGGAGCCCTCTTCGTCTTCTTAGAGACGCTCACGCCGGCTTCGGTCAACTTTTTCTGGCCGTCAGTGGCCGGTCTCTTTTTCTTGGAAGGGGCAAGCTTTGGGGCCGCATCTGCAGTTGCCCCGCTCCCACCGGCCGCGGCACGCCTGGCCGCTTCGGCCGCCTTAGCAACAATCTCCTCGGCCGCTTTGGCCTTCGCAATAGCCATCATGGAACGGCGGTCCATGACAAAATCTACAAGGGAAAAAACATACAGATTAGAAAGGCAAAGGACAAAACATAAAGACAGAAAGCCGAAGAAAGAATTACCATCGGCCTCAGCAGGAATGCCCAAGTCCGGGCCGTCGGCCTCCTCAAAGGTGGTGGTCATCCTCGGCCAGAGTTGGAGGTCATCCTCCTTGTCACCATAGACATAGTACCTCACGAAGCCGAGGGCGGCCATCTTGTACTCAGTGATGTAGTCTTTCACGCTCCTCGGCCCCCCCTCCAGGAATGCCTCCACCTGAGCGTCCAAAATAGAGCTCTTCGGCGGATCATGCAGATTAAATCTCCCGGTGTGGCCGAGAGAGGGAAACTCGGTGCCACTCTCACCAATGGAGACAAACACGAACTTGCTCTTCCACCCATGAATGGACGTAGGCAAATCCGTGAAGCTCCTCTTCTTCGGCAGCTGCTGAAGAGTCGCGTAGGCCGCACAGTTCTTGTGGCTTCCTCGGCCTATCTGGTACAGATTCATAAACAATGCCGTTGTCGGCTTGTAGCTCAACTCCTCACACCGGAGCAGGAACCCCACCATCAGGGAGTAACTGTTCGGCGTCAGCAAGGCCGGAGGAAGCCCTACCATATCCAGGTACTCAGTAATGAAAGGGTGAAGAGGAAACCTCAACCCCTTAGCAAAACTCATCGGGTATACTCCAAAGTATCCCGGTGGTGGAAGAAGAACATGGTCCGTCGGCTTGGGCGCCCTAACCCGCCCGAACGGCCCCACGTACATCTGGGCAACCAGATAGTCGGCCGCACTGCTCTCCGGCTTTATCAGGTAGATGTTGGTGAGATCCAAGTAGGAGACGCCGGGCCCACTCTTCGGCCTCCTCACTCTTTTTCGGCTTGGCGGCTCCCTTAACGGCGGACACCGGCCTCGGGCACGGAATGACAGCAGAAGTGGACGCCCCGTCCACCACTCGGGACGCATCTACGTCCTCACCCTTTGAAGAGGATGCGGACTCCTCGTCCTCGCCCTCCTCGTCCATCAGCTCCGCGGACTTGTATGGACTTAAACGCTCAATCTCCTCCTCAAACTCCTCGAGCACCTCGTAGTCAAGCGACCTCGTGGAAGGCTGGTCGTCGTAGGGGTAGTAGTCGTCGTTCAAGCTCTTCATTACTACTACGGGCTTAAGGAGAACTTACGATCTAAAGGTGTTTAGATGCCTAACACTAGATCAACTACTTACGGAGCAAAATATGAAAAGCGAGGAAGATCGTGATGAACACTAACCTCAAACGACGAAGAACAGGCTTGGGAGTTTCTCTCTCTAGAAAATCGGCCAGCACTTCGACAAATTCAGAATGCAAACGTGATTTTTCGTCGGAGGGGAAGGGGTATTTATAGACCCCCCCCACCAACGGTCACTACACGTGGCACTCTCCCAATGGCCACATCAACGGCCACCACTGGGGGGGCCACCACGTCACCAACGGGCCAGGACCAACCCATATCAACGGCCCACTGGCAAATCAGACTCTACGGCCTACACACGCTCAACGGCTTTACAACTGCCAGCAAGCGCCCACAACGTCCCATCCGCTTGCCAATATCACAAATGCCAGACAATAAGTGGACGGCAACGGCCAGGAACGTAACGGCCACAGAACAAAGGGGACAAATAGCCCACAGCCTTCGGCTCCTCGTAATAACCCTTGATGATAACTCTCTACAAGCGATCTGCGCACAAGGGTTCTCCCACAGGGTTACCTTGGCCAGAAAATCGCCATGAGAGTTGGATTCAGGGGGACTACGGCGAGACCGCTTCGGCCAGGGACTCAAGCAACTCCTTCACCCCTCACACTCTTCGGCCTGAAGCAGTGGGGGACTGGGGGACTACACCGGCCTCAACAAAACAAAAGAGGGCGAATAAGGTAACCACAAAGCATGGCCACATCATCCATACAGCACAACGGAACTTCATCGGCCAAAGGCCCATAACGTCACTAGCAACGGCCAACAAGCCACTAGAGGCAAGGACACTCATCGTCCTCCGCCAACAATTAATCTTGACGGGCCCTTCGGCCAAGAACACGAAGGCCAACCAGCAACGGCCAAAAGGAGTGCGCGAGCACCCTCATCGGCCACCCAAAGGAAAGGACGCCATCATCCTCAAAGCAAGGAACAACCTCACCGGCCCAAACATAAACTTCAACCACCAACGGCCAGAAAAGGGAAAGCGCGCCTTCAACGGCCACCATTGAAAAAAGGACGCTCATCGTCCAAAACAAATTAAGGAAACAACAGCCTCCCCGCCCACAGCGAGGAACAGGATCACCAAAGAGGACACAACGCCCACGCCGCAACGGCTAACGGCCTGGAAATGCCCGCGTCGGCCAAAAACAACAAAGCACAGAAATCTACTCTCCTTCACTTCGTCTACATCTCAGCTTAGAGAGTGGGGGACTCCTGATGGAGTATATGGGTCTGAGCCCCAGGACCCACATACTCGGAAGAACAGAGCACAAGACAACAGAGTGGCGCCCTCGTCGGCCCAGACGCCTTCGTCGGCCGAGAAGAAGCCAACCCGGATTATGATCCTGAGTCCAAGGAACCCGGGTGCCCCCGTCGGCCGTGCCCTCGTCGGCCGTGCCCTCGTCGGCCGTACCCTCGTCGGCCACGCCCTTGTCGGCCACGAGGACCTCCCAGAATCGGATCCTATACTTACTCATTTGTACAGCCCATTAGTGGCTTTGTATTCGGCCCAGTAGCGGTCCAGTTGTAAATGGGCCTCCCAAGCCCAAGGCTTGGGAGCCCAACCCTAATTTTCTCTATAAATACTCCCCTTGGGAGTAGTTATAGGGGTTACAAAATCATTCTATTGAAGCATATTATTGCACTTCTCTCTCTAGCTCTCACTTCTCTCTAGAATCTAGGAGTTAATACTCCATCAATGTAGGACTTAGAAAATATTTCTAAGTGTAGTATGTGTGAAGTAGGAGCCCTCGGGTGACTGTGAGGGCCTTGTCTCAGATACGCCTTCGGTTGACTGATGGCTCCACAAGGGGTAAAACATTTAGGACTTAGACTATTTTTCCAAGTATTTCTTGCCGCTGGCCTTCGGGAGGACCCTTCGGCTGTATACATTGTAGGTTCAGGATAGTTTCCTTTGATTTGCAATGTTGGGCTGTGGTAACAAAAGCCTTCGGTTGTTTGTCATATGGTGCCCTTCAGGGATTTTTTGAGTTGTTTGGACCTTCGGTTTTAGGTATGGCCGGAGGCAATCCTTGAGTGGACTTAACCATTCGTTGATGACGTCTGTTGTGAATGGTATCCTTTGTATTTGTGAACTTCCAGGTGCCGAAGGAGTTCCCGTGGGGAGCCCTCGGTATGTTTTTGTGAATTGTTAGAGTGATGTACTCATTGATTTCTCGCCGAGTCTACTCCCCTTCACCACCCCATTTTTTTTTGTTGAGTAGTGAAGGGAAGGCTTCAAGAAACTTGGTTTCTTGGTAAGGCTTGGCCTATCGGGAGGTAACAGAATACACCATTAGCTCCCCCCTCGGGTTGACCTTCCAAGTTCCGAGGGGATCGAGGGTCGATTCCTGGGTAGAATACACCATGACCTGCCTCCCCTTGGGGGATGGCGCGGAAATCGCCTCAATTTTGAAAGTCGTCCCCTCGGCGCTAGACATAGTCCGTGGCCTGTCACACCCTTGGGGTGGTGGCGCGGGGAGCGTTTCGGTTTGGAAGTCGAATCCTGGGCATATATCGTGCCTGTCATACCCTTGGGGTGATGACGCGGAAAGCGTTCCGTTTTTGAAAGTCGAATCCTGGGCATTTCTCATGCCTGTCATACCCTTCGGGTGATGACGCGGAAAGCGTTTCAGGGAAGGGTTTTCATTTGCACACTGTTTGCAAACGGCCGGGTGCACTACGTGCTGCCGGCACCGATAGGTGGCGCCTTCGGTATAGGCGTCCTCGAGGGGTACGGCTTAAGAAACAACACTTGGTGTTTGTTCCGATGTACGGCCCCCGGCACTTGGTACCGAGGGGTCTTCTGTAAAAGTAGTTGGTGTTTTTTCCCGATTGTTGAAGGGGATTGTGTTATCTACCCTCAGTACTTGGTACCGAAGGGTCTTCTGTGGAAACACTTGGTGTTTTTCCTCATTTGTTGGAAGCTGCTAGTGGCGTGTCCCCCCGGCACCAGGTGCCGAGGAGTTTCCTTTTGGGGACAGGTGGTGCTTTGTCGTAGGTGATAGTATCCTCTACCCTCGGCACTTGGTAGGTCATAGTATCCTCTACCCTCGGCACTGAGTACCAAGCGGCCCACAGTGCGCACCAGGGGTGCCTTCGCCCCCCTGACCGAAGGCCCCGCCTCTCACAGGATGGCCAAATCAGGAAAGCAAAGTCACTGGGAAAAGGGGGGAAAACAGTAGCCCTCGGCACCTAGAGCCCTCGGCACTAAGGGGGTCCCCGGTACTCAGAGCCCTCGGCTAGTCATCTACAGCCGAGGGCACCTTTTCCGACATGATATCCGCTCCACATGCGCGTAGATCACCGTACCAAGTACGACGTCACATCCAACAGCCGCATTAAATGCGGCCACATGCGATTGCCAGCGCCAACCAGTTGAGGTGACCCATCGACCAATGGATGCTTGACACGTGTCCCCATCTGGCATTTATTGCTGCTATAAATAGCACCCCATTCCCCCATTTGTAACCAAGAAGCAAATACACTGAAAACACTGAATACATTTCTAATATACTCTCTCTCTACTTACTTGCTCTGACTTCTCTTTAGTTATTCCCCGTAATAACACCTCGGATAAGCTACCCCCCGGGTACACTATCCATCATTTGGTGCTCTCGTTGAGAGGTCGAACAATCAAGTAAGAAACCCCCCCCTCGCCAAATACAAAAACACCTAGCAAAGATGGTGAGAACAACTCGTGCCAACTCCAAGAATGTCGAGAACAGGAACCTGGCCCTCGGCGAAGTCGACGTCCCCGAAGCCTCTAACAGGGCTCTCGGGGGCGGCGTCATCGTCGGGTTGGACCAGACGGCTGTCGACCTACGCCAGCAAATTCAACAGAATGCCCCTGATGCCCGCCTCGGCATCGAGGCCAAGAAGAAGGACCGGAGCGAGAATCAAATTAGCCCTCCGGTCATCACAATCGACGTGCAATCGGCGCTCTCCGCCTTCATCCAGACGCTCACCCAGAACCCGGGTGCCTTCGGCAATTTGGTTCCCCTCCAACCTCAGGTCGGGGAGAATATTATGCCTCCCCCTCATCCACATCCCCTCGGGAACCCGGTCCTCCGGATTGGGAACTCCGAGGGGGTCGTGGCCCAAGATACGGCCTCCCAGGAAGTCCAGTCCCGGGACCGCCACAACGTGAACAAAGAACAACTCCGGACCTGCGCCCTCGAGTGACTCGGAGGGGTGCAAGACCGCTGAGGGGTCCAAGACCGCCTCGGGGGGAAGGCGTTCGAGAGGCCTCAGGAAAGTGGTGGATCCGTCTCCAGGGCCAATGAAAGGCGTCCCCCTCAGGACAAAGGCAAGGCACCTCTCCATGCCAACGACGCCTGCCACCAAATCAACCAGGCCCACTCGGCCCGGGTCCATTCGCAGGGGGCGGAGGCCCTCCCGAAGGACCCCCGAGACGAAATCATTGCGGCCCTCCAGCGCCGGCTTGACGAGATGGAGGCCACCAAAGCACACGCCACCACTTCTGCCCCTCATGCAGACCTCAAGTATGAGGCGATGTTGGCCAGGATGGAGGAAATGCAGAAGAAGATAGCCGAGGGCTCCGGGGAACCCAGCATACAGCTTCAGACCCGGACGACATTTACCCCAAAGGTATTGGCGGCCCGGATTCCGGAAAAATACCGAGGGCAACTCATCAAGCCCTACGACGGAAAGACTGACCCCCAAGAGCACTACAGCAGGTATCAAAACAGAATGATGATGGTGGGGGCATCAGATGAATATTTGTGCCGTTGGTTCCTCTCCACCTTAGAGGGGCCGGCTTACGAGTGGTTCAATCGATTGCCCGAGGGCTGCATTGACTCATGGCAAGAACTCGCCCAGCGATTCTTGACGCAATTTGCGGGAAGGCGCCGCACAAGAAAACACTTCTCCCACTTGCTAATAGTGAGGCAGAGGAAGGAGGAGACCCTTCGGGACTTCCTGGAGCGCTGGACAACGGAGGCTGATAAAGTTGATGGCGCTGACGACGGGACCCTGCTGGCCCTCCTACAAACAGTACTCCGCCCCGGGAACTTCTCAAGGAGCCTCATCATCGAGCCTCCCCGCGATTACATAAGGGCCCTACAGCGGGGGGACCGGTACGCCGAAGCCGAGGAGGTGGAGAAATGCCACCACGTCCCGGATCAGCAGCGCCCTCAGCCAAACGACAGAGGTAACCGGGGGCTGGGGGCTCCCTGCAATCATCCTAAAGATTCTGCCCCCTCCGGTGATCGCCCCCGGCATGGCCAAGCCAAGCCCGGGGGAGGCTACAAAGGGAACCCGAGGGCTTGGGCGCAGCCTGTCCTCCTGGAGCACCCTCGGACACCTTTGACGCACCCCGTCAGCGTCATTCTTGATTTTGCTGAGGAGAGGAGCCTAGTGGAGCGAGATTCACGCGCACCCCCGGAAGTATTCGCCATCAATCCAAACTACCCCTACTGTCGTTTCCACCGGCACCAGAGGCACAAGACCGATGACTGCCATCAGCTGAAGACGGCCAACGAAAGGTTGATACAAGCGGGCCATCTGTCCTAGTTTATCCAGGGCCCTCAGCAATAGGCCCCCCCTCATCAAGGGCCAACCCGAGGGCAGGCTGCGAGAGCAAATGCATGGGTCAAACCCAACACCACCCCCCTTGGCAAGAAGAGGGAGATTGGGAACCTGGAAGAAGAGGAGGAGGAGTACCCCCGGTACCAAGAGAAGAAGCGCCACATCCTCATGATCACCGGGGGCAATACCGGGGGTGATTCTACGAGTCAACGAAAGAAGTGGGCTCAATCACTTTACGTGGGGGAAGTCACTCACATGCCCCCAGTAAAGCGGCCTGAGGGAGGAACCCATTATCTTCACTAACGCTGATCTCCCCCCAGTGTCCTCCCCACACAGGGATGCCCTCGTCATCCGCACAGAGATCAACGACACTATTATTCACAGAACTTACATTGACACGGGAAGCTCCGTCAATGTAATGTACCTCAGCACCTTCAAAGAGCTGCATCTGGAGAGGGGATCCCTTCGGCCCATCAAGACCCCTCTTGCCGGCTTCACCGGCGACACCATTGATTCCGAGGGGGTCATAACCCTCCTGGTACTCTTCGGCGATGGGCTCCATAGAGCCAAGCTCGAAGTGGAGTTCGTCGTCGTCAACATCGACTGCGCCCACAACATCATCCTCGGCCGGCCAGCCCTCGAGGATCTCGAAGCCGTCATCTCCATGAGGCACCTCTATCTCAAGTTCCCAGCCGAGGGGGGAATCGGTTACTCAAGGGGGAACCAAAAACTTGCCCGCGATTGCTACCTCCAAGTAACAAAAAGGTTAGCAAGGTGGAGTTCCGCGTTGACACCATCACCGGAACTGTGGAAGCAGAAGAAAGGAGGCCGAGGGCTGAACAAGCCGAGGAGGTAGAAGACTTCGCGCTCGATCCGGCCAAGCCGGAGAGAGTCGTTAAGATTGGAGCCAAGCTCCCCGAAGACATGAAGACCGGCATCATCAGCGCCCTCCGCGCCTACTCCATTGTTTTTGCATGGGGGCCGGAGGACATGCCGGGGATCAGCCGAAGGGTCATCACCCACCGCCTCTCGGTGGACCCTTCGGCCAAACCAGTACAGCAGCGGAGGAGACCCTCTCGGCCGAGAGGAGGGAATTTGTGAAGAAGGAGGTCGTCATGCTCCTCTCTATCAAGCACATCAAGGAGGTAAAGTACCCCTAATGGCTGGCAAACGTAGTCCTCGCACAGAAACCGCCCTCATTCCGCATGTGCGTGGACTACACGGATCTGAACAAGGCGTGTCCCATGGACCCCTTTCCTTTTGCCAAATATTGATCAACTTGTGGATGAAATCGCGGGGTGTGAAATCATGTCATTCCTCGACGCATTCCGCGGATATCATCAAATATACATGCATGAGGACGACGCTGAAAAAACAACCTTCATGACTCCCGAGGGCATCTTCTGCTACCTTGTCATGACCTTCGGCCTAAAGAACTCCGGTGCCACCTACACTCGGATGGTGGCCATGGTATTTCAAGCTGTCCTAGGGCGCACCATGGAGGCGTATGTTGACGACATGATCGTCAAGAGCAAGCAATCAGCAAGCCATGCTGATGACCTGAGGGAGATCTTCGCCATCATGCAGAAGTTTAGCCTTCGGCTAAACCCAAAGAAGTGTACCTTCGGCGTTCAGGGGGGCAAATTCTTGGGCTACATGGTGAGCCAAAGGGGTATCGAGGCCAACCCCGAGAAGATCCAGGCCATCATCAACACGGAGCCCCCACGCAACGTAAAGGAGGTCCAACGATTAATGGGCCGCCTGGCAGCCCTCAATCGCTTCTTATCAAAATCGGCGGAGAAGTCCTTACCCTTCTTCCAGATCATGAGGAAAACCGCCGGTTTCCAATGGACTTCAGAACGTCAGGGGGGCTTCGAGGAACTGAAACGGTACTTATCTTCACCCCCTGTGCTCTCTAAACCTAAGGTGGGGGAGATCCTGTACCTTTACTTGGGTGTTAGCCCGACATCCATCAGCTCAGTACTCATCCGGGAAGAGGGTGGCATCCAACATGCCATCTTCTATGTTAGCAAAACCCTCAGGGAAGCAGAACTCCGGTACTCCACCGTGGAAAAAACGGTGTTGGCTATCGCGTGGACCGTCAAGAAGTTTGGCCACTACTTCCAAGCTCACCTGGTCCAGGTCCTCACTCACCAACCCCTCGGCGCCTTGATGAGGAGCCCCACCAGCTCCTCCCGAATGGTAAAATGGGTTGTCTTCTTGATCCAATACAACATCGACATCCGTCCTAGGCCCGCCATCAAGGGCCAAGCCCTAGCAGACTTCGTGACGGAGTGTACGGCAAGAGTAGCCACGGACGAGGAGCCCTCGGCTCCTTCGGATGATTGGTGGACCCTCTACACCGATGGCTCCTCCACCGTCAAAGCATGTGGAGGAGGGGTGGTTCTCATCTCACCCGAAGGCTTCCGGGCCTATTACGCAGTCCGCTTCTCCTTCAAAGTCTCTAACAATGAAGGCGAATACGAGACCCTCCTCTGTGGCCTTCGGCTGGCAGCTAACATGAAGGCTCGACAAATTCACGTCAAGTGCGACTCTAAGTTAGTCATCGGCCAAATCTCCGAGGAGTACGAAGCCAAGGAAGGGAGAATGAAGCAATACAAGGAGGCGGCCAAGGAGTTGCTTAAGGTATTTGAGGCACACTCTCTTACTCAAATACCGAGGGCTCAGAACTCCGAGGCCGACATTTTATCAAAGCTCTCGGCAGAATCCCCTGAGCATATCTCGAAGATTGCCAAAGTAGAAGAGCTCAGCCTTTCTAGCATACATGCTAGCCTCATCATGCACATACAAAAAAGGCAAGGTGACTGAATCTCAGACATTGTCGCCTTCATCACCACAGGGCAACTGCCCGAGGATGAGGCCTGCGCCAAGCTGGCAAAGCTGAGGGCTCCCAGCTACACTATCGAAGACGGAAGTCTTTACAAAAGGTCCTACAACGGGACATTACTGCGGTGCCTTCATCAAGGTGAAGCCGAAGTGGCGATGGAGGAAGTACACAGTGGCACTTGCTCAGCTCACCAGGGACCCTTCTCCATGTCCCGAAGGCTAATAATCCAGGGCTACTTCTGGCCTACGATGGCCCAGGATTGTGCAGATCTTGCCCGGAGATGTCCCGCATGCCAACACTTCCAGAAAGCCCCCCGCAGGCCAACGGTCAACTATGCCCCCATCAGCACATCCATACCCTTCGCTCGATGGGGCATAGACCTTGTGGGCCCTCTGTCGAGGGGTACCTCCAACAACAGGTACATCATCGTCGCCATCGATTACTTCACCAAATGGGTGGAAGCTAAGCCCCTCGCCAGCATTACTGAGGCCAGGTGCCGTCACTTTGTTCTCAAAAACATCCTGACAAGATTTGGCGTCCCCCAACAAATCATCTCCGACAATGGGACTCAGTTTGAGGCAGCCCCCTTCTGTGCCCTCCTGGAGGCGTGGGGCATCAAACACACCTTCTCATCCGTTGCCTACCCCCAGGGCAACAGACAGGTGGAGAACGCCAACAGGACCTTGCTCGAGGGCCTAAAGAAGAAACTGGAGGCCGAAGGGGGTGGTTGGGTAGAAGAGCTCCACAACATCTTATGGGCCTACCGTACCACCCCTCGGCGGGCAACTGGCGAAACACCCTTCTCCCTTTGCTACAGATTTGAAGCTAAGGCCCCCACTGAGGTAACTCTTCCAACCCGAAGGGTCACACAGTATGATCCAGAGGCCAACGACGCCAATATGGCCCTCGATCTCCACCTTATTTCAGAAAGCCGAGAGCAAGCCTTCATACGTGCAGAGAACTACCGAAGGCAAGTAAAGAGTTACATTGATGCCAAGGTTCGCTCCCGGGAATTCCAAGTGGGGGATTATGTCCTCCGAAGAAGAGAAGCTAGCCAACCGACCGAGGGCGGGAAGATGGCACCAAAGTTCGAGGGCCCTTACATCGTGGCAGCCATCATCAAACCAGGAACTTATAAACTAAAACGCCCCAATGGGACTGAAGTCCCTAGACATGGGAATATACATCACTTAGTTAAATTTTATCAATAACATCAGAGCGGCCAAGCCCTCATAACTAGTGAATGTATTATTTTGCGGCCCAAGGCCTAGAAATTTTGAAGAATGAAGGCACATTGAAGACACCAAGAACATGGAACAAGGCTCTTATGAGTTACCAAGCCCTCATACCACCCCCTGGCCCAAGGCCTTATCACAAGGAAGACCCCTCGGTACCAAGTACCGAGGGTAGACAATACTACCACCTACAACAGCAAGAAAGTACCAACTGTCCTCAAATGGAGACCCCTCGGCACCCAGTGCCGGGGGGACACACCACTGACACCTTTCAAAAAATGGGAAGAAACACCAAGTGTTTTCACAAAAGACCCCTCGGTACCAAGTACCGAGGGTAGACAACACAATCACCTACGAAAAATAAAGAAAAACACTAAGTGTTTTCACAGAAGATCCCTCGGTACCAAGTACCGGGGGCCGTACATCGAAACAAACACCAAGTGTTGTTTCTAAAGCCGTACCCCTCGAGGACGCCTATACCGAAGGCGCCACCTCTCGGTGTCGGCAGCACGTAGTGCCCCCGGCCATTTGCAACCAGTGTGCAAATGAAAACCCTTCCCTGAAACGCTTTCCGCGTCACTACCCCAAGGGTATGACAGACACGAGAAATGCCCAGGATTCGAATTTCAAAAACGGAACGCTTTCCGCGCCATTTCCCCAAGGGATTGGCAGGCATCTAAAAATGCCCAGGATTCGACTTCCAAATCGAAACGCTCCCCGCGCCACCACCCCAAGGGTGTGGCATGTCACTGATTATGTCTAGAGCCGAGGGGACGACTTTCAAAACTGAGGCGCTTTCCGCGCCATCCCCCAAGGGGAGGCAGGCTACAGACCACCATATCTTGTACCCAGGAAACGACCATCGATCCCCTCGGAACTCGGAAGGTTAGCCCGAGGGGGGAGCTAATGGTGTATTCTGTTACCTCCCGATAGGCCAAGCCTTACCAAGAAACCAAGTTTCTTGAAGCCTTCCCTTCACTACTCAAAAAAAAAATGGGGTGGTGAAGGGGAGTAGACTCGGCGAGAAATCAATGAGTACATCACTCCTACAATTCACGGAAACATACCGAGGGCTCCCCATGGGAACGCCTTCGGTACCTTGAAGCTCATGAGTACCAAGGATACCATTCACAACAGACATCATCAACAAATGGCTAAGTCCACTCAATGATTGCCTCCGACTATACCTAAAACCGGAGTCTCAAATACTACAAAACATGACAGGCTCAGCCAACAACAACTCAAAACGTCCCCGAAGGCTACTATATAACAAAGCTATCAGATGGTGGCCAAACCAAATCAAGAATCACCTCTGGCACCTCACTACATGCCGAGGGGATACATCCAGACAATTCCCGAGGGAGTCTGCCTTTTTATGCTAGACTTGGATTACAGACTCTCCTATATCAACATTGGGGGGACATAACAAACAACCGAAGGCTTTTTGTTGCCACAAGCCAACATTACAAGGCAAAGGAAACTATCCTAAACCTACAATGTACACAGTCGAAGGGTCCCCTCCCGAAGGCCAGCAACAGGAAATACTTAGAGAAAATAATCTAAGTCCTAAATACTTTTCCCCCTGTGGAGCCACCAGTCAACCGAAGGCATATCTGAGACAAGGTCCTCACATTCACCCGAGGGCTCCTACCTCACACAACTACACTTAGAAATATTTTCTAAGTCCTACATATTTTGACCCTCGGTCAAATCTCCATGCTGCCCGAGGGGCCATACGGTTGAAGGCTTGGTGAAGCTACACTCAGAAAAATTTTCTAAGTCCTAAATATCTTGAGCCCTCGGTTATACCCCACGCAGCAAAGGATACCCACGCACCAAAGGCTAGACAATGTCCAAACACTTAGAAAAAAATTCTAAGTCCTAAGCACCTTGCCTCCGGTTATCTCATGAACGCTACACAGAACCAGAGGGAAGGAATTAGCTGGGGGCCAACCGATGGACAACACTTAGAAAATTTTCTAAGTCCTGAACGTTGGGTCCTCGGCGAAATGTTCAGATGACTAAATAGGCCTAGTAGCCGAGGGCTACAAAAGACACTGTACTTAGAGAAATATTTTCTAAGTCCTAACATGCATACATACAGAAAAGGCGAAGGCATACATACAGAAAAGACGAAGGCATACATTTAAAGAAAAACAATTAAAAGGAACGGGTCATATACAAAAAGCCCGAAGGCATGTATTCATTCATCAAAGAAAGGAAAATTCAAGTGTATATTACAAATGGGATGAGGCCGAGGGCGTACAATATTCATTACAAACAAAAAAAGGGGTGTTCAAAAAGCTACTAAGTACAAATGTGTCATTCTGCTGTTGCCTCCTCGGCGGGCTTCGAGGTGACGTCCTCCCCGATGGCATCCTCGGCATCACCATCACCAGATCCCCCCATCATCATGGAGTCGTGGATCACAAGCCTCTCTTCGCCCGAGGGGAGGGGATTTCTTACATCTGGCTGCAAAGCAGGAAGGCCGTATGCCGAGGGGTCGAACTCCTCGACGGGGACTTTGAAATGCCTGGCGAGCCTCCGGTACATTAGATGATGGGTGAAGAACTCGCCCCCTGGTAGTAGCTGTCGCCCCTCTCTGCCATCCAGTCGGCCCCGGGGCCCTTCACACAGTCATCAACCGAAGACTCCACGACCGAGGCTACCCACTGCTGCCTGTCTTCGGTTTTCCAGCCCTCGGCCCTGAACGCGGCAACAGCCTCCTCTCGGGCTTTGGCGACGGCCTCGGCCTTGGCAAGCTCTGCCTCCTCGGCAGCTTTCTTGGCTGCCCCCTCGGCCTCGAGCCTAGCCTCCTCCACAGCAGCCTTGGCCTTCAGCTCAGCACCTTCGACAGCCTTCTGGAGATCTTCCTCCAGCGAGGCCATCTGCTTCACAGCATCAGAGTTCTTCAGGATAAGCTCCTTCATTTCCCGATCCTGCTCCGCTTTCTGAAGGCGCCATTGCTCGAGTCTCTGAGCGTGCTCCCCGAGGGCTACACAAGCCCGATAGACAACAGACGGAGGGGTTAGATTAGTATGGACAACGCATTAAAGGTTAAAACACAAAGCGAAGGAGGAAACTTACAGCTAACGAAGATCGAAGGATCTTGTTCTCGAGGGCCGCATCATCATAAGTCGAGAGGGTGGCCTTGTCCATCGCCGAGGTGATCCCCCTCAGGAAGGCCTTCGGCTCTGCTGAGCCGTGTAGCACAGAAGCCCCCGGGGCCAAGGAAAGCTGCAGAATCTCCCGGGGGAGGCTTCCCACGGGAAGACCGACTTGAGCTGTCGCCGCAGCACCAACCGGGGGATCCGGAAAAGGGCGATCCTCAATGATCCTGGCCGACAGTGCCCCCGGTACCCCTCTGCTTCTTGACAGGGGGCTCAACCGCCTTGCTTCCCTTTTTCTTTTTTGTGGCCCCCTCGGCCACCCCGGTAACAACCTCCGCAGCAGAGGGCTCCGGAGTCTCCTTCTGAAAGAAGGCTTCCACAGGCTGCTGGACCGAGGGGTCCTTCTTCTAGGCTTGGGCCTTGCCCTTCTTTTTCTTCAAAGCGAAGAGCTTCCCGGCGTCCATATTCACACCTGCCAACAAAAAAAGGGTGAGACCGAAGGGCAAGAAAAAAAAAAGAGGAAAAAATCCCAAGTACAAAACAGGAAGCCCTCAGCTACTACCTCATGCTCCCTCGAGAGCCTTGTCCAACATAGGATGCTTCTCGTCTGTCTCACCGAGGAAGCGATATCTGCGGAAGCCGAGGGCGAAAAGCTCCTTGTCAGCAGTATAGTCCTTAATGGACACTTGCTTCGTACGACCCTCCGGGATCTTGGCTATTATCAAGCCATCCTTCTCCAAAGCAGCGTTCCCAACCTTCGGATGCCGACGGAAGCGATCCCAAAGTTCCATCGGGAATGGGCTCTCGGCGATTCTGACATAGCACCACCGCTCCTTCCAGCCTTTATTGGACGAGGGCGCTTCTGTGAATAGTTTCCACCGGGCTATCTGCTGCAGATTGGCGAAGCCCTCGGCATTCGCGTGACCCCCTCGGCAGAGGTTGAAGCTCTGGAAAAACAAGTCCGGGCTCGGGGTCACCCCTCAGACCCGACAGAGATTCAGAAAACCCGCCACGTAAGAGTGGCTATTGGGCGTCAACTGGCAGGGGACCAAACCCACATACCGCAGATATTCCCGAAGGGATGGGTGTAGGGGGAACCGGAGCCCCAATGATAGCGACAGGATGTGCACGACGATGCAACCCTCGGGAGTCCGGGAGAGCACATCATCAGGACCTGGCGCCACCACCACAACCGAGGGCCCCACGTGCAGCTGAGTCACGTACAGATCTTCCCGGTCAGCCTTCGACCCTATCTCGAGGGCAGCGGTATTCAGCCAGGAATACCCCTCGGGCACATCGATGGGCTTCCCTTGATCAGCAACGATGCACTTCTTCTTGGGAGCAACTTTCTTCTTTTCCTGTTTATTCCCGGGGGCCACTCTTATCGGTGTCGGGTTAAGGGGCCGAGAGCTCCCTGCCTCACCAGCACCCCGAGGGGGGAGCACAGCAATGGTGACCTTCATCCTCTCCCTGTGTTCCTCCTCCTCCGCAACCTGAACGGCGAGGGCCATCTCCTCGTCCTCAATGACTTGCTCGAAGTCCTCGGCTTCAACTTCAGCTACGAGGTCCTTCTGCACCTCCATGGACATCGCGGCATCCTCTTGGGCCGAGGGTTGCTCGCTCGAGGACCCCACATCCGAGAAGCTCTCCTCCTCCATCGAGGGATCCCTCGATATGTCCTGAGAATCACTCTGAGAAGACATCTTTCCACTGGGTCGAGGGCTCGGATATACTAAGTGCTCTAAGCTACAATTCCTAAGTATAAGTCCTAAGGCCGCTAAGCACAGCTAGTTAAAAAGGGTGAAGGACAAGTGAGGAACTGACCTTGAAAGCTGGGGATTCAACCGAAGGCTGGATTTTCTCTCTCTAGAAATTTGGGCAGAGCTTCGCTAACAAATGATCGCACAAGAGAAGTGATGCCCGGCCTCCGGTCACCAAGTCATCATTACAAGCCGTGGTTTCGCCCAATCAGTAACGCCGCCCGCGGGCAGCCAACCGTCGCGCGCCACGTGTGCCCCCCACTCAACGGCTATATTGTGGCGTTAGGTATTCCAACGGCTATATTCACAACGGCTATATTCTGGGAGCCTCCGGCAACATTTAGCACACCACTCCTTCATCAACCAAGGAACTAGCCCCTGGGCTTTTTACTTCACTCCACTTCATCAAGAAGAGCCCCCGGGTACACTTACCCAGAGACGCTCCCGGTTTGTGCCCCTCACACTACATAACAAATGCCTTCGGGCTCACTCCTTCAGAAGCCCACTGCTTCATAACAGGCACACCCCTCGGGGATCCCCCTCGGCACTTTGAGGGCCGGGTAGCCCCCGGGGAGTACGCCTCATTGACGGATAGCCTACGGCACACAGGTAACGGGGGCCCTCGGATACCCTCCTCACCAACTAATCGACAAACAGGGGACACCCCGGTAACACTTCAACTACTACTCACATTCATCACGCCCTCGATCTCCAGATTGAAGGACCCCCCTTCGGCACCTCCCAGGATATCAACAGCAGCCTCCGGCTAATCAACACATGCGCCCTCAGAACAAGGATAGCCTTCGGCATCAGCATTGTACTCCATTTCGAACCAGGGCTTCACATTTTCGATTCATCGTTGGGGGAATTCGGTGCACTCTTTTTCCCTCCTTAGGATTTTTTCCCATAGGGTTTTTCCTAATGAAGTTTTTAACGAGGCATCCCCCCAAAATGAAACGAAAAGCGTCAGCCTTCGGCCCAATACAGCAACATGATTACTCTACTCCTTTTCACCACTTTGCAAGTGCCTCAAGGAGTGGGGGACTGGAGAACCCCCCTCGGAAAAATCACGAAAAGTGCAAAATGCCAAAAACTCCCGCAAACAGCAAACTACCCACAACTCTACAAACTACAACGGAACAACGGCAGAGGACAAACACAATTACTCCTTTTCCCTCAAGTACCTTTCGTCAAAAGGAGTGAGGGACTCCTGATGGAGTATATGGCCCGGGGACACCCGGTCCACAAACTCCTACTACACCAATAAAGGCCCAACAGGCCCAGGAAGCACAACAGGCCCAAATCACAGCGCCCAGAGTACCAAGCGGCCCACAGTGCGCACCAGGGGTGCCTTCGGCCCCCTGGCCGAAGGCTCCGACTCTCACAGGATGGCCAAATCAGGAAAGCAAAGTCACTGGGAAAAAGGGGGAAAATCAGCAGCCCTCGGCACCTAGAGCCCTCGGCACTAAGGGGGTCCCCGGTACTCAGAGCCCTCGGCTAGTCATCTACAGCCGAGGGCACCTTTTCCGACATGATATCCGCTCCACATGCGCGTAGATCACCGTACCAAGTACGACGTCACATCCAACAGCCGCATTAAATGCGGCCACATGCGATTGCCAGCGCCAACCAGTTGAGGTGACCCCTCAACCAATGGATGCTTGACACGTGTCCCCATCTGGCATTTATTGCTGCTATAAATAGCACCCCATTCCCCCATTTGTAACCAAGAAGCAAATACGCTGAAAACACTGAATACATTTCTAATATACTCTCTCTCTCTACTTACTTGCTCAGACTTCTCTCTAGTTATTCCCCGTAATAACCTCTCGGATAAGCTACCCCCGGGTACACTATCCATCAGTAGTCATTCATCCTGAGACTGATTTGGCGCATTATTCTCTATTTGTATTATTCTAACTCCTACGTATTAATAGAGTTCCTCAAATAAGGGTAAATTCTTTTTCTAGATTATTATCTAATCCTTCCCGGATTATGGCATAATAACTTCTAGGCAAAAGCTACACATTCCGATCAATAACTCTTTGAGCCCGTTTGGTAACACTGAAATCGGCTGAATCGGCTGATTCTGCTGAAATTTATGAAGTTCTGGCTGAAGTGACTGTATTGGCTGATTTTGCTGATTCATGAAAAAATTAAATTTAAAATATATTTTATTAATAAAATAAAGAAAAAGTTATATGTAAAAATAGCTAAAATGGTCTCTACAGTAACTTCAACCGATACAGTCAGAAAAGTAACTTCAACCTTACTTTTTCTGTTTATTACAAAATTCAGCGCGCAAAATCAAAAGTTACATGTTTGATGAAAAAGCTGGCTGATAAGTTTGATAAGCCGAAAAAAGGGCTCACCAAACGGGCTCAAAATCTCTATTGAAAATCATAAAAAGGTGAGAAACCTCATGACATGGATAAATTCCACAAACGATTCAATCTCAAAGAAATATGTAGCAAAAAACACGATTTCTATACAGATTTAGCAACACAAAATCCTAAATGCATATGAATCACATACACAAATAAAAAAATGAAACAAGAAACGAATACGACATAAGATCTTATGTAGATACAAAAACTTTGAACTTTGTATTGTATATCGATGAAGTTATCTAGAAAATATGATCTTAAAATGGAATCATCGATTATAATTAAGTTGAAAGAAAGAAATATGAGCATTAAAAAGGTTCTTTGTTTTATTAATTCAACTATCCCTTCGATCTTATACATCTAGAGACCGTTTGGCAACCCTCATTTTCGGCTTATCAGGCTTATCAGCCAACTTTTTTACCAAACGTGTAAACTTTGCTTTCGCGCGCTGAATTGTGTAATAAGCCGAAAAAGTAAGGTTGAAGTTACTTTTCTGGCTGTATTGGCTGAAGTTATTGTAGATGACCATTTTAGCTATTTTTAAATATAATTTTTTCTTTATTTTATTAATAAAATATATTTTAAATTTTTTTTTCTTGTATCAGCAGAATCAACCAATGCAGCCACTTCAGCCAGAACTTCATAAATTTCAGCAGAATCAGCCAGAACAGCCGATTTTCGTGCTGACAAACGGGCTCCTAGACTCGTTTTGCCATGTCAGTGTATAATAAAATTTCTTACCCCACCATACTTGAACTTTTTAGCCATGTCTGCTATAATTGTGGCTAACTCATCATTGTTAATGTTTGTATAACAGACATATCCAATGATATTAAAAAACAAAGTTAATGCACTTTGGAGTGTCATTTGTAATTTAATGTTCTTTTTATAATCCTTGAGACAAGTTCCAGTGCCGTTTTAACACTTCTCTCATTCCAATTCGAATAGGAACCATAGATGCCCTACCTCGGACGTTATTTCGAAGAGGGGCACCAATAAAAAATGATACTTCAAGAGTACAACAACTACACTTAAACAGGTGATTGTACCAAAATAATTAGCCACGAACAATCTAAATAGTAAATACAAGTTATTCTCTTGATGGAGTATATTCCCATATACCCAAGGGGTATCAACACTCATAAATAAAGAAGTCTCCTGAAACACTAAGGCATTATTCCGCCAAGGCCGAGCTCGACCCACTCAAGGCCGGTTCGACATTTCACTCCTAGATTGTCCAGATAAGGCCAAAACTGCATACGGGGCTGAGGTCGACCTCCGCTGAGGTCAACATCGAATCCAGCATCATACACAGGCTCAAAGTCAACTGCGAATCTAGAGAATCAACGAAACAAAGGAATCACCATCACCAGACAAGCAGTGAACCAGGGTTGCTCCCTCCATAATGAGAATGCCGTATCCAAGCTCAATCTTATCCGCTGAGCTGGTGGCCTCGCTAATCAATTGTGGAATTAGACATTTCAGCAATCAAGTGCCACATAAAGTTAAAGCCACGTCATCAGCGCAATAGCTGTACAAGGGCCACATCACCCCAGTGGTTACTACATGGAATATTCCAGATAGCACACATGTGACATGCACATGCGTTCTGGTACACAAGGGACAATTCTGTTACACACAGTACCAATCAGCCAGTTGTCCAGAATATCTCTCCAATCAACCTTGCACGTGTCGTCACACTATTAGACTAGTACTCTTCTTCTTGTTAGCCAAGAAGTACATGTGTCTTCACCACAATAGAATAACATCTTTTTCACTTGTTGGCCAAGTATTTCCTCCTTAGTATATACATATCACCTTCCAACATGTGGAAATGGATCCAAATTTCTCTGTGTGAACTTGCTGTTACTCTGCCCTATTTCTTACTCGATCTTACTTATCACTTTTCAGCCTCTAAATTCCCGTATTCTTCATACAGCTACCCCCTAGATCGGAACTCCATCATCTCTATAATTTCTAAATCTTGCACAAGCTAGATATTCGACTATATGTTTATTAACAATGATTTACCAAAGTTCAAAAACAAAAAAGCCCTCTCATTTCAAACAATATGCTATTTAAGCAAATGACAATGAAGGTTATGTTTGGATGACCATTTCAGTTTAAAATGAGTTGAAATTTTTTCACTACAAACAATTGATTCATGTGTAACATTGTTTGGATAAAGAGCTGAATTTGACCGGATCTGACATTATTATATAATTTGAAACATTACTTATGGTGGTGTTTCAGTTCAGTAGTACTTTAATTTACCGCAAGCTGATGCCAACCTTATTTTCTCGATAGTCATATTATTTCTTGTGAATATTTTTTGTGGTTTAGAATATTTCTTATGGTTTAGTTTTTTTGCTACCGACAATACTTTTCTATCAGTTTTCCATTAATAAGTGAAATTCACCGTCAGCAATTGATGATGCCCTTGTTTTTAAAAAGTCGATTAATTATATGTTATTGTCTTGTTTTCATTGACATAATACACACACACACATTACCTTGTGATGGAATATAATTCCAGCAACAAGAGGTTAATCTATCAAATATTCATTGATTGTAGGAATGAAAGTAGTAGTTGTATTATTAGTCTGGGAAGGCTCCCCTTTTACAAGAGATGTACAGAAGTATTTATAGGTGTTGTATTGTACAATTCATATGAGACTTAACTACTGTAATTAATGACTCTAATTATAGTAGGACTCTTGTAACGTTCATGCCATAACTCATGTCTTTAATGTCTCCTTTGTGCTCATGACTCTTCTGATGTCACTTATATTCATCCTTTAAGGAACTATTGCCACATAAGCCCCAGGAAGAGACCGACCTCCAAGGGATTTCCACTGAGCCCGCCGCCTGCTGTCCAGGTTGGCTCAGGCATGAATGATCTCATGATGGACCTGGATCCTTCTGTTCGGGCCCTTGTGACTCGTTCTTGAGCCTTAGGGAGAGTCCGACCTCCGCGGGCTGACCACTGGGCCTGACGCCTTCTGTCCAGGTCGGCTCAGGCGTGGCCAGCCTTGTAGTAGATTTGGATCTCCATGTTCGGGCTTTTATGGCTTCCTCATTAATCCTTTGTCTGGGCTGGACCGGAATTAAGTATTCGTTTTTGTATATGGGCTATGGGCTAGACCCATAGTACCATCACCTTGTTTTCACAATGTTAAACATCGTCGGAAAAAACACTATCCTGTTTTCACTGGTCTACACATTTCACTTTTAATATCCAATTTTATATATTAATTTTTTAAATTCAATTTAATATTTTCATTTCTATAGATTTTAATATAATTTGTAACTATATAAACTTTAATATTTTTTTAATATACATTTTGGTCAAACTCCAAAGTACGTAATGGCCAATGAGAATATACCACTAAAAAAAAGATTGGCAAAGATTGATTGAGTTTGGTCCAGATCATATTATATTTTTGGCACGGCGCCATCAGAAAGCTGGTGAATAACGGCTTAACACGAAATTTAGCACATAGTTAATGTATCCATCTCAAATCTGTGTCAGATGCCCTATAAATCGTGCCAACTCATATTGTTTTCGTTATTTTTTTGTAGTGTTAATTTGGAAGGAAGTGAGCATTTATATTAGTTGCAAGTCACAACTTTGCAGTACTCCATATATTTTTCAGTAATACACGAAGTATGTTTTTGTTTGAAAGAAGAACACTTATTTATTAATAATAATGAATGTGACAAGAAACAAAGCAAACTGATAGCTCAGAGCTACCCTGAGGTGAGACATATGACTAACCAGCCCCTACGGACCCGACAAGTTCGCTAACCCCGCATCATGGTAGGCTAATCTAGCAGTATTGTTGGATATGAAGGAGACGGAAGATACGACGCTTGAGCTGCAGCGATGCCGCTGGCGGAGGGACACGAAGCGGCGATTGTTCCAACTTTTCAGTCATATGCGGCAGCGGTAAGGGATCTCCCCCGGCCAACGTTTACACTCTCATCCGCTCCTCTTCTCCGATGTCGACTTCAATGGACTCCTAGTGAAGTCACCGAGCAGATTCAAAGGAGTTCCGGCTGTGTCCTTCACCTCTAAATTCCGTTACGCCCTTGTTGGCACCTTCCCTATGAAACACCCTCCCATAGCTGCGATACGGAAAGCCATGGATGTGATAGGGTTTTCCAAACCCTACTCCATCGGGCTACTCCAATCGCACAAGATTCTGTTTAATTTCCAGGCTGACTGTGATTTTCAAAGATTTTGGTTTAAAAGCACCTGGGACTTCTTCGGATCTGCGATGAAAGTTACCAGGTGGACGCCATCTTACTTCGATGCCTCTGATTCCCCTTTGTGTCCCGTTTGGGTGGCTCTAGAAGGGATCCCAATCCACTTCCATGATGCTAGAACCCTTTTTTCTATTGCTGGCCTTTTAGGGAGACCTCTCAAAGTTGACGCACCTACTGCTAACTTCTCAAGATCAACAACGGCTAGAGTTTTGATCGAACTCGATATTTCTAAAGAACTCCCTACCAAAATTTGGATTGAATGTGCTGATTCAGGTTTTTTCCAAACAATTGTGTATGAACAATTGCCGGTATTCTGCTCTTGTTGTTCTCGATTAGGACATACTGACAGAAATTGTTTTCAAGTTTCCAAACCAATGATGCTTGATTTGGCTGAGGTATCTGGAAATAAGGAATTAATTTCCAATGCACAGAATGCCCAGATTGCCCGGGTGGATGTCTCAGAACATACTAAAGTTGCTGCCCCTTTAGTTGAACCTCGATTAGGCCTCACACTAGAGGCTGTTTTAGCAGATGTTGAGGTCTCCCAATCTATTTTTGATAAAAGCAAATCTTTGCTCTCCAATGTTGATGCCATACCTGTTAATTCTCATAAGTCATTATATGCTTGTGAATTACAACCTACCGCTCTTGATAATTTAAATGTCCTTAATCTCTCTAATATTGCATCCAGTCACAAAGACGCTGATATTGATATTGTCCATGCTGTTGACCCTTGTTGGGATATTGACCTAGAGGCCCAATACCCGGATCAAGAGGGCCCAAGATATCCGGCCCAAGCAACGGGCCCATCACTCTATGATGAATAGATCCAGTAAGAAGACATACCGAACGGAGTTCGGCCCAAATAAAGGTTGGCCCAGTAAGAAGACATACCGAACGAGGTTCGGGCTATATATCATACTTGGGCCAATTTGACAGCACCTTCAGTACAGCCCAACATCCCGTTCGAGCAACGGCCAACCAGCAAGTGGCCAGGTGCAATTAATGCCAGACTGTGACATCAGCAAGTGGGAGCATGGATGACCAAGTCGGTGGAACAACGGCCAATCAGCATGGGGCAGCCCATGCTCTCCATTAGTATAAATAGAAGGTTTCAAGTCATTGTAAGGGTTAGCATTTCAATACTCAGGCTCTAGAATAACATCATTGCTCTTATTTCTTGTATTAAAGCATAGTTTCCGACCTACCGATCGGGAAATTCCTTGTAATCAGATTGGTTAATTAATACAAGTGAGCTTTCGAGTGTTAGTTAGTTCAGATCTTATATTTTTTATACGCTTTGATTCTGTGCCATTCCTGATATATCCAAAGTTCGTGTTGGGCTTTCGGATCTACGGGATTTACCTTCAACATTGGCGGCGTCTGTGGGAAACATTTACAAAAAATTTCACATTCAAATCATCCAAAAACCTCTATTTTCAAAAATGGTCAGAATCAGTTCCTATCATACAAGCAACGGTTCACGCCGTCACGGGAGGAGTCACACCCCGGGGAGTCAAACCCTCAGGGACAATCCAGTCGAGGATCGTATCCTCGTTTTGATGGGGATTTTGTGATTCCCAAATCTCTAAGAAGAAATCCTCAGGCCATGCGTGACATGGCCCAGGTCATGCAGCATATGGCGAACGAAGAGGAAGGAGGTTCCAGCTTTACAGGGGAGACTCCACGCACGGAAACAACCACAGCGTCATCCCGTTCGCATGCCCATCGGGATAATCGACGTAGCGCCCCACCAACAGCGCACCATAGTCCCAGTGACCGAACCCCGATCGGGTCACAAGCTAGAGGACCAACTCCCGTTGGTCATCATTTCCAGTATGCCGAGCGGGAAAATACTAGGGCCCCTCAACGACAATGGGACCGGGACTGTACGGATATGAGGGCTCCACCACCGCCCCCTTTGACGGCCCAGGAGGAAAAAATGGCCGAGATGAGGAGGCTAATGAATGAAATGCGAGACCAGATGAACAGGGCGCCTGTACAACCTGCCCCGGTTCAGCTGGGAATTACTTCCCCGTTTACTAGGGAACTCATGTACGCAGATATCCAAGGGGGTGCCAAACCCCCGACCGGCCAAATCTATGACGGGGTGGGAGATCCCCACGTACATCTGAGGAGTTACCAAGGGGGACTCATGCTGCTAGGAGCACCCGAGGCCGCCATTTGCCGGTTGTTTTTCAGCACGCTCAGGGGGCCTGCCCAGGAGTGGTTCGGGACACTGCAGCCTGGGTGAATCAACATCTTTGCCGAGTTATCGGCGTTATTCTTGGCTCAGTTTGCTTCCAGTGCCAATCCCAAACGGCACTTCAGCTATTTGACCAGCGTGAAGCAAAACGCCAAAGAGACCCTCAATCAATTCCTGAAAAGGTGGAGGGATGAAACTTTAACGGTGGGAAACATGACGGATGATACCGCCATTACCCTATTCACAAATGCTCTCCGAACAGGGGAGTTGTACAAAGAGTTGAAGAAAAATCCGGGTACGGTGTACGCCGAGGTATTAGATAGGGCTCGCAAGCATGCCGCCCTAGAAGAGGAGATAATGATCAGGGATAAGGTCATTGCGCCTGCTGCCCCGATCAGAATGGCCGATCGGCTGGGTCCTAGCCCAGTGGCCGCTTTACCTCCCAAACAAGGGAGATTTACACCCCTGGTCCTATCAGTAGCGACCATCTATCAGCACGAGAGGGACAATATTCCCCTCCCGACTGATTCTGGACAGTTCATGGGAGCGAATGATAATGCTTTCTGTAAATATCACAACAGAAAGGGTCATGCCACCAATGCCTGCAGGGCCCTACAAACAGCCATTGAGGATCTGATCCAAAGGGGCCATCTGGGCAAATATGTGAATAAAGATCCGAATGCTATGGGCACGTTGAAACCGGCCAGGAAACCTAATAGCTGGCGCTGGGATGTTCAACGTGACGCCCAGCCTCAAAATGATGTGTATGTTCCTCCCAGGGATGAACCAGAGGGCTCGGGAGGCCCTGGAAAGAAGCCTCGAATGGAGGTCAAGGTTATATTCGGGGGCGGGGAGACAGGAGATTCGAACGCCGAACGGAAAAGGTTCGAGCGAAGTCTTTATGTGGGATCCGTCTCCGCTCCCCCCAGAAGAAAGGAAGGACAGACCCGATCACGTTCGGGCCAGCTGATTTACCCAACTCTCCAAGCCCACACAGGGATGAACTGGTGGTAAGCATGTGTATTGACAATGCTTTGATCCGCCGAGTACTGGTCGATACCGGGAGCAGTGTGAATGTATTGTATCTACAATCATTCGAGAAAATGGGTCTGCAAAGAAGCCAACTGACCCACCTACGGACCCCACTGGCAAGTTTCACCGGTAACTGCATCGAGGCTGAGGGGACCATCCAATTAATGGTTGAAATTGGGGATGAAACCCACAAAGCGTCACTCTGAATGACGTTCGTGGTGGTAGATATAAAGTGTGCCCACAATGCCATATTGGGCCGACCGGGATTGGAAGATCTGGAGGCAATAGCCTCTGTCCGCCACTCATGCATCAAATTCCCTACAGACACTGGGGTTGGGGTGGCCAGAACTGATCCGACGACAGCCTGGACATGTTATCGGGAGGCCCTGAAACAGATGAAAACTCGTGGGATGCGGGTTAATACCATTGAAGTGGAAACCCACCGAACGGAGTTTGAGGCACACCCAGAGCCCGCCACTCTTCTGGAACAGATCGATCTGGATTCCCCCCCGAACCGAAAGGTAGCTATCGGGGTAGATCTGGAGTCTGATATCCGGGATGGCGTGATTGCCGTCCTAAAAAAGTTTCAGGTACTGTTTTCCCGAGGGCCAGAAGATGTGCCCGGTATTGATCCGGAGATAATATGTCACAAACTTGCCATTCAGCCTGATGCAAAACCAGTCCAGCAGAAGAAACGGTATCAAGCAACCGAACGGCGGGAATTCACAAAGAAGGAGGTGGCCACCTTGCTGAAAATAAAGCACATCCGTCTGGTAATCCACGTAGAATGGCTATCCAATGTGGTTCTAGCCCCAAAACAATCTACTTGGAGAATGTGCGTGGATTACTCTGACCTGAATAAGGCTTGTCCCATGGATCCCTATCCAGTGCCGAGGATCGATCTGCTAGTAGATGAAACGGCCGGATGTGAATTGCTAAGCTTCATGGATGCTTTCCGGGGTTACCATCAGATATTCATGCACCCGGCTGATGCAGAGAAAACGGCGCTCGTTACTTCGGATGGTGTGTTTTGCTATATCGTCATGCCATTCGGATTAAAGAACGCAATGGCAAGTTTTCAGAGGATGATCGGGATGCTGTTCAAAGAAGTGCTGGGTGTCACAATGGAAGCTTATGTTGATGACATCCTGATCAAAAGCAAGAAGAAGGAAAACCATGTCCTGGACATAGAAAAGGTGTTCGGGATAATGCAAAAAGCAAATATGAGGCTGAATCCCAAGAAATGTGCTTTTGCTGTAAGAGGGGGCAAATTTTTGGGATACATGATGAGCGAGAAGGGGATTGATCCCAACCCAGAAAAAGTAAAGGCAATTGTGGATATGGAGGCTCCAAGGAATCTCAAAGAAGTGCAGAGACTGACCGGCCGGTTAGCAGCCCTGAGCAGATTCCTATCCAAACTGGCCGATCGAGCTATCCCGTTCTTCCGGATCATGAAGAAAGCCAACCCTTTTGAATGGACGGCCGAATGCCAAACGGCCTTTGAAGATTTTAAGACTTATCTGTCTTCCCCCCTGGTCTTGACAAAACCCGAACCAGGGGAACATCTGTATATGTACCTTGTCGTGGCTGACCTGGCCGTAAGCACAGTCCTGTTGAAAGAAGAAGATGGCGTTCAACGGCCAATCTATTTTGTAAGCAAGGCGTTGAACGGCCCGGAAACCAGGTATACCTCGCTAGAGAAAAATGTACTGGCCCTGATAGCTGCCATTAAACGCCTAGCACCATATTTCCAGACCCACCCGGTAACTGTGTATACTACTCAGCCACTAGCCACCATCTTGAGAAATCCTATGGCAAGTGGACGCATTACCAAGTGGAGCCTCCTGATCGGGCAATATGAGGTGGATTTCAAGCCTCGGCCTACTATCAAAGGGCAGGCCCTGGCAGATTTCATTGCAGAATGTACCACCCGGCCCTCAGAGACAGATTCAGAGAACAATGTGCTGGACAACTGGTGGGAAATGTATGTGGATGGTGCAGCTAGTGCCAAGGGTTGCGGAGCTGGAGCTGTGATTACATCGCCCGAGGGGTTCAAGGCATATTATTCTATCCATTTTGACTTCAAGGTAACCAATAATGAGGCTGAATATGAGGCTCTCATTGCTGGTTTAAAATATGCAAAGGCCCTGGGTGCCGATCGGTTAAAAGTCTGGTCAGATAGTCAATTGGTAGTACATCAAGTAAACGGCACTGCTGAGGCCAAAGAAGAGAGAATGAAGGCATACAAGGAGATAGTTGAGGAGCAGATAAGAAAATTTGAACAGGCGGTGCTCGACCAAATATCCAGGATTGAAAATAATGAAGCAGATATCCTGTCCAAGTTAGAAAATGCAGCGTTCGACGATCGGGCACAGGAGATCCCCGGCTCATATCCAACGTTTTGCCCATTGGGAAAAATTGGGGACCCCAGCAATCATGGTGCTCCAGATCGAGGTCATATCTTATGCCGTCCCGTGCTGGGTCATAGATATGACCAACTACCTGAAAGACGGAACCCTCCCACAAGATAAAAATCCTGCTTATCAAATAAAATGCATCCAGAGGAGGGCTTCCATGTTCGAATTGGTAGATGGGCAGCTGTACAAAAAGACATTTGGTGGGCCGTATCTGAAATGCCTCCCACCCGATCTAGCGGCGGCTGTAATGGAAGAAATTCATGAAGGTATCTGTTCCAGCCACCAAGGGCCCAAGACACTGGCCAGAAAAATCATCCTACAAGGGTATTATTGGCCGACTATCCAACAGGACTCCTTTGCACATACTAGGAAATGTAAGGTATGCCAACTATACGCATCGGTCCCCGGACGGCCTGCCAGTTTCTACACTCCAATGACGATGGCCCTTCCGTTCGCAAGATGGGGAATAGACCTCTTGAGTCCTCTACCTACGGCCCCTGGAAACAACAAGTATATCATCGTGGGGATAGATTACTTTACCAAATGGGTAGAGGACGAGCCACTGGCCAGCATCACAGATGTTAAGTGTCAAAAGTTTGTCTGGAAGAATATCATCTGCCGTTTCGGAATTCCTGAGCAGATCGTGACGGATAATGGAAGGCAGTTTGTGAGCCGAAATTTTGAGAACTACCTGGTCAAATGGGGAATCAAGCATTCCAGAGCGTCCGTGGCGTACCCTCAGGCAAATGGCCAGGTAGAAAATATGAACCGAACCATCATGGATGGTATGAAGAAAAGGCTGGAAGAATACTCCTCATCGTGGCCTGATCAGTTAAATTATATTCTATGGACTTACAGGACCACACCCCGAACGACCACGGGAGAGACTCCATTTGCCCTTGCCTATGGTTTTCAGGCCAAATACCAACGGAGATCCTAGTTCCCACACACCGAACGGTGCATTACAGCCCAGAACAGAATGAAGACAACTTACGGGCCGAATTGCATTTCATAGAAGAAAGAAGGGATCTGGCAGCTGCACGAATGGAAGAGTATCACAGAGCCACAAGAAGATATTTTGATAAGCAAGTTAAAGTTCGTTCAATCGAGGTAGGGGACCTGGTGCTAAGAAAGCGAGAAAAAAGTAAACCGCTCGAAGGTGAAAAAATGGCACGAAATTGGGAAGGCCCCTACCAAATATGTAAGAAGTATGCTTCAGGAACGTTTGGCCTACAAAATACCGAAGGCCGACCGGCAGGAACTTGGAATGTGGAACATCTAAGGAAATTTTATCAGTAAAACGGCTGTTGCCACCTCTAAAAAAAATGTATAGAGAGGGAGACATAACTTCCACATAAACTCAGCCCATGGTTAACTCGATCATTCCGGATGACCGAATGACGAACGGGTTAACAACATGGAAGGAAAATCAATTCTCAGCTTAGGGAGTTTTTGACCCTAGATTTATGAAGGAATAAAGGGATCAAAAACGGCTTGAAGAATTGAGGCTCAGAAAATCGGTGCCCGTGGTTAACTCAATCATTCCGGATAACCGAATGACGAACGAGTTAACTGCATGGAAGGAAAGTCATTCTCAGCCAACGGCTTGGAGTTTGACGCTCAGATAGTCTCACCTCAGCAGTTAATATGAGAATCGATTCTGGAAAACCGAATGACGAACATATTAGCAGTTTGGAGGGAGCCATTATTTCAGCAAGAGTTTTGACCCTGTAATTACGCATTGATGAAGGGATCAAAATGGCCTGGAGTTCGAGGACAGTGATTCTCACCTCAGCTTTTTAACACGCAAAATCATTCCGGATGACCGAATGACGAACGGGTTAACAGTTTGGAGGGAGCTGAGTCGTCAACTTGGCCAAAGTCGACCCTGTAATTACGTACGGGCAAAGGGATCAAAACGGCTTGGAGATGGTGTCAAGACTGTAAGATATGGATTAACCGAGCGACGTTCGGATAAGGTACGGATTGTCGCCCGGGGAATCGGAACTATGGTTTTGAAAAAGCTCGCCTCAGTCATGAACTTGATTCGGAAGCGAGTCGCCCTTTTAGCTATAAGTAAGGAATGACCCAATTCGGTGATCTTGCTTATAGTTCGAAAAGGGTTACCTCAGACCCCTAATATGGATGATACGAGCCAGAGAGAACAGTTCGGAATGCATCGGAATTGGGTATGGAAGGGAGATAGTCTCACCCCAGCTTGTTAACACGTGGAATCATTCTGGATGACCGAATGACGAACGGGTTAACAGTTTGGAGGGACCCCCTGTCCCAGCTGAGAGTTTGACCCTGTGGTCACGATCAAAACGGCTTGGAGGAATTCACCTCAGCTAAGAGTTTTGAACCCGTGCGTCACGAACGGAAAAGGGATCAAGACGGGCTCGGGAAAGGTGTCAGAACAATTGTGAAGAGATAGCCTCACCTCAGCTTGTTAACACATGGGATCATTCCGGATGACCGAATGACGAACGGGTTAACAGTTTGGAGGGAGCCCCTGTCCCAGCTGAGAGTTTGACCCTGTGGTCACGACCAAAACAGCTTGGAGGAATTCACCTCAGCTAAGAGTTTTGAACCCGTGCGTCACGAACGGAAAAGGGATCAAAACGGGCTCGGGAAAGGTGTCAGACATAAAGATACATGAACCGAGTGAGGTTCGGCCACATAGAAAGGATTGTGAACAAAAAATCAAAGAAAGAACAGAAAAAAGATAATAGATAAGGAAAGAAGTCCAATTTATTCTTCGGCATTACTAGCCGGAATATACAAGAAGAATAAAGAAGCAAAAATTACAGTAAGGCTATACTACTGGAGGATTGCCGTTTGGGGAGGATGGAGGCTGAGAGCTCCCTGCTTGCACTGCATCATCAGGCGTTGCTTTGGATCTTTTCTCCATGATGCGATCATATGTATTCCTGAACAGATCGTCGAAGCCTAATTCATCAGGATCGAACGGCTTGGGGAAATGCTCTAGGATGAGTTCAAGGTTCCTGTCCAGAAGCAGGTCCTGACTTTGCTTCACAGTTTTCTCGGTCAGGACATCCAAGAAAGATTTCCCTTCCGGCGTGCTGTCCAGGAGGTCGATCCCTGCCTTGATGGGATCTGAGCTCTCACGCAAGCATTGGCCAAGGTGAGGACCTAGGAATTGTCGGGCCGTGTTCTCCAGAGCGACGTTCAGCCCTTTGCCCCGTTGAAAATCCACTATCGATTGATGAGCAATCTGGGAAGTATTGACCGTGTAAGGTTCGGGCAGATGGTCGCCAACAGCTTTATCGAATTTGATACCAGCAGATTCAGCAGCTCGCACCTTGGCCCGAAGTTCTTTAAGCTCCCGGTCGCGACGACGGGATTTCTCCTGCATCTCAGCCAGAGCAGCTTTTGTCTTCTCACCCTCCTTGGCCTGCTCTTGGAGATCGGCCGCTAACTTCCGAGTGGCAGAAAGGAGGACCTGGCCGTCATCCAGATCGCTGGCCAGGGCTTTCATTTCCTTCTCAGCTGCAAGAAAGGCCTTGTGATAGTATACACCAGCCTGAAAACGAGATTACAATAAAAATCAGATAAAGTAAAACATGAAGAATAGAAAGGCATGGATCGGAATGAAGTGTGATCGTCGTTTCAGTAGAACCACCAGCAAACGGGACTGTAATGACATCCACAGTAGCGGCGTCACGGTCATCTCCATGAGAGGCCATCTCCGAATCAGAGGAATGCTGTGTGGGGCTCATCTCGGTCGAACCAGAAATGAAGATAGGGAATCCGTATTTGAGAAGTTACCTGAGCGATGGAAGCTGGGAGAAAATTGCAGGGGAATCAACAAGGCGCAGAGAATTGCAGAATCGAAACCCGGAATTGAGAAGTTGAAGGCTAATTTATAGCCTTGAAACCGCCGTGTCAAGAACCAATCAGAGAGCGACACATCACTAGGAGCATTTAAGCTAAACACGTGTCTGATGAAAAGACTAAACGACGGTTACCATGATGAATATGGGGAAATGATGCGGCAGCCGTCAAATCGCAGCATGGGGAACTGATTACTTCTGTACCCCGATCGCCATTCGGGGTATTATAACATTGATATTCATACTTCCTAATGCACTCACTATCGTTCGAGACATCAGAAGTGGGGGACTTGTGTTGGGATATTGACCTAGAGGCCCAATACCCGGATCAAGAGGGCCCAAGATATCCGGCCCAAGCAACGGGCCCATCACTCTATGATGAATAGATCCAGTAAGAAGACATACCGAACGGAGTTCGGCCCAAATAAAGGTTGGCCCAGTAAGAAGACATACCGAACGGGGTTCGGGCTATATATCATACTTGGGCCAATTTGACAGCACCTTCAGTACAGCCCAACATCCCGTTCGAGCAACGGCCAACCAGCAAGTGGCCAGGTGCAATTAATGCCAGACTGTGACATCAGCAAGTGGGAGCATGGATGACCAAGTCGTTGGAACAACGGCCAATCAGCATGGGGCAGCCCATGCTCTCCATTAGTATAAATAAAAGGTTTCAAGTCATTGTAAGGGTTAGCATTTCAATACTCAGGCTCTAGAATAGCATCATTGCTCTTATTTCTTGTATTAAAGCATAGTTTCCGACCTACCGATCGGGAAATTCCTTGTAATCAGATTGGTTAATTAATACAAGTGAGCTTTCGAGTGTTAGTTAGTTCAGATCTTATATTTTTTATACGCTTTGATTCTGTGCCATTCCTGATATATCCAAAGTTCGTGTTGGCTTTCGGATCTACGGGATTTACCCTCAACAACCCTCAAGTGAGCGTTAGTCTTGATATTGTCCCTAAAGATACTGTCCCTAAAGAAGCTGCCACGGTTTATGTCCCTAAAGAAACGGTCCCTATAAATAAAGTCCCTATTGCAGGTCATACAGTTAATATCGACGAACAATTTCTTCTTTATCAGCCACTGGTTGATAAAGAAGAGGCTGATGGAGATCCAAAAAAATTAGATTCTCTGAACGAAGAGCCTGAGGCTGTTTTTGTTGATGAAGTGATGAAACAAAATGAGGTTGATCAAGCAACAGTTGGAGATGAATCAAAAGAGGATTATCATAACTATCTTGCCAACATTAAAGTTGAGTTTCAATTATTTCAAAAAGAGCTTGTGTAAGGAATAATTGTATTTAGATTTTGATGATGCTATATTAATTAGGACTGTAGAGTACCCCTTTAGAAATTATGTATTAGAATTTTCCCTTGTAAAGTTCTTAGCATATTCGACCACCAGAAGGCCTCTCTACCAGAAGTCCTCCAGACAGAAGATCTTGGTTCTCTGTCTAGGAACAGAATACGTCAGGGTCTCTGTTACCCATTAGCGTGACAGAAAGCCTCCTGGTTCTCTGTAAGCTACCAACAACAGAAGTGCTCATGATCTTCTCTGATTCAGTTCTCTGTCAATAACACCAGAAGGTCTGACACTTGGAAGAAATCCACAAAGCCGGGAAGTCAACTTAAAGATTCCTTCAACGGCTAGGAGTATGAAACGGAAAAGCTACAGTGCTCGCATTAAATGCTCATTTAATGCTCCCCATGCTCCGTGGAGTAATTGCAGATGATTGGCCGCAATGTCAGGATTACTTTATCCCAAAATAGTAACCCGCCAACTTTACCGGGTCCTACTGGTCAAGTCAACTGCTCGCGCATTAAATGCAGTTGTCCTCCTACTCCTCCAACGGGAAGACAACCTCAGTATAAAAGATACACTACGAAGAACAACCGGATAACTTTGCCAGGATAAACTTTGCAACCTTGATTCAACTTTGCTATTACATTGCTACAAGCAAGATATTCAAACTCTGAAAAGCAAAAGCCTCCTTGAGATTCAAACTCACTATCCTCTACAAGAGAAGGCAGAAGTTGGAAAAATACTCTTTCCAACTCAAGCAAAGTTCCAAGTGTTCTTCAACTCTTCAAGCTCTTCACATACAAATCTTTTGTAACGAAGCTAGTTGGAGGAACCCCTGTTTCAACAGAAACTCTTCTTGCTACAAGAAGGACGTCCGAATAACTGGAGTAGTGAAGTGGTGATACTTCAAGGAGACTCAGTGAAAGGACCAGTGTTAAAGGAAGCCAGGCAGTGCATCCCAGGACACATCTAGGCTTGAAGAAGACGTGGAGTGCTTCTTAAGTGCTAGGACTAAGGCTTTGTAAACGGCAGTTTTTACAGCTTAGTGGAACAGTGGATTAGAGGAACGAGTTGTTCCTTGAACCACTATAAAAATCCCTGGTGTCGTTTACTTACTGCTTTTAATACTTGCATTTAGTTAGAACTGTATAACTCCTTGAACTTGGTATCTGTGTTCAGCAGAACTTGTTCTACGAGTTAACAGAAGGCCTACTGCCTTTGCTCCTCTGAGGCTAACAGAACTCCCTACCAGAACCCCATCCGCTGCCAGTTTGTTCTTTCAACAGAACAGGCTATTCTGTAAATCTGGTACTTAGTTGAAAAACTTAAGAAGACCAATACAGTCTATTCACCCCCCCCTCTAGACTGTATCCAGTATAACCGGGACCAACAAGTGGTATCAGAGCCTCCTTGTTCTAATAATCTCTTAGGTTATTTGTTGAACAAAGATCCACTTGTGTTTCTGTTTTACCTCATTTCTATCTGATATAATGGATCACTCCTTGTCCAAGAATCTTATGTTTTCAGATCTTAAGTTTGATGACTGGAGGATCCGGATGAAAGCACATCTCTGTGCCCTGCATGATGAGATGTGGGAAGTTCTAGATATTGGCCCCTTCACTAACTTCCAGAAGGTCAATCCTGAACATGCCATAGACAACACCAGACCCCAGATGATCAGCAAAGCCAAGTCTGAATGGACCACTGAAGAAAGGAGAAAGTACAACCTTGACAATATTGCCAAGGACATCCTCTACAAGTCCATTGATGATAGGTACTTCAACAGAATCAAGAAGTGCAAAACTGCTAAGGAGATCTGGGATACTCTTGAGCTCATTGGAGCTGGTGTTGAGCAAGAGAAAGACAACAAACTAACCATAACCAACAAGAAGTTTGATGACTTCAAACTTCTCCCTGGTGAAAGCATCTCCAAGATGTATGACAGGCTCCTCACTCTCACTGGAGAGATCTTTGAGCTTGGGAAGGATCTCACAACCAAGGAGATCAACCTGAAGGTGTTGAGGGGACTGCCCTCAGCATGGAAGATGAAGGTAGTTGTTGTCCAAGCCAGCAAGGATGTAAAGACTTATCCCACTGATAAGCTCATTTCAGATCTCAAAGCTCATGAGTTTGAAATGATTGAAGAGAAGGAAGATGTACCAGAAGAGAGGACCACTACAGCCCTCACTGCCAGCACATCTAAGGTAAATGATTTTGACCCTTCAGTACTTTTATCTGATGAATATATGGTTGCCTTTGCCAGGAGATTCAAAAAGTTTATGA
Source organism: Cuscuta europaea (assembly GCA_945859875.1). NCBI lineage: Eukaryota > Viridiplantae > Streptophyta > Magnoliopsida > Solanales > Convolvulaceae > Cuscuta > Cuscuta europaea. The sequence goes on from CAMAPE010000019.1 coordinate 39,682,573, forward strand.
AGAATCCCAAAGATGGAAGGAGTCCATCTTTCAACAGAAAGCCATACCAGAAGGTCAAATCAACAGAAAGCAGTGGAGAGCTTCTCTGTTACAACTGCAGACAACCTGGTCACTTCAAGGCTGATTGTCCCCATCCTAGAGTGTCCAAGAAGCAAGGACATGATGGAGAAAAGAAGAAGTACGAGGACAACTCCAGAAGAAGAAAGGCACTTGTGACAGAATAGCTGGAGAAAGACCCTCTGTCAGAAACAGAATCCAGTTCTGACTCAGATTCTGATGAGGCCTTCTGTTGCCTTGATACTGAGACAGAAGACCTTTGCCTCATGGCTCATTCTGATGATGAGGTAACCTCTACTTCTGAATCTAGTTTTTCTTCGGTAGGCTTAGCTTTTGATTCTGATTCAATGTCAGAATTTTGGGAAGAGTTTAAGGCCATACAAGCCACTTATTCTTCTGTAACAGAAGAAAACAGTAAGTTGAAAGCTGAAATTCTTGACTTAAAGAAGGAGATTGAGATCAAAATCAATCTTCTAATTGAGGAAAGAGATCAACTGGAGACTGAAAATGTTTCACTTCTTAAGAGAATAAGAGAGATAGAGCCTCTCGAGATTTAGTACAAAGCTTACCAGAAGGCCCAGTCTTCCATGGAAAAGATTGTGCTTGATCAACAGATTGGCACTGGTTTTGGTCTTGGTTATGGCTCAACAGAATCAAGTGAGCCTTCTGTAATGCCTAGCACCAGAGTTGCTAAGGCAGACAAGGTCATAGAGCCACTAATTTCTAGCCCCGTCTGTCAAGCTGGTGTATCTGGCACCAAGGTTGTTCATGAGGAAGTCAGACCAGAAAAGGGTAAGATAAAGGTTCAACAGAAACCCTTTTTGAAAAATAATGAACCTGGCAGAAAACCTAACAACAGAAGAGGTTTTCAAAATAACAAAAATAAAAGACCATTCATTGACAGACAACCTCATGTCAATCGTGCCAGAAATGATCACCAAAAGGGCAAATATCAAGAGAAAGTTAACTTCAGGCAGAAGAGGTTGGCTGGTCAACTTCAGAAGCCCAAGGTTAACCGTCCCTCTGCTCTTGATAGTATATGGGACTTCTTTCCAACACAGAAAGCTATGCAAAAGTATGTAAACAGGAAGCATGACCCTCACAAGCATCTGCCCAAAGTGAATCACACTTCAGTTTACTATAACTACCAGGTGGACAATGGGTACCACCCACCAAGGTTTCACTTGATGAGACCAAAATGGTACCAACTACCCAGACTCCATGACCCCCCAGGACCCAGCATTGCTTGGGTACCTAAATCTTTCTTTTGATCTTGCAGGAACTGTGTGCTGGAGCCATCTCTGAACAAGAATGGTTTATTGATAGTGGATGCTCCAGGCACATGACAGGTGACAGAAGTTGCCTATCAGAGTTCCAGAAAGTCAAAGGGTCTAGAGTTACCTTTGGAGGTAATGATAAAGATGGCCAGACAAAAGGAAGAGGGAAGCTGATAAAGAACCAGATAATCATTGATGATGTCTCATATGTCAAAGGACTGAAGTTCAACTTGCTGAGTGCTAGCCAGTTCTGTGACAAAGGCTACACTGTTGAATTCACAAAGGACTTCTGCTATGTGAAGCATGAAACAACAAAGGAAGTGGTTCTTACAGCATCAAGAAAGAAGAACATCTATGTAGTTGATTGGAACACTGCAAAAGATGGAGTTTGCCTGATAGCCAAAGGAGATTCAAAACTGAGCTGGGACTGGCACAAAAAGCTCAATCATTTGAATTTCAAAACAATCAACAAACTGGCCAGAGAACACATTGTAGAAGGGCTACCAGACATTGTGTACAAGAAAGAGACCCTCTGCAGTGCATGTCAGAAAGGCAAACAAGTGAAGAATTCATTCAAACCCATTGCTGGAGATCTTTCTACAAGTCCTCTAAATCTGATTCACATGGATTTATTTGGACCTGTTGAGACTCCAAGCGTTGGTGGCAAGAAATATACCTTAGTCATGGTTGATGACTACTCCAGATACACATGGACTGTTTTTCTGACAAAGAAAAATGAAACTCTTCAGAAGTTGCCATCTCTGTTAAAGCAACTTCAGACTGAGAAGAACTTGAAAGTGAAGACAATCAGATCAGACAGAGGAACTGAATTTGTCAACCAAGTCATAAAGGACTTCTGTGATCAGAATGGAACTTTTCATCAACTCTCTGCCGCCAGAACCCCTCAACAGAATGGCGTAGCAGAAAGAAGGAACAGAACTCTAAAAGAAGCTGCAAGAACAATGATTGCAGAATCTGGACTGCCTATGAGATATTGGGCTGAAGCAATCAACACTGCATGCTATACTCAGAACAGAAGCATGATCAACAAGAATCACCAGAAGACCCCTTATGAACTCTGGAAGGGAAGAAAACCTAACATCAGCTACTTTCATGTATTTGGATGCAAGTGCTACATTCTCAACAATGGAAAAGAGCATCTGAAAGTATTTCAAGAAAAGGCTGATGAAGGAGTCTTTATAGGCTATTCAAACACCAGTAAAGCCTATAGAGTACTCAACAGAAGAACCCTACATGTTGAAGAATCCATACATGTGAAGTTTGATGAAAGCACCTCTGTTAAAGAGGTAACAGAGATTCTCAAGGATGTCAGCATAGAAGACAGAACACCAACAGAAGAGGTGGCAGACAACCCTGCATTTCAAACACCTGCACCAAACCCCCTTCTGTTGAATGAAGATGAAGACTCTGAAGATGAGGAACCAGAGAGACCAAGACAGCAGCTGACAGAACCAGACCTAACATGGTTAAGAGATCATCCTCCTAACCAAGTGATTGGTCAAATCAGAAGTGGAGTTCAAACCAGATCCACATCAAGGAGAGAAGCAATGCTTGCCTGCTATATATCTCAGATGGAACCTATGACAGTTGAAGAAGCTCTTGCAGACTCAGACTGGATCAATGCTATGCAAGGAGAACTCACTCAGTTTGAAAGGAACAAAGTATGGGAACTTGTTCCTAGGCCAAAGCACCAGAATGTCATTGGAACCAAATGGGTATTCAAGAACAAAGCAGATGAAGATGGCAACATTGTAAGGAACAAAGCAAGGCTAGTAGCTAAAGGATATTGTCAAGAAGAAGGAATAGATTTTGATGAGACCTTTGCACCGGTCGCCAGACTTGAAGCCATCAGAATCTTTCTAGCCTATGCTGCCTACAACAACATCAAGGTCTACCAGATGGATGTCAAGAGTGCATTTCTGAATGGAGATCTTGAAGAGGAAGTTTATGTGGAACAACCACCAGGTTTTGTCATTCCTACTCAATCTTCTTGTGTCTACAAGCTTAAAAAGGCCCTCTATGGTCTTAAGCAAGCTCCCAGAGCCTGGTATGACACATTGTCCCTTTTCCTAGTGAACCATGGGTTTACTAAAGGAAAGGTTGACAAAACTCTATTTCAAATCTCTGTTGCTAATCATATTCTGTTAGTACAAATATATGTTGATGACATTATATTTGGTAGTACTAATCCAGAACTGTGCAAGAAATTTTCTCAAGTGATGCAGAGTCAATTTGAAATGAGTATGATGGGAGAACTCAGTTACTTCCTAGGACTTCAAGTCAAACAAGTTCCAGAAGGGATCTTTATCAATCAAGGGAAGTACACCAGAGATCTGATCAAGAAGTTTGGAGTGGAAGGCAAATCATCAGTGAAGATTCCCATGAACACTTCACAAGGGATTGGTCCAGATGATGAAGGAAAGGATGTAGATGCAATAACATACAGAGGAATCATAGGATCTCTGTTGTATCTAACTGCAAGCAGACCAGACATCTCGTTCTCTGTTGGAATCTGTGCCAGATACCAATCAAAGCCCAAGGAAAGCCATCTAAGTGCTGCAAAGAGAATCATCAGATACATCAAAGGGAATCCGAATGCAGGCCTATGGTATCCCAAGGGAGGTAACTTTGAACTAATTGGTTATTCTGACTCAGATTTTGCAGGTTGCAGACTAGACAGAAAGAGCACCTCTGGTCACTGCCAATTGCTAGGAGGAAGGCTTGTTTCCTGGTTTAGCAAGAAGCAGAACTCCATCTCAACCAGTACAGCTGAAGCTGAATACATTGCAGTTGGGAGTTGCTGTGCTCAGCTACTCTGGATGAAGCAACAACTGAAGGACTATGGAATTCAAGCAAAGGAGATCAAGCTGTTGTGTGACAACACCAGTGCTATTGCTATCACTCAGAATCCAGTTCTTCATTCCAGAACAAAGCATATTGAGATCAGACATCACTTCATCAGAGATCATGTGGAGAAGAAGCACATCTGCATGGAACATGTGCCAACAGAAGACCAGCTTGCAGATATCCTGACAAAGCCTCTCCCTGAGGCTAGGTTCAACAAACTGAGAGAGGAATTGGGAATGATGGATGAGATTCCAAGGGAAAGATGAAAAGGAAGGCCCTCTGTTGCTCTTTTGCTGTTGACAGAATACCTGTAGCAGAACCCCTTCTGTCAACCCCTTCTGATTCCTACCCTGGCAGAACACCTCAGCAACAGAAAACCCCTCTTCAACAGAAAAACCCTCAGAAGGTTGTGGACTTGGAAACTTTTCTGAAACCGGGTATCCTAGTAAATTATTAAAGGCCTTTTACCCTTTTACCCTTTTACCCTTAAAACGGTATCAAGCCGTATAATATTTACTGCGCCCCCGTTTATTTACTCCGCCCCTTTTTACATTTATTGGTTTCTTGGAACCATAAATTAATTCCAAACGTCCACTAACCCAAACACATAAATTCCCCTTTCGCAAATCTAAACCGCTACTGCTCTCATTACTTTCAAACTCTCAAACCTCCATAGCTCTCAAGCTTTCTGCAATTCTTCTCTGAACAAATGGCTTTCATCAACATCAACGACCTCACCAAGGAGGAAATCAACACCCTTGTTTCAAACATTTACACAGGGATGAACTGCGACCTCTCCGCACTCCCTGAACTCGCTTCAAACCACGACACGGTGATGAAGATCATCAAGGGAATGGAGGACTCCCAACTGAACAAAGTGGTAGGCTATCACTTTGACTCCTACAGTACAAGGGACGTAGCAGAGTTCTATCTCAACGCTACATACGAAGGGGAGACCATCCGGTCTAATGTCAATGGTGAAGACATTACCCTCACTCCTGCAGACCTCAACGCCCTCTTTGGCGTGGTAGAGGACCCACAAGAAGAAGAAACTGAAGGTTTCCTCACTCTGGACAGTGTCAACGTCTCTGTGGACAACTTTGTCCAACTCTATTGCCGACCTGAAGTGGGTAGAGTTCCTAAGCTCTACATGAAGAAAAATCTTCTCCTGAGCGACTATGAGAAATTGGTCAACATCCTGCATAGGTGCGTCTGGAGCAAGAGCACCTCCACAGATGACATGAATGCGCTGAATGCAAAGGCTGTGTTTGCAGTTCATCATGGGATGAACATCAACTGGGGACAAGTAATTATCAAATCCCTTGTTGAGTTCATCAAGAAGAAAGACAAGGAGACCGGTCTTTTCAGAACCCCCATGGGTTATGGTCTCCTCATCTCTGAAATCCTGCTCACAGCAAGGATAGGGCTGAGAAACTCTGTTGAGGCAAACTACACCAAGCTGCTCTTCCTCAACACTTCAAGTGACAGGAAAGTTGCTCTCAAGGCAGAGCAGAAAAGACTCAGAACCCTTGAGTTCAACAGGGAAAGGCAACAACAGAAGGTTGTTCAACCAAAGAAAGTTTCAAAGAAGCAACAGAAACCCCCTACCCCTTCTGACTCTGAAGAAGAAATACCTTTGGTGAAGAAGGTGGTCAAGAAGGTTCCCAAGAAAAAGATCACACCTGTCAAAGTCCACAAGTTGGTGGCAAAGAAATCTGTCCTTAAGAGAAAGGCTCCTTCACCTATCTCTTCAGCAAGCACCCCTTCTGCCTCCCCCATTGCTAAGAAGACCAAAATCTTGACACCTGCAGCACAGGAGAAACTGGAGGACTCTGTAACCTCTGCCCCAGCCAACAGAAATGCTTGGCACGGCAAGAGGATCATCTTTGAGTCAAGTGACTCAGAAGAAGAAGAAGTTGTGCAGAATGCCACTTCTCAGGGGGAACTACATTCTTCTCCTCCTGCCTCTGAAAATGATCAACCTATGGTGGTTCCTTCACCAGAACACCAAGAAGGAAGCAGTACTTCTAGCCCTGATAGGAAATTCATCAGGATTCTGGCATTGAGAAAGTGGAGAATGGGACCTCTCACTGACCTCCTCAAGAACTTGTCCTACTTCATCTCTGAAGAAGAAGAAGTACTCAGATGGGCTGACACAGAAGATGTGGAGTCCTGCCTAAACAAGGATTTTCTTCTTTCTGTCCTACAGAAGAAGAAGGAGAAACTTCAAGGCAAAGCACCTCTGGTCAGAAACTCACCAGAAGACCATGTGAAGGCTCTTCAAGAGCATGAGATGGACGCCTTTGATGCTTGGCTAGTTGAGAAGAAGAGGAAGGAGTCAATGATCAAGTTTCGACCCAGTGCACATGGAGAAGGTGAACCCTCTACTGCAAATGACCTACCTCTGGTTATGGAAAAACTTATCAAAGAATGGAGAGACTCTCTGTTCACTGAAACCATACTAGAGGTAATTCCCACAATCTTTACCTCTCCCCCTCCCTCTCCTAAAGTCACTTCACCCCAATCTCAACAGAAATCCCTCTCACCCTCACAGAAAACCATCTCTAAACAGAACACCTCCTCAACTCCTCAGAAACCCTCGTCTCCACAGAAAACCCCTACACCCCAGAAACCCTCAAATTCCAAATCTTCATCTCCTTCACACTGCAAACCGTTCTCTCCTCCCAAGAACAAATCACCATCCCCTCAAGGACAAGTTATCCCATATCAACACCAACAGATCATCTCCTCTACAACTTCACCCCAACAGAAAACCTCCTCACCAAAAACCAAAAATCCATCTCCCTGCAAATCCCAACCCTCAATCCGATCCAGATCACCATCACCTCCACCCTCTCCTCCACAACAACAGAATGCTCACTCACATCAACCAGAAAACCCCTCCATTAAGACATCCAGAACTGCTTCTCCACAGCATACACCACAAGGTGCAGCCACACCTATCTCCCCTCAACATTCTGTGGCCTCTACCCCCATCAGGAGACCTATCTTCAGGGTGCCCTCCTCCTCCAGTGACAATGATGGATTTCTTACATCCTCCATTGCTGCTGATGAAACTTCCAAGAGGAAGAAGACCCCTCCTCAGAGTGAAGAACAACCCAGAAGGCCTCCTATGCCTAAATCAAGAGGTCTATGTATGCCTCAGAAAACTGAATCCAAAGAAGACAAGCCCCAAATCTCCTTCAATCAGTTTGTCACTGCAGCTGAAGACTTTGGTGGCCAACTCCTCCATGGCATGAACAAGTTGATACAGGTCAATGACAAGCACTATGGGCATCTTGCTCATGTGAATGATAATCTCAACTCTGGGATGCAGTTTATTTCAGATCGCTTTGAGAATCTGACAACATCTCTCAACGACTTCATGACCTCCTCAACTGCAAAAACAGATGCGCTGACAACAGAAGTGGAAAGTATTCATAAGACCCTCTTCACATTTCATCAGACTCTGATAGCTCAGGGAAAAGCTATTGAAACAATCTCCTCAAATATTGATGAACTTCAATGGGCTGATACAAAGACAAAGGAACAGCTACTGGACATAGAGGAACTGTGCAAAGTCCATCGTGATCAAGCCAGGACTCTATTTGCCCAAGACAAAGAGAGATACCAGAAGATGGTTCTCTTAGAAGCCAGTAATAAAGATATCCAGTCTGCACTTCAGAAGCAACATGGGCTTATTGAAGGTCTCACATCTGTGACTCAGTCCTTACCAGAAACCCTGGAACAGATTGCCTCTACACAGGCCTCAGAATTCCAGAAGCTCTCCCTTCTGCTTGGTGATCTAGATGATGCCAAAAGGGGGGAAGAAGGCCCTCATCTATCAAAACCTAGGACCACCAGAACCTCAACATATGTTGAACGAAGTGTGAATCCCACACCTTACTTTGAAGCTGCCCTTCAGAAGAAAAGGCTAGCTGGTATCCCTAGACCTCCATCCCCACTGAAGAAAGGATCTAAGAAAAAGAAAGCTCTAAGCTTTAAAGAATGGAGAATGGGAGGTTCTCAGGTGATGACTGCTACACAACTTGATGAAATGAAGCAGAAGATGACCTCTACTCAGCAACAGAATCTGTATTTGGACCATGATGGTCATGTGAAGGTCAGACATGGTGGATCTCTGGAGGAAGCAGAATTCTGGTTTCACAACAGTATAGTACCAGGAAAAGATATCCATGAAGGTGTTCTTAACTACTTAGACTGCAAACTCTCACCTGTCTGGGCTTCTTTCCAAAGAACTGGAAATCTGGCTGGAATCAGAAAAGAGGTGAATGCAGAACTAAAGAGACTACAAGGACTGGATGAACAAGCAAGAGCTGAAGCAGCCATAGCTATTATGTAATCAGACACTCTTGTAATTCACCTTAATAAAAGAACATCTCTGCCTCACACTTTGTAAGGCAATTCCCCAATCTCTGGCTTTTTCCTTACTTTCTGTTTGTGTCTGTTTGTTTTTGTTTGCTTGTTTGTTTGCTTTGTGATAATTATTCTGCTATCTGAATGTATCGTACTCTTACTATTTTCCTATGCCAAGTTGCCCACCAAGATTTTAATGAAAAGTTTTAAACTTTAAATTTTTATGGTGAAGGCACTTCTCTGGAAATAGTTAAAGGGTTTTGGCATCATCAAAAAGGGGGAAATTGTAAGGAATAATTGTATTTAGATTTTGATGATGCTATATTAATTAGGACTGTAGAGTACCCCTTTAGAAATTATGTATTAGAATTTTCCCTTGTAAAGTTCTTAGCATATTCGACCACCAGAAGGCCTCTCTACCAGAAGTCCTCCAGACAGAAGATCTTGGTTCTCTGTCTAGGAACAGAATACGTCAGGGTCTCTGTTACCCATTAGCGTGACAGAAAGCCTCCTGGTTCTCTGTAAGCTACAAACAACAGAAGTGCTCATGATCTTCTCTGATTCAGTTCTCTGTCAATAACACCAGAAGGTCTGACACTTGGAAGAAATCCACAAAGCCGGGAAGTCAACTTAAAGATTCCTTCAACGACTAGGAGTATGAAACGGAAAAGCTACAGTGCTCGCATTAAATGCTCATTTAATGCTCCCCATGCTCCGTGGAGTAATTGCAGATGATTGGCCGCAATGTCAGGATTACTTTATCCCAAAATAGTAACCCGCCAACTTTACCGGGTCCTACTGGTCAAGTCAACTGCTCGCGCATTAAATGCAGTTGTCCTCCTACTCCTCCAACGGGAAGACAACCTCAGTATAAAAGATACACTACGAAGAACAACCGGATAACTTTGCCAGGATAAACTTTGCAACCTTGATTCAACTTTGCTATTACATTGCTACAAGCAAGATATTCAAACTCTGAAAAGCAAAAGCCTCCTTGAGATTCAAACTCACTATCCTCTACAAGAGAAGGCAGAAGTTGGAAAAATACTCTTTCCAACTCAAGCAAAGTTCCAAGTGTTCTTCAACTCTTCAAGCTCTTCACATACAAATCTTTTGTAACGAAGCTAGTTGGAGGAACCCCTGTTTCAACAGAAACTCTTCTTGCTACAAGAAGGACGTCCGAATAACTGGAGTAGTGAAGTGGTGATACTTCAAGGAGACTCAGTGAAAGGACCAGTGTTAAAGGAAGCCAGGCAGTGCATCCCAGGACACATCTAGGCTTGAAGAAGACGTGGAGTGCTTCTTAAGTGCTAGGACTAAGGCTTTGTAAACGGCAGTTTTTACAGCTTAGTGGAACAGTGGATTAGAGGAACGAGTTGTTCCTTGAACCACTATAAAAATCCCTGGTGTCGTTTACTTACTGCTTTTAATACTTGCATTTAGTTAGAACTGTATAACTCCTTGAACTTGGTATCTGTGTTCAGCAGAACTTGTTCTACGAGTTAACAGAAGGCCTACTGCCTTTGCTCCTCTGAGGCTAACAGAACTCCCTACCAGAACCCCATCCGCTGCCAGTCTGTTCTTTCAACAGAACAGGCTATTCTGTAAATCTGGTACTTAGTTGAAAAACTTAAGAAGACCAATACAGTCTATTCACCCCCCCCCCCCTCTAGACTGTATCCAGTATAACCGGGACCAACAGCTTGGTCACAAAATGCATCAAAAGGCTCAGGAAAAACAAATTAATTTGGTTCAACAATTAAATAGAGTGGCTCACATACCATTAGAAGAAGAAGGCTTCATGGTTGTTATTTCCAAAAAATCGAAAAGGCGCAATGAATCAACACCTAGGACTATTGAGACCAGGCAGCAAGCGCGGTTGTACAACACCAGGCAGCATACTCAACAGCGAACCCGGCTCAACTACTCCAACACAGATTACTAATCATCTACATTCGTGTTTTCCTCATTACTTTTTTTATGTTTCTCCATTTACTTTGTACCTTCATTAGCGTTTGTATTCTGCTTCTTTTATCAATAAAACTTTCTTTTTACGCAAAAAAAAATCTAGCAGTATTGTTGCACTCACAATTAAAATAAATGGATAAAACTAGAGTTATTAAACTGAAAAGAACAAATAGAATCATAAGTCCTAGTTTTACCAGCCACCATCAAGGGAGAAGAGGTTTGATCTGCCACGTTCAAAGATGCCATTTTGATTTGACCAGTCATCACGAAGGGAAAAGAGGTTTGTCCAGTCACATCCAAAGGAAGCTTCCCACTCGCATCAACTAATGGAATTCCAGGCGGTGCTAACTCAGTAGCACCGCCGCAAAACCGTTTTTTGGCACGGTTCCATCTACCTCCATACTAACCTCAAATTCCACTAGATTTTTTAAATTTGCTGCCTTGCGCTTCCTGGATTCCCCTTCGTGTAGAACTTTGTGCTCGTTGCGCTCATCTTCCTCTCTCATTTTTCCTTTCCCCTGGAAATCAGCCCTCGAACCAAATATCACCCCGCATCTGACACCTTCTATTGGCATCCTATCAGCCGGTCCCGACTTTCATTGCCATCTCTAGTATTTTTGAGCTCACACCTTGCTCCTTGGATTAACCACTTATTTCCCGGATGAGTTCCTCCCTGCCGCAAATATGTTCGCATCCAAGGACCATAAGGTTTGTCACCCATCCACAACATGCACTTGTGTTTGATGGGCAACATCTGTCAGTGTGTCCCAGGACTACCCAGATAAAAGAGAGGTTTGGAAGTCTCTCTCTCTTTTTTTTTTGAACCCGGTAGGCAAACCACCAAAATCAGTGGGGCAAATGTCGGGGAACATTTGCCATTATTTTATAGATGAAAAAAGGTACAAAAGAGAGGGGGACCAAACCAAAACCTCTCTTCAGAGGCATTCCTCTGAAAAACATGCATAAAATCCGTGAGAAAAAGAATAATTGGGGGGACCGAACCTGACCCAATTTACAATTAACAAAAATTCCTAAAAGAAGGCAAACCCATAAAATCCATAAAATAAGCTTTTTTAGCCAACAGAGGCAGGTCAGAGGGCCTGTTATAAACACAATTTTGGGCTGAAGATTGGGCCAAATAATGAGCGGGCCAATTATTTTCACGCCAAGTATGGCTAAAACTCACCGCTTTCCTAATCGAGTGTTGTAGCATTTCCTGAACCAAACCTTTCCATCTTCCTTCCTTCTACTGAGTAAGGTGTTGAACTGCAAGAGCTGAATCCGACTCAACTTCAAAATCAGAGTAGCCCATCTCCATCGCCCAACGAATAGCCAGCGTAACAGCTTTAATCTCTGCATCCAGGCTCGAAGAGGACTCCATGGGAAAGGATATCGCCGCAACCAGTATCCCTTGCTTATTCCGTAAAATTGCTCCACCGCCAGATCTCTCAGGTTTGGAAGTCTCTCATATGTGAAATACGCCCAGAATCAGCGGTTGCCTTCTTCCCTAACCTGTGTTCTTCTCTTTAAAGTATTCTTTATGTCTAACAGAACATAGATGCGAACATACTCTTTACTTTTCCGTTCAGAGTTCTTTCATCAATCCGGATTAGTTTCCCTGGGTATCGTCCAATACCAGTCGCCCCGGTCTCAGTCATGAATACGGCCAAAATTCTGCTTGATTTAGCTCAACCTCAAGTGGTGCGTCTTTAGCTTACACCTTTCTAATAACAACTAAGTTTTGGTCATTGGACCGCAGACCAACCAACAAAAGCCGTGCAATATCGTTTTCATTATAGAATTGAATCAAAATATGCATATCTTCGATCTGTTCAATGCTCACCCCTTTACTCGGACCGTAACACCCCGGCCCTGCAGGACCCGAGGTAGTTACTCCTACACATCCTCCAGACCTCTAGTACTATCCCCACAAACCACCACGAGCCTTTATCACGCACTTTGTCCTCACTCGTGCGCGCCCTGAGAAACTTCGTTGGGGTCACCCATCCCAAGACTACTCCCATGCACGCACGCTTAATTTTGGAGTTCTTGGATGATGAGCTCCCTTAAAAGGAGATGCACCTCTGTTGGTATGAGTAGTACTATTAATCCATTTAAATTAATCTTGAATATTATAATCACCACACTTAGGATCGCAACGTCCTCATTGCGCCCTTAAACCAATCTCAATCAAACCCTAGAATCTTGCCCCGCTAAGTGCCCGCCTAATATCCAACGTATCGGCATACTGTCATAGGGTTGCTCCGATACCACCTGTAACACCCTGGTTCCGCAGGACCCGAGGTAGTTACTCCTATACACCCTCCAGACCTCTAGTGCTGTCCTCACAAACCACCACGACCCTTTACTGCGCACTTTGTCCTCACTCGTACGCGCTTTGAGAAACTTCCCAATGAGTCACCCATCTCAAGACTACTCCCGTTCATGCACGCTTAACTTTGGAGCTCCCTTAAAAAGAGATGCACCTCTGTTGGTAAGAATAGTACTATTAATCTATTTAAATTAATCTTGAGTATTACACGGACGTCAGATCATGGCCATTGTCTCTGAAAGGAGATGGGACGGACAGGTTTGTCTGTGACAACCCTAGTAACAACAGAGAATCGTGGGTTCTCTCCCACCCCACTATTAACATTTAGCGCTCCATATTCAAACACCAAATCACTATTTTCTTCCTCCTCAATCGACATCTTTCCATATTCTTCAGGTGTTTTCTCCATTGAGAAAAAAAAGGCCACACAAAAACGGACTACACAAAGCTATCGACACAAAACTGCTCACAACCACCAGGGTTTTCTCTTATCGTACGTGGAAAGCGTTTTTTATTTACACGAAGTATGTTACTTTACATTGTTTTTTTTACTAATCCAGCCGGTAGTGCGAGAATAAGGCCTTTCTTGCAATCAAATTAAAAGTAATGGCCGAAAGTATGGTAAAATGACAGTTTAAAGAATTAAAGATTGATTGTAACAGTGTTTGATGGTAAATTTGTGAACACCTGTAAGTTCATGGAAATATCGAGCATCTCGATCAGAAGTCGGAACTTGGCTTTTCCAAGTGCTAGCTTTAACGGTTAAAACTGTTGCAATGTCATTTAGCGCTCTTTAATTGCTACGAGTTACTGTCCATCAATCGACCATTATCATGGAGTGGGCCGGGGTATGGCACTATGGCAGCTTTGATTATTGTACGGATTATATTAGCCATACGTCCGGGATCCTATGCTCGCTCAAACACCAACGACCGGTTTTAAAGATATTTTTACTTTGGTTGAAATTTGTTGGTGTAATCTGGTCTGATCTATTTATGTCTGATTTGGAATTGATTATTTAATGGTTGTTAAGTCATGTTCACAGAAACATGACCTAATCATTCAATAAAAAAATTGATTCAATCATTACGTCCGAAAATAGTAGTTTTAATCATGAAGACATCTATTGAGAATTTTTTTGCCAATTTTTTCAAATTGATTCTGAAATAGATTTAAATTAACAAATAAAGTTTTTCATTGATATTATAATTTAGGAATAAAACTAGATTGATTATTTTACTCGATTCAGACAATTTAATTAGCATACTTCATCCGTTCTTTAATTCTTGCAACATTGTAATTTTTGCACTATTCACAAACCTTGCTTTGACCACGATTTTCTACTAATATACATGATCAAATTATTACGTATAAAATGTTATTAAATTCCTATCAATGTGAATTTTCAAAATATCAAATTTTTATAATGTTTACTAATACATAATTAAATATAATTATCGTCAAAGTTGTGCATTGACAAACGTGAAAATCAAACTGTTGCAAGAATTAAAGAACGGAGGATAGTACAAAATAAACAACCTCAAATACAAATATCACTTAACCTAGACAGAAGTCTTAATTCAACAAGACTTGATAGAAAATAAATAAACAGGCCCCAAGGCACTTACTAGATAGATCTAATTCACGGCTTATCATTCTATATATCATTAGAAATTACTCTAAATATGAGCAAAAACATTTTGAAATTCTAAAATAGGAGTATCATGTTTTCTATTCCCTGAATAATAGTAATCTGCCAAGTTTGAAAGGAAATGTCATATTTTAAAGCCTAGTAATGTCAAACTTGACAAAAATTTACTCTTATTCAAGCAATAAAAAATATGATAGTCCTATTTTGTAATTTCAAAACTTTTTTACTCCTATTTAGGGAATTCACCCATATATCGGCTAGCAACAATCAGCGTTCAACCCCCTTTGGGTCAAACTCCTTCGGTTTGGTGCGGAGTTAGGATTGATTACGCACACCGAATTATAGAACTGATCAGCGACGCAGCTACCATTGTGGAACTACTCATGTGACGTTGACACCGAATTATAAAAACAGTGTTATATATATATATATATTGGCGCAATGTTCTTCAATAATTTATTTAACTGACTTCTCAAAAGAATTTTAAGTTGAAATGTTGTGATAGTAATCTGCATTTCAAGAAGAACATGTTCATAAAATTTCATCAACAAATTTCACCCGAAAGCCCTTCAAATAGATATGTTCGGACGATGGCTCTCGTCAGACTTACTTGAGATGATTAATTATCAGGGACATGGTCTCACTCTCTATCTGTCAGATTGTGATTATAATCAATTTACATTTTCCCAACGTATCGTCCGGCCGGTGTTGGAGGCCCTTAGGGGTGGGGTGTCATCCTTTTTTTATTCATAATCAAGTTATTAACCCCCATTAAGTTGGAATATGGATAGGAGGAAATCAACAAACAATGACTATGAGATGTCAAATATAATACGAAGTACTCCGTACGCAGTAATTAATACGTACTTCATTCTTCAATTCCTTCCATTAAGGCTTTATAATGATTTCATGGGTTCTTATTATGATTATATATTTGATTACTTCACCATTATTATTATGTACTCTTGAATATATATGTACTTACAAAATACTCCTACAGAGTAAATTATTACTTTTGGTATATACTTAATCCGTTCTTTTTTAGTCGCAACGGTCAACATTTCATATTTGTCAACGCACGTCTTTGATCGTAATTATATCTTAATTCTATTAGTAAAAAAATATTAAAAATCAGATTTTGAATATTTGTAATGAGATGAATTGAACAATATTTATTTAAAAAAATAATTTTCATAAAACAATAGCATAAAATGTAGTCAAAGTAGAACATGTGAATAGTGTAAAATTCAACATGTTGCGATTAAAACGGAACGCGAGATAGTAGTAGTATTGAAAAAGTTCTAAAATACGGTGTATAATCATTCTCACCGTTATTAATTATATTGGAAAGGGAAAACTGTCAAATAGGTTCTCGAACTTTCATAAAAAGTCAATTAAGTCCTTCTATAGGAGACTCTGTCCGGTCATCGCGATTTGAGGCGGTTCCCGGTGGAATTTTTTGATGAATTTTTTTGAGCATCTTATTCATCAAGTGTAGTTTACTCACACCAAATTTCAGCTAAAAATTTAATCGGGAGCGCATTCAAATTAATTCGAGAACGCAAAAATGCGCAGTTATATTCAAGAATTAATTTGAATGAGTTCCTGATTGAATTTTTAGTTGAAATTTGGTATGAGTAAACTAGACTTGGTGAATAAGATGCTCAAAAAATTTCATAAAAAATTCCACCGAAAATTGCCTCAAATCGCGTCGGCCGAACAGAACCTCATATTGAAGGACTTAATTGATCTTTTTATGAAAGTTCGAGAATCTATTTGACAGTTTTCCCTATTGAAAATTGTATATGACCAATATGTGTGCGGTGTTCCAATAAGAAATTCATACTTATATATATACGATGAGAGAAATGAGAATTGTTTTTTATCTTGATCAAAAATTAAGAAAATAAACAGATGAGATTAGATTGAAGTTAAAAAATGTTGATGTACATTATGTTTCTACAATTCAATTCATATATTCATTTTCAATTTACGCGTGATGCCCTTGCAATTAATATTATTAAATTGAACACGCCCAATTATCAACCAAAATCAATCTGAGTCACGTACCAGTCACTTTCATCTTTGGTTTTATTTAATAAATAAAAGGAACCCCGGGCCGGGTACACTTTCAAGTAAGTTTATCTTTGCTTTATGAAATTGTTTTTGGCACTTGGCTTGTTAGGACAATTTAAAGGAGTGGATATATATGAGAAGTCATTTGGATGAGTTCCAATTGAGTAAAACTGAATCTTACTAAAACTGATCCAATTATAGACAGTTTTGTTTACAGTATGTGATTTTAGCTTTAAAAATTGTCGAAGAGATAAAAGTACATAAAATACTAAAATCCATCAAAACAAGTATAAACTCATTGGCACTATGTCACTATCGTGCTTTAAAGCACGAAACTCTTAAAAAAAAGGATGACACCCTATCCCTGAGGTTCCCCAACCTCGACCGGATGGTATGTTGGGATGATGTAAATTGGACTATAATCCTAATCTAACAGATAAAGAGTGAGGCTCTGTTTCCGGTACTTGCAGAGGCCCTATGCATTTTTAGCATAGTAACCCTCATCGCATTTTTAGCATAGTAACCCCTCATCAAATTTACATTTTTTATCAGGCTTTGTAGCGGTTTTAATGTAGTTTCTGAATATGTTAATTTTATTTATTAAAAATAATCAGAGTGAACAAGGATTAAGTTGCTTTGTCGTCAGTCAAACATCATAAACTGTCAACAGAAACCTTCTAGCGGGACGGAGGGAGTAACTATTAAAATCTTGAGTTTCATCCTAGAAGGTCAATCTGATAGGAGGAAGTAGTACAATGACTTATATAGTGTTTTATTGTTTTATAGCGTTCCGGTGTGGTACACATACTTTAACATTTTCCATTTCGTGATGATTTTTGCGTTTGTATGGAACATATCTAGGGTGTTATTTCAAGAGCCAAGATCCAAACTAACAGAACAACTAAGTAACGCCCCTATGATGAGATTGGTTGGAAAACAAAAGTGATTTGAAGAGTAGGGTTGGGGAAGGAGAACAAATCATTAATGTAATTGGATAATCCAAAGCAGAAGAGGTTATAAAAGAGAAGATGCTAACTACTTTTGAGAACTGCCCCATAGATTCACATCTGGATAGTGTGCTGTCGTAGCGGTTACTTGTGGGCATTGCCGTATCAGAATACGGATAGGGATCGGTGGGACCCATACTATCCACTTCCCTTTTTAATATAGTACGTTTTGTGTATACATATAATCGTAGTATGGGTTATCGGGAGCTTTTTCAGGTTTTGTTTTTTCTGTTTTTTGTTTTTCCTGCTTTAATTTATTAAAGTATTTTTGGATCGGATGTTCCTAAACAAGAATCACATTTGGACGTTATATTCATAAATGGAATATCACCTTAACATCTAGAAAAGTGTCACTTCAATACATGAACTCGGCAGCTATGGAGTAAAGAATACATGAAATCATGAAACAGGTGTTAATTTAGTCTGTCGGGTTATTTTAGCAGCTAAACTGCCCAGGTGGCCAACAGTTTACTGATGTGGCAAATATTAACAAGTTTGTGTGGTACACGGTTGCCTCCAAGTCAACATCGTCCTTCTTCTTATATTTCGAACCCTAGGATATGAGATGAGCTCAATTTATGCAGTGACACCCTCGACGCTACTCTTCTTTTATCTCCGGCGTATTGTGGGTTCCTCCGACGGTTCTCTTCTTTTCTGTACTCCGGTATACTCCGACATATTGCATTTGTGTTTGCGTTTCTGTCCTCCAAGTAACCTATTTCATTTCTCTTTCAGGTCAACGCAAATGTCTTATGAAAATTGCTGATGTGGAATTCCAGCAAAGATAATGACTTCATGGACAAATGACAATCCAGGGAGACGATTCATTGCCTGCTCAAGAGTAAGGGCATTCGAATGATAAATTTTTTATTTTTTATTTATTGTTAATTTTCATTGTTATTGACTAAATGCTATTATTACAAGTATGGTATAGGTGCCTGTTGCAACATGTTTGAATGGCTTGATGAAGAAATATGTTTAGGTCCAAGATGATTATTCCTGGTTTGTTGAGGAAAATAAACAAATTGGAAGCTGACCTTGTTGAGGAGAAGGCAAAGGAAAAAGGGTTGTCTAAAAAACAGAGGATTTGGAGTGTGTTGTGGTGCATTCTTGCAGGAATAGTGATGGTAGTGATATGAGCTATTTGGTATGACAATGGAAGCAAGAAGAACGTTGCTTGGATGTGTGATGCATGCACAAATTAGTTGAGAATGAAAGTTACATTTGATCAATCAGTTTAGTTGCTTTCATGTATCAGTTTGTTAGGTTTGATGTATGAGTTTCTTAGGTTTCATGTATTAGTTCTTACCTCTGATGTATCAATTTAAACTTATGTAAGCTAGGGTGTATGACTTTCTTTGCTGTGATGTAGCACAAGTATCCAAATGTGTTGCCCTCATTTGGCAGTTAATGCACAATCTATTTGTTTGAATGACCACTTTTCTCATTTAATGTACTTCATTGCATGAACTGAAAGCACCAAAACAATGAACTCAAACCTGCACTCAAACCAGCAAGATTAACTTGGCCTGATATTTGAACATGCTTGAGTGGTATATGAGCTCAAAGAATGACATGAAAACTTTACCTCAAAGTTAAAATCATATTTGAAGTAAAACAATGACCTCAAACTCTAAGTCAGCTTTGAAAATATCAGGCCCTCATCAACCCCATATCTTAAAATTTAGTCATCGATATCTAACTAATCAATAAATATGACCCTCATGTCACATATTAAACAATTACAATATCTAACTAATAACTCCACTTACAATCTGAAACAACAACTCATACCATAAACTGAAATATCCATACTTAATTCATCAAAACATCATATTGTTTGCAAAAACCATGACTGGCACAATATCTAACCAAGAACATGGAACCAAAACAGTAGCTCTATGCTACACATATGTACATTAATATCCCAAAAATATTTTACTGTTTCAACAAGAAATACATAAACGCGGTAAATATGTTCCAGTCTAGTTCCCACCGTTGTCTTCCATTGAATCAAACAAATCATGAAACCTCTGTCTTGCTGTTCTGGTATCACCAATGACTTCCAAAGCTTCAACATTCCTTTTCTTTAAGATTTGAGCTTTTCCATTGATTTCCTTTATATTCCTTGCCCTAAGTCTCTGTACAAATATAAATTGTAATCAAAATTATACCATAATTTCATGCCATCACAACACTGAAATATAAAATACCATCACAATGTTATATATTACCTCCAAACCTGTAGCACCTATGGATCTCTGGTCCCTAAACTCAAATACACCATCACTAATGGTGTCATTTGTTACTTGCTGGTCTGAGAAGTATGCTTGCAATGTATGAGGAACTACATTTGCTTGAGATGGAGTTGGAGTTGCATTTGCATTGGCATTGTTACTCTCCTGACAAGAATACAAACACTTATTACACTATAAACCATTTCACACATAAATATACATACACCAATTGCATTAGATTAAATTATGTGAATACCTGATTTGAGGTTTTCTTTAGAGGACACCTGTTCTTAGTGTGACCTGGTTGGGAGCAGTTTCCACGTGTCCTTTTAGGTAGGTTAGAACTTTCAAGGCTTCCACCTTGGAATTCAGAAGGGGTAGGTCCCAATTCAGTAGTGTCAGATTGCATTGCAGCAGGGAATGTTGTACTTCCTTGCAAAATCTGCTCTTTGCTTGGACAAACCTTTTTGTTGTGCCCCTTCTTGAAACAAAGCTGACAAGTAATGGCCGTACCCCTCTTGGGAAACTTCTCACTTCTAGGAAACTCACCTATTTCTTTGATTCTATTTTTCTTAGGCCTCCCTATCTCTTTTGTTTTTAATTCAGCAGGTAACACTTTAAGGTCAGTCTTTGGCAAGAACAAAGGACCAACAATTGGTGTCATCATGAGAGCATAGGTATGCATGTACATGTCCTTCTTATACCACTGGGACACATAATCCTCAATAGGATGACCTCTATCCCTAATTGCACAAATGGCATGTTTACAGAGAATCCCAGATACATCCCACTGCTCACACAAACAACTCCTATTGTTCAAGTCTACAAGGTAAGTGTCAGACCCACATGACACTTCATATCCATCAACTCCATTGAATTGGACCCTCCAATAGTTACTTGCTATTATTGTTTTGTTAATCCTCCTCCTAATTCTAGGTCCTAACTGACCAATCCACTTGTCTCCTAAATCCCCATTCTTTGTAAGCCTTTGCATCACCAACTTTCTATTATACTCCAACTGGGAATAAATTAACTGAGATCTAGCAGGAACAAATACTCCATTAAAGGCCTCACATAGATTATTGTCAACAGTTTCACACTTAATACTCTCATTAAAAAAAGCTCTGCACCAGAACTTAGGATCTACCTTACGAATATCTTCATGCCCACTTGGAGAAAGAGATTTCAAAGCCTCCAGGTTCAGTTTAAACTCCCTCTTGGATGCAGACTTGCAGCATCAATCCCTGGGAAGAAAAACAGAACTTCAATTAATTACATCTCTTTAGTTAATGAAGTGAACTTACACTTACAAAACTGAAGTTCATTAGGTCAAAATAAATAACTAAACATTGAAGTTACAACTGAAGGTACTGAAATTATAGAAGTCAAATTGCAAAATTAACCTTTTGTTGATCAGAAACAAAAGCCCATCTGTTTCCTTTTCCAATGTCTAAATCATCTCTAAGATTTTCAAGAAACCACTTCCATGTGACTTTACTTTCAGAACCAACAATTGCCCATTCTATTGGGAACATCTGGTTATTTGCATCCCTTGCCACAGCTGTCAGAATTTCTCCCTTCACTTCCGACTTCAAAAAAGCACCATCAACTCCTATTAGTCTCCTACACCCCTTCAGAAATCCCCTTTTGCAGGCATGAAAACATACATAGAATCTGTCAAATATAGGAGTAGGCTACTTCACTTGTAAAATGCATGTATTCCCTTCATTAGACCTCATAATTTCAGCCTTATAGTCCTCCAAATTCTTGTACTCTGCCTCTATCTCTCCCTTTTCCAACTTTCTGAGCATTGCTTTGGCTTTCTTCATCTGCTCCAATGAGACTTCACAGTTCAGTTCTCTCTTAACCATTTCTTTCATTGCGCGTACCTTCATCTCAGATACTCCTAGCTTAGTATTGAAAAAGTTCTTTACTAACTACTTAGTTGTTGCACTGGATAGTTGCCACCCTGGGTTACAGGTATGCTCACTATGATAAGTCTTCACCACCCAGTTCTTACTACTAGATCTGTTGTCAATGCCAATGTAGACCATCCATGTAAAACCCTTTTTTAAATTAGAACATTTAACCCTAAGCATATTGGCACAGTTTTTAGCCCAATAATAGGGATACCTATTGGTGACAGAGTATTTGTCCATGGCATCTTTGACTTCACTTTTTGACTCAAAGCTCATTCCCAAAGAAAACTCTACCTTATCATCAGGGTTGAAGCTTGGAAATCTGGATTTCACTCTCACACTGTCTTCTTCTTCAGGACCAGAACCAGATTTGTAGCTTCCTTCTTCATTAGAACTGAAGTAATCAGTTTCATTACCATCCCCCTCCCAACTCTCCTCTTCTTGAATTGTGGGTAGGTTATCAGTATTTGGTCCTTTACTTTTATGAAGGTTCTTAAAATTTGTGACCAGCTTCCTTAGCAAACTCCGACCATGAAGTAGCTCCTCATCATCTTCATTTTTAGAATTGAACTTCTCTTCAAATAACAGGCCTGCTTCTGCCTCAGTAACATCATCTGTGAAGCCTAATTCCACAGCAAACAGGACATGACCTGTAGCCCCCTCCATTGTGTGTCTGCTTCAATAATGACAAGCATTATAATGTTCTGTTTAAGCGATTTACGACCCTAAAAATACTTCAAGAATGCATTCAAGTATAACAATATAGATGTAAAATAATGGATTCATATAATTGTATGGATGCATTCATACTATACTAAGGTAAATAAATGATGCTTACGAAACACATTACCATACCTTTGTTGGGATGAGTCCATCTCCATCTTCAAATCAACCTCAGAAATTTAGGGTTAAGCTTCTTCAAAATGTTTTTAGGTCTTCAAAATGCCGTTGTTCCTTGCAAGGTTGCGTACGAATAGAACGGGGTAGGGTTTGAAGCCTATTAACGATCACTTTGGTGACTAAGCTTGTTAATATTTGCCACATCAGTAAACCGTTGGCTACCTGGGCAGTTTAGCTGCTAAAATAGCCCGACGTACTAAATTAACACCCGTTTCATGATTTCATGTACCGTTAGAACCGGTTTGCATGATCATGTACTCTTTACTCCATAGCCGCCGACTTCATGTACTGAACTGACACTTTTCTCCCTTAACATCCATAGTATCATCTTTATCTCACGATTATATAATCATATACGAAGTACTCCCTCCCTCCCAGAAAATTCTTCCTACTTTGACTTGGCATGGAGATTAAGAAAGTGGAATAAAATGGAAATGTGTGGTTGTAGTTATGTAAGAAAAAAGTGAAATGAATGTGAATCAGACAAATTGTCCAAAAATGATAAATGGGAAGAATTTTTTGGGACGGCCCAAAAAGGAAAGTGAGAAGAATTTTATGGGACTGAGGGAGTATCTATTTTTATTACAACTACATATATAAATTTTTGTACCAAGAAACGTTTTGGTAGAGTATTCAACTGTTTAAACTTCCTTCGTCCTAACACTTTGTCATCACTCTTTATTGGATTGTCCAGAAAATTTTGACACTTTCCTTTTTAATTAGTTAACTTGGGATTCCTGATCATTCTTTCTCTATTCTACAAATCTCAATAACACTGTTTTTACCTTATTATCATCCACACTAGTCAAACTTGACAAAGTTTTAAAGAATGGAGGAATTCGATGGACTCTGACACTCACAAGGTTAGGGTAATAAGCTAGGTTGAAAGTCATCACATTAAAAAATGTTAGATAAGAGGGGAGGGCAACAATGAGACATGAAAAGGTACAACAGCCCCGGCTTGGAATCTAAGAGCTTCTTTGTTATCCAAAACTTGCATCCAGCTAGAAATGAAGATTTTAATTTAATAGAATTTTGTTATTGGAAAGATATAGTCATATAGGATTTCCGCCGCAAATTATACCGTGGGATCGGCCCACCATGCGCATGGTGTGCCGATCCCAAAACGGTGTCGTTTTCCATTAAAAAAAATTAGGTTTGTATTTCTGTTTTCAGTTGCAGCCGACTTCTTTCTTCCGCTTCCTTCTTCCGTTTTTGTTTCTATTCACTGAGCTTACGAACCTGATTTGCCTTCAAAGGCTTCAATGGATTTCTCTCTAGATGATTCAGCTGTTGTGAATTCATCGATTGAATTCGGAGATTCTATTCCTTTTACTATACATGATAACGTGATTCCTTCATCTGTTGACAATAATTTTGAATGTGATCAGCCGGTTCATATCGAGCACATTGATAAACATGACAGTTTTTGAGTTTTGTGAATTTAATTTATCTTATTTATGCTTGCAGTATGCTGTAATATGTTTTGTTTTCTGTTTTATCTTATTGCTTTAGAATTTGGAGTGTAGTATTCATATTGGTTGAATTTTGTTGTTTTCCTTTCAGGAGAAGATGAAACTGGTTCAATGGCTTCTAAATTGTTACATCTTCTTAGTAGAGGTACTTTTCCTGTCATGTGATTCAATTTTTGTTTTGTTTATTTTTTGTTCGATGTTGTGTCATTTTATTTCAATTGTATGTAACTTTTGTTTAGTTTTATGTAATTTGGTTCTTCGTTTTATGTTTGCAGTATGCTCTAATATCTTGTTTAATAATATGTAAATCACATTCAAATCTATGCAACTTCTTTTCTAATGTATGTAACTTGCGCTAAAGCTTATGTAACTTTCTGTTTTGTTGTATGTAACTTTTGTTCTACTGTATGTAATTGAACTGTACCTTTATGTATGCAACTATTTTATGTGCCTTGAGTTAAGTTTTATGTAGCTTTATGTTTATTAAAATGTAACTTTAGTTTAAGTGTATGTAACTTATGATCAACACTATGTAACTTGTATTCAATTGTATGTATCTTCTTTACAGTGGTTTGTTTTTGATATATCACCTTTATGAATTGTCAGATACATTTGCAACTATTGACAAGGCAACCGAGAATAAATCACTTGTTGGATTGTGTGTTAAATCTGAAAAGGATGCTTATAATCTTTACAACAGTCATGCTTTTGAAAATGGATTTGGTATTCGAAGATGCAAACAGAGGTTTAGGAGTGGCAATGTAAGTTTGATTATGAAGTCTTACTGTTGTTGGAAAGAAGGGAAGAAACTACAGAAGGGCACTGAAAACAAAATGTATACGAAATTAGATTATCGTTCAGGTTGTAAAGCAAAGCTGCAGTTTTCTATTAGTGTTGATGGTGAATGGACTGTTTCAAAGCATATTACTGATCACAACCATTCTTTTTGTCCAATTGGTCAAAGACACCTTCTCAGATCATATCGAGGTGTTGATCATGAGTATCTTGAATTTATTATGTTGATGAAGGAGAGCGGGACAAAGGTTTCTGATATTCACCGTATGCTTCAAAAACAGGCAGGTGGGGTTAGTGCTCTTGGATTCACCAAACGTGATGCTTATAACGTTCTAGAATCTGAAAAGAGTAAAACGTTTGATGGTAGTGATTCTAACACTTTGATTTCTATATTGAAGAAAAGGGCTGAAGTGG
Source organism: Cuscuta europaea (assembly GCA_945859875.1). Classification (NCBI taxonomy): domain Eukaryota; kingdom Viridiplantae; phylum Streptophyta; class Magnoliopsida; order Solanales; family Convolvulaceae; genus Cuscuta; species Cuscuta europaea. The sequence goes on from CAMAPE010000019.1 coordinate 39,707,926, forward strand.
AATCTGATTTTTACTTTGATTTTGAAGTAAATGAAGGTGTACTAAGTTGTTTTTTCTGGAGAGATGGCCAAATGAGATTAGATTATGAGAGATTTGGTGATTTAGTCGTGCATGATACAACTTACAGGACTAACAAATATGACATGATTTGTGGTCCGTTTGTTGGTATGAATCATCACTATAAGAATATTATGTTTGGTTGTGGCTTTATGTTGAATGAAAAGGTGGAGTCCTTTGTTTGGTTATTCCAGACTTTTTTGAAATCTATGGGGAGTAAACACCCTATCACGTTTATGACAGACCAATCATTTTCAATGGCAGCAGCTATAAAATCAGTTTTCCCTGAGTCAAGACATCGACTATGCACTTGGCATATTGATGAGAATTCGAAAAAACACATCATGTTTCTACGGAAGAAGATAAATTTTGTTCCTCTATTTGATTATGTTGTCAAACGATGTGACACAGTTGCAGAGTTTGATTTCTACTGGTCTGAGTAAGTTATTTGTATTTTGATGTAACCTCTTACTTATTCCGTGTAACTTGTTCATTGCGTTTGTGTAACACGTGTTGCTTTAGTATGTAACTTTGTGTTAGTTTTTTTACTTGGTTTCAGGTTGAACAAAGTGTATGAATGCAGTGACAATAAATGGTTAAAAAGGCTCTATAGTCATAAAGAAAAGTGGTGTCCTGCATTTTCAAAGGATTATTTCTCTGGCGGCGTTCTATCCTCCCAAAGAAATGAATCTACAAATAGATCCATATCCAGAAGACTCTCAAAAACTGCAACATTGTGTGACTTTTACAAAATGTTTGGTGATGTTGTTGATGAGTGGAGGTCAGAGGAAAATGGTCAAGATTTCAGATGTTCAGAAGGCACCGTTGAGATGGTACTGCTGCAAGATAGTATTTTGTCACATGCTAGAGATGTGTACACCCTTGAGATATTCAAACTATTCCAGGAACAATATTTGAAGGGTATGTCACACTTTTTTAAATTAATGACAGAGAATTCTCATGATTATGTGTATCATGTTTGGTTGAACGGTGTAGATTTGATTAGGCACAACGTTACTTTTAATGGAAATGACAACACAGTGACATGCAGTTGTAAGATGTTTTCAGAAGTTGGCATTTTGTGTAGACACATATTGCGTATATATAACATCCATTGTGTGAAATGTATTCCCCGAGTTTATATACTCCCCAGATGGACAAAGGCTGCTATTTTGCAACATGTTAGTCCTCCTTTTACTCAAAGAAGAGATCTTATGTGTGGTAAAATAATTGAAGATTCTGTTTGGAGAGTGCAAATGACTAGAAAATTCAATACCATATTGGGTGCAAGTGCTGGTCTACCTGAAGCGAGGCAAGTATGTGAGGAAGGGTATAAATCTATCAAACAATTTTTAGATATTCAAAACAATGTTTCTGGTGTAGATGAATTGGGTTCTGATCCAAGGACAATACTTGATCCTCCACGTTCTCGTCCTAAAGGTCAGCGAAATACACGGAAGAGAAGCATCGTTGAAAAACAGTGCAAAATAGTCAAAGGTCGACGTTCTAAATCTCAAAACGTTGCAAGTAATTCAAAAGCAGTTGCACAATCTGTTGTTCGGGTATTTTCTTATTTTTATATGTTTTTTCTTCTTTAATTCACCTTTACTGAAGCAATTATTTTTCTTCTTGAATTCTAGGACACAGTCAGTTCTATGGTTCCACAAGCTTATCTTGTTCATCCAGTTGGAGGAATGACTTCTTTGATGAGTGTGTTTGGATCTGCACAAGTTTTAGATCCATACTTCATGCAATGTAATGCAGTTCACCAAATGCGGAATTAGTTTTAGTGAAATAAGTTTTTCAGAGACATGTTATACATTTGTTTTTGTTTTACTGTAAAAGTTGGAGACATTAAATATTTAATTGTTGCTGGTTACATTTCTAGTTAAATGATTTACATTTGTTTTAATGGCATTTACATTACCTTTACTGTTTGTTAACATTGTGTTATCCTTTGGTTACATTTCTGGTTATGTGAGTTACATTTGTTTTTATGGCATTTACATTACCTTTGCTGTTTGTTAACATTGTGTTATCCTTTGTTTACTATTATGCTTAAACTCAAATTTATTAACACATTAAGAGATTAAGAGAATTTAAATCTGAAGTTAACATCAGGTTCTTTTCAAATTACATCTGAATTCAGCAGCAATTACATCTCAAATAAACCGCAGTTACATATCAAATTAAGAACAATTACATCTCAGTAAACAAAAGTTACATAACCAGAAGTTACATCTCAACTTAATAACAATTACATCTTTCATTAACAACATTTGCATGATTTTTTTTTGAAAAACACAGTGAACATTATTTCGTAAATGATTTTAATGATTAAATAAAAAAAATTAAATTTTATAAATATACTTCAACAATTCCTAAAGCCCGTTCTTTGCGATTCAGTTCTATCTGTGAAAATAATTTACATGAGTCATCACGCGAGTTACATAGTTGTTATACATTTTTTGCATAAGATATAACCGAAGTTACATCTTACATAATCACTTGAATAAAGCACTCTGGAGTCTTTATAGTAGTTTTGAGTAACGTACTAAGACACATAATTCACAAACTTCATAACATACATAACATACACAATTTTAATAAGCCAAAGTGACATAGATCATACATGAAAGTTGCATAATGTACTACACTAATAACAAACCAGAAATCTTGAAATGTTTTAATAGAACTTCATAATCTATTGGAAATATATATTCTTCCACCTTCCACCAATAATATCAAATAATGTTTTGAGATACCCATAATATTCTGCCACCTTCCACCTGCCACCTTAAAAACGAATGTACTTTTAAAAAACAGACCACTCAAAACAAATAATGTTTTGAGATACCCATAATATTCTGCCACCTTCCACCTGCCACCTTAAAAACGATTGTACTTTACATATTTATGAAGTCTTTTGCTCTTTTATAAACATTTTCCCTTTCCATGTTGAATTTTGAGCTTATGATTTCTGCTGCATAGACAAGTCTGAGCTTCTTCAGTGTTTGTTTCTGAGCTTTTATTCCAGCAGCTTTAGATGCACTTGGGAATCCTGAATCCCACTTGTCTCCCTGTCCACGATATGTTTCCAAGTAACGCATTACAAAAATGCCACAGTCAACATAATTCCCATTGTACCTCCATGGCATATTCAAGATTCTAGGGTTCCATGTGGCCATTCTTCCAACTGGATGTTTAATCTTGTTGCAGTACTTTTTAAAACCTTTCACCTATTTTCAGGATATGCATTATCACACTAATACATTTACAAAATAATAAATTTAACAATGCTTGATATTTCTGTAATACATGAACATAAGTTTACCAGTTGGTTAAAGCTCTCCTCATACTTGTCTTTAAACTCCAACCCGTCTTCAAGAATTCTATTGTCTATGACATCAACTACATTCTTGTTTGTATAGAAGCAATAAATATAGTAGTGCTGACTTCTGTGTACAGGAAACAAGACCTGCAATTAATAAAAAGCATTCATTAGTTAATTATTTCATAGTGAATCATTTCATTTATCTTTTTCAGTAATAATAACATTTTACCATATCATAATCTTTGAGATTTCCTTGTTTATCAACTTCAAATTCCAACCTCTCTACCATCATGTCTTCTTTGTTTGCGTATAACACTGCAAATTGTGCCTGTTTATTATCAACCATGGAAATGAGTCAGAATAATGAATATTTTTCTATTTATTCAATGAATAAGAAAAATGTTATGTACATAGACCAATGTAGAAAGTATCAGTGCTCGTTTGGGAGGATTGTTTTTGTGTTCTCTGTCATTCAGTAATTTTACCCATGCATCTATTATTGAATTGTCAATTTCTTTTTCATCTTCAAGTGTTTGGAACTCCTCATGGTTCAAAAACAGGCTTGAGTCATCATTATACAGCAATTCACTAAGACAATAACACTGGTTAGTAAACAATTGATTCAATAGCAGGTTCTTTTCAAATTACATCTGAATTCAACATCAATTACATCTCAAATAAATCGCAGTTACATATCAAATTAATAGCATTTACATTTCAATAAACAAAAGTTACATATCAGGTTAACAATAATTACATCTCAAATAACAGAAGTTACATCTCAACTTAATAACAATTACATCTTTCATTAACAGCATTTGCATGTTTTTTTTAAAAACACAATGAACAATATTTCGTAAATGATTTCTATGATTAAATAAAAAAGTTAAATTTTATAAATACAATTCAACAATTTCTAAAGCCTGTTCTATCTTTGAAAACAATTTACATAAGTCATCACACGAGTTACATAGTTGTTATACACTTTTTGCATAAAGTATAACCGAAGTTACATCTTGCATAATCACTTGAATAATGATATATATAATAAAGAACATCTTACTTTCCAACTTCCTTTGAAACTGCATAGTCAATCACCATTTTTTCTTCCTTCCTCATCTCCTTGCACAGCATGTGGTTGTGTTTGAGATATGGTGACCTGAATTTCCATTCTGTATCAGCTGCTTTAGATGCATTTTTCAGCTTCTGCCTTTTTGCCACAGGTGCTGTCATCTTCACTTCTTCTTCTACACTTTCTTGCTCTTCAGTTACAACATCCTCTTGATTTCTATATTCTGCTTCCCTCACTCCTCCTTCAACTATCTCAACCATTTCTTCTTTGTTGTTTTCTTCTTCTATGTTTCTAGCAATCTTCATTATTGGGTCTTCAGTCATTTGAGCAACTGGATTCTCATTTGTTGAATTTTTTTCATTTTGAGAAGGTTGTGTCATGCTGAACTCAATGCCCAGATCAAATGAAGGCATTGAGAACTTCAGATAAGCAGCTTTTTCTAATCTATCTAGGGCTTCCATTACCCCTGGTATATTGAAAAAATCATCGTCCTCATCAAGAGTGCACTTTTCTGCCAACCTCTCTTTTTCTGATTCCTTGGCACTGCCATTAGCTTGCCTGAAGAAGTAATCAGCTGTTGTCAAGTATATCTTTTTCAAGATATCGGAATTGAGAAATCTTTTAGAAATTGTTGCTGGAAGTTTTGAGAATTCCACAAAAGCATCGCTGAACTTCTGTGCAACAGCAATTATTTCTTTGACACAGTCCTACAAAAATTAAATTTCATTTGTAAGTTTCATATACCATTAGATATGAAATATAAGCAATGTAACTTATGATCAATTGTATGTAACTTTAGTTCAAGTATATGTAAGTAATGATCAACAGTATGTAACTTCCATAGTGTGTAACTCCAGTGACATAAGTGAAGCAACTAACCTAGATATAGTGTTTATTTAAAATTTACCTCTTTAGAAATCATCTCTTCATCTTCATTTTGTTCTGTATTGGCTTCTTCATTTTCTTCTCTTTCTTCTTTCTCTTCATCAGCTATCATAATTCGTGGGATCACCTTCCCGAGCCCGAATCCCAACTTCCTCTCATCTTTTATTCTCTTTTCAATTCTTTCTTTGCTCCAGATTCTGATTGTTGGATAAAGAGTATCCAAAACCTGACCTTTAAATTGCACTCTATCGAAGTAGCAAATCATCAGAACAGCAACGGTCCAGTGAACATCTTTGTTGGCTGAGCTTGCCATTCTTCTCCAACATCCATTAATGATCGTCTTGCATACTTGCACCAGTTCAAGTTCTTGATTTCATTAACTTTTATCAGAGAGAGCAATATCTTGAAGTTGCTCTTTATACTCTGATTGCCTCTGATGAGGCATGAAACTGTGAACACCACAAAATTTCTCTTAAAAACATCTCCACAATCATCATCATCAATGATTTTTTGGATCATTTTTGTTGTCTCTGGGCTGCCCTTTTGAATTCTCTAGTACTCTCTCCACTGCTTCAACAATTCAATGTACTCTTCACTTTCATTTTTGGCATTTGCTTCCTCGACATCAATCTTTCCCATCGGCAAACCAAAAACAGCTCTAACATCATGTTCTTCAATATCCAACAACTCACCATTTGTGAGTTGTAGCTGAGCTGATATTGGTCGCAAACTTTGCAATAGAAATTGTACAAAGTCTCCATAAAATCTATCAAAACTTAGATTCAGCAGACCTCCAAAACCAATCTCTTCAATTGCTGCTCTTTTATTTTCATCCAGCAATTTAATCAACTTGATAAATGGAGCTGGTCCTACTCTGGTTCTTAAGTTGACAGCAGTGTTTCCATCTATTTGTTCATCATTCTTTTTGGATTCTTCATGTGATATTACAACTGTTTTTCTTTTTGTGGTTGTAGTTGGCTTGTCATAAGTCAACAGTTACAATGGTTCTTGACTCTGTATTGGTACACAATCTTCCATTATTAAATTCTCATTCTCTTCTGTTGCATTGCTTCTTGTATTCCTAATATTATACAGAATAACATTCACAAGTCATAATCAATTTAAGCTAACATTATTAATTTATATAACTCATAGCAGCATTTACATAATATTATACATTAGTTGACAATAACTAAGACAATAACACTGGTTAGTAAACAATTGATTGAATAGCAGGTTCTTTTCAAATTACTTCTGAATTCAATAGCAATTACATCTCAAATAACTCGCAGTTACATATCAAATTAACATCATTTACATTTCAATAAACAAAAGTTACATATCAGGTTAACATTTATTACATCTCAAATAACAGAAGTTACATCTCAACTTAATAACACAGAATATTATACAGAATAACATTCACAAGTCATAATTATACAGTTGTTTCCATTTTAAAATTCTCATTCTCTTCTGTTGCATTCCTTCTTGTATTCCTAATATTATACAGAATAACATTCATATTATACACCTGTTTCCATTTTAAAATTCTCATTCTGTTCTGTTTCATTGCTTCTTGTATTCCTAATATTATACAGAATAACATTCACAAGTCATAATCAATTTAAGCTAACATTATTAATTTATATAACTCATAGCAGCATTTACATAATATTATACATTAGTTACATAATTTATAACTCAAAGTTACATGCTATGCCCTTGGATGTGATTCAGTTCTATATTTCAAAAGTTACACAAGTCCTCACAACAGTTGCATATTAATATTCTTATGTTACATCTATTTTATTTGTAGTTACATGTTACACGCCAGTTGTTAAATAATTAATTCTGGACAGTATAGTAGCAGTCATTGGATAAATACAATTGTAAAATTCAATTTTATAATGACCAATTTTGATAAGTTACATAATATTATACACTTGTCTCATAAGTTATATCCCAAAGTTACATGTAACTAAGAATTGACATAAGTTACATATTAATATACTTATGTTACATAAATTCTATCTGTATTTACATAAGTTACACAAGTTGTTCAATAATCAAATATGGCTCCAATACTTGCAGATAAATAGCAAGTGACATTTTATCATACAGAAGTTACATAATAACTCAATGAAGTTACACCATACACAAGCACTTCGAAGAATGTTCTCTGGACAACATTTTCTATCAAATAATACCTTATAGATTGTATATACTTGTTAACTTAAGTAAACATCCGGGATTTTGACCTTTTAAATACAGTCAGATGCGGATTATGAACCAAAAATTACTTTGCTTGTATTTACATGTAAACAACACATTTCAGGGCATAATACACATGTTTTCATAACAAAAAAACAATTGCATTGAGTAATATTTGAGTCTATGTTATAGCTTATACCTGAGAGTCGATTTTTCCTTAACCCTAACCATTTTGGTTGTACTTGGTGCTGAACTTGATCCTCAAGTTGCTCCGGTGAAAGCCTTTACTTAATCTCTTGTCTTCTTTGCAGAGATTTGTTTCAAAAAAAAACACTTCGTCGAACTTGCTTGATTCAGAAGAAATGTAGAGCGAGACTTTTTCAGAAAGTAGACTTTTGGATTTCGAACTTCGAAAAGGCGTAAATGTAAAACATCGGTAGTTGAGAGCATAACCGCTGGAGGGAAAAGGTGGGAGAAAAGATCCGTTGATTTGTGTGCGCGTTTTTTTAATGTAATGCTACGTCGTTTTGCCACGGGAGTAGGATGCTCAATATGGGCCGCTCCCACGGTATACGAACTGGATTTCCGCCTCACAAGTTTTTAGTTATCATTAGTTCAGTTTAATAAAAACTTGATACTCAAAATTTAAAACTAAATACGTCGTGTTGATTTTGATGACAACGTAACATGAGTAGTACGTAAACAGATAGAGTCTGGTAGGATAAAAATACTACTTACTCCATAATACGTAGTACAGTTCATATTCCGTTGTAGCAGCTGTTATAGCGGTTAGTTGATTATCAGGGCCGGTCCTGAGAAAACACGGGCCCTGTGCAAAAATAAAAAAGTGTGCTTTTCTAAAAATAGGCGGAAATATACTCCCTTCACCCCTTGTAATTGTCTCACTTTTCCATTTTTGAATGCCCCTATTATTGTGTTATATCATATTTGCTAAAACTTGTGTAGCTCTAATCATTCTTAATTTATTCTCACTTTATCATCAACTCATTAGCAAGCACATAATTCTATTTTTCTTAAAAACAACACTACTTCCTCTCGTCCCAATAATAGGGGGACGAAGCTGAGGGAGTAATATAAGTGAAGATTATATTTGTAATAATTTTGCTACAATAATAACTTATAGGAAAAATTGAAAATAATAATCTCAACTATTGCCGGTCCGCTAACAATAATCCCAACTATTGATTATTTTTGTATAATCCCAACTATATGGACCATCCGCCAATAATGGTCCATCACCGCATATTATCTGCTATAACAAGTGAATTTTTAATAGAAATTAAGTGTAAAAATTAAAATTTGCGATCATTTATGGGGATTACCTGCTATATCTCTTTAGAAACAATAGGAATTTATTTATAGTCTGTCACGTCGGACCATTATTGGCGGAAGGTCCCTAAAGTTAGGATTATTCTGAAATAATCGATAGTTGGGATTATTATGAGTAGACCGCCAATAGTTGGGATTATGAGCGGACCGCCAATAGTTGGGATTATATCAAAGTACAAGTTATTCACTAAAAAAAATAGTTGAAATAAAAGTATTCCTGAACAAAATATGCTTCATTTATTCGTTTACCTGGATTATAAATTAACAGACTCGTAACCTAATACCCAAAATTGGTGATTTGCTAAGTTCAATTATTACAAACCATCCAAATATAATTATCTACGCACTAATCATTTAAACTCGGAATTAAAACCCAAAAAAAGGATAATATAAGAAATACAAAATGTAAGAAATAAGAATATTACTCCTTATTTTATAAAACAAAAGAGAATAATAAAACCTAAAATAGACCGTTTATCATTCCATTAATGAATATGAGTCTATTGCATTGGACTATTATTTAATGAATATACTAATTAAATTTCAATTAATGAATTGAAGAAAAAGCTATGTTGTTAAATTCCATTAAAACCGGATAGGGAGGTGACTCAGATAAGCGACCGAGACGGAGGGAGTATTAGATTAAAGGTTTATGCTGAAAAACAACTCTCATTCAAAATTAAATAATGGTTATAAGATAAGATTAAATTAAACATTAATGTATCACTATCTAAAATAAAATTCAAAAATTTAAGATGTGTTTGGAACAAAATGGATAATATGTCAAATATAATTGATAAACGTAATGAATATTTCATAAATATCTAATACGGAGTAGTTTATTAATTCAATAATGGCGTGCAATACTAAAAAGTACGAGTAGTTATTATTATGATTACAAATTCATATCAACAATTGTAGTTAATGGTATTGGGTTTAAAATCTCATGGATTATATCAATAATGGTATGATATAAAACGTGAATTGAAAATGTTTTACCATTAACCCAACGGTTGAGCTGGTTCACCATCCGATGTATAAGCAATCTGTCAGGGTTCGAAACCTGTTGGCTATAGAAGTTTTGAGTAGGAAGCATGGGTTACCTTTTGTGGGCACTTATTAGTTTATAAACTAGTAAACTCACCTGTGCGATGCACGGTTTGAGATTTTTTTCTCGAATTTATGTGTGCTTAGTAATTCAAATAACGCTATCAATTGATTATATCATCTATCTTCATGTAATACAGATATATATCAAAGCATTAAACGAAACACACTTTTAATATTATGGTTAAAATGAGATTACTAAGCATTACTTAAAAGATCAAAAACATCCAACAAATACATTTTCACCCGAAAAATTGTAAATATGCATTGAAATCGATGTGCTCACAATACTAAAGCATTACTTCCGGATACTTCTTATTGGCCTCCATCCATGCGGTGAACATACTGTCTTTAACTGAATATTCCCGAACCACTGAATCTAGAGGCTGATCATCGCGAAAACAACACTTTTTGCTTCTGGCAAATGGAAGCTCAAAGGTTCAACTGTCGGGGTGTTATATTGAATTTCAAACCCAAATATGTGCCAAGCAGCCTCCCTATTGATTTTGCCATCTTTTTTTCATTTTCAAAGGTTTATATAAATTAATGACTAAGTAATAAGGTGACTATAATTTACATGAATTACATTTTTAGACGAATTGTCTCTCTAAATAGGTAAAATAAGGGAGTAAAATATGTGAAAGTGTGTTATGTCATTCTTGAATTATACTTGAATCTAACTTTGTGAGAAAATGTTCGAATATATATGTGCTTCTACTATTTCTACTATCCAAGTATGGTCTTTTCTGGTTTGTTTAAGTTTGGTTTAGTCTGAGATTGAAATAAATGTAAGTATAAACATCTCAAGTAATATGGTGACAATGCATCATTCATTAATTCATCATCATTACCACAGTGCCACAAAGGCTCCCACCTACGGTGGGGTAAAGGGGGTGGAATGTACGCAGTCTTACCCATATACTAAAGCACAAAGAGAGTGTTTCCGGATGACCCGTGGTGAATATCGCGTCGAAAATTGCATGAGTTGACTGCTGCTTATTAAAAAAGAAGCGTGGACAGTTTAGTGAGCCATTTTTCTTTATTCCATCATATTCAAAAGCCAAAAAATAGTGAATCTTTGACTCCATTGCAAATGATGGAGGTAATATGGTGACAATGCATTTATATGAATTGCATTTTTACACGAATTGCTCGGGTAAATATGTGAAAGTATGTTATGGCATTATTTTAAGCCCATCCATTGTGATGATTTGAAACCCATCCATTGTGATCATTTGAAGCCCGACGACAACAGTCCGCATTATTACTCCATAGAAGCCCTCTTTATAACTAACTCTTCATTTCTACCCAACTTCCCTTTCTTGCACATGAGCGTTGCATGACTTATGAATTGCATTAGGTAATCAGCAGCGATGCACGGTCTTAGTGAAAGAAATTTCACTAACCATGCATCTCATGGGTGTTCTAGTAAACTCACCCGTGCGATGCACGATCGGAGAATTTTTCTTTCAAAATTATTTGTGCTCACTAATTCAAATTACACTATCAATTGATGACATCATCTGTCTCCATGGAATAATAGTAGAACACTCATGCGATGCACGGTTGGTGAAATTTCACGTTTATAAAAAACAAATTACGATTTATTCTCAATACACAAAATATCACTTTTACTCATTCATGTATTCTTTACATGAAGTAAAAAGTACATTTTTATCATAAGGTTTCATAGTTAATTCAACTATCATATCATCATATTTATAACACATAATCACACACAATTTATTTTAAATTTGTATATCATGCTTCATTTATTTATAGACAACAGTCTTCTCATTCTTAGGCATTATTAATCATTAATACTCCATAAAAAATCACATTTAATCACCTTAGGTATTCTTATAAAATCAACTCACTAATTATAAGCAATATAGTCAGTCATCATCACCTTATGAAGTGCTTAACTGGTTGCCTTTGCGAAGCCCTTTGTTCAATCCTCATTCTATGCCGATTGAAAGTAAAAAATCTGGACAACAGCCAAAAGCCGAGCGGCTTTTGGAAAGGGTAGGTGGCTTTCGGGCCTGCAACTCGAAAATAGTCCCCAACATTGGTAGTTTCCGACGGTTTCAACTCCTATCGCTTCCACGATTCTTCTAAGTTAAATACCATCACTTTATATCAATATTCCACACTTTTAAACGTGTAGAAATTCATACAAAATAATTGTGGCACTCCAAAAATTTAAATGAATATAAAAATAATTTTTATTAGTCAGATAAAATATTACGAAAATAACATTTTAATAATTAATTGAGTCAGACAAAAATTCAACTATGGTAACATTCAAATCAGATAAAAATTTCAAAATTTACGACGTTTTAGTCAGATAAAAATAGTCCGATAATAGATGTAACGTATAAAAATATTTTATGTATAACTTTTTAAGTTGTATTTTTTCAAAATTAAAATAACACGGAGGGTCGGTACAATAATACATAGTATAATTTATTAAACCTAAACTAATATACCTACGTACGTATAATATATATATATATATATACTCCTAAGATATATAACTACGTACGTATTATTAAGTAATACTAATAATACTCCTAATATATATATATAACTACGTATAATACTCCTAACTAACTAAGTAGTATACTCCTAATATATAACTACGTACGTACGTAATATATTTAATACAATAACTAAGTAGTATACTCCTAATATTTCCGTACTACGTAAATATTTAAGGCTAAAGGGTCAAATAGGTACATGAACTAACTTAAAGTGTTCAATTAGCCCCTTATATAGGAGGTTCTGCTCGGCTGTCGCCGATTGGGGCGGTCCCCGGTTGAATGTTTTGATGAACTTTTTTGAGCATCTTCTTCATTAAGTCTAGTTTATCCATACCAAATTTCAGCTAAACAATCAACCGGGAAGACAGTCAAATGATTTTTTGAAGATAACCGCGCAGTTAAACAGCGAAGTACATTTCGGAAAATCATTTGACTACCTTCCCCATTTAATTTTTAGCTGAAACTTGATACGGGTAAACTAGACTTAATGAAGAAGATGGTCAAAAAATTTTATCAAAAACTTCCATCGGGAACTGCCCCAAATTGCGACGGCCGGACGAAACCTCCTAAATAAGGGGCTAATTGAACACTTTAAGTTAGTTCATGTACCTATTTGACCCTTTTAGCCAATATTTAATTATATAAATATACTCCTAATACTCTTAAAAGTGCAAAAGAATCAAAATTCAGCTCCAACTCTAACACAACCCGGAACCCTCATCCTTCCCTATAAATAGCAAGCCAAACCTGCGATTTTATTCATTCAAACCTGCGAAATATACATACATATATACGTATATATATATTTTTTCGACCCACCGTTTTAGCCAGAACCAAGCCCTGAAAACACCCCTCAAACCTTCCCCTTCGTGAGACGAATCCAACGGAGAAAGAATCGTGGAAAACGGACGTCGGAGTAGGGAGAACAAACTCGCCGGAGTATTCGTCGGGCTAATTTTGCGACGGGAAACAGAGCAGGAAGAGAGAGCTGCCACCGCCGCCGACCCATCACCGACCTTCGCCGTCCCAGAAGGAGTGCACCGCCACCGTCGTTGGCCGCGTTCGTCGAGGTAGGTCCTTCCCCCTTGTTTTCCCGTTTTTCGGCGACCTGGGGAAGAAGACGACCCAGCAATTGCCGGGGTCTGTCTTTTGGGCCTTTTCTTGTTGGACCAGAAAAATTAAATTTGGGCCAGTTCGGCCCAGTTGCAATAAAAATTAAAAATAAAATTGTAAATGAAATAAATAAAATCTGGAAAAATATAAATTAAATACCTAGTATAAATATACATATTCGGACCAACCAGAATTGAAAAATAATATTTTTAGCTATTTTTAATTGATTTAATTGTAATTGGGCCAATTTATACACATTTAGTAAATAATTAACTAAATGACGAAAATAATTATGAAATAAATATTGGAGTAATCTAGGATAAATATATGACTAACTAGGACCTTAAGGACCATTTATAATTAATAAAAATAAAGTTTAGTATATTTAATTGTAATTGAACCGGTTAATAGATATATGAAATTAAATGAATAATTATGGAAATAATTATAAAATAGATATCTGGACAACCTAGGTCAAATATAGACCCAAATTATAGTTATAGACGGTTATTAATTTATAAAGTCTATTCTTAGTCTATTTATTTAAATTAGGCCATATAAAACTAGTTAAGCAATTAAATAAGGAAATATTAATATTAATGGTGAAATAAATAAATCACTGAGATTGAAAAATAATATTCTGGACTAAAAATGATGTTGGAATAAATTAAGGAAAATAAAATAAGGATGGGTTAGCTAGCATAAATAATTGACTATTTGTAGACTTAATAAATAACTTAGTTATGTAATTAGTGGACTAATTCAATTAATAATTTTTATGATTAATTATTAGATATTCGGACTTCATATAAATATTTAAAATATTTGAATTCATAAATTAATGGGTTAATATAAATAAAGTAATTAGATAATAATTTATGAGTAGAGTAAATTAATGGTGATTATTGAATAAAAATTGGATGTTGTAGTTAATTATATTCGGATATTTTATTTAATATTAGAATTCAAATATTGTAATTAATGGCTGAATTAATAAGGTAATTTGATTAATAAAAAGTGATTAACCAAAGTTAATGCGAATAATAAAATAAAAGGAGAAAATCGGGTAAAGTAATTACAAATAGAATAAGTGACTAATTTATCATATTTAATTAAAAAGGTGATTATCTAGAGACCGGATTAGAGGAGGATAACTAGGAGCATCAGGACTTAAGGTAAGTTTCTCTGCCAATCCAAAATTGTTTCCTCATATTATATGTTTATTATGCATTATGTGATTAAGTGTGAATTTTGAATGTGTACTATTTGGGGTGACTGAGAATTTGAGAAATATTGAAGGTATATTTTGGGATTTAATCCCTAGTATGACTTTGGAGTGAATTTTTATGTAAAAGAATTTTGGAGTATTTATGAATGTGAATTTTTGGTGGACGTATCTATTAAATAGATATTCTGTAGGACTATATATAAAAAGATGATTTTTCAAGGAATAATGTTTTTCAATAATTATTGACATCTCGAGAGAAACACGAGGTGTGGGTGGTTAGAGCTATATACCGCGGGTTTAGTTTAGGTTTATGATGATTATTGGTGGCGGGAGAAATCCCGGTAAATATTGATGGCGGGAGATTCCCGGTATTTCTTTTGAGAACTTTAAAAGTTCTTTGGTGGCCGCGGTAGTAGATTCTAATTACCCGGGTTTCTAACCCATTGTGAGGTAGGGGGACGTTGTCCGAACTACTTGGACTTCTTACTACTCGGAGGGCTTGGAATCCCTTTTAGGGGGTGTGCACACTTAAGGGTGAAGTTCAATTTCCAATTGGTGGTCGGTGGGAGCCGGAATTCCGGGATGAGTCGTACACAACAACGATTCATTGGGCTCGAGGAATCTTGAGTTTCGCCCATCGTAAAAGAATCTGAAAGTGACATTGATTTCGGAATGGTGATATTTTTAGCTTCAAAAGTTATTTTTGAAAAGTGATACTTCTTTTGAGATATTAATTAATTGTTGGGAGCTTATAAATATTATTTTTAATTATAAGGGTATTTGAGATTGTTGATAAATAATGTTTTGAAAAGAATTTCGGTGGTGTGAGTATTTTTATATATAGTATTATATGAAAAACTATTTTTGTCAAACTTGATTATTTTACGGGGTTGGGTAGTACTTACTTAGCTCTAAAGCTAATTTTTGTGATTTTTCTTGTCTCCCTCTTCTCCCTTAAATTTTATCAGGTGATGAGTTGGAAATCTATGTGGATTGATGGATTGCTCGAGCTTGAGTGTGAATTAGAAGATGCCTTAGTTAAATCTAGTCATGAAACAAACATTTACTTATTATTACATTAGTTTTTGTTGTTTTACTTTGAGTTGTCTGTGCATTCGGTTAAGAGATGACCGAATGTGGCGGTAACACTCATTTCCCTTTTAGACTTCCGCTGTATTTCTTCAACTCTTTTATGAATTAATAGAGTATTTCTTTTAAATATATCATTGTTTTGGGTGGGAAATTTGGGGGTGTTACAAATTGGTATCAGAGCCTTAAGTTTTCCGAAGGGACTAGAACACGAGGTAATAGGTCGTAGAGAGAAATTCTGTCACAAAGACGATAACAGTCTAAGCTGGTTGGTGCATAATTGAGCCTTGCGCTCGTCCAACTAACTGGGAATTTCTCCTTGTGCTGAAACTTCATTGTTCGAAATCTTTGACGAAAACTATAGTTTCGATGCGGGGATTTTCAAAATGTTTTTGTAAAATCAGGAGAATTAACATACTAGGAAAAAGACCTTTTAGGACGCGGTGAGAGGGTGAAACCTTTGCGAAGTTATTGAGTTATGAAATGCATGAAATTTGTGCTTATGTGAAGTATGTGGAGTAAGTAAAACCATTTGTATGTGTTTATCTGTTTGAAGTTAGCAGAGAACTTGTATAACGTAGAAGCCTTATGCGTGCCTTAGAACTTAGTACGCGTTTTCTTTATTAAGAGTCATGCCGCTGAGGAGAGACATCCATGCGACCTCAACTGTCGACGAGCTGGCCCAAACTGTTCAGCGAATGACGCAGCTCATCGGAGCAGCTCAACCCCAAAACCCTGGGATCGACTACGCAACAAGGGTAGCCGGACGGAACCCTCCAAAATACTTGGGCGAGGAGGACCACCTTATCTTGGAGGACTAGATCCGCACGTTCGACAAGCTCTTTGATTCACTGAATTGCCCGTCGGAGCAACGGGTGAATATTGCGGTGTATTATCTGCACCAAGAAGCGGACCACTGGTGGGCCGCCAACGGACCAGCACTTCTCGGGCAACCGGGCTTCGATTGGGAGGACTTCATAGTAGCGTTGCGGGATCGCTTCTACCCAGATCACGTGAAGGAAGCAAATTATGAAGGATTTGTCAACTTTAAACAATGTGACCTGACTGTTCAGGAGTACCACACGAAATTCGTTCAACTGGCACGTTTTGCCAAGGACCTGGTGTCGACAGAGGCCAGTATGACCCGCAGGTTTGTTAACGGGCTTAACTTCGGGGCCCAAAAGTTCGTGACGGTAGCAGAGCTGCGGAATTTGAATGAGGCTTATAGAAAGGCTGGTAAGTACTACCTGGTACACCAGAAGGAAAGGGAGGCACACAAAAGAGACCGAAAGAATGCGGAAGTGGAGCAGCAACAGAAGAAGGCCAAGATTGATCGCCCTGAGCGGCGCCAGAACAACCAAGGCGGAGGAAGATTCCAAGGTCAAAATCAGAGGAGGGATCGTGAGAGGCACTATTACTGCAAGCGTTGTAATAGAGTTCACCCAGGCGTAAATTGTGACAGAAGTCAAACCAAATGTTTCAATTGCGACAAGCTAGGACACCGAGCTTTTGAATGCAATTCCAAAAAGGCGGACATACCGGCAAACCCGAATCAGAGGAGTGATGGAAACAATGACAACAACCCCAATAGAGGTCGAATCTACGTGATGAATCAAACTCAGGCAAACGCTCACAATCTCGACTCAGGTAATATTCTTGTTACGAGGACGTAACCTCTCGTTAAGGTGGGCAGAATGTAATACTTTAGAATTTTGAAATTTAACTTTAGTTTATGTTTCGGGACGAAACATCTTTTAAGGAGGGTAGAATGTGACACTCCAAAAATTTAAATAAAAATAAAAATAATTTTTATTAGTCAGATAAAATATTACGAAAATAACATTTTTATAATTAATTGAGTCAGACAAAAATTCAATTGTGGTAACATTCTAATCAGATAAAAATTTCAAAATTTACGACGTTTTAGTCAGATAAAAATAATCCGATAATAGATGTAACGTATAAAAATATTTTATGTATAACTTTTTAAGTTGTATTTTTTAAAAATTAAAATAACACGGAGGGTCGGTACAATAATACATAGTATAATTTATTAAACCTAAACTAATATACCTACATACGTATAATATATATATACTCCTAAGATATATAACTACGTACGTATTATTAAGTAATACTAATAATACTCCTAATATATATATAACTACGTATAATACTCCTAACTAACTAAGTAGTATACTCCAATATATAACTACGTACGTACGTAATATATTTAATACAATAACTAAGTAGTATACTCCTAATATTTTCGTACTACGTAAATATTTAATTATATAAATATACTCCTAATACTCCTAAAAGTGCAAAAGAATCAAAATTCAGCTCCAACTCTAACACAGCCCGGAACCCTCATCCTTCCCTATAAATAGCAAGCCAAACCTGTGATTTTATTCATTCAAACCTGCGAAATATACATACATATATACGTATATATATTTTTTTCGATCCACCGTTTTAGCCAGAACCAAGCCCTGAAAACACCCCTCAAACCTTCCCCTTCGTGAGACGAATCCAACGGAGAAAGAATCGTGGAAAACGAACGTCGGAGTAGGGAGAACAAGCTCGCCGGAGTATTCACCGGGCTAATTTTGCGACGGGAAACAGAGCAGGAAGAGAGAGCTGCCACCGTCGCCGACCCATCACCGACCTTCGCCGTCCCAGAAGGAGTGCACTGCCACCGTCGTTGGCCGTGTTCGTCGAGGTAGGTCCTTCCCCCTTGTTTTCCCGTTTTTCCGACGACCTGGGGAAGAAGACGACCCAGCAATTGCTGGGGTCTGTCTTTTGGGCCTTTTCTTGTTGGGCCAGAAAAATTAAATTTGGGCCAGTTCGGCCCAGTTGCAATAAAAATTAAAAATAAAATAGTGAATGAAATAAATAAAATCTGAAAAAATATAAATTAAATACCTAGTATAAATATACATATTCGGACCAACCAGAATTGAAAAATAATATTTTTAGCTATTTTTAATTGATTTAATTGTAATTGGGCCAATTTATACACATTTAGTAAATAATTATCTAAATGACGAAAATAATTATGAAATAAATATTGGAGTAATCTAGGATAAATATATGACTAACTAGGACCTTAAGGACCATTTATAATTAATAAAAATAAAGTTTAGTATATTTAATTGTAATTGAACCGGTTAATAGATATATGAAATTAAATGAATAATTATGGAAATAATTATAAAATAGATATCTGGACAACCTAGGTCAAATATAGACTCAAATTATAGTTATAGATGGTTATTAATTTATAAAGTCGATTCTTAGTCTATTTATTTAAATTAGGCCATATAAAACTAGTTAAGTAATTAAATAAGGAAATATTAATATTAATGGTGAAATAAATAAATCACTAAGATTGAAAAATAATATTCTGGACTAAAAATGATGTTGGACTAAAATAAGGAAAATAAAATAAGGATGGGTTAGCTAGCATAAATAATTGACTATTTGTAGACTTAATAAATAACTTAGTTATGTAATTAGTGGACTAATTCAATTAATAATTTTTATGATTAATTATTAGATATTCGGACTTCATATAAATATTTAAAATATTTGAATTCATAAATTAATGGGTTAATATAAATAAAGTAATTAGATAATAATTTATGAGTAGAGTAAATTAATGGTGATTATTGAATAAAAATTGGATGTTGTAGTTAATTATATTCGGATATTTTATTTAATATTAGAATTCAAATATTGTAATTAATGGATGAATTAATAAGGTAATTTGATTAATAAAAAGTGATTAACCAAAGTTAATGCGAATAATAAAATAAAAGGAGAAAATCGGGTAAAGTAATTACAAATAGAATAAGTGACTAATTTATCATATTTAATTAAAAAGGTGATTATCTAGAGACCGGATTAGAGTAGGATAACTAGGAGCATCAGGACTTAAGGTAAGTTTCTTTGCCAATCCAAAATTGTTTCCTCATATTATATGTTTATTATGCATTATGTGATTAAGTGTGAATTTTGAATGTGTACTATTCGGGGTGACTAAGAATTTGAGAAATATTGAAGGTATATTTTGGGATTTAATCCCTAGTATGACTTTGGAGTGAATTTTTATGTAAAAGAATTTTGGAGTATTTATGAATGTGAATTTTTGGTGGACGTATCTATTAAATAGATATTCTGTAGGACTATATATAGAAAGATGATTTTTCAAGGAATAATGTTTTTCAATAATTATTGACATCTCGAGAGAAACACGAGGTGTGGGTGGTTAGAGCTATATACCGCGGGTTTAGTTTAGGTTTATGATGATTATTGGTGGCGGGAGAAATCCCGGTAAATATTGGTGGCGGGAGATTCCCGGTATTTCTCTTGAGAACTTTAAAAGTTCTTTGGTGGCCGCGGTAGTAGTTTCTAATTACCCGGGTTTCTAACCCATTGTGAGGTAGGGGGACGTTGTCCGAACTACTTGGACTTCTTACTACTCGGAGGGCTTGGAATCCCATTTAGGGGGTGCACACACTTAAGGGTGAAGTTCAGTTTCCAATTGGTGGTCGGTGGGAGCCGGAATTCCGGGATGAGTCGTACACAACAACGATTCATTGGGCTCGAGGAATCTTGAGTTTCGCCCATCTTAAAAGAATCTGAAAGTGACATTGATTTCGGAATGGTGATATTTTTAGCTTCAAAAGTTATTTTTGAAAAGTGATACTTCTTTTGAGATATTAATTAATTGTTGGGAGCTTATAAATATTATTTTTAATTATAAGGGTATTTGAGATTGTTGATAAATAATGTTTTGAAAAGAATTTCGGTGGTGTGAGTATTTTTATATATAGTATTATATGAAAAACTATTTTTGTCAAACTTGATTATTTTACGGGGTTGGGTAGTACTTACTTAGCTCTAAAGCTATTTTTTTTGATTTTTCTTGTCTCCCTCTTCTCCCTTAAATTTTATCAGGTGATGAGTTGGATACCTATGTGGATTGATGGATTGCTCGAGCTTGAGTGCGAATTAGAAGATGCCTTAGTTAAATCTAGTCATGAAACAAACATTTACTTATTATTACATTAGTTTTTGTTGTTTTACTTTGAGTTGCCTGTGCATTCGGTTAAGAGATGACCGAATGTGGCGGTAACACCCATTTCCCTTTTAGACTTCCGCTGTATTTCTTCAACTCTTTTATGAATTAATAGAGTATTTCTTTTAAATATACCATTGTTTTGGGTGGGAAATTTGGGGGTGTTACAATAATACTCCACCCGTACCGCAAAATAGTTCCCGATTTGCTTTTTAATTTGGGCCGTCCCAAAAAATAGTTCACATTTCCCTTTTTGGAAAGTTTATTTGTGGCTACCATTCATTTACCCTTTTCTTACTCAACCACAACCATATTTTTCCACTTTATTCTCACTTTCTTAAACTCCGATCAAAGTCAATGCAGAAACTATTTTATGGGACGGAGGGAGTACTAGCGAAAGAATGTTTATTGAGTTCTTACCTCAAACACAATTTTTTCTTCTTGGATTTCCTCTCTTCTTACTTCCTTAAAGCTTAAGCTTTGTGAGAGGTGTTGCCTAGAGTTTCTCTCTTTTCTTGGGTTGTTCGTATGGCTCAAAGTGAGGGGGAGGTATCTATCCTCAATCAAACATCCAAATTGAGATGTAGATAGGCCAAAGGAGGTGTGCACTTGTCTTGTGCCATCCCTTGCATCAAAAGTCCGCACAAAACACTCAACTCATGTCCCCTCCCTATTATTTGAGGTTTAATTGATTGTATAATACCTCGGGTGTAGAAAGTCCCTCCCAATTATTTCTGCTATTTCAGGCATGTTGGGTCAAAATAGCACTTGGGTTGCCCAAACATTTTCCTCAACTTTTGTTGGCATTTTATTAGGCTTCTAAAACTACCAGGATGACCCAACTAAATATTTAGTAGCCCATTCTCAATATTATGGGCCCGATAAATAATTTAATTAATCACTCATTAATTAAATCCATCATTCTTTTACACACAATTATTCGCTAGGAAATTCAAATACATGTTGAATTTTAAATTCAAGTGCATCCGGGTGCGGTGTCACAAGTTCACCCCCTTAACGGGAATTTTGCCCCCAAATTCACAATGCTATTCAAACAGAAATGCATGTTGTTCCTTCATCAAGACTTCCGTTTCACAAGTTTCTTCTTCAACTTTGTCACGTTTCCATCAAGGTTCTTTCTACAGCACCGTTCTCCTGTGGTGTCTTAGCTGCAAAGAACTGTTGTGTAATCCCTTGAGCTTTGTAGAAATCAGTCAGTTCCTTCTTTTTGAACTCAATCCCATTGTCTGTTCTGGTGATCTTCACATTTTACTGTAAATAGTTTTGTATGGTCCTGATGAACATCATGATTCATGATTAGATTGGCTATTTCGTCCTTGGGTCACAACATTTGGTCCATGTGTAGCGTGAGTAATCATCCACAATAACCAGATTATATTTGCAATCATTGATGATGTACGCGCATTGGACCACACAAATCCATATGTAGTAGTTCAAGTGGACGAGATGAGGAGGGAAATTGTTTTGATTTGAATGAAGATCACCTCATCTTTCCCAAATGACAAGCAGAATAGTGATGGTTGGGCGAGTTATTCAGAACGGCGAATCCTTTGAAAAGCTTCTTGGATGAAAGGGTGTTGATTGCGGGTAGATTCAAATGTGAGAGACATCTGTGCCATAGATTGTTTTGTTCTTCAGAAGCTCTTGACAGGAGACAAATGGATATGGTGAATCGTACATATTTTAGATCAATAATGTAGAGATTTGTTCTTCTCTCACACTTTAACAATGGTTTCTCATTCATATCCATCACACAACATTGTTTAGCATGAACTTTGACTTTCGTTCCGCTATCACAGAATTGACTGATGTTGAGCAAGTTGTGCTTTAGTCCCTGAACAAATGACATCCCCACTCTTCAGCTGATTTAGAAGAGTTTGAAATGTTTGAGTTGTCAACTTTGACCTTGGGAACCTGTTGTTCCCTTTTTTTTTTTCTATAACAGCAGTATAATATGGCATACAGATGAAAGATTAACAATAAAGATGAACACAGAAAGATCAAGTGAAAACCTTCTCTGATATACCGTGAATCTTTCGTACAAGAATGATAAGCGCTAAGGCTATTTTGAGCAGATACGAAAGTTAACCGCAAACCTGAGTCCTCCTCCCTCTTTTATAGGCGAGGCTCAGGTATGCGTACAAAGGCTTCTTGCCTGAGTATGGGCCTAACACTTGGCCCATATTGTATGCTATTCTAACAGATATATTTAGTCAGTACAGAATAGAGATAGTAAACATCTAACTTATTACAGACAAGACAGACAAACTTGATTTACAATAAATAGTCTTCAACAATCTCCCCCTTTGTGATCAAGTGCCGTCTTGCATTTATTTTTGAGATCTGAAGTAATGCTTTCTGAAATTTAGCGCATGCTCATACTGTCTCAGCATTCTTCTCTTTTCAAGTTGCTCGTTGATAGGCTTTAGGATGGTCCACACCTTCTCGTATACTTGGAGCTCTTCCTCACTGGCGTCCGCAAGTCTTGGATCTATATTTTCTTTGATCTCTTGTAGCTTAGTCTGAATGATCTTCAGAGTCCCATCACAGTATTTGTGAATGTCTTCTACCCACATGAGTCTTTTCTGTTCCTCGTGATTGAGATATATGATGGAGACTGGGTCCTTGAAGATGTGGTATGGTCTGTACTTTTTGAGTTCTGGACCGTTCAGAGTCGGTTTTACCAGATTCGCTTTTCGAACATTGTTTTCCAGGGCCATCTGTAGATCATGGGCAGCATAGAATCTGATCTGTCTCAGCATAAACCGCTTGATCGCCTCATAGCCTTCTTCGTGTGTCCTGTTTCGACTCAGTGGGAGGTACCTACTTACCATGAACATTTGGTAGATATCCTCCATTTTCATCATTATAAAGTCGTTTTCCTGGCAGATGAATATACTGGAGTCTGTCCGTCGAACTTTGAAGCTGTAGAACGGGATGGTGTGATGATCTTCTCTGTGTATATCAAGGATAGCGTCAATAGGATGGGTACTGGACTTCATATCTCTCTCCAGGACTTGACGTTGCTTTCCAGATGATCTGTGCATCAGCATGTGAAGATGTCCGCCAGCCATTTTTCCTTTGAGGTGAGTCAAACCACGGATCTTTAGTTCATCTAGCTGTTTGAGCTTGTCTGCGGTTCTCCAAATTCCCTTTCTGATTTCCTCTTGGAAGGGGGCATTTATTCTGATGTTTTCCCAGAGTTTTTCTTTTGGGGGCAACTTGCTTGCCGTTTGTCTGATGACGGATTCTAGCTCCCTGGGTATCTTTTTGTAGTCCTCCCCTTCCTTGAGTTCCTCTTCATCAAGGCGTATGATGTCTTCTGCGCATTTGGCCAGTAATTCTCTCAGCCACCAATTTCGCTGCATATCCTCTGACTCGGCTTCGCTTCTAAGATCATCCCACTCTGTCCATTTTCTTGGCCAAACGTCATGTACCACAGCATCCTCGAGTGCATCGTGGATATCTTTGCCTTGGGGAATATAGGGGACTCTCAGCTGTGGTGATTTTTCTCGTGAGTCACAACCGGGTTCACTAGGATTGCCCGTTGTCATCAGGTTAGAACTGAGTTCTGGCTGATGGCCTGACTTGACAGATGAGTCAGATATAGCATTGTCAGGACTTCCATCCCCTCCTCGGACGGTATCCTTTGGAGACACGCCTCGGGATGTTGTCATCGATTTCGAACTGTGTTCTGATCGATGGCCTGAACTTTGTGATGTACCAGAGGTAACCACTACAGGACTTCCATCCCCTCCTCGGACAGTATCTCTAGGAGATAAGCCTCGGGATGTTTCGTCTAGCTCGACCAGGCTAGAGAGTTGGGCTTGGTTGTGGCTCGAGGAAGGTGGTGGTTGGTTGGTGGGCTGGTTTGATGAGGTGTTTGGCTGGGGTTCATGGCTGGTAGAGGCTGCTTGCTCAAGTGTCCGAGGCCTCTTGTTCTCCCCCTCATGAGGTTCCGAATCATCGGGATCCTCATGGGAACGTTTGAGGCCTCGGGGACTGTCACGGCAAGTGCCGTACTGAGGGCGGTCATGTTTGAGGAAAATTTGGAGAAGGTCGCGTTCAAAGGGTGAAAGGTGGCAAGTGTCGACCTCCAGCAACCGAAGAAACAGGAGATCGGCAAGCTCAAGGCGGGATAGGTGGTAGGGATTGGTCGAGGCAGAGGGCGATACCAGCGGTGAATGCTTGTTGCACCCATGGTTTGATGGTGGACTCCATGTAGCTGTTCATGAGAACGGTAACGTCTTCGGGTGTAAGGTTTCCAGTTACGGGGGTTGTAACTGTTGTCACAGCATCAGTGAAGAGAGCTGATGTGTGGCCTGCGTGCAAAGATGAAGTCATTTTTGGCACAGCAGGGCTTCCGACCATCCTTGTTTGCACTCCGGTCGTTGAATCCAGTGTGTGTGCACCTGTATGTGCTGTGAAAGGTGTAGGTGTCCTAGAAAAATTGGAAAATGTGGGGAATGTGACACCTAGACTCGATGTGGAGAAAGAGGGGGTTGTGGCCTCGGGCGGTGGGCCACTAGAGCGCTCAACGGGGTCGGAGGGAACCAGTGAGGTGGGTGAGTCCCGTGATATTGAAACGTTAGCCTTTTGGGAGGCTAACGAGTGGGTGGGAGAGGGCGGTGCATGCGCAGTTGAGCCCGATGCTGCGGCTTCTACTCGGGGACCAACAAGGTTGGCCCCTGTACTTAGAGATTCGGCTCGGCTTATAGAGATGAAAGGAAGACAGTCGTCAAAAATATGAAGGTCCTCTTCAGCAACCAAACTCTTTCGGACAGGACGCTGCTTCTTGGCTTTAGCCTTAGGTGACCGGGGAGCAGCAATCTTAGCTGTAGCTGTCTCCTTCACGGGTTTGAGGACTAATGTTTTGGGACGGGCAGCTATAAAAGGAGCTGCATCCTCAGGGGTGACCTTCTTTGTAGGAGAATCAATTGGCAGCTTCCCCTTTCGGATCAGAGCGAAAGTGTGCTCCACGCCGTCACTATCGTCGGAGTCATCATCGCCGTCATCATCCTCATCGTCTCTGGCCACGCTATTGGAGGCCTCATCGTTAGCCTTTTTGTGGGCCGGGCTGAACGATTCATCGGCAGGTTCCGCAGCGTCTGTACATGCGCCCTCAGCCGTCTGATTCCTCTCGAGAGAATCATCAGACTTCCCTTCATGGGGCACACGCGCCACTGGTTTCTGTGGCTTACTGGCTCTCTTCGGACCCTTACTTGCTCTCGGCTTAGGCCCCGGGGCAGGTCCAGCTGGGTTTGACTGAACCATGGGGCCATCTTTCAGTAGACTCTCCCTGTACTGGATGACTGCGGAATGGCGTGGATTTCCCAGGTCCAGCAGATAATCGGGTATGGTCATCCCCACGGTGTCATGCTTGAAGCGCTTGAAGTACTGGATTTTCGGAGCAGTAAACTGGTCTTCATCTTTGCGCTGTGGGATCCCTGGGTGGGCAGTCATGTAGTCAGCAATAATGAGCGCCAACCATCTGGCGTAGGGGATCGTCATACCCGTCTTTCCGTCCTCTTTGTCTTGGACTTGAGTGACCAGCTCAATCCAGAATAGCTGCGCCATATCGTAATTTTTTGCGAAGACAATCCCATGGAAGATTTGGAAGATCTGCAAGTTGCACTTGTCATGGCCGGCGTGCTTTGGGGAAAGACATTTATTGACAAGGCCGAACAGTGTCTTCCATGGGTAAGGCAGATTCATCAACTTGAAGTGGGACAGGAACGGTAGCGGAGCATCATAACCCAATTGCACTAGTCCTTCCATTAGTTCGGCCTTGGAGGGCAGTTGTTCATAGGCATCGTGGATAGGCAGCTCCAGTATGGCTTGTAGAGTGGATGCGGTTAAAGTCAGACGTCTGTTGTGGAGCGTTGCACTCAGACTGGATGCGTCCTTCTTGGACGTCAAGTGCATGGTCCCCCATAGTTGTTGCAAGTAGATTTCGGGGACCGTGATCGCTTTGCTTAGTGCTTGCCAGATGTAGTGCCCCTTGAGAATTATGGGAATGACCGGGTCAGGGCACCTGAAGACAGCTAGGTCGAGCTGAAAGTTGTTGTCCTGTAGCCGAACCCACTTGTATTTGGGGAACAGCTGTGTGTAGTGCGCATCGTCCTCAGGAGTATCTTGTTGTGTGCCTGACATTTTGAGCTGAAAGAATAGCACCCGTTAGAAAAAAAATTTCCCTTTGGGTTTAGGATTTCAGAGAAAACGAGTTCTGGCACCAAGGTTGTTAACTCGAGCCATGGGTGCGAGTTAACAAACTCGAGCTCGGAGTGCGAGGTAACAAACTCGAACCCGGGCTGCGAGTTTACAAACTCGGACCCTGGCCGCGAGTTTACAAACTCGAGCCCTGGCCGCGAGTTTACAAACTCGAGCCCTGGCCGCGAGTTTACAAACTCGAGCCCTGGCCGCGAGTTTACAAACTCGAGCCCTGGCCGCGAGTTTACAAACTCGAGCCCTGGCCGCGAGTTTACAAACTCGAGCCCTGAGCGTGAGTTTACAAACTCGAGCCCTGGCCGCGAGTTTACAAACTCGAGCCCTGGCCGCGAGTTTACAAACTCGAGCCCTGGCCGCGAGTTTACAAACTCGAGCCCTGAGCGCGAGTTTACAAACTCGAGCCCAGAGCGCGAGTTTACAAACTCGAGCCCAGAGTGCGAGTTTACAAACTCGTGCCCAGAGCGCGAGTTTACAAACTCGCGGTCTGCTCGAATTTGAAACGGCAGTTTGGAACTCGAGTTCCAGAACTCGTGTTGAGCATAGGAAGACGATAACCACCTGAAAAAACAATGAAATAATAAGGAAAATCAGTCAATCAAGCCCCCCCCGTTTTTTTTTTTTTTTTTTTTTTTTTTTTGAAAATTTATTTTGAGGAAAAACGCGTCGTTTTGGGATTGTGATTGTGGTTAAGGTCTGTGAGAGGGATTGTGATGGGAAGTACGAGGTACGAAGTGAAAATCTACCTGGGTGAGGGGTGAGTGGAGGTCTGTGAGAGGGAGGGAGGTTTGGAGGACGGCGGAGAGTGTTTGTGAGAATTCGAGCTCTGCGAGAAGGGAGCAGAGGCAATGGGAAGGAAGGTGATTAAAGATGAGTATATATACGCGAGTTTAGAAACGGGCCAAAAAAAAATTTGGGCCTTAGGGGTGAAATGAGCCATTTATGATCAGTAAAAAGTACTCCCCTCGCTGAAGTACTCCTTATCAGAAGAATTCTCCCCCTCGATGAATGCACACTCACACACACTAATTTTGATCTTTTTGCTCTTTTTCTCCCCCTCGATGAATGCAAACACACGCACACTATTTTTGATCTTTTTGCTCTTTTTCTCCCCCTCGATGAATGCAAACACACGCATACAAATTACAGACACACATACGCACACTTTGAACAGGTCCCACATACACACACATTTTTTACAGACCAGAGGAAACAGAATTACAACGGCTCGAGGTTCAACATGCCTAATTTGGAAACCAGGAACTGAAATCTCTTTTCATCCAGTGCCTTAGTAAACAAATCAGCCAGTTGAAGCTCAGAGCTTACAAAGTACATGTCAATATCCCCTTTTTCCACGTGGTCTTTGATGAAATGATATCTCAGGTCGATGTGTTTGGTGCGGGAGTGATGAACCGGGTTGCTGGTGATGGCGATGGCACTCTGAGAGTCGCTGTAGATCGGGATATGGTAGAAAGTGTAACCGTAGTCTTTTAGTTGGGTCTTCATCCATAATATTTGTGAACAACAGCTAGCAGCCGCGACGTATTCTGCCTCGGCCGTAGATGTTGACACACAGTTCTGTTTCTTGGAAGACCAGCAGACTAACTTATCGCCCAAGAACTGGACAGCTCCCGAGGTACTTTTGCGGTCCATCCGGCAACCAGCAAAATCTGCGTCAGAGTATCCGACGAGGTCAAAACCTGAGTGTTTGGGATACCAAAGGCCTAGATTCACTGTGCCTTTGAGGTATCTCAGTATTCTTCGAACAGCCGTCAGATGGGACTCCTTTGGATTCGCCTGAAAGCGTGCACATAAGCATGTAGAAAAGACGATATCAGGCCTGCTAGACGTAAGATACAGCAAAGATCCAATGATTGCCCTATAGTTTGTGGCATCGACTGATTTCCCAGAAGGGTCTGAGTCCAGTTTGTTGGTGGGGGACATAGGGGTCGGCATGGAAGACTTGCTATCGATGTTGAATCTCTTAAGCATCTCCAAAATATACTTGGACTGATTGATGAAAATGCCGTCAGAGAGTTGTCTTACTTGCAGGCCTAGGAAGAAGTTCAGCTCTCCCATCATGCTCATTTCAAACTTAGTTTTCATTAGTTTCTCAAAATGTTTGCACAGACGTGGATTTGAGGAGGCGAAGATGATATCATCAACATAGATCTGAATCAGGATGATGTCAGACTTCTGTCGCTTGATGAAAAGTGTAGTATCAATCTTCCCTTTTGAGAAACCTGAGTCAACCAGAAATTCAGTTAAGGCATCGTACCAAGCTCTTGGGGCTTGTTTCAGTCCATACAGAGCTTTTTTCAGCTTGTACACATGGTTGGGATATCTGGGATCTACAAATCCTTCGGGCTGAGCGACATAGACTTCTTCTTCCAAGACTCCATTCAGAAAGGCAGTCTTGACGTCCATTTGAAAGATGGTAAAGTTCTTGTGGGCTGCGTACGCAAGAAAGAGGCGTATTGCTTCAATTCTTGCTACGGGTGCAAATGTTTCATCATAGTCTATGCCCTCTTGCTGATTGTATCCTTTAGCGACCAGCCGTGCCTTGTTGCGTATCACTGTGCCTTCTTCGTCTTTCTTGTTCTTGAACACCCATTTGGTGCCAATTATGGTTTTCTGAGGGGGTTTAGGCACGAGTGTCCATACTTCTAATCTGTCAAACTGGTTGAGCTCATCTTGCATAGCAATCACCCAATCTGGATCAACGAGTGCATCTGAGACTTTAGATGGTTCATTCTGGCTTAGAAAGCATGCATAGTGACATTCATTCATAGTAGCCGATCTCGTACGCACACCTTGACCCAGATCACCGATTATTTGTTCAGTGGGATGAGCTCTTGTCCATTTCCTCTCATGTGCAAGAGGATTAGGTGTAATGATCGGTTGATCCGAGTCCTGGTATGGGATTGGTGACTCTTGAGCAGCTGAGGCGTGCGGTGGAGATGACTCTGATGTGGTAGCAAACCCGTGATCATCCACTCCTCCGTGATTAGTTTGGGGAGTTGACGGAGTAGATGGTTCATTATCAGGTCCGAGAAGGAGTGGAATCTCAGTGAAAGTAGTTGGTTGCTGTGGAATGTTTGACGATGAAGCTGGTGTGCAAAGAGAGGGTGAAGGTTGTGAATTCTCGTAGAAGCTCTGAAAGAGAGAGTTGAGAATCACACCTTCAGGTACAGGGTTTTGTTCAACTGTGTCAGAGTCCACTGGTGCAGTAAGTGACGGGTCAGCTTGTAAGTGTTCCGTTGCGAAGTCAGCCATCTCATAGAATGTCACATTAACACTCTCAAGGACCGTTCGTTTGTCTCTAAGATAGACTCGGTAAGCTTTGGACTGCTGGGAGTAGCCAATGAACATCCCTTCTTGGGCTTTTGCGTCTAGCTTACCTCTATCAGTTCTGTCATTTAGTACGAAGCACTTGCAGCCAAATATCTTAAAGAATGAGATATCCGGAGTTCGTTTGAAAAGGATTTCATATGGGGTCTTGTCGAAGCGTTTGTGTATAGATGTTCTGTTTTGGGTGTAGCACGCCGTGTTAATGGCCTCTGCCCACATAAAGTGTGGCAATCTTGACTGGATGAGCATGGTGCGTGCCGCTTCAACAAGGGTCCTGTTCTTTCTTTCAACCACTCCATTCTGTTGGGGAGTTTTGGCTGCTGCGAATTGCTGTGTGATACCGAGAGATTCATAGAATCCAGTGAGAGTTTGGTTCTTGAACTCGGTACCGTTGTCAGTTCTGATGATTCGAACACTTTGCTGCAGCAGTTTCTGGACTGTTCTGACAAAGGTCATAATGATTTCTGCTGCCTCGTCCTTTTTACGAAGAAATTTTGTCCATGTGTACCGAGAGAAGTCATCAACGATCACCAGTGTATATTTGCGGCCGTTGATGCTTTGGACTCTCATAGGTCCACACATATCCATGTGTATCAGTTGCAGCGGTAGAGTGGATGATGGGACAGGCTTTGACTTGTGGGAGCTTCTTGTCATTTTGCCCATTTTGCAGGCACTACAATGATTCTCTGTGGAAGATTTCAACGGAGGAAGCCCCTTTACAAGTTTTTTCGAAGACAGGATGGACAAATTCTTGAAATTAAGATGGGAAAGACGTCTGTGCCAGAGGTTGTTTTGTTCCGTTGAAGCTTTGGACAGCAGACAGATGGAAGTGGTGGATTGAACGCTTTTCAGATCAATAGTGTACAGGTTGGAGGTCCTGTAACACGTTAATAATGAGTTCCCTTCGCTGTCTAGAACACAGCATTGTTTGGCAATGAACCTCACTTCCATCCCACTGTCGCAGAATTGTCCTATACTCAGAAGATTGTGTTTGAGCCCTTTGACAAAAGAAACATCTTTGATGGTGACGCTGGCACAGATGACATCCCCATATCCAAGAATAGGAGATGAGGCGTCGTTCCCGAATCTAACATTGCCTCCATAGCAGGTGGTATAGTTGCTCAGTAGGTACTTTACTCCGGTCATGTGGGTTGAGCATCCAGAATCCAGGTGCCACACATGACCGTCCTGCAAAACAGTTAAACAGGTTCAGGTACCCATCTTGGAATGGGTCCTTCCTCATCATTGAATAACATCCATTCAAGTTTCGCTTTGAGCTGTGATCCAAAGTCCGCAGCTTTTTCAACAAGAGATTTATCTCTTGTGGGCTCTCTGACAGCCAGATCTGCTTTTGCAGTGGGTCTGATTTTTGGGACCCACTTAGCAGTTTCCTTTTTAGTTTTGGTGGGTCTGAGATGTCTCATCTTAGGGGCCCACCTTTCAGGTTCATGTTGGATGGGTCTTCGTCTGTGGACCCACCTTTCAGGTTCATGTTGGATGGGTCTTCGTCTGTGGACCCATCTTTCAGTTTCAGTTTGGATGGGTCTTCGTCTGCGGACCCATCTTTCAGTTTCAGGTTTGGTAGGTCTCATCTTAGGGACCCACCTTTCTGCTTTAGTATGAGTGGGTCTTATCTTGGGAACCCACCTTTCCATTTTAGGCTTAGGAGGAGAGTAGACAGGAGCTTTGTGATTGAAAGGTTGTTTCTTCAATTTAGTTTTGAAAATCTCCTCTTTAGAAAGCTGATTTAGATGTTTCCTTGAATGAACTCTGAGAGAATGTTTCATATCAGGAATACAAAAAGTTCCCTTAGAAGTTCCTTTCTTGGTTTCTCTTTCTGGTTTGAGCTTTCTAAAAGGCTTTGATTTAACAGCATTCACATCGCATTCATAATTGTGGGGGTCTGGAACAGAATAACCATAAGCAATAGTGGAATTATACAAAGAGCCATGTTCAAAAGATGTCACAGAATTTTTCAGCTTGGGACACAAGACTGAACTACTAGAAACTGAATTTACATGGACAGGTTTAGATTTAGTTTTAGAGTACAAAATGGAGCTGGATCTAGGACCAGGCTTATTCTCAAAAACTTTCTTCTTGCCAGCAGCTATTTCCTTTCTCTTCATCTCCCACTCTTTCTTCTCTTCTCCTCTTCTTTTCACTTCTTGTTCTGTGACAAAAGGAGAAGAGTGATGAGTGGTGGATTTTTCAGAAAATTTAGTTTTATCAGAAGAGGTTTGAGCAGTTTTTAAAGCAGAATGATATTTGTCACTTAATTCATCAAATTTGCTTAATAGTTCTTGCCAGTTGCTTTCAGAACTTTTCTTTTCAGTTTCAAAACGCTCTCTCTCATTTTCAAGGGTTTTCTGAAGATCTGCATATTTTTGAACTAATGGAGAGATGCACTTGTCTTGTCCAGACTTAAAAATTCCAGTTTTAGGAGTGGGACCCATTGGACTTTCGTAATATGGAACCCCTTTTGGGACATTAAAAATATCAAATCCCTCCTCGTTGTAGATTACCTTTTCTTTAGAAAGGGCTTTCTCAACTAGAGGAGAATAGTCAAAAGAGGTTTCAATTTTAGGATTACTCCTTTTCTCTTCTTCTTCTTTAGTGGTTTCTTCTTCACCCCCAAATTTCATTTTCTTATCAATGTCTAGAGTCAAGTAAGTTGCATCGTACAACTGACGGCAGTCAACTTTCTTTAAATGACGCGGGTTTGGTAATCCAAGACCAGCTTTTGGGTTGTAATGCTGAACGTCGCTTATACGATTTAGAAAAACTGTGTGTTCGGTTTGACCTCTTCTGACACATACATCTTCAAGTTCCTTTACTTTGCTTAAAAGACTGCTTCTTTTATTCCTTAAAAATTCACAGTCAGCTTTGGCTGTGTTTTTCTCAACTTCACTGTCTTGCAGTTTCTTAGTTAGTTCAGCTATTTTAAGTTCAAAGCTTTCAAAGTCTGAGGACACCCTTTGGATTTGATCTTTGGCATTTTCAAGTTGAACGCTTAAGGAAGATTTTTGGTCAAGGTTCTGTTTCAGTACCCTGTAATTATTGTCTAATCTCTCCTGCAGTTCTTTAATGAGGTGGTCCTTATTGTGTAAGGACTGAGTTTGTATAGTGTGAGAGTGATTAGAGGTACTTACAGTGCTTGTAGAGCATTCGCTTCCGGGGATCGCAGCATCACCCTTTTTCTCTTCTTCATCCTCCAGCCTTGCCATCAAGGCGAAGTTCTCTTCCTCTTCTTCTTCTTCTTCTTCAGAATCATTTTCCGCCCACTGGACCAGCTCAGCATGTTTGCCAGAGGCTTCTGCTTCCTCCTGTTGTGCTAAGAAGAGCTTTTGTTTATTCATTAGAATCTTCTGTTTGTAGAAGTTTGCATCTCTCTTCTTTGGGAGCCGACAGTCTTTGTTGATGTGTCCAGGCTTCCCGCAGTTATAGCACACAGGGGTATTAGCAGTTGATGTAGCCTTCCTGGCTGAGCTTTGGTCCTGGTTCTTTTGTTTGTAGTTGGAAGAAGAGGTTCGCAGCTTATTTGAAGAGTTGTTCCTCTTGGCAAACTTCTTGGCCAGCAGTGCCATCTTCTTCTGGAGATCTGCAAGCTCAGCTTCAAGATCAGTTCCTTCTTCATCACTCTCATCTTCATCAGATTCAACCTCTACTACTTTCTTCTTCTTCTTCTGCAGAGGTTTCGACGCTCTTTTGGGCTGAGCTTCCATTAGTAGAGCTAGAGGATTTGGGCTTGATTGTTCCTCAGTGCATACAACGTCATTGACGAACTCCTTTAGCAGCTCATTCAAGGTGAAGAGATCAATTTCATCCATGTCAATGCGTTGTCTCAAGTCTTTTACTGTTTTACTCCAAGATGGGTGCAGACTGGACAGAAATCTAGTATTCAGTTCCAGGTTGGTTCTGAATATTTTGATTTTCCTCATTTCATTCATCAACTTCACAAGCCTGGCATGAGTCTCGTGAAGAGGTTCTCCAGGAGCAGCCTTGAACGAGTCATAAGCCATCAAGATAGCAGATTTCTTTGTTTTTAGGCTTATGCTCGTGCCTTGGAGTAATTTTTCAATCTCATCCCACATTTCTTTTGCAGTTTTCATACTGTCAATCATCACATACACTTCATTTGGGATGGCTTGGAGAAGGTATGTTTTGGCCATGAGGTCTCCTCTCAGCCTTAGCTTGTCTGCTTCAGTGTATTCAGAAGGCCTCTTTCGTCTTGTTTCAGGAGGAATGGGTGGAT
Organism: Cuscuta europaea; assembly: GCA_945859875.1. NCBI lineage: Eukaryota > Viridiplantae > Streptophyta > Magnoliopsida > Solanales > Convolvulaceae > Cuscuta > Cuscuta europaea. Next base: position 39,742,847 of record CAMAPE010000019.1, read on the forward strand.
TATTTGTTGAGTCCCCTCCTACGTCAATCATCAGTACAGCAGGTCCTTCCAGGAGTGATTCCAGCATTGCGTCGGAGTTTTCTTTGTGTTCTAGGAAATTCAAGAAACGAGTTCTCCACATTTGGTATTCCCCTTTCCTAAGGGATGGAGGAGTACTGCTGTTTCCTTGCGCATTAGATTCAGAAGCCATTCCTGTTGCTGTAGAAAACTGACCGTTCGAGAAATAAGATCAGAAAATTTACTAAGTCAAGAACTCGAGTTCCTGAGTGTTCAAAGCCTAAACTCGAGGTCTGGGGAACTCGAGATGAGAGTTCGAGTTTGTGAACTCGAGGTCAAGAGTTCGAGTTTCTAAGAACTCGAGGTCTAAACTCGCAGGGTCAAAACTCGTGGTCAGACTGCGAGTTTGTAGGCTGCGAGTTTGTTGAGTGCGAGTTGTTGACCGCGAGTTTGTAGGCTGCGAGTTCTTGAGCTCGAGTTTGCAGGCTGCGAGTTTCTCAACTCGAGTTTACAGGTTGCGAGTTTATGCAAAAAAAACACCTGGCTGCGAATTCCTGAAAAAATAAAACTTCAGATTTTCAGAAATACAAATATGGTAAGTTGTAGCCCTTGTAGTAGAGATCCTTTTACCCAAGTTTCAGGTCAAAAAGCTGCACAGAGCTTAGAGAAACGAGGGGTGCGAGTTCAAGGGTGCGAATTTACTTCTGAAGAAAAATTGCAGAAAAGAAAAAGGAAGATATACTGCTTGATCGTCTTTGAAACGCGATTCTAACAGTATAACTTTTACAGAATTTGGTGCAGAAATAAGATTACAGATGATAAACTCGCTATTCTATAAAAACAGAGTCTTTAGCAGACAGTTCTTCTGATCAGCTCTCGATCGGCTCTGATACCATTTGTTGTTCCCTTTTTTTTTTTCTATAACAGCAGTATAATATGGCATACAGATGAAAGATTAACAATAAAGATGAACACAGAAAGATCAAGTGAAAACCTTCTCTGATATACCGTGAATCTTTCGTACAAGAATGATAAGCGCTAAGGCTATTTTGAGCAGATACGAAAGTTAACCGCAAACCTGAGTCCTCCTCCCTCTTTTATAGGCGAGGCTCAGGTATGCGTACAAAGGCTTCTTGCCTGAGTATGGGCCTAACACTTGGCCCATATTGTATGCTATTCTAACAGATATATTTAGTCAGTACAGAATAGAGATAGTAAACATCTAACTTATTACAGACAAGACAGACAAACTTGATTTACAATAAATAGTCTTCAACAGAACCCACTCTTGCTTGAGTTTTGGAGCGAGGGAGGTTTCATTAACAGTGAATGATTGTTCAAGCAGACACTCTTTTAAAATTGTTTCATGAGAGAGTCTTCTCAAATGCTTAAGTGAGTGAACTTTGAGGGGATACCTTAAAATGGTAGTGTAAACTCACCCCTCAACGTTCACTTTCACAAAAGTTAGCTTCTTTAAGCACTTTTTAATAACCACATTGTTATCTTTGTCAGAGGATGAATCAGAATCAAAACAGCAAACATTCATTAACTTGACACAGTTCACAGACCTAAGACATTTGACAGACGTATTAGAAACAGAACCGCTATGAACAACATTACTAACATGATTAGTAGAAGGTTCACTAAGGCTGGGTCTAGACTTATTCTTAGAAAGGATTCCTTCTCTAGCTGTTTTAGTGAACCAACCTTTCTAAACGTCAAAATAACACAGTCACTAATATTCATTAATTAACCACATTCTTAGTGACTGTATAATTATTCACAAAAATAATATCCATGAGCATTAATGTAATTGTTTTTAAAATAGACACGGAGGAAGCACGAAGCACGTCTTCTCTCCTAGATCTTCCCAAAGCAATTCAACGAGCATTGGTAGCAAGCTTCAACTTCTACCTGAAACTGTGAGGTGACCTCCCCCATGAAGGGGAGGTCAGTAGTTTGAAGCATTTGAAAAGTACAATGACAACTACACTGTGTATAATCAATGTTTCAATTTCTAAGACCCTCAACTTAGGGTGATATTATATTATAGGCCGTAACCCTAGGTTACAATGTTCGAAAATATACTTACTTTATATAAAGTCAAGTAGTCGATCTGTACGTCCATGTTTGTTTTAAAACGTCCCTCCATGTGCCCCATGATTACCAGTCACGATTATGTAAACTTTTACAACAGTTGTTACACCGTCATAGGGCTTTACCCTAATGCGTTATCTCACTATAGTTGAGTCTCGCTCATCTAAATTATTATACGTTACCAAACGTCCACTAACCCAAAATACTTATTAAGTTATTATCTACTTATTATCTTTTTATATTTACACATATTATATCTACTTATATATTAAGTATATATATTATAGTATTAAATATATATGTACTACTCATATGATCTTATAGTAGTATACTTATATATATTATATACTCTAAACATTGTATTATATATTAGCTAGTTAAAGTATAATTTATAGTTTATACATTTATTACAGTTTATACATTTATAATTTATAGTTTAAAGTTTAACTAATGTTCATTAATAATTCTCCTATTACTTAGAGCATCCTCATTCATGATCTCTAATTATTAATTTTTTCTATGATCCTTACCTTTTAAATATTGTCATATAATTAATTTTTAAATAATCTCAAAATTCGTTTATGTCTCTCAACCATCATCTTTAAATAACCCGATTTTTTCGGTCCAACATTAATTTCTATTACATATACTTTTTTAATAATTTTAAAATAATCCGGATTCATATTTTGATCCCAGATTATTGTAACAAATAATCTCATTAAACAATTTATGCTACTCAATGATGCTTTTCTAAAAAATCTGCCACGACACTTATTTAATCTCTTAATAATCCTATCAATGAGGATGCCCTTACACACTCACACTCCCACTAATTACTACTCCGTATTATACGGTCATACATTTAGCACTATAAGTTACATTTGTCATTAATATTATTAGTTAAACATTCTCATTTTGACACCCCCTTTAGTATTTGTTACATTCTCATTTCTTACATATTAATATTAATCATATTAAAGTTGTTATATTAATCTATTAAAGTAGTTGCATTTTTAATTACTTTTACTATACTTGTCACATTAGCATATCAATTAACCATATTTGTTAGATATTAATATTAATCATATTAAAGTTGTTTTATTAATCTATTAAAGTATTTGCATTTTTAATTAACTTTAATATACTTGTCACAATATCATATTAATTAACCACATTTGTTAGATATTAATATTAATCATATTAAAGTTGTTATATTAATCTATTAAAGTATTTCCATTTTTAATTAATTTTACTATACTTGTCACATCGTCATATTAATTAACCACACTTGTTAGATGGTAATATTAATCATATTAAAGTTGTTATATTAATCTATTAAAGTATTTGCATTTTTAATTAATTTTACTATACTTGTCACATTATCATATTAATTAACCACATTTGTTAGATATTAATATTAATCATATTGAAGTTGTTATATTAATCTATTAAAGTATTTGCATTTTTAATTAATTTTACTATACTTGTCACATTATCATATTAATTAAACACATTTATTAGATATTAATATTAATCAGATTAATTTTACTCTTGATGTTGGCGGCAAGGTGTGTTTGATACCCGGCGAATATTTATTAATCATTACGACGATAGAGTCTAACATGGTCTAGGGGAGATTTGGGTTGCGCGAAGCTTTCTTCGTCAACGGGAAGGCATATGATGGAAGGTGAGAAGGTGAGTATGGTGCAAACCTTGGCCAGAGGTCTTGCTTCAGTCATAAGAGGTCGTAGTGCCATGACCAGGATGACGACATGTAGCGGCTTAAGCACGTACGACGGGCAACGAGGGTTGGCATGGATAGCAGCGGCCGGCGGGTTTGGCGAAAGTCAAACTTCAGCCGACGATGAAAGAACAATCACAGTGGTATTGATGGTTCGGCCTTCTCCTAAACCACCGCCATAGGTTGAACGAGGTGCTAGGGTTTGAGAATTTTATTCTATTAGTTATTGTTACTTTGTTGTTTGGATTCTTATTAAAGTCCATTTTGCTAGGTTTGCGAGGTTGGTTGGGAATTTAACTTATTTTTATGTCTTTACAAGTGTACAGATCTATAGGATTAGTGATAGCCGTGTCAGACCCATTTCGTGATTAACGATTCGTGTTGTTGTTTCATGGTTGACCGTTTATATGTCTAATCATAAGATTTACGGTCGCATTTTGTGGATGTTAGTTGGTGTCAGATATGAATTTTCTTTTGATTGATGTAACGATCCTGAAACTAATGATATAAATATAAGCGATTTGCTTTCAAATAAAATATTCCATAAAAAAAGGAATTAGCATTTCGGTTTGGAATTTATTCAAAAAGTTGGTGTGCATTTATGTTAGGGAAAAGGGGCAAATAAGGCCACGTACTAACCAAAAAAGGTCAAATAAGGCCTTATTTATGAGGCTCTGTTCGGCCTTCGCCATTTGGGGTGGTTCTAGATGGAATTTTTTGATTAATTTTTTTGACCATCTTATTCATTAAGTCTAGTTTGCTCATACCAAATTTCAGATAAAAATTTAATCGAGAAGACATTCAAATGAATTCTTGAAGATAACTGCGCTTTTAACTGCGCAATTATCTTCAAGAATTCATTTGAATGGCTTCCCGATTGAAGTTTTAGCTTAAATTTGGTATAAGTAAACTAGACTTACTGAATAAGATGCTCAAAAAATTTCATCAAAAAATTCCACCTAGAACCAACCCAAATGGCGAAGGCCGGACAGAGTCTCATAAATAAGGCCTTATTTGACCTTTTTTTGTTAGTACGTGGCCTTATTTGCCCCTTTTCCCCTTATGTTATGAGTTAATTTAGAAAAATTGAAGTATTAGTATTGAGAAAAGAAGATAGATGTTTTAAGTCAAATTATATCCAATTTAATATTTTTTCAATTGACGAAATTCAATTTTAGATACTCCATAATCCATACAATTTAAAAATTGTAAATACGAGTATGAAAGAAAAAGAAAAGAGGTAGTCCTTTGTCGGTTTGTCCCTTAAAATTTTTCCATTTACGTTTTTGAGATTGCCCAAAAAATTTCCCCATTTTTTTGGTGGAAAACCTAGTGAGATTAACCTTCATTTACTTTTTTCTTACATAATCACAATAATCTATTTTTGCATTATTTCCTCTTTCTTAAAGTACAACTAGACAAGCTGGAAGTTCAATGGTACAAAATTACATCTGGCTCACTCGCTGTAACTTTAGAACCGGTGAATGAGGCGCCTCATTGTCTTCCTTGTGAACTAGAAATATTTTTGAGTTTTCCCACTGATTGTTTTTATAAATAACAAAAATCGAAGGCAAAGGTGAACGAATTAACTCCGGTTGACCCTGATAAAAGGAAGACCGTTTGGAAAGAGAAAGGAAACAGGGAAAGAGTCGAGGGAGGAGGAAGAGAGAGGAGAGAGTTAACACAAGGAGCGCAGTCTCTTTTTCTTTCTTCTCCCCCTCTCTGTTTCTCCTCTATTGGATATTGGTCATCTTTGTCTTCTGCAGAGATGATTTCCTTAAACGGGACCGCTTTCATGGTATTCCTGATCAAGCCTTCTCATTTCTTCGGTTTCCAAAGCACCCATGTGTTAAGAATTAGGTTACTGTGTGAAAAAGCATGGATTTTGGTTTCTTGATTTTGTATAATTTGAATTTGCGAATTGCTTTGCAGACAATTTCGGGGATTTCGAGGTGCTTGACACAGTCACAATGTCAGCGAAAATTTTCAGCTCCGTCGGTGGTTGCAGCCGTCAGCTCGAACGGCCGACCGGGAGACCGAAATGTGAACGTCGCGATGGGGAGTGCTCTGAAGGAGATGACTGAAACCGCATCTGTCGTGGAGAAGGAGACCAAATCCACCGTCACCGGCGGAGTTGGAGATGTGTACGGAGAGGATGCTGCCACCGAGGATCAAACGACAACCCCTTGGACTGTCTCTGTTGCAAGGTACAAGATCTAATCTTTTCTTCAGGTTTCACATTTTCCCAGTTAGTCCTCTCTATTTCAGCTCTTGTGAAGTGTACTCGTATTTTTTTTGCCAGATTGCCATTTCTGGGTATACCCGATCAGTTAATTTTAAGGAAATCTTTTTAATCTGCCCGATTCTATAATTTGAAGTGATACACAATACCTGGACACGTTTTCTCTTGACATCTTTTTTGTAATTAAATAATGGCTGCAAGGAAATAAAAATAACGGGATGTGTTTATAAGCTATAATTAATTGTCATAAAATGACAAACATACCATTTTGGATTTCAACTAGTTAAAAATTCCAACCAAAAGTGAAATAAATATGAGAGGGAAACACAGTCAATGTACTATGTATTTTCCCAATTTATTGGGTTGCTAGATGAATACTTAGTTTCTATCAAAATCCAAATTGAGATTGTAAGATGGAGCATAAATGATGCAGTATTTGATGTAATTACTTTCTTGCATGTGATGTCATATAGACGCAGTTCATTGTGATGTCTTGATAGTTTACTGCCCTTGCCCGAAAGAAACGACTCTTGGTTCTTGGTTGGATCGAGGATTTCGGAGGGGAGGGAACATGAAGTGATATATATATTTCAAATAATAACTACATTTAAATGGTTCGAAATAAAGGGATGATAAAAAACTATATCGAATCACACAATTATTTCTTGTTTAGAAATAATAAAATGAAATAAATTATAAATTATTAAATTAAGACTCATCCCCCCTGAAATCCCCCAACCAAACAAGCTCTTAGATTCTTCGCTGAGGGTTGATCATAATGAGAAAAAATGGTCCTTTGTGGTGCAGTGGATACACATTGTTGCGTGATCCACACTACAATAAAGGCCTTGCTTTCAATGATAAAGAAAGGGATGCTCACTACTTGCGCGGACTTCTTCCTCCCGTGGTTGTTAGTCATGACCTTCAGGTTATTTATAGCATAATTATCTACTTCACACTGATTGTGTTTTGAACTTTTATGCACAATTATCACAATATAGTTTCTATTTGAAATTATTAGAAACTTTTTCTGCTCTCTCCTAACAGGTTAAAAAGATGATGCACACTCTCCGTCAGTATGATTTACCATTGCAGAGGTACATGGCCATGATGGATCTGCAGGTAACATTGTAATGATATTCACTTTCTATTTCTCAGTGTCTTATTGGTATTGCGCATGGAATATGTTGTTATTGGATTTTTAATTCAACATTGTAAAGGTTCACTGAAAAGGACATGCCTTTAGTATATTTGCATCCTCAGTCTGAAAAAAGAATCCTATTTCTAAGTTTTTCCCAACAAAAGAAGTCTTTTGTAACAAAAGAATCTTGTTTTCATTTGAATTTATTGTAACTTTTCCAAAAAGAACAGTTCCAGAAAAGGTATGTATGGTAAATTGAGTTCTTTAAAAGAGAAACATTTTTGCAAATGTACGTAAGGTCAAAAGTTTACCACAGTTGTACTTCCTGAAACTAAAATTTGTACCTTGATGGTTTTTTTACTTTGGGAGTTTGGAACATAGGGAGTAGCATTAGCAAAGCATGTTTGCGAAACACACCTTATATTCTCTATTTCATTTCTTTCGCATTTTTTTTGCAGGAGATGAACGAAAAGCTATTTTACAAGCTTCTTATTGACAATGTTGAAGAGCTTCTTCCAATTGTCTATACTCCCACTGTGGGTGAAGCTTGTCAAAAATATGGAAGCATCTTTAGGCGACCTCAAGGCCTTTTTATAAGCTTAAAAGAACGGTATTTAAACTAATGTACAATTATACATTTTTAGCTCCTCAATTTTCGGCAGAAAGTTCATTTGTGGAAGCCTTATGTAGGGGGAGAATTCTTGAGGTAATGAAAAATTGGCCCGAGAAAAAAATTCAAGTCATTGTTGTCACTGACGGAGAAAGAATTTTGGGACTTGGTGACCTTGGTTGCCAGGTATGACGTTTACTAACCTTCTTCATTTCTCAATATCATTTTTTATCTGGTGCATGACTTCTTTGCAATATGCCAGCCGCCCAGCTGTTAAACAAGCTTACTACGTGATTTGCATGCTTAAACTAATTATGTTGTTTTTACTGTAATTTTTAAAATTCAGGGCATGGGGATACCTGTAGGAAAACTCTCACTGTATACTGCTCTTGGGGGCATTCGCCCCTCTGCTGTAAGTATTTGTGTGACAATTATTTGTATATTTAGCTACTTCTTCCTTTATGGATTTGGATAAGTCTGGTTCATGTCTTTCTAAGCTTAGCCTTTCTATTGATGTATTATATAATATAGCTAAAACACACTTACATCTCGCCTATAAACAAAACCATAACTGGCTGCCTAATTGCTAATTTTCTAGTAATGGTTTGATAGATTTGGTTTAGGAAGAAGTATATGTTTCTAATTCTCGCTTCTGCTTTTTAATTTCTTTAACAGTTTTATTCCGAAAGAGGTTAGAAGTATTCTTGCTTGTTTTCAGTTTGTCACAGGATCACTAATCTTTCAACAGAAACTGTTACTTATATTGCTAAATTTTGAATGATATGAATTTGTAATATTTTCTGCAATCTTTGAATTTTCTTTTATATCATGTATCGATTCATGTTAGCCGACTCCAATATCTTTTGGGACTAAGGCTTGGATGTTGTTGTGTTGAATTTTCTGTTTTTTTATCTTTCATATCAACTTTGAGTTAGAAACTTAACTGATGTATTTGACAAATTGCCTTCCTTTTCAGTGCTTACCTGTAACCATTGATGTGGGTACAAACAACGAGAAGTTGTTAAAAGATGAGTTTTATATTGGTCTCAGACAAAAGAGAGCAACTGGGCAGGTTAATGACTCATTTTCTAACAATCTCATTCTGGACCCAATTATTTATTTCAAGTGGTGTCTTTTGTCCAAAACTGAGACCTTGTATATTGGCATCCCTAGGAATATGCCGAACTCATTGATGAATTTATGGCTGCCGTCAAGCAGATGTATGGGGAGAAAGTGCTTATTCAGGTTTGCTTTTTCTGGGGGCTCTTAATTGCTGTTAGATTGTTATTCTATTTACGTCGTACGCAGTTCTAACTTTTTTTGTTTGATGTTTTTTTGGTAGTTTGAAGACTTTGCAAATCATAATGCATTTGATCTTCTTGCAAAATATGGTCCTAGTCACCTTGTTTTCAATGACGATATACAGGTATGTAGAGCATTTCCTTCCTCTAGTCTGAGTGGTAAGTTGGAATTTTTGGTGTGGTGTGGGTTTACTCATGGTATGTTTGGATGGATGGTTTTGGAGGGGTGACTTGGATCGACTAATCTACTTGATTCATAGAATGTATCTAAGAACAAATAAATAGCGATTGAAAAGTTAAATGATTGGGTCTGTTTGAATGAAGTGTTTTGGAGCACGAAGTCTGTATCTTGATATATACTGGTTTTTTTTAATTTAATTGTTCCGTATTCCTGTTGGGGTGTTTTTTATTAGTTACTCCCTTTTCTAATTTTGCGAGTTTAATTCCCACCCCCCTACTTTTTACCTATACATAAATATCCTTGTTTTTTCATCTTTTCTTCCGTACTTCCAGCCCAGCAAATTCTTGGAGCTATGAAAAGGCACTCAAGTGCTTGAAGGAGTAGTTTTTCTACTCTTTATCATCTGTTATTCTGTCATTTAGTATTCACCACCCCTAATCAACAAAAAACGTAAGGAATAAATACATACAAGATTTTATTAAAGAGTTGAGTATAAATAAATATATATGTGAATATATATGTGTGGAAGGCATATGATGGAAGGTGAGAAGGTGAGTATGGTGCAAACATTTGTACGATGCATCTTTATCATATTTGTATTGCATATTGAGGTACAAATTGTTGCATATTATTCAGCAATAAAATAGCAGTTGCGTATCAACGTTCAAGGAGAGTTTCTCATGCAAAGTGAGAATAAATCTTGTGTATTCATTTCTAGGTCTAAAGGCTCAAAATGAGCCAAGAATGCACTAGATTTGATAAAAAAAAACGTGGTAACAATTTCGTAAATAAACCAAAGTTTTTTTGCTACCGCCAGAAAGTGCAATAGAAACGTGTAGAAGTGCATCACAGTAAGCAAAAAGTGCATAAACTAGACTTGATGAATAACATGCTCAAAATAATTCATCAGAAAATTCCACCGAAAAGGTCACCAAATGGTCTTGGCCAGATGGCGAGTCCTATCAGGACGGCCTGACAGATCACTACTCTCTCTCTATATATATATTGAGTTTATAAAGTCATCATTTTCATTTACCCCAGTGCCGCAAAGGCTCCCACCTACGGTGGGGTAAGGGGGGGTCGGATGTACGCAAAAGCACAGAGAGACTGTTTCCGGATGACCCATAGTGAAAATCGCGTCCAAGATTGCATGGACTGACTGCTGCTCCATAACAAAGAAGCGCAGGCAGTTTAGTGAGCCATTTTGCTTTATTCCATCATAACCTCAAGCCAAAAAATAATGAATCTTTGGCTCCATTGCAAATGATGGAAAAATTGAGTTTATAAAGTCTGTTTATAAAATGGAGAAAAAAGTAGTGGCTAATCAAATAACACTTCGTTCACGATTTATTAATTTTAGAAACTTTCTATGTAACAAACACAGAAGTAATATATTGAAATGTAACCTTGGAAGAGAGAATTTATGTAAATTGATACTTTGGTTGAATGTCATCACCTCCAAGATCCTCTAAACCCTTAGTCCATGTGTTAGGGAGTGGGAGGCAGATGGGCCTAGGCTCTAGGAGGAGGCAACTGGGCCTATGCTTCAAGAGGACGGGCCTCGCCCGTTATTAGTTTACTGTCGCTGTCAGTGGACCTAATTGGGCTGGGTTGACTGCTGGGTTTTATTACTTTCATTTAATTGTTATTTCTAATAAACTGTTGGGCCTAGATGGCCATTTGTATTATTAGGTTACTGGGCCTAGATGGCCATATTTTATTATTAGGTTAAGGAGTATTTAAGGAGGTCTGATCTTGTGAATTATTATTCATTATAGAGAATAAAGATTTGGTTTGAGCCTAAGGCTGGGGCAGACATTAATATCGTCTGCTAGGGTTTTCTGTTTCTATCACCATGGCTCTCTTAAGAATTATTCGAATCCTCTGAATCCCCTCAAACCATGGATTCCCTTAAGAATAATAATTACAACCATCTCCTTGCTAATTATATTCCAGGGCACAGCATCTGTGGTGCTTGCAGGGCTTATAGCAGCACTAAAGAAAGTTGGGGGCACATTAGCTGAGCATACTTTTTTATTCCTTGGGGCCGGAGAGGTATTTACACTTCTATACTTTAACTTCTCTTGTTTGCATATCACATTATCACCCCTTTCGTCTCTTTAATTTCTTTGATTGGTTTCTTCATGTAATGCATGCAGGCAGGCACTGGTATTGCTGAACTCATTGCACTTGAGATTTCAAAACAGGTTGAAACATTACCACAATATCTCTCCTTTCAATTTGTTCTAAATAGGGAAATTGCCCTAAATAAGAGTTGTTACTACCATGTATGAAAAATATTGCCATGATTGAAAAATACTGCCATTTCATTTTCATTTTCATTTTCATTTACCCCAGTGCCGCAAAGGCTCCCACCTACAGTGGGGTAGGGGGGGGGGTCGGATGTACGCAGTCTTACCCCTGTACTAAAGCACAGAGAGATTGTTTCCGGATGACCCATAGTGAAAATCACGTCCAAAATTGCATGGACTGACTGCTGCTCCATAACAAAGAAGCGCAGACAGTTTAGTGAGCCATTTTGCTTTATTCCATCATAATCTCAAGCCAAAAAATAATGAATCTTTGGCTCCATTGCAAATGATGGAAATGAAAAAAAATACTGCCATTAATTATAATAAATACTCCCATGTTAAATGCACTGTACTACAACTATTTGGCATTCATGCCTACAAGATCGCACTAAATATTGTCATGTTAGTCCTATTTTGGGAATAAAAACATAGTAGTCCTATTTTGAAATTTCAAAACCCAATTTACTCCTATTTTAGGAAATCTCCCTTCTAAATAACAGTGCCAAATTGAGAAATTGTAATTGACTTAACTTATATAGACTGGAGCTCCCGTTGAAGAAGCTCGGAAGAAAATATGGTTGGTAGACTCCAAGGTATATTGTGCAAATTCACAATTCTCATATGTTTGTTTGTCCTCGAGTCTCGAGAAATTGCCTTTAACATATGAGTTTCACTGCAGGGGTTGATTGTTAGGTCCAGGCTGGAGTCACTTCAGCAATTTAAAATGCCGTGGGCCCACGAGCATGAGCCTGTAAAGAAACTTTTGGATGCAGTCAAAGTAAGAGTGTCTTGTCTTGCATCGCTCTAGTCTCTTCTCTTTTCTTCTAGAGGTCCCGCTTTGGATTATGAAGTTTGGCTGAAGCTAAAGTTAACTTTCCCATAATAACTTTTATACTATTTTTAATAATCACAAGTATATATTATAAACTACATTAAAAGTTTTTGAACAACAAATACCCAATTCCAGTATGATAAAAGTTGATACATAAAATTAGACAATAAAGGAACTGGGTTGGCCGTAGAATAGTGGATGCCAGCCTGGATAGTACTTTTAAATTGGGATGGATGTAGTAGTAATGACAACAACAATGATAATAAACAAATACGAATAATAATACTATGAAGACTCATGCACATTTGGACCCCAAGGCCCTTCCTTGATGAGTTGTGTATTTTTGTTTCAGGCAATTAAACCAACAGTCTTGATTGGATCTTCTGGAGCTGGAAGAACGTTTACTAAAGAAGTCATTGAATCTATGGCTTCCTTCAACAAGGTCTCCTCCTATTTTATTCTTTTCATTTTCCTACCGTTTGAGTTCGTTTTTCTGGTTTGACTGGAAATAATGAATTAACATTGGTGAAATTGACGTATGGCATGCAGAAACCTATCATTCTTTCTCTCTCAAACCCAACATCACAGTCGGAGTGTACTGCAGAAGAGGCTTATACTTGGAGTAAGGTAGTGTTTGTTTGTATACATGATTATTAAAATATGGTTACTCATAGCTAGTCAACTTATAACTACACCTGTTTTTTATTGTTTCAGGGACGAGCTATTTTCGCTAGTGGAAGCCCATTTCCCACATTTGAATACAAGGAAAAGATTATATCGTCTGGTCAGGTAACTCATGAACTCAAGTCTTTCTTCTATTGCTTATAAGTTAATAAATTTAGTTAGGATGATTAAAACCCCTCACTGTCTATTTCGCAGGCAAACAATGCTTATATATTCCCTGGGTTGGGTCTTGGACTGATCATTTCGGGTGCAATCCGTGTACATGACGACATGCTTCTTGCAGCCTGTAAGTAGTTAGGATTTTCTTTAAGCTATTTTTGGAACACAGGACAAAATTGGGGTGAAAAAAGTATTCAGGAGCATAGTGTTTTATGGCCTCTTTGGAACTAGATAATATGCTAGAGGGAAAGAAATATGGAGTAAAAGCATGGCGAGATTTCAGATTAAAGAAAATATCGAGGAAAAGTACAACATTGGTTCAAACTCAACAAACTTATTATAAAATTTATTAACGTTCAATTTTTTGTTGTTCTGTATTGTATAAATACTAGTAAACCTAAATTTAATAATCTTTTATTTTTTGTTTGATTTCAGAGGCAAAACCGAACATACTACAATTTCTTTTATTTGCATTTTCTCTTTTCCCTCTCATTTTCCCAGGATCCTAGGATCAAAATTGTTGGTTTTATTTATTCATAAATAAAAGGATTTTAAACATAACTCTAATTTATGTAAGTTCGAACTAATTTTCATTCCCTAGCCTTTTGAATTTTTATTTTCCAAACAGAACTTTATTATTAAGGGACTACAAAGGATAACAAGAACTAAGTTCAGGTTTGAAGCATCAAAATTTGCACCAAATTCTATCTGACCTTTTTTGTATGGAAAAAAAATCTGGAACAGCGGAAGCTCTCGCTGCAGAGGTCACACAAGAAAACTTTGATAAAGGACTCATATACCCTCCATTTTCCAACATCAGAAAAATTTCAGCTCATATCGCTGCCAAAGTAGCAGCCAAAGCATATGAACTTGGTATGTTATATTCTCTCAAGATTCATATTACTCTTCTTTTAGAATTGTTCTACCATACAGTTTATTAATACCCTTGCATTCAAGACCCCAGATGTTTGGTGGTTGAATGTCGGGGCATGGTGGCCATTTTTACTTTGTTAGGGTCCAATGCAGAATTATTCATTTCATTTATGTAACTGATGTGGTTTATGTGGTATATAAAGGTTTGGCGACGCGTATACCCCAACCGGAGAACTTGGTAGAATATGCTGAGAGCTGTATGTACAGCCCCTCCTACCGCAGTTTTCGCTAAGCTGATGGGATGATTAATATCATATATATAGATACCGGTTTCGTTTCAGGATTAGATACTGTTGTTACTTGTGCTGATTTTCCCTTCATTAAAAAGCAGGGGAATGTTAAATTGGCAAATCCGTTATAGTGAAGATGTTGTTCCTGTAAAAGAAGAATAATAGTAATAGTAATAATATCAGTCTGCTGTAAAACATTTGTAAGCATTTCTTCATCCGTTGTGGGTTTACTTGGTTTAGTTGAAAGGCATAACATCAAAAACCATGTTGTAACTTTTGGAAGAGTTAATTACTTGAATGCATCTACACCTCTCTGAGATTTAGTCAAATCATCAAATGACCCTTGCCTAGAGGGTTTTGGAAATCACAAACGAGCTGATTTACTGGTAATTTTTTTTATAGCTCCTTTATTTGACATTGAAAGATTGCAAGGTATAATGGCATGCTTTCCATTAACAAAAGATTTATGGTAACCAAGCATTCCAGCCCAGCTGGTTGTGAGGTTACCGTGCTTAGTGGGAGGTATCGAGTTTGAAATCCGCTAGACACACAAGGGTTTGAAACTCAATAGAGTGAGTTTCAGCCCTTATTACTTTAGGCCCCCCAGCTTCCCTCCCCCATACCCTTGGAGTTAAAAAAAGATTTATGGTCTTTGATGGATTGTTGGTTGAAAAATCTAGAGTTTTCTTCGAGCTCGATCTTGAAAATAAATACATTCAGATTCAATCTTAAAAAGATTCTTTGAAATGAATCAACTAATTTTAAGTAGGCTTGGATTCGGTTCGGGCCACTTGGCCCGTGACCCAGCCTGGCCCGCTACTGTGCAGACTCGGGACCGGCCTGGTATGGTGGTTTGGGACCGGGTGTAGACTCGAACCGGGGGGGAAAGGCAGGGCGGGCTCGGTTCAGGCAAAAGGTGACCTGGCCCGGCGCCCCGGCCGGGTCGGGTCCAACGGTCAAAAAAAAATTGTTTGGGCCACAACTAGCCGTTGGGGTGGGTTGGGGTCTACCCAAACGGCTATATAACTGTTGGGTGGGCTGGAATGGGGGGTCTGGGCGGTTTGGAGGGGTGGGGGTGGGGTAAAAAAAAACTATAAATACTCCTAATCTTAAACATTTTTCCATCCCTTCTCCAAAATCCTACTCTCTACTCTCTAATTATCTTCATCTTCTCAAATTCTCTTATTCTCCAATATATTATATATCTACTTATATTATTTATCTACTTAGAAATACATATATTATAATTTATATTACTTATATTTCTTATCTACTTATATAGTTATATATTAATTATCTATTTATAAATACATATATTATATTACTTATATTTGTTATCTATTTAATCTCTACTTATATCTACTAAATACATACATATTACAATTTATATCTACTTAGTTATAATTGTTAGAATTTTATTTCATTAAAGTTAGAATTGTTAGAGTTTGATTTCATTAGTTCGAATTGTTTTTATAAATTAATAGATGTTACATTTTTAAGATGGAAGGTGGTAGATATTCGGTTGATATGGGTAACCTCGAGCGCAACCGAACGAACGAGCTTGCGAGGAAGAAATCCCGCAAAGGTAAATCACATATCGGCTCTTCATCTCAAAGCCGAGATGATTTTGATACAGGTTACGCAAGGAGGGATGAGGATGTCATGACCGACGAACAACTTGAACAAGAATTGCATCGACTTAATAGTCGGTTTTTCCAAGACCAGCTGAGGACCATTGACGAAGAAGAGCTCGAGGACGACGATGTGGAGGAAGTAATTCCGGAGAGCCACGACGGCGACGCGGAGGAGGGTGGTGGCAGCCACTACGCCGACGAGCCTGCCTCATCCCAAACAGGTACGAAAAAAAAGTAGATCTGAACTAATGCAAAATAATTTTGATAAGTGGAAGGACCCGAACACCAGGAATTGGAACGCAACTTGCAAGTGGTGCAAGAAAAATTATAGCTTGGGGATTTCCGGCAGATACGAATCCGCCACAAGGCATCTTAAGGCCAAACATCCGGTGGAGTATACAAAATTAGGCGGCAGAACGGGGAAGCAAACTCAAATATCGAGATTTGCAAATAACCAACAACCTTTTGGTAATTTCTCATACAATGATACACAAAATTTGACAGGTATGGCTAACTTACTTGTTGAAGAAAATTTGCCTTATTTGTTTTCTGAAAGTCTTGCTTTTCGTGATTATGCACAAACTTGTTTAAATCTTCAATATAGAGGTTATAGTCGCAAAACGATTAAGAAAGAAATTTCAAGGCTTTATGATGCGGAAAAGGTAAGGTTACAAAAAAAAAATTTCAAGCTTTGATGGGCGTGTTACTGTATGTTCTGACATATGGGAGGATACTTATCATAATTTACATTATTTGGGTCTGACTGTATATTATATTGATAATGATTGGAATATGCATAAACGTGTTCTTGCTTTTCGTGAATTTAATGATCGTCACACCGCTGAACATATTTATATTTTGATTGAGCGTATTTTAATTGAGTATAATTTAATTGATAAGGTGTTTGCTATTGGTTTTGATAATGCTACTAATAATACTGCTGCTATTCCTAGATTGCGTGAATTGTGTGGTTCTACTTCTTTGATGAGTAGATTTTTTCATCAACGATGTGCATGTCATGTTATTAATTTATGTGTGCAAGATGATCTAAAAGCGTTAGGAGCATCTTTGGAGGTAGTCGGGGGGGGGGGGGGGGGGGGGGGGGGATTAGACGTATTTGGGGTAATGATCAACTTAGAAAAAAATGGCATGATTATTTGATAGAAAGAGATGAGAAATATGTGACTTTTCCTAAAGATCTTTCTATTCGTTGGAATAGTACTTATAAGTTAATTGCAGTTCTTCTTAGATATAAACAACATTTTCCTGCTTTTATGAAACAATATGATAACTATATTATAAACTCGGCTGAGATCGACACCTGCGAAAAAAATTGTAATGCTTTGGTATATTTTAATAATGCAACTGAAACTTTTAGTCATGTTTATAAAACTAACTCAAACCAATTTATTCGTGAAGCTGTTAATCTCGCCGATGTTTTTTCAAATTTTGAGAATGCCGATTATGTGAGTTATTTTGCTGGTTTTATGAAGGAAAAGTTTTTAAAATATTATTCACATATTCCGCATATTTATGGTATTGCATTTGTTCTCGATCCTCGTTTTAGACTTGGTTCTTTAGAAGAATGTTTGAATTATTATTATGCTGTTTTTTTGGTCCAATGCCAATGTATGACGATAACTCAATTGATCCGAAGAAAGAATACAACGAGGTTAGTGATATATTTTATGCATTATTTAATGAGATTCATGCACAATATGGCAACGCGCCCCCTCCCCGACACAAACCTCTTCATCTAAAGGAAAATCAATTTTGAAATCTACATTTGCCAATCTTATTAAAAAACTAAAACAACACCCGCTACTCAACAAAGCACAATTAATGAGATTTCTTTATATTTAACATATGATGTTGATTTTGAAGAAGATGATGACTTTGACTTTCTAAACCGGTGGAAGGGAAAAGAAAGAATGTTCCTGGTTTTAGCAAAGATGGCAAAGAAGTGCTATCAATGCCGGTTTCAACAGTTCCCGTCGAACAAGAATTTAGTTCGGTCGGCAATGTCCTAACGCAATGTAGAACGAGGTTGAGCGCAGAATCTCTTGAGATGCTTATATGCTAACACGATTGGTTGAAGGCGGCTCGTAGAGCTCAAGAAATTGACATCACCTCATCCCAACACTTTATGGATGAATCTACAACCTAGGGTGGCTCTACCTATTACGGTGATTCCGATTGATTAGTATTTCATGTTTTAATTTTACCTTCAATTGTAACTTGTAAACTTGTAGTTCATATTTCAAATAAATATACGTTCATTTTTTTTATATCTAGCATTTTTTACTAAATTCATAGAATTAATTAATTAATTTTACATTATGTAATTTATTCAAACTAAAATAAACAAAAAAAATTGAAATCAAAGGCCCCAAACGGCTATATAGCTGTTGGGACTTGGGCACTTTGGTTGTTTGAAATTTGAATCAATAGAGCCGTTGGGGGTGGGGGTGGGGTGGGTGGTGGGGGTACAAAAATTTCTATAAATACTCCTATTTTCTAACATTTTTATACACATCTTCTCCAATCTCCAATCTCCATTGTCCATCTTCATCTCCATCTATTCTAGTATTTGTAGAATTATTATATCTACCATTTTTAAGATGGAGAGTCAATATGCTGTTATACGGTATAATTTTGATACGCAGAAGGACCCGAGGACCGGGATGTGGTACACAACTTGCAAATGGTGCGGAAAAAAGTGTAGCATGAGAGTTTCACGCGGATAGGGGATGACAAGGAAACATATTAAGTCATGTGACAACGCCAAAGGACCGGGAGGTCCGGGAAGTTCCGATTGATTACAAAATGTACTTCATATTGTATTTTTTTTCTCAATTGTCAAATGTAGTTCCTATTTCATTTCAAATAAATGCACTTGAAGTTTGTTTTTAATACTTGTATAAAACTATAAAGTATAAATTATAAAAAAATGGATTTAACCGGCCCGGCCCGGCGGATGGACCGACCCGTGACTCGGGCGGGTGGCCCGGCCCGAACCGGGACCGCCTATACTTGGGGCCGGTCCCGGGCCCACCATTCATAAACCGGCGACCCGACTGGGCCTAGGCCCGAGCCCGACCCGGCCCGAATCCATGCCTAATTTTAAGTTTAAATTGGGAAGGAAGTATAATTGACCTTGATTGATTTCCAATAATTATTTCACGCATATGTATTGGGTCTCCATACATGGTAGCCATTTTCATCACACAAATTTGTCATGTAAGACACGTTTTCTATCTTAGTTTGTTTTTCTTCTTTGATCCAATTGATCCAAAAAAGGTGGAATCTCCCATCTCAGGAGCTCCCCATCCCGACCCGACAGGATGGTGGGAGGTTAGTCACGGTGACTCAGTCACCAGAATGGCAGTAGGCCCATACACCTGTGGCCCAGACTTATTTCAGGTTCTGTGACCTCTATCCGATCGTTGCGGAGATTCGAATCTTGGTCCATTGATCCAAATCTCCCACCACTCGACCAACTGAGCTACCCATGCGGGTTAGTTTGTTTTTCTTTTTATTTCACTTTTGGCCTACTTTTTTTCAGGATTCCCGTCTAATGAGAACAATTATCAGTCCCCTCCTCCACCAGTTGTTTGTCAACTTTGTTTTTCGCCAGGTCATTCAGCTCTAGCTCGTTCTCGATTTGCTCATGCTACCCCAGCATTGGCGGCTATACCTACAGGTGAAAACAATGCCTCTGTGTGGTACCCAGACTCTGGGGCCTCCGGTCACATGACTCCACATGAAGGTATTTTCTCTAGTAAATCTACCTACACTGGACCATTTTCTGTTCAAGTTGCAAATGGTACTAATCTTCCTGTTTCTAATATTGGTAATGTGAGCCTAACCACTGCCACTCGCCCCTTATTATTAAAATCAGTCTATCATGTTCCGCACATTAAATATAATTTATTGTCTATTCAGCGTTTATGTGCGGATAATGATTGTTCTGTGATTTTTAATAAAAATTCTTTTTTTTGTTAAGGACAATCAAACGGGAGCCACACTTCTCCAAGCCTCCAATAGAGACTCCATCTATCTTTTTAGAGCAGCTTATCAGCCACCCTCATCTTTTGCATTAAAGACTTCACTCGTTCATGGCCCAGTCTGGCACAAACGTCTTGGTCATTGTGGGGATCGTATTTTAATGTCTCTTAGGAAGAATAATTTAATTACTAGTACTAGCATTTTTTCTCATGATTGTGTTTCCTGTAAACTGGGCAAATCCCATCGTCTTCCTTTACAAGATGTTATACATGATTTTACTGCTCCTCTTCAGTTAATTCACTCTGATGTTTGGCAATCTCCTGTGTTATCTAATTTAGGTTTTAAATATTATGTTTCTTTTATTGATGATTTTTCTCGTTATACTTGGATTTATCCAATGCGTAAGAAATCTGAGGTTTTTAGTCACTTCTGCAATTTTCAAACTCTTGTAGAAAAATTATTTGACCGCAAAATTAAGTGTTTTCAAAGTGACGGTGGAGGTGAATTTGTTAATTCTGCTTTTCACAAACATTTTCTTAAATGTGGCATTCTTTTTCGAAAATCTTGCCCGGATACTCCCGCACAAAATGGAGTGGCTGAACGAAAACATAGACACCTTTTGGAACTATCTCGCACTATGCTTATCGATGCTAATCTCCTCTCTCATTTTTGGGTAGATGCTCTTTATATTGTTGTGTTTATAGTTAACCGTTTGCCTACTCCAAATTTACGTGGTCAGTCTCCGTTTGAGATACTTTTTCACAAAAGTCCTTATTATCAATTTTTACGTGTTTTTGGTTGTGCTTGTTTTCCAAACATTATTGCTAATTCTTCAAATAAATTGTCCCCGCGATCCACTTCGTGTGTTTTTCTGGGCTATGCTCCGGGATATAAAGGCTATCGTTGTCTTGATCCCTGCACAGGTCGAGTCTATGTCAGCCGAGATGTCATTTTTCTTGAATCCAGCTTTCCATACCCACACCTCCTTAAAAGCTCTACCCCTGAGTCTCGGCATCCAGTTCTTCCTCCTTGGACACTCCCTCTCCCCAATGCTTCCCAAGCGCCACCTATCTGCCAACCCAACTCCCCTCCAGTAACTTCCCAGCTGCAGCCGACCAACACCTCCTCTCCCTCTACACCACACTCACCCCTCTCCATAATACAGACGTCCCATCCTATCTCCCCAGATGTTACCACTTCTCGGCCTAGCCCTACACACTCACCGACCACACTCTCTCCACGGCGCACACCCTCCCACCCTATCTCCATCTCCGCCACCTATTCACGCTTCTGTGGCTCCTAATGTGCATCCAATGCAAACACGCGCTAAAGATGGTATTTTTAAACCTAAACATATTTTTACTTTAAACGCTTTAGCCGTGTCTAATGATCCCACCTGTTTTTCCCAAGCTAATAAAAATATAATATGGCGGGCTGCTATGGCAGAAGAATTTAACGCTCTCATTGCTAATCAAACATGGGATTTAGTACCTTTTGACAAGAGCAAAAATATTGTTGGGTGTAAGTGGATTTACAAGACGAAATATCGTTCTGATGGTTCTATTGAGCGACATAAGGCTAGGATAGTAGCTCAGGGTTTTAATCAACAAGCTGGGGTAGATTTCTCTAAAACATTCAGTCCAGTGGTCAAACCCACTACAGTTTGTCTTGTGTTGTCGGTCGCTATCTCTCTGGGTTGGTCAGTACGTCAGCTAGATGTTAAAAATGCCTTCCTTCATGGCTATCTCACTGAAGAAGTATACATGCGTCAACCACCTGGCTTTGTTCATCCCTCTTATCCCTCTCACATCTGTCGGTTACGCAAGGCACAATATGGGCTCAAGCAAGCTCCACGTGTCTGGTTTCATAGATTCAGTGGCTTTCTTCTCTCCTATGGCTTCAGTCAAAGTCAGTCTGACTCCTCCATGTTTACTTATTGATATCAGACCCACACTATTTACATATTGTTATATGTGGATGATATCCTTATCACTGGTAGTTCCTCATCCCTTGTTCGCTACTTTATCCATATTTTATCCAGTCAGTTTGCTATGAAAGATTTGGGGGACATACATTACTTTCTCGGTATTCAAGCTAGTCGTACCCTCAAAGGTTTATTTCTCTCTCAACAAAAATATGTCACTGATCTTTTGCAGCGCTTTCATCTTCATACGGTAAAACCATTCCGTACGCCACTCCCTTCTCGCACTACACTGTCTCTCACAGATGGGGATCTTTTAAGCGATGGTACTGAGTACCGTAGTATGGTAGGTGCCTTACAATACTTGACTATTACTCGTCCTGATATTACTTATGTCGTACATTTGGTTTCTCGGTTTATGCATGCACCTCGTACTACTCATCTTGCTGCTGTCAAAAGAATATACAGGTATTTACAGGGGACTACTACTCACGGTCTATGGCTTCGTTCTGGACAGAGTATATCGGTCATAGTTGCATATTCTGATGCTGATTGGGCAGGATGCCTGGACAGTTGTAGATCTACCACTGGTTATGCAGTATTTTTTTGTGGAAATCTTATTTCTTGGAGGTCCAAGAAACAGCCCACCGTCTCCAAATCCTCCACGGAAGCTGAATATCGGGCAGTCGCATACACTGACCAAGACACTCTTTTCATACGCTCTCTACTTGCGGACATGGGCATTTACATCTCTACACCTGTTCAATTTTTTTGTGATAATGTTTCTGCTTCCTATCTTGCTGTCAACAATATTCAGCATGACCGCAACAAACATATCAAGATCGATTACCATTTTGTTCGAGAACGTGTTGCACATGGCGATCTAGCGGACAAGTACATTCCTACTCAATATCAACTGGCCGATATTTTTACTAAGAACTTAAGTAGTCAACGTTTTGAATTTTTACGTTCCAATCTGCACGTGATTTCCCCTGCACAGATTGAGGGGGTGTAATAGAATATTATAGGACCTTGTATGTAAATACTCTTATTTATTTAATATAAATAGGATGCTAGGGCTCCCAATAGGGTAAGCCATTATTTCCTCACATATTGTTCCCAAAAAAAGGTCTATTGCTCACAATTCTCAATCTAGAATTTTATCTCTATGTCACACCACTTCAACTGATATTTCATAACATTTCTCTATTAAATCAATATATTAGTCTTTTCTATGAATGTCTCATATACAGATATAATAAATAAGGTAGACCTAAAATAAACTTTCCAATTGGGAATGCTCTTATCAGTTAACTTCTTTGACAAAACATGCTACTCCGTATGTTTTAGATAAACCTCATAATTCTTTCTAGCGGGAATCTCGTTGTTATATGGTTATAACAGAAAACACCAAATTTATAAGTATTCTTGGTGGAACTTTTGGGTGTTATGTTTATAACTGAAAACCTAGCTCAATCATCCACCAAATAAAACACTTCAAGAAGCAGACAAGCTCGTAGACAAAAGAAAACTGTTAATAGACAACTGCAATAACATGAAGCATTTTCATTATCATGATTGATTATACACTCTTTAGCTTACATGGTGTGGTTTGTTCAAGTATATATCCAACACAAAAAGTATGAAGGATATCAAATTAAAATATAAAGTTATGATTTGTTCCTCCTCACATGTTAACCTTTTAGATGAAACCCCAAGTCGTTGAATTGATTCCAATCTCAGCCTCTCAGGCCACATGCCAGACCAAGCCAGAAGACTTGATGTGCAAGCTTGTTCAAGTCATCCATCTCCGAACCGGACTGAGGGTGCGTGCGCACCACAAAACTCATGTATGTATGAATGATGAAACCCGCATGCCTCAATCAGCCACGCACCAGGCTACTACACCCAGGTGTTTTCGTGATTCCCTCGTCCCTCATTCTTCTTCTTAGCCAGTGTAGACTTTCCCATTTCTCACAGGCTGTGTATACATCGCACAGCAGAACATATACAGACCCTTTTTCTGCTCCTATCTCAAGTAGTTGCCCAGCTGCCATTTCTGCCATTTCTGCATCCTTGTGAACCCTGCAAGTAGCTAACGATCGATCTAAAAGAACCTAACTGTTTGTAAACTATTCTTGTGTGATCCATATTCTTTTATTTTCTTCAAAAATCAGATGTAGTAGTATTGATAAGCATTTTTTAGTACTCCCTATTTTTATCCTAGTTCATCAAATCTTTCTTTCAACTAATTTGTCATATAACTTATCTAAAAGTTCTTACTTAATTTCTTCATTCCGGGTGCACTAACTAGAGCTACAAATAAACCAAGCTTCTAGTAATCCATTCGGTTATCAATTCAATTAAAAGAGCTCTTCAAAATAAACAAACCAAACTCATGTTTGATTGTGTTTGGTTTGTTAGCTTGTGAGCTAGCTTGTAAAATATAAAACTATGAGTAGTTCTGCATTGTAACTTATTTCAATATCTTTTCTTTTTTTATCATAGAATTATCTCATGTTTGAAATAATGTCAAAGCTTTAGTATATATGGTACTCCGCAATACATATTTCCAAATAGTAACTGATATTTGAATAACAAGTAGGAGCATGCTAATATTGTAGTATGATTTTTCAATTTCATCAGGCTCATCACAGCCCTACCTGCAAGCAGCAAGGAGAGCTCCCCATACTACTGGATTTGGATTCAAAGGCATGCGCTTTATAACCTTAAGAGCTTCAGTCAACTGCCCGGCTCGTCCGAGAAGATCAACCAAGCAGCCATAGTGTGTGACATTAGGCTCAATTCCAAAAAGTGATTTCATTTTGTTGAAGAATTTCCTTCCTTCCTCCACCATGCCGGTATGAGCGCAAGCGGAAAGAACGCCGACGAAGGTGACATCATCAGGTTTTTCTGACGATTTCAGCATTTGGGAGAAGATGTCTAGAGCTTCTAGTCCATGTCCGTTGACAGCAAGGCCGACAATCATGGCCGTCCAAGTGAACTTGTCCCTTCTGGATAAATTATTAAACATATCAACTCCTTTTTCCACATCACCACATTTGAAATACATATCTATCAAAGCGTTCCCAATATGAAGATCAAATTTTATCGTGTTCTTGTCGACGTGGTCCCTGACCCATTCTCCAAGCTCAAGTGCCCCGAGATGCGAGCATGCGGTGATAACGCTAACCATGGTGAACTCGTCAGGTTTCAAATTTTCTGCTTGCATTCCACGTAAAAGGACCAAAACATCCTTAAATCGGTTTTCTTTGATGTACCCGTCGATCATTGCTGTCCATGAAACAGAGTCCCTCTCTGGCATCTTGTCAAAATACATTCTTGCTAAATTCATATCTCCAGAACTGATGAAACCTGTGACAATTGTGGTCCATGATATAACATCTCTTTGCTCCATTGTGAGAAATATCTTGATAGCAGAATCTGTCTCTCCACAACATGCATACATATTCATCAAAGCATTATCAAGAATTAAATTAGATTCAACCTTACGGTCTTTTACATACTGGTGTACACGTTTTCCAGAGTCTAAATCGTTCAGCTCGGAAAAAGCAGATAGTGATGAAACCAAAGTAACTGCAGTGGGCATTATTCCTTTCTCATCCATTTCATAAAAGAGTCTCCTTGATTCCTTAAACATTTTGTATTTATTGAGCCCAGAGATCATGACATTCCAAATCATCACATTGGTGTTAGCACCCTGATCAAATAAGCTGCGAGCCATATGAACATTCCCCCACATGAAATAAATGTGTATCAAAGAATGATTGACAAATTCATTGGAGTTGAACCCAAATTTACACACGTGAGAATGCAATCCTTTTCCCAATGTCATTGGAATTTTACGTGTAAACCCCTTAAGCAAGAAGGGGTACGTGTAGTTATCCGGCTTCACATTGTTCCTCAACATCTCCAAATACAAAGAAACCGCGTTTCTAGGACTCCCTGCTTCTGAAAAACTCTTGATCATCGTATTCCAAACAGCTACGTTTGGTTCAGGAATTTTTTCAAACAAGTAAGAGGCATGCTTCATGGCCCCACTGCAATCACTGATGCCGCGAAAATGTATGATCCTGGAACAGACTAAGGAGTTACTGCCTTACTGCAAAGGTACTCACGGAGAAGTGCGGTAATTTG
Source organism: Cuscuta europaea (assembly GCA_945859875.1). NCBI lineage: Eukaryota > Viridiplantae > Streptophyta > Magnoliopsida > Solanales > Convolvulaceae > Cuscuta > Cuscuta europaea. Next base: position 39,769,028 of record CAMAPE010000019.1, read on the forward strand.
TTAGATGGTCCATGAATTTGAAACTCATAAAGAGAGAATGAGTGCACATGAGAAATGAAGCTGGGTGGTGGAATGAGAAGAATGTAGAGAAGTGTTCTCTCTATCAGTCTCTCTTTCAAACAGAGAAACACACACACACATAAAGAGAATTTGGAGACTTGCATGTGTATAAAAAAATTACTCCCTCCGTCCCATTAGAAGGTTCCCGTCCACTATTCTAATGGTCAAAATCATTTTTAATCTTTTACTTTATAAATTAAATTTCTGATGGAGTAGCTATTATTCTTTTGTCAACAATCTTCTTTTTTGTTATAACAATCTTTTTCTGTAAATAACTTATTGTTATGAGGGTATTCAAGTAGTTTTATCAGCTAGGACGCTGCGTTAGCTTGATGAAGTACGTGTGAGGGTTGGTGCCCAATAGAATTAGGATTTAAGAATTGTATTCTATACTTTGTGTTTTCAAGCACCTTATGAATCTTATCGAAGAGAAATTACCCTAAAAAGGATTAGCCCTTAACATAATTCCACAAATAGGAGTCAATTTTTTTTACCTAAATACGGAGTAAGATTAAACGTTACCTTTTTACACTTAATATAACTAATTAATATAATTAATTTTCCCCTAAGCATAACCAAGGCCAGTGTATATATGGTTGAGCAAATCAGTGGTGGTGGCAAACCTGCAATTGCAGATTCAGGCGGTGGCAGCATCGACCGACGTCAACATGGCAGCGACTGATTTTTTACGACACCGGCTGGCGGCTGGCGGCTGGCGGCAGAAATATGACAACGATAGATTTTTTACGGCAGCGGCGGCAGCAGCAATTGGTGGAAGCAGGCTGGTCGTAATGGTCAGCTAATTCATCTTCACACCTAAAAAGTGAAATCACTAGTTAATATCCATACAAATAATTGTTATTCACAGAGTATTGCAGATTTATTTGCATTACTAAATTGAAAAAAGCTATGTATACCTACAACGACGTATCTATGTTTGAGTAGTCAAAAATTCACTATTTTTTTGTTTGAGAATATTTACGTTTCTCTGTTCTGAAGCAACAGTATGCTTCAGGAGTCAAAAATTCACTATTTTTTGGTTTGAGAATATTTGCACTTCTTTGTTATGAAGCAACAGTCGGTTCATGCAATTTTGGACGGGATTTTCACTATGAGTTATCCGAAAACAATCTCTTTGTGCTTTAGGACAGGGATAAGACTGCGTACCTCTCACCCTTTACCCCATCTTAGGTGAGAGTCGGGTAAATGATGATGATGATGCCCCTTATAACGATGACCTCACATATGTATAAAAATGAAGTATCAATGTGAACCACTAGCCTTTCGGTATATATAATTACTCTCTTCCTGGAAAAGTGCTATTGGAAAGCCTGATATCCCAAACTGGTCATTACGGTGGAACATACCTTCAATGAATGGAGTAGTAGGTACTATGATGATTATAAATTTTGCCAGTTTGCCTATGATGAAAGGGACATATTTTGCCAAGTTACCCATAGCGATATTACCAGGTGCAGAAGAAGCACGTTACTTTATCTTTTAAACGGCGAGTGGGAGGAATTATACACATATTAAGAGCCCGTTTGTCAGCACGAAAATCGGTTGTTTTGGCTTATTTTGCTGAAATTTATGAAGTTCTGGATGAAGTAAGTGTATTGGCTGATTCGGCTGATACAAGAAAAAAATATTTTTAAAATATATTTTATTAATAAAATAAAGAAAAACTTATATGTAAAAATAGCTAAAATGGTCATCTACAGTAATTTCAGTCAATACAGCCAGAAAAGTAACTTCAACCTTACTTTTTCGGCTTATTACATAATTCAGCGCGCGAAAACAAAATTTATGTGTTTGATAAAAAAGTTGACTGATAAACCTGATAAGCTGAAAATGAGGGTTGTCAAACAGCCTCTACATGTATAATAACTCCAGCAAAACAACAAATACTTCGAAAGTGAAAAGTTAAAATTCCTGACACCAAATCATTAGAGATTTTAAAAGTTTCAATAAGATAAACTAACCCCCAAAAATAAATTCTTTAGCAGATTCATGTAATATATTCTGTCATTTTATCCAAAGTTTTCCAATAAAAAAATGAACAACAATAATGTTGAAGAATTAAGAGAATAAAAAATGTAAGATTAAGTTAATTAGCAAGAATACTAAGTTCTTTGATTTCTTATGCGAATTTTGTTGAACACTTTGGAGGCAAGAAGGTCATATACTTTAAGGTAATATTCTTGAATGTTTGAAGCACTCGAGCACTAAAAGCATGAAACATAAAAAAAATACCAGGAATCTTTAAACATATTTAAGTTGTTTAAAGTTCTGACTCAAAACCCACATATGGAAAGTGGCTGGTCGAATCACAGTGGAAGAACATACAATCTCTAAATGATGGTTGTAATGTTATTGGTATATTAGTAAACGAAATCACTTACGTAGAAATCATGGTTTATCTTTGGAAATCATTTAAATCATGGTTTTATATGTAATTATTTTATACTCGGTAACAATTTAATCTAATCGTTAAAAAAAGTTAACGACATCATCCAATTCGGATGATTAGAATCACTTTGAAAATTTCTTATGAAAGATTGTTATGCAGAAAGAGGAATTCTTTGGAATGAGGGTTGGTGATAAAGTATCTAGGTGGAGAATGATAGAATAAGATGCATTTTCAAAGTACTTTATCTAGGTGATAAAGTATCTAGGGTTGGATCCATTTTCAAAGGAGATATTCTAAAACACATAAAATAAGATGTAAGATGGAAAAAAGTGATAGAATTCAAAAGGACTAAACATATCCAATATTTGGAACTATTTATAGGAGGAAAAATTGATTTTTTGGGCATAATGTTTTTAACAAAAAATTAAATTTATTACCTAACAATTAAATAAAGTAGTTGGTGGCTACAAAATTAGAGAAGATTTTTCCTAACTTTGGCCGACAGTTTTACTTTAAAGGCTATGTCACTTGACATTCATTAAAGGAAAAGAGGCAAATAAGCTCGGTATTAACCAAAAAAGGTCAAATAAACCTTTATATAGGAGGCTATGTCCGATCGTCGTCATTTGGGACGGTTCCCGGTGGAAATTTTTGATGCAATTTTTTAGCGTATTATTCATTACGTCTAGTTTACCCATACCAAATTTTAGCTAAAACTTCAATCGGGAAGGCATTCAAATGTATTCTTGACGATAACTGCGCAGTTAAAAGCGTAGTTATCTTCAAGAATTTATTTGAATGTCTTCCCAATTGAATTGTTAGCTGTAATTTGGTATGAGTAACTAGATTTAATGAATAGGGATTCTCAAAAAATGTCATCAAAAAATTCAACCAGGATTTGCCCCAAATGGCGACGGCCAGACAGAGCCTCCTATATAAGGACTTATTTGACCTTTTTTGTTAGTACATGAGCTTATTTGCTCCTTTTCGTTCATTAAATGGCTAGATAAAAAAAATGGCAGATCCCATTTTCAATCGACAAAGTTAATCGGTCACTTTGTGATCTTCCATAGTGGGGTCAACCCCCATCACTTTTTATTTATATCTAACTTGACCTTCCATAGTTGATGGTCTTACTTCCTCGGTCGATCGGTTTATGGCCGATGCATAATATCTAAAACCGACGACCGAACCATTTAAAGATATGTCAATTCGGTTCACCAATCGACTTTGTCGGTTTTTATTTCGGTCATATTTAGTTGGTTTTATCAATTTGGTTTCGGTGGGTTTCGATTTTTCATTTTTTTGTTCATCCCTAAGACTCAATCACAATCTTCTCAATGTGAAAATTTGATATCAGATAATTGTTTCTCCTTTTTTTTATCCGGTAGGCCAACCATCAAAATCAGTGAGATAAACGTCGAAGAATTTTTACCGGATATTATAAAAATAAGAAAAGGTACAAGGAAGATGGGGACTAGGCCAAAACATTTCCTGAGAGGCACACCCCCAAAAAATAATTAATAAAAGCATCTAAATGAAGGAAACCCAAATAAATCTCTATAATAGGCTTGACGAGCCTGAATAGGAAGTTCCTTAGGATGCTTAAAATACTGGTTTGGGCTGAAGATGATATAGCCAAATGATGAGCAACCCAGTTGCATGCATCATGCCAGATATGTCCAAATCACACCCCTTTCCTTTTTTTCGCACGGCTTCATTTCCTGAATTAATCGTCTCCATCTCCCGTCTCTAACTTGATCCAACAAAGAGATCACAATCGCCACATAAGTCTCAACCTCAAAATCGGAAAAGCCAAGACAACAGAAAAGATCTCCGTTTCTAAACTCAAAGAAGCAACAATCGGAAATGATATAGCTGCAACCCATTCACCCTCCTGATTCCTCAAAGTCGCTCCTCCTCCTGCCTTACCAGGTAAATAACTTGCATCCACATTCAATTTGAGATAACTTTGTGGCTCGCTCCATCTAATGGCTTTAATTTGTGAACATGTGAGTTTGAAATTCTTAGGAATCAACTTTTCCTCAAATAGAACCTCACCCACTGATCGAACCTTTAGTCTCGAAAAACTTGACGCCCAAGCTTGAGTAAAAGTCTTTATTTGGAAATAATAGTGTCTGAAGAAGGTCTAGTTACCTGATTACCCCAAATGATTTTTGTATAATTTTTCCAAACAAACCAACTGATAATACCAGGTAAGTTATGTTTAAGAGATCAATAACAGTCTTGATCCCAGCTTTAAGCCATCAACTCATGTACACGTGACGAATAAAACTACCAGCATTCACCCTAGGTATCCCCAGAATACCCATGAAATAGGCCCAAATAGGATTCACCACCTCACACCTAAACGGTAAGTGATCAATTGAGTCCTCTTGCTTTATGCATAAGGGGCATACAGAGGGATTTAAAATCTGTTGAAAGCGTTTAAGTCCATCAGTTACTGGTAGAATGCGACTTTCCATTGAAACACCTTGATTTTCAAATATTGTTTTGGATACCAAGCATGTTTAAAAGAGAACACAATTGGCATACCATCTCATACAACATCATTAAGCAGATTTAAATGAGAATAAATTATCATCTTCAGACTGCCAAATCAAACCACCCTCCCGATGAGTGATACCATAGTGAGAAGCTAAAGGATGAATAAAGCATATTCTTCTCCAAATAAGAGAATCAGTAATTTTGGGTATCGTATTAAGCCCTCTAGGGTACCTAGCATTAATAAACATATTCCATATGGTATTCTCAATTTTCCACTTTCACCAAAGTTTGATTGAAAAAGCCTTTTTCAAATGGGAAAGAGTTCTGAGCAAGGAAAGGTGTTGGTTGGCCTTTGAAAAATGGTAGAGGAAATTATAAATCAATTTATTGGAGGATAAAATTAAGTTCTAAAATTTATGAGTTGTTCGACTGTGCAATTTATTGGAGGATAAAATTAAGTTCTAAAATTTATGAGTTGTTCGACTGTGCCTGCGTTTTAGCGTAGAGTTCTGCACTTCTGCTATGGTTTTGGGACTTTTGGCGTAGAGTTCCGCCTTGTTTTGGCGTTCAAGCGGAAGAGGCGAATAGCAGAGGGCTATTGGAGCTGAGGGCTTATGCTTTGGGCCGCTGTGAAGGATTGAGGGCTGATGGGCTTAATTAGATGGGCTGTAGGGGTTGTGGTTAATTAAATTTATTATACGGAGTATATATATATATATATATATATATATATATATATATATATATATATATATATATATATATTACATAAATAAATAAATAAATAAATAAACTACAGAGGCTGACGCACCCCCATGCCCCTATGTACTTCTGCCATTGTGTGCAAGCTCTTCTCTAGCTGAGATGTGTCTATGGAAGGACATGGTAAATACGACGCAGGATCAAATGTGAAGGAAAAAGAGATGGGGGCACTTTTGGTTTAAACAAAATAAAGGGAAATGGTCATAAATAAGATCGTAACTTATCCTATATACCTGAATAGGAGTGCCTACTTTTTAAACCTAAATAGAACTATAATTTAACATAATGCCACTTTTGCCCTTGATTTAATTGTAGCAGCTATCGTTGGCTATCTTCTTCTCTTTGCATCTGATGTCTTATCTCTTCTGAATAGAAATTCGATATGCCTTCGCATCTCTGCTCCTCCTGAATTCTTCTTCCGACGGGCGAAATAGAGACTAGGCTGAGCAACGATTTCACCTCAAAAATATTCGTTCCAGATCTGAAGCTTCACCAGAGGCTGCCGCTGAACGAGGCCGCCGCTTCAAGTGGTTACGGTGGCTAGATAGGAGGCCGTCGCTGTAAGTGATGAAACTCACCGGAGATGGAGGCCACCGCTGCAATTGATGAAGGTAGCCGGAGATGCTTCCTTGAGGTTCATGACTATGAAATCAGTCCAATATGTATAGCCAAGATTCAATAATTAATTAAAAAAAATAAAAGATGGTTTCTTCAAAGAGCATTACACTTTCGGTGACAGTGCAACAAAAAAGATAATGTTATTTTATATTTTCAATAATGGCATTTTCACGATAATGTCATTTTTATAATTATTGAAATTGTCATCAACTTATAATCATTTAACCCTTTTTATAGCATTGTCATATTTTTAACAATGTCATTTGTATAACTATTGGCATTGTTACGACATTGTCATTGACCTTGTCACTACATTGACATTGACATTGTTATACTGTTACTTTTATGGCATTATCATTGTCATGTCATTGTCACAATTGTGATAATGGTTCTGTAAACAAAATAGATGATATCAAGTTGTTAATGATAATAATCTTAACACAATATATCTAATGTCACGACAATGTCATTGACATTGTCACGACAATGTCATTGTCATTGTCACGGCAATGTCATTTTCATTGTGTCATTTTAATGGCATCTAATAATATTCGCATTGTCACGAAAACAATCATTGACTTATCATTGACATATTATTACAATGCCATTTTTATATTACTAACGTTGACATTGCAATATCATTTTTATAGCATTCACAAAATTACTATAGTCATTGACATTGTCATCTTCATAATGTCATTTTTTATAACATTGAAATTTGTTTTCAAATGATGACATTATTTGAGAATATTACTAAGTACTTTGTCAATGATGTGTTATTCATGACATCCACACCATTACTAAGTTCATCACGGAAGAAACTACTTACAATGTCATTATTAGTATTATTGACATTGACATTGTAATTATTTAAGATAATGACATTTTAGTAAAGATACTATTTTAAGGTCCGGAAAACCGGACCGGACCGGAAAATGCAGGTCTGGGTCGGTCTGGACCGGTTGTTGTTCTTCACTTTCAACGGAACAACACCCAGAACCGTAGAAGCATATAGCAGGTGTATAACAAGGCAAGAAACTCGCTAACAGGGAGGAAGAGAGGAAGACAAGAGGAGGAGGAGGCTATCCGCCCTGTCGTCGGCAACACTGCGATGATGACTCGCAGCGGTGATAACTCCGGCAGGCGGCAACCAGCGGCAGACCGGCACTGAACCGTGGCCTGCGACCGGAAAGAACAATTAATTCGTTGATGAATCCGGTGGTCATGGTCCTTATAGGCTCTGGAAGAACGGATGGATGACTGCCCGTTCAAATTACGGAACTTCTTGGAAGCCGAAAAAAATAAGGGTGTTTTTGTTCCTTTGTTCAAAATTAGTCCTATTCAGGGGTTTAAAAGTTTTAACTCCTATTTACATTCTCAACTTATGTTTTAGTCTTGTTTAGGTCTATTTCCCCAAAATAAATACATTATAATCATCACTAAAAGTTTGAATTAATTACAGAAAAATCAAGAAGCAGTTAAAATCAGCCCTACCCCAACTTCTAACTTTTGGCTTTTAAAAATAGATACATTACAATAGATATCTAAACAGTAGTGATGGAGTATATGGCTCAAGAACTCCCGACCCACATACTTCAAATACAACGAACAGGCCCAAGTTGGCCCAAACACGGCAAACAAGACTTCATGCAGCCCATACTACGCAAGGTGTGCCCTCGGCCCCATGCCCGAAGGCTCTATACTAAGCAAACGATTGAACCTGGTCCAGAAACATTGTTGGGGAACAAGGCTTGAAATGCGAGCCTTTGGCATTTACAGCCTTCGGGACATGATGCCCTCGGGTATGTACAACCTTCGACACATGATGCCCCCGGGTATGTACAGCCTTCGACAAATAAAGGCCCTAGTACGTGTAGCCGGAGTCGCTCTCCTCGTCACGATCTCCTCTCCACATGCGTTGAATCACCGCATCAGGTACAACGTCACATCCAAACCACCGCATTGAATGCGGTCACATGCTATGTCGGCGCCACCCTAGCCGAAGTGACCCTCCATCGCTAGTTGCTTGACACGTGTACCCTCATTATCGCACCTAGCATTTATGGCTGCTATAAATAGCAGCCAATTCTTCCATTGTAAACAACACAACTTATATATAGAATACATACTCACTCTCTTTCTCTCTTACTTGCTCTGACATGTCTCTTGATATTTCTTATAATATCCCTCGGATAAGATACCCCCTGGGTACACTATCCATCATTGGGTGCTCTCGTTGAGAGGTCGAACAATCAAGTAAGAAACCCTCCCCTCCGGAAAACAAAAACGCTCATCAGTAAGAACCCTTCTGCTAAGTTCATGACAGTAAGCTGGTCCCTATCCGGCAAAAGACGGACGTCCGCTCAGCCTGAGCATGGAGAAAACATGTTCCGCATTTTCACCTTGCAGCAAGGAGAAGCCTTTGTGGATGCCCTCGGCCGATGAAGCTAGTGGGCACCCCTCGTCTACAATGGCTCCCTCTTCGGCCAAACCCGACAGAAAGAGGTCAATTCTCTCCCCCGACATGAGTAGCTTCACCCTCGGCCAGAGGACCCTCGTCCTCAGCTAGAGAACCCTCGTCCTCATCCTGGGGACACCATCGCCCCGGCCGAGCAAGCCTTCGTCTGAACGTGGCACAACCCCAGAGCAGCTCCTCGCACAGGAAAGGACCACCCTCGTCTCTGGAACTCCTCGGCAGAAGGCAAGATCACATGGGACGAACGTCCCCATTACTTTTGCCAAGCGCAACGCAGGAGGCAAGCTTCGGGGGACGCTCGTCCCCACCCCTTATGTCTCTTCTTGGGACGCTCGTCCCTAGCCCCAAGGGTATTGGCAACTTAGGTCCGGTATGATTATTATTATTTAATGTTACTAATGTAACTATTATATTATCACCACCGCCACCGGTGGGTTAAAGCCCCTCGTCGTAGTGCGAGCCAAGCTCTTGGCCTCACAGCCGATCTCTGGTCATTTTTTAAATGATCCGAGCTTGCTTTGGGTCCCTTGACCTAGCCCCTGGTGATCTTTATTTGAGCACAAGAGCACCTCCAAAAAAAACTGTCACCCAGATGACACAATTTACCAGCTGAGGTTTGCCCTCGGCAAAGTGACGGCACCAAAGGCTGGGCCGATGGTCAAGCACACCAATCGAGGGGTACCAAGTACCCCCAACCTTCTTCCATGAAGAGCGCTCTAATTCAACACAATACCAAATGTCATACCGAGGGGTACCAAGTACCCCCGACCATTTTTGTTCCCGGTCTGAGGGAACAAATTTCAAACCCCTCGGAATGCGGAGGGCTAATCCTGAGGGAGAAACTAATGGATTGCGACATCGCCTCAAAAGGGACCAAGTCCCTCGAGGAACCAAGTTCCAGTCCCCTTGGGCTCAGATCACGAACGGCCCCTTGGGCTCAGTGTGATTCGATACCGGCCCTCGGCCTCAGCATGATGTTATACCTCAATATCGACCCTCGACCTTAGCTTGATGGTCTATCTCAAGATCAGTCCCCTAGGCCTCAGCTTGATGATCTATCTCAAATTGGTCTTCAGCCTCAAACTGATCCCATATCTCATGGGCCCTCGGCCTGAGCATGATGATCTATCTCAAATTGGCCCTCGACCTCAGCATGATGATCTATTTCAAGTTGCCCTCGGTCTCAGCATGATGTTATTTCTCAAGATCAGCCCCGGCCTTAGCATTATGATATATTTCAAGATCTGCCCTCGACCTCATTTTGTTGGTCTATCTCAAAAGATCAGTCCCTCGGCCTCAAAGTGATGATTTATTTCTAATTCGCCCCTCGGTCTGAGCATGATGATCTATTTCAAATTGGCCCTCAACCTCAACATGATGATCTTTTTCAATTCGGCCCTCAGCCTCAGCATTATGATATATCTCAAGATCGGCCCTTGGCCTCAGCTTGATGATCTATCTCAAGATGAGCCCCTCGGCCTCAAAATGATGCTTTATTTCAAATTGGCCCCTCGGCCCCAACATGATGATCTATTTAAAATCGGCCCTCAGCCACATCTCACCCTTATATAATGATCGGTCTATCACTGCCGCCGTACTCAGATCACGGACGGCCCCTTCGGCCAAGCCCTCGGACGTGATCCCTGACCCAAGGCCCTTTTTTCATGAAGGAGAGGTTACTCCATAAAACACCGAGTGTTTCCAAGCTATAATATAGCCCTCAGTTCCAAGTACCAACGACAGGTTCATCGGTAAAAACAACACAACATCATGCTAAAAACAAAGTCGTTCCCCTTGAGGACGCCCCCACACCGAAGGCACCGCCTATCGGTTCCGGAAGCACCAAGTGCCTCCGGACATTTGCGTCTAACACGCAAATAAAATCCTTCCCTGAAACGCTTTCTGAGCCATTACCCCAAGGGAATGGTAGGCAACGGGCGATGTCCCGGGCCCAGGATTCGACTTTCACAAACGAAACGCTTCCCGCGCTATCCCTCTAAGGGGAAGCAGGCAACAAACGATGTCTCGGGCTATGGGAACGACTTTCAAAAACGAGACGCTTTCTGCGCCACCCCCAAGGGGAGGGAGGCAACAGACGATGTATCGGGCCGAGGAAATGACTCTCACACCCCTCGGATCCCGGAAGGTCAAACATCAGGGGGGAGCCAACGGTTCATACCGTTGCCTCCCAAATAGACCAAGTCTTTCCAAGAAACCAAGTTTCTTAAAGCCTCCCCCCATCTTCAAAAAAAAAGGAGTGAGGGGGAGTAGACTCAGCGAGCAATCGATGAGGAATTTTATAAAGCCCACACACTTTAAAACCCTTCGACAGATAAGCCTGGGATATTTCAAAAGAGGTCGTACGTCCCCATACAGACAAACAGGAACGGGAGGCTACCGCCTTACATGTCGTTTTTTGATGATGTCCGTCTCCCATGGGAATGAAACAAAGAAGCCTTGCGCACCTGAAGATGAACGTCTCCCATGGGAACGAAACAAAGAAGCCTTGTGCACCTCAAGACGAACGTCTCCCATGGGAACGAAACAAAGAAGCCATGTGCACCTAAAGACGAACGTCTCCCATGGGAACGAAACAAAGAAGCCTTGTGCACCTGAAGACGAACGTCTCCCTTGAGAATGAAACAATGAAGCCTTGTATCTGACGTACGCCACCACACGTGTCTATTGATGTACGTCTCCTGACGGTTATCCTGATTATCTCCTTTCCGGGTTTTGCACCCTAAAGCCGGACGTCCCCCATGGGGACAAAAGGAAGAAGAATTTGATCTATGTCGCCATATATGTTTCTTGATGTACGTCCGATGATGTGTTCCTCGGAAAGCAGCTGTCTCCTTTCCTTGGAGTCCGACGTACGTCGCCCTCTATGTTTCCCGACGTGCGTCCCCATGACGGTTGTCCTTGGAATACTGCTATCTCCTCTCCGGGTTGGTAGCATCAGGACGAACGACTTCTATGGGAACAAGCTTCTTCTCTTGGGCTATTTCATCATCGGACCGGCTCCGCCATCCTTCGATCACGGCAGACCCCTCGGTCTCAATGTGATCCTCTCCATCACGAAGAATGGCTTCATCAGCGTCTTCATCCTCGGATGAAGGCAGACCCCTCGGTCTCAACATGATCCTCTCCATCATCACGAACGGCTTCATCAACGCCTTCGTCCTCAAATCACGGCAGACCCCTCAATCTCAACGTGATCCTTTGCATCACGACGAACGTCTTCATCAGCGCCTTCGTCCTCAAATCACGGAAGACACCTCAGTCTCAACGTGATCCTCTACATCACAATGAATGGCCTCATCAGCGCCTTCGTCCTCGGATCATGGCAGACCCCTCGGTCTCAACGTGATCCTCTCCATCACGACGAACGTCTTCATCAGCGCCTTCGTCCTCAGATCACGGCAGGCCCCTCGATCTCAACGTGATCCTCTCCATCACGATGAACGGCTTCATCAGTGCCTTCGTCCTCCGATCATGGCAGACCCCTCGATCTCAACGTGATCCTCTGCATCACGACGAACGACTTCATCAGGACCTTCGTCCTCAGATCACGGCAGACCCCTCGGTCTCAACGTGATCCTCTGCATCACGACGAGCGGCTTCATCAGCACCTTCGTCCTCAGATCACGGCAGACCCCTCAGTCTCAACATGATCCTCTACATCACGATGAACATGCTCATTAGCGCCTTCATCCTCGGATCACGGTAGACCCCTCAGTCTCAACGTGATCCTCTCCATCATGACGAACGTCTTCATTAGCGCCTTCATCATCAGATCACGGCAGACCCCTCGGTCTCAATGTGATCCTCGACATCACAACGAACGACCTCATCAGCACCTTCGTCCTTGGATCACGGCAGACCCCTCGGTCTCAACGTGATCCTCTGCATCAAGACGAACGACTCATCATCGCCTTTGTGCTCAGATCACGCCAGACCCCTCAGTGTCAACGTGATCCTCTGCATCACGATGAACGGCTTCATCAGCGCCTTCGTCCTCAGATCACGGCAGACCCCTCCGTCTTAATGTGATCCTCTACATCATGACGAACGACCTCATCAGCGCCTTCATCCTCGGATCACGACAGACACCTCGGCCTCAACGTGATCCTCTGCATCATGACGAACGACATCATCAGTGCCTTCGTCCTCGGATGACGGCAAACCCGTCGGTCTCAACGTGATCCTGTGCATCAAGACGAACATCTCATCAGCGCCTTCGTCCTCGGATCACGGCAGATCCCTCGGTCTCAACGTGATCCTTTACATCAAGACCGGCTCCTCAACGCCGAACGTCTTGACCTTGCGCGTGGGCTCGCCATTCCCTTCCTGGATGGTGACCCTCACCTTCATACAACGGACGGCTTCACCAACGCCTTCGTCCTCGGATCATGGCAGACCCCTTAGTCTTAACGTGATCCTTTACATCAAGATCGGCTCCTCAATGCTGAACGTCTTGACCTTGCGAGTGGGCTCGCCATTCCCTTCCTGGATGGTGACCCTCGCCTTCATACGACAAACGGCTTCACCAACGCCTTCGTCCTCGGATCACGGCAGACCCCTCGGTCTCAAAGTGATCCTTTACATCAAGACCGGCTCCTTAACGCCAAACGTATTGACCTAGCAATCGGGCTCTCCATCCCTTCCAGGATGGGGACCGTCGCCTTCACGACGAACGGCCTCTCAGTGCCGCCGTCCTCAGATCACGAGCGGCTTCTCAGCACCATCGTGATCCTTTATCTCATGTCGAAGGGTTCACCCCTCTTGCTTCATTTTGGGGGCATCCGGTGTACTCTTTTTCCCTCATTAGGATTTTTTCCCACGGGGTTTTTCTTAATGAGGTTTTTAACGAGGCATCTCCCCATCATGGATCAAAAGGCGTCAGCCCCTGGCCCACCTTTGAAGACATGAATTACTCTACTTCTCTTCACCCCATCACATGTGCCTCAAGGAGTGGGAGACTGGGGAACCCCTTCGGAAAATCACAAAAAGTTAAAAGATTTTTTAAAAGGAATCCGCAGAAGCCTTCATTCTCAAAATATGTGGGGGACTGGTAGACTGCCCTCGGCAAAACACGCAAAACGTAAGGTTTTCACTACTTTTGGCTTTTAAAAATAGATGCATTACAATAGATAGCTAAATAGTAGTTACACATGATTTAACAAGAGTTATATGCTACTAAACAGAATTTACTATTATTCAACTGAAGTTACATCACATTGAACTAAACTTAACATAGCAAAATTGTATCACATGACATAAAAAGTGCCTATGCTGAGAAGATATAACAATTTAGAAGTCGTTGAAGTATCTTCTTCTCCTGAACCTAAAACAACAAAATTCAACAAATATGAATACTACAATCCAAATTCCAACGCCAAATTATAAAACAGAGAACAAAAACTAGCAGATCATACTGCACACACAAACAAATGAAATTCATACAACTCAAAACATTAAATACTCACCGATCCATTCAATATCAACCGATTGATCAAATTCCAAGTTATTATCATTAGTTGAATGAATATCGATATCGTGTATATTAGAAGGTAGAGTATCACGTAATTCAATTGAAGAATTCACAAGAACAGAATCAACGTCAGAAAAAATCCATTGAAGAAAGATGAGAATAGAATCGTAGAGATGATAGAGTAGAGAAGAGTTCGTTAACGTTGAGCTGCGGAGAAACGACTACTGTGAACTCAGTTGATCAAACTGCGAAACCTAATTTTTAATAAACTAAACGACACCGTTTTGGGATCGGCACACCATGCGCAAGATGGGCCGATCCCACAGTATAATTTGAGGCCATTGAAGATTAAGATTTTTTATTTAAAAAGTTATTATTTGTAATTAAAAATCCAAATCCAATCCAATAACGGTCCACATGGGACAAATCCAGATCAATCCTGTTCGATCCCGTATTGGACGGGTACTCACTCATACCCAAAACACCTTTGCAAAAAAAAATAGTCCAATTTTTTTCAAGAGCCCCACCCTCTATCTCTCAGATTGGGATTATACTCCAATTTACATCCTCCAACGTACCGTTCGGTCGGGGTTGGGGGCCCTCATGGATGATGTGTCATCCCAAAACACCTTTTCAAAATGGGAAAACTGTCAAATAGGACCTTAAACTTTCATAAAAAAGTTAATTAAGTCCTTCTATAGGAGACTCTGTTCGGTCGTCGCGATTTGGGGCGGTTCCCGGTGGAATTTTTTGATGAATTTTTTTTGAGCCTCTTATTCATCAAGTCTAGTTTACTCATACCAAATTTCAGTTAAAAATTTATCGGGAGCGCATTCAAATTAATTCAAGAATGCAAAAATGCGCAGTTATCTTCAAAAATTAATTTGAATGAGTTCGTGATTGAATTTTTAGCTTAAATTTGGTATGAGTAAACTAGACTTGGTGAATAAGATGCTCAAAAACTTTCATAAAAAAAATTCCAGCGAGAACTGTCCCAAATCGCGACGGCCGGACAGAACCTCCTATAGAAGGATTTAATTGACCTTTTTATGAAAATTCGAGGAGCTATCTGACAGTTTTCCCTTTCAAAATTATTGAACGGTGTTCGATGGCTTAAAGATGAAATAAATGATTTTTTTTATAATATATATGCAATTATTATTATTATTTTATGAAATAAATTATTTCTTGTTTCGTTTGAATGTGGACGGGTTATTGGGCATGGGGGTTCTAGGTGTTGTAAAATGGGCAGAATGGTTCAGCTGAAACGTCTAAAAGATTTGTCATTCCAATAATCTGCTCTGCTTCGGAACGCAGAATCGAGGGACCCACTTTTGAGTACATACATACGGAAATGCCGGAATGTTTCTTCTCGGAGGCGGTCATTCCACAGCAGAAGCTATACGACGGCAGACTCTTCCCCGCCGTGTTATCGCCTGACCCAAACGCTTCATGTCCGAGCTTCCCGGTCGCGGTTAAGGAGAAAAAGGCGTGGCTTGAAGCTCTTCTCAATCAAACTGGGGCTATCGTCTTCAGAGGATTCCCGGTGAACTCGGCGTCGGATTTCAACGACGTGGTCGAGGCCTTCGGCTACGATGAGCTGCCGTACATCGGCGGCGCCGCCCCTCGGACTAATGTTGTTGGTCGCGTTTTCACCGCAAATGAATCCCCACCCGACCAGAAGATCCCTTTCCACCACGAAATGGCTCAGGTTGTTTAGTTATTGTTAAACTCTTAAGAAATTGCTCGAAATTGGAACAATTATGATGTATTCTCAAAACAAGTTTTTTTAGCTCTAATTAATGAGTCAAAATAATTTAAACTTCTAGCAGAATAATGATTTCTGTTTTGGAGAAAAAATTGTGGTCTGAATTGAAAAGAATAAAACACGCAGTAATATACGTAGTTAAGAATAAAATTGTGTATATGAGTTTTTCTTTAAATTATGTCTCAAAAAATTGTTCCCTTTAGATTGATGTCAACTTAGTTAAGTAATTTGATTGAAATATTATTAATCTCTGTTATTGTCTTAATCCAAACAAGTTTCAAAGTGAGACATTTTTTAAGGGAAAAGGAGAGTAATATAGTAAGAAAGAGATAGATTTACGTTAATGAATAGCGAGAATATTGTTTACATTATAGGAGTGAGATTTTTTTTTTTTAAATCTTGTTTAATTAGTTTGATGTGAATTAAAGAATAATAGGAAGTTTTTATCTTTATGTTCTTTGTCTGAATTATGTTATATCAATATAACTCACCTTCTTAAAAAAAAGAATAATATGAAGTGAATTCGGATGAATCGGAATAAAGTATTCATTTTTCACCTTTAACCCAAATGAAGCGTCAGGTGAATTTATTTTCATTTAATCTAAGTTTCTTTTGTCATTTCAACTTGAAATTGGCAAAATACCTTGTGGTCCAATGACCTCACAGTGATCCTCCCAAAGAGGACTCACGAATTCAAGTCTCATGCTAATAAAAATGTTTGCATTTGAGGTAGAACAAATACTATAATAGTTATAATTGCATAAAAAACTTGAAATCACATGTTTTTAAAAGGATCACTAGTAACTTTCTCTTGCTATTTTTATTCTATAAAATTTTCTTTCCAATGGGATTCTTTGTAGAGAGTAATTTAGAAATTTATTTAAGGATTGGAAAAAATGTTCACTTTTTTCATATTCAAATAGTTGTAGGGGTGGCAGCGGGTCGGATTTATACCGGGTGAAGGCTCATTCACGTCCACCCGTGAATTTTTCATAATCCACCCACCCGTCCATCATCCATTAAAAATTACATCCACATCCAACCCATCCATCATGAACGGGTTATCGCGTGGATCGGGTGAGTAAAGGGTGAATATATATGTTTGGATTGGATTCCTAAAAGATTTTGCTTCTACTTTTTCAGAAAATAACAAGACTCGACCAGTCAAAAAAGAAAAAAAGAAAATAACAAGACTTGAAATAATATATTTGATGGGCTTACTTATCATAAATAGTGTCTAAATTTCCCTTTACCTTCCACAGTTTGTTCAGTCTAATTTTAAAGTTTATAAACTCCAAATGAGTACATAGAGAACACAATAATATTATTTCTATATTATTAATATTGAGTTCCTCTACAACTTCAAAACTCTTTGAGAAGACTATGGCATGTGGCCGATATTTTTTTTGTTTTCAATTTAATTAAAGAGTGATTATGTATACTATGCTTAAAAGAAGAAGTTTACATTCACTTAAACTATGTTTTCATAATCATTTTTGCTCAACATGAGTTGAGGTTGACCAAGTCAGATAATTATTTCACATGTAACCTTATTTGTATGAGGACCTAAACTTGGTTGGATCTAAAATTAACGTGTAGCGTTTAAATTCCGTCTTTTAATTTACTGTACACTTATGTTAACTTCACTTTCCTGTTATTCATATTGTATCTTGTTTCTATTTAAACATTTAATTTCATGATTAGGTTTCAGTTGCAGTCATTTTATCTAGCTCTAGTCTCCCAACAATAGTTGTCTAACTTCAGTTAATTCTTCCAAACATAGCCCTAATCTAGAGAAGTGATTTGAGACAATGTATCTACGTAATGTAGGTCCCAGAGTATCCATCAAAGTTGTTTTTTTATTGTGAAGTAGAGCCTGGAAGTGGAGGGGAAACCCCAATAGTACTTAGTCATGTTGTGTATGATAAGATGAAGAGCAAATATCCAGAGTTTGTGGAGCGATTGGAGAAGGATGGCTTAATCTATACCCGAGTGCTGGGAGAAGAAGACAATCCTTTGTCAGCAATTGGTCGTGGATGGAAATCGACATTTTTAACCTCCGACAAGAGCGTTGCTGAAGAAAGGTTTGGATTCTGATCTGGTCTTTATGTTTATTTCCCCGGCCCTATAATAAATAATCCCTCCATTACACATTTGCTTATGCCTAATTAATAACCATAATAAAACCCAGGCTAATCTACATGCGGTTTATTTATAATCCTTCACAATCATGGGCATAGCCAATGGAGCCATGGGGCAATCGGGCCTGCTCGGAATCCAATTTCAGAAAAATCTTGTATTATATGCAGAGAATTCCATAAATAGGGGAGTTAAATGAAGCAAATTTTCTCAAATAGAAGTACAAAATTTCGCAAATTTCTCAAATTTTCTCTATTTGGGGAAGTTTTTATTCTTGTATTCACTTAACAGAACTAGATAACTTCTATTTTAGGGGGGAATATACTTGGTTCTATTTTAGCACTTTTTGTGTGTTTTTATTCTTATTTTGAGCAGTCTCTTTTCTTTAAACTGTAATATTTTATAGGGGTGCGGAGTTAGGAATGAAGCTCGAGTGGCTTGAAGATGGAGTGAAAACAATTATGGGTCCAATACCAGCTATCAAGTCCGACCACATTAGACAAAGAAAAATATGGTTCAACAGCATGGCGGCTGCATACACTGGCTGGGAAGATGCACGAAACGATCCGAAGAAGGCAGTCACTTTTGGGGATGGAAGTGCCTTGCCTGCTGAAATCATACATGATTGTGTCAAAATATTGGAAGCAGAAAGTGTTGCGGTGCCATGGAAGAGAGGCGATGTTCTGCTCATTGACAATTTGGCTGTTCTTCACTCCCGAAGACCATTTAATCCCCCTCGTCGCGTTCTAGCCTCTCTATGCAAGTGAGGCATGCATCATTGTAGGGAGTGTGTGGTCACGATATTTGACAATATTGTGAACTTTGAATATTTTGATATGAAGTTGTTGGGAGCATTCATGAATATGATCATAACAATATGACATTTTCATAATAATACGAGATTGTTGAAGTTTTCAACAAACGTTCTATTTTATGGAGTATGTATAGGCTTGGACCGAGAGGCAAAGGACTAGTAGTATTAAGATTAGTCTGTTGGTGTGTACGTTCAGGCTCAGCTCATGGAATTTCTATATATAGAGGCAGCTTGTATTTTGTAGGGGTGAAAGAATGTAGTTTAATTCTTGGTATCTGATGGCATATAGAACCCTGATCCTATGCCGTGAGGATCTTCAAGTGGACCCTTCTTGAAAAATTATTAGAAAAAGTACAAAATATAGAAAAAATATAAGTAAAATATAATGGGGGACTGCTTTATCAAATTTTCCAAATAGGTACGAAGTATAATATACTTTAACTAGACGAGACTAGTTCATGTTTGTTTTTAAATCAAATACGGAGTAACAAATTTATTCATATCAAATAGTAGCAAAGAAACAAGTAAATGAAAAGTGTAAGACTACAATGGTATGACCGTATGAGACTTTGAATGGAAAAGATTTCATGAATCATTCTAGATTGCTAACCCCACAATAATGTTGTAACACCTCGGTCCCGCAGGGTCCAAGGTAATTGCTCGTAGATACTCTTCAAACCTCTAGTATTGTCCTCACAAATCAGCACAAGTTTTTAACGCACACTTTGTGCTCACTCGTGTGTGTCCAGAGAAACTTTCCAGGGACTCACTAATCCCAGGATTAGCGTGCTTAACTTGGAGTTCTTAGCTGATGAACTCCCTTAGTATGAGTAATATTATTAATCATTTTCAAATTACTCTCAAGTACTACAAATGTAGTATAGTCTAACAGTCTTGCTGCACTTGCTACTCCAAATAAAAAATAAAAAATTACAAATAAAAAATTCGGCTTCACCATCCACCGAAAAGGAAGAGAATTGATTTGACTAGCAACCAACAAAGGAAACTCCATCGAGCTAAGATTGTCTGAATGAGAAATCTACAGATCGCTAGGAGAAAATGTACCACACGCTCACATGAAGCGGACAGAAATCTCGACCAAAGAAGACACCGGACCCAAACCCTCGGCCAAAGAAGACGCTGGACCAAAATCCTCAAAAGTAGAAACTAAAAAAGACTAGAAGCATAGATGAGAATATCGATCACCATCTTTCAAAACTCTTTGTGTTTGAAAAAAAGAAGACTCGAAAGTCAGATCTCGTAGGAAGTGGGAGAAGGTTTCCCTAGGGCCGGCCGTCATTCTCTCTCACCCTGTATGCAACTCTTCCTCTTTAACGTTTAGGGAGAACTATCAAATAAGTCCTCGAACTTTCATAAAAAGTGCAAATAAGCTCTTTTATAGGAGGCTCTGTCCGGTCGTCGCCATTTGGAGCAGTTTCCGTTTGAATTTTTTTATGAAATTGTTTTAACATCTTTTTCATTAAATCTAGTTTACTCATACCAAATTTTAGATAAAAGTTCAATCCGGAAGGCAGTAAAATGATTTTTTTAAGATAAGTGCGCAGTTAGGCAGCGCAGTATATTTCAGAAAATCATTTGACTACCTTCTCGATTGAATTTTTAGCTGAAATTCGGTATGCGTAAACTAGACTTAATGAAGAAGATGCTCAAAAACTTTCATCAAAATCTTCCACCGGAAACTGCCTCAAATGGCGATATCATGACAAAGCCTCCTATAAAAAGGCTTATTTGCACTTTTTATGAAAATTCGAGGGCTTATTTGATATTTCTCCTTTTTTTTTATCGTACTCTTCCTCTTTAACGTTAATCAATTGTAATGTTATTCAACGCTATGTAATACTAGTACCAAACTAACTTAATATTGCATAAAGTTAGTTGATATTTGAATAGAAAAATCATACAATTTCAAGACAATGCAAGTGGAAAATAGATTGTTTGAAAGTTGAAACGGTACGATGACTTGATAATTCTGAAAATTAATTGAATCGGATTAATATGTTGAAATTGATGTTGTTGTTGTTGAAGCAGTTGAATTGGTTGAATCTCTTGAAATTGATTAAATTTTGCTTAGAACAGTTGAATTGGCTGAATTGTGAAAAAATAAAATCAAAATTTTTTATTAATAAAATAAATAAAAAATATATGAAAAATAGTAATTTAATTTATTTAGATTATGACATAATTTAGTATGTGAAATCATATTTAGCAAAGGGAGATTTCAACAAATAGGAGTAAAACGTACGGGTTTTCCAAAACTAAGTTAGCAGATTCGCGTAAGACTCAATTACACCTGCATGGACCACAATACCCTTACTTTTAGGAAACAACATACATTAAATAGACAATAAATAGACAATACGTAGACAATAAATAAACAATAAGTTCTGGAAAGCAATCAGTCTAATGCTCCAATCCGCAAGGAGGAGGGGAAAATAATAAGGGCCTGGTGCGCCGCCGCCGCTGCACGCAAATCGGCAGAAAAAAAGGTGGAAGAAAAGAAGATCAGCAGAAGAAAGGAAGAAGAAACGAAAATAAGAAGAAGATCCGCGATGCCTCAGCTCCTTCATCCAGTTCGGCAACGTCGCGCGACGAGGTGAGTTCATGGTAGTCTTTGTTTTGCCGGCGACTGAATTTCGTAGCTGCAGGGCCGCGACTGAATTGACGGCTCATGTCCCCTGTTTTAATTTCTCTGCTTCGTTGGAAGTAGGAGGAGATTTGAGGAAATTGGGGAAATATGAGGTGTTAAAGTGAAGGGCAAAACTGGAAAGTAATAATAACGTTTTCTAAACTGGAACTACATAAGTCTCGCATATGGAAGAAACATACTCAAGTCTTATTTTTATAAATTTGCTATGATTTAGTCTTAGGGAGAGCAATTTTCTCATTTGGGGTTTGTCCTCAAATAATACTAATTAAAACCATTTGGACAAAAAAAGAGACTTTTCTTTTAAGTTCCAAAAATAAGACTGAATAATACTTAAGGGACTGTTATACCCTTACTCAGCCCAAACCCACTAGCCTGCTACAGTGACCCGTCACAGTGACCAAATGTGCAGTGACCAATGTTACAGTTACCAATGGCATAGTTACAAAATTCATCCAGTGGCAAAAAATTAATGCGTCCCACCAATGACCCGCATCACAGTGACCAAATGTGACAGTTACTCTGCTTCCTCCTCCGGTGACAATTACCCCGCTAGTGACATTTGTCGACTGGTCAGTTACACACACCCACCCACCTCGCCAATGACCAAACGCCTCCCCCAACAGTGACCAATGCCGCTGCCCAATGACCAATGTCGCCCTCGCCAGTGACCAACATTGCCCTGGCCAGTGACCAACGCCGCACTGACCAGTGACTATCGCCGTACCAAACCAGCGTCTTCGGCGACCACCATTGCCGACCACCGCCCCACATGGTCCACAGATTACAGCCCCACCAGCCCAGCCTCAACCCGCCCCTGCCCCTCCCCAGCTTCCCAGCCCCCTCTACCCGTCCCCTGCAATTGCCACGCTCACAACCCCAATTGACGGCCGCCGCACCCACCAGGCCACCACAGAAGTTAACCGCAGCCGCGACCACAAGGTGAGTGCAATCCGCCGCCGCCCTAACCCCAGCCATCGTCGCTTCCCCATCCCCAACCATAGTTGCCGCCATTCTAAATCTAGATCTGATTCGTCGCTCGACACCAGTCACTCTTCGATAATGTAGTCTATAAGAGTCTGCCGCCTCCCTCTGATGGAGATTACAACATTGGCGATGGAGAAAATCAAGGAGCAGAAAAGAAGCGGACGAAGAAGAGCCGATTGGTTGTTGCTGCTGTTGCTGGTCACCTTCATCGATATGGAGTCGCCTCCTCCGGTGTGAATAGCCGCCGCCCGCGCTGTCGCACGGTCGCACCAGTGGAGTTAGGTGCTCCTCGCCTAACGCGAAGAAGCCCTCTCCTAACACGAAGAAGAAAGCTCACGCAGGGAAGAAAATGTCGATGGGGCAGAATATTGTAATGAACATTTTAGACATTTCATTTAAATTTAGTCATATATCTGTCCAAAATAAAAACTGCTTCTATTTTTGTCCTACTAGAAGCTGGGAGTACTAGTTCAATTCGGTCATTGTTTCAATTAATAATACCATCGTACATCTTAATCTTATCTTGTTCATAGGTGCACATGTAAGTGACTGGACGTTCAAGTCTCCTTTGCAGTGTGCACTCATGACTCAATCATCAAACAATTGCTATTTGTCTCCTAATTACCAGGGCTGTGACACTTTTGATTAATTTCTCCATTAATTTTTAATCTTTCAACTGTTGTATGAGAGACACTTTAATTTATCGATTTCAAAAGTCTCCACATTTAATCTTTTGAATATTGTCAAATTTATACTGTTTATCCTCTAAGTATGATCTTGGCACAATAATTAATAGAGGACTGAACATGTTACAATGATAATAGTTAAATGATAAAATGCGTCACTTTTATGAAAGTCGAAATACTAAACATGGAAAATTTCAAAGACGCTCATCAAAAATATCTTTTGCACAATAGTTGTTTGTGAACAGAAAAGTTTTCTGTAATTTGTGAATAGTCTGTTCATAAACAAAATGTTTTTCTCTTTGAACAGACTATTCACAGACAAAGAAATTGTATGTACACCCACGCGTATATGTGGGACATGTATGAATGTACGGTGGATCGATGCTCTCATGCATCATTCTGTTAGGTTTTGAGAAGACGCTCTTAACTTCTGAAGAGATCTCTTTTAGCATTTAAATATATATAGTCAATATAATAAATTTGTCGTACATATTTCCAAATACTTCATTACCTGGAGAAATTAGAAAACATTCTGCCCATTTTTTTCAAACTTAGATTCTTCCACAGTTCCACATTTTCACATGCATCATGCTTTTGTTTTCGAATATAAGTATATTCTCCCAACATATATATTCTTTCACTTAAATATAATTTAGCGCTACCATTATATATATTTCTATTATTACAAAGGTAACTACACTCCAGTGCATGCATCTTCCATGAACCATGATTGAAGAACTGGTAATTATAATACTTAAGTCGGGTTTTCACTTTCCTATAAGCAACACAAATTTAAATTTTTAGTAAGAAATTTTCAGTGGCTGGTTGTAAATAGACTATTTTTGTACTTCTATTCGACTGTCTGTTGAATCCCTTCAATTCAAGATCTATATATTGTTGGAAAAATGTGTTAAAAATTGCATTAAATGGTCATTTTGGGGCAATTATTTGAGTGTGATCCACTTCCGATTTGGGTCGGGTCAAAGTGGTTTCGGATTGTCCTTGTTAAGGGCTACAATTCGATATGTGGTACACTCAAAACGGATAACGGGTGAATGGGAAATTGATTCTCGAAGTTCACTCGTTGAAATGGAAAAACTGGGGAAATGATGGGTTTCTAGTGTATTTTATCCCACACCGAAAAACTCAAGAGATTTTCACCCCCTTATAAAGGGAAACCTCTTTTAAGGAGTTAAGATTCCTAAGGGTAAAGGCTCTCTCTTACGCGCAGGGGGGTGCCGATCAAATCCCGAAACGGAGAAAAAAATCGCGAATCGTGTGCGCGGGCGACCTGCGGACACGAATGTCGTTCGAAAACCTATCATTCAAAGATAGGTCTAATCGCCGGAACTTTCGTTTGTGTGTTCAATGCCACCGTATCGTGGGAAACGGTCGTTGCAACGCTCCTAGCACCGTGGGAGGCGAAGAATACGTTTTAAGGACATCGTGCGTAGCACGAGCTCTGGCTAAAATCTGTTCCATCTTATTTTCTGTTTTCTTTTAGCTATTTTTTTATTAATTAATTTTATTTAATTAATATTTCTTCGTTTTCCCCGAAACACACCCAACATATATTTTATCTAAGACCATCACAGTGTCCATCTTATCTATGGCGTCTCGCGATGAGTCCCCTTCCTGAATCACCGTCACGAGGTGGATTAAAGCTAGGTTGCAAATTTGATTTTTCTTGGTCAAACAATTGCATTTTATTTGCTTAATTAGCATGTCAATTTTTAATTATATTCTAATTTGGAGTTTGCAACTTTGAAGAGATTTTAATATAACTTCTGAATATGTAAATTTTAATTATTAAAAAGTGAGTTAAGTATCGATAGAGAGGGTTGACTTTTATTATTGGTTGACCAAGAAATATTGACTTTGCAAAACAATTTGAGACGGGGGAGTACACCGTATTAGTCTTTCGCTTAAATGGGGTTTACAAAATATCTAAGGAAAAACGTGATTTTTCGCTTATGTGTCAATAAAATGAATATTTTGTATTACTATACACTTTCATCTCACAGTAATAGAGTGAAACTTTGCTCTAAAGAAAAACTTGTGGGTTTCAAAAATTGTGAAAAGTATAGCAATACTCCCTCCGTCCCAAAAACAACTTCTCAGTTTGACTAGCACACACATTTAGGTAAATTAAAATTTTGGTTTGACTTTCCCAAAATTTTACTGTTTTGACACTGTTTGGACACTGTTTAGCACTGTTTGGACACTATTTAGCACTGTTTGACACTGTTTTGATGTTGATAGTTTGTCAAATAAGGAAGTGGGAAGAAGTGTGAAGTTAATTTTGGGACATCCATTTAAGAAAAGTTGGAAGTTGTTTTTGAGACGGAGGGAGTACTTTACATTTGGAGTCTTTGGAGAAGTCAAAAGAACAACATGACAAACACACATTTTTCAACTGTGGGATTTGAAGAAGGGAAAGTACACGCCGTTTGTGATTACTACAATCTCCGGTAAATTAGACATAAAAAATTGAGAAGTTTTAGTTTGTCTATTTTTCGGTGATGGCAAACTTTTTTTTGCAATTTTGGGATTGTGGATAGGAAAAATGATTGATCAATTCGAAAAATGTCCCGTTCATCGAAATACTCGGAAATGTGTAAAATTGAAAAGTCAATCGCGGCCCAAACCAGTAAAACTTAGGCAACACTGATAAGAGCATCTCCATTCATGATCTCTAATAATCAATTTTTTATATGATTCTTACCATTTAAATATTGTTATGTAATTAATTATAAAATAATCTCAAAATTCGTTTATGTCTCTCAATCATCATCTTCAAATAATCTGTTTTTTCTCTGTCCCGCATTTATCTCTATTACATATACTTTTCAAATAATCTTAAAATAATCCGGATTCATATTTTGATCCCAGATTATTGTAGCAAATAATCCTATTAAATAATCTATGTCACTCATTGATAATTCTCTAAAAAAACTGCCATGTCACCAATTTAATCTTGTAATAATCCTCCCAATGAGGATGCCCTAAACCGGCTTTAATTTGGATGTTTTCTGTATAAAAAAACTTGTTTATCTATTTTTTACATAAGCCTATTTCATGATATGCATGCAAATTGTAATGTTAACTGCATTGAATAAATATATGATATATTCACATTTTCTATTTTTCGTTCAGGAGTGAAAATCATATCACAATTACTTTCGAAATGTACAAATCAAATAACTATGAGAAACAAATTAAATAAATTCTTCTACTATTTTCGAATCATCACTTAAATCCTTGTATATAAAAAAGTCTCATATAACTACGAGAATTTTAAAAATACAAATCAATCAAGACATTTTTAAAATATAACACGTCAACTTTGTTTTGACCTATTATAGCCTGCTATAGCAATTTGTTTTTTAAAAATAAATTAGGAAAATGGATAAATCTTATAAAATTTAATAATTTTGAAAAATAATGTAATAATAAATTTTAATAATAAGAAGTTATATAAAAATAATTTAAAACATTAAATTATAAAATTAAAAAAAAAACAGAAAATGTTAAATATAAAGTGAATATGTAAAAAATATAAAATTTAAAAAGTAAAAACCTTCTCAATAGATGTAGAATATTCAAAAAGTAACATTTTTCTCATAATTAGTAGTTAGGGCATTATCAAATTCAAAAATAACCAAAACTGATAATTCAATAAAAGTTCTGATTCAAATATTTCCTACCACCTGTCCGTCATTGAAATCAAACTCATCATCTGAAATTTTGAAATCCATATTTTAATTAGAATCCGAAAACTTGACAAATTGATAGCAAAAAAAAAACAGTTACCAGAGTACCAGGAAGAAGAAGATTATTATTATTGCCTGGCTTCACGAGAGAATCGCATAACAGGGGTGCGACTGCGATCGATGACAGAGAGTCTGCGATCAATGGCTAAGGGGAAATCGTAGGTAAAAAGACTTGGGAGCCCGATTGTAGTCGATGGAGGTGGATGACGATCGATGGAGAGGGAGAATTCTGCCTGCGATTGCCGATTGATCGATACTTGAATCGTCTTGTCGAGTTTAATTTCAAGAATGACAAAAATGTAATGTGTAGTCCTATTTTATACTACGTACTATATAATACTAGTAATAAACTTAAACTCCTACTCAAGAACTTTGTTAAGATTTTAGTCCTATTTAGGATAATTTTTTTGTTTATTATATCTAAATTTGTAAATTTGATTTATACTTTAGTGAGCGACTTCTTTTACTTACTCCCACTCATACACATTCATCATATCCAACTTCTCTAGTAAAATATGTTAAATTTTATAAAATTATAAAACAAACTAAATCATAAATGTGACATGAAAATGTGCATAAAAAACACTAGTACAAGTGTATCAATTTGTTAGTTTCACTAATATACATTGACAAAAAAAACTATTGAAAGTTGAGCATATTTGACCAAAAAAAGTAAAAGATTGCCCTGTTTTCTCATATATGTGCTCGCCCTGTTTTGTCTTCTTCTAACTGATACAGTTCTTGATCACGAGGTCTATGTCGGGCGGGATATATGAGTTTAATTCCGCTTTTCTTTCTAAACCATTTAATTTAATTCCTCCCTATATTTCTTCTCATCACGTCTCTGTATATATACTTCCAATCCAAAAATTGCATACTCACATCTTGTCAAGTTTGTTAATTTATCTCATTCTTTCTTAGCTTCTTACTTTCACAGTTCAACTCTCTGTATTTCAACCCCAAGATTTGGAGTGTGAATAATGAAGAAAGCTAAGAGTTGGCTGAAAAGCTTGTTGGGGATGAAGAAGGACAGTGAATACTCTGATGACATGAAGATGAAGAGACGCTGGAGTTTTGGCCGGCGACGGCTGACCAAGGAGGAGGATTCAGCAATTGCGGTGGACAATGAGTTTCCGGTGGTGGTGGTTGACTCGCCGTGGCTGGTGAGATCTTACTATGTTCCTGCCGATTCAGAGAAGCAGAACAAGCATGCTGTTGCGCTGGCTGCCGCGCGGGCTTCTGCAGCGGTGGCGGAACTCACCGGCGGCCAAGGAAAGGGCGATGGGATGAAGCGGGAGATGCGGGCTGCTATCAAAGTTCAAACATTCTTCAGGGGATTTCTGGTAATTCCATTTTATTCTATTCTTTGGCTTATCCATTATGAGGATTTGTATATTAGGACATTATTACTATAGGATTAAGTTTGTTTCATTCCCAATCTCAAAATAGGGTTTATATGGTTTTATTAAAAGAAAAAAGTTGATTAAAACTTTTCAAAATATGAGTTAAAGAGTTTTATTTTGAGAATAAAATTTGTTTGTAATTAAACATTTTGGGCTATATGAGTACAGTTTGAGCATTTTGAACCAATAATTAGTGCTCCCCATATAAGTACGAGGTCAGGGCGTTGGGTTGGACACGGTCGATATAAAGAATATTTACAGAAAAAAATTATACAGAACAAACAAGAATTATATAAATAATTTACCCTAAAAATTACTACTACCTCCGTCCCAAAAAGAGATGCGAATTTAACTTTTCTTAGTCAAACAGTCTCGTTTTGTTCACTTAATTTGGATGTCAATTTTTAATTATGTTCTAATTTGGAGTTTACAACTTTGAAGATATTTTAATGTAGTTTATGAATATGTAAATTTTAATTATTAAAAATTGAATTAATTATCAATACGGAAGGTTGACTTTTATTATTAGTTGACCAAAAAATGTTGACTTTGCAAAACAAATTGGGACGAAGGGAATATGTAAGATATATATTTTTAATTTAGGGTGGGTTGGGGCCTCGGTTGGTCCCCTAGCTCGGCCCTGCATATAACTCCTTATGAGAGTATAACTCCTTATTATGTACGAGTAGTACATGAATAAATGAGACTATGAGAGTGTTTGGAACTGATTCTGCTTCTGCTTCTTTTTTTAAAGCAGAAGCAGAATCAGAATCAGTTTTCAGAAGCTGCTACCCCCCCCCCCCCCCTTCTAAAAAAACTGATTCTAGGAGTAAATTAGAGCACCAGAATCACTTCTGCATTTTCACCCAAACACTCCAACTTCTGCTTCTGCTCCCTTAAGGAGCAGAAGCAGTTTTAAGAATTAGATCCAAACACCCCCTATATATCGTACCTACAAGAATATAATAAATATGATTGGTCCAAGACATTTTTTATATTTCAATTATGAACAGAAAATTGAGGATTAAAACTTAAATAAAGTAAACAAATAAGAGTATAGAAATTGTTCAAGATAAAAGTAAGAAATAGAGAAAGCTCATAAATAGGACTAATTATTCTTCAAATAAAACTTAATTAATTTATTAGAACCATAAAATAGATAAACTTCTCGAAATATGAGTGAATGATTCATATTTTTAAAAAATAATAATCCAATTTATGAATTTTATGCTACATTTCTAATCCTATAACCTTATAGAATTTTCGCATAAGATTATCTTTGTTTTCTTTTTAAATAGATGATTTTTTCACTAGATTCCAATAATAAGAGAAATTTATAAATGTAATACTCCATAGAATCAAATATAATTACTCTTATAAATGAAATTTGTACAAATTACTCTCACTTAAGAGAATTCCTTAATTCTTTAAAAAAAAAGAATTTCTTAATACGGAGTGTGATTTGTACTCCATAATTGCAGGCTAGGAAAGCTCTGAGAGCACTAAAAGGAATAGTGAAATTACAAGCATTGGTTAGAGGTTATCTGGTTCGGAAAAGAGCAGCCGCCACTCTTTACTGTATGGAAGCTCTCATCCGAGCTCAGGCGGCTGCTCGATCGGAAAGAGCTCGCCGTCGTCTTTCATCAATCTCCACTAACAGTGACTCCAGAACATACAAGAAATCATCAAGAACCTGCTGGAGGAGCAGCACAGACATATCTGATTCGGGCGATGATCATTACCTCCCGCCGTGTCTGGCTCCGGGCCGGTTATCCATCCCCGACGACCATCGCCGCCGATTATGCGATTCCGAGTGGCGCTTTCTCGGCGGCAAGGAGTGCAACTTCCCGGCGTCCCACATCACGCCGCGGCGAACTAGGCCGTCTGGGCGGAGAAGTCCGCCACCAACACTAGCGCCTGCAAAGGTCGCCGTCGGGGATTGCCCGTTCCGGCCGTATCCCGGTTCCCCGAGTTACATGGCAAACACAGAGTCCTTTAACGCGAAGCGAAGGTCTCAGAGCGCGCCCAAGCCGAGGCCGGAGCCGGTCAGGCTGAAAAAGAGGTTTTCTTTGAGTGAAATGATGACGGCAAAGAGCAGCTTCATTCGCGGCGGCGGCGGTGGTGTTAGAATGCCGCCCAAGTCTCCTTGTTATTTTGTTCAAGAAGAGTATTGCTATTTGGGGTTTTGAAGGCTCTTTTGTGAATCCATTATAATTCCCTCTGCCTTTTGGCCTAGAATGAATGGTACTACGTATTTTAATTTGTCTTAGCCTGTACAAGAAAGTTAATGGATGAGCTCTCTTACATACTCCAAAAAAAAGAAGAAAGAAGGGTTAAAAGTCACTATATATATATATATATATATATATATATATATATATATATATATATATATATATATATATATATATATATATATATATTAATATATATATATATAATATATATTAATATATATATATATATATATATTAATATTTAGTTATTAAAGAATATATATATATATATATATATATATATATATATATATATATATATTCTACAATAACTAAATCTTATATTGCTTATTTCGCTTATTGATATTGTAGTTAGAATATTATAATATTTACTTTCCATTTACATGCATTGGGTGGGAAAATTGAAGCTAAAAATTATAGCAACACTGTTATTTTATACTCCTTTCGGTCCTTAAGTAAATTTACACTTTTCTTTTTGGGTCGTCCTATATTAAACTTTACACTTCCTTATTTGCCTTATTTGGCAAACAAATCTACACCAAACAATGCAAAACAGTGACAAACAGTGTAAAACAGTGTCAAACAGTGTCAAACAATGTACTCTACAGTAAAGTCAAATTCATTTCCTTAATATGTGTGAGGTCAAAGTGTAAACTTTATTATATAAAGATAACAAATTCTTTACATATATAGCATATTCCGTACATATAAAACCACGAATAACTTAAATAAATATTCATGCACTTATTAATATTATCCACTATATATGGTAGTATTACCATGTCAATATCATCATTTGGTATCTTAGATACTCCGTATATTATATTCATTCATCCGTTAGTGAACATTCTGGTTAGCATTCATACGTATTTAAGATCATTTACCGTCCAAGGGTACTCGGCCCCACCTGAAGTATTCTGGATCATTTACCGTCCAAGGGTACTCGGCCCTACCTGGAGTATTCTGGATCATTTACCGTCCAAGGGTACTCGACCCCACCTGGAGTATTCTGGATCATTTACCGTTCAAGGGTACTCGACCCCACCTGGAGTATTCTGGATCATTTACCGTCCAAGGGCACTCGACCCCACCTGGAGTATTCTGGATCATTTACCGTCCAAGGGCACTCAATCCCCAGTCTATCCTCTACCAAATCCTAACCTGGATATGGCTAACCTTTCATTCCTTTAACTATGGACAATGTCTAGCCCTATAGTCATATAACAATCCTTAGGATCCAACGTGGGCGGGTCCCACCTGAACGGCCCACGTTAACCCACTCAAAACTGCCCGTTTTGAGCATAAACCAATACTCGATCGAGTATCTACCCATACTCGGTCGAGTACAGGAGGCAGTAGCCCACAAAGCTGATTTTCAATGTATACTCGATCGAGTATCTACCCATACTCGATCGGGTATAGGAGGCAGTAGCCTCGCGGGCAAATTTTCAACAAATACCCGGTCGGGTATGTGTCAATACCCGGTCGGGTATGGCAGTTGACTTGGCGGTCAACGCCCGTTTGACCATCCAAATGGAGTCCGATTAACGTAAAATTTTATACACATATACTTCTTGACATCCTTGATCCAAAAATACCATTTTGGATCCCTGGAACATCACACATAATAAGTTATCACATTTTTGATCACCAAACCTACATAACATGCTTTTCAACTATGTTTTATGTATAATCATGGCATAAGCAAACACTTGGTTAGATTTAATCATTCCACAAAACATATCCTTGATTACTTTAGGTAATCTCATGCCTCACGCAAAAGTTATAAAGCATAAAGTCGTCTTCTCACCTCAATGAAGCTTGTGAAGTTCTAGCCTTCCCGATTTAGCTCCGGCGAAACTCCGGCGAACTTCAACGAACTCCGGAGACAACTCCGGAGACCCTTTCAACTCCGTGAAAGTTCCTTGAATACCTTAGACAAGTTACTAACAAGGTTTTATCATCATAAAACCCATAGTAATACAAATAACATCAAAAAGGTTATTTTCCAGCGAACCGGTCACTTTGGCTTCTAAGTCCGTTCTTGAGCTTAGAACCACCTTCCAACCCCTCATTCTACACTTCCAAACGTGTAAAAAAATCCTAGGGTGTGGAATGTGATTGTATAATCGTATAAAATGATTGAAGAACAAGAAATGGGATTAATGGAGTCATTACCTTGCTAAACACAAGTTTTCCCACCTAAACTCCTCTTTTCTCTTCTCTCTTCCCTTCCTTCTTCCTCTCCTAGCTTTGTGCGAAAATGGATGCATAGAATGGAGTATTACAGAGCTTCTCTCACCTCTCTTGTGGGATGGCCGAATTGATTGAAGGTGGGTGGAGGGAACCCCTCACTTTTGTCTCAATAGCCCAAAATAATGTGAGGAGGGGCCTTACCAATCAGCCTCCCATTGCCATGCTTCCATGCGGCTCCCCTTGATATTTTCCAGACCAAGGACGTGGGTTGGCCCCCACTTATGTGGGAGGTCAACCCTTTGTGTACCCGGGTGTACAATCGGCCCCGAAAGTTGTATTTTTCGGACTGTTTTAAGTATATTTTATTTTATCGGGTCAAATAAAATATAACACTTGTTCCCAATCCATATTGGACCTTAGAATCAATATGCATTCCCCAACTTTAATTTAGAAGTCTCCAGAATCCCTTTTTGGGCTGTTATCTGATAAATTGCCGATACCGATAATGTGGCCCTGTTTGACCAACCGGTCAACTCTATGCCATTGCCATGGCCCAATTAGGATATCCACCACCATATACATATTATCTAGTCCAAGATTAAAATAATATGTGGTCCCGATAATATCAGTCGACCCCACATCCGGTGTGGGCCCCACGTGAATTTTATTATTCACGTAAAAGAAATGATAAAAATTTACAATCACGTAAAAATGCTTTTATATATTTTTCATGGTTCAATACATAATTTGATAAAGTACGAATACTTGGGGCGGTGTTACACCTTCGTTCTTCTTGAAGGAGTGGAGGTCGTCGGCGTCGGCGTATAGGCTCCCCCACTGGAGTGCTCTGAGGTATGATCTTGGGGGGTCGGTGATGAGGCTCCGTGCGTAGGGGCTGCTGCGGAGAACCCCCTGGAAGAGGATGAGGAGGGTACACTCGTCGGCACCCTCGACCTCGTCTGTCTCCTTCATCCATCGGTCAATGAAGGACCGAAGTGTTTCGTCAGGCTATTGCTTGACAGAGAGGATGTGGGAGAAGTGCTTTCTCGTGCGCTTCGTTCCGGCGAAATGGGTGAGGAAGCGTTGGGAAAGATCTTGCCAAGAGTCAATGCTGCCCTCAGGCAGTCGGTTGAACCATTCGTATGCTGGTCCCTCCAAGGTGGAAAGGAACCAACGACATAAATATTCATCCGATGCCCCCATCATCATGATGTTTTGATACCTGCTGTAGTGCTCTTGGGGGTCAGTTTTTCCTTCATAGGGCTTGATGGGTTGCCCTCGGTACTTCCCTAGAATTTGGGCTGCCAATACCCTTGGGGTAAATGGTGTCCAGGTTTCCTCCATCTTTGCTAGCATGGCGGTGTATTTGGGGCCCGCCTGTGAGGTGGAAGCTATAGTTAGGGGAGAGCACGGGTCGGGTTCGGGCGGGTCGGGTCTGCGGGCATCAAACCCGTTCGGATTTTGTAATGTGATTCTTGAACCCAACCCGCGTTGTTTGGATATCAGTTTTTTCGGATATTAGAAAGTCGGATAATTTCGGATATCGGTTCGGATATCGGTTAGTTCGGTTATAGTTAAAACACATTGAAATTGCATCATTAGTTCATTAATATGAACTGTCAAAGTAAATTAGACAATCCAAGCAACTAAATTGGAAATTACAACCAACTAAATTACTTAGCAATCCAAGCATAAACTAACTAAGTATTTAAATTACAAACCCAGCACCAAAATAACCAAGTATTTAGACAGTTATCAAAAAATATAAATTAGGCCATATTGGCTATTGCAAACCCAGCAGGCCAGCACCACTGCACCATAGTTTACAAAGAATATCAAATACTGCAAAACCAAGTCTTCTCAACTTTAAGCCTGCACATATGACATATCATCAATGAATAAATGCATAATCACAAATCACAATGCACAGAGTTATTACATATTGGTTCAGATTGCTTCTTGTCATTTCAAAACTAATTGGGGGCATCCAAAGTAGATGGTGGTAGGTTTCAAGCCATCTCATTATGTAAAGATACATTGGAGGCCAAATCCAAATTACCACCAACTACTCCTAATTCCAATCCAATCTTATTTCAGTATATTGTGGAAGCTTTCATCATAACCAAAACGGGGCAAATGAAGAACAGAAGAAGCAGTTAAGTTGTCAGGAAAAACAAAGGGGCAAATGAATAGCACCGGAAATTGAATAGGGGTTGTGGGCAGTGGAAGACATCCAACACCAACACTTCCAACACCTATTGTTAGTCACCTTGGTAAATCATAAATGAGCAATAGAAACAATGTTGACAACATGTCAAAGCTTCCACTATATGAGGAGACAATGAACTTGTAATAAATAAGTAAACCATTAAGTTAACTGGTGAAGGATCCACAGAAGATCCAGAAGCATTTTCAGTAGCAGCACATGTCCCATTTATTAAATCTGGAAAACATAAACACATCTTTTAAGGCATACTGAAAATAAATATACATCAAGCACATGTAAAAAATAAAATAACCTGTTTCCAGCTTCTCAAGTTCATCAATATTTTCTTCAATTGACAGAGGTTGGTTTTGTTTTCTCAACCAATCTTGACAACAAATCAAAGCTTCCACTATTTTAGGAGTCAATGAACTTCTAAAGCAATCTAAAACCCGGCCACTAGTACTGAAAGTGGATTCAGAAGCAACTGTGGAGATGGGAACAGCAAGAATATCTCTAGCCATTTTTGAGAGTATAGGGAATCTTTGACTATTTAATTTCCACCATCTTAATATATCAAACTCTTTATCTTCCTCAACAATAGCCTCACTCAAATAAATTTCCAACTCAGTTTTTTTCAAGCCTAGTTGCCCACTCTCAAGTTTCTGTTTTTTAGTTGTGCTTTGAATTTAGAGACTGGTCTTGCAGTCTCAGATTCACAGATTACTAAAGCAGCAGGAGTTGAGTTTGATTCAGAGCTTCCACCAACACTATCTTTGTAATTACTCACATAATCTGAAAATAACTCAGCCAGAGCAAGTTTGATATTTGCAAAAAAGTTCTCACCCTTTTTTTGAGTATACAAAGCATTGAACTGAAAGGGCATGTATTCAAACTTGTCCCTAGGGTCTAGAACATTTGCAAAGAATATGAGATAGTTCATCTTTTCAGGATCTCCCCAATACTTATCAAGTTTGGATTTCATAGTACTTCCAATGGTACTTGTAGAAGGTCTATCTGACTTCATCAAGTCCTAAAGGACCATAAACAGATCAGACACCTCTGAGAAGAAAGTATTAGAAGTAACATAGAGAGAGCCTGAAATTCTGAGTGTCATATCATAAAAATTTTGAAGAACTATGACCAAAGACTCACAAGAAATCCAATCCATAGTATCTGGAGTGTCAACACCCAAATCAACTGCATAACTGGTTACATTCTCCTCATAAGCTACAAAAACCTTTTCATTACATAAAGCTGACTTAAGCATTAGGTATGTGGAATTCCACCTAGTTGGAACATCAAGGTGTAGTCCACATTTAGCTTCCACCCCAATTAAGTCAGATATGTCCTTAAACTTTTGAAGCCTAGCAGGAGAATTCCTAACATACTTAACTGCTTCCCTAACCCTAGACAGAGAAGTGTCAGCTTGTTTTAAACCATCCTGAACTGCCAAGTTTAGAATGTGGGCAATACATCTCATGTGAAGATACTGGACTTTAACAGAAGAGGCCCCCCAAGATAATAGTTTTTTCTTGAAGAAGCCTATAGCTGTATCATTACTGCTTGCATTATCAACAGTAACAGTAAAGATATTTTTTAGCCCCCACTCTAAAAGGCAGTTCTCAAGAGCCTTAGCAATGTACTCCCCTTTGTGAGAAGTAACCTGGACAAAGGAAATGATCTTTTTCTGAAGCTTCCACTGATGGTCTATGTAATGAGCAGTAATACACATGTAGTTGATCCTCTGTACAGAGGTCCATGTGTCAGTAGTAATACTTACCCTTTGTGTTGTCTCCCTAAATAACTTTTTCAAATTCATCTTCTCGTCCAAGTAGATTTGGTAAATGTCCCTTGCAATGGTCCACCTAGAAGGGATCTTAAATCTAGGGCAAGCTATGGACATAAACTTTTTAAAACCCTGCCTATCAACAAACCTAAAAGGAAGCTCATCAATTATAAGCATTTCTGCAAGAGCTCTTCTAATTGCAGTTTGGTCAAACACCCAAGTCCTTAAAACCCCAGCAGGTTCTTCATTAGGACTTGATTGGAAGGTTAAGAGGGCTTGCCTAGTGTCCTTAGAATGAGTGTTCTTCAGACAACTGAGCATGTGATTTCTTATAGATGAGGTGCCATGTTTTTTTGAATGACAAGCATATAATCTTGCACAATATATGCATTTCCCTTTAAGAAATTGCATACACATAGGTAGATTAGGCTTATGGCATTGAGCTTCCACATTTTTTTCATAATAGAGGCTTCAAATGTTTATCTTTCATATATGATATATCTTTCTCATATGCATACAGAAACACAAGGTAGTCAGGCTCCATCATCATTCACATATGCATAATCATACATTAGGCATACAACTTTAAGAAATCAGAACAAGCCTCAGGTTCCATCATCATTCACATATGCATAATCAT
The DNA here is from genome assembly GCA_945859875.1 of Cuscuta europaea. Taxonomy (NCBI): domain Eukaryota; kingdom Viridiplantae; phylum Streptophyta; class Magnoliopsida; order Solanales; family Convolvulaceae; genus Cuscuta; species Cuscuta europaea. The sequence continues at coordinate 39,806,653 of CAMAPE010000019.1, forward strand.
ATATTAGGCAATAGGCATACAACTTTAAGAATTCAGAACAAGCCTCAGTCCATCATCATTACATATGCATAATCATACATTAGGCATACAACTTTAAGAAATCAGAACAAGCCTCAGCCCTCAGGCTCCATCATCATTCACATATGCATAATCATATATTAGGCAATAGGCATACAGCTTTAAGAATTCAGAACAAGCCTCAGTCCATCATCATTACATATGCATAATCATACATTAGGCATACAACTTTAAGAATTCAGAACAAACCTCAGGCTCCATCATCATTCACATATGCATAATCATACAGTTTAGTACTCCGAATTCATATATAGGATACTTAGTCAGTGAGGAGCAAGGATTCATATTTCACCACAACTTAGAGACATCAACATATTATTAAGCATGAACACATCAACATCATCATAGATTCATAGTCACTCGTCAACATCATAGATTCAAATACAATCATCATAGGGTTTCAGCAAGAATCATTCATTTTATCAAACATTCAAATACAAATTCACAATAAAACCGTAGATATCAATACCTCAGAGTCAGAGACAATGCAATAGACTACACACTTTGGAATGATCGAAGAACGATTTCCACCGATTAGGGTTTCAGCGAATCAGCAAGACTGTGTGCCTTTCTGTGTGAGAGCTTCCACCAAAATACCAAATAGAACTATAGAAGTATAGAACTATAGAAGTAATTGAAGAAGGAAATCAAAGACCGAGAGAGGAGAGTAAGGGTTCAGACATAAGAGAGTTAGAGAGAGGATAGAACGAAGAGCCGAAGAGTAGAAGACAGATCGAAGAGGCGGATAGGGTTAGTCTGGGTAGAAAAGTTATACGTAGGTATATATATAAAATCCAAAACGACGCTGTTTTGGTATGTCGGATTTTTCGGGCGGATCGGGTTAGGGTTTTATAAACCCTACCCGCAACCCGGTACCCGCCCAACCCCTTATAATTTTTCGGATGTGGATAGTCGGATCGGATATCCATATCCATTCGGATAAAACCCGGAAAAAAAAATCGGGTTTTTCGGGTCGGGTCGGTTTTTGCTCAGCCCTAACTATAGTGTGCGTCTGGCGGGCCTCCATTTTATCAAGGCGGTGTTGGAGGGCTTCAATCACTTCGTCTCTGGGATCCCTCGGGAGGGCGTCCGCCCCCTGAGAGCGTACCCGAGTGGAGTGGGCCTGGTTGATATGGTGTCTGGCGTCGTCGACATGGAGTAGTCCCTTGCCTTTGTCCTGCGGGAGACGTCTTTCGTCTTCCCTTGAAACGGATCCCCCGCTCTCTTGGGGTCTTTGGAACGCCGTTCCACCAAGGCGGTCTTGGACCCCTCGGCGGTCTTGCGCCCCTCCGAGCCGTTCAAGGGCGGAGGTCCTGGGCCTTTCCTTGTTTGTGCCACGGCGGTCTCGGGATTGGACTTCCTGGGAGGCGGTGTCTTGAGCCACGACCCCTTCGTCGTTCCCAACCCGAGGGGTAGAGTTCATGAAGGGGGGTGGACGCGGGAGAGGTATAGCGTTCTCCCCGACCTGTGGTTGAAGGGGCACCAGAGTGCCGAAGGCACCTGGATTTTGGGTGAGTGTTTGGATGAAGGCAGAGAATGCCGACTGTACGTCGATGATGAGGACCGGAGGGCTCACTTGGTTTTCGCTCCGGTCCTTCTTTTTGGCCTCGATGCCGAGGCGGGCATCGGAGGCATTCTATTGGAGCTGAAGGCGCAGGTCGACATCCGTCTGTTCCAACCCAGTGAGGGCGCCGCCCTCGGGAGCCTTGTGAGAGGCTTCGGGGGCGTCGACATCGCCGAGGGCCAGGGTCCTGTCCTCATGAGTCTTGGATTGGGCACGAGTTGCTCTCACCATTTTGATAGGTGTTTTGTGTTTTTCCGAGGGGGAGGGTTTCTTATTTGATTGTTCGACCTCTCAATGAGAGCACCAAATGATGGATAGTGTACCCGTGGGGTAGCTTATTCGAGGGGTTATTGCGGAGAATAAATAGAGAGAAGTCAGAGCAAATAAGTAAGAGAGAGTGTAAATTCGATATGTGAACTTGTTCTTCAAGTTGTGTGTTACAAAGGGAAAAGGGGGAGCTATTTATAGTAGTAATAAATGCTATATAGGGACACGTGTCCGCACTCTAGTGGTCGAGGGGTCACCTCAACCGGGGTGGCACTGGCACTCGCATGTGGCCGCATTAAATGCGGTGGTTGGATGCGACGTTTGTACTTGGTACGGTGATCCAGGCGCATGTGGAGAGGATATTCTGTCGAGGTGGATGCCTTCGGCTGAAGGATGCTGGGCCGAAGGCTCTTCTAAACGGGGGCTCCATTATGCCGAAGGCTGTATGTGCTGAAGGCTTCTGATGCCGAAGGTGAATACTCATGCTGAAGACCCCCCTGTGGCCGAAGGCTCTGTAATCCGAAGGCTCTTGATTTCTGTTGTTTCCTCCCAGTAGCTTCATATGCTCAAATGAAACTGTTCTGTGGAATTTGGAGCCCTCGGCCAAGGAGGCCGAAGGCACTTGCACGTGTATTTGTGGGCTTCTTGATACTCGAGCCGCTACGTCTGGGCCTTGTGTGCTCATTGGGCTTGATGGGCCTGAGCAGGAGAAGTAGGAGTTTGTGGGCTGGGGGTCCCTGGGCCATATACTCCATCAAACCCTTAGGGTGCAAATGGATCTTAAAAAAGAAGATGAAAGTGGATGGAACTCTTGACAGGTTCAAGGCTTGGTTAATCATTCAAGGTTTTAGACAAAAACTCGGAATTGACTATTTTGATACGTATGCACCAGTAGCTCGAATTACAACCATTAGGTTGTTAATTGCTTTGGCGGCTATACACAATCTGATTATACATCATATGGATGTCAAGATTGCATTTTTAAATGGTTATCTTGATGAGGATGTTTACATGAAACAACCGGAAGGTTTTGTTATGTCGGGAAATGAGCATAAGGTTTGTAAACTTGTCAAATCATTGTATAGGCTGAAACAAGCACCCAAACAATGGCATCAAAAGTTTGATGAAGTTATTTTGTCCAATGGTTTTAGTTTAAACCAACCGGAGAAGTGTGTCTATAGTCGATTTGATGCTTTAGGGGCGGGTGTGATCATATGTCTCTATGTTGATGACATGCTGATTTTTGGAAGTGACCAAAATCAGGTTGATGAAACCAAAAGGTTGTTATCATCAAGATTTTCCATGAAGGACATGGGGGAGGCGGATGTGATCCTTGATATAAGGATTAAACAGGTAAACAAAGGGATTGTTTTGACACAAGCTCACTATGTTGAGAATATTCTCAAAACGTTTAATTATAGTGATTGTTCACCCATTGGTACTCCCATGGATCCTAGTGTGAAGTTGATGCCTAATAAAGGAAAGGCGGTATCACAACTTGAGTACTCTTAAGCCATTGGTAGTCTTATGTATGCCACGACAAGCACTCGATCGGATATTGCTTATGCTGTGGGTAGGTTGAGCCGGTTTACTAATAATCCTAGTACTCAACATTGGCACGCAATGAAGAGAGTGTTCAAGTATTTAAAGGGAACCATGGATTATGGTTTGTGTTACTTTGAGTATCCTTCGGTTTTAGAGGGATATTCGGATGCAAGTTGGATATCCAAGTGGTTGGGTATTCTTGCTTGGGGGAGGTGCCATTTCTTGGGCATCCAAGAAGCAAACTTGTATCTCAAGTTCAACGATGGAATCTGAGTTTGTTGCGTTGGCTACCGTCGGTAAAGAGGCGAAGTGGTTAAGAAATTCAATTTTTGAGATACCATTGTGGGGGAAGCCGATTGCGCCTATTTCTATCAATTGTGATAGTGCTGCCACTTTGGCTAAGGCGTATAGTCATGTTTATAATGGCAATCTAGACACTTAGGTGTTAGACATAGTATGATTAGAGAACTAATCATGAATGATGTAATTTCGGTGGAATTTGTAAGATCGCAACATAATTTGGCGGACCACTTGACCAAAAATTTGGCCCAGGACTTAGTGCACAAGTCTTTTATAGGGATGGGTTTAAAGTCCATTTAATCCTTAATGGTGAGACACCCAATTCCCCTCTAATACAACGTAGATGCTGAATTCATCCCAAGTTAATGAATTGGAACACACAATGAAAATCATCCCAAGTTGTGTGTTTAGACCTGTAGTAGGGAGGCTGAATTTATTTCTTAATAATTCCTTTGATAAAGTGTAAGAAGGTACACGATTAAAGGAATTACCTATATGATCGTGAAGTGTAGCCGCACTTCAAAAAGATTGAGACTTGGCTTTTATACAATCATGAATAAGATTAGGACACACGACTTTATAATTGTGTCAAGTTTGTATTCTAGTTGAGTATAAAAACTTGTATGTATTTTATCTTGAGGTATTCAAATGGGTTGAAGGGTTCAATACGTAGGACACCCCGATTCTCGAATATTTTGAATGTGTAAAATGCTAAGATGGAAATTCAATCGTATCGACATTTCCATTTATGTGAAGTTTTTGGTTTGTAAACTTTGTAATGTCATTTGATGGGTTACACTAAAATGTAGGAGGATTGTTGGTGATTTTAGTGTCACTGTCCGTTTTGTGTAATTGGAAATGACATGAGTGCCAATGGGAATTAGAACTATGATCCAATACAAGTAAGTAGGTGTGGAGTGCACACTTGTATACAAGAACTAGTTTAATTCCAAAGTGTCTACGTTAGTGGAACTTGAGGTAGAACTCGATGTATAACTTTCAGTAGACCAGCTCTGTGGTTCTAGACTGCAGTTTCCAGCAGTTTCCCAAAAACTGCTGCGGTTATTCTTAAACGTGTTGCAACTGTCTAGGATGGTGAATATGGATATATATCACCATATTTTGTACAGAGGAGGGAGAGGAAAGATATCCAACAAATCTTCATCACTTTGGCACTCAAATTAAAGATAACAATCCATATACTCAACTAGTTTGGCTCTAGTTCTTGTGCCTAAGTTCTAGAGTGTCCTCAAAGATTATCCTAAATTAAATTTCTTGTAACCCGGGCATAGGAGAAAAATATCAATTCAGAAAGTGAACTTACACGATCCTTAAGAAATCAAAGTACTCAATTATCACCCCCTATGTGATATTCCCCAACAACAGGCACAAGACTCAATCAACCAATAAAGTCAGAAGTTGCTGGTGGAATTTCAGGATGCATACCTCTCAATGTTTTATCCATATATTTTGATTGGATGAAAGAAATCACGTCATTCAAGTATTGGGGGATAGAAGACTTCATTATCTACAACTTTGGTGAAGGAATCATGTCCAAGTTCGTAGCGGAACATCCCCAAAATCCCAGGACAAAACCGGCGCAGAAATTTCACCAAACCGACGCCGGTTTGATTTAATTTGCTATTTTATGGATTCGCCGAGAGCAAACCGGTCCACCTCTATAACCGGCGCCGGTTATGGTATTTTTCCGTATTTTTCCAGCGCCGAAAGAAGACCAGTGCCATTCAGGCCTGAAACCGGCGCCGGTTAGGTCCGATTCTGCACAAAACAGGGACACGTGCAACAATATTTTGATGGGAAATTCTCACCTTCCTCATGATATGATCAAATATATATTCCATGCCTAATTGTTTGGCTCAAATAGACTAAAAGATGCCAATCTATAGCCTATTTAAAGCCCTCCATTCACCAAACAAGGGGATCATTCCATTCCATAGATTAATTCTTAGCTTTTATATTTTTGTTCTTGGTTTTTTCTTCAAGTTCTTGAGGAGGGAAGTTCATCCTCCGAAATCATTGGTGTTTAGGTATTATTTCCTTTGTAATTTCATGTTCCATTACATTTCATTATTGTTTGTGATTAATATGAGAATTAGTAGCTAATTTCTTAGCTAAGGCTAGGGATGAACTTCTATGCCCACTAAGTGTTTGATAAAAGTTCTAAACCAATAAATTGTGGTTTATCCTTTATATATTGATTGTTTATGACTACGGTGTACAACATAGAAGTATGTTAAATCTAGTTTATACTTGCAATTAACGTTCAATTCTAAACTATGAACATTAAAGGATAAACATATATAGTATCGAGAATAGAAATATACCCGGTCTTATATGATACGGGTGTGATGTCTTGATATTCAACGGGGTTTTCGGTAGATGAATGTAAGCCGTAAAAGGACTTACACGTAACGAAAACCACGCTCTCGCTGCCTTAACCGGAGTTGAGAATATATTAGCGACAACGTATTCATAATTATTGGCAAAGAACTAATATTCAACCCTATTAAAGCATTTAAGTGATTCCTGAAGCCTTAGTTGTTGTTGTTATTCATCTTAAACTCAAAATTAGTTAACAACTATCTTCTTGAACAAAAAGTTTAAAATAAAAAATATAAAACACAAATCAAAATCTCTGCACTTTACTCATTTCTTCATTCAATGTTATCTACTCACGGACTAAATTAAACAACGTTTCTTTGTGGATTCGACCCGGTATTTTACCGGAAATTATTACTATATCGGCACTTGTAAACTTGCAAGTTTAGCCCGGTCAAAATTATTACGGGAAGACTACATAATGAACCGAATTTAAAATCCCAGAGTCTATTGACGTTAAAATTGCTCTATTTACGCTCTATTTACACTCAAAACGCTAAAATTGCTCTATTTACGCTCTATTCGATTCATTATGTAGTCTTCCCGTAATATTTTGAAACCAACGCCTGAATAAGAGTTTTAGAACTCGATAAGATTTTTCCAACATGATACAAAACGCTTTAAACGGAACTAAATACAGCAAGATATGATCAAATCAATTTCTATAAGTGTTCAGAGTGAAATCGGAATGCTTGTGAATTTCAGGTTAATCTGTATCTCATACTTAATGCATTGTAAATTGAGTTGGAACAGTAGCTTTAGAGATCAAAATGATATTTTCAATGAGATATAATACGTTTGAAATGGAAGAACATATAGCAAGATATGAGTGTCACAAATACTAGGCCTGAACTATGTGATTTAACGTTTTTTCAGTGTAAATGGAGTATTTTTAGCGTAAATACAATATGAGATTTGAAATTCGGTTCATCAGGTAGTCTTCCCGTAACATTTTGAAACCAATGCCTGAAGATGAGTTTTAGAACTCGATAAGATCTTTCCAACGATATAGAAAACATTTTTAACGAAATGAAAAAGCAACAAGATATGATCAGATCAAATTCTACACGAGTTCAGAGTAAAATTGGAAATGTTTGTGAATTTCAGGTTAATATGTACCATTTACTTAATGCATTGTAAATGAAGTTGGAACAATAGCTTTGGAATTCAAATGATCTTTCCGACGAGATATAATACGCTTGAAACGAAAGAATATACATCAAGATACGTGTGTCACAAATGCTTAGCCTGTTCTCTGTGATTTAGCGTTTTTGCGTAAATTGAGCATATTTATCGTAGATACAGTCTTGGATCGGAAACTCGATTCATTAGTTAATTATCCGGTTATATTTTGAAACCAATGTTTGAAGACATGTTTTAGAACTAGACAAGATCTTCCAACGAGATAGAAAACGCTTTCAACGGAACGAAATACCACAAGATATGATGAGATTAAATTCTACACAAGTTCGGAGTGAATTTGGAAATGTTTGTGAACTTCAAGTTAATCTCTACTATTTACTTAATACATTGTAAATGAAGTCGGAACAATAGCTTCAGAACTCAAAATGATCTTTCCAGTAAGATATAATTATACACTGTGGATGATTACATAATGTATTGTAAATGAAGTCGTGTCTACATTGGGCAGATTTGTGTAGGGACAGCCTCCGAGGATTTGAAGCCCTAGGCAAAAAGCACCGCAAAAGTTATATAAACAAAAGTAATAAACAAAATAGTTGCATTGATCTGAAAAATGATTATTAACGTTTCAATGTTATTATATACTTTCTCAATACAAGAAAATTTGTCCATGTTAAATTTTTATTCAATGATGTCAAGTTTGACACATTATATTTTGTAATACAAAACTATTTGAAATATGAAAGTGAAATGGAAAAGTTCATTTGTTAAATTTACCTTCATAAAAATATAAAATTTATAAATTTGATGCAAATACAATAAATAGATCATTAAAGTTGTCCAAAATTTACTAGCATTGACAATACAAAGTCCATTTGACCTAATTTTGTGAGATAGGGATAGTTGCTCTATATGTACTTAAAATTTTCCTTTTATCAATAGAAAACGTTTTCAATTGGTTTGAAGTCTAAGTAAAATTGGATTTTTGAACATCAACATATCAATAATAAGAAGATATAATACAATATTCTCTACTTTAAAGTTTCAAGAATGATTTAAATATTTCAAAAAAAACTAAATATGATTTTTAGAAATGAAGAACTTTTTATTATCAATTATAATAGATGTAGCACACTATGATCACTTTCTTATTATTTATGAAAAAGATAAAACAATTTCTCTAAAAATGTAATATTACATAGGAATAAATTTAGTAATATAAGAACATAAGTTAATTAGTAGGACTTTTTCAGGTGTCTCGAAAAACATTAGCATTATAAATCACTTACTTTAAAAAGAAAATTCAATTTTTTAAATAAACTCGAGTGATTTAAAGGGAATACATTTTTTTTTCTTTTATTTAAAGGGAATACATATTAATATTCTTTTATGTCATTATTAATTTCATTATTATTTATTTATTTGAACTATTTATTTACTACTTTTACAAAGAAATATACAAAAAATGTAGTCCTTTAAATGTGGGGGCCGTAGGCATGATGCCAGGGTCGGTCCTGGGGCATGGGCAAAGGGGCATGCGCCCAGGGCCCATTGCTCCCCTAGGGCCCATAAAATTTTCAGTTATATATGAGGAATATTTTGATCAGTTCAAACTGACCAGAACCGTCGTAAGGCCAATCCCGTTTGAGAGCCTTTTGGGTTGACTTTTTTATTGAAATTTTGTGAGCACGTTCTTCATGAAATGTAAAACATTCACATAAAACTTCATCAAAAAGTTCAATCGGTAGTCAGTTAAATAAATCCTTCAAAAACACTATGCAAACATATGCATAAAAATCGCAGTGTTTTTCAACAATTTATTTAATTGATTTTCAAATTGAGTTTTGATGGATAGTCTACCCAGGGGTATATATCCGAAGGGTTATTGCGGGGAATAACTTAGAGAGAAGTCAGAGCAAGTAAATGTAGAGAGAGAGAGAGTGTATTATAAATGTGGAGCGTTTTTAGCGTGGTTACAAATGGGGAAATGGGGTGCTATTTATAGTAGCAATAAATGCCGGGCAGGGACACGTGTCAAGTGCCTATTGGCCGAGGGGTCACCTCAACTGGTTGGCGTTGGCAGCCGCATGTGGCCGCATTTAATGCGGCTGTTGGATGGGACGTCTGTGCAGGGTACGGTGATCTGCACGCATGTGAGGCGGATATCATGTCGGGAGAGGTGCCCTCGGCTGCAGAGGACTAGCCGAGGGCTCTTAGTGCTGAGGGGCCCTGAGTGTCGAGGGCTCACAGTGCCGAGGGCTACTGTTTTCGCCGTTTTCTCCCAGTTCCTCTGTTTGTTCGAAATATCCATGCTGTGATAGTTTGGAGCCTTCGGCCAGGGGGCCGAAGGCACCCCTGGTGCGTATTGTGGGCTGCTTGGTACTCTGGGCGCCGTGATTTGGGCCAGTTGGGCCTCCTGGGCCTGTTGGGCCTTCATTGGTGTAGTAGGAGTCTGTGAGCCGGGTGTTCCCGGGCCATATACTCCATCAAGTTTTAAGCCGAAATTTTAAGCGAATGTGCTACACTTCATGACGAACATGTTCACAAAATTTCATCAAAAAATGTAATTCGAAAAGCCCTCAAACGGGCTTGGCCGCAAAGCGGCTGTGGTGAGTCCGAAGTGACCAGAATTTTATTATATATATGTATGTTTTTATTTTAATATATAAACATTTAAAAATAAAATCAAACTTATAATTTTTTCATAACGATCAATTTTTTATTCAACATCTACAAACAACAATTCTAAAATTTTGAAACATCTATACCAGAATTGTTTGTGAACAAATTTCACACTTTCTTTTGATTCATTAATTTTACGTTACCGCATAAATGTCAATATTTTCATTTACTTCTCTCATGTAAACTCATGATTCATTGATATTATTTTTCTAATTTTTCTGTTGTCTCGTGCAAGTGAAAGATTAAATTAGCGTACCCAGGATTTAGAAACCTGCAATTTGTTTTAGTCTATTGAAAATATGAATCAAAATATGAAAATTTTACTCCATAAACAATATAACTTTCACGTCTTTCCCCAATTCAAAATTATGTACTATTAACAATCGTTCTACTTTTCCATTGAGCCGTTTTGGTACATGGTATTCTTGAATGTCAATTATCAAATACTTAAATATAATTTCTCTAACCGTTCTTTGTTAATTTCTTTGATATGTTATACTCGTATTTGAATGAAAATAATGCTTAAAATATACTTAATTATAGTTTTTTATGAACAAATATAAAAATTCACATGTTGTCCTTAAGGTCTACTCTATATGTATTGCCCCGGGCCCATAAAATGTCAGGACCGAACTTGCATGATGCGTAGGGTAACTTCTCCAAAGGCGCCACTGCATTTATGTTTTCATCTTTTTCAATTTCAAATGATATTTATTCATTGTTGATTCTTCATAAATGATAACTTTTGGTCTATTGAAGGATGTTAAGGTTAGACTTCAACATGCCTAGTAGGTGTTGAGTGTGAAATAATGGAAAAGGTTACTCCCTGAGAAGCCCTGACAGATATATTTATATTAAAGAGAGTTTAATGTAAAGTACAATACTAAGTCTCTAATAATTCTATTACACCCCCTCAAATTGTGCGGGAGATACAACGCGCAGGTTGTCTTTCATAAAAATGAAAACGTTGACTAGAGAGACTTTTAGTAAAAATATCTGCCAGCTGTAGATGAGTAGGAACATGCTTAACAATCAGATCTCCATGAGCAACCCGTTCGCGAACAAAATGATAATCAATCTGAATATGTTTACTGCGATCATGCTGAACTAGATTTGCAGTCAAGTAAGAAGCAGATATATTATCACATAATAAATGTACCGGCTCTGAGATAGGCCATCCAAGTTCGAACAGTACTGAGTGGATATGTAGTGTGTCTTGTACTGTGTAAGCAATGGCACAATATTCTGCTTCTGTGGAGGACTTGGACACAGTGGGCTGCTTCTTAGCCTTCCAGGAAACCAAATTAGGACCCAAAAATACAGCAAAACCTGTGGTGGACCGAGAACTATCAGGACAACCTGCCCAATCTGCATCGGAGTAAGCAACTACACAGGTTGGCCGATTAGACTGCTGAAGCCAAAGGCCATGATCTCGTGTTCCCTGCAAGTACCTGAAAATTCTCTTGACTGCAAAAAGATGAGTGGTACGAGGAGCATGCATGAACTGAGACACTAAGTGTACTGCATAAGTAATATCTGGCCGTGTCAAAGTTAAATATTGTAATGCACCAACCATGCTGCGATACTCAGTAGAATCAGACAATAACTCACCATCAGAAAGAGACAGAGTGGTACGAGAAGCTAACGGGGTGCGAACAGGTTTGACAGTATGAAGATGAAAACGAGCTAGAAGGTCAGTAACATATTTATGTTGAGAAAGAAACATACCTTTAGCTGAACGAATAGCCTCAACACCCAAAAAATAATGGAGATTACCCAAGTCTTTCATAGCGAAATGTTTAGAGATAATTGAAATAAATTGGGTAACAGATGACTCAAAATTGCCAGTAATAATAATATCATCCAGATATAGTAATAAATAAATAATAGTATTATTCTGGCGGTATATGAACAAAGAATTGTCAGATTTGCTATAGGAAAAATTATGTTGTAGAAGAAAGCTACTAAATCTATGAAACCAGGTCCGTGGAGCTTGCTTAAGGCCATAAATGGCCTTGCGCAGACGACATATATGACTAGGAAAGTGAGGGTGAATAAAACCACGGGGCTGCCGCATATAAACTTATTCTGTCAGATTACCATGTAAGAAGGCATTTTTAACATCAAGTTGTCGTATACCCCACCCAAAAGAAATAGCTAGAGTAAGTGCAATACGAACAGTGGTGGGTTTTACGACAGGACTAAAGGTTTCAGAGAAATCAATACATGTCTGCTGATTAAAACCCTGTGCAACTAATCGAGCTTTATGGCGCTCTAAGGATCCATCAGAATGATATTTAGTTTTATAAATCCACTTACATCCAACAATATTTTTAGAGTTATCAAAGGGCACCAAGTCCCACGTATTATTATTAATGAGTGCATTAAATTCATCAGCCATCGCCTCACGCCATTTTAATTGTTTATTTGCCTCAGTAAAACAGGTAGGATCTGCAGCGATAGTAACTGTACTTAAATTAAAAATGGTTTTAGGCTTAAAAATTCCTGACTTAGCACGGGTTTGCATGGGATGGTGGTTAACTACCGTAGTGGACGTAGGTGAGGTGGTTTCAGGTGAGACATTGTCGGTTGAGGTTGTCTGTGGCGTGCTGGACGAAGTATGGGAGGAGACATGTGATGGTGGAGGGGTGGTTGTGGACGTGGGGAAGGAGGGATGGGGCGATGGTACACACGGAGTGGTAGGAGTAATTGGTGACCGAGGTGACGATGGGGGGGTGGTGGTGGTGGTACGGCCGTAATTGTGGGAACAGACTGGACAGGTGGGTTAAGAGTGATATCGGTGAGATGCATAGGAGATGGTGTAGTAGAAATAGAATGAGATGGAGCAGACAAGAGGGTTTTAAAAGGATATTTTTTCTCATGAAACCTAACATGACGGCTAACATAGACTCGACCTGTGAAAGGATCCAAACAATGATAGCCTTTATAACCAGATGCATAGCCAAGAAAAACACACTGAACTGAATGAGGTGATAATTTATTGGCTGAGGTGGCATTAAAATTTGGATAACAGGCACAACCAAATACTCGCATAAAGGAGTAATCTGGAACACGGTTAAAAAGTTTTTGGTACGGAGAAAAACCATTTAAGGTAGGAGAGGGTAATCTATTAATAATATATGCAGCAGTGAATATGGCATCGACCCAATAGTGACTCGGAACCGAAGCTTCAAGAAGCATGGTCCTAGTTAACTCAAGTAAATGACGATGCTTGCGCTCAGCAACCCCATTTTGTTGAGGTGTGTCAGGACAAGATTTTCGAAAATAAATGTCATTAGCAGAAAAAAATTGCTGCATATTATTATTAACAAATTCACCTCTCCCATCACTTTGAAAAATTTTAATTTTCTGATTAAAAAGATTTTCAACCAAAGCTTTAAAATTTTTAAAGTGCATAAAAACTTCATTTTTGTGACACATGGGATATATCCAAGTATAACGAGAAAAATCATCAATGAAACATACATAATACTTGAATCCCAAATTTGAATACACAGGTGACTGCCACACATCAGAATGAATAATTTCCAAAGGAAAAACAGAATTATGACTAGCATCCATAAAAGGCAAACGTTGTGATTTTCCTAATTGACAAGCCACACACTCATGAGTAAAGGGAGTATGACTACATAAAAATTGTTTTCTCTTAAGAAACTGTAAAGTACTATCACCACAGTGACCTAATCTACGGTGCCACACAGGGCCAGAAGCTAAAACGGAAGCAAAAACTAATGGTTATGATGGCGGCAGATGGAGAGGATAAAGTGGCCCACTACTGGTAGCTCGCAGAAGTATTGCCCCCGTTGCTTTGTCCTTAATCAAAAAAGAATTTTTATAAAAAATTACAGTACAATTATTATCGGCACAGAGCCTTTTAAAGGAAATTAAATTATATTTTAACTGAGGCACATGATAAACAGATTTTAAAGTCAGAGGACGACCAGATGTAGGTAAAGCAACATCACCAACATTACATATGGGAAGATGGGCACCATTAGCAACACTAACAGAATTATAACCGGTGTAGGGAGATTTATTAACTAAAATACATTCAGATGCAGTCATATGAGCAGAAGCTCCTGAATCAGGAAACCATAGAGCAGGAGTAGTGTCACCGGGAGTAGTCAACAGAGCATGAGACGTCGGTTGTGTGAAACGAGAAGGACAATTAATGGCAGAGTGTCCTGCAGAAAAACAAATTTGACAGACAACAGGATGGGGAACAGACCCGAGAATACCCCCGTCTGATGGCAAGCCTGCATTACTACGGTTAGTAACACAGATAGGTAAAGCATTAATATTTAAATGTGACACAGCAGAATTACAAATAACAGTACCCGTAGATGTCACACCCCATGCAGGTGTCATCGGCTGCCCACCCCCTCCGGGGTAATAAACTGGCTGTCCCTGGGGAAACCAATATCCCTGTTGTTGCTATCCTCGGCCACGCCCTCTGCCTCCGCGGCCTCTGCCGCGCCCACGTCCTCGACTGCGCTGTGGTGCGCCATTCTGCCGAGGTTGCCCGACCGGGTAAGACTGCTGCCCGACCGAGTGCGTGGATCCTGAATGCTGCTGACTCGGCTGCTGCCCAGACGGCTGTCTGGGAGAAGAAACAGCTGCGCCAAACGCCTGATGAAGGGACTGGGACTCCTGGGAGTGGAGATACAGGACCCGCTGCTCTAACTCAAGAAGATGATTACGGAGAGTCTCAAACGGGAAATTTTGTCCAAATAAAGACACAGCAGTGAATAGAGATTCATACTCAGGTCCTAGTCCCATAATAGTAGTTTTTAAAATTTCACGCTGAGGCACAGTGCAATTGATTGTGGCAAGATCATCAGCTAATGTTTTAATTTGTCGCAAATAATTATCCATGGATTGATCATGTTTCTTTTTAATTTGATTAAATAAACGCTTTAATTCCATAGATCTCGCTAAACTGGAAGACATAAACCGAGACTCCAATCGCTCCCAAATTTCATATGAATGTTTTAAATCACGTACATCGATAAGAACATCTCTAGATAGTGTTGCAAATAACCATGAACGGATGATTTGATCAATTCTCAACCAAGTAGAAAATTCGGGATTGGGAGTCTCACGGTTAATTAAGAGCATTTATGGAATAAGCAGGTGGTACCTGAATGGAGCCATCAACCATGCCAAGAAGAGCTTTGGACACCAAAAATGATTCAAACTGTGTGCGCCAGGTAGTGTAGTCTCCCACCGCTAATAATTTGGTAGTCACAATATTTGTGACATTAGTTGCCACATGAGAGATACTTTGGGCCAGATCTGTGAGGAGTGAACCGGCCGGGCTGGCTGCTGGTGTGCGAGAGGGAGGGATGACAGAGGAAACACCAGGTGATCCGACAAAAGTGGGACCGACAAACGATGATCCAGCCGAGAAGGGTGGCGAGAAGTGCCCTGGGATAGTCGGCATGTAGGTGGCTGCTGATGGATCGTGTACCCGGGGGGTAGCTTATCCGAGTGGTTATTGCGGAGAATAACTAGAGAGAAGTCAGAGCAAACAAGTAAGAGAGAGAGTGTATATTCGATATGTATTCAGCGTGGTTTATAATGGGGGAAAGGGGTGCTATTTATTGCAGTAATAAATGCTAGATAAGGACACATGTCAGTTTTCTGGTGGTCGAGGGGTCACCTCGACCGGGGTGGCACTGGCACTCGCATGTGGCCGCATTAAATGCGGTGGTTGGATGTGACGTTTGTACTTGGTACAGTGATCCAGGCGCATGTGAAGAGGATATTCTGTCGAGGTGGATGCCTTCGGCTGAAGGGTGTTGGGCCGAAGGCTCTTCAAACCGAGGGCTCCTACCCGCCGAGGGCTGCAGGTGCCGAAGGCTTGGTTTTCAAGCCTTGTTCTCCTGTGATGCCTCTTCTAACCGAGGGCTCCTACCTGTCGAGGGCTGCAGTTGCCGAAGGCTTGGTTTTCAAGGCGTGTTCTCCTGTGATGCCTCTTCTACCCGAGGGCTCCTACCCGCCGAGGGCTGCAGTTGCCGAAGGCTTGGTTTTCAAGCCTTGTTCTCCTGTGATGTTTCTAAGCTCGATTCCGTCACTGGTAGCCTTCGGCCATAGGGCCGAAGGCACCCCTTTGCGTATTGTGGGCTGCTTAGAGCTCCATTTTGCTGGGCTTGGCCCGTTTGGGCCTATTGGGCCTGATTGTAGTAGAGGAAGTATGTGGGCCGGGGGTCCCTGGGCCATATACTACATCAGGAGTCCCCCACTCCTTTTGCCGAAAGGTACTTGAGGGAAAAGGAGTAGCTGTGGTGATTTCCCCGAAGGCTTCCCTGTTCTGTTGAGTGCCTCATTTTCTCAATTCCCCCATATGTCGAGGGCTGAGAGCTTCCTGAAGGGAGTGTAAGTGTGTTGCTCGTATGTGTTTCTTTGTTGTAATTTGTAAAGTAATGAGAGATCTGCATTTGTGTGCTTTGCCGAGGGCATTTGTTGACTGAAGGCTTTGTGTGGCCGAAGGCATCATGTGACCGGAGGCATCATGTGGCCGAAGGCATCATGTGGCCGAAGGCATCATGTGGCCGAAGGCATTGTGTGGTCGGAGGCATCATGTGGCCGAAGGCATTGTGTGGCCGAAGGCATCATGTGGCCGAAGGCATTGTGTGGCCGGAGGCATCATGTGGCCGAAGGCATTGTGTGGCCGGAGGCATTCTGTAAGCCGAAAGCATCATGTCGAGGGGAGTAGATTGCCGTTGTGATCTTGCCTCAGTTTGCTGTAGCTGAGAAATAGAAAATTTTTAACATTTGCGTGTTTTGCCGAGAGGAGTCCCCCAGTCCCCCACTCCTTTTGCCGAGAGTTTCTCGAGGGAAACAGGAGTAGAGTGATGCATGCCTTCAGCAGGAGCCGCCTAGGGGAGACGCCTTTTGTTCCACAATGGGGAGATGCCTCGTTAAAAACCTCATTAGGAAAAAACCCTGTGGGAAAAAAATCCTAATGAGGGAAAAAGAGTACACCGGATGCCCCCAGAATGAAGCAAAAGGAGTGCACCCTTCGGCCTTGATTGTTGAGCGGCGGTTGTGTCCGTCTGCTGAAGAGATATCCAAGATCAGCCTTAGATCCCTGCGTGAAAAAGCTAAGGAGCTTGTAAGGACCCCCCCCCCCCCCCCCCCGTTATCAAATAAAGGTGACGGAGGGGTGCAAGGCCAGGTGGGCTTGTGTGAGAGCCCCTGGCATCAAATACAGAGGCCATAGGGATGGAGACCGAGGGGTCTTCGTGATGGCCCCCGACATCAAATAAAGATATCGGAGAAATGAAGGCCGAGGGGCCTGTATGATAGCTCCCGGCATCAAATGAAGATGTCGGAGGGCTGAAGGCCGATGGCATGTGTGATGGCCCTCGACATCAAATAAAGATGTCGGAGGGATGAAGGCCGATGGGCCTGTATGATAGCCCCTTTCATCGAATAAAGATGTCGGAGGGATGAAGGCCGAGGGACCTGTGTGATTCCCCCGACATCAAATAAAGATGTCGGGGGGATGAAGGCCGATGGGCCTGTATGATAGCCCTCAGCATCAAATAAAGATGTCGGAGGGATGAAGGGCGAGGGACCTGTGTGATTCCCCCGACATCAAATAAAGATGTCGGGGGGATGAAGGCCGATGGGCCTGTATGATAGCCCTCGGCATCAAATAAAGATGTCGAAGGGATGAAGGCCGAGCGGCCTGTGTGATGGCTCCCGGCATCAAATAAAGATGCTGGAGGGCTGAAGGCCGATGGCCTGTGTGATGGTCCCCGACATCAAATAAAGATGCCGGAGGGATGAAGGCCGATGAGCCTGTATGATAGCCCCTGACATCAAATAAAATGCCGGAGGGATGAAGGCCGAGGGTTGCTGTGATGTGGAATCACGCTGAGGTCGAGGGCCGTTGTGATGTTGAGGCCGAGGGCCGTTGTGATGTGGAATCACGCTGAAGCCGAGAGCCGTTGTTGATGTAGAATCACGTTGAGGCCGAGGGCCTTTGGTGATGTGAAATCATGTAAGGCAAAAACCGTTATGACATAGAGTAATGTTGAGGCCGAGGGCCGTCTGATGTTGAGGCCGAGGGCCATTGTGATGTCCTCACGCTGAGGCCGAGGGCCATTGTTGATGTTGAGGCCGAGGGCCGTTCTGATGCTGAGGCCGAGGGGCGTTGTGATGTGGGATCATGCTGAGGCCGAGGGCCGTTGGTGATGTGAAATCATGTAAGGCAAAAACCGTTATGACATAGAGTCATGTTGAGGCCGATGGCCATATGATGTTGAGGCCGAGATCCATTGTGATGTCATCACGCTGAGGCCGAGGGCCGTTGTTGATGTTGAGGCCGAGGGCCGTTCTGATGTTGAGGCCGAGGGCCGTTGTGATGTTGAGGCCGAGGGCCGTCTGATGTTGAGGCCGAGGGCCATTGTGATGTGGAATCATGCTGAGGTCGAGGGCCGTTGGTGATGTGAGATCATGCTAAGGCCAAAACCGTTATGACATAGAGTCATGTTGAGGCCGAGGG
Source organism: Cuscuta europaea (assembly GCA_945859875.1). Lineage (NCBI taxonomy): Eukaryota > Viridiplantae > Streptophyta > Magnoliopsida > Solanales > Convolvulaceae > Cuscuta > Cuscuta europaea. The sequence continues at coordinate 39,825,168 of CAMAPE010000019.1, forward strand.
CCGTCTGATGTTGAGGCCGAGGGCCATTGTGATGTCCTCACGCTGAGGCCGAGGGCCGTTGTTGATGTTGAGGCCGAGGGTCGTTCTGATGCTGAGGCAGAGGGCCGTTGTGATGTGGGATCACGCTGAGGCCGAGGGCCGTTGTTGATGTTGAATCACGTTGAGGTCGAGGGATTTTGGTGATGTTGAGGCCGAGGGTCGTCCTAATGTTGAGGCCGAGGGCCGTTGTTGATTTTGCGACCGAGGGTCGTTCTGATGTTGAGACCGAGGGCCGTTGTTGATGTTGAGGCCGAGGGCCGTCTGATGTTGAGGCCGAGGGCCATTGTGATGTGGAATCATGCTGAGGTCGAGGGGCGTCCTGATGTTAAGGCCGAGGGCCGTTGTTGATTTTGAGACCGAGGGCTGTCTGATGTTGAGGCCGAGGGCCGTTGTGATGTGGGATCACGCTGAGGCCGAGGGCCGTTGGTGACGTGGAATCATGCTAATGCCGAGGGCCATTGGTGACGTGGAATCGAATTGAGGCCGAGGGCCTTTCCTTTATAGTTCCAGGAGTCCTCTGGGTGTATGTTCCTTCTTTCAGGCATCGACCGAGGGGTTGATTCCCCGCCTCGGCCGAAAGGAGGTCCAAGTGATCCGTCCGGGGGTTCGTCTGTTAGTCCCCCGGCGCTGGGCCGTCCCTTGATTGTGCCAGGAGGTCGTATGTTAGTCCTCCTGATGTGTGTTCCTTCTTTCAGGCTTCGGCCGAGGGGTTGATTCCCCACCTCGGCTGAAAGGAGGTCCAAGTGATCCGTCCGGGGGTTCGTCTGTTAGTCCCCCGGCGCTGGGTCGTCCCTTGATTGTGCCAGGAGGTCGTATGTTAGTCCTCCTGATGTGTGTTCCTTCTTCTAGGCTTCGGCCGAGGGGGTTGCTTCCCCGCCTCGGCCGGAAGGGGGTCCAAGTGATCCGTCCGGGGGTTCGTCTCTTAGTCCCCCGGCGCTGAACCGTCCCTTGACCTTGGGGGGTCCCGTCGTCTATTTACGGTGCGGGCTAGGCTTGGTCGGTTTCCGACGACTGCCGTTTCATCCCCAAGTTTGGGGATTTCGTCACCTCAGTCATTCTTTCAGGCCTGTCGCCGTGCGTTGCGCGCCGGCGACGCGGCGAGCGTCCCGCTCCAAAAACGCGGGCCTTTTGCAGGCCCCTCGTCTCTAGAAACCATCGGCCATACCTGGGCATTTGGCCTCGAAGGGGCCGATAAGATGTCTGGATTGTGTTGTAGTTTACTTAAATTCATAGAAATACGTGGAATACAAGGGGTGCGTTGTTTGACAACGACTTTGTTAAGATTCACCGCTCAAGGCCGAGGGCTCTAGGCCGAGGGGATGGTAATGTGCCTCGAGGTCGAGGGCCCAAGGCTGAGACTAACGCCGAAGGTGAGGAACATGATTAGCGGAGGTGGCGCTTCTTCGGCTGGGGCTCCTCGAACTCCTCTCCGTCACTGAGCCTCCCGATTTCATGTTTCTTTATTGCGATGTCCCCTTCTTCTTTATCGGTGTTCTCCCTGGTGTTTTTCCTTGGGGAATTTTTGATGAATTGGTGGAGCTCACCCCGTTGAATTAAGAGTTCAATAGCCTTCTTTAACGAGACACAATCGTCTGTATTGTGGGAGGTGCTTTTGTGGTAACGGCAATAAGTGCCGCCTAGGTGGATGGCGTAGATCTCCCTCGCCGACCGAGGGTCCTTGGGGAAAAGGTCCTGCTCTTCCGCATAGTTGAGGATAGTGCTCACCGGGTGCGTGAGGGGAGTCCTCGGCATGTCCAGCCGAGGGCGCCATTGACGTTCGTTATGGCCCTGCTGGGTGTGGCTTCCATGGTCTCGGCCTCCGGCCGAGGGCACATTTGGGGCCGGCGTGTTGTTTATCTTCTTCGAGGGCTGGCCCTCGTTCTTCTTGAAGGAGTGGAGGTCGTCGGCGTCGGCGTATAGGCTCCCCCGCTGGAGTGCTCTGAGGTATGATCTTGGGGGGTCGGTGATGAGGCTCCGTGCGTAGGGGCTGCTGCGGAGAACCCCCTGGAAGAGGACGAGGAGGGTACGCTCGTCGGCGCCCTCGACCTCGTATGTCTCCTTCATCCACCGGTCAATGAAGGACCGAAGTGTTTCGTCAGGCTGTTGCTTGACGGAGAGGAGCTGGGAGAAGTGCTTTCTCGCGCGCTTCCTTCCGGCAAAATGGGTGAGGAAGCGTTGGGCAAGATCTTGCCAAGAGTCAATGCTGCCCTCGGGCAATCGATTGAACCATTCGTATGCTGGTCCCTCCAAGGTGGAAAGGAACCAACGACATAAGTATTCATCTGATGCCCCCATCATCATCATGCTGTTTTGATACCTGTTGTAGTGCTCCTGGGGGTCAGTTTTTCCTTCATAGGGCTTGATGAGTTTCCCTCGGTACTTTTCCGGGATTTGGGCCGCCAATACCCTTGGGGTGAATGGCGTCCGGGTCCGGAGCTGGATGATGGGTTCCCCGGAGCCCTCGACTACCTTCTTCTGTAATTCCTCCATTTTGGCCATCATGGCCTCGTATTTGAGGTCTGAATGAGGGGTGGAGGTGGTGGCGTGAGCTTTGTCGGCCTCCATTTCATCAAGTCGGCGTTGGAGGGCCGCAATAATTTTGTCCCGAGGGTCCTTCGGGAGGGTCTCCGCCCCCTGCGAACGAACCCGGGCCGAGTGGGCCTGGTTGATCTGGTGGCGAGCATCGTCGGCATGAAGGGGTGCCTTGCCTTTGTCCCGAGGGGGACGCTCCTCGCCTGCCCTCGAGACAGACCCTCCGCTTTCTTGGGGCCCTCGGCGGTCTTGCCCCCCTCCGAGCCGATTGAGGGCGGAAGTGCGGGGCCTTTCTCTGTTGTCATTGTGGCGGTCCCGGGACTGAACTTCCTGGGAGGCCGTGTCTTGGGCCACTACCCCTTCGTCATTCCTAACCCGAGGGATGGGGTTTCCGAAGGGGTGTGGCAGAGGGGGAAGTACGATGTTCTCCCCAACCTGGGGTTGAGCCGGAGCCAGGGTGCCGAAGGCACCCGGGTTCTGAGTTAGCGTCTGGATGAAGGCGGAGAGTGCCGAATGAACGTCGATGGTGAGGACCGGAGGGCTGACTTGGTCATCGCTCCGGTTTTTCTTCTTGGCCTCGATGCCAAGGCGGGCATCGGGGGCATTCTGCTGGATCTGAAGGCGTAGGTCGACAGCCGCCTGTTCCAGCCCAACGATGACACCGCCCTCGGGAGCCTTGTGAGAGGCTTCGGGGGCGTTGACGTCGCCGAGGGCCAGGTTCTTGTCTTCTACGTTTTTGGAGTTGGCACGTGTTGTTCTCACCATTTTGGTAGAGGGCTAGTGTTTGGCGAAGGGGGAGGGTTTCTTACTTGATCGTTCGACCTCTCAACGAGAGCACCAAATGATGGATCGTGTACCCGGGGGGTAGCTTATCCGAGGGGTTATTGCGGAGAATAACTAGAGAGAAGTCAGAGCAAACAAGTAAGAGAGAGAGTGTATATTCGATATGTATTCGGCGTGGTTTACAATGGGGGAAAGGGGTGCTATTTATAGCAGTAATAAATGCTAGATAAGGACACGTGTCAGTTTTCTGGTGGTCGAGGGGTCACCTCGACCGGGGTGGCACTGGCACTCGCATGTGGCCGCATTAAATGCGGTGGTTGGATGTGACGTTTGTACTTGGTACGGTGATCCAGGCGCATGTGAAGAGGATATTCTGTCGAGGTGGATGCCTTCGGCTGAAGGGTGCTGGGCCGAAGGCTCTTCAAACCGAGGGCTCCTACCCGCCGAGGGCTGCAGGTGCCGAAGGCTTGGTTTTCAAGCCTTGTTCTCCTGTGATGCCTCTTCTAACCGAGGGCTCCTACCTGCCGAGGGCTGCAGTTGCCGAAGGCTTGGTTTTCAAAGCGTGTTCTCCTGTGATGCCTCTTCTACCCGAAGGCTCCTACCCGCCGAGGGCTGCAGTTGTCGAAGGCTTGGTTTTCAAGCCTTGTTCTCCTGTGATGTTTCTAAGCTCGATTCCGTCACTGGTAGCCTTCGGCCATAGGGCCGAAGGCACCCCTTTACGTATTGTGGGCTGCTTAGAGCTCCATTTTGCTGGGCTTGGCCCGTTTGGGCCTATTGGGCCTGATTGTAGTAGAGGAAGTATGTGGGCCGGGGGTCCCTGGGCCATATACTCCATCAGCTGCCATGGAAACGCCGGAGGAAACAGGGAGTAGGCAGCGTTGGGGATACTCGGTCCCGGCTGAGAGGAAAACATATGTGGCGGCGCTGTTACGGAGAAGGCAACGTTGGTTACGGCTGCGTCGGTGGAGGCGGAATGGGCCGGCGCCGTGATTGAGGAAGAAGAGAAGGTGGCTGCGGTAGAAGCGTGCAGACCTTCGGCGGAAGTCATCGAGCGGAAAGAGGGTTTTAGGAGAGAGAAAATTTAGGTCTTTGATACCATGTGAATTAATGGAAAAGGTTACTCTCTGAGGAGCCCTGACAGATATATTTATATTAAAGAGAGTTTAATGTAGGGAAAAGGGGCAAATAAGGCCACGCACTAACCAAAAAAGGTCAAATAAGGCCTTATTTATGAGGCTCTGTACGGCTTTCGCCATTTTGGGTGGTTCTCGGTGGAATTTTTTGATTAAGTTTTTTGGCCATCTTATTCATTAAGTCTAGTTTACTCATACCAAATTTCAGATAAAAATTTAATCGAGAAGGCATTCAATTGAATTCTTGAAGATAACTGCGCTTTTAACTGCGCAATTATCTTCAAGAATTCATTTGAATGGCTTCCCGATTGAAGTTTTAGCTTAAATTTGGTATGAGTAAACTAGACTTACTGAATAAGATGCTCAAAAAATTTCATCAAAAAATTCCACCGAGAACCAACCCAAATGATGAAGGCCGGACAGAGTCTCATAAATAAGGCCTTATTTGACCTTTTTTTGTTAGTACGTGGCCTTATCTGCCCCTTTTCCCTTTAATGTAAAATACAATACTAAGCCTCTAATAATTCTTTTATTGAGGCTCTATGTGGCTTGCCCGGAACTAATAATATTTACAAATATAGATTTTTTCATATCCGGTACTTTTTTAACCCTAGGGGGTCAAGGTGTGGCCCAATGAGGGCTGGGAGGAGTGTATGATAAAGAGGACTGGAACTTACTCCATGTAGTTTCGAATTCAAAATCTTCTGTATGGGTGAGTGAGTCAACGACCAACTAAGTTATTTCATATCTGATAATCTGATTGTATACGGAGTATGTTTTTGCATACTAGGTAAAAATACTTTCATTAAAATTTAAGGTACATGTTTAAAATTGCCTATTTCAATTGGAGTAGAATAGACTGACCTTAAATGTTCTTAATTAAATTGCATATTCAGAGATCTAGAACGAAGTGAACTATTTTAGGTAGTGTAGATGTGTCTAGCAAGATGCTTTAATTTTAGTGCATTAAATCTTTGTTTATGTTGAGTGATTAACGATTACATTCCTATTATGAATTATGATAGTATAATAAAATAAAATAAAATAAAATAAAATAAATTGGAAAAAATAAAAATTTCAGTTCATTATGAAAAAATGAAAAAAAAATGAAATTTTACTGAAAATAAATAAAATAAATTAAAACTTTGTTTTAACCTCGTTACATTAGTAGAATTTCAAAATCAGTTTTACGTGTTTTAAGAAAATTATCTAAAAATGTATAAACATTTAATCTGAAAATTGATAGCTGATAATTGAGGTTACTAAAATAGAACGATGATAGTTAAGATTGTTTATGGTTTATGTTTAGTTATCGTTTAAATGTAACATGTAATATTAGCAAGAGACCAACCGCAAAAAAAATCATAATAGAGATTATTAGCGATTGAAATTAGTATCATCATTTTTTCCTAGGAAAACCTCTATATCTATGTAGTCACACTTTAACAGTTTAACTAGTTCATCTTTAAGTTTACAATGACTAAGAACTCTAACGGGTCTATGACTGTACAGACGCTCCAACGGTTACAATTTACAAACACCAGCTACTACGTATGTTTTAAAATTTAAATTAGACTGTATTACTCCCTTTTCCAACGGTCGTATTCTTCATATCATCTCTTTCTCTAGCAACCTGATTGACTGATTCCCCTAATTCTTAACCCTAAATTCTGGAAAACATCGTTCCAGAAATCAGACAATTTGAATTCCAAACAAAAAGAACACCAGGAGTTAGAACGTTTTGATGGGCATGGACGGACCGACTTTCAGAAAAGCGGATTCTTTATCGAGCACTACTGCACTCCCCCTGCTGTCCCCTCCCGGTAAGAACGAAAAATTCCCCCCTTTTAAAGATTTATGAGGAACCGAAAATGGAAGAACCCTTACATGTTTCATTTGATGCCCTTTTACTCTTCCGCTTTAGCGTAAATGAACGTTTTGATGTATATGTAAGAATGTGAAAATGGTGTAGAACGCTGTGAAGATGATTATGATCTTGAATCTCAAATGAAACTGTTTTTGCAGTATTTATCATTTAAAGAAACTTCTAGGGTTAGAAATAAACTCAGAGCTGAGACATTAATGGCCGGTTTCTTATTACAATCTCTTATTCAATTTTCAATAAATATTTTTAATTGGTACTCCTTTTTTCTTTTGTAAAGGAGCAGGAAATACAAATGAGAATTTGAGGAACCGCTTGAAACCACATACTAAGCATTTCATGTCATCTACCATATCTGCAACTTCTAAGAGTGCTATCAAGAAAAAGAACATTTTGGGTGAAAGGAATGAAGCAGACTCTTCTTATACTCCTTCCAGGAAATCCCCAAGTAATACACCCAACACTAATGTCATACAAAAATCTTCATTAGCTAATTCGTCCCAAAATTGCACCCCTGAGCTGAATGATGATTCATCTTCAAATATGTATGACCCTATAACGAATTACCTCTCCCCCCGGCCTAAGTATTTGCGCTACAAACCGAATAGGCGTCGTGAGCTCTTTCTTGAACTTGAAAATAAAAAAACCACCTCTACTGATGATGAAGGTTCAATGGGGCACGACCAGGGTCTGCCTCTTCCACCCCAAGATGATACTCCACACCTTGAAAACAAAGAGAATGCACAAGAATGTGGCTATGATGTGGAATCAGATGATGAAGCAGTGAAGAGCTATAAGGATGAAAAGGAGGAAGAGGAGGAGGAGGAGGAAGAGAACGAAGAGGAAGAAGGGGAGAAATGGTTTGAACACAAAAGATGTAGTTTTAATCGGTTGTTGAAATTTCTGCTTTTAACAACACTTGTGCTCTTATCTCCCTTGTTTGTATCTTGGATGGATGATCCTCCATCTTCACCACCAGCTGAAACGGTTATGAATGGCTTCTCTGAAATTTATCATGGATTTGGAGTTCTTCCTTTTAATGTGAATGGAAGTGTCAGTGAACATCTTAATGAAATTGAACTGTCACCAAGCATTAATCTTTGGAAATTGGATGATACAAAAGAGATTGGTATGTTCTCTGATGTTGCAGAAGTACAATTGCTTGAGGATGAAAATGATATCTTTACGGGAAATAACAATAGGACCAGTGAAGAATGTTGTGTTCAAGAACTGGAGAAAGAAACCACAGGAACAGATGAAAATGAAGCTTTTGATCAATTCTCTGTAGCAGTAGAATCTATAGAAAACAACATAGTTGATCCTGTTGATGAAATGGAAGAGGGTGGTTCTGATCCACTAAAACAGTATGAAGTTGGGGAAATGACTCCTGAGTGGCTTTCAGAAAATGACAACCCTTCTGGTGTAATTCAAGAATCTGTTGTGGTAGAGCCGACAGCTTCAAAAGAAAGCATCACTGAAGGATTTCTGGAGGAGACTGAAATAGAAACAAATGATGAAGATACTGTTCCAAGTAGTATATTGTCTGAACAATATACCAAGGAATCTGCTGATGTTGCTATGAACAACAACATACTCCAACAGATTCAACAACTCACCCCAGCAGCTGCTTATATCGCCACTCTCTCCCTCCTGATTCTTGCATATGCATATTCTGCAAGGCACCCAAGAATTCCTCCTCCTGAAAAACAATCAAAGCCTGTACTTGAACCAGAGACTCCGAATGTTGATGAGAAAATTGAAACCACTGCAAAAGCTTCACCATTGATCGGTCCTCCTGTTGAAGAATACCATAGGTACTCCAACTTGCTCCCCTCTCCTGAGTGCATCTCATCATATAGAGTGGAAATGGAGGACAACCCAGAAACCAATCAGCTTTGGGGCGTAAGTAGAGAAGACTCATCTTTTTCGCTTCTGCCCTTGAAAGACTCAAGGCAAGAGTTTAGTGGCAGTGGCTACACAAAATCTGTAGAGGTGGTTGAGCTTCTTGGAGAGCTCGTGATTGGAGGAGAAGAAGTCAGCAGCAGCTCTTTAATGAAGAAAAGCAAACTGCTTTCTGAAACTGAAGAGAGTAGCTATTCCATTTCTCACTTCAGTGATGGATCGCCAATGAAACTTCATCATCATCCAATGGAGACTCCAATATCTGATTCCTCCTCATATGAAAGATATTCCACTGATAGGAAACTACCTCCCAAGAAGAAAGAGGTAACTTTCATTTTATACTTCCATTTCAGATTTTGATTACACCACCGGTTTTTTCCCAATACTTTGAATTCTTATTTTTCACTATCATGCCAATGACAGGGGAGCAAAGATGGAGAGTCCACCAAGAAGGCGACGATCACAACTACTCCAGTCAGGCGTTCCACCAGACTCAGAAACAGAGGAGCCATGTCTTCCATGTCTTCTCCATAAAGATCTACCCTAATCTAATTTCAGCATATTGATTACTCTAGAAAGCAGTAGCAGCTTGTGCTGTTTTCATAGGCTATAGTAGTTGTCTTTCTTTTAAATTGTTGATAAATGTAATATTGGATGATTCTCTAGTTATGTATTTTTCTGTTTCCCCACTTCTGCTTCTTTCATTTCTCTTGGGCTTTTATCGATTCTTGGAAACACCTATAACTAGATTTTATTGATTCTTGGAACATTAAATAAATTTAGTTAATTATTCTTATAACTATCGCTCCCCCCCTCTCTCTCTCTCTGTATAGAAACAAATAAAAAAGAATTGTGTTTAACATATAATGGGTTCTCAGTAACAGGAAGCAGAGGGGGTCTGCTTTTTCTGCTGCCAATGAAGCTTCTTCTTTCTATTCTGCTTGGGTATTAACAAAATTTAACATGTATCCCCGGTATGAAAATCAGAAAAATAATTAATTATTCTTATAACTATCGCTCCCTCTCTCTGTATATAGAGAAATAAAAAAGAATTGTGTTTAACAACATGTTATGGGTTCTCAGTAACAGGAAGCAGAGGGGGTCTTCTTTTCCTGCTGCCAATGAAGCTTCTTCTTTCTATTCTGCTTTGAGAAGAATATGATGATGATGAGGAGATCTTCTTGGTGGAAGCTTTCTTTGTGATGGTTGGTTTAGGTGAAGTGAAGGACTTGTAGGCATCGAAACCAGCCCCAGAACTCTTTGCAGCTGCCTTTATTCTTCTTCTTCTTTTGTATGGTGTTTCTTTCTTTGCAAGGTCTTGTTCGCTTGCCATCTTTGACAGTGATGTAAAAGATTCTGATTTCCCATTGTAAAACTTGGACAGTCCCCTCCTGCACAAACACAAATGCATCCACATTTTTTATTCTCCAATTCATTATCATCTCCATGAAAAAGCAATCACCATGGATTCAGGATTCATGGGATGTAATTGAGAAATGAGTGTGTATGCATAATACTTACTTGATGGGTAACTGGCACATGAGAGATGACAAGTCAAAGGATAAAGAAGATGATGCATCATCTGTGGTGTCTAAAGAAGATATTGTTGATGATGAGGAAGATGATGAAGAATTCTCTCCTAAGGATGATGATGATGACCCATCATTCATACTCCATGGATGATCATCTTGGATATTCTTTGTATACATAAACCATTGATCTTGAACAGCCAGTTGATTCATCTTTGTGAAGAAAACGCCAACTTCTTGAAATCTTGAATTCTTTGATATGATTAAGATAAGAAAAAGAAACGGATATATTTCAGGATGACACATGCACATATACATGCACCTGTGAAGATGGACAATACATCTTGGGAGGGGGCATATTTATATGGCCAGAATATAATGGCGTGTGAGTGTTTGTGGATTAGTTTTAGTTACTTTTGGGACAATGAAATCTTATCACATGTTGGCTCACGAAAATCCTGTACTGCCATACACGAAGTGGGGCCACTCAAATATTATCCAGGTTGATTCCTCAAAACTAGCGACCTAAAACATGGCTAATCATTTTCGAGGTTAAAAACGTGATATATATTGATAACATTCACCTTCTCTTTTTAGGTGATTATATAATTTATATTCATCCATTTGTAATTACGTTTTGTTTATAATGTTTTACCTGAATACATAACCATAAACCTCATAAAAATAATGATACACACGAGTATAAGGATTGTCACTATTTGGTTGACTGAATTATCGTGATTTACATCGTCACATAAATCTTGTCGGTTGGGGCGTGAGCAGCCCTTGAGATTGGGGATTCAACCCTTTCAGAATACGTTATATACGTACAAACTGCGTCTATAATAGATTATTTTAAGTACAATCAGAAGCATATATGAAAATTAAAAGAAAAATAATGGTTCTACACATTTTTATGTATGAACCGGTACACAAACAAAAGATGTTTATAGACATGTTTTGCATGTCCTACTAATCTTGTGATTAGCCTGACTTTTCTATGAAATAAAAAAAAAATCCGCAAATTGTTCTTAGTTGAAATGAATATAAGTGATAATTGTGTCATCATGTTTTGGGTTTTTCTTCTTTAATTTATTGAGAAATATAATTTAAGGGAGTTTAAATGCGTTCAATTGGCTATTAATCACCTATTACACCATGACTTTACCTACCAAACATGCTATAATTTTGACTTTTGGTTTTTCCTTTTCTCCTTTGAAAATGCATGTAGAAAGCAGTACAATTTATAGGTATAAAATTCACCAAATTGAAGAAATGTGGATATACGATAACACTGCACGTTTCATATCACATCTGTTTTTTAGATAACTCTAAACTAAATGAAAGTATAACGTTTATTTTGGAGAATTGGAAAAGAAAATTCATCAAGATAGGACTGATAGGAGTAAAATATATACAAAAGGGTTAATTATCAAAGACTAAAAGTTACTCACTTTGCACAAATAAGACCAAAAAGTAAATTAAGTTTTCATAGGACTAATTATTTGTGTATTTGACAAATATACTCTTATAGCTATTGAAATTTTTAACTCATAATAAAATAAAAATAATAATAATAATTCGTAAAAAATACTAAAAAATTAATAAAAATATTTTGATTATAATAAATTATAAATTTATTTATTTTCAAGAAAAAAAATACTAAAAAAATATAAATAAAATTCACCGCCGCCTCTGCACTACCACCTCCGGTCACCAGGGGAAAAAATGCCAAGCTCATTACGAATGTCATATTTATGGCAGAAAAAATGAAATTGTTGGCATTCTCAAAGAGAAATATGTCATGTTTTTGGCATTTTCAGAAAAAAATGACAGTTTTTAGGAAAAATGACATTTTTTTCACCAGCCGGAGATGGTGGTGCAGGGAGGTAGTAGAGGCGATGGGAAAGACATCCATATTTTTTTCAATTTTTTAATGGGGTTTTACTATTTTTTATTAATTTTCAAAAAAAAATAAAAAATTAAAATAAATAACTTTTTTTTTTATAAATATTTTATAAATATTTTTTTATTTTTCTACGAATTTTTGAATTTTTTCGAATTTATTATGAACATTTAATTAACTCATATTTAAAAAGCAAGGGTAAGAATGGAATGAAAAAATAGGTATGTTACCAATAGGACTAATATGGTCCTATTTTGAAAAGAAAAAACATAGTAAATCCTATTTTGAGTTTTTATCATAGTTTTAGTCCTATTTGGAGTAATTTCTATATGTACAAACTAATGGATGAATATTATCTTCCAACGAGATTAAGATCTTATTTGGTTATACTTTGTTGTATTTGTTTCATTGTAAATGTTTTTATCTTGTTGAAAAGATCATATCAATTTTTAAAACGTACTTATATTCACACTTTATATCGTAGTTACCATAAAATTTACTTATAGAAGTCACAACAAATAATAATCGCATTTTTAATCACACGTATAGGTTTCTTAATCTCGAAATATGGCTTATTCATACTAAAAAATTCGTGTAGTAATCCAATTATTATGGGATTTAATTTATCAATCTAAAATTGGAACAGATGATACATAGTCAAAATTTTCTAACAAACACGTCTTAGATGTGGTGGGCAGCAGGGAAATTGAGGAGGATTATTAAATGGGGTGATGATGTAAGATGGGTCCCATAGAACAATGAATTAGAAATATTTTATTAATTTTATATAAATATCTTCGTTTTGCGAGCTATTGCCTTATCTAAATATTCGATTTTATCTGCTTGTTACGGTTCACATTAATTCATCTACCAGTTAGAAAGCGGATAAGCTCTTCATGTCGGAAGGATACATATCCTCATCAGTCGTCACTAATTCACCATATTTATATCTTAATCGTATTTATTATATATTCCATACGACATATCTATTAATTAATTAAATTAATCCCGCCACTCATAATTAACATGAATACGCAATACAAATCACACTAATTAATTTCAATAATTAGTATTGTTTTTATTATCATTATGCTACGTATGCAACAAAAGTGTTCACTACGTACACACCCATAAAGAAATAAAGAGCCTATTTGATGACATTACAGCTGAATTTAAATCTATTTGATGAATTTTGAAAATATATATTTAAAATATATTTATTAATAAAATAAAGAAAAATTATATGAAAAATAACAAATATGATCTTCGACAATAATTTCAGCAAATTCAGTTAGAAAAGTAATTCGAAATTTAATTTTTTTTAATTATTGCACTATTTAGAGGCTATTTATACTTGATAAAAAGTTGGCTGATAAAATGAAAATAGCAGTCATCATGCCGCCATAATAAAAAGTTCACCCATGCCCAAACACCTATGGATTTATTAACGGTTCTAATGAATTTTTAATAACGATTCAGAATTGTTATTGTTGCAGCACCTATTAAAAGTCCGGTACTTTTAATATGGGTTCGAGAACCGTTATGGAAGTATTTTTAATGACGGTTCAATTGAGCTTTTAATAACGGTTATAGCCCGATATCGTTGCGATACATGTTAAAAGTCCAGCACATTTAATAAGAGTTAATACAGAACCGTTATTGAAACATTCAATAGTGGTTATACAACCGTTATTAAAGATTTTCAATATGGGATTAATCAACTCATATGAAATGTCTTCCTAACATTTAATTCATACCAAACTATTTCTAAATATCAGAAATTTACACAATTACACATATCATCATAGGAACATTTATCGCAACAAAGTAAACACATATCATTGCTCATAACTAATAAAATTTCACATTCACATTGTTTTGATCCAAAAATATTCAGCAAAAACTAGGTATGAGTTCACAACATTCATCAAAAACTAACTTTGAGTTCACTAACTATGAGTTCACAAGACTCATCAAAAACTAGCTAAGAGTCTAAAAATTATATCAAATATATGTAGCTTCGCAGAAAAATGACGCTCAACGCTCTCATGTCTCATTGATCTCTTCCATAACCAAAAGTTGGATGCTAAAGAATCTGCTGCTAGCTCAAATGAAAGTGAACAAAATGAAAGTAAATGAATTAGCATAAAATACAAATTAAAATCTTGACACCTGAAAAATAATCAAATACTATGTATAAGCTAAAATTTATCAACTTCATATGTGAATCAATACTAACCTACTAATTTAAGAGTAATGATGGCGTAGGTGAGAGCCCAAAAATATGACTTGAGTGATCAATGCCAGTCGTCCATATTTTTTAATTATTGCTTCTGTAAATAGATGTGAGTGTTAAACAGCCTTTAATTCAGGCCTAGCGCTTACACTTTGAAGTGCATTAGTTACACATTACAGATGAATGCTAGTAGAACATTAAAGACATTAACAAAGCCAAAACAACTTAAAAACAAAGTATATTTGATACCTATTCCAAGCCTCCTTTTAGATATTTCTCCTCTAATTTGCCATATAATTTTAGCAAAGAATACACAAAAATTAGAAAATAAATGCATAAAGATCAGTTATATGTTAACATATTCTCAATTTCTGATCATTAACAACAAAGAGCCGACCGATATGTTTAGGGATAAAGAGCTCAGTGCTAAACTTGTATGTTAGAGACTAATGAGTCATGAGTTCATTATATTTCATAGGAAGGCTAAAGACCTAAAGTTTAAGTTATAAAACTGCTCAAGTATTTATTAAAATAGTTAAGTTCAACTATCATGCTCAAACGATGTCCTATTATTTTCAATTACTTTAAAAGCATATACTTTACCAGAGGTCACCTAAAAGTCCTCACATTAGCTAACAAGACCTCATAAGTGATATGTTCTTCCCAAAGTGGTTGAGTCAGAGTTCTACAAGCTTCACCTTTCTTATCTGATTCATAATGCTTCAATAAAAACAATTTCTTTAGTGAACGAAACTTCATATAAACAACAAAGTGCTTCATCTTTAGTCCATTTACATTTCAGACGCTCTTTGGTTAGTGTAAGAATCTCATCCTTGTCCACCTTTTACTTCAACATAGACACTGCCATCCAGGAGAAAACACACAACACACATCAAGTAAAAATTAAAACTGCACCAACCTTACAAATATATGCAAAAATGAATGCTTTGTTCAACAATATATAGAAAGGTCAACCACTAGGAACACTTCTTCATATTACGCACTTGTAACTTACGACTGAGTTCAGATTTTAGAACTAAAAAAGAAGTATTTAAAGCGTTGTTGAGTCACCAAACTTGTAAGCTGAAAGAGCCAGAGCATATAGATTACCATAGGTATTTGGAAAACCTAGAATACTTTCACTACCATAACCCGTTCTCGACTAATACACTGACTTTTCATTGCATACTCTAGAAGCTGTGCAGTCATTCTTTCGACATCCTCCTATATTTGAAGTCATACAAACTGATTATACAATAAAATTCACACATGAATACACTTCTAATTAAGACAAATATGTTATTGAAAACACTCGAATTAAATTTTCTTAGTATATTCTTGCATATTACTTTCTCCATTAGATCGTTTCAAAGGCCCACCACCCCGGGTTATGAATTGATACATAGACATATATAACCTAAACATTGTAAAATCACATTGTTGAGTTTATTCGCCGCAGCCCGGAAGTTCAACACCCCTTCCGGGAGGGTTTCGTGGCTATGGGGTGATAATACAATGCAAACAATGATTTTTACGTGGAAACCCGAAAGGGAGAAAACCACGGGACTGTTTAGGCTAATGTCCAAGCCCTCTCATTTTATTGATGCTCTCCTCACCATTACAATGTACAAGTTTCCATTAATGGAGTATAAACTAGTTTTAGAGAGGGGGAGGAGAAGAAGCCATCTTTTGGGGAAGAAGACCAGGATCCTAAATAAGAAGGGGAGTCCTCCTATTTATAGAGAAAAGGGAGGAGGGTGCAAAGCTACCTTAAAGGGCCGAGTGGGCCGAAATGGGCCCAAAGGCCCAAAATAGGCCTGGTAGGCTGAAATGGCCCTCTTCGATTGGGCCCCGTACTGGGGCAATGTGTTGGGCTCCTGAACAGTAACTGACCGGGATAGTATATCCCAACACAAGTCCCCCAGTGTCTTGAGTAATGAGCGTGCGAATCTGCTCGAGAAAGTATATTCTTGCTCGCGCTCTTCCTTTGTCTTTCTTAGACCTGAGTCTTCGAGTAATCCTACTGCATGGGTGGGTGTCTGCCCCTCTGAACATAATCTGCCGGTAAGGCGCTCCCCCTCTCGACTGGATCGGGCAAGGGACGCTCTTTCCCGGACCCTCTCCCCCTGAATGTATCATGCGGGAGTAAAGGACTACAACCTGGGTTTGCTACCCGAGGACCTTAAGAGGCCCGAATCAAGCTGCCTCGAAAAATATGGATAAGACGAACACAATGCATGTGTGTATGTATGAATATATGAGATATGATGCATGAATGTATGAATGCGTGTAATGTATGAGTGAAATGTATGAAAGAGGGTGTGTCAGGCATGATATACAGCGACGAGTCCCATCCTAGAGAGGAATAGTTATCCCAAACATGAACAAGACACGATGGAGCTGAGGGGCCGATCGTGCTGCATAAAATGGTGGTCCCTATCCTGTAAGGAATGGGCGGAGCTGACCATGATCGAGGTGCGATGGCGCTGAGGGGCCGATCGTACTGCATAAGACGATGGTCGCCATCTAAGAAAGTATGGATGAGCCGACCGTGAACGGGACACAATGGCGTTGAGGGGCCGATCGCACTTCATAAGACGATGGTCCCCATCCTGGAAAGAATGGGTGAGCCCGATCGTGAACTGGACACGATGGCATTGATGGGCCGATCGTGCTGCATAAGACGGTGGTCTCCATCCTGGAAGGAATTGGGGAGTCGACCGTGAACTGGACACGATGGCGTTGAGGGGTTGATCGTGCTGCATAAGATGGTGGTCGCCATCCTGGAAGGAATGGACGAGCTGACCGTGAACTGGATACGATTGCGCTGAGGGGCCGATCATGCTGCATAAGACGGTGGTCACCATCCTGGAAGGAATGGACGAGCCGACCATGAACTGGAAACGATGGCGCTGAGGGGCCGATCGTACTGCATAAGACGGTGGTCCCCATCCTGGAAGAAATGGACGAGCCGACCATGAACGGGATACGATGGCGCTGAGGGGCTGATCGTACTGCATAAGACGGTGGTCCCCATCCTGGAAGGAATGGACGAGCCGACCATGAATGGGATACGATGGCGCTGAGGGGCCGATCATACTGCATAAGATGGTGGTCCCCATCCTGGAAAGAATGGGCGAGCCGACCATGAACTGGACACGATGGCGCTGAGGGGGCCGATCGTGCTGCATAAGATAGTGGTCCTCATCTTCTCATCGTACCTGTCCTCTAGCCTGGTCCTTTGGATCTTGAGCTGAGCTATGACGGTGTATTCTGTTAGGGGCCGATCGTGCGGCATAAGATAGTGGTCCTCATATGCTCATCGTACCTGCCCTTTAGCCCGGTCCTTTGGATCCTGAGCTGAGCTAGGACGGCGTATTCTGTGAGGGGCCGATCGTGCGGCATAAGATAGTGGTCCTCATCTGCTCATCGTACCTGCCCTTTAGCCCGGACCTTTGGATCCTGAGCTGAGCTAGGATGACGTAGTCTGTGAGGGGCCGATCGTGCGGCATAAGATAGTGGTCCTCATCTGCTCATCGTACATGCCCTTTAGCCCGGTCCTTTAGATACTAAGCTGAGCTAGGACGGCGTAGTCTGTGAGGGGCCTTTCGTGCGGCATAAGATTTTGTTCCGTCATCCGCTCGTCGTATCCTCCCTTTAGCCCGGTCCTTTGGATCCTGAGCTTAACTAGGATGGCGTAGTCTGTGGGGGCCGATCGTGCGGCGTAAGATTTCGTTCGGTCACCCGCTCGTCGTACCCGCCCTTTAGCCCGGTCCTTTGGATCCTGAGCTGAGCTAGGACGGTGTAGTCTATGAGGGGCCGATTGTGCGGCGTAAGATAGTGGTCCTCAGCTGCTCGTCGTACCTGCCCTTTAGCCCGGTCATTTGGATCCTGAGCTGAGCTAGGCCGTCGTAGTCTGTGAGGAACGGTTTGATCCTCTTGGGATTCTTTTGTTTGATCCGTCTTGGGATTCTTTTGTTTGATCCGTCTTGGGATTCTTTTGTTTGATCCGTCTTGGGATTCTTTTGTTTGATCCGTCTTGGGATTCTTTTGTTTGATCCGTCTTGGGATTCTTTTGTTTGATCCGTCTTGGGATTCTTTTGTTTGATCCGTCTTGGGATTCTTTTGTTTGATCCGTCTTGGGATTCTTTTGTTTGATCCGTCTTGGGATTCTTTTGTTTGATCCGTCTTGGGATTCTTTTGTTTGATCCGTCTTGGGATTCTTTTGTTTGATCCGTCTTGGGATTCTTTTGTTTGATCCGTCTTGGGATTCTTTTGTTTGATCCGTCTTGGGATTCTTTTATTTGATCCTCTTGGGATTCTTTTATTTGATCCTCTTGGGATTCTTTTATGTTTCGTTCTGTCATCCGCTCGTCGTACCTGCCAATTTGGCCTGGTCATTTGGATCCTGAGCTGAGCTAAGCCGTCGTAGTCGGTGAGGAACGGGTTTGTCCCCTTTGGGGATTCCCCAGGCCATATATATACATATATTTATTATTGGGCTTATCTTCGTTTCGTCATCCACTCATCTTACCCGCCCTTTAGCCCGGTCCTTTGGATCCTGAGCTGAGCTGGACCGCGATTGTGATGGGAAACGGGTTTATCCTTTTGAGGATTCCCCGGTGCCCCTCTATTTTTTTGAGGGGTCTTTGAATATGATGATGGCACCGTACCAGGGGGTCGGTGGCTATATAAAAGTGTTAGCGCTGGGATCGTATTTGAAAGAATCAATCAACGGTCCTCATCCGCGAGGAGCGGGGAAGAGGACAGTCTTCAAATGTGATGATGGCACCGTACCAGGGGGTCAGTGGGCATATGATGATGTCGGCTCTGGGGGCCGATCTGAAAGAATCAATCAACGGTCCTCATCCGCGAGGAGCGGGGACGAGGCTGGTCTTCAAATGTGATGATGGCATCGTACTAGGGGGTCGGTAGCCATATGATGATGTCGGCTATGGGGGCCGATCTGAAAGAATCAACCAACGGTCCTCATCCGTGAGGAGCGGGAACGAGGCCGTTCTTCAAATGTGATGATGGCACTGTACCAGGGGGTCGGTGGCCATATGATGATGTCGGCTCTGGGGGCCGATCTGAAAGAATCAACCAACGGTCCTCATCCGCGAGGAGCTGCGACGAGGCCGGTGTTCAAATGTGATGATGGCACCGTACCAGGGGGTCGGTGGCCATATGATGATGTCGGCTCAGGGGGCCGATCTGAAAGAATCAATCAACGATCCTCATCTGCGAGGAGCGGGGACGAAGCCTGTCTTCAAATGTGATGATGGCACCGTACCAGGGGGCGGTGGCCATAAATTGATGTCGGCACTGGGGGTCGATCTGAAATAATCAATCAACGGTCCTCGTCCGCGAGAAGCGGGGACGAGGCCGATCTTCAAATGTGATGATGGCACCGTACCAGGGGGTCGGTGGCCATATGATGATGTCGGATCTGGGGGGCGATCTGAAAGAATCAATCAACCGTCCTCATCTGCGAGGAGCGGGGACGAGGCCGGTCTTCAAATGTGATGATGGCACCGTACCAAGGGGGTCGGTGGCCATAAAATGACGTCGGCACTGGGGGCCGATATGAAATAATCAATCAACGGTCCTCATCCGCGAGGAGCGGGGACGAGGCCAGTCTTCGAGTAAGTGAGCACGTCGTGCCGAAAGGCCAGTCATGATATAAGGGTGTTGGCATTGAAAGGCCGAATTCACAAATATCCGTGTAACGGTCCTCATTATGGATGGACTCGGGTCCGGGCCGGGTCCGGGTCGGGCCTAGGCCCGGGCGGGCCGGCGGGTCAGAAATGGTGGACCCGGGACCGGCCCGTGTAACCGCCGGGCCCATTATATTTTTTTTTGTTTTCCTCTTCCTAATTAACCCCCCTCCCACCCCCAACCCCCCAAACCACCCCAAATGGCCCAAAATACCCAGCCCAACCCGAAAATTTAAAAAAATTGAAAAAAAAATAGTTATTGGCCCGAACCGGGCCCGGCCGGGTCGGGCCTTGTTTTGGGTGACCCGAGCCCGGACCGGAAAACCCACGGGCCGGGCCTACCCGGACCGGTCACTGACCGGGCCACCGGGTTGGGCCGGGCCGGGCCGGAACAGTACCGGTCCCGGGCCGGTTCCGGGTCGGGCCACCCGGCCCGAGTCCATCCATAGTCCTCATCCGCGCAGGGCAGGGAGGAATCTGGGCTTGGGGAGATAAACACATTGCTATGGGGGGCGATCGTCATTCGACATTATGGCCCACTTGCGATTTGTGATTTCTCTTCTTTAGCCGGCCTTGAGTGTCTTCGGGATTCATGTCGGGCATCATTTAACTGCTTTGTTCGGAAGCGTCGAGCGGCTTCAACTGCAAAACAAACATGGTAACAAGGCCGCACGTCCCAACAATATACGTATACGTATAAATACCTATGTGCATACCTTTATTTTCTTCTTTTTTCTTTTTTTTAAACGTTTTCGAATACCGGCCTACACGTTATCATGACTTTCGGCTCAGCTCATCGTGCGGGGTTCTTGGATGCAACCGTCCATGGCAGGGCCACTTAGTGAGTTGCCGGACGTCATATAGATACAACTGTTGGTTTGTGAGATTGTAAATTCAACCCAACGTTACGCGCATTTCCTCTGAAAGGTTAAGCGCCTCGGTACCTCGGGCCCTACGGGCCGCGACTGGCAAACAATTATCTCGCGCCTAGCGGCGTAAATGAAATTGGGGTACGATATTCGGCCGAGCATTTGATGCCGTGCGGGATCGTGTGTACCCTAAAATGAAAAGCGTCATTGGGGCAATGTCACTCGGAGACGCTCCAATTGCTAATTAAAGTCGATCGAGAGTTGGCCGTCGGGACATATTATCACTGGAACTTCGCTCGGCGTTATTTAATTTCGGGATATTTTGATCCCTAATAAAAAAAAAATGGCATAATAGGTAATGGTAACTATACTATTCTACTAGAGGCCATTCAGGTACGGTCCGATCGCTTATTAAAGCTAGTCAGGGTGGGCCCACAAGCCCACCAACACAATCATTTAAATAGAATGACGGTGGGCATTTATCAATAGAGCTTGGCTCAGCATTATTTAATTTCGGGAATCCCTGTTAAATAATTGTGATAACAAACAACAGGAAAATCCCTACCATTTAACATATTACTCCCTCCGTCCCATATTTAACTCCGGTTTTGACCGAGCACAGGTTTTAAGATAGTGGTATTTGTGTGGTAGAGAGTTATGCAGAGGAGAGAGAAATGTGTAAGAATGGTTATGAACCACATATTCTTTACCAAAAAGGGAAAAAAGAGATAAATTTGGGACGAACCGAAAAAGAAAGAATGAAGATAATTCTGGGACGGAGGGAGTAATAAAAAATGAGGGAGTTAGTACGGGACTTAGCTTCAAATGGAACGAAGTCAACGAACTAGCTGACTTGGATAAGAGTTGATTTTTTGACTTGATTGAGAATTCCAGTCAATCACTCCCTCCTTGTCCATACGATCATTACTCCTGACAAGCTACTACCAGTAGCTCCTACCAGCCCTAAACCTTCGGCATGTGGGAAGTCTGCGACCAAGAGAGTGGCTGCACGACTACTGTTGCTCCCCGTCAATTAGCTCCCTCGTCGTTTGAAGACTGCAGCGGCTGCGGAGGTCAGAGAGGTTGTCGAGTTGCGTGGATGGCCACAGAGGCTAGCCTTGGAAGACCGGCTGAACTTCGAAATACACATTTTTCTGAGCTCCAAGCCACCATTAATGGCGGAGACTCATCTGGCTCGCAGTTGAGCGGCGACGGGGTCGGAGGACCGGTCTGCGGGTTGGGGAGGTAGAGAGGTCCGCCGCTAAAGGCGTCCGCCCCGCGACCGGTGTACAGAGCTGCGGCCGGAGACTCGTTGCAACGGGCCAGCGGCCGCCAGACTTGGTCCTCTGGGGAAGTACGTCAGCCGACACACGCCGACGTTGCCACCTCCTCCGAGACCCAGCGGATTCTACATCTGAAATTTTTTAATGCTTCCTTTTTCCTGCGGATGGGTTGAGGAGCTGGGTTTGTGAGATCACCCGGATTAGGCGCCTCCAGTGTTCCGGTTGCGGTAGGGTCTGCAATAGCGGTGGCAGCGAGGTTCAGCGTGGCCACGGCGGCGAACTCGAACAGTCTCTTCCGACGGCGAACTTGGTCAGTTAGACCGCTAGACTTGGTGTTGCAGGCAGCGACATCCCTGTCTCAGATCCGGAGCTCTCCCAGATCAAAATTCCAGAATTCTTTCTTCTTCTCTGATGTAATGAGTCCATTTTCGTCTTATTTTTTTGTTGTGGAATGCACGTCCAGAGAGGTGGCACAGAGGCAACAAGAGAGCAATGAACAGTGGTGGACTCTAGCGACTGATGAGTCGGCAGGAGCCAAGGGATGCAGGGGCGGAATCGTCCTCATCTCACTCGAGGGATTCCGAGCCTACTATGCCTACCTCTATCTTTTCAAAGTCTCTAACAATGAGGTGGAGTACGAGGTCCTACTGTCTGGGCTACGACTGGCAGCCACCATGGGAGCAGAGTGGATAACGGTGAAATGTGACTCTCGTCTGGTGGTTTCCCAGGTCAAAGGTGAGTTCGAAGCGAAGGAAGAAAGAATGATGAAGTACCGAGATGCTGTTCGGGAGTTGCTCGGGTTCTTCAAGCAAGCAGAGTTGATCTGCATCCCGAGAAATCAAAACTCGGATGCAGGCCTCCTCTCAAAACTATCCCAGGGACCGCCTAAACACATTTCAAAAATCGCACGCATTGAAGAGATGACGACCTCAAGTATAGCACCATCATCGTCCATCGAGGTCCTTCCCCTGCAACCGGTCGCCTGGTGCTGGGTGGATGACCTCCTGCGCTACATAGCCAACGGGACGCTCCCCGATAAAGAAGAGGAAGCAAGGCTAGTCCGACGACGGGCTTCGGGCTACGTTGTCTTGGATGGGAAGCTATACAAGAGGTCCTACAATGGGACCCTACTAAAGTGTTTGCGCCCACATGAGGCAGACAGGATCGTTTCCGAACTCCATGGGGGCGTGTGCTCCGCCCACCAGGGGGCATGCACGATAGCTAGGAAGGTCATCCTCCAGGGGTACTTTTGGTCGACAATAATGAAGGATTGCGCCGACTATGCAAGGAAATGTGAGACATGTCAGAAATTCCAGAAGAACCCTGGCCGGCCAGCCACGATGTACACACCGATCAGCACCGCCCTTCCATTCACAAGATGGGGCGTCGACCTGGTCGGTCCCCTGCCAACCGGGTCGGGAAACCGAAAGTTCGTCATCGTCGCGGTGAACTACTTTACGAAGTGGGTGGAGGCCGAGCCACTCGCCAGCATCACGCATCTTCAATGTAAGAAATTCATATGGAAGAATATTTTTTGCCGATTTGGGGTTCCCCTCCAAATAATCTCCGACAATGGAAGGCAGTTTGACTGCGAAGCCTTCCGGCAGTTCTGCGCAGAGTGGGGCGTAGAATCCAGCAGAGTTGCGGTCTGCTATCCTCAAGCAAATGGACATGTGGAGAACACCAACCGGACGATCGTCGATGGGCGGCAAAAGAAATTGGAGGCCCTCAGGACTGTCTGGGTGGAGGAGTTGAACAATATACTCTGGACCTTCAGAACAAACCCAAGGAAGGCAACCGGAGAGACCCCCTTCGCTTTGTGCTATGGCTTTGAGGCGAGGGCACCGTTCGAGGCAGTAGTCCTCAGCCGACGGGTGGAAGAGTTTGAACCAGCCAGCAATGAGGAGAGGCTCCGAGCCGAGCTCCACCTCATCGAGGAAAGAAGAGACCGTGTCTTCATCAAAGCGGAAAACTACCGACAGCAAATCAAGGCATACCAGGACAGCCGAGCCCGACCCCGGAGTTTTGATGTCGGTGACTACGTCTTGAGGCGTAGGAAGGCGAGCAAGCCGACAGAGGGAGGTAAGCTTTCCATCAAGTGGGAAGGCCCTTACGTGGTTGACGCCATGATCGGCCCTGGAACATACAAGTTGAAGACAACAACAGGCCGACTAGTAGATCGTGTCTGGAACGCCGAGCACCTGATGAAGTTTTACTAGTAGAAAATCGAAACTTTACTTTTCTTTGTAAACTCATGTGCTCCGAACACGGGATCACAATTTGTAATTCTTCATGTGGTCCGCCCACATCATGAATTCAATATATTTTGCTAGCGATATTTTGTCTTCGAAAGAGGTCCGACCTCACTTAGCAATAAAGGGCGGCAGAAAAAAAGAAAAAAAAAGAAATAAAAAAGGAAGAAAAAGAGGTACTATGCCCCCTCGGTGTTTGGCCAACATCGGCAAGGCTCTTGAACTGAAAATAGCCAAGCGATTTTCGAGAATCCGGGCAATTTTCTAAAGTAAAGATCCAGCCGCGACAGTCGAGGCGACAGTAGGGCCGACCTCCGGGTCGAGGGCGCTCAGGATGCTGACCTCCGGGTCCTTTCGAGTGCTCGCTGCCTAACATCGCTGCCCAAGCAGCTCGCGCTCTCGCCATCCCTGAGTTGGCGGTGCGGGTCCGTTCTGGTGGATCATGCAAGGTCCGACCCTGTTGTTCGGCTATCCCTGCAGGAGTAACCAGATTATTCCCCATGTCCGGGCAAACTGGACGGGTTAAAGTGACAGTAGGACTGACCCCCGGGTCATGAACGTTCAGGATACCGACCTAAGGGTCCTCCTCGTAGGTTCAATGTCCGACCTTGCTAGCCGAACAAGTCGTGTACTTGTTGAATCCATATCAACAGCGAACAGATCACTTCTATCCGACCAGGAGGGGAACGGATAGGCTCGGCCATGCCAGCCTAACTGCCCCCCGGGAGGTTAGAGAAGCCGGATCCCCGAATAAATTGCTAAGTATTCGTAATGCAAAGTAGAGAAAAGGAGACATATGAGTTCAAAATCAAACATCCATTCGAAACACATAGCATTCAAGTGGAAAACAAAGGAAATACAAAATACAAGATCATGGTTGGACAGGCCCATCACCATCAACCTCAGGAATATCATCTAACACGCCAACCAAGTCCCGACCAGGGGCTACAGGAGTCATGTTCCCTGGAGCTGGCGGAAAGAACCAGGCCCACTCATTCGAACCACCAAGCTCCTCCTCCTGGCGGACGGCCTCTGGGGGAAGAAGGGCTATCGCTTCCACGGGTTTCTTCATGCGACTCGGAAGGCCCAGTGTGGATGGGTGAAAGTCAGGGTCGAGATCCTGCAACCGGCCATACACCTTCTGCTGCATCAAATACTTGCCGCTCTGAAAAGCATTGAGGACTTCGTGAGCGTGCCAATACTCTCCGTCGGGGGTCGTCAGCCACCTCTGCACTAGTTCAGACTGTTCCGCTTGCACCCTCGCAGAGATGATCTTCTGGAACTGCTCGGAGGCTTGGAACTCGGAGAGCGCTTTCTCGGCTCCTTGTTTGGCCGCTTCTTCACATTCTTGTGCACGCGAGGACTGCAGCTCGGAGAAGGCTTTCTGGCTAGCCCACAGGGCAGCCCTAGCTTCGCCAGCCTCAAGCTGAAGCCTGGCCTGAGAATGATTGGCCACGTGGAGTGCCCTGATGGTCTTGGCGAGCCCCTGCAAAATAGACAAACGAAAATGT
The DNA here is from genome assembly GCA_945859875.1 of Cuscuta europaea. Taxonomy (NCBI): domain Eukaryota; kingdom Viridiplantae; phylum Streptophyta; class Magnoliopsida; order Solanales; family Convolvulaceae; genus Cuscuta; species Cuscuta europaea. The sequence continues at coordinate 39,850,742 of CAMAPE010000019.1, forward strand.
TAGGGGTTCAGGGATAAACACAATCCACGTCAAGACGTGATCAACCTACCTCAATGTGTTACCGGATAGAACCCTCCAAGAGGGGATGAAACTCTTGGGAAGTCGTACATGCGAGGTCGCCTGGTGGGAGGATCGATGAACCGTAATCCACGACCGGGAAGCCTCCATGCATAATTGAGGCACTCGAAGATGGGAAGGCGTAAGTAACTGTATGTTGGGTGTCATAGCTGATCCATTCGGCCATGCTCTCATCTGCACCCTCATGTTCCTGCTGAGCGGAATCAAACTTGGGGGCGACCTTGGCCTTCTTCGAGACTTGTTCCCTTCGGCCCGGGGAGGAGGCTCCGCGCTCTTTCCCCGCAACAGTCTTAGGGGCCACATGAGTAATGGCTGGGTAGGGCTCCTCCTCCTCCTCATCGGACCCGTCCAATTCGACTAGCAGGTCGACGAGTCCGCCCTTATGCTTCTCCTGCACTGGCGTAGTTGGCCGAGGCCCAAAGGTAACTCTCATCCTTCTTGGAGGGGGGGGGGGGGGGGACTCCGTGCTCTTTCCCCTTCGCAGCTGTAAGAGCCGCAGGGACGATGATTTGTTGAAGCTCCTCCTCTTCATCGGATTCCGCCTCAACAACGAGCTTCTCAGGCACAGCCGCGGAAGAAAAATGTGAGGATAGGCAGAATAAAATACAAAGTAGCAAACATAGACCAGGGAGGTGACAATCACCTAAATACGAGCTGATAGAGTGGGGACCGCATGCGGACAATATCTCGATGGAGAACTTGAGACCATGGAGAGAGCGACCCGGTCACACTTCCGAACCCGTTCACCCCACTGAGGCAGAGGTGACGGGAGGTTGGTGTCGGATACCCATATCCATCTCTTCTTCCACCCCTTCCCTGAACGAGGGTAACCCGACCGAAACAGTTTGCTCACCGACCTCTGGGAGAGTGAGGCAAAAAAGCTAGAAGCACGCCACTGGAAGCAGCTGAAAAACAAATCAATCGTGGGTGTGAGGCCCACATCCTCACATCGCGCCACAAAGGCTGCAACGAACATGTGAGCCGCCGGAGCCAATTGACCCGGTGCCACACCCAGAAAGTGAAGGAACCGAACCAGGAAGGGGTGCAGTGGCACGACCATCCCTAGCTCCCGAAGTAGGGAGTTGGTGGATTGCTCAATATGTCAGTAGCCCCCGGAGATTCCAACAAACAATCATTGCCAATCAAACTGTATGCAATGGCAAGGTCCTCATCTTGGATACGAGGGGGGAGGTTCGCTATCCCGCTATTATCAAGGCCCCACCAAAGATTCGGGTCCTCCCGAGCACCAGAGTCATCGTCGGAATCTGACACGACCACATGTTGTGCCCGCGCTCTATCTAGAACGCTCAGTTGCCGACCCTCATGAGTAGTGGTCAGCCTAGCTGGAGCCATCTCCGGGAGAACGTCAAACCTGCAAAGACAAAAAATAGAGAAATAACAAAAACGTCAAACTGCAGGCTAACATGGAGGGCGTCATCAAAGGGAGCACCCGCCTAGGCCGCTTAGTGGGTAGTTGCAAGCTTCCTGAGCTACATCTGCCGGAAGAGGGGTGGCTGCCAGCCCCTAACCCAAACTGTCTGGCCAAGGTGAAGCCGAGCACCGGAAGAACTGCTCATGTGAGGCACCATACAACGGCATGCAACAAACTGCGTTCAAACTCATGGGGAAAGCTGGGCGCTTACCCCAACTCCAGCCTTCTACTCTATCAAAACCAGGGGATCGATGCCCAGTCTAGGTACGCATGGAAATTAAAGACAGAAGAAACATGCAGCAGCGGCTCGCCGGACAATGCGGAACCCCGGGGAGTAGAGACTCTAGCCGGGGCATCCAGTCCAGGACTCCGACCTTGGACCCGCCACCGCTGGGTGTCTGTCGAGCTGGAAGCTACATCCACAACCTTGGAAGCCGCACTGCCGCCCGGGGCGCCAACCTGCTGAGTTTGATATTGGCCTGCCACGCATCGGAGCGAAAACTCGCCGAACAACGCGAGGGGCGAAGAACACCAGCCTGGAAGCATCTTTCTGCCTGGGGATCTGTCTGTCGTGGCCTGGGAGCCTTGGCTTCCTGGGGACCTGTTTGTCGTAGTCGTGGCACCGTAGTTGGCGGCCTTGGAATTTGACTTCCAAGAATATCCATCAATGGGAAGTAGGATGAAGACCCTGGCAGTCCGATTTTGGAGGTCCAAAACACCCTTAGAGCCCAACCGCCAACGATGTACCACGAACGCCCGGTAGGCTGGTACTCCAAGGTATTGGGGTTTCATCTCAACAGGACCGCTAGCTTCCTGGAGGATACCGTCCGGTGGAGGAGCCACGCGGCGGCAAACAGCCTGGCCGCCTGAGAGAAGGACATCATCCGACTGAGGGGCACCTGGCTACCGGTCCCCTTAATGATGCCGGCCAGAGGTGGAACGACTGCCAGCCCCTGTAAATTGCGCCGACCAACATAGAGGTATAGGCTGGCCGGCCGACCAGATTCGCCGGACTGGCGGGAGACGTCGGCAACCGGCGCCCAACACAAGACGTCTGCCTGGCACGGTAGGACGACACAGTGGAGCTACCGGGTGGCGGTCAACCAACTCGACGGGGGACTGCGGCACTGGGGCGACTCGGAGAAGATGCGCGCACGCAGGAGGTCCAGGAAAGAGAGAAAGGAAAGAAAAGAAAAGGAAAGAAAAAAGAAGGAAAGAAAAAAGAAGGGAAAAAAGGAAAGAAAAAGGAAGGAAAGAAAAGAAAAGGAAGGAAAAATAAAATAAAGTCTGAAAATAATTTATGAAATAATAATAATGAATTTCAGGGATTTTTTGAAGCTGACCTGGATCCTGAAGTCTGGGAGAAAGCTTGCTGCTGGAATGCTAGAACGCTAAGGGAATTAATTTGGAGCCTTTTAAAGTTGAGTGCCTTATTCAAAATTTGGAAATCTCCATAAATTGTGGGATTGACAGAATCCACAATTATGGCTCCCTGATATGTGAATATCTTTTAATTGGCAGTTGACTTGAACTACTCCCTCTTAGCCGAGTCTACTACTCGACTAAGGGAGTGGGGGACTCGTGATGGGGTTATGGGACTAGGCCCAGAGCCTAATCGGCTCAGGCTCTGAACTTCGACCAGCAGGCCCAAGCCCAGCAACCCAAAGCTCGAGTCGGCCCAACCGATCAGGGCAATCAAGGAGCGGAAGCCCAAGAGAGCCTGTCGACCAGGCCATCGGGGAGCCTGCCCTCCAGCCCGGCCAACGGGGAGCCTGCCTTCCAGCCCAGCAGAGAACCTACCTACCGTCCCAACCGGAAGCCCAAGAGAGCCTGTCGACCAGTCCAGCGGGGAGCCTGCCTTCCAGCCCGGCCAGCGGGGAGCCTGCCTTCCAGCCCAGCGGAGAGCCTGCCTACCGGCCCAACCGGGAGCCTGCCTTTCGAGCTAGCGAGGAGCCTGTCCTTCGGCCTAGCGGAGAGCCTGCCTTCCAGTCCAACGGAGAGCCTGCCTGCCGGCCCAACCGGAAGCCTGTCGCTCGAGGAGATCAAGCGTTATGCCTGCTAGCCAGGCCAACCTGCCAACCAGCCATGAAGAGTAACAGCCAACAATCAATGCGCTATTAATTATGTGTTTGATTCTGTATTAATGTTGTAGTTAATTAGCCATTAGTATCTTTGACAGTTACTATTTGTAAATCGCCTATGAAAGGCAAGTCTGAATTTCAAATGAGAGATGCTATTTCTGGCTACCAAATTCCCTTTGCATTTTCCTTATTCATATTACTTTCCTGATTCTTGCTTGAGTATTCGTACGTAGCTTTCCTAAAAGCCTATGAGTGTCCTATTTCCGACCAACACTTCTATTTATAGTAAGTTTTCTCTGGAAGTGGTGGATAGACTTGTGAGTTAAGATAGCAATAAGATTAGCCTTATAAACTCTAAATAAGTCTTCTGGAGGAATTTCAAGATGTATGGACTTATTTAGGTAAGCAGATGGCTGAGCAGCAGAGTAGGCAGCAGGGTGTTGTTGAGGCAGCTGGTAGGCTATAATGTGAATTTGAGAAATCTGATTATAGGGTTTCACTTGGGTCGATGAGAGCTTTCTAGAAACGTACTTAGCTGACTCAAAGTATAGATTTGTGTGAACAGCAGGCTGGGCAGCAGGGTAGAGGCTACTGCTGGACAAAATGACTGTTTTGAGAAATCTGACCTTACAAACTTCTTTGGGATGTTTTAAAGAAAGAGTATAGATGAGCAGCAGGCTGAAGTGAGGCTGTTGCTGAGGCTGCTGTTGAAGAAGGTTCTCTTTCTTTAAGAACTGTCTTTGTCACTTCAAAGTACTAGTCTTGGGCTTTCTTTTCAGTATAAGAGCAGTCTAATTGGATTAGTTTAACATTTTTGCTCTTCTTATTTGATAGAGTATATATCTAGAGAGAAGTGAGAGCTAGAGAGAGAAGTGAAAGTAATGCTTCAATAGAATGATTTTGTAACCCCTATAACTACCTCCAGAGGAAGTATTTATAGGAAAAATGCGGGCTGGGCTCCCAAGCCTTGGGCTTGGGAGGCCCATTTACAACTGGACCGCTATTGGGCCGAATACAAAGCAACTGATGGGCTACATAAATGAATAAGTGTAAAATCTAGTCCTGCGAGTCCTCCGTGGCCGACGAGGGTCTGGCCGACGAGGGCACGGCCGACGAGGAAACCCTGGTTCCCTGGCTTCAGGATCATATCCTGAGTTGGCCCCTCTTCGGCCGACGAGGGTCCTTTGGCCGACGAGGGCACCGCGTAGTGGCTTGTGTTTTCTGTCCTTCTGAGTATGTGGGTCCTGGGGCCTAGACCCATATACTCCATCAGGAGTCCCCCACTCTCTAAGCTGAGATGTAGATGAAGTGAAGGAGAGTAGATTTCTGTGCTTGATGCTCTTGGCCGATGCGGGACCACGTCGGCCGTTCTCTGTCGCGGTGTTTGGTGGCCCTGTTCTGAGTTTGGCCGTTGCCTGCCCCTTGATGCGGACGGGGAAGGCTATTGTTCCTTTGATGCGCTTTGTTTGTGGATGATGAGTGTTCTGGCACGAGTGGCCGATGAAGGTAGTGTCTATCCTTGGTTGTTGATTGGTTGAGTTTCCCTTCTGGGCTGATGAAGCCGTAGGGGTTGCGTCTTTGTTTTAGGTGGCCGTTGAGGGTGTTGTGCACTCCTTTTGGCCGTTGTTGATGGCACCATATGCTTTTGGACGATAACGCGCCATATTGTCCAATCTTTTGGGGATGTTAATAGTCTGGCCGGAGATGGAGTTGTGAGGACCTTGGGGCCGTTGTGGTACATGGACGACAGTGATTTAGGTATGTTAACCTTTCTCTTGATTTCTGGCTTGAGAGTGATGTGTGGTTTCAAAGCCGATAAGTGTCATGTGATCTCAAGCTTTGCTGTGGCCGAAGGTGCACCATGATGTTATGGACGTTGTGGTGCATGTCTAATGTTGTAGTTGTGGACTTAGTATATTTTTGGATTTCTTCGATTTTTGCCTACTACTCTTGAGGCCGGTGTAGTCCCCTAGTCCCCCACTGCTTCAGGACGAAGAGTGATTGAGGGGTGAAGGAGTAGCTTGAAACCTAGGCCGAAGCGGGATCCTCATACTGCCCTTGGATCCAACCCTTTGGCGATTTCCTGACCAAGGTAACCCTGTGGAAGAACCCTTGGACGCAGGTCGCTTTTCAAAGGGTTATCATCAAGGGTTTAGTGCGAGGGCCTCATGGTCGTTCGGTTCCTTTCCCTTGTGGTTTTGTGGACGTCGTATAGCCTTCCTTTGCATAATGTGTGGCCCTTTGAATGGCCGATACGAGTGCTATCTGGGTAGCCGTAGGCTGTGTTGGCCGTTGAATGCCTTGGCCGTTGTGGGTGTTATTTTTCCCTTCTTGATCCGTAGGGCCTGCTGAGGTGGTGGGCCGCTGATCTGTGGGGGGGTTTGGCCTGTGGACAGAATGGTGGCATCCCATTGGTGGCCGTTGGTGTGGCCACTAAGGTGATGCCACGTGTAGTTACCGTTAGGAGGGTGGGCTATAAATACCCTCCCCGTTCTGAGGACAGGCCTCATTTGCATTCTGAGTAACGAAGTGCTGCCCAAAATTTCTTAGAGAGAGAGCCTTTGCTGAGTGTTCTTCACTTTCTTCAAAACTTCAAGGTTAGTTCTTCAATCCGTTCTTCTACTTCTTTCATATTTTGCTCGTTCTAGACTTTGATCCGGTGTTAGTCACAAAAACACTTTAGATCTGAATTAGTTCCCCTTAGTGCCTTAGGATTTGTTAAGATGAAATCCTTAAACGAGGAGTATTACCCGTACGACGACGAGCCTTCCGTCAAGTCTCTTGACTATGATGTGATTGAGGAGTGCGCCGAAGAGATCGAACACCTGAGCCCGTACAAATCCGGGGAAAATGCGGACGAGGAGGACGAGGACGAAAGGTCCGCTTCGTCATCTGAGGGTGAGGACGTAGGGGCCTCCCGCGTAGTGGACGGGGCGTCCGCTTCTACTACCATTCTGTGCCCGAAGCCGGTGTCTGCCGTGAAGGGGCTGCCGCGGCCGAAGAGAAACAGGCGGCCGAAGAAGGGGTCAGGTTTCTCTTACCTGGAACTTACCAACATTTTCCTCATCAAGCCGGAGAGCAGTGCCGCTGATTATCTGGTCGCACAGATGTTCGTGGGGCCGTTTGGGAGGGTCAGGGCGCCTAGGCCGATGGACCACATGCTTAATCCGCCGCCGGGATATTTCGGGGTGTATCCGATGAGCTTCGCCAAGAGGCTGAGGTTTCCCCTTCATCCCTTCATCCAGGAGTACCTGGACATGGTGGGGCTTCCGCCGGCCTTGCTGACCCCTAATAGTTACTCGCTGATGGTGGGGTTCCTTCTCCGTTGTGCGGAGTTGGGCTACAGGCCGACAACGGCCCTCTTCATGAATCTCTACCAGATTGGCCGAGGAAGCCACAAGAATTGCGCCTGCTACGCCACTTTGCAGCAGCTGCCGAAGTAAAGGACTTTCACGGACTTGCTTTCATCCATACACGGTTAGAAGAGCAAGTTCGTCTTCGTGTCCCTGGGCGAGGGTGGCACGGAGTTCCCCTCCGTCGGCCATGATGGAAGGTTTACTCTTCTTGACCCGCCCAAGAGTTCAATCCTCGATGCTCAGGTGGCGGCATTCTTGGAGGGGGGGGGGGGGCGAGGAGTGTGAAAGACTACATCACGGAGTACAAGATGACCGATATTGGCTTCTTTAGATACTTCGTGTATGGTGACAAGGAAGACGACCTCCAACTATGGCCGAAGATGACCACGACCTTCGAGGAGGCCGACGGCCCCGATCTGGGCGTTCCTGCCGAAGCTAATGGTAATACCCCCTACGGCGTCCTCATTTTGCTTTGTCTTCTTATTTCGCTGACTTGTTTCTTTGTTGTGCAGACTTCGTAATGGATCGACGATCCGTGATGAACAAGGCCGTTGCAAGGGCCAAGGCGGAGCTGGCCGCCAAGAAGGCTGCGGCGAAGGCCGCTGCTGGTGGTGATGTGACGAAGAGGCCACCTCCCCAACCGAAGAAAAAACGGCCGGCAGAGGAATCCCAGAAGAAGCTGACTGAGGCCGGTATGCAACCTGCCAAGAAGTCGAAGAAAGCTTTGTCCTCTGCCACTGCCGATGAGGCCGGCGTGCTAGCCGTCCCGATTGCGAACGAAGGAGGGTCCAGTGCTGCTGCTGCCCTCATGGACCTTGGCTCTGGTCTTTCCGGAGGTGGTTCTCAACCCCTTTCCCTTGCCGAGGACTCCCGGACGAAGCGGTCCGGCAAGGAGGTGGCTATGTCCCTTTATGCTCATGGAGAGCAATAAGAGGCAGCAGCGGGAGATTGCCCGCTTGAAGGAGTTTGAGGAGAAGGCAGCCTCGGCCGATGAGGCCATGAGCTGCTTGGGGAGGCTGCGGGAAGATTTTGCAGCCTTGCAGAGAAGGGCTGATGAGGCCGATGAGGCCAAGGAAGAGGCCCTGGCCAAACTGGCCGAGGAGAAGAGTGCCCGCGAGGCTGATCGTCTGCGGGCAGATGAGGCCGAGAGGGCCAAGGCCGAAACTGAGGCTACGGCAGTGAAGGCCGCTGATGATGCAGTGGCGAAGTTCCTGGCCGAAGGCTGGAGGGCCGACGAGCGCCTCCCCTGGTGCTATGAAGTCGTAGCGGCCAAGCTTGAAGATTGGGGGCAGAACTCCCCTGCCGGCCAAGAATATTTTTTACGGGAAATGTCCATGTACTACAACATGGGCCAGCATCGGATGCAGAGGCTCATCTATCGGCGGCTGAGTCGCGCTCTCAGAACCCTGAACTATACTCGGGGTTGGGCCAGGCGGAACATGCGGCTTCCTCGACTAATGAAGGATCCGGAGGAGCAGATCAACCTTCCTCTATGCGACAGGCAAGCTCCCATAGAGAGTTCCGGCCTTGGCGAACCGGAGTATGAAGAGGACGATTACTTGGACGACACCACCACTTCCGCCGTAGAGGCCGGCCCGGATGCTGAGACCGAGGGTGGTGCCGAGCTTGTCGCTGAGGAGGACGTTGCGGGTCATGCTGCCGACGAGGCCGCTACGGAGGCATGATCGTCCATAACTGTCTTTAACTTATAATTTGTCATTTATGTTTCATCGTTTGACTGTAACGGCCGAAGTGCCCGCCATGTAATGATTTATGTTAATGAAACATGCTTAAGTTCCTTGTTGTCTTATCGTCTTGTTCTCTGTTTGGTTCCTCTATTTTTTTTCTTTCCAAAATTCGTCTAAGTGTTTTGGAATTGGGACTTAGGAAATTCTCTAAGTACCAGGGCTTCAAGTGGGTGGGTGTTCTCATCGTCTTGATGTTAAGCCCCCTTTCACTGTTGACCGATGTTTTGGAAAATTTCCTAAGTGTTGAACCAAATGCCACGCGTGGTGTTCTTGTCGGCCCGGTATTCTTTGTGGCCGCTTTGTTCCCATCCCCCTTATCTAAATAGAAGGTCGGCTTGGATTTCTGTGCTGTGACCGATAAGGGTAAGTGACCTTTGCCGTCTGAGTGTCACGGTCGAAGTGGTCCTCTATGGGGTTTGGCCTTTGGAGTGCACGGGTTGGTTTTCCCCTTCGGCCTTGAGTGTTTTTGTTTCTTGCCTTAGCTATTTTGAACTTAGAAATTTATCTAAGTGTCAATACAAAACATAGGTAACTACCGCACTGCAAGTATTCAGGTGCCCGCTTCATCTCAAGACTGTCCCCTCGATATTCAATACTTTGGAGATTTCTCTAAGTGTAGTTTCTTCTGTGTGGTACCGTTGTCGGCCACGCCTTTGGTATTTGTGTTTTCCGGAAAACTTTCTAAGTGTTTGAAATCCATTGAGTGTCAATTTGAGCAGCTGCCTTAGTCGTAGTGTCTTTAACGATTAGCAAGACCTTACCGGCCGTTGCCGAGGCCGAGACGGGCACCTATAGGTATTTGAGTGCCCGCTTCATCTTGAGGTTGTCCCTTCGTTGAGGAGATTGCCCAAGTGTTAGGCCATGTAGTTTGTCTGCTTAGTATTGTCGTCGGCCAAGTTGGGCGGTGTGGCCGATGAGGGTGCCCAGGTGTTTGCCTTTTCCTTCACGTTTGCTTTCCTCAAGAAATTCTCTAAGTGTTTAGAGTTCACTCAGGCAACTTTCTTCAGAATTGTTCTAAGTGTTTTGGAAATCACTTAGACAAATGTCTTGGAAGATTTCCAGCTTAAACAACCGCCTAGGTTTTACGCCTGTAACGGTCAGCAGGAATGTTGTGGCCGGTAGGGGTTGCCACTCGTGTTTAACTTTCCCACAGGTGTTTTAGTGCCCGCTTCGTCCTGGGCCTCCTTTCCGGTGGTCAACTTTAGGATTGTGTTTAAGTGTGAAGTTATGATTCCTTGTTTTTCATGCTAAGTGTTGGCACTTCAGGTGGTTATGGCCGATGAAGGTTACCACCCTCGTTTCACCCAACCACTTTGGTTAGGGTTTTATGGGCGCATGCTCCTTCCTTGACACTTTCCTTGTTGTGGGTGGCCGCTTCGTCCGTGTTACCTGTTGGTAGTGTTACCTTTGTGTTCAACTAATATGTACTTAGCCAAATGTGGCTGATTTGTGGGGATTTATTTTTACTGCTCGAGGCCGGCAAATGCGCGCAGTCATCGGCTTCCCTCCTCTTTTTTTTGTTCCCTATTTCGGGGAGTGTCCTTCTTTCAGGCTTCGGCCGAAGGGGTCGATAGTCCTCCAGCCGGTTTGGACTTCGTTTATAACGTCCATGATCTCAGGGGGTCCCGTCGCCTATTTATAACGTGGGCTAGACTTTTGGTTGGTTTCCAACGGCTGCCGTTGCCCATCCCTGAGTTTGGGGATTTTGTCACCTCGGCCATGATTTCAGGCCTGTCGTCCTGCGCTCAGGCGCGTGGACGACGCGGTGAACTTCCTGTTTCAAGACGCGGGCCGTTTGCGGGCCCATCGTCCTGGGGACATCGTCGGCCCTACCTGAGTGATTTGCTCTGAGGGGCCGGTACGACGTGCTCTCTCAGCTTGGCCTAAACCTTTCGCTGATACAAAATACAATGGGGCATACCTGAGCTTTTCGCTCTAAGGCTGCAGATGTGAAGCACCACATCGGCCATACCTGAGCCTTTCGCTCTAAGATGGCCGATGAGGGCGCCTGTTAATGTGCTACTTGAATTCCAAGAAATCAAAGGAAACATGATTTTTATTCAAAAGTGGCTCAAGGCCGAGGGTGGCGTTCAATCAATAACCCGTAAAAGGGTGAGGGCTTCGCCGGCTGCACCTCCTTCGGATTATTGATAAAACTTCACCAAATGGTGTACATTCCATGTTCGTGGTACATTGGTCCCATTGGGGCGTTTAAGCTTGTAGGTACCGGGTTTCACCACGGCACTGACGATGTAGGAACCTTCATACTTCAAGGCCAGCTTGCCTCCTTCCGTCGGCTGACTTGCTTCCCTTCGGCGGAGGACGTAGTCCCCCACTTGGAATTCTCGGGAACGTACCTTGGCGTCATAGTATGATTTCACTTGACGCCGGTAGTTCTCTGCTCGGATGAATGCCTGTTCACGTCTTTCGTCGACCAGGTGGAGGTCGATTTTCATGTTTTCATCGTTGACCTCTGGGTCATACTGCTCCACTCGTCGGCTAGGAATGGTGACCTCCGTGGGTGCTTTTGCTTCAAAACCATAGCACAGGGCAAAAGGTGTTTCACCCGTTGCCCTCCTCGGCGTAGTACGATAGCACCACAGGATGTTGGGGAGCTCGTCGGCCCAACTTCCTCCTGCGTCCTGTAGGTTCTTCTTTAGCCCCTCCATTATGGTTCTGTTGGCGTTCTCAACCTGCCCGTTGCCTTGAGGGTAGGCAACGGAGGAGAAACGGTGCTTTATTCCCCATTCTCGAAGGAGCTCTTGGAAGGGTGCCGCTTCGAACTGGGTGCCATTGTCGGGTATGATCTCTTGGGGGACACCAAAACGGGTGAGAATGTTCTTGTGGACGAACTTCTGACACCTAGCCCCCGTGATGCTGTCCAAAGGTTCCGCTTCGACCCACTTGGTGAAGTAGTCGACTGCGACGATGATGTAGCGGTTGTTGCCAGCAGCTCTTGGTAGAGGGCCGACCAGGTCAATCCCCCATCTTGAAAAAGGAATTGCAGTGCTGACGGGGGCGTAGTTGACGGCTGGCCGACCAGGGGCCTTCTGGAGCACCAGGCACGTGGTGCACTTCCTTGCTAGATCCGCGCAATCCCGCGCCATCGTCGGCCAGAAATAGCCCTGGACGACGAGACGCCGGGACATACTAAAGGGGCCCTTGTGTGAGGAGCAAACACCGCAATGAACTTCTTCCATGGCCACATCGGCCTCATCCTGGTGTAGGCATCGGAGGAGAGTACCATTATAGGACCGTTTGTAGAGTTTGCCATCTTCAATAGTGTAGCTTGGGGCCCTGAGTTTGGCGAGCTTGGCCCTCTCCTCGTCCTGGGGTAGCTTCCCCGTCGTGATGAAAATGGTGATGTCGGAGATCCAGTCCTCCGGTCGTTGTTGGATGCACAAGATGGGACTGGCATGGATGTTGGACATGCTCAGCTCCTCGATCTTGGCTAACTTGGAGATGTGCTCCGGAGTGTCCGAGCTGAGTTTGGAGAGGATGTCGGCCTCAGCGTTCTCGGCCCTTGGGATCTATGTGATCTCGTGGGTTTCGAACGCCTTCAGCAAATCCTCTGCCGCCTGTTTGTATTGCTTCATCCGGCCTTCCTTTGCTTCATACGTACCCTCAACCTGGCCCACCACAAGCTTGGAGTCGCACCTGATTCTGATGTGCCTGGCTTTGAGGCCGGCGACAAGTCTAAGGCCGCTGAGGAGGGCCTCATATTCAGCTTCATTGTTGGATACCCTGAAGTTGAAGCGGATGGCATAGTAAGCTCTGAATCCTTCAGGGGATATGAGGACGACGCCGCCCCCGCATGATTTCGCGGCTGATGAGCCGTCGGTGAAGAGGACCCATGTGTCATCTGGCTCTGGCCCGGGGGTGGTAACGGTTGTCTCCCTTGCCGTGCATTCGGTGACGAAGTCGGACAAGGCTTGCCCTTTGATAGATGGCCTTGGCTTGATCTCAATTTGAAATTGGCTGAGGAAGATCGCCCATTTCACCATCCTTGAGGGGCTAGTGGGGCTCCTCATGAGTGCGCCAAGGGGCTGCTGGGTCAGTACATGGACGGCATGGGCCTGGAAGTAGTGCCCCAGCTTTTTCACCGTATGGACGATGGCTAGCACCGTCTTCTCAATGGGGGAGTACCTGAGCTCGACCTCCCTAAGTGTCTTGCTGATGTAGAAAATGGCCTTCTGCACCCCTTCGTCCTCACGGATGAGCATGGAGCTGATGGCCAACGTGCTCACCCCCAAGTATAAGAAGAGGGTTTCGCCGGCCTTGGGCTTGGAGAGCACCGGTGGGGACGAAAGGTACCTCTTCAGCCCTTCAAACGCTTCCTGGCACTCCGTCGTCCATTTGAAGCTGTTTGTTTTGCGCATGATCTGGAAGAAAGGGAGAGACCTCTCAGCTGACTTGGAGAGGAAACGACTCAGGGCCGCCAGTCGCCCTGTCAGCCGTTGTACCTCTTTGACGTTGCGGGGTGGCTCCATGTCGATGATAGCTTGTATCTTCTCTGGATTTATTTAAATGCCTCTCCGGCTGACCATGTAGCCGAGGAACTTGCCGCCTTGGACGCCAAAGGCGCACTTCTTGTATCTTCATGCATGAAAATTTGGTGGTACCCTCTGAAAGCGTCAAGGAACGACATCAACTCGCATCCTGCCGTCTCGTCCACCAACTGATCAATGTTAGGGAGAGGGAACGGGTCCATGGGGCACGCCTTGTTCAGGTCAGTGTAATCAACATACATTCTGAATGGCGGTGGTTTTTGGGTGAGGACGACGTTGGCTAGCCACGTCGGGTACTTCACCTCCTTGATGTGGTTGATTGAGAGGAGCATGGCGACCTCCCCTTTGATGAAGTCCCGCCTATCGGCGGATAGATAGCGCCGCTTCTGCTTGACGGGCGCGGAGGTTGGATCGACGGTCAGTCGGTGGGTGATCACCTGCTGGCTGATGCCTGGCATGTCGTCCGGGCCCCACGCGAAGATGACGGCGTATGACCGTAGGACGAGGAGGATGGCCTCCCGCTGGTCCTGTGGGAGTTGCTTCCCGATTTTGAGGACCCGCTCCGGCCGGGAGGTATCCAGAGGGACTTCCTCGACCTCCTCGGCCGGTTCGGCATGCGGTCTCTCCTCGTCCTTGGCAGCGGCTGCCGTGATGGTGTCTATCCTCTGTCCTTCCCTCTCGGCCGGTCTCGTTAGCTTGAGGTAGCATGCTCTGGCTATCCTCTGGTTTCCTCTGGCGTAGCCGATGCCGCCATTGGTGGGGAACTTTAGACATAAGTGTTTCATGGAGATGATGGCCTCCATGTCCTCCAGCGCTGGCCGCCCCAAGATCAGGTTGTGGGTGCACTGGAGGTTGACCACCATGAATTCCATGTCAATTTTGGCGCGGTGGGGGCCGTCGCCGACCTCCACTGGGAGGACTATCGTGCCCTCGGCGTCGATAGAGTCCCCGGTGAACCCGGACAACGGTGTCTTGATCGGCTTCAGCAGAGCTTTGTCCAGCTTCAGCTGCCTGAAGGTGTCCAGGTACATCACGTTGACGGAGCTCCCCGTATCGATGTAAGTGTGTGTAAGGAATAAATGTATTTAGATTTTGATGATGCTAGGTTTATTAGAATTTGAAAGTACCCCATTAGAAATTGTGTATTAGAATTTCTTTTGTAAGTTTTAGCTTAGTCTGCCTGCCAGAGTTCCATCTTGCCTCTACCAGAGTTGCTCCCAGAGTTGCTCACCAGAGAAGCCATCAGAAACTGGTTATCAGGAAGATACCAAAGTTGGCAACAGAGACGGACTTCAGAGATTGGACCAGAGAACCTCTTCAGACTCTGCTAAATCCACCAGATTCCGGAAGCCCTTCCAACGGTCGTTAAACTAACGGGAAATCCCCTAACGGTTACAAACCTTTCAACGGAAGCATGGCACTGTACACGCATTAAATGCACATTTAATGTTGTACGTACGAAGAGATATTTAAAGTTGATGATTGACCATGCGAGTATCTTCACGCCCCCAAAATAACAAGTCGGAGGACCAAACGGTCAAGTCAACAGTACATGCATTTAATGAAGCTGTCTTCTACACTCCAACGGGAAGACTGCTCCCAGTATAAAAAGATACACTCTGAAGAACTAAGAAAAATAACTTTGCCAAGATAAATTTGCGTAAACAACCTTCTTGAGATTAAAACTTCATTCTCAGACAAGAAAAGGCTCCAGTTGGAAGATATACTTTCCTATCCTTTATCCAACTAGCAAACTGCAAAGTTACTCAGTTCTTCAACACTTCGAAAGCTTCATATACCTATCCTTTGTGAAGAAGCAACGTTGGAGAAAACTGATTTTATATCAAAGACTTCTTGAAAAAGAAGGGACGTCTCAAACTAGCTGGAGTAAGTGAAGTGGGGATACTTCAAGAGACTCAGTGAAACGAGATCAGCCATCAGGAAGCAGGACTGCATCCCGGGTGGCAACTAGACTTGGAGAAGACGAGGAGTGCTTCTTAAGCTCTAGGGACTAAGGCGTTGTAAACTGTTGTTTTTACAAGCTTAGTGGAACAGTGGACTAGAGGAACAAGTTGTTCCTTGAACCACTATAAAAACCCCGGTGTCATTTACTTTAAGCTTTTAATTCCTGCACTTAAGATTCTACTGACTAACTCTTAAGGTTGGACTCTGTGTCCAGCAGATCTTCCTTCAGAGTTATCAGAAAGGCACCTTGCCTTAGTTTTCTTCTAGAGGCTACCCGGACAGAAACTTATCCGCTGCCTGGTCTAGTTCTGCCATCAGAACTTGACCATCTCTGTCACCAGATTTGGACCATCTCTGTGAAGTCAGACTTGACTTGGAGAAAAGTTTAAATTCCTAAAACAGTCTATTCACCCTCCCCCCTCTAGACTGTTTCCATTACAAACGGGACCAACAAGTGGTATCAGAGCCTCCTTGTTCTTGTAATCTTTTAGGTTACTTACTAAACAAGAGATCCACTTGTTTTAGCCTCTTTAATCTCATATTATGGATAACACTCTTTCAAAGAATCTTAAGTTCTCAGTAACAAAGTTTGATGACTGGAAGATCCGCATGAAAGCTCACCTCTGTGCACTCCATGACGAAATGTGGGAAGTTCTTGATGCAGGACCTTTCACAGAGTTCACCAAGGTCAACCCTGAATACATCACTGGTAGTGGTCAACCCCAGATGATCACCAAACTGCGCCATGAATGGTCTAATGAAGAAAGGAGAAAGTACAACCTTGACAACATTGCCAAGGATATCCTCTACAAGGCCATTGATGACAAGTACTTCACAAGGATCAAGAAGTGCAAATCTGCCAAGGAAATCTGGGATACTCTCACCCTGATAGGAGCTGGAGATGAGCAAGAAAAGGACAACAAACTCACTATTGCCATGAAGAAGTTTGAAGACTTCAAACTTCTACCTAAAGAATGCATAACTGAGATGTATGCACGCTTGCTCACCCTCACTGCTGAGATATCAGAACTTGGGAAGGAACTTACTCCCAAAGAGATCAACTTGAAGGTTCTCAGAGGTCTACCTTCACCATGGAAGATGAAGGTCACTGCCATGAGAGATAGCAAGGATCTCAGAACCTACAGCACTGAGAAACTCATCTCTGATCTCAAATCCTATGAGTTTGAGATGAATGAAGAGGAGAAAGAAGAAGTTGAGGACAGAACAACTACTGCCCTCACTGCCAGCACCTCTCAGGTAAATAATTTTGACCCTTCTATTCTTTTAACTGACGAGTATATGGCGGCTTTTGCTAGGAAGTTCAGGAAATTCTTAAAGCCGAAGGATAGCAGAAGTCCACACTCTAGCAGAAAGCCACACCAGAAGTCCAAACCATCAGAAAGTAGTGGAGAGCTTCTCTGCTACAACTGTAGACAACCAGGGCACTTCAAAGTCAATTGTCCACACCCCATAGTCTCCAAAAGGCAAGGCCAGGAAGGAGAAAAGAAATACGAGCACCGAAGAAGGAAAGCACTCATCACTGAACAACCAGAGAAGGACCCCCTCTCTGAGACAGAGTCCAGCTCGGAATCAGAATCTGATGAAGCATTCTGTTGCCTGGACACAGAAACTGAAGACCTATGCCTTATGGGTCAATCTGATGATGAGGTATCTTCTACTTCCAACTCTAGTTTTTCTTCGGTAGGCAGAGCCTTTGATTCTGATTCAATGTCAGAATTTTGGGAAGAGTTTCAAGCCATACAAACCACTTATTCTTCTGTTAAAGAAGAAAACAGTAAGCTTAAGGTTGAAATCCTTGACTTAAGAAAGGAGGTTGAGATCAAAATCAATCTTCTAATTAAGGAAAGAGATCAGCTGGAAGCTGAAAATGGTTCTCTTCTAAAGAGAATAAGAGAGATAGAGCCTCTTGAGATTAAGTACAAAGCTTACCAGAAGGCCCAGTCTTCCATGGAAAAGATTGTACTTGACCAACAAATTGGCACTGGTTTTGGTCTTGGTTATGGCTCAACAGAATCAGGTGAGCCTTCTGTAATGCCTAGCACCAGAGTTGCTAAGGCAGACAAGGTCATAGTGCCACTGATTTCTAGCCCCATTTGTCAGGCTGGTGTATCTGGCACCAAGGTTATTCATGAGAATGTCAGACCAGAAAAGGAAAAGATAAAGGTTCAACAGAAACCCATTTTAAAAGTTAATGAACCTGGCAGAAGACCTAACAACAGGAAAGATTTTCAGAATACCAAAAATCAAAGACAAAACCATAACAGACAAACTCATGATAATCATGTCAGAAATGATCACCAGAAAGGCAGATATCAAGAGAAAGTTAACTTTAGGCAGAAAAGGTTGGCTGGTCAACTTAAGAAGCCCAAAGTTAATCGCCCCTATGATCTTGATAGTATATGGGACTTCTACCCAACTAAAAAGGCTATGCAGAAGTATGTAAACCGGAAGCATGATCCTCACAAGCATCTGCCCAAAGTGAATCACACTTCCGTTTACTATGACTACCAGGTGGACAATGGGTACCACCCACCAAGGTTTCACTTGATGAGACCAAAGTGGTACCGGCTGCCAAGCCTGCATGACCCCCTAGGACCCAACATTGCTTGGGTACCTAAAACTTCCTTTTAATTTTGTAGGAACTGTGTGCTGGAGCCATCTCTGAGCAAGATTGGTACATTGATAGTGGATGCTCCAGGCACATGACAGGTGACAAGAGTTGCCTAACAGAGTTCCAGAATGTCAAAGGGCCTAGAGTTACCTTTGGAGGTAATGATAAAGATGGCCAGACAAAAGGAAGAGGGAAGCTGATAAAGAACCAGATAATCATAGATGATGTCTCCTATGTCAAAGGACTGAAATTCAACTTGCTGAGTGCTAGCCAATTCTGTGACAAAGGCTACACAGTTGAATTCTCCAAAGAAGGATGCTCTGTCAAGCATGAGATAACTAAAGAAGTGGTTCTAACAGCAACAAGGAAGAAAAACATCTATGTAGTTGATTGGTCAACCGCAAAAGATGGAATTTGCCTGATAGGCAAAGGAGATTCAAAACTCAGTTGGGAATGGCACAAGAAACTGAGCCACTTGAATTTCAAAACAATCAACAAACTGACAAGGGATCACATTGTTGAAGGTCTACCCAACCTTGTATACAAAAAGGAGAACTTGTGCAGTGCATGCCAGAAAGGAAAACAAGTGAAGAACTCATTCAGACCCATTGCTGGAAACCTATCTACTGGTCCTCTGAATCTAATCCACATGGATTTATTTGGACCAGTGGAAACTCCAAGTGTTGGTGGCAAGAGATACACCTTAGTCATGGTGGATGACTACTCCAGATTCACATGGACTATCTTTCTGACCAAGAAAAATGAAACTCTGCAGAAACTGCCATCTCTGCTAAAGCTATTACAGAATGAGCAAAATCAGAAAGTCAAAACCATCAGATCAGACAGAGGAACATAGTTCGTCAACAAGGTCATACAGGATTTCTGTGACCAGAATGGTACAATGCATCAACTCTCTGCAGCCAGAACCCCTCAACAAAATGGAGTTGCAGAAAGAAGAAATAGAACCTTAAAGGAAGCTGCAAGGACCATGATTGCTGAATCAGGTCTACCCTACAGATACTGGGCTGAAGCAATCAATACTGCATGCTACACCCAGAACAGGAGCATGATTCACAAGACTCATCAGAAAACTCCTTATGAATTATGGAAAGGACGAAAACCCAACATCAGCTACTTTCATGCATTTGGATGCAAATGCTATATACTCAACAATGGGAAGGATCACCTCAAGGTGTTCCAAGAAAAAGCTGATGAAGGAACATTCTTAGAATACTCTAGCACCAGTAAAGCCTATAGAATACTCAACAAAAGAACTCTACTTGTTGAAGAATCTATTCATGTCAAGTTTGATGACCTCAACTCAGTTGAAAGCATAACTGAAAACTTGGAGAAAGCAAATCTAGAAGAATCACCTGAACTGGATCCACCAGAGACGGATACACCAGAGTTGCTAACTAACTCTGCCATACCAATTCACCATCAGAATCCCATTCTACAAGGCAAAGAGAGTGATGAAGAATCAGAAGAAGATCAAGAGAATCCAAGACAACTCCTATCTGAACCTGATCTAACTTGGTTAAGAGATCATCCTCCTAATCAAGTAATTGGTCAAATCAGAAGTGGAGTTCAAACCAGATCCACATCTAGAAGAGAAGCAATTCTTACGTGCTACATATCTCAGATGGAACCTATGACAGTTGAAGAAGCTCTTGCAGACTCAGACTGGATCAATGCAATGCAAGAAGAGCTTACTCAGTTTGAAAGGAATAAAGTATGGGAACTTGTTCCTAGGCCAAAGCACCAGAATGTCATCGGAACCAAATGGGTATTCAAGAACAAAGCAGATGAAGACGGTAACATTGTAAGGAATAAAGCTAGGCTGGTAGCCAAAGGATACTGCCAAGAAGAAGGAATAGATTTTGATGAGACCTTTGCACCAGTTGCCAGACTTGAAGCCATCAGAATCTTCCTAGCCTATGCTGCCTTCAACAACATCAAGGTCTACCAGATGGATGTCAAGAGTGCATTTTTGAATGGAGATCTTGAAGAGGAAGTTTATGTGGAACAACCACCAGGTTTTGTCATTCCTACTCAATCTTCTTGTGTCTATAAGCTTAAAAAGGCCCTCTATGGTCTTAAGCAAGCTCCCAGAGCCTGGTATGACACATTGTCCCTTTTCCTGGTGAACCATGGGTTTACTAAAGGAAAGGTTGACAAAACTCTATTTCAAATCTCTGTTGCTAATCATATTCTGTTAGTACAAATATATGTTGATGACATTATTTTTGGTAGTACTAATTCAGAACTGTGCAAGAAATTTTCTCAAGTGATGCAGAGTCAATTTGAAATGAGTATGATGGGAGAACTCAGTTACTTCCTAGGACTCCAAGTCAAACAAGTTCCAGAAGGGATCTTTATCAATCAAGGGAAGTACACCAGAGATCTGATCAAGAAGTTTGGAGTGGAAGGCAAATCATCAGTGAAGATTCCCATGAACACGTCACAAGGAATTGGTCCAGATGATGAAGGAAAGGATGTAGATGCAACAACATACAGAGGGATCATAGGATCTCTGTTGTATCTAACTTCAAGCAGACCAGACATCTCGTTCTCAGTTGGAATCTGTGCCAGATACCAATCAAAGCCCAAGGAAAGCCATCTAAGTGCTGCAAAGAGAATCATCAGATACATCAAAGGAAATCCAAATGCAGGCTTATGGTATCCCAAAGGAGGTAACTTTGAACTAATTGGTTATTCTGACTCAGATTTTGCAGGTTGCAGACTAGACAGAAAGAGCACCTCTGGTCACTGCCAATTGCTAGGAGGAAGGCTTGTTTCCTGGTTTAGCAAGAAGCAGAACTCCATCTCAACCAGTACAGCTGAAGCTGAGTACATTGCAGCTGGGAGTTGCTGTGCTCAGTTACTCTGGATGAAGCAACAACTGAAGGACTATGGAATTCAAGCCAAGGAGATCAAGCTGTTGTGTGACAACACTAGTGCCATTGCTATCACTCAGAATCCAGTTCTTCACTCCAGGACAAAGCACATTGAGATCAGACATCACTTCATCAGAGATCATGTTGAGAAGAAGCATATCTGTATGGAGCATGTACCTACAGAGGATCAACTTGCAGACATTCTAACCAAGCTTTTACCTGAGGCAAGGTTTAACAAGCTAAGGGAAGAACTGGGAATGATGGATGACCTTCCCAGAGATGCCTGAACCAAAAC
This sequence comes from Cuscuta europaea, assembly GCA_945859875.1. Lineage (NCBI taxonomy): Eukaryota > Viridiplantae > Streptophyta > Magnoliopsida > Solanales > Convolvulaceae > Cuscuta > Cuscuta europaea. Next base: position 39,871,734 of record CAMAPE010000019.1, read on the forward strand.
TACTTTCTTCTGCACCAGAAACTCGGATCAGAGAACCTCTATCTCTGATCATCAGAATCTCACATCAGAGAACCTCCCCTTCTCTGACCAGAGTTCCTCAACCGAAAGACAACAGATGCGGATGTGGACTTAGCAATATTTCGTGGTACGGGCAAGACCTAATTATCTGAAACGGTCTTTTACCAAAATACCCCTGATCGTTACTCTTCTAACGGAAACGTTTTCCGCCCGCATTTCCTTAAATGCTGCCTCGAAACTGCCAATATACCAAACGTCCACTATTCCTAACCCCTTTATATCCACCGTCTTCGACCCAAATCCCTACTGCATCTTCACCTCTCTCAAAACTGCTTTTGCATTCAAAGCTCTCAGATCCCAAACCTTTCAATCCCCAGAACTTTTTCTTAACCGTCACTCAGAATGAACTTCCTCAACATCAATGATCTGTCTAAGGAAGAAGCTAAGACCCTTATTGCCAACGTTGTATCCGGCATGAAGGTTGACATGTCGTCCCTACCTCTACTGTCAGAAAACCAGAAAAGGATGACCAAGATCATCCAAGGAATGACTGACTCCCAACTTTCAAAAGTTGTTGCTCATCCTTATGAGCACTTCAGCATCAAGGATGTGGCTGAGTTCTACCTCAACGCCACCATCTCCAAGACCGGAGTTCACTCTTCAGTGCAAGGTCAACGCATTTTTCTGAATGCAGATGCACTCAATGAATTCTTTGGAGTTCAACTTGACTCCCAAGACCCAGAAGCCATCAACCTCATTGCTCTTGACTCAGTGGAAGTCTCCACTGAAGGATTTGTTCAGACATACTGCCGTCCGGAGGCTGCCGGACTGGACAAGCTGTACATGAAGAAGTTCCTGTTGAAGAAGGACTTTGAGAAGCTTGTTAGCATTCTGCACCGATGCTTGTGGTGCAAAACTGCCTCAACTGATGAGATGATCAAGAACAATGCAAAGGCAATCTTTGCAGTTCACCGTGGCATGAACATCAATTGGGGAGAGGTAATCTTTGGCTCCCTAACTGAGTTCATCAAGAAGAAAGACTCTGAAACAGGTCTTTTCTCAACCAAGATGGGACATGGCCTTCTCATCTCTGCCATTCTCGCTGCCAAAGGAGTTCAACTCAGGGATCCCATCCCAGTTGATCACTCCAAGACTATCTTTCTTAGAGCCTCACCAAAGTTCAACATTGCCATCTCTTCTGAGCTTAAGAGAGAGGAAAGGCTGGAGAAGAAAAGGGAAGAACAAGCTGCTAAGGCCAAACCTGCTTCCAAGAAAGTTACCAAAAAGCCCAAACAACCTGAGCAGTCACAGGTTGTAAGGGAAGTCAGACAGAAGAAGAAGAAGAGTGACAATCTGTCACTACCAGAGAAGGAAACAGCAGAAGAGGTTGCACCAGAGTTGCCCTCCCCAAAGGCAACCAGGAAATCTGCTGCCAGTAAACAGAAGCAGAAGAGAAGAAGAAAGTTGGTTGTGAAGAGTGGGGACTCTGACAACTCAAGCACTCAACCTAGGAAGAAGAAGAGGAAGACTAAGGTCATCTCACCTGCCAAGGACTCAACACTTCAGGGGGAACCTGTACCAGAATCTGGGACTCTACCAGAGGATGACCCAGAATCTGCACCAGAGTTGCCAAACTCTGCTCTCTCACCAGAGCGTGAAGCCACACCAGAGATGGACCAAGAAACTGACTTCAGCATCATTCTGCAGAAGCAGTTTGACAGAGTCCTAGCCTGGAGAAGATGGAGAATGGGACCTCTCCAACAATTCATTCAGTATTTTGATTCTTATGAAGAAGAAGAAGCTGCTGTTCTTCACTGGGTAGGCACAGATGATGTGTCAAAATGCTTCAACCTTACCTTCCTGATCTCTGTCCTACAGAAGAAGAAAGACAGATATCAAGGTAAAACTCCTACATCTGACCTATCTCCAGAAAGGCATGTCAAAGCCTTGGAAGAAGAAGAAATGGAAGAATTTGATGCTTGGCTGATGGAGAAGAAAAGAAAGGAATCCATGATCAAATTCCGCCATAGTGCTCTTGAGGAAGGAGAACCATCAACAGCAAACGACATTGCTATTACCATGGAGAAGCTGATCAAGGAGTTGAGAGAATCTGTGTACTCTGAGATTGTTCTTGAGGTAATTCCTTCACCTCCTCCTTCCCCTCCCAAATCTCCTATTCCTCAACCATCACCTTCTAAATCTCCATCCAAACCTTCTTCCCCATCTCACCAGAAAACACCTTCACCTAACCAGAAAACCACAACCTCCACCAGAACCCCATCTCACCAGAAATCCAACTCCAGACCCTCATCACCCTGCAAACAACCCTCTTATACCAGAGATCGATCACCTTCACCCCCACCATCTCCCTCACATCAACCTACTACTCAACCCTTAATACCTTTTCCCCAGAACTCACCTCCTCAGAAATCCTTATCTCCATCCAAATCTGCCTCACCTCAGAGATCCCCTCAGCACTCTGCAGCCTCCACACCTAAGAAGAAACCTATCTTCAGGGTCCCCTCTTCTTCCAGTGACAATGATGGATTTCTTACATCCTCCATTGCTGCTGATGAAACCTCCAAAAGGAGAAGGACACCTCCCAGAGTTCCTTCCCCTCCTCCATCCAACAGAGTTCCTCCATTACCTAAAGGCAGAGGATTGGAAATGCTTGGATTTACTTCTGATGAACCCCAAATACCTTTCAACCAGTTTGTGAAATCTGCTGAAGCTTTTGGTGGAATACTGGTTCAAGATCTGAGCAAGATAATAGAGTTGAATGATAAGCAACATGAAGAGCTCACCCATACAAATCTGCAAATCACAATAGGATTTCAGCATCTGACAGACAAAGTTGCTGCACTGACAGGAAATCTGCACAACTTCATGCATTCTTCTACTTCAAGGATTGATTCTGTTTCCAGAGATGTGAGCGGACTCAACTATGTTCTTCACTCGCACTCTCAAGCTCTGCTTTCCCAGAACCAGACAATCAACAAGATATCAGATTCTGTTCACAATCTCAAAAAATCTGCTGATAACTCCTCCCAGAAGCTCAATATCTTACACTCTCTCTGCAAGGAACACCAAGAGCAAGGCCTGGCTCTCCTCAGCACTGACAAGGAAAGATACCAGAAGATGGTGCTCCTAGAAGTCAGCACAAGGGACCTTCAATCTGCAGTGGACAAGCAACAGAGTTTGATTGAAGGACTTGCCTCTGTCACCCAGACTCTGCCAGAGACACTGGATGAAATCAGAGATGCTCAAGCCTCTGAGTTCTCAAAAATTGAACTTCTCCTTGGTGATCTTTGTGATGCCAAAAAGGGGGAAGAGACCAGAGAAGAAGAAGGACCCAGCACCAGAGCTCTCTCTATCAGAGAACCCTCCTCTGTTGATCCTACTCCTTACTTTGATGCTACCAGAAAGAAAAGGCTAGCGGCTGCAGGCACCAGACCTCCACCCCCTCCTCCAAGAAGCTCCAAGAAAAAGACTTCATCCTTTTCACTTAATGACTGGATGGAGAGTGGTATGTCAAGACCAGACAGAGTCCAATTTGAACAGATGAGGAAACTGATGACTCCTCTTCAAAGAGAGAATCTGTTCATGAATAGTGATGGACTGGTCCAGATCAACCATGGTGGTTCCATTCAAGAAGCTGAAATGTGGTATGGTATGAAGATTCTCAATGGCAAGAATTCTGCAGAAGCTGTCAGAAACTACTTGGACTGCAAACTTGCACCTCATTGGGCTGATTATCAGAATCCGAGGGATTTAGCCTCAATCAGAGCAAAGGTAAATGTTGAACTAGAGAGGATTGACAGAGCAGGACCACAGGTAGATGAAGAAGATCTCTAACTCTCTTTATCTAACTCTGTAATGCGTTACTTTTCCCATCAGATCAATAAGATACCAACTCTGCCTCTCTTTTTGCTTGGCTCTTCTCAAATATCTGTTCTTATTTACTTTCTTGTGTATATTCTGTTATCGTACTTGATTATTGTTATCTGATTGTACCGCGTACTCTTACTATCTTCCTATGCTAAGTTGCCCACCAAGATTTTAATGAAAAGTTTTTAACTTTATTTTTTTTATGGTGAAAGGCACTTCTCTGGAAATAGTTAAAGGGTTTTGGCATCATCAAAAAGGGGGAAATTGTAAGGAATAAATGTATTTAGATTTTGATGATGCTAGGTTTGTTAGAATTTGAAAGTACCCCATTAGAAATTGTGTATTAGAATTTCTTTTGTAAGTTTTAGCTTAGTCTGCCTGCCAGAGTTCCATCTTGCCTCTACCAGAGTTGCTCCCAGAGTTGCTCACCAGAGAAGCCATCAGAAACTGGTTATCAGGAAGATACCAAAGTTGGCAACAGAGACGGACTTCAGAGATTGGACCAGAGAACCTCTTCAGACTCTGCTAAATCCACCAGATTCTGGAAGCCCTTCCAACGGTCGTTAAACTAACGGGAAATCCCCTAACGGTTACAAACTTTTCAACGGAAGCATGGCACTGTACACGCATTAAATGCACATTTAATGCTGTACGTACGAAGAGATATTTAAAGCTGATGATTGACCATGCGAGTATCTTCACGCCCCCAAAATAGCAAGTCGGAGGACCAAACGGTCAAGTCAACAGTACATGCATTTAATGAAGCTGTCTTCTACACTCCAACGGGAAGACTGCTCCCAGTATAAAAAGATACACTCTGAAGAACTAAGAAAAATAACTTTGCCAAGATAAATTTGCGTAAACAACCTTCTTGAGATTAAAACTTCATTCTCAGACAAGAAAAGGCTCCAGTTGGAAGATATACTTTCCTATCCTTTATCCAACTAGCAAACCGCAAAGTTACTCAGTTCTTCAACACTTCGAAAGCTTCATATACCTATCCTTTGTGAAGAAGCAACGTTGGAGAAAACTGATTTTATATCAAAGACTTCGTGAAAAAGAAGGGACGTCTCAAACTAGCTGGAGTAAGTGAAGTGGGGATACTTCAAGAGACTCAGTGAAACGAGATCAGCCATCAGGAAGCAGGACTGCATCCCGGGTGGCAACTAGACTTGGAGAAGACGAGGAGTGCTTCTTAAGCTCTAGGGACTAAGGCGTTGTAAACTGTTGTTTTTACAAGCTTAGTGGAACAGTGGACTAGAGGAACAAGTTGTTCCTTGAACCACTATAAAAACCCCGGTGTCATTTACTTTAAGCTTTTAATTCCTGCACTTAAGATTCTACTGACTAACTCTTAAGGTTGGACTCTGTGTCCAGCAGATCTTCCTTCAGAGTTATCAGAAAGGCACCTTGCCTTAGTTTTCTTCTAGAGGCTACCCGGACAGAAACTTATCCGCTGCCTGGTCTAGTTCTGCCATCAGAACTTGACCATCTCTGTCACCAGATTTGGACCATCTCTGTGAAGTCAGACTTGACTTGGAGAAAAGTTTAAATTTCTAAAACAGTCTATTCACCCCCCCCCCTCTAGACTGTTTCCATTATAAACGGGACCAACAGTGTGGTGGATGATGGAGTCACCGATCTCACACCGGATGACGAGGGCGTCCCTGTGTGATTCCGTACCCGGAGGTAGATCTTTGTCGGTGAAGGTGATCGCCTCCGTTCGCTGCTTCTTCGGCTGGGGGGGGGGATGTGGGACACCTCCCCAATGTAAAGGGATTGGGCCCATTTCTTCCTCTGGGTGACGGAGTCCCCCCCGGTATTCCCACCTACGATGAGGTGAATATGGTTCTTCTTTTGCGGAGGCTCTTCAAATTCCTCGTCGTCGCTAAGCCTGCCGATCTCCCGCTTCTTCGTAGAGGGTTCACCCCCAGGTTTGCCGGTGTTTACCCACGTATTTTTGCGCGGGCCACCTTTAACAAATTGGAAGAGTTCCCCCTGACGAATAAGGCGCTCGATGGCCTTCTTCAGCGTGATGCAGTCGTCGGTGTTGTGTGAGGAGTTCTTGTGAAATCGGCAGTATGTGACGCCTTGTTGGATGGCGAGGACCTCCTCGGCCGGCCGAGGAGCTTGCTCAATGAGGCCATGCTTTTCGGCGTAGTCGAGGATGGTGCTGACCGGGTGGGTGAGGGGGACCCCCGGCCGCTCCAACCTCAGCCGCCAGTGGCGGTCTTTCTTGCTCTGTCCACCAGAGCCGTGACGGCCCTGGGCACCCTGGCCGGCCGGGGATGGTCCCGGAGCCGGCGAAGGATTTGTCTTCTTGGAGGGATGGCCTCCCTTTTTTGTGGTTGTGGAGCTCGTCGGCGTCGGCGTACAAGATCTCGCGCTGAAGCGCCTTCGCATACGACCTCGAAGGGTCGGTGATGAGGCTCCTGGCGTACGGGGAGCTGCGGAGGGCTCCCTGGTATAGGACGAGGAGGGTGCGCTCATCGGCCCCCTCGACCTCTTCAGTCTCCTTCGTCCACCGATCAATGAATGACCGGAGGGGTTCGTCATGTTGCTGCTTGACGGAGAGGAGATGGGTGAAATACTTCTTCGCACGCTTCCTCCCGGCAAAGTGGGTGAGGAAGCGATGGGCAAGGTCTTGCCATGAGTCAATACTTCCTTCAGGCAGCGCTTTGAACCACTCGTACGCCGGCCTCTCGAGGGTGGAGAGGAACCAACAGCAGAGGTATTCATCCGATGCGTTCACCATCAGCATATTGTTCTGATAGCGGCTGAAGTGCTCCTGGGGGTCTGATCGTCCGTCGTAGGATTTGATGGCGTTTCCCCTGTATTTCTCCGGGATGGGGGCCGAGAGCACCCTGTTAGTGAAAGGGGTCCTGGTCCTGACCTGGATGACGGGGTCACCTCGCCCTTCGGCCAACTCCCTCTCAAGGGCGATGACCTTGTTCATGAGAGCGTTGAGGCCAGGATCATTGGAGGCGCCGGCCGTAGGGACATTTGCCGATTGCCTGGCCTCCATCTGGGCCAGCCTCCTTTCCAGCTGGGCGATGACCTCGTCCCGGGGATCCCTGGCGGCCGCAGCGGTGCCCTGCTGGTTTTTCATGCGCTCGTCGTGGGCCGCATTGATCTGGTGGCGCACGTCGTCTTTGTGCAACTTTCCCTTGCCCTTGTCCAGGCGGGGCTGGTCCGCTGTCCGGGACACAGACCCCAAGCTTTCCCTTGGCGAGCCAGGCCGACGCTCACCAATCCGCCCTGCCATCCTCTCCGAAACTGGACGACGGCGCGTGTCACCTAGCCTATTGAAGGCAGAGGCTTTTCCATGCGCTGGGGTCTGCCCAGCCCGAAGAGGGGAAGCGGGGTGGGAATGGGACGACGTAGTGTCCTGGGCCATCACCCCCTCATCTTTGCCTAATCTGACGGCCAACGGTTGGGGCTGAGGAGGTGGAGTGACGTTCCCCCCCAGCCCTTGGCAAGAGTGCGCTGAGGACGGTGGGGTTCTGGGCCAAGCTGGCGATGATGACCGACAACGCGGCCTAGACCTGTGGATCCACAGACGGAGAAGCCGCGGCCATAGGCTGGGCCGGGGCATGGTCTGTCTTCTCCGCGCGCTTCTTGTCCAGGCCGATGCGGCCGTCAGGGGCGCCGCCGTTGAGCTGGTTGTGGAGGTCTGTCGTGAGGTTGATGGCTTCCTGGAAGACGTCCCCTTCGCCGACCTGGTCGGCTGTAGCGTCCTCCTCATGCTCCCTGGTCTCCTGATCCTCGGGGATGGCCTTGCTGACGAGGTTGCGATTTGACTTAGTTCTTCCCATGATCAGTGGTTAGTTGTGCTTGGTAGCGACGAAGGGTGCTAACTTGATTGTTCTAATTCTCAACGAGAGCACCAAATGATAGAGTATATATCTAGAGAGAAGTGAGAGCTAGAGAGAGAAGTGCAAGTAATGCTTCAATAGAATGATTTTGTAACCCCTATAACTACCTCCAGAGGAAGTATTTATAGGAAAAATGCGGGCTGGGCTCCCAAGCCTTGGGCTTGGGAGGCCCATTTACAACTGGACCGCTATTGGTCCGAATACAAAGCAACTGATGGGCTACATAAATGAATAAGTGTAAAATCTAGTCCTGCGAGTCCTCCGTGGCCGACGAGGGTCTGGCCGACGAGGGCACGGCCGATGAGGGCACGGCCGACGAGGACACCCTGGTTCCCTGGCTTCAGGATCATATTCTGAGTTGGCCCCTCTTCGGCCGACGAGGGTCCTTTGGCCGACGAGGGCACCGCGTAGTGGCTTGTGTTTTCTGTCCTTCTGAGTATGTGGGTCCTGGGGCCTAGACCCATATACTCCATCATTATTATATTCATTGTCCAATGCACTTGGTACACCGAAATGCTTCAGTAATAATGGAGTTTACTGTTTAGTTAAAACTCAATTCAAGTTTATAACTAAAGACTCAAAAGTTGGTGTGTGCTTTGTTGACTGTAAAGGAAATTAACACACAATATATCCTGGTTGAGATGTGGTGTAATCCTCCTACATCCAGTCCCACCCTATTCCATATGGGTTTCCACTAAAGTATTAAGCTCAATCACTTAATGTCAATCTAGCTTTGATATCAAAGGTAGTCTAGATTGAAGGTGTTTCACAAAGAGTACACACCACTCCAAGTTTCTCAATCCTTAGGTTTTCTCAATTGACCCAGTGGGGATCAAAAGGTACTCTATCATATCCCAGGTTTTTCTTTAAGAATCAACACAATTCAAAGATACTCGTTTACCCCGTCTACTCACACTTTGGACTTGATCATAAAGTCCTCCTAAGTGTTTACATTTTTTTGCTTACAAGGCATATTTATTAAAGAAGAAGAAATACATGGTAGGGGGACTAGATCCACAACCTACCCGAATTTACAACGTACGGATAACTAATTGCATCAAACTTGACAATGCCTATGAACTTGTTATAAATGTTCGGGTTACAATCAAATAAGTAAAAGTACTTTGCTGTGAATCTAGCAGCTCTATTACAGGGTTTTTGAATACAATTAAAACTGAAATTGAGATCTTGAAACTTTTCTTTAAAAGCTTCCAAATTTGCATACGCTTTCCACCTTGGTCGTGTCTTTCCCTTCAAAGTCTGAATCACCTGAGAGTTATCGCATTCAATGATAACGTTAGTATGATTCCTTTCATTAAGTAAACATTTAAGATTGATTAGGATTTCAAAGATATTGGCAGTGGTATCTTCATGAAAGTGGGTTTCCGAAGTGTAGTGAACAAGGTGACCATGGCAATCATGAATAAGAAGACCCATGTTGGTCTCACTGGCCCTCGAATTGCTGAAAGCAATGTTGATTTTAATATAATCAGTTGGGGGTTTGTCCCAACTGATAATCCGGATATTATGTTTTTTAGGATTTGACTTCGGTTTTTTAATGACAATATCTTTCAGAGGAGGGTTAGAAGCATCAGTAATAAACGGGTAGACCACACTGACATCCCGCAGCTCCTTATTGATAAACTCAATAGCCTCAGAAATGGGAAGAATTTTTTCATAAAAAAAGATATGCATTTCAACGTTATTCAAAGTAGCCTTAGGGATATGTTTACCACATATGTAAAAACTCTTGCTATTATTGATGCTCTGACCAGAATATCTTTCATAATTCTTAATAACAGCATTCAGGACATTCATAGATTTCTTACCAGCATTGGAGAAAATTACCAGATCGTCGGCATAGCTGAAATGGGAGATAGCACGTAAAGCAGGATGTGTGTGATAAGGAATACATGTATCATCAGTGACCAACCTGTTACAATGTCTAGAAAGAACTTCTGAAACTAGAATGAAAAGAAGGGGTGAAAGGGGATCACCTTGTTTTACCCCCTCGATTAGGTTTGAAAGAGCCATTAGGTTTTCCATTTATAAGGACAGAATACCAAGTACTCTCAAAGTTGTTTTTATCAGATTTATAAACTGAGCATGAAAACCGACCGGGCCATGCAATTTCCAAGCATGTTTGGTTTTCACTTCTTACCCGGCCGGGTGAAGGGTTATACCTGATCGGGTATTTACTCCTGGGCAGTCAGATCTTCTTTTTCTTCACTTCAAAGTATTCCTTTCCAACACCACAAATCCTAACGATACTTTACAACTTACAAATGAAGACTAAAATACAATTACAACTAAAATCACACAAATGTTTACAAACTAAATAAAATGGTAAATAATCCACACAAATCAAACATAAAAACATACATTCATGCACTACTAATTAGTGCATATCAGTAGTCCTTGAATTAAGTTGCCCTTTCCTTATTTGGCAAAAACACTTCATCAAAACAGTGCCAAACAGTGCAAAAAAGTGCTAAACAGTGTCCAAACAGTAAAGTTTACCCCCAGAATTTTTTTTCCTTAATACTCCGTAAGTGTGAAAAGCAATGAGGAACTTAATTGGGGGATTGAGGGAGTATATAATTAATTCCCCCATAGTTCTCTTGGATACCGGATCAATCTGTTGGCGGTGGTGGTGGCGGCAACTGGCAGTTTAACCCGACCCGGTGGATACCCGCACCGAACCGAACCGGTCAAAATGGGGAAAACCGCTTTGACTGGGTAACGGGTACGGGGCGGGGAATACCCGATTTATGTAAACGGATAATGGGGCAGTTATGGATTTATACCTACCCGCCCCGTTACCCGCCCCGTTTAATCTGGTTACGGTTACCCGCACCATTACCCGACCCGCACAATTAACTTACATATTTTAATAGTTTATGTATTTATTATTTAATATATTAAGTATATATGAATAGTAATACATTAGTATGTGACACTTATTCCCTCTAATTTTTTGAAAAATATTCAACTAATCGGCCATCCTTTGCAATTTTGAGGAGTTGGTGCTCAAAGTTCACTACTTTAAATTTTTAATTTTCAATATCATTCATCATCCTTCCTTTGTTAATTTCTACAAGATTTATTTTCTTCACATATTGATTATTTGATTTTCGTGATTTTCCGTACACAATTTTCACATTGTGACTCTTAATTTTTCACCCAATAACTTTCATAAAGCTCACATATGAGTTTAAAGTCCAAATATTGGGAAACATTACTCTAGATTGCTTTAATTTATGTAATTGCTAATAATTTTGTAGAGGTGTATTGAATGATTAGATTAATTTTGATTGGTTGCTCTAATTTATATCAAGTTTTAAATTTAAATTATGAGGTTTCTAAAACAGTAACTACAAAAATACCTAAATCATAGTATTAGAAGTACATTTTTTAGAAATAATTCCAAATCTATAATCAAAATAAAAGTTGTGGACAAAAATGTGACTCTAGTAACTTTAGTGTTTATTATATCATAGTGACTATAAAACTTACCCATAGTAACTTATAGTCACATTTATGTCCATATATTTTTTATTACTAATATTTTAGGAAAAAAACTTCTCATTTTCATTATGCTACTTGTATACATTACTGTTCTTAAATTTAGATGTTGAATGTTGGTGAGGTATGATTATTGAATTTTTGGAAGTTAAATAATTTTGTGATTCATATTTAGATTTTACTATCGAGACAAGACTTAATTTTTTGATGTTGATGTGGTAAGAGATTCATAATTTTGAATCTAGACATATATAATTTGTGAATATTAGGTTCAAACGATTGTAATTTTTTGTGATGTTTTAAAAAACTTTATGTGTTGATAAAAAAAACTTTATATGTGGTGCTATTTAATTTTGATTTTTTTAATTTAGGTGGTCAATTATAAGTTGTTAATCATCATTTTAGGATTTCTACTAATTTTGAAGAAAAAAAAAATATCTTTTAATAAAACGGTTACCCGCGGGGAAACCGTTACCCGCGGGGAAAACCGTTACCCACGGTCCACGGATAAAAAATACCCGACGGGTAACGGGGCGGTTTCGGGGAAAATTATTATCAAACGGGGCGGGTACGGGTAATGGTATACCCGACCCCGAACCGCCCCGTTGCCATCCCTAAGTGAAACTCCGGTGACCGCCGACGGTAAATGGTGGTGACGAAATCTGGAATGACTTTTGCTCTGCATGAGCTCCGGCTACCGGCGGCGACGGCACTGTGGCAGTGGCAAGGCTAATACCCCTGCAAGGGTATCGTGTCCAATCATGTAAAAAAAACTCCTTTTTCAGGAATCTTAAGAACCTATACTCCTATTTTTGCACTTCTAACATGTTCTACTCCTATTTGGTGAATTATCTCTTCATTCTATTTTTATTATTTTGGGAGACTTACCTAATTAGGACCTACTATTTATAATGCCTTAAATAGAATCTTTTGTTTGTGCTTAGGTCAAAAGACCCTCATAGTGCTAGACCACTGCTGCCCTTAGGTCACCGGACCGTCGGCCGCCACTGTATTTTTTTCTAGAAAATTTTCGAAGACCTGCTAGAATTCTACCGCAGTCGGAGTATGTTGCTGCCACCACGGACTGATCCACCACCAATGAACTGACCTTAATTATGCAATGGAACTATGGGAAATTAATTAGGTTATTTAAATAATTAATTTAATTAGGAGAAATTGTCCTAAATGAGTAAAAATACTCTTGAATTTCAAAATAGGATTATCATGTTTTTATTCTCAAAATAGGAGTAATTAATGTCATACTTTCGCACTATCAGATGCAAATCTGACAATACTTACTCATTTTTAGATAATAAAAACATGACAATTTTATTTTGGAATTACAAAACGTTTTTACTCTTATTTGAGGAATTTTCTCTTAAAATAGGGGTACAAATGGAATCATTATTCATATTAGAGGAAAAACAAACATATAATCCTATTTTTGAAAGAATGCAATATTTTGATCTGACCAAATTTCTTTGTTATATTATGAGCAAGTATGCAATTATTTTTAAATTAAAACTTGGTACACCCCCTTTTGATAAACCCTCTGCCCCATTTGACAAACCTCCGTTCATGTCAGGAGCTCCTAATGAGAACCGATGTGTGGAATTCACCGTTTGAGGTGGTTCCTGTTGGAATATTTTGGTGAAACTTTGTGAAAATGTTCTTCATGAAGTGTAAATTATGTTCACAAAGTTTTAATTTGAAATTCAATCGGGATGTTAGTTAAATAGACTATTGAAAAACATTACGTTGTTTATATATATAAGGCATGCACAATTCTTTTCAATAATATATTTAACTCACTTCCCGATTGAATTTCCGATTGAATTTTAAGTTGAACTATTTTGAACATAATTTACACCTCATAATGAACATTCTCACAAAAATTCATCAAAAACTTCCATCAGACCGGACGGGTTGACCCAGAACCCCGCAACCCGACATTCCAACCGGTCCAATATACCTTTGACTCACTAACCTTGTCAAAACCGGAATTACCCGAGGACCCGTCCGAACCCGGGTGATATAATCCCGGAAACCCGGAAAGTTCGGATAACAACCCTTATCCAAAATATTTAAAAGTGGGTTGGGTTTGAACTGTGAAGGCTAAAGTGTGATGAAAGTACTGAACCACATGAACTCCTAATAAATGGGTGTGGGCACTCTCTTAGCGAATATATATCATATGTTTGTCGTATGATTGTATGAGTCATTTCATTTTCATTTACTCCAGTGTCGCAGATGCTCTCACCTACGGTATGATTGTATGAGTAGGAATAGAAATTAAAACATCATTATTAACTATTAATTTGTAATCACTATTATTTTTATAGTTGTATTTTTTTTGAAATAATTATTTTTATAGCGATTAATATTTCTCTTTTAAGTCATTAAACTATTTGTAAAATATTAAATATGTATCAAACATGTTTACCGAGTCTTAAAGATAAAGTGGAGGTAGAGGAATATAATATTTCGTCAAAGATAGAAGACCGGCCTAGCTTCATACTCCAGTACGTAGTATCCGATTCTTACATCTTACATAAGACAGAAAAGTTAATATGCACCATAGAAAAAGGCAATTATATGATGCCACAACACATATTTTATGCTCTCCAAACGAATCTTACTGCTTCTCCTTCGATCTATTTCATCACCTTCCATAGTTCCTAAGACACTTGGTTCTATAAAGTCATCACTTGCATTGCTCATTATATCTATATAGAAACCAATATTTATTTATTCATTATTGATATGATGGCTCAAAATCGGCTGGCGGTTTGATTTCATCTGTTTATTTCTTCATTTTCTTGGATCAACTCACATGGTACCCTGATTCTATCTTGAATTGACCTATGCGTTTCTTTTAGTTTGTTTTTGAGAAGTTGGTCTCGCGCAGCTTTCAAGACACTTGTTAGTTGTTCTATAAGCAATTTCGAGCTCTCGGAAGTACTTATGCACTTCCACATAAATCATTCAATGTCTAGAAGGAGCAGAAACGGTTTTATGAAGTAGATCCAAACACCCTTAAGTTTATACGTTTATAATAACAATATAATGTGATGAGCAATTAAGCATATAAGAGAATTCTCGAAAAATAGTACATTTTCGTTTCAGAAACTCTATAGAGACTCTCTAATTATATGGTTCGTTCTTCTTTGATTTCTCGTTTCTCGTTTTCCGTTTCTCGTTTTCATATTCCTCCTAATAATATATATGCAGGCGGCGAGAACGAGCACGAAGACGAAAATAACCGAAATTGGGCCGTGTGGTGGGCCTGGAGGCCGTGAATGGGATGATGGGAGCTCTTACGATGGAATAAGAGAGATAACAGTGGCTCACGACCATTGCATCGACTCCATTACTGTAGTTTACGATAAGCATGGCAAAGCATCTCCTGCTGGAAAACATGGAGAAGATGGTGCCATGGTGGTGTCAAAACCACAAGTCACAACGGTAATAGATAGTATATGCGTTCATTCAATTCAGATGCCTGGTTTTATAGATATTTTTAATATTTTTATATTTTTATTATAATAAAACTATGATTATCTTACTAATGAAATAAATACCTGTATATATATTAGAAATTACAGGGAGAAGAAAAACATATTACCTCTATTTTGAAAAAAAGGATTATAACCATATTGTTACATTTAGGACATTTTTTAGTCCAGCTTAGGGCTAAGTTACATAACCTCATACCCCGTATTACTAATCTTTCAAAGAAAAAACGTTTACACTATTTATAAAAAAATACTCCCTCTGTTCCCAAAAATACTTCCCACTTTCCTTTTTGGGTTGTTCCCAAAAATACTTCCCACTTTCCCATTTTGGACAATTTGTGTGGCTCACATTCATTTTACCTTTTTCTTACACAATCACAACCATACATTTCCACTTTATTCCACTTTCTTAATAAGCGTGCCAAGTCAAACCGGGAAGAATTTTTAGGAACGGAGGGAGTAAACTACTTAATTCTATGTGTCGCACAACAATTTTAAGATGCTTTGAAAAATAAGGGTATTTTTGGTACAACCAAATGAAATCATACTTTTGTAAGTATTTTAGTAACTGTTATGTAGTACGGAGTACTTTTAGTGGTTGAAAGTTCTTAAAATGAAACTGTTGTAGTTATTTGATAAAAATTGACTTTTTAATTTAGAAGAGAAAGAGGTCAAATGAGGTCTTCTACTATTATGAAATCGTCACATAAGATCATGTACTCAATAAAGTGTCATATAAATACGTCTACACAAAAAGCAATTAGATGAGTCCTAACGACCTGTTGACAATCTCGTATAGTAATCCCGTTTTAGTGTACGACTCGCTATCATTTAAAATAGATTATAAGGTTGACGTGGAATATTTGCCCATGATTGGCTTAAATACAAGGCAAAAGTAACGACACGTAAGCTAAAATCAGGAATAGAAGGCTTTCAACGGATCATTTTGACTCATCTGATTGATTTTTATAAGTAGACGTATTTATATTGCATTTCATTGAGTACATGACCTTATGTGACGATTCCGTAATAGTAAAAGGGTCTTTTTTGACCCTTTTCCCTTTAATTTAGTTGCACTTAGGGTGTTTTTACTTGGATCGAACTTTCTAGTCTGGTCTTGTATTGTTTGTTTAAATCTAGTTTGGTCTGATCTGCTAGATGTTTGGTCTCTAATCTGTATATATTTTTTAACTACTGAAGTTTAGTCTGGTTTGGTCTAGTCTGGTCTGTTAAAGTCTGATCTGGTGTGATCTAGTTTGTTAAAGTCTGGTGTAATCTGGTCTGGTCTTGTCTGAACTGGTTTGGTTTGGTATGGTCTGATAGATGTTTGATCTGTGTGTATTTTAAAACTACAAGAATCAGATCTAGTCTATTAAAGTCTAGTCTGATCTGATCTAGTCTATTAGAGTCTATTTAAGTCTGATCTGGTGTAATCTAGTCTGGTCTACTACTGAAATTAAGTACAAGTCAAACCCTCCTTAGTATAATGCTACAAGATAATTAATGCTACTAGTTAAAGACTTTCTCAAAAGCTACTCGGTGTAACTTTTCACAAAAGATAATTCATTTTTAATAAGCTCTTAAACTTTGGTGTACCAAACATACATTTACAAACTTTTAGAAACTTTTTGAATAGTTTGGATGTATGGTCTTGTGTTTATCAAACGAAACATGCACTAATTCAGATCTTTTTCTAGAAGCTACATCGAGTACCTTTTGATGGAAATATATAGTTTTCAATATTAATTATATGCATCAGACTGTTATACAAAACAAAATAAAATCAAATGGTATGCGTTTATCAAACAGACACGGCTTTTATCAAATATAATGCGCTGAATTCATAATTCGAATTCGTATACGACTATTTGAATTCAAAAAACTCAAATAAGAAGACAAATAGAAATAGTAATTTCTATTCGCACACTTACCAGCAAATATAAATATGAATATTGAAATTATATTCGATACGAAAGTTATTCAAATATATTAGAATAATAATAATGTGTAGTAATAGTTATTATAAAATTATAATATAGTGATAATAGTAATAGTAATAGTAATAAAACAATAATAATATAAATAATAATAATAAAATTAATAATAATAACACTGATAATAACAATATATGATAATAATAATAATCATAATTTAACGTTTTAAAATTATTTATCTATTTTTACAATTATGCTATTCTTTATATTATTATTATGTTATTTTCCAAAATTATATGAATTATTATAACATTTTTCAATATTCCTAATTTATTTTTAAAAAAATTAACATGCAATAGAAGGTCAAAATGGCTTGATTGGTTGTATTTAAAAAGTAGGAGTATCAATATGATGTTTTTTTAGTAAAATGACTTAAGTGATGTATTGGAAATAGTGGAAGGGTATGACCTTTTTCCCTAAAACTTTATGTGCAAAATGATTACATGCAAAGTTTATGAAAAAATAAGTTTCGTTGTAATTTAAAAATATATTATTTGATTAAATGTGTATTTTATATTTAAATTACATGCATAGTAATTGCACTGTTTTTTTGGGAAAAAGTAATTGCCTTCTTTTAGGAAATTAAAGAAAGAAAAGTATTTTAGATAAATTAATTACCTCTAATATTACTAAAATTAAGACATGTATTTTCCTATTATGGCTACCTGTGTTTTAGCCAAAATGGTGCATGTTACCATCCACTTTCATGCACGGTAATGTTTTTTCCCATTTTTAGCCACTTTCATGTTTCACACTTTCACATAAGCCTACTATCTCATTATCAATTAATTAATCTAAGTCACTTGATTAGAGATAAAAGAAGTATGCAGTCATATATTCGGAATACACATGTATTTTAGTAATATTGGAGTATAAAACATTTTACATGATACGGAGTAGTATTTGACGTGTTTAAAAAGTGATACACGATTAACATGAAATAATCAACTAAACTATATGTGTAAATTCTTTAAGCTAGCCTCTACATTTGTCATATATACAATATTATTATTTCACATTATATTTTACCAAACATATATACTCTGGTCTACTCCTTCCGTCCCATAAAATAAGTTTTACTTTCCTTTTTGGGTCGTCCCAAAAAATTGTTTTCATTTCCCTTTTTGGAAAGTTTTGTGTGGCTAACTGTCATTTACCTTTTTCTTACTCAACCACAACCATAAATTTTCACTTTATTCTCACTTTCTTAAACTCCGATCCAAATTGAAGTGAGACTTATTTTATGGGACGGAGGTAGTATTAGTTAGTATATACGGAGTATATTTATATACTATCTACTATACACTTCCAATTAATATTGATGCATGTAGGTTAAGCTACAATATCCAGAGGAATACCTAATAAGTGTGAGGGGATATTATGGACAACACCATGGAAGCCTTGTGATACGGGCTCTCACCTTTACAAGCAATAGGACAACATATGGGCCATTCGGGATGGAAGAAGGAAAGCCGTTTTCATTATCCGTTAAAGGAGGCAGTAGGATCATCGGCTTCAAGGGGCGGAGCGGATGGTATGTCGACAGAATCGCCTGCTACGTCGCCCGCCTTCCGCCGCCCAAAGGCTGCAACGCAGCATTTCAAACCTTTCACAAATCACTCAAGAAACTGGCCGGCACTGTGCGTGGTGAGAGTGACCAGCCGAGCAGAAAAAGGAATTTGACATCTCCAACACATTAAATAATATTTGGGAAAATAAATTTGAAAAATAATACTACCCCCGTTCTTAAATAAATGCAACACTTTGACTTTTACACTTATCACATGTTCTACTTTGATTACGTTTTATTTATTAATGTAATAATATTATTTTATGAAAAAAATCTTGTTAAACTTGTCTCGATCTCATTGTAAATTTTCATAATCTAATTTTTTTAATTTTTTTACTAATACAAAATCATTTATATTAATGATCAAAATTGTGTCTCGACAAATGTGAAATATTGACCGTTGCATTTATTTAAGAACGGAGGAAGTAATGACCATCACTAATAATTAAACAAATGATAATGTGCATTTTGAAATGATATAAGTTATTGATGAGCTAGATGATTTATATATTCAAATAGTTAAAAATTATTTCAAAAGTGGGTATTGTTATTAATTTATGAGTGATAGTTCATGTAATATTATTTAAAGTTATTTTTCTGTAATAATTAAAGGACCTTAAGCTAGCCGCCTATGCCTATTAACTTTTAAGGTCACACATGTACGACTATTTGGATTATTTAATTTGAAATTGAATCATCCAGACACTGACTTGATATGTAAACTTGAATAAATGAATTATATTGAAGAAGTGAAGGCGTCCCAATAAAAAATATTTAGCTTATTTGAAATATTCTTATTCTTTTTCCTTCAATATTACCAAATTGAAGTTTATTTCCAAAAATGTGATCATTTTTATAAAGGGACAAAAAATTGACTAAGAAGGTCACATATTTGAAAAACATGATGTCACTGCATTTTTCATGTCACTACAAAATTTTTATGTCATTGTTATATGTCACTATCGGACTTTTATGTCACTGTAATATGTCACTTTTGAATGTCACTACGATCGTAAGACATGTCACTATGACGTCAGAAAATTTTCCGGTGACTATTCCGCTGCATAAACTCCGACCGCTAGCTCCCAGCCCCCACAATGACACCACCACCCTGTTTTATAGTGACTACCGCCGTCCGCCGCTGACTACCATCACCGGTCACGACCTCTGTGACCCTCCGCCATCGTCTACCGCCGACCGCGTCATTTTACTCCACCGGTAACCCAAGTGTCTCAACCAGTCCACCCTGCCGTTATTGTCCACCACCATCCGGCCATTGTCCAACACCCACACCACCTCCGGCCACCAGCCCACAACCGCCACCACCGCGCCACTCAACCGTCGTTACCCCTTCCATTACCCTAAAACAATCACAGATTCAAATCCAGATCTAAATCCACTCGGCTGCCACTACCCCTTCATTCGAAGATCGACACATAGAATACGGTCGTTAATACAATCCATGAGATCCGAGAACAGATCTTCCGACCAACGAGCCGCCTTTTCCCCACCATGAAGGCCATCACCTCCATCTCGCTTGGATTCTCTCATATTTGCCCCATCGTCGTCTAATTCGCCCCATATTCGCTCCCTCCGCGCTAGGTTGTTGAGAATTCGCCCTATCCGAGCGGCTAGACAGAAAGGGGAGAAAAGGAAGGGCTAATCGAATGGTGTGCGGCTGTGAGGTCCTCTGACGGTGGCCTTGACGTACTTCGACGACTGCAGGCGTAGGGAAAATGGTCGAAGGCGCTGGAAGGTGGAAAGGTAAAAGTGACGCTGGGAGATTGATCTGTTGGTCTACTTATGTCCGGAAGGGGATCATACGTTGCTTTCTAATCTGATTTCATTATCAGATGGTCAGTTTTTTGGAAAATAAAAAAGGCAACATTTTTGGAATTAGAAAGTCTCATGATAATGTGGAGGTCATTAATTCTAAATTCATGTCAATTTTGTTTACCCTTCTGATATTATATTTTATCTGATTAAATTAATTTTTTTTATCTTAAGCTTACATTCCTAGTCTATGTTCCACCACCCAATCGGCGCCAATGCACTAAATAGAGTATAATGGCCCATGGTCCGCATACAAATATATATACAAATGACCCAAAGCCTCCATCACCTCATTCAGGCATAAACTAACTCAAGGCAAAAGGCCCGCATTGGTGAGGGCCCCGATCCTAATCCTAGATTACCTCGTCCAAACACGGTGCGAATGACTAATGAAGTCACACATAAGGACTCTCACGCATAGACTAGATTACACGTATAAATGCATTTAATGCGCCTACCATTCATCACTAGTATTAATAGCTCCCTTGGGTCAGATGTAAATAGTTCAAAAGTCATTTATTATCATATGTGTTTCTCTCTCTACTCTCAGCTCACTCTTTTCTCTAGATACCACTAGCGATATTCCAATGAATTGAACTGTCATTTAGTGCTCTCGTTGGGAGAAAAAACAATAATCATTTAGTACCATCGTTAGTACTAAACATTACTAACACCTTAGAAATGGGAAATACTAGAGGTTCCAAGTAAGTTGTCGGCGCTCAGGCTCTTCAGGACCCTCGGACTCGACATGAGAAGTCTGGAAATGCCACGACCTCATACATGGCGAGAGTGCGGCACAGAACACCCTCGTCCAGAATGAAGTCGACCAGGTTGTCGACCTTTGTGACCAGATCCAGCAGAACGTGTTTGATGCCCGCATCGGGATTTAGGGGAAGCGCAAGAAAAGAAGTGAGCCCAACCCATGTCACCAAACAACCCCATCCATCAATTTCCAGATTACACTCGATGTCATTCTCACCAACTTGGCTCAGAACCCGACATCCTTCAATGCCCTCATCCTCCATACGGGGAGAACCTGACACCTCCTCCTCCACCACCACCACCACCACTTTCTTGGTAAATAACAACTAGATGCAAATCAGTAATGACGAGAACATCGTCGCTCGGGACACTACCTGAGAGGAGGCACCCTCATCTAACCATGTGCACCTTAAGATCGAGCGTGAGGAGAAATAGGCTTTCAACGGGTTGAGCGCCTAGACACGCTGGCCAATGTCCGAAAGGTAGGCACGTGGAAGCACTACAAAAAAATTCGCCTGTAGTCACGGACCGTAGTCACGGATTTGATCCGTGACTAGTTAGTCACGGTTCTAATCACGGTGTAGTCACGGAATCGTTAAAAAAAAATAGTCACGGATTTGTCCGTGACTACGTCCGTGACTAGAGGTAGTGACGGACCTAGTCCGTGACTAAAGTGTTCCGGCCAACCCATTTTCACCTCCGGCGGGATTTTTTTAAATTTGAAATTAGTCACGGACAAGTCCGTGACTAGTACCGTGACTACGGTTAGTCACGGACGTGTCCGTGACTAATTCCGTGACACGTCCAAAATTGATTTTTTCAACGTTCCAAATTTAAAGTGCACCGACAATTCGTACAAAAAAATGTAGTCACGGACACATCCGTCACTAAGTCCATGACTACAAAATTTATATATGCAGCCTCGGCCTCATTCAACAAAATCACACCTTCTACGTACTCCAGATAGAATTGAAGGATGTAATCTACCCATCTCATATCATTTTTCCTGTTTATGCAGATAAGGTGTGTAATTTGAATTACGTATTTTTTGTAAATTAGTTAAATATGTAAATTTGTTAATAAATACATATGTAAGTATATTATTAAATATAATATTGGCAATACATATGTTATTAATTTTAAAATATAGGATTAAAATTACGTAAATTAGTTAAATACGTATGTAAGTATATATGATTAAATATAATTTAAATGCATATTATTAATATTAGTTAATAAATGTAAGTATTATTTAATTCAAATGACTTTATATATATATATATATATATATATATATATATATATATATATATATATATGATTAAATATAAGTATATGATTTCTTTATATTGGCAATTACTGTTAATTAAGGCGGCCTAATTTAGGATTAATAATGATTTAAATTAGGGTTAGTTAATTTAATTTAAATGTGTTTATTATATATATATGCTCAAATTATTGAATTTGCTCATATTATTTAATTTAGTACGTAAATTGTTAAATGTGCATTATTAATAAGATTAAGATGTTGATAATTTTAGTATTGTGTATTAAATTAATGTCATTAACGTATTGTGCATGTTTATAGTTTAATAATATTAATTATTGGACGTTAGTTAATTTTAATGGGATTTTAGTGAATTTTAGTGAATTTTAGTGAAATTTTAGGCAATTAGTTAATTTTAAGGGAATTAGTTAATTTTAAGGGAACTTTAGGGAATTAGTTAATTTTAAGTGAATTTTAGTGAATTTTAGTGAAATTTAAGGAAACTAGTTAATTTTAAGGGAATTTTAGGGAATTAGTTAATTTTAAGTGAATTTTAGTGAAATTTAAGGAAACTAGTTAATTTTAAGGGAGTTAGTTAATTTTAGGGAATTAGTTAATTTTAAGGGAATTTTAGGGAATTAGTTAATTTTAAGGAAATTTTAGTGAAATTTAAGGGAATTAGTTAATTTTAGGGAATTAGTTAATTTTAGGGAATTAGTTAATTTTAAGGGAATTTTAGTGAATTTTAGTGAAATTTAAGGAAACTAGTTAATTTTAAGGGAATTAGTTAATTTTAAGGGAATTATTTAATTTTAAGGGAATTTTAGGGAATTTGTTAATTTTAAGGGAATTTTAGTGAAATTTAGTGAAATTTACGGGAATTAGTTAATTTTAAGGGAATTTTAGGGAATTAGTTAATTTTAAGGGAATTTTAGTGAATTTTAGTGAAATTTAATGAAACTAGTTAATTTTAAGGGAATTAGTTAATTTTAAGGGAATTTTAGGGAATTAGTTAATTTTAAGGAAATTTTAGTGAAATTTAAGTAAACTAGTTAATTTTACGGGAATTAGTTAATTTTAAGGGAATTTTAGGGAATTAGTTAATTTTAAGGGAATTTTAGTGAAATTTAGTGAAATTTAAGGAAATTAGTTAATTTTAAGGGAATTCGTTAATTTTAAGGGAATTTAAGGGAATTAGTTGATTTTAATATATTAATAATACTCCACATATATAATATGTTGGTAATGTTTATAATTTAGAGTTTTTAACCTGTATAATTTTTTTATGATAATATTCAGGCATAATGTATAGACAAAATAGAATTTGGATGTATGATAAACATGCGGTATTGTACGGAATGCAATCAAATTTTCTTGAAGGAGTTGAGGAGTTTATTAAATTCGCACTTGAACATCCGGCTTATATGAGTGGTGATAAAATCAGATGTCCATGTTCAAAGTGTAAAAATCTCAAATTTAAACACCCAGAAGAAGTTGGGTGGGATTTGTACGCGGACGGTTTCCTTCCCAATTATTACAATTGGACTTCTCATGGCGAACCTTTGGATCCATCTGTTTTACCACAAACGGTAGGTTCGTCTCGTAACGTCCCTGCAGAGATGAGTGCGTGGGGAGACCCTGCTGAAATGAGATGGGAGCAACGTATGGTATATGACGCATACGGTGCATCGATGTCTCAGTTCAACCCCCCACAACCATCTAACGATCCTCCTGAAGCTTCGACCTCGTATTAACCACATGAGGATGAAAATCCGATATTTTATGAACCTTATGTGGATGAAGGTTTAGCTGAAAGGTTTCAAGATGTTTTAAAAGCAGCTGATCAACCCTTGTATGCTGCTTGTGAGGGATACTCTCAGCTATCCGCCGTTACAGAGTTTATGAACATAAAAGCTGAATACAGTCTCCCTGAAACTTGCATGACTAGAGTCTTGCAGTCAGTAGGCGGGATGCTACCACGTGATCATAACCTTCCGGATTCATATTATCACATGAAGCAATTAATGTCTAAGTTGGGGCTACCTTATATAGAAATTGATGCGTGCCCGAAAGGATGTATGTTGTTCTGGAAGGATGATGAGACACTTGAATTCTGCAAGTTCTGTGGTGGAAACAGATACAAACCAGTTCCTCAAAGTAGAAAGAAACCACGAAATAAGTCGGCATTGTCTAAACTGTATTACCTCCCAATAGCTCCACGACTTCAGAGGATGTACGCTTCGACTGCTACTGCGAAACACATGACATGGCATGTTGAGCACGAAACAAAAGAGGGTATGATGTCTCACCCTTTGGACATCATTTGGACCATTAGCGACTTCCCTGCCTATGGCATGCTTTCGGGATGGAGCACACATGGTCTTATGGGATGTCCGATATGCATGGAAAAATCAGGTGTCAATTGGCTAGCTTTCAGTAAAAAACCAAGCTACTTTGATTGTCACCGCAAGTTTCTCCCGGAAAACCACCGATATCGAAGGGACAAAAAGTCTTTCATTAGAGGTAGAGTGGTAAAAGACACCCCGCCCCCGAGATTGACCGATGAAGCAATTTTTAACCGGGTTCGACGTATTCCTACGGTTATGCAAGAACCAAATAAGAAGCCATATGGGTTTTGTGATACCCATAAGTGGACAAAGAGGAGTATCTTTTGGGAGTTACCATATTGGAAAGACCTTCTCATTCGTCACAATATAGATGTCATGCACACTGAGAAGAACGTGTTTGACAATATATTTAACACAGTGATGGATTTCAAAGGTAAAACTAAAGACGGTCTTGCATCTCGAAAAGATATGACTATTTGGTGTGATAGGCCTGAACTATCTATTGATCTAGAATATCAGGGCAACAATATTCCAAAAGCAGTCTACCAAGTCACACAAGCACAAAAAGAATCAATATTACAATGGCTTGTGTCTCTGAAGTTTCCAGATGGCTACTGCTCCAACTTGTCCAGATGCGTGGACATAGACAAACTTGCAACGACGTCGAGCATGAAAACTCACGATTGTCATGTAATCATGCAAAGACTTCTCCCAATTGCACTGAAAGAGATGCTTCCTGAACACGTATGGTCCTGCATTACTGAGATCAGTTTGTTGTTTCAGTCGATATGCTCAAGCGTTTTGGATGCAGCATCCCTCCGTAGACTAGAAGAGTCTGTTCCCATGCTGATGTGTAATTTGGAAAAGATAATGCCTCCGTCGTTTTTCGATGGAATGGAACATCTTGTAATACATCTTCCGTATGAGGCTTTAAATGGTGGACCCGTCTTCTATCGCTGGATGTACAGATTTGAAAGGTTAGTCACAATTTCATTTATCTTTGAATATTTATTTCATAACAACATTAATCTGTGTACCACTTTTATTTTACTTTGCAAATTTCTTGGAGAGTTGAAAAAGAAAGTGACCAACAAGGCACACGTTGAAGTCATGCCAGAAACGCACCTGTAACACCCCGGCCCCGTAGGCCCCGAGGTAGTTACTCTAGACCTCTAGTACTGTCCCCACAAACCACCACGAGCCTTTACCGCGCACTTTGTCCTCACTCATGCGCGCCCTGAGAAACTTTCCAGGGGGTCACCCATCCCAAGACTACTCCCGTGCAAGCACGCTTAACTTTGGAGTTCTTGGGTGATGAGCTCCCTTAAAAGGAGATGCACCTCTATTGGTATGAGTAGTACTATTAATCCTCTTAAATTAATCTCGGGTATTACAATCACCCCCACTTAGGATCGCAACGTCCTCGTTGCGCCCTTAAACCAATCTCAATAAAACCCCAGAATCTTGCCCCGCTAAGTGCCCGCCCGATATCTAACGGGTCAGCACACTGTCGCAGGGTTGCTCTGATACCACCTGTAACACCCCGGCCCCGTAGGCCCCAAGGTAGTTACTCTAGACCTCTAGTACTGTCCCCACAAACCACCACGAGCCTTTACCGCGCACTTTGTCCTCACTCATGCGCGCCCTGAGAAACTTCCCAGGGGGTCACCCATCCCAAGACTACTCCCGTGCAAGCACGCTTAACTTTGGAGTTCTTGGGTGATGAGCTCCCTTAAAAGGAGATGCACCTCTATTGGTATGAGTAGTACTATTAATCCTCTTAAATTAATCTCGGGTATTACAGCACCTTCCGGACCTAACAATTCCATCTGAGCGTGAAATTGTTGAAATGCATGAAGAACAACAAAATGCTTATTATCAGGAAGAAGGAGAATGGATAGACGGTTCTGATACAGAAGAAGATGTTGTATATGTAGAAAATAATGACTCTGATAGTGACTAATTGTATTGTTGTATTACAATTTTTTTGAGTTCGAATATTTGTACTCTTTTCTTCATTATTATTTTAGTCCAACAATATTTGGTTTTTTTCTTCATCATTATTACTCCGTAAAAGATAAGTACGAAACGCACAAATTTTTTATCACAATCAACTAACGAAACATTAATAATTTATTTATCATAATAACCAAACAAACAAATACAAAATTATTCATCAATATCAAAACTTTCAAGAGGCCTAGCCAACAACTCGTGAATTTTCCTTTCAGCTTCTTCGTTGATCGGATACATATACTCCGAACATTCTTCTGCATGTTGAAGCATCCGACACAAGTTGTTTGCTTTTGACTTGCCGAGTGAGTCGGATTCCTCATCTTTATAGTCGCCAAAACTTTCAAGGGGTCTAGCCATCAACTCCGTGATTCTCTGGTATGCTTCAACGGTTTTCGGCTCCATAAGCTGTGTAATTAGCTTGAGTCGTTTCATAGCTCTGCACATCGAATCTCAGTCAATTGGTTCTCGATTAGCCATTTTTTTCACAAACATTGGACCGGGAATCATCTATTTATACTCAAAAATCGAATATAATAAAGTGGAATTTATTCCACTGTGGTCTGACGCCGGGCTGCGCGTGTTGAACGGTTGGAAAGTATTTAGTCACGGACGGTCCGTGACTAGATCCGTGAATGATTCAAAAAACCGTACAGGTCTGTGACTAGGTCCGTGACTAATTCAAATTTTTTTGAATTAGTCACGGACCTAGTCACGGACCGTCCGTGACTAAGGCGGTCAAAGGCGGCCCTGACACCTCGTCTGCCGCGCGTCTGACTTCGTTATTTACGACGGCTAGTCACGGATTATCCGTGACTAGGTCCGTGACTACGCCTTCATATAAAATCAACACTTAGCTGATTTTTCATTCCGCATTCCTTTCAGGTCAAAACCCTAAATCCTTAATATCTCCCTCTACACTCCACCGATCTCAACTCCAACTCTGCCTTCAACCGTTCGCTGCCACCGTTCGCTGCCGCCGTTCGCTGCCGCCGTTCGCTGCCGCCGTTCGCTGCCGCCGTTCGCTGCCGCCGTTCGCTGCCGCCTTTCGCTGCCGCCGTTCGCCGCCGCCGTTAGCCGCCGCCGTCTACTGCCACTGTCAGCCGCCTCCTTCCTTTTTCATAAAGGTTATGTATTCTAAATTTGATTTACCTTTAATTCTTATTTGTAGTATTTGATTTTTATTTTAAAAATGCATGTTACGATAAGTGTGTTCCCATTATTCTCAAATTGTTTAATATGATTTAGTTAATATGTTCAAATTGATTTATGTATATGTAATTTGATTTTAGTTAGTATCTCAAATTGATGCATGTGGAGTAATATGATTTCGAAATATAATTTCATTTAGTTTATAATATTGCTTTAATTTTAGAATTGAAATATAATTTAGTTTTCGAAATACTTGTTTTCTGTACATGTTATGAAATTCATTTTTGTATGCATGTTATCAATTAATATTAGAAGCACACGTTTTTTTGAAATACATGTTTAGCACACGTTTTTTCGAAATACATGTTAATATGTTCAGTTTATTACATGTTCTATATGCTCAAGATAACATGATTTAGTTTGTATATATGTTTAATTGACATGCCTTTATTTGTTGTGTACAAGTTTAATTACATGTTCTATATGCTCAATATAATTGACATGATTCAGTTTATTACATGTTCTATATGCTCAATATAACATGATTTAGTTTGTATATATGATTAATTGGCATGCCTATATTGGTTGTGTATAAGTTTAATTAATATGTATGCCTACATAAAATTTCATTATAAGTTAAACATGCATGATTAAATAATATCTTTTTTAATTTCAGACTTATGAATTAAAGAACATGAGTTAGTTTAATTAATATGTAAGCCTATTTACATCATATTCCCAAATAATTAAAGAAATACCCCCTCGTGTTAAACCTCCAAAAACGTTTAACATGTTAATTATTAAATATTAAGTTAGACATGAAAAAACACCCCCTCATGTCAAACTTCCAAAAAAGTTTAACATGTCAATAATTATAAAATATTAAGTTAGACATTAAAAAACAGTTTTCTCAAATTTAATATAAAATATACACTATGAAAAAACAGTGTTTATTAAATAAATCGTTTTAATTAAAAAGTTTTCCCGAAGTAATTAAAAAAATACCCCCTCATGTCAAACTTCCAAAAAAGTTTAACATGTTAATAATTATAAAATAATAAGTTAGACATTAAAAAACAGTTTTCTCAAAAATTTAATATAAAATATACACTATGAAAAAACACTGTTTAATAAATAAAGCCGTTTTAATTAAAAAGTTTCCCGAAGTAATTAAACAAAATACCCCCTCATGTCAAACTTCCAAAAAAGTTTAACATGTTAATAATTATAAAATGCTGAGGTAGACATAAAAAACAGTTCTTAAAAACTGTTTTATAAAAAAATAAAAAACTGTTTTATAAAAAACTGTTTTATAAAAAACTGTTTTATAAAAAACTGTTTTCTAAAAAACTGTTTTCTAAAAAACTGTTTTCTAAAACACTGTTTTCTAAAACACTGTTTAATAAAACACTGTTTAATAAAAAACTGTTTAATAAAAAAACTGCTTAATAAAAAAACTGCTTTATAAAAAAACTGCTTTATAAAAAACCGCTTTTTAAAAACTGCCTTTAAAAAACTGTCTTTATTTAAATCAAAATTTGATCTTCTATTATATTTACACAATTATTTGAAAATGTAAATTAATACTCCTCATTAATCAATTATTTTAGATGAGCAATGAACAATCCACATCCCGTGCTCGCCCGAACTATGCGCCCTTAACCCAAGCCGAGCGCAACAATGAAGATTCCGAATGGGTGACACCTCACATGGTTGCTAAGTAAGTAACTATGAATTTTATCTAATGTCAAATAATTTTATCTAATGTCAAATAATTAAATAATTTTTTTAATGAACTATAAAAAAATATTAATTTTTTGAAGCGATCAAGATGTGCTCAACCAAATCAAAATCATAATTGGTGGACACTTTCTTGGCAACTGGGCGACGTACACGGATGTTGATCCTAAGGTCCGTGAACTTTGGTGGAACTTGTTCAAGGTAAAAGAATCAATTTTTCGTCATTGATGTAACATAAAATTTGACAAATGATAAGTTAATTTATTTTTTTAATAAAGGCCCGGTTTCGCTGGACTGAAGAACAAGGCCCCGCTATTCTAAGGGCGTACAATGCCAGAGTTTCAAACTGGCTTCGCCCCACTTTTAGGCGTGCCCGAGCCAGTGGGGTAAGGCCTCAATGGTGTTCGGATGAGGTATGGGAAAACCTCGTCCGCCACTGGTCTTCGGATCCGACTTTCTTGGCTAGAAGCGAAGCCGGGAAGAAAAATCGGATGTCCGAGAAGGCATTGACGACACAATGGCACAGAGGCCGCAAACCCCAGAGTAAACATAAAGAAACTCTTGTAAGTCTTATTCAAATAAACCTACACCATTTTAACCTTTTATTTTTTTTACATTTATTTAAACCTTTTTCTAACCTTGTAGGCGGGGCCTCAAAAGAAGAGGGTCCCTATCCTCAGTGTAATCAAACACTGTTGGACGAAGAGCGGTGTTGAGTCGCCAGCCAATCTACCACCCCCCGCCTTGCTGAAATCGAAGTATGTAACATCAATACTATTATTTCAAAATCAATACTCTTATTTCAAATTGAAGTAAATATCATTTGAATAATTTTTTTAAATGTTTGTAGACAAAGTATAACGCAAATGTTGAAAAGAAGCGGGCGGAACTTGGCTTGACTCAAGAAGATGACATCGGTTCTGATGTGGAAGATGATGCCATCCTTGAGGCAACAGGGGTGTACAAGGGTCGGCTTCCATGCCTCGGGGCTGAGGGGCAACGTATTTTGTACGATCGCAGCGGCAGCGGAGCTTCATCATCTTCTCAATCTAGGCGAAGAGAGGATCCACGCATTGCCCAATTGCAGCGAGAATTGGAGGAGCAGCAACGTCAATTTGAACAGCAACGAAAGAATGATGAAGAAACGAGGGCCCGGCTGGAAGCAATGGAACGGATCCTTGCTGGATATCAGCCTCCGCCTCAGCCTCATCCTCGGCCGTACATTATGCACGTTGAGCAGACTCCTCAGGTTCCGCACATGGGTGGTATGGGTTACCACTCTAACTCCGGTTATGGTGTCATGCCTGCAATAGGGTCGACATTCGGATCTCTGTCGCCTGATATGCTCAATCAGTTTCAGACATCGGGAGGAGGCAGCCGAGGAGGCAGCCGAGGAAGCCACCGAGGAAGCCACCGAGGAAGCAACCTAGGAGGCAATCGAAGAGGCAACCGAGGCAGCCGAGGAAGTTCCCGACCCTTGGACCCTGTGGATGCAGAAGAGGATCATCATCGTGACTATGATGATAATGATGAATACGATTATGATGATTCTAATTATTATCACAATGGAGTCCGACGTACGGGCATGTAATTACATTATATTGTTTGACATTGTATGAATTTTGTTTTTATAATTCTGTCTGTAATAACATTTTTTATGTTTAAGATCGTATGGAATTTATTTTTATTGTAATTGCTCTAAAATAAAATTAAAATAATTTTTTATTTTTTTATAAAAAAATGTTTTTTTTTAAATCAAAAACATTAGTCACGGACTAAATCCGTGACTACTTTTTAACCCGGAATAAATTCAATTTTCGTTTTTTTATTTTTTTTATTTAAAATTGTTTTTTTTAAACCAAAACATTAGTCACGGACCAGATCCGTGACTACATTTTATCCGGAATAAATTCAATTTTTTTAAATTTATTATAGTCACGGATACGTCCGTGACTACCACAAAAATAAAAAAAAAATAAATTGAACTTAGTCACGGCTCGTGTCCGTGACTAACTCAAAAAAATTTAAATTAAAAGTAATCACGGATATGGTCCGTGACTAACGTGCCGGAGGCTTATTCTGGTCAAGATGTAGTCACGGACGTCGATCCGTGACTAATCCGTGACTACACCTAGTCACGGCCAATGGTCCGTGACTACATTCTAGTCACACAGAACTAGTCACTGAACTAGTCACGGACGAAGTCCGTGACTAAAAGTGTTAGTCACGGACTTTTTACACTACGGTCCGTGACTAAGTCCGTGACTACAGGCGAATTTTTTTGTAGTGAAGGAAGAGTGTAACACCGTCCCCAAATATATTTACTTTTTAGTAAATCATGTAATAAATCTTGAATATTGATTTATGAATTTACGTGGTTGTAAATTTTTGGTTATTTCTTTCACGTGAATAGTGAACTGCACGTGGGGCCCACACCGGGAGCGGGGACTATCCGGTAATCCCAGGACCACATATTATATTCATCTTGGTCTAGATAAAATTTATATGATGGTATATATTTTAGTTGGGACATTAAAAGGGCTTAGGGTTGACCCGTCGCTCAAATGAAGCCCAATTACCGGTATTGGTAATTTACCGGATAACAGTCCGAATTGAATTTCGGAGACCTCTAAATTAAATTTTGGGAATCTACAATTATTCTAAAGTTCCATAGTGATTGAAATCACACAATATATTTTATTTGGCCCAATAAAATAAAATATAATTAAAACAGTCCGACAAATACAACTTTCGGGACCAATTGTACACTTCTGGACAAAAAAGGTTGACCTCCCACATGGGTGGGGGCCAGCCCACGATTTTGGCCACTCAAATCAGAGATTTGGCCGGCTGAGATGAGGAGGGAACATGGAGAGGTGTGAGGTGAAGGAAATAAAAGGCATCAAACAAAAAGGGTGGGCCTCCCCCCAGACCACTCATACCTTTGAGACAAAAATTAGGAAACCCCCACCCTTCCCTTGATCAGTTCGGCCAGAACACCCCCAATCAAGAGCAAGAAACTTCACAACCATATTTCTCCATAGCCAAAGCAAGCTCAAACAACAAGAAACTCAAGGGAGAAAAGGAAGTAGCAAAAGTAGAGAAAAACTTGGAAAATAAAGGTGAGGAGTTCTTTAATAACTTTTCTTCCATCATTTGTTTTCCATATGAACTCTATATCCTATGGAGGACCCCTAGTATTGTTCTACATGTTTAGAAGTGTAGAATGAGTGGTTGGAAGGTGGTTCTAAGTCCAAGAACGGACTTAGAAGCCAAAACGACCAGTTCGCCAGAAAATAACCTTTAGGGGTTATTTGTGTTGATATGGGTTTTGTAATGATAAAACCATGTTAGGAGCTTGACTAAAGTGGTTATAGATTTCGCCGGAGTTTCGCCGGAGTTCGCCGGAGTCTCGACGGAGTTCAATTAAGAAGAGTAGAATCTTCCTAAAGCTCATTTGAGGTGAGAGGATGGCTTAATGTCTTGTAACTTTTGGGTTAAGCATGAGATTACCTAAGTATATGTTATGTGTATTCATAATAATGTTTAAATGAATTAAACATGTGATTAGCCAATTAAAGTGATTAGGCTTGTATGAAGTGAACTATTGAAATATGCATGATTTGTGAAGTGAAAATGCTCATAAAAACATATGTGATATATGTAAAGATGAAATGTGCATAAAATAGTTATTTATAACTTAGTACATATTGTAACTAAGTTTGACACACATTGGATTTGGAATGGCGGGTCAACCAAAAGTTGACCGCCGCCGGTTTGGCCTTACTTTACCTATATGCTAATTTTAATGCATGAGTTGCATGGATGATTTTGTTTAGTGCTTAAGACTTGGTCTAGTCTTTTTTATTGATTATGATATAGGCCCTATCTAGTATGATATGTGGTAGATCATAGGTCAGGTGGAGTACCCAAGGATCGAGCGGTATCCTCAAAACTCGGTTATATAAGGTGGAGTACCCAAGGATCGGGCGGTATCCTCAAAACTCGGTTATATAGGGTGGAGTACCCAAGGATCGGGCGTGTATCCTCAAAACTCATAGATTACTATTTAGTAATTCATGACCGGGCGGTGTCCTTATGATTATTTGATTTGGACATGAGGAGTCCTATACACTCATAGGTCTATGGGTGGGTTGGGGTTTTAAGTCAAGGACATTGACTACTATTATTTTTCCCAATTAAACAATGACCTACGGGTCGGGTATTTCCAAGTGTATATAAGTACTGATATGTATTTTGTAACTTGGGGTAAGGAAGTATAAGTATATGTATCACCCTATGTTTGGGTCTTATACTTGAAACGTTAGTTACTCTACATTTAGCTTGCTACTCGCTCGGTACTTGTACTGACCCCTTCGGGGGGGCCACCATTTCAGGTTGAAGCTAGAGCCTGTTGTCTACACCTTTGCACGGGTGGAAAGAATCAAGAAGAAGACGTGGTTCGTGCTTCCTTTATTATTTTAAATCATAAACTATGCTCATGGATACTTTTGTAATATTACATTGTTTTGGCCTGCGAGCCTACGTTTTGCCATATGTGGCTTATGATTGACCGTTGAATATTTTTCGCTATTCATTCAATCTATGATATGATGTTGTTATGTATGTTTACTACTGAGTATGGTGTGAACGATGTTCATGAACGCCTTGTGTGATTATGTGAGGTTGACTTGCGAGTGACATCATTTAATCAATCGGCGGTTGTACACGCGCTTAGATGCGGTCTGGGGCGTGACAATTAAGTGGTATGAGAGCCATCTTAGTTCTAAACTATGTATTCAACCTTTCACATGAGATTTTACAAAAAGATTTTTTCCGAAAATCATGAGCATTGTATTTTGACGTTCATAGAACTATTGTTACCTAGGTTACAAGGTTTCTAGTTGTTAAGATGGTACCCTTAACAATTGGTATGGCGGTGACTTGGGACAATATGTGTCTATAACGTGTTCCGTCAATTGACAATTATTGGAGTCTAACGACTCGTTCAAATTTCTTTGTAGAAATGGAGGGTAGACGTATGACGACGAGGAACAACCCTAGGGGACTTGCTGCGGGAGCCTCAGTAGGGGCTAGCCGGGACACATCCCGTGGTTCTAGGGGAAGAAGAGGAGGCCGTGTAGGCCGTGGGGGCCACCGGACCCAAACAGTGAGCGATGGCCACGTGAGTTCGGTGTATGAAACTAACACCGAGAACTATGATTCAACATATGTTCCTGATACGGGACAT
Organism: Cuscuta europaea; assembly: GCA_945859875.1. NCBI lineage: Eukaryota > Viridiplantae > Streptophyta > Magnoliopsida > Solanales > Convolvulaceae > Cuscuta > Cuscuta europaea. The sequence goes on from CAMAPE010000019.1 coordinate 39,906,485, forward strand.
GAGGAGACCCCGTATGACGGAGGGGACATTCATACTCATGATGATAATGACAATGAGAGCGACACCCGCTTTGCTCAAATGGGCGAGGTGCTCGAGTGGTACCAAAAGGAGAAACTGAGAAGAGAGCTTAGACGCCAAGCTAGGCGTGCCTCTCAAGGGGGCTCGGGACAAGGAAGCCGGGGAGCTTCAAGGGTCGTTCCAGGGACGTCTCAAGGTGGACGTGGAGGAGACTTTTGCGTGAGAATCTCTAAATACCTCAAGGAGGCTAGGTCCTTGGGGTGTAAGTCCTTCGACGGCACCGGTGACATCACGGTTGCCGCCGATTGGATCAAGAAAGTGAAGGATGCATTTAGAGATATGCAAATCACACCGGACGTGAAGTTGACTATTGCTTCGCGATTGATTGAAGGAATGGCTTCTACATGGTGGGAAGGTGTAGAAGGAAAGTATTGTGGGAGAATCTCATGGGAGAACTTTGAACAAGAATTTTATGCTCAATACTACTTCGACTTTGAGGTCAACGTGAAGAGGAGGGAGTACACCAACCTTAGACAAAAGGAAGGTGGTACGGTCAAGCAATTGGAGCAAGAATTTAGAACCTTGGCTAGGTATGCGGCCGATGAGGACCGCATGACTGAACATTTTTGGGATGCCTTATTGTTGGACATCCGTGATCGGGCCACATACTCGCGCCACATGACGTTTAGTGAGGTGGTGGAGCAGGGCATACTTGGGGAAACCCAATGGAACGAGAGAAAGGAAAGGGACGCTGAAGAGGCGAAAAAGAGGAAATGGAATAATTTGGGGCAACCCGGTCATTCTCGGAAGAACAACCACGGTGGTGGTGGTGGTTCATTTAGACCACCGACGCCGCCGGCAAAGAAGAATAGGGATGCAAGGTGGCACGGACCTAGGCCACAGAATTTGGGGGCACCTAGATGCCCCAATTGCACCAAACAGCACTTTGGGAAGTGCAATGAACCACCGAGGTGTTTCAAGTGCGGGAATGCGGGCCATATGAAGGCCAATTGCCCTCAATTGACACAAGGAAATGCATCGGGAGCCAGAGGAGGGGCCATGATGGGGAGGAACCGTGCACGACCGTCACATGGTGGCACGGGAAGAGGCGGCGCGTCAACGAGCAACGCCGCGTCCGTTAACCAAGGCGGGGCCCAAGCAAGGGTCTACGCGATGACCGAGGCCGATGCTCGGGCCAACCCCGACTCCGTTGCAGGTAATCCCTTTCTAATGCTTGATAAAATATGTGTATTAATGTGTTAGAAGTGATAGCGGGGTTGTACGGGCCGGCTGGTGACTTTGTCGGTCAGTTTCTAAGTAAAAGGAGCAAGAAAAAGGGGAAGGGGCTGCCCAGGGCCCAACCGGCGCCGTTCCCCGGCCAACAGGCGCCGGTCGTAGCGTCCAAAACGCTACTGGCACCCACGCGTGCGTGCGTGCGAAGGGACGCACGCGTGCGTCCCCCGTTTTTGGGCCAACCGGCGCCGTTCGTTGCGTTAAAACACTCCGTTACCCTACTGCCACCCACGCACGAGTGCGTGGGAAGGGACGCACACGTGCGTATCCCATTTCCGACAAAAAAACGCCCAACCAACGCCGGTTAGGCCCAGAACCGGCGCCGGTTCAATCCAATTTAAAAAAAATTAGTTTTTTTTGATTCGGTACTTCGTGTAGGGTGTCTTACATCATCCGTAAATGTAGGAACACTCTTGATCGATGGAAGAAACACAAGAATTCTCATTGATACCGAGGCACAACGTTCTTTCGTGAGCGAAGCGTTTGTCGAAGGTCTTGACGTGTGTTAGGTATGGACCTACCAGCCCCTTGAGCCGGGGAAACTCGCGCATCTTATACCCGCCTCTTCGGTAGGAATGCCAAAGAATCCCACACCGGTGGGCTAGGAGAGTCCTTGGTACCTTATAAGGCCTAGGCTCTTCACCACTATCAACGCGTTTTAAATCCGTGAGGGGCAACCCAAAGCGGACAATATCGGTAGGCTGCCTCCCAGCTGTGGGATCGATCCTTCAACGTGTCATTGACGCCGATGACTCAGACCTTGTTAGTATCCACACCGTTAGGAGATGATGTGGAGAGGGACAACTATTATGAATCGTGTGAGGTAGAAGTGACGGGTCAACCTTTGACTTGTGATTTCGTGCCTCTAAGTATGTTGGAGTTTGATGTGATCCTAGGGATGGATTGGCTCGAAAAGCATCATGCTAGAGTTGATTGCTACACCAAGGTCTTAGAGCTTGAGGATGATGAGGGAAACACCATACATTTCGAGGGAGATCGAGGGAGATCTCAAAGTTGTATCATATCCGTGATGAGAGCACGGAAGATGAAGAAGAAAGGTTGCCACGCGTACCTTGCTTACGTGGTAGATGGGACAAAGAAGGAGGTTGACATCAACGATGTACGTGTCGTGTGTAAGTACCCGGATGTCTTCCCCAACGACTTATCGGGACTTCCACCTGATAGAGAGATCGAGTTCGTGATTGAAGTTGAGCCGGGAACTAAACCCACTTCGATTCCTCCTTATCGAATGGCACCAGCGGAACTTCAAGAGTTGAAAGTCCAATTAAAGGAGTTATTGGATAACGGGTTCATAACACCTAGTCATTCACCGTGGAGAGCATCGATACTCTTCGTGAAGAAGAAAGATGGTACACTAAGAATGTGTATAGATTACCGACAGTTGAACAAAGTCACGATCAAGAATAAGTATCCTTTACCGAGGATTGATGACTTGTTTGATCAACTGTGGGGGGCTATGGTGTTCTCTATGATTGATTTGAGACCGGGTTATCATCAGTTGAAAATCAAGGAGAGTGACATACCTAAGAGTGCTTTTCGCACTAGATATGGTCACTACGAGTTTCTTGTGATGTCATTTGGTTTAACCAATGCACCGGCGGCATTCATGGACTTGATGAACCGTGTGTTCAGTGAGTACTTAGATCAGTTTGTGATTGTATTCATTGATGATATCTTGATATACTTGAGGGATGAAGAAGAACACGCACATCACCTAAGGCTTGTGCTTGAAAGGCTAAGAGAGAAGCAACTCTTTGCCAAGTTCTCAAAATGTGAATTTTGGCTTAAAGAGATTGGCTTCCTCGGACATGTCATATCCGGATCGGGCATTGCGGTGGACAATGCAAAGATAGAAGCTATCATCGATTGGAAACGACCCAAGAGTGTGAAAGAGATACGTAGTTTCCTTGGCTTAGCGGGGTACTATCGTAAATTTGTGGAGAAATTCTCCGTGTTGGCGTCACCGCTTACGAAGCTCACGAAGAAAGGGGTTAAGTTCGTATGGGACGACAAGTGTGAGAAAGGGTTTCTTGAGCTAAAGAAGCGACTCACCGAGGCACCAGTTCTTGCTCTACCCATACAAGGGATAAGGTATGATATCTATAGTGATGCTAGCATCCAAGGGCTTGGATGTGTGCTGATGCAAAACGGAAAGGTAATTGCCTATGCTTCTAGGCAATTGAGGAAGCACGAGGTGAACTACCCTACCCATGACTTGGAGTTGGGAGCGGTAGTGTTTGTACTAAAGATTTGGAGGCATTATCTCTACGGGGAGACATGCCACATCTACACCGGTCATAAGAGCTTGAAGTATGTATTCACTCAGAAAGAGTTGAATATGAGGCAAACCCACGATTTTGGCCACTCAAATCAGAGAGTTGGCCAGCTGAGATGAGGAGGGAACATGGAGAGGTGTGAGGTGAAGGAAATAAAAGGCATCAAACAAAAAGTGTGGGCCTCCCCCCACACCAGTCATACCTTTGAGACAAAAATTAGGAAACAACCACCCTTCCCTTAATCAGTTCGACCAGACCACCCCCAATCAAGAGCAAGAAACCTCACAACCATCTTTCTCCATAGCCAAAGCAAGCTCAAAGAACAAGAAACTCAAGGGAGAAAAGGAAGTAGACAAAGTAGAGAAAAACTTGGAAAATAAAGGTGAGGAGGGCCCCTAGTATTGTTCTACATGTGTAGAAGTGTAGAATGAGGGATTGGAAGGTGGTTCTAAGTCCAAGAACGGACTTAGAAGCCAAAACGACCGGTTTGCCGGAAAATAAGCTTTTAGGGGTTATTTGTGTTGATATGGGTTTTTTTAATGATAAAACCATGTTAGGAGTTTGACTAAAGTGGTTATAGATTTCGTCGGAGTTCGCCGGAGTCTCGCCGGAGTCTCGCCGGAGTTCAACTAAGAAGAGTAGAATCTTCCTAAAGCTCATTTGAGGTGAGTGGATGGCTTAATGTCTTGTAACTTTTGGGTTAAGCATGAGATTACCTAAGTATATGTTATGTGTGTTCATAATAATGTTTAAATGAATTAAACATGTGATTAGCCAATTAAAGTGATTAGGCTTGTATGAAGTGAACTATTGAAATATGCATGATTTGTGAAGTGAAAATGCTTATAAAAACATATGTGATATATTTAGAGATGAAATGTGCATAAAATAGTTATTTATAACTTAGTACATATTGTGACTAAGTTTGACACACATTGGATTTGGAATGGCGGGACAACCGAAAGTTGACCGGCGCCGGTTTGGCCTTACTTTACCTATATACTAATTTTAATGCAAGAGTTGCATGGATGATTTTGTTTAGTCCTTAAGACTTGGTCTAGTCTTGTTTATTGATTATGATATAGGCCCTATCTAGTATGATATGTGGTAGATCATAGGTCGCGTGGAGTACCCAAGGATCGGGCGGTATCCTCAAAACTCGGTTATATAGGGTGGAGTACCCAAGGATCGGGCGGTATCCTCAAAACTCGGTTATATAGGGTGGAGTACCCAAGGATCGGGCGGTATCCTCAAAACTCGGTTATATAGGGTGGAGTACCCAAGGATCGGGCGTGTATCATCAAAACTCATAGATTACTATTTAGTAATTCAGGACCGGGCGGTGTCCTTATGATTATTTGATTTGGACAAGAGGAGTCCTATACACTCATAGGTCTATGGGTGGGTTGGGGTTTTAAGTCAAGGACATTGACTACTATTATTTTTCCCAATTAAACAATGACCTACGGGTCGTGTATTTCCAAGTGTATATAAGTACTGATATGTATTTTGTAACTTGGGGTAAGGAAGTATAAGTATATGTATCACCCTATGTTTGGGTCTTATACTTGAAACGTTAGTTACTCTACATTTAGCTTGCTACTCGCTCGGTACTTGTACTGACCCCTTTGGGGGGCCCACCATTTCAGGTTGAAGCTAGAGCCTGTTGTCTACACCTTTGCACGGGTGGAAAGAATCAAGAGGAAGACGTGGTTCGTGCTTCCTTTATTATTTTAAATCATAAACTATGCTCATGGATACTTTTGTAATATTACATTGTTTTGGCCTGCGAGCCTACGTTTTGCCATATGTGGCTTATGATTGACCGTTGAATATTTTTCGCTACTCATTCAATCTATGATGTGATGTTGTTATGTATGTTTACTACTGAGTATGGTGTGAACGATGTTCATGAACGCCTTGTGTGATTATGTGAGGTTGACTTGCGAGTGACGTCATTTAATCACACGGCGGTTGTACACGCGCTTAGATGCGGTCTGGGGTGCGACAAAGAGTAGAGACACTCCCTCCCCCAGGAGAGGGGCTTAGTGTCCCGGATAACAGACAAACAACCCCTCAACAAAGAGAAGAGGAGACTTCACGAAGAGGATGCAAGGCACGAGATCAACCAGGCGTACGCCGGGGGTTTTAAACACACCACCGGGAGGCCAGGTAACACAAGGGGAAGAGACCACGGGGACGAGCTGATTGCCTAGTTCGAGAGGCGCTTAGCCGAGATGGAGACAATATGGAGATACCTTGGTGGAGCTACATCTACAACCACCCCTGACCTTGTCGTCCCTTCCCTACTCCAAAAGGTCAATGACCTCTAGCGATAGGTAGCTAGCGAATATTACTGGGCAAATGTCACGGCACGGGCTTGAACCCTATAATGTCAAGAAATTAGAAATAAATTTAATTCGATGACGTGTATGTTACATTCAAGAGTGCGTATTCTATACCATGAATGCAAAATACCATTATATAGGATGCAAAATTATTTTAAAAAATAATTTAAGGAGGTTTGGCATAAAAACGAAAACACTCAATAAAAGAACATGAAGGTCATTGATACAGATGTATCATACAAATTAAAAATGGGAAGTAATATTTACTAAGGAAAAACAAACAAACAAAAAATGCTTATGTTCTAAGCTAAAAAGGTGAAAAATCACATGTTATAATTCTTGATTACTATTAAGTCATGTCTATAAAAATTAACCTTAGGATATTTGATGTTAGGAAATAGGAACTAACCAAACAAGCGGAATAATAATATAAAGAAATATATGAACCAAAAGGAAGATTAAGAATGCTGATAGTTTTGGCCCAATTCTACCCACATTATCGAATAGTATTAAATTATTAATGTTCTTGTGGAAAATGTGATTATTTATACTTTCTAAGTACAAGAGTGCATTGAAATCTATTAATTAATTAATTACAATGGCTCATCCACAATTAGTGTTTATGCAAGGTTTGTTGTGGTGGTTATATTTTAAGTACATCTGTGTGGATTATGCCCAGATTTCAACAGTCGAATAATCTAATAATAATTGGAAGAATTAAAATAGTAAAAGAGAAATCTCACCAATAACGTATACCGTGTATATATAATGATGAATCCATGAAGAACAATTACACGGTACTTCAAACGAATAAGCTTGAGAGAGAATTTCTATTCTACTGGCTCTACAGAGAATGATATGCGGAAACAGAATGTGTTGAGACTGAGTTGTCTAACGTGGGAGTTCCAAGAATGATACGCATGAGGCTATTAGGAATCAGGAACTCTCTCGTATTTTGGCCTACACATCCTATATTTATAGGAGTGTGGCCGAACATCCTAATTCCATTAGGATGGGCCGAATAGGTCTAATTAAATAGCCCTTAATTAATTACTTAGGCCCACTAATTAAATCCTAATTAAATAAAGATGAATCTAATTAAATTAAACATAATAAAATATTCTAACAATCTCCCCCTTTGTGTTCAATTTGCAATGAAGCGTGGATTATCTTTGTCTTGATCTTAAGAGGATATCAGCTTCTTTTGTCTTCTTTGAAAGGCTTTGTGAAGATCTCCTTGCAATCTCCCCTTTGTTGTCTTCTTGGTAATTTTATCTTTGATGTCAGGGGTTTAAGAATCTTCAAAATCTTGCATGTAGTCCTTGCCTTTCAGATGTTGTTCTTGATCAGCTTGAATGAAATCCGATGGCACCTCTAGAATGAATATTCTTGACTTGCTTCAGGCGCTCACATGATTCTTCTTCAGTTCTTCAGTATCCAACCTTTGTCTCCTCCAGAATGTGGTCTTTTTATGTCAATGCTTTTGTGGAGAACTTGTCGGTGAGTATATATTGACCATTTGATGTGAAGCTGAGTGGGCTGATGTGGGCAAATGTTTGTTGTTGAAGGAGAGAAGCGTCTGGGAATTATCTTTGAAATTTCATAAGCATTTGGACCGCTCTCCCCCTTATGACGATCCGATGAGTCGGGACGTCATGCGTGTGTTCATCCTGATACATTGAGGTGTTCCGTTATCACATCATCAATGTAAACACTGATGTGTGGCCTGTATATAATGATAGAAACGGTAAAGCTCTAACAGGACTTCCGATCGATCATCGTGAGGTATCCATAGTAGATGTCACTCTGGTCATTATGGCATGATCACAAGGATATCCAAAGAAAACTTGTAGCCCCCCGGGGTCGCGTAGACCCCAGTTCTCATCACTATAGAGATGAACTCTACAGCAATGGCTTGAAAATGTTGGTGATTTCTATGTTGCAACATCAGGACTTCCATCCAATCATCGGTCTACATCCATTATAGATGAGTCCTATGGAAGTTATCGCAGGTCTTGAAGACCAGCAACTGATTCTAAAATGTGCATGTGTCCTAGAAAATTAAAAACATTTGGGAGTGTGATAACTAGACATGACGTGGTCAATGAAAGTCCAGTGGCGTGGGGCTGTGGGCCACTGTAGTCAGTATCAGTCGCCTCAAAAGGAGACGGTGATAGATAATGAGGTTCCCCGTGAAAATTTGATGAAACACATGTCTTTTGGGAAACATATGAGTGGTCTAGGGTAGGGTTGTGCATGCGCTGTTGGACAAGATGCAGCGACTTCTACCCGGGATCTGAATAAATTCAGTCATGTACCTATGGGGAATTGTCCGGAGTATTTGAGTGACTAGGATTGATTCTTCGATTGATCGCTCAGTTGAGGTAGCAGACTTGAATTTGAATATTGTTTTCTTGCTCAGTTGAGCCTTCTTCTTTCTCACTCTCATAGTGTTCACTCATTCACTCACTCTCGGCTTTGTCTCTTGGGTAGGCTCAGTTGGGTTTACTAAGCCATTGAGACTTATCTCTCATTGATCTCTTTGCTCCCCCTCAATAGGAGCACTCAGTAGGATGCATTTGACATTGTTTGGCGCGTGGGAATAGAACTTTGTAACCCCCTTCAAAATGTGCATACTTGAGTTAATTATTGCATCGATTATTGTGTGGCGCCAGGAGGAAATAGAGACGTTCCTCCTCAGAATTTGCAAGTATTGTTGTTGTCATCCGGGGAGTAAAGTAGGACGCTCCCCCTTGGAATGTGCTTTCTTCGTTGTATGGCACCAGGTGGAGTGAAAAAGAAACACTCCCCTTCAGAATATGCACTTGTTGTTGGTTCTTGGCGTGTGTCGGTGTTGAAGTTTGCATTTGTTGATTTTCAGCTTAGTGGAGTAGTATACACGCCAGTACTCTCCTCCATAATGTGCACACTTGCTCCCCCTAAAGAATGTTTTGTCTTGAATAGGTGCGTTGGGAGCATTTGTTGAACTTGTTTGGAAGCTCAGAAAAATATCTTCATCGCTTCCCCTTGATGTATGTGACGTCATGTGCTTGTGCGTGGGTTCTGAATTGAGTTGTTCAGAAGCCTTTCTGCGCTATAGGGTTCCGGACTGATGTATCTAGAAACTCTGTTGTAGTGCGGGTTCTGAGCTGAGTTACTCAGAAGCCAAGATGTATAGCGGGTTCTGAGCTGAGTTACTCAGAAGCCATGATGTTGTTACTCAGCAGCTCAATTTCCCATCATGTGTGTGGAGCAAACATATCAGGTACCACACATGAGGGACCTCATTTTCAGCAGATGTAGCACAATTGTTTTCTTCTTCAGAGTCATCACTTTCAGAGTTTGTCACTTTCACCATCAATGCCAAGTTTTCTGGCTCACTTTCATCAGTGTCTTCCAACCAGCTATCGTGTTCAGCCATTAGGACCACTCCTTGCTCTCTATGCTTGGCCATTTGAGCCTTTTGCATGTAGTAGTTGAAGTCATTTTTCTTGGCAGAGCGGCACTCCTTGGCAAAGTGACCAGGTTTCCCACATTTGAAGCACTTCATTGAATCGCCACTCACAGCTTTATCTGAAGGCCTGCTAGCTTTGTCAGAATAGTTTAACGGAGAAGTTCTTTGTTTGTTGTTAGTTTCGGGGTTTCTAAATCTTGTGAACTTCTTATTTATCTTTCTTGTCATGGTTGTTGACAAAGCTAGCTCCTTTTTCAGTTCATTGATCTCTAGATTAGAATCAGACATATTCTTCTCATCATCGGATGAATCAACTTCAAAGGAAATTTTGGAAAGTTTTTCTTTCTTTTTCTTTTCAGTTGATAGGAGGGCAAGTGTATCAACAATGTTCTTTCCTTTTGAAGAATTGACTTTTTCGCGTATATCCTCAGAGAATTCTCCTAGACAGTCGTAGAGATTGTGGATGGTCATCTCATCCAGGTCTTTATTTTGTCTGATTCGTTTGGTTGTTTTCTTCCATTCGGGTTTGAGAGACCTCAGGAAGCGAAGGTTAACTTCCATGTTGGTTTTCCGAATGTTGATCTTCTTCATCTCGTTCAGAATCGTCAGAAAACGTTGATATGTATCTTCCAGCTCCTCATCAGATCTAGCGGCAAAAGAGTCGTATGCAGTCAAGGTGTGAGCTCTTTTGGATTTGATTCCAACATCGGTGCCTTGCATGATCTGATGGATTTCATCCCATGGGTCTTTAGCAGTGGTAAGACTATCAATTTACATAAACAGATCATTGGGGATGGCTTGGAGCAGATAAGTGGCAGCTAGAAGATCAGCTTTTGTTCTGAGTTTTTCGTCTTCAGTGTAGTCTTCTTCACTTTTCAGATTCCTTTGAGCAGGTGTGGGAGGATTAAATGTAGTGTTTTCAGGAACTACAACCCAGACCTCGATGGGTCCTTCTTCCAGAGACTTGAGAATATTTTTACCGTTTTCCCTGCTTCTAATGAAGTTCAAGAATATGACTTTCCATACTACGAATTCTCCTCTTCTGAGCAGAGGAAGTTTGGAGTCACTTCCAAGAGTATAAGCTTCAATGAGTGTTGTTGATCTTAAGGCGAGAACTGTTCATGTATAAAATAAGACTTCGGTACTGCTTTTAAAAGATTTCAGATGACATCTCGGAAGAAGATTTCGGGTGTCCGAAATTAGAAACTCGGAAAAGATTTCGGGTGATCGAGATTATGAATTCGGAAAGGTAGATTTCGAAACCAAATCTCGGATGCTGATTTCGAGTTTCCAAAATTTGAAACTCAGGAGACCTGCAGAGTTTAAAATTCGGGGCTTCGAAATCTCAAGATTTGGGGCCTTCTTAAAATCTCGAATATGCGAAATCTTTAAAGATTTCGGATCATCGAGAATATGGTAACTCAATTTGTACTGGGATTCTTCTTCCGTGACTTTCCAAGTTCCAGTTGCCTTCTAAAACAATAAGTTTCCAAGAACAAATCTAGAGATTAATTCAAACAAAAATTCTGATTTTGATCAAATTAATTCCAGAAAAATTCAAGGATTCTCAAGAACAGAATTGCACCGATGCTCTGATACCAATTGTGTGAATTATGCCCAGATTTCAACAGTCAAATAATCTAATAATAATGGGAAGAATTAAAACAGTAAAAGAGAAATCTCACCAATAACGTATACCGTGTATATATAATGATGAATCCATGAAGAACAATTACACAGTACTTCAAACGAATAAGATTGAGAGAGAATTTCTATTCTACTGGCTCTACAGAGAATGATATGCGGAAACAGAATGTGTAGAGACTTAGTTGTCTAACGTGGGAGTTCCAAGAATGATATGCGTGAGGCTATTAGGAATCGGAAACTCTCTCGTATTTCGGCCTACACATTCTATATTTATAAGAGTGTGGCCGAACATCCTAATTCCATTAGGATGGGCCGAACAGGTCTAATTAAATAGCCCTTAATTAATTACTTAGGCCCATTAATTAAATCCTAATTAAATAAAGACGAATCTAATTAAATTGAACGCAATAAAATATTCTAACAACATGAAATCATTAATGATACAAAATTAGGTGTTAAAGTATTTTTTCTTTGAGTACACTAATTTGTAATCAAAACTCAGAATTTATATATGCATAGAAAGAATGAAATTATGTGCATCATAATTCATAGGTGTATATTAGAGTCTATATATACTTTGGAATTCTTAAACCATATCAGTATATGATGTATAATAGACATATATGTATTTGCTAAATTATTATCCTCATAGATAGCAACAGACTAATTAAGAAAGAAAATGCAAGAAAGAGAGACTAACTTTTAGTTTGTCGTATATGTTTCCTTACAGGATCAATCCAGGATATTGGGGTCATAAGAATTTGTTCAAGTGGGTGGGTGGATCCACGACAAGTTTGTAACAATATATCCATCCGTTGAAGTCGTGGTGGAGTGAATTGAGGCGCCAACTAATTTCTGGTTTGGATTGTAACAATAAAAAGGGAAAAAGAATAGAGTTTTTTTATCTATAAAAAAGACCAATGATGAACATATGAAGAAACCAGAAAGCGTGGAGAGGTTAACGAGCGCCTGATTGATCAAGTGGGCAACAATTTGTTTTTAGAGTTTAGAGTAAAGTACTGATAACGTGTTCCAGGAAAGCGTGTGTTTCTATTAAATATCCTTTTTAATTTAGTAGGAAAAGATAGAGTTTTGGTGTGTTTAATAGCTCAATAGGAAAAATGGGAGTTTTGATGTGTTTAATAGTTTTTACTCTCACACATATTTTTTACATAACAACATACTATATGCGATTTCCATTGACTATACTTGGACTTTGAGTAATATTTAATTCCATTAGCATACACACACTATCTTAAAATTATTTTAAAAACTTGTATACAACCTCTATGAAAAATCATTTACTTAAAAAAATTGATTATTGATTGGTATTCTTCATGTTGTGTAAAGATCTGCAAACTATATTGACACATGAAACAAACAAGTGATTTTTTCATACTCCCTCCATTTTTATGTAAGTAACATATACTTCTTTTTGATACTATTTATCTACTTTTATATTTTTAGTAAATTTTCATTTGATTTTTATATCTCACTTTTATTACTGTTTAGGTTTATTCCTCGGGATCCAAAGACCCAACACAGTCTTTTAGGCTTCGTAGGAATGTTGTAAATAGGTGAGCGTTTCGGTAGATGTTTAAGCCAATTCAAGGGGAAGAACAAGAAAAAACTAGGTGCAAATGAATCCAAATCTATTCCAGCAAATAGAACGGTTACACAATTGCCGAATGGGAATTCCAATCCTCTAAGCAGAGCTAAAAGCTATTGAGGGAGCTAGAGAGAAATATAGTGCTATGAGTACAAAGTTGGTAACCTTTTACAATGAAATAAATGGTGATATTTATACTACAAGTGAGTAGGTGAAAGGATGACGTGGTCGGGCCTGAGTGGATGAGCCTCAATCATAAAATCCCCCATATATATCCAATGCATGAAATGTGCTTCCCACCAATTCTAATGTTTCCCGCCAACTGCCTTGGGTCATTCCGCCGTAGACATACGACATTGCCCGTGCGACTGACACCGTGCAGTTTATCCCGAGCTGGAGTGTCTATTGACGAACCATGTGAAATCTAGGCTTATTAGGGATATTCAGACCTAATATCCCAACACAAATTCCCCACTTCTGATGTTCCAAGCGTGTGCGGGACATTAAGAAGTAGAATTGTAATTCCCTCAACCGTTCAGCAAATAGTAACTAGTCTGTTGGCTTTACGTGAAATGTCGAATCCGTCCTGCTTGGATTGTAGGGTCGTGCGGCCCCAACATATGTGCATCAAGGGTGATAGAGTTTCGATGATTAGACCGTTCAGGGAGACCGTTCGAATTGTTGTTCGCGGAATCCCAATGCAAGGATTTGACGGGTTTGATAGCCATTATATTTACTTGTGTTTAACATAAGTATTTATAAGTAATTGTTGAAGAAAGGAAGAGAAATTTGGAAAATATCTTGAGAATGAGAGTTAAAGCATAAAACATTGCGATGAAGAGCTTTTTGGATCAAGAGGATGACGTTCTGCCCATAATTTGAAAATAACTTATTGTGGAGAACTCGAAATCACTCGATTCGAACTTCATGTGAATTTTAACTCAATAAGGTACAAATGTTATGAAGAAGTCATTGCCAGAATATGAAAGGAACAAGACTCAATCAACAAATAAAGTCAGATGTTGCTGGTGAGATTTCAGGATGCATACATTTCAGTGTTTTATTCATAACATTTTATTAGGTGGTTAAACACACTTCATTCAAGTTTTGGTGGATAGAAGACTTCATTATCTACAACTTTGGTGAAGGAATCATGTCCAAACTCGTAGCGTAACATCCCCAAAATCCCGGTACAAAAACCAACACGTTTTGATCTATTTCGGAGGAAGAGAAACGAAGCACATTTTTGGGCGCAGCAACCGGCGCCGGTCAGTCTAGAACCAGAGCCGGACGGAAGGTTTTTTTCGCACCAACGAGCCTGTTTTCGACCGGGGCCGGTCATATGACCAACAAGCGCCGGTTGGGTTGATTTTCTGCTAAAACACAACGACGTGCAAGCTTATTCTTGATGGGAAAACTCAATCTTCCTCAATGTTAATAAAATATTGCTTCCATACCTGATTTTCGGGTTCGAATAGACTAAAAATGTCATTATGTAGCCTATATAAAGCCCTCAATTCATCAAACAAAAACATCTCATTCCATAGATTAATTCATAGCTTTTATATTTTGTTCTTGCTATTTTTCTTCAAGTTCTATTGGAGAAGAAGCCATTTCTCTCCTCTACATGCAATTGGTTCTAGATAATTTTTCTTGTATGTTATTGTATTTCCTTTTTCTTAGTTACACTTTTGTAATTAATATGAGCTCAAAAGGCTAATTTCTTAGCTAAGGCTAGGGATGGACTTCTATGCCACTAGGTGTTTGATAAAAGTTCTAAACCAATAAATTGTGATTTATCCTTTATATATTGATTATTTATGACTATGGTGTACAACATAGAAGTATGTTAAATTTAGTTTATACTTTCAATTAACGTTGAAGTCTAAACTATGAACATTAAAGGATAAACATATATAGTATCGAGAATAGAAATATATCCGATCTTTTATGATACGGGTGTGATGTCTTGATATTCAACGGGATTTTCGGTAGATGAATGTAAGCCGTAACGGGACTTACACGTAGCGAAAACCACGTTCTCGCTGCCTTAACCAGAGTTGAGAATATATTAGCGGCATCGTATTCATAATTATTGACAAAGCACTAATATTCAACCCTATTAAAGCATTTAAGTGATTCCCGAAGCCTTAGTTGTTGTTATCATTCATCTTAAACTGAAAATTAGTTAAAGATTATCTTCTTAAAAAAAGTGAAAAGCCAAAAATATAAAACACAAATCAAAATCCCTACACTTTACTCATTTATTTATTTAAAGTCATCTACTCTCGGACTAAATTAAACAACGTTTCCTTGTGGATTCGACCTGGTATTTTACCGGAATTTATTACTATATCAGCACTTGTACGCTTACAATTTTATCCCCGGTCAAGTTTTTGGCGCCATTTCCGGGGAAACGGTCTTGTTTAATAAAGTCCAAAGAAAAAAAAATAATCACTCACAAATCCTAAATTTATTTTACTCTTCACAACCTCACTTGATCTTGGAAGGGTTAATTTTTGTGTGTATAGATATTCTTTTGTGTTTGCATGCATTTGAGAAGTCAAGGTGCTAAATTCTTGAACCACTTGATCTTTAAAAAAAACTTGCAAACACATTCGGAAGGAGCAAAAGGCCACAAAGATGATGCTTGTAGTTGCAACTTCCCCATCTTGTATTGTACTAACTACTAAGCGAGGAAGCAAGAGACTATGAACTAAAGCATAGCTACTTCAACGTTATGCCTCAGTTTCATGGGCACTCGGGGGAAAATCCACTGAACTTTATCTCGGAGTTCTATGGATTTATTCAAGGGATTCCGAGGAATAAGCTCGTCGAATACGATCTCAAGCTCAAATGTTTCCCCTATACTCTCAAAGGGGCAGCAAGAGAATGGTTCCTAGAACAAGCTCTCGCCGCCTTAACCGGATTTGAGAATATATTAGCGACATCGTATTCATAATTATTGGCAAAGAACTAATATTCAAGCCTATTAAAGCATTTAAGTGATTCCCAAAGCCTTAGTTGTTGTTATCATTCATCTTAAACTGGAAATTAGTCAACGATTATCTTCTTAAAAAAAAAGTGAAAAGCCAAAAATATAAAACACAAATCAAAATCCCTACACTTTACTCATTTATTTATTTAAAGTCATCTACTCTCGGACTAAATTAAACAACGTTTCTTTGTGGATTCGACCGGGTATTTTACCGGGATTTATTACTATATCGGCACTTGTACGCTTGCAAGTTTAGCCCGATCAGGGTTTCCGGCTGGTGGTTGGTTTCCCTGGGCACAAGTCATGATGGTCTGACCTTTACCCTCCGTGCGACACGTGTCCTTGAAGACTCTCCCCGTTACGTGTCGCTTTTCGGTCGGTCGGTGAAACAACACCTTGGCCTATAAATACTGGCCTTAGCCATTTGCTCCGGGTTTCAGATTTTTTGCTTCTTCTCTCTAAACTGATCTCACTTCTCTGTAAAAACCCTAGTTTGGGTCTTGCTTCAGGTACTCGTTGGGCCTTTTTTTTCATTCCTTCCTCGTTTTATGATTCATTCTCTGTTCGGTACCATGTTCGAAGACTTTTCGTCGAACACTGATAGTTCCGCAAGCTCAGAGCCACATATCAATGAGAGTGTTCGGGGGGACGCTACCAATGATGTCGTTAATGCTACGGCAGAAGCTGCTAGTTCGGGGTCTGGTAACGGTTCCTCCAAGGATGCCAAGTCTGGCGATGATATGGTTGTTGCCAAGGCCGGTCCCCCAGGCGATATTCCTCGCTATAGGCTTAAGCTCAAATCGTTTCGGAAGAGGCAAACCTGACACCGAAAATTAAGGCTTGTATTCCCAATCTTATTCCAAACTCGGTCGACTTCCATCTCCATGGTGGTCTTCACCCTCTGCGCCATCGTCCGAGGATGGTGGTGGTGCATTATGACTTCGTGGTTGCTAGACTGCGATTTCCGCTCCACCCTTTTTGTCGCCCTCCTGAACCAATATGAGGTGGTTCTCGAGCAAACCATGCCAAACTCTCATTGGGTCACCGCGACTTTTATCGCTCGGTGTGTGGATGCCGATGTGGTGCCCGATCTGGACATGTTCCATTATTTCTTTAAGGTGCCCCCAGAAGACGGATGGTTACTTGGCAGTAAGTGCCCGACTATGAAGGATATTATTTATGGCTAACTTGACTTCTATCTAGGGATGTAAAGATCAGTTCTTTTTCATCTCTGTCTCGGACGGCCTGATCCCCAAAATGTAGAACGCTTATCTACCTAAGGTCCCCGAGCCGTTCATCTCCGGAGAGGTAGTATATCACATTTTATAATTCTTAATTACTGTTAAGTCATGCCAATATAAAAATAACCTTAGGATGTTTGATACCTAGTATTAGGGAATAAGAACTCGATCGCCAAACAAGCGGAATAATCATATAAAGAAATATATGAACTAAAATGGAGATTACAGAAGAATGCTGATAGTTTTGACGGTTTGACCTAATTCCCCCCACATAAATGAATTGTATTAACTATTAATGCTCTTGTGAAAAAATGTGATTATTAATACTTTCTGATTAGAAGAGTGCATTGAAATCTATTAATTACATAGACTGATGCAAAATTAGTGTTTATTCAAAGTTTGTTGTGGTGGTTATATTTTAAATACATCAAATATGATACAAAATTAGGTGTTAAAGTAATTATGCATAATTTGTAATCAAAACTCAAAATTCATATACGCATAAACAGAATGAAATTATGCGCATCATAATTTATAGATGTATATTCAAGTCAATGTATACACTGAAATTCTCAAAGCATATCAATATGTGTATATCAATATGTGTAGTGTAACAAACATATTGTTTTTTCTTAATCGTTATTCTCACAGATATGCAACAAACTAATTAAGTAAGAAAGAAAATGCAAGAAAGAGAGACTGACTTTTAGGTCAGTATACATTTTTCCTTAAAGGATCGTTCCAAGATATTAGGGTCATCAGAGTTTGTTCGGGTGAGTGAGTGGGTCCGCGACAAGTTTCTAATGGTATCCATCTCTTGTAGTTGCGGTGGAGTAATTGAGGTGTCAACTAATTCCTGATTTGGAGTGTAACAATGGAAAGGGAAAAGAATAGAGTTTTATTTTTATCTATAAAGAAGACCAATGATGAACACATGAAGAGATCGGAAAGAGTGGAGAGGTACGATCGTCTAATTGGTCAAGTGGGTAGCAAAATGATTGTTAAATAAATCTCCCTTTTAATTTAATAGGTAAAGTTAGAGTTTTGGTGTGTTTAATAGCTCAATAGAAAAAGATAGAGTTTTGATGTGTTCATTGTTTAATACGTAGTAGTTTTTACACTCACACATATTTTTTGTTGTATAAAGTGGTCGGATAAACCTGCAAAAAAGCGTAAGAAAATAATATAGCTCGAGTGCGTAAACGCTGTCCTCAAGAAAGTATTTCCGACTAGCGAAAATCTTTCCCCAAGATAAAACGAGCTCTTCAGCGTAAGCCGGTAACAGAACAACGAGAGTATAAAATATTAATCCAACAGTGTTGTCATATATTAGGGGGATGTTTAGCTCAAAATAATCTTTTGTCTAGCAAGCTAGCTACTAAATATGAAGAGTAAAATTTTCTATGAGAGCAAGAACCGTTGAATTTTGAAGGCTGATTCTTCTATATCTTTCGAACACCACACAAACACATATATATATATACACTAGTGCCATACCTGATAACGTTTGTATTAAATAATATTAATGTACGTTGAGCCATTAACTTCACTCAATTACTCCCCCTGCACGTTGAACAAATTAGGACTCAAATGCACTCATGGTTTAAAAGTTTATTATTAAACAATGAATTTGAATAACAAGTTTAACGTTTCAAAAGTGAATGAACATTTAAAGTGCTTACCGTTATTATTTGGAAGAACTCAATGAACATTAAAATATTTTTTTAATATTATACAAGGATATCTAATTTATAATATTGATTTATAAAGTAATATTATTAGATAATAAGAAATAATTTATTCATTTGAAATACTCTCGATTTTTCCAACAATCCCCCACATATTTCAAATGAATATTTTAAATTTTTGAAATTAGTTTAGAAAATTTCTGCTGGATTAAAAGAATGAGACTTTAAGTTTGGTGTCCGTAGACTATGAACCAAACCGAGATGATTAAGTCTTAATAAACTGAGTTTTTGGTGAAACCTATAGTTTCTTGAAACCAACAAGCTACTATTGGTAAATCTGGGTCTTAATGGTCGTGTCTCACCCTGCACAATTTCTCGTTATTACGCCGTTGTGCGCCGTAAGGCCATGCGCGTGCTTGGTTTTCATGAGTGCTCTAGAAGTTTTGTCATGCTTCATGGAGGCGGCCCCACCTCACACTCATATAGGTGATATCATCAAGTGTGTACCGCTTTTGCACACCACCCTAAAATTAAGGGCTATGATAATCATTAAGAGCTTTTAGCTCACCCTCACAGAGAATGCGGTTTCTAGCCTATATCTCACATCATGGAAATGGGCAAATTTAGTTAGGCTAGCAGAACTAAATGGAAGACTTGTTATTACCCATTTGAACTTGCTTCATGGGATCTCCAATCACACAAGTTGGGTTTCCATCCCCATTTGTTTCAAAGTGACACTAGTCCCATTTCTTTCGATGTTTCGGTTATCATTTTTCGTCCTAGGGAGTCTGTCAAAGGAGTAGCTAATTCCTTCTGACTTCACAAAATTAATGGAAATAATTCCATTGTCAAACATCATTGCACCACTTTTAAGGGTGAATGGATATCCACTATTTTAATTTATCTCATTTGAGTATACTCAGATGCCGTCGTTGTATCCCGGCAATACAACGGATAACTCTCAACAAAATATAACATCGATGTGACCCTCTAGTACATCGGATAATTCTCAATAAAATATATACCATCATTGTATCATTATAGTACAATGGATAATTCTCATATACCATCATTGTACCGCTCTAGGACAATGAATATTTCTCAATAAAACATATCATCGTTGTATCAATAGATTACAACGGATAATCTCAAAAAAATACCATAATTAATGGTACCTCTCAAATATCTCAATAACCGCCTCAACGCAGTCCAATGATCCCTACTTGAGTCATGAGTATATCGGCTCAATCTTCCGACAACACAAACTATGTCGGGCCTAGTAAAATTTATAAAATGTAATAAACATCCAATAATTTGGAATGCACATTAGCACACCATATCTTCAATTTAGT
The DNA here is from genome assembly GCA_945859875.1 of Cuscuta europaea. Lineage (NCBI taxonomy): Eukaryota > Viridiplantae > Streptophyta > Magnoliopsida > Solanales > Convolvulaceae > Cuscuta > Cuscuta europaea. The sequence goes on from CAMAPE010000019.1 coordinate 39,926,430, forward strand.
TTATGCAAAAGTAGCAAAGAGTTATAAAGCTCATTTTCACTCAAAGAGATAGATAATAAAAATTAAACTAAGCACCCCCACAATTTTAAATATTTCAAAACAGGTGCATAACCATTCTAGACTTCATAGAGAGATAATTTATATCTCAACCTTTATTTGTACACAATAATTTTATCAAATATGACTCGCCCTTTAAATTTAAATAAGATAGAATTTAGTTTATCTCAAAAAATCACCAATTAATGTGACAAAGAACTTTTGCCACCTCTAAACACAATGTAGATGCTCTAATAAAATTTATATAAAACATCAAATATATCACAATTTTCTAGTATCATTATATATATATATATATATATATATATATATATATATATATATATATATATATATACTAGAAATCAAACCTCAAACATTTAACAATTAAATATAAGAATCATTTTCATATATTAATCTAGTATGTAACACATTATAAGAGTCAATCAAATAAGCAAAAGACATTCAATTCATTATTTCAGAAACATTGAGAACAAACAGTCCATGATTACAATAGCCTTTTCCCACAAAGACATTATTTTTAGTCATCACAATTTTGTCCGATTCAAAGGACACCTTAACTCCAGCTTTCCCCAAAAGTGAAACCGAGACTAAATTAGTGCGAATTTCAGGCACATGAAGCACATCATTCAAGGACAACGTTTTCCCCGATGTGAGCTTAAGAACAACTTTTCCCTTACCATGCACCTTGGTTGTGTGAGAGTCACCAAGATACACTTGTTCTTCACCATCCCCTATAGGAGTATAAGAGGAAAAAACACTTTTGTTTTTACAAATGTGCTTGGTAGCCCCAGAATCTACCACCCATTCATTCACATCGGACACCAAACAAGTTTGAGAAACAACCGCCGCAATGACATCATCATCTTGAACCAAGTTTGCACTTGGTCTAGGTGGTTTGTTGTTTCTCATAGTTGCCCGTTTCCTACATTGTGCTGCAAAATGTCCCGGTTTTCCACACTCATAACAATGTTTTTCCTTTTTAAAGCTGGTGTTAGATTTAGGCTTATTGTAATTTGGCTTGTTATTATCTTCATTATTATTATTATTATACCTCCTTTTGTTTTGAGTCTCCACTAGGTTGGCGTTGGAGGTGTATTGCATGATTTGAGCCTTGGAGCCCTCCCTCCTATTGGTGTCTTCAATGATAATGTGTGTGATCACTTCATTTAATGACATGGGTCAAAATTTGTGCTTGAGGTCGCGCTTGTAGTCCTTCCATGACTCGGGCAATTTTTCAATGAGGATCTCGGCAACAAAAGGTTCGGGCAGCTCGATCTGCACGCCTTTGAGGTCCTCCAAGAGCGTTTGATATTCATGAATTTGTGCCTTTATGTCCTTGTCGTCTTTCATTTCCCATTTGTAATAGTTTCCTATCACAAATTTTTGTTTGACGGTGTCCTCGGCTGTGTACTTGGCAATCATAGAATCCCATATTTCCTTGGCCACTTTTTTCGTGCAATAAACATCAAAGAGCTCGTTAGATAAAGTACTCAGAATAGTGTGACGGCAAACCTTATTCGAGTAGGTCCATTGTTGAAGGAGTTTGATGGCTTCGGGAGATTTGTCGTCGGGCATGGCGTGGGTGAGAGCATCGGCAACGCCATGCATGTCAAGTGTTGAGAACAAACGTTCTTTCCATCTTTTGAAATTTGCCCCAGAAAATACTTCAATCTTGGAAATATCGGGAAATGGCTTCGCATGAACGGGCTGCATGTTGACGAGTGAGTCTGGCTGGGCGGAAGAATTTGCAGCTCCGTTTGGTGTGTCGGGAATGGAAATGATTTGAGCAGGTGTATCCGACGCCATACTTTCTTGAGATTGTTGTATAAAGTGGTCGGATAAACCTGCAAAAAAGCGTTTGAAAATAATATAGCTCGAGTCGCGTAAACGCTGTCCTCAAGAAAGTATTTCCGACTAGCGAAAATCTTTCCCCAAGATAAAACGAGCTCTTCGGCGTAAGCCGGTAACAGAACAACGAGAGTATAAAATATTAATCCAACAGTGTTGTCATATATTAGGGGGATGTTTAGCTCAAAATAATCTTTTGTCTAGCAAGCTAGCTACTAAATATGAAGAGTAAAATTTTCTATGAGAGCAAGAACCATTGAATTTTGAAGACTGATTCTTCTATACCTTTCGAACACCACACAAACACACACATATATATATATACACTAGTGCCATACCTGATAACGGTTGTATTAAATAATATTAATGTACGTTGAGCCATTAACTTCACTCAATTACTCCCCCTGCACGTTGAGCAAATTAGGACTCAAATGCACTCATGGTTTAAAAGTTTATTATTAAATAATGAATTTGAATAACAAGTTTAACGTTTCAAAAGTGAATGAACATTTAAAGTGCTTACCGTTATTATTTGGAAGAACTCAATGAACATTAAAATATTTTTTTAATATTATACAAGGATATCTAATTTATAACATTGATTTATAAAGTAATATTATTAGATAATAAGAAATAATTTATTCATTTGAAATACTCTCGATTTTTCCAACAATCCCCCACATATTTCAAATGAATATTTTAAATTTTTGAAATTAGTTTAGAAAATTTCTGCTGGATTAAAGGAATGAGACTTTAAGTTTGGTGTCCGTAGACTATGAACCAAACCGAGATGATTAAGTCTTAATAAACCGAGCTTTTGGTGAAACCTATAGTTTCTTGAAACCAACAAGCTACTATTGGTAAATCAGGGTCTTAATGGTCGTGTCTCACCCTGCACAATTTCTCGTTATTACGCCGTTGTGCGCCGTAAGGTCATGCGCGTGCTTGGTTTTCATGAGTGCTCTAGAAGTTTTGTCATGCTTCATGGAGGCGGCCCCACCTCACACTCATATAGGTGATATCATCAAGTGTGTACCGCTTTTGCACACCACCCTAAAATTAAGGGCTATGATAATCATTAAGAGCTTTTAGCTCACCCTCACAGAGAATGCGGTTTCTAGCCTATATCTCACATCATGGAAATGAGCAAATTTAGTTAGGCTAGCAGAACTAAATGGAAGACTTGTTATTACCCATTTGAACTTGCTTCATGAGATCTCCAATCACACAAGTTGGGTTCCCGTCCCCATTTGTTTCAAAGTGACACTAGTCCCATTTCTTTCGATGTTTCGGTTATCATTTTTCGTCCTAGGGAGTCTGTCAAAGGAGTAGCTAATTCCTTCTGACTTCACAAAATTAATGGAAATAATTCCATTGTCAAACATCATTGCACCACTTTTAAGGGTGAATGGATATCCACTATTTTAATTTATCTGATTTGAGTATACTCAGATGCCGTCGTTGTATCCCGGCAATACAACGGATAACTCTCAACAAAATATAACATCGATGTGACCCTCTAGTACATCGGATAATTCTCAATAAAATATATACCATCATTGTATCATTATAGTACAATGGATAATTCTCATATATCATCACTGTACCGCTCTAGGACAATGAATATTTCTCAATAAAACATATCATCGTTGTATCAATAGATTACAATGGATAATCTCAAAAAAATACCATAATTAATGGTACCTCTCAAATATCTCAATAACCGCCTCAACGCAGTCCAATGATCCCTACTTGAGTCATGAGTATATCGGCTCAATCTTCCGACAACACAAACTATGTCGGGCCTAGTAAAATTTATAAAATGTAATAAACATCCAATAATTTGGAATGCACAGTAGCACACCATATCTTCAATTTAGTTTATGCAAAAGTAACAAAGAGTTATAAAGCTCATTTTCACTCAAAGAGATAGATAATAAAAATTAAACTAAGCACCCCCACAATTTTAAATATTTCAAAACAGGTGCATAACCATTCTAGACTTCATAGAGAGATAATTTATATCTCAACCTTTATTTGTACACAATAATTTTATCAAATATGACTCGCCCTTTAAATTTATATAAGACAGAATTTAGTTTATCTCAAAAAATCACCAATTAATGTGACAAAGAACTTTTGCCACCTCTAAACACATTGTAGATGCTCTAATAAAATTTATATAAAACATCAAATATATCATAATTTTCTAGAGGTGCTCCCGTATCACTAAACATCAATCTTAGAATATTTAGGAGTTTAATATAGTACGTATCGCGGAATCAACAAATATAAAGATCAACACAATTTGAATGCCACTGAAAATCCCGAAATAAAATTAGATTCTCTCCACTTCATTTTTTTTTGGTTTAGATTGATCACAAACATCACAATGAAAATCATGATTGAACACAAACATCACAATTTTCTAGTGTCATTATATATATATATATATATATATATATACTAGAAATCAAACCTCAAACATTTAACAATTAAATATAAGAATCATTTTCATATATTAATCTAGTATGTAACACATTATAGGAGTCAATCAAATAAACAAAAGACATTCAATTCATTATTTCAGAAACATTGAGAACAAACAGTCCATGATTACAATAGCCTTTTCCCACAAAGACATTATTTTTAGTCATCACAATTTTGTCCGATTCAAAGGACACCTTAACTCCAGGTTTCCCCAAAAGTGAAACCGAGACTAAATTAGTGCGAATTTCAGGCACATGAAACACATCATTCAAGGACAACGTTTTCCCCGATGTGAGCTTAAGAACAACTTTTCCCTTACCATGCACCTTGGTTGTGTGAGAGTCACCAAGATACACTTGTTCTTCACCATCCCCTATAGGAGTATAGGAGGAAAAAACACTTTTGTTTTTACAAATGTGCTTGGTAGCCCCAGAATCTACCACCCATTCATTCACATCGGACACCAAACAAGTTTGAGAAACAACCGCCGCAATGACATCATCATCTTGAACCAAGTTTGCACTTGGTCTAGGTGGTTTGTTGTTTCTCATAGTTGCCCGTTTCCTACATTGTGCTGCAAAATGTCCCGGTTTTCCACACACATAACAATGTTTTTCCTTTTTAAAGCTGGTGTTAGATTTAGGTTTATTGTAATTTGGCTTGTTATTATCTTCATTATTATTATTATACCTCCTTTTGTTTTGAGTCTCCACTAGGTTGGCGTTGGAGGTGTATTGCATGATTTGAGCCTTGGAGCCCTCCCTCCTATTGGTGTCTTCAATGATAATGTGTGTGATCACTTCATTTAATGACATGGGTCCAAATTTGTGCTTGAGGTCGCGCTTGTAGTCCTTCCATGACTCGGGCAATTTTTCAATGAGGATCCCGGCAACAAAAGGTTCAGGCAGCTCGATCTGCACGCCTTTGAGGTCCTCCAAGAGCGTTTGATATTCATGAATTTGTGCCTTTATGTCCTTGTCGTCTTTCATTTCCCATTTGTAATAGTTTCCTATCACAAATTTTTGTTTGACGGTGTCCTCGGCTGTGTACTTGGCAATCATAGAATCCCATATTTCCTTGGCCACTTTTTTCGTGCAATAAACATCAAAGAGCTCGTTAGATAAAGTACTCAGAATAGTGTGACGACAAACCTTATTCGAGTAGGTCCATTGTTGAAGGAGTTTGATGGCTTCGGGAGATTTGTCGTCGGGCATGGCGTGGGTGAGAGCATCGGCAACGCCATGCATGTCAAGTGTTGAGAACAAACGTTCTTGCCATCTTTTGAAATTTGCCCCAGAAAATACTTCAATCTTGGAAATATCAGGAAATGGCTTCGCATGAACGGGCTGCATGTTGACGAGTGAGTCTGGCTGGGCGGAAGAATTTGCAGCTCCGTTTGGTGTGTCGGGAATGGAAATGATTTGAGCAGGTGTATCCGACGCCATACTTTCTTGAGATTGTTGTATAAAGTGGTCGGATAAACCTGCAAAAAAGCGTTTGAAAATAATATAGCTCGAGTCGCGTAAACGCTGTCCTCAAGAAAGTATTTCCGACTAGCGAAAATCTTTCCCCAAGATAAAACGAGCTCTTCGGCGTAAGCCGGTAACAGAACAACGAGAGTATAAAATATTAATCCAACAGTGTTGTCATATATTAGGGGGATGTTTAGCTCAAAATAATCTTTTGTCTAGCAAGCTAGCTACTAAATATGAAGAGTAAAATTTTCTATGAGAGCAAGAACCATTGAATTTTGAAGGCTGATTCTTCTATATCTTTCGAACACCACACAAACACACACACACACACACACACACACACACACACACACATATATATATATATATATATATATATATATATATATATATATATATATATATATATACACACACACACTAGTGCCATACCTGATAACGGTTGTATTAAATAATATTAATGTACGTTGAGCCATTAACTTCACTCAATTACTCCCCCTGCACGTTGAGCAAATTAGGACTCAAATGCACTCATGGTTTAAAAGTTTATTATTAAACAATGAATTTGAATAACAAGTTTAACGTTTCAAAAGTGAATGAACATTTAAAGTGCTTACCGTTATTATTTGGAAGAACTCAATGAACATTAAAATATTTTTTTAATATTATACAAGGATATCTAATTTATAATATTGACTTATAAAGTAATATTATTAGATAATAAGAAATAATTTATTCATTTGAAATACTCTCGATTTTTCCAACATTTTTTACATAACAACATACTATATATAATTTCCTTTGACTACACTTAGACTTTCAGTAATATTTAATTCCTTTAGCGTACACATACACTATCTTAAAATTATTTTAAAAATATCATTTACTTGCAAACAAATAGATTATCAAATGATATTCTTCATATTGTGTATAAATCTGTCACCTATATTGACACACTAAAGAAATAAGTACTCCATAATTTTTATACTCTCTGTTCTTATTTAAGTGACTCATATTTCTTTCTGTTTTTATTATTTATACACTTCTCCATTTTTAGTAAATTTTCCTATGTTTTTTATACTCTCACTTTTATTACTCTTACTTTTTACTCCATCTGGTCCTAAATAAACTTCACACTTTCCTTTTTGGATAGGTCCAAAATAAATTTCACACTTCTTCTCCCTTCCTTATTTGGCAAATTATCTACGTCAAAACAGTGCAAAACAGTGTAAAACAATGCCAAACAGTGTCAAACAATGTACACTACAGTAAAGTGAAATTTATTTTCATAATTTGTTGAAGTCAAAGTGTGAAGTTTATTTAGGACCGAAGGGAGTATATCTTTTACAAACTACTTTCTCTTTTTTAATTTTTCATTATTCTCATCCTCTTATTACTTTCTCTTTAATACTTTTTCATTTACCCACATACTTAATCAGTGACGAAGCCAGAAAAACGAGTCAGGGAGGTCGAAACTCAAGTATTTATAGAATAAAAATGATGGATCATTTTAAGACAATATTCGAGTTGAATGTTTCATATGTAGCTTACGACAATTTGAATGAGACTAATAGAGTTATAAATTTAATATATGTCACATATATCATAAATTTGTTTTATACGACTTTAGTCGACTGCTTTCTGCACCGGTGGCTGCATCGGTTTAGTCGACCTCTCACCCGGCTTAATATCATGTTTCCTACAACAAAAGAATCAGCTATTGAGTAGACACTCGTAACCGTAAGATAAATTGTCTTTGTTCTGTCCTCGAGTAATTAGTGAATTATTCGCTAAGCTATTTATAAAATTTGTGAATAAACCAATATAACGTATCAAATTTTACTCATTTTAAGTGTAGATAGTGCTTATTTTTCATATCTTATAATTTTTCACTCGTAATGAGTTGCATGAGTCATAATATATCAAATTGAGAGTATTTCTTGGTTCTATACTCTCATTGACTTCGCCCTCACCTCATAGACTTCGCCCCTACACTTAATATTATATTTAACCGTTTCTTCTTTAAAGCGACAAAAAACCGATAATTGATTAAAAGTTAAAAATTGAATGAAGTATCTACTATCAAAATCTCACTAAAAAGAAAATTAATACTACATTTGTCCCTTAAAATTTTGCCAAGTTTGATCGACACGAAGATTAATAAAGTAAAAACTGTGTGGTTGAGGTTTGTGCAGAGGAGAAAGAATTAACTGGAACCACAAATTCTTTACTTAAAAGGGAAAGTATCAAAGTTAGTGAGACATTTAAAAAAAGGAAATTTGATAAAGTATTAAGGGATGAAGGGAGTATAAATTCATAAATTAATTACTAAATGTTGCATAATTATTAGTCTACTACTCTACTTAAAAAACGGGACATGTGTAGAACCGTAGATCGCTTACCGTACATATATGTCGTGTCAAATTGCAACAATCTTCTCCAGCGGCGCTATTCCCACCCAATTACCCAAAAAGGAAAATGAGAAAACCCCAGGCCAAGTAGCCGCTTTGTTTCTCTCGCCGATATCTCCCCCATTTCCGATCCGTTCGTGAACAGTACCAAATCTGGCCGTCGCCGCTCTTCATTCGGAGGCGGACTCTGTCTCTCCGCCATTTTTCTTTTATCTGTCAAGCTCAAGAAAAAAACCCAAACTTAAATCCTGTAATCGAGAGAGTTAAAAAAAGATGACAAATTGGGGATTCTAGAATTCTTTTTATCTCAGATAATGCTCGCTTTCTCAGATCCATTTTCTCCCCATTAAATAACCCCTTCAAGCTTTTCGGGTGTCGTTTTTTGGGCTTTTCCGTGAGACCAGGGTTTTGACTCTCTTTCTTTATATTCTCGTGTTTTTAGCTTGATCAAGAGGGAATGTGGATTTTATTGGCAAAGGAGGTTGGGACGCTAGGTCAATGTTAAACTGCTGAGGAACACTTATTTAATTTTTAATCGTTTTGTCTTAGACCGTATGGCAAGTTCTGTTGAGTGCTGCCCTAAATCTATTGATGCTTCTGCGGGAGGGTTGGTGTGGGTCCGCCGTGGAAATGGGTCGTGGTGGCCGGGTCAAATTATAGGTCAGGAAGAACTGGTAGAGAGTAGCACGGCCTCACTCAGAGAAGGGACTCCAGTTAAGCTCATAGGAAGAGAAGATGCAAGTGTGTAAGTGTTATTAATCTGCCATTTTCCTCTTCTTTTTTACATTTTGTTTTACAGAGTAATATATTATGGCATGTTGGTTCTTAAGAATAATCAGTTCTTTATCTTTAGAGGCCCAATTTCAGTAGCAAGTTAATAATCACATTATAGTGTTGGAAAGTAATGATTTCCATACACCCAGGCATAGCCTCTTTCATAAGAAACCCGCTACTAAATGATGTGAATTGAGAGGCTGATGGCCAGATATGGATGCCTTTTACTCCGTATATCTTTTTATGCATTTTGCATTTATTATCATTATTTTTATATTGAAACTGGCAGAAAACTGAAGTGCAATACGACTTCGATAAAACTAAATAGTTTCTTGCGTGCTCTATTGCTCTTTTTTGCTTCTTGGTTTTCATGTATGTGGGAACGCATACATGAATTTTGTTGGTTTTGACATGTCAATAATTCAATATGCTACTGTCTGCCACTTGTCAATTTAATTATCTGGTTCTTAATTTGATATCATCTCAGCAATTAATAGAATTCATTGGGCTTTGTGAATGGGTAAAAATTTAAAAAGTATTTTGATGCATGTTGTATGCAGAATGACTCAGATAATATACAGTTGTAAACTGGACAATCGTTCAGGTATGGTTGGCGAGTGTATCATTTAAAGGGCATAACTGCGCACTGCAGTTTGTTATGTCTATAATATGTATACAATCATATTTAGAACTTATGTACGTAGTATCACTTTTACTATTATGCTTATGGTTAAGGTTGCCAGTTTTTTTTAAATGTAATATACAAGTGTCTTTTTTGGAAAAATAGTGGCATGAGATAGTGAATGGCAGCCACTTCCTTCCAACCAAATTGTGTTTTACATTTTATTCAAGGGGCATTCTTTATTTGACATGAAAAAATATTTCCTTTCGGTTTTTGAGGCATTTCCAGTAATTGGATTAGTAGGTGGGATATTTATTTATTTATTTATTAGTTTTTCATAAGTTAATTTTAATTGTCTTAACTTTTAAAGTGCCACCGCTTCAATGTTCACAAAAGATGAGGGTAAAGTGAGGGCAAACCTTTACAAACCTTTTCATGCAGAGATTGCAAGGATTTCAATAATTAGGATGTTGTTAGTCCAAATTGCTTGATTTGTATATCCTTCATTTCTTTGAAATCTAACTTGCTCATTAATTCCTTCTCCTTCTTTCAGTACAATTTTTTGTTTAATCTAATTTCATTCAAATTTCCATAGATTTTAAAAGTTTTCTTAAATTTTTGGTTGTTTTCAGGGACTGGTATAACCTTGAGACATCTAAACAGGTCAAGGCTTTTCGTTGTGGGGAGTACAATAAGTGTATTGAGAAAGCTAAGGCTGTTGCAGCTACTAATGCCAAAAAGGTAGTTAAACATACTCGAAGAGAAGATGCCATTCTTCGTGCTCTTGAACTTGAAACTGCCTCTCTAACAAAAAATGAAGAAAATATAGGCAAGGAAAGTAATGGTTCTGAAGGGTGTTCAACTTCAGATCCAGAACTGTCTGAGCCAAACACTGTTAGTGCTCCTGAAGAACAGCTCATACAGGGGGGCAGTCAACAAAATGGAACCTTGTTGAGTGATTCAGATGGTGGTGGTGGTGGTGGTGGGATCGCAGAAGGAGCTAAACGCATGAGAGGTCTTAATGACCTGGGGACTGGGGTGGTCCAATTATTAAAAAGGAAAAGATCTCAAGTGGCACATGTTCGCGAATTTCTGAAAAAGAAAAGCCGTCGTCGGCGCCGCTTGATGAAGGTTCTAGAGAGTACAGCCATGGTGACCATTCCTGTTGTTTGTGAAGGCGGCGTTCCCAGTCCAAATGGACCAGATTGCAAGGTGATGGAGAAAGCTAGTCCAAGCATTCCGGAGTTGCCTGAAAATGGTGGTGTACAGACTAGCTTGTTTGACGTTCCATTTATCGCAGGAGAGAAAAAGTCTCCAGGTATACTACTTTTTCAATCTTTAGTCACTATTTCTTCACAAGGATATCATCTTTCGTCAACATACTCATATTCTCCGGTTATTTAAAAAAAACTAAGAAATTGGTGTGTCATTTTACAACACTTCTCTGATACGCTAGTTATCAACTTAGTGCTTACTAGGTAATTTTGTTTATTGACTTAACAACCTTATCCGCCATTGTTTTTTGAATCACTAATTATTTTTCTTTGTAAATTGGTTGATAATGGAAAATCCCAAGGCCGGAGGTTCTTTGTTTAGCTGGGTTGGTGTAAGAGGACCATTTTAGTTATTTTCTTCGTATAATCTTTTAGTTAGTTTATTAGTAAAAACTAGTTTAGATAAAAAGTTCACCATTCAGCAGATTCAACCATTTAACCATAACTTCAACATATTAAGATAATTTCAGTCTTACGGGCTCTTATTCTCAGAGCTTGTTTGGGTAGTCACTTCTGGCTTATTGGCTGATCCTGATAATGAGCAGAATATGTAGTTTTTATTTGTTTATTCGGCTGAATTATATGATATCAAAAACTTTAACTTCCAGGAATATTTGGCCGATTCAGGCCGGCCCTGCCTTTCAAGCCCAATAACTATTGCCAAACAGGAACTTGATCTGGTTTTTTATTTCTTATGTTTCTTTGTCTTAATTTTGAGATGCACAAATTGTCACCAGGCTTGTCTCCAGTTGTATCATTAGCATCTCAGAAAGCTGAAATTGGTGTAGGAGAAAAAGGTAGTCAAAGCAGTGAAGTTGAAACAATATCATTAGGGATCAATAATGGTGAGCTCATCGAGTCGGGATCTAAGAGTTTGACTAATTTGGAGGTCAGTGATGTTAGCGAAGGGATAGAGAAAGGGACTTCAAAGTGGCAGTCAAAACGAAAGAGAAACTCCAGGCACATACGGCAAACTAAAATATGTGATTTGGGGAAAAGAACAGGTGTAAATGGCAAATCTCTCGCATGCTCAAAAGGTATGTATCCACGTATCTTTTTTTTCCTTTGTATATAAATTATAAAGCACTACTCCCTCCTTTGTCAATGGCAATCAACTTTGACCAATGATATTTTTTAATACGAAATTATTTAGAATATGAAAATTATACTCGTATCAAAATCTTCCTTATTCAAAATATTTTCATAAAAGTATAAAATTTATAAATTATATACATATATAATAATTAAAATCATTGTCCAAAGTTTGACATCGTTGACCGAGAAAAGTCAATATGGTGAACCTTTTCGGGACGGAGGTAGTATTATATTCCCTGATTATTTGACATTTTAAAATCTGGACATGTCTTTCATTCTGTTCTTTGTTGTAAATATAGTCTCTCAATTGCCAAAATTTATATACAAATAGTCTCTCTAGTTAAAGTTCGTAGTTTATTACTTCAAATGTTGTACTCCCTCCGTTCCTATTAAAAATTCCAACTTTCCTTTTTCGTCCGTTCCAATTAAAACTTCCACTTTCCGTTTTTAGTCTAGAATTTGTGGTTTCAACATTTCTTACACATTTCTCTCTCCTCTGCACAACTCTCCGCCACACAATACCCACTATCTTAAATTGTGTGCCAAACCTATTTGAAAGATAAAATAGGAACGGAGGGAGTAATAAAAGTTGTCATGATTAATTTGTGTCCCGAAATAAGAGTCTGGTTTTAAAGTCAAGTATCATATTAAGTAAAAGTCATATAGAGGCAACAAGCAATAAATTTAATTCAATTACTCCAACTAATCTTGGAAATAAGTTCTAGAAGCATAAGTGATCATTCATAACTTGAAAAACTTAACCTTGATTGTGTTGACTTTAATAAAAACTTTAAAAGTTGTATGGCGGCACATTGCTCAGAGATGGTAGGGTAAATATTCGGGCTTATGGGGGGGCATTGTTGGCATTCTATATAGCCAAGAGTGCTCCCATGAACTATAAGGAAGTTCTAAACAATGATTTTACAAGAGGGACTGATTGTATCTAAATTACTGCATGTGTCCCCAAAAAATTTCTGCTTCGAACACTATTTGTCTCAGTAAGGAGTCACGTTTTATCAAGCAGAGATTTTTTGTATAGTTTACCAAAATAGAGTCAAACAGAAGTAACGTATGATAGCTACGCCAACAAATAAATTTAATTAAAAGATATTGGTGGTAATAATATTTTAAAGCAGTTGTATCTTAACAAGAAGATTGTACTTTGGTAGGACATGACTATTTTTTTGGGACTGATGTAGTATAAGTTTACAATTGGTAGACTGAATTTTGAAATTTGAAAGACTGGTCTGACACATTATGCAAAAAAATGAGGGACCAAGTGTAATTTTATTTTTCCAAAATTATTAACTACTTTACCAATTTGCTTGTTATTACAGCATTTTATACCAATTGCAAGTCAAAAACAGTTGAAGAATTTCAGATGGACAAGTTTCAAGGTTGGGGCTGGAACATCTCACATGCAAAGGAACCAAAAGCTGAGGTGTCGAATCCTCACAGATTACGGCCTTATCGCCAGTCCCGCTTTACGGTGAACCCTAAGTACGACTCATCAGATTTCTCTTTTCTAAACCACAAGACCAAGTTGTCTCCACTGTATGATGTCAACCTGGAAGTGAAATCCAGCTATGGCCGACCTCAGCAGGTTCCTTATGTGTCTTTAACAAGCAAAATAAATGGCAACCGCCCAATCACCGGTCACCCGCTCACAGTTGAGGTATTAGATGACGGCTCCTGTGCTCAACTACTGCTAATGAGTGCTTCTGATTGCTGTGATGATTTAGTTGTGAATTTATCCAAACGGAACTCTTGTAGTAAGAAATTGAAGTCAAAGAATAGTGATCTACTGTCTTCAAAGAAGATGAGGAAATTGTCTTCATTAACCGGTTCTCGCAAGCAGAGTCCAGACAAGACAAAAGCGAAGCTTGTGGGGCCCGCAGTAGCTTGGGTCCCGCTGAAAGTGGTGTTCAGTAGGATCAATGAAGCATTAACTAGTATTTCATCTCATGGAACCAGCAATGGTTGACTCTTCTTTTTTATTTGTTCAAATGAAGATTGGTTTCTGCCCTGAAGGTATAAATTCTCTGAAAAATAGTTGGATATGGGCACTATGCATAACTGTGTAACTTTATTGCAGATGTAAAGAATGATGCTCTCAGTAGTAGATAGGAAGTTTCGGGTTTAGTCTCTATTACTTCCAGACTAGATGTATCCAAGTAAAATAAGGAAAAGAAGAGAGAAAATGGTGATCCAACCTTGGCTGGTTAAATGTAAAGAATTTTCTGTTACTCTTAACATTTGGCTGCTAACGAGTTTTGGACAAGGATATATTCCTTCCTGGACTGTGAAACTTCAAAGTTCGTTGTTTTGTTAGGAATGTAAAGTGCCATTTTTTTTGTGTATTTGGCATTACTGGGTAACTAAGTATTCATTGCTCATACTGTATCGTCTGTATGTCTGCATAAACATTGTGATTTTCTGAATCACCCCTCACCTGGTTGCTTTGGTTTCACATGTTGAGTGATGAGTGGCAGACTGGCAGACTCACCACTTTGGCTAGATTTGATGTCTTTTATGAGTTTTATCAGCTTTCCCATTGCACTTTGGGTGTAATAGTGTCATTTTCTTATAATTTTAACCAGGTTTTTCTTTTATGGTGAAATCGACACGAATAATCTCCACTTTTACGCATTTTACAAAAATAATCCCTACTTGAAAAATTCACAACAATAATTCCTACTATTTAACAGTTTTGCAAAAATAAACCGAGTGCATACGGTGTTAAGTTTTCCGTTATTTTTTTTTTTTAAATATATTGAATCGAAAATATATATAAACATTGACACTACTATATTTGAGTTTAATCTTGTTTCTACTAAAAAAATAATTTAATATTCAATATTTCCATAAAACATACTCCCTTCGTTCTCTAATACTTGGCCCTCTTTCCATTTTGGGATGTTCTCTATTAGTTGTCTCTCTTTTCACTTTTGGTAAGTTTTTTCAATAAATATACTTATTTACCCTCATTCTCTTTCCTACTTTTTCATTCTTTTTCCTACTTTTACCTTTACACACAACCCACTACACCTTTTATCTTACCTGATGGAGTATATGGGTCTGAGCCCCCGGACCCACATACTCGGAAGAACAGAAAGCACAACACAGAGTGGCGCCCTCGTCGGCCAAGGGACCCTCGTCGGCCGAAAAGGTGTCAACTCAGATTATGGTCCTGAAGCCAAGGAACCCGGGTGCCCTCGTCGGCCGCGCCCTCGTCGGTCGTGCCCTCGTCGGCCACGCCCTCGTCGGCCACGAAGACTCCACAGAACCGGATTTTATACTTACTCATTCGTACAGCCCATTAGTGGCTTTGTATTCGGCCCAGTAGCGGTCCAGTTGTAAATGGGCCTCCCAAGCCCAAGGTTTGGGAGCCCAGCCCGTATTTTTTCTATAAATACTCCCCTTGGGAGTAGTTATAGGGGTTACAAATTCTTTCTATTGAAACATATTACTCCACTTCTCTCTCTAGCTCTCACTTCTCTCTAGATATACTCTATCATTTGGTGCTCTCGTTGAGAGCTAGAACAATCAAGTTAGCACCTTTCGTCGCTACCAAGCACAGCTAACCACTGATCATGGGAAGAACTAAGTCAAACCGCAACCTCGTCAGCAAGTCCATCCCTGAGGACCAAGAGCCCAGGGAGCACGATGAGGACGCCACGGCTGACCAGGTCGGCGGAGGGGACCTCTTCCAGGAGGCCTTCAACCTCACGACGGACCTCCGCAACCAACTCAACGGCGGAGCCCCTGATGCCCGCCTCGGCTTGGACAAGAAACGAGCTGAGAAGACGGATCACGCCCCGGCCCAGCCTATGGATCCACAGGTCCAGGCCGCGCTGTCGGCCATCATCGCCAGCCTGGCTCAGAACCCCACCGTCCTCAGCGCACTCTTGCCAAGGATCGGGGGAACGTCACTCAACCTCCTCAGCCCCAACCGTTGGCCGTCCAGATAAGCAACGATGAGGGGGTGGTGGCCCAGGACACGGCGTCGTCCCACTCCCACCCTGCTTCCCCTCTTCGGCCTGGGCAGACCCAAGCGCGTGGAAAAGCCTTTGCCTTCAACAGGCTAGGTGACACGCGCCGTCGTCCGGTTTCGGAGAGGATGGCGGGACGGATTGACGAGCCTCGTCCTGGCTCGCCGAGGGAAAGCTTGGGGTCTGTGTCCCGGACAGCGGACCAGCCCCGCCCGGACAAGGGCAAGGGGAAGTTGCACGAAGACGACGTGCACCACCGAATCAATGCGGCTCACGACGAGCGCATGAGGAACCAGCCGGGCGCCGCTGCGGCCGTCAGGGACCCCTGGGACGAAGTCATCGCCCAGCTGGAAAGGAGGCTTGCTCAGATGGAAGCCAAGCAGTCGGCCAACATCCCTACGGCCGGCGCCTCCAACGACCCCGACCTCAATGCGCTCATGAACAAGGTCAGCGCCCTGGAGAGGGAGCTGGCCGAGGGGCGAGGTGACCCCATCATCCAGGTCAGGACCAGGACCCCTTTCACCAACAGGGTCCTCTCGGCCCCCATCCCGGAGAAGTACAGGGGGAACGCCATCAAGTCCTACGACGGCCGATCAGACCCCCAGGAACACTTCAGCCGTTATCAGAACAACATGCTGATGGTGAACGCGTCCGACGAATACCTCTGCCGTTGGTTCCTCTCTACTCTCGAGGGGCCAGCGTACGAGTGGTTCAACGCGGTCCTCGAAGGGAGCATCGACTCATGGCAGGATCTCGCCCAACGCTTCCTCACTCACTTTGTCGGGAGGAAGCGTGCGAAGAAGTATTTCACCCACCTCCTCTCCGTCAAGCAGCAGCACGAGGAGTCCCTCCAGTCATTCATTGATCGGTGGACGAGGGAAACCGAGGAGGTCGAGGGGGCCGATGAGCGCACCCTCCTCGCCTTGTATCAGGGAGCCCTCCGCAGCTCCCCGTACGCTAGGAGCCTTATCACCGACCCTCCGAGGTCGTACGCCAAGGCGCTCCAGCGCGGAGGCTTGTACGCCGACGCCGACGAGCTCCATAATCACAAGAAAGAGGGGGGCCATCCCTCCAAGAAGACAAATCCTTCGCCGGCCCCGGGTCCGTCCCCGGCCGGCCAGGGTGCCCAGGGCCGTCACGGCTCTGGTGGACAGAGTAAGAAAGATCGCCACTGGCGGCCGAGGTTGGAACGGCCGGGGGTCTCCCTCACTCACCCGGTCGGCACCATCCTCGATTATGCCGAGAAGCACGGCCTCATCGAGCAGGCTCCTCGGCCGGCCGAGGAGATCCTTGCCATCCAGCAGGGCGGCACATACTGCCGGTTCCACAAGAACTCGTCGCACAACACCGACGATTGCATCACACTGAAGAAGGCCATCGAGCGCCTTATTCGCCAGGGGGAACTCTCCCAGTTTGTTAAAGGTGGCCCACGCAAAAACACATGGGTAAACACCGGCAAACATGGGGGCGAACCCTCTGCGAAGAAGCGGGAGATTGGTAGGCTCAGCGACGACGAGGACTTCGAAGAGCCCCCGCCGAAGAAGAATCACATTCACCTCATCGTAGGTGGGAACACTGGGGGGGACTCCGCCACTCAGAGAAAGAAATGGGCCCAATCCCTCTACATAGGGGAGGTGTCCCACGTTCCCCCCCAGCCGAAGAAGCAGCGGACGGAGGCGATCACCTTCACCGACAAGGATTTGCCTCCGGGTACGGGATCACACAGGGACGCCCTCGTCATCCGGTGTGAGATCGGTGACTCCATCATCCATCGCACTTACATTGATACAGGGAGCTCCGTCAACGTGATGTACCTGGATACCTTCAGGCAGCTGAAGCTGGACAGAGCTCTGCTGAAGCCGATCAAGACACCGTTATCCGGCTTCACCGGGGACTCTATCGACGTCGAGGGCACGATAGTCCTCCCCGTGGAGGTCGGTGACGGCCCCCACCGCGCCAGGATTGACATGGAGTTCATGGTGGTCAACCTCCAGTGCGCCCACAACCTGATCTTGGGGCAGCCAGCGCTGGAGGACTTGGAGGCCATCATCTCCATGAGGCACTTATGTCTGAAGTTCCCCACCAATGACGGCATCGGCTACGCCAGAGGAAACCAGAGGATAGCCAGGGCGTGCTACCTCAAATGGACAAGGCCGGCCGAGAGGGAGGGCCAGAGGATAGACACCATCACGGCAGCCGTAGCCAAGGACGAGGAGAGACCACATGCGGAGCCGGCCGAGGAGGTCGAGGAAATCCCTCTGGATACCTCCCGGCCGGAGCGGGTTCTCAGAGTCGGGAAGCAACTCCCTCAGGACCAACGAGACGCCATCCTCCTCGTCCTACAGTCATACGCCGTTGTCTTCGCGTGGGGCCCGGACGACATGCCAGGCATCAGCCGCCAGGTGATCACTCACCGGCTGACCGTCGATCCGGCCTCCACGCCCATCAAGCAGAAGCGGCGCTACTTGTCCGCCGACAGGCGGGACTTCGTCAAAGGGGAGGTCGCCATGCTCCTCTCAATCAAACACATTAAAGAGGTGAAATACCCGACGTCGTTGGCCAACGTCGTCCTCGCCTAGAAACCGCCGACATTCAGGATGTGTGTTGATTACACTGACCTGAACAAGGCGTGCCCCATGGACCCGTTCCCTCTCCCCAACATTGATCAGCTGGTGGACGAGACGGCGGGGTGCGAGTTGATGTCGTTCCTTGACGCTTTCAGTGGGTACCACCAAATCTCCATGCATGAAGATGACGCTGAGAAGACGACATTCATGACCCCAGAGGGAATCTTTTGCTATCTCGGTATGGCCTTCGTACTAAAAAACTCCGGCGCCACCTACACTAGGATGGTGGCCAAGATCTTCAGAGCGGTCCTTGGCCGGACGATGGAGGCGTACGTCGACGACATGATCGTCAAGAGCAGGCAGGCCTCCTCCCACGCCGACGACCTCCGGGAAATCTTTGAAATCATGAAGGAGTTCAGTCTCCGGCTCAAACCCAAGAAGTGCGCCTTCGGCGTCCAGGGCGGAAAGTTCCTCGGCTACATGGTCAGTCGGAGAGGCATCGAGATAAACCCGGAGAGACACATGGTCAGTCGGAGAGGCATCGAGATCAACATGGAGCCGCCCCGCAACGTCAAGGAAGTACAACGACTGACGGGGCGCCTGGCGGCCCTGAACCGGTTCCTCTCCAGGTCAGCCGAGAGGGCACTCCCCTTCTTTCAGATCATGCGTAAAGCCAACAGCTTCAAGTGGACGACGGAGTGCCAGGAAGCATTCGACGAATTGAAAAGGTACCTGTCGTCCCCACCCGTGCTCTCCAAGCCCAAAGCCGGCGAAACCCTCTTCTTGTACTTAGGGGTGAGCACGTCGGCCATCAGCTCCGTGCTCATCCGTGAGGACGAAGGGGTGCAGAGGGCCATCTTCTACATCAGCAAAACGCTCAGGGAGGCCGAGCTCAGGTACTCCCCCATTGAGAAGACGGTGCTGGCCATCGTCCATACGGTAAAGAAGCTGGGGCACTACTTCCAGGCCCATGCCGTCCATGTGCTAACCCAGCAGCCTCTCGGCGCGCTCATGAGGAGCCCCACCAGCTCCTCTAGGATGGTGAAATGGGCGATCTTCCTCAGCCAATTTCAAATTGAGATCAAGCCGAGGCCGTCTATCAAAGGGCAAGCCTTGGCCGACTTCGTCACTGAATGCACAGCAAGGGAGGCGGCCGTCGCCAACCCCGGGCCGGAGCCGGACGATACATGGATCCTATTCACTGACGGCTCGTCGGCCGTGAAATCATGCGGTGGCGGCGTCGTCCTCATATCCCCTGAAGGATTCAGAGCTTACTATGCCATCCGCTTCAACTTCAGGGTATCCAACAACGAAGCCGAGTATGAGGCCCTCCTTAGCGGTCTCAGACTCGCCGCCGACCTCAAGGCCAAGCACCTCAAAATCAAGTGCGACTCCAAACTGGTAGTGGGCCAGGTGGAGGGATCGTACGAAGCAAAGGAAGGCCGAATGAAGCAGTACAAACAAGCGGCGGAGGAGCTGCTGAAGGCGTTCGAAACCCACGAGATCACACAGATCCCAAGGGCCGAGAACGCCGAGGCCGACATCCTCTCCAAACTCAGCTCGAACACCCCGGAGCACATCTCCCAGCTGGCCAAGATCGAGGAGTTGAGCATGTCCAGCATCCATGACAGCCCCGTCTTGTGCGTCCAACAGCGACCAGAGGACTGGATCTCCGACATCGTCACCTTCATCACAACGGGGGAGCTGACCCCGGACGAGGAGAGGGCCAAACTTGCCAAACTCAGGGCCCCGAGCTACACCATCGAAGATGGCAAACTCTACAAACGATCCTATAATGGCACTCTCCTCCGATGCCTGCACCAGGACGAGGCCGACATGGCCATGGAAGAAGTTCATTGTGGCGTCTGCTCCTCGCACCAAGGCCCTTTCAGCATGTCCCGACGTCTCGTCGTCCAGGGCTTCTTCTGGCCGACGATGGCGCGAGACTGTGCGGACTTGGCCAGGAAGTGTACCACGTGCCAGGTGCTCCAGAAGGCCCCTGGTCGCCCAGCCGTCAACTACGCCCCCGTCAGCACCGCAATTCCATTCTCTAGATGGGGGATTGACCTGGTCGGGCCCCTGCCCAGAGCCGCCGGGAATAACCGCTACATCATCGTCGCCGTCGACTACTTCACCAAGTGGGTCGAGGCGGAACCCCTGGCCAGCATCACGGAGGCCAGATGCCAAAAATTTGTTTACAAGAACATCATCACACGCTTCGGCGTCCCCCAGGAGATTATATCAGACAACGGCACCCAATTCGAGGCAGCCCCTTTCCAGGAGCTCCTCCGAGAGTTTGGGGTGAAGCATCGTTTCTCCTCCGTTGCCTACCCTCAGGGCAACGGGCAGGTCGAGAACGCCAACAGAACAATCATGGAGGGGCTGAAGAAGAAGCTCCAGGCCGCAGGAGGTAGTGGGGTCGACGAGCTCCCCAACATCCTGTGGTGCTACAGAACCACGCCGAGGAGGGCGACAGGTGAAACGCCTTTCGCCCTATGCTACGGCTTCGAGGCAAAGGCACCCACGGAAGTTGCCATCCCCAGCCGACGGGTGGAACAATATGAGCCTGACGCCAACGAAGAGAACATGAAGATTGACCTGCACCTGGTCGATGAGAGGCGTGAGCAAGCTTACGTCCGAGCAGAGAACTACCGGCGTCAAGTAAAATCATACTATGACGCCAAGGTACGTTCCCGGGAGTTTCAGGTGGGGGACTACGTCCTCCGCCGAAGGGAAGCAAGCCAGTCGACGGAGGGTGGCAAGCTAGCATTGAAGTACGAAGGGCCCTACATCGTCAGTGCCGTGGTCAAACCCGGCACCTACAAGCTTAAACGCCCGAATGGGTCCAATGTACCACGAACGTGGATTGTACACCATCTGGTGAAGTTTTATCAGTAATCCGAAGGAGGTGCAGACGGCGAAGCCCTCACCCCTTAACGGGTTACTGATTGAACGCCACCCTCGGCCTCGAGCCACTTATGAATAAAATCATGTTCCTCCTGATTTTTTTTTCTCTGGAATTTAAAGTAAAAAACATTAGCAGGTGCCCTCATCGGCCACCTCAGAGCAAAAGGCTCAGGCATGGCCGACGTGGCCCCTTGCACTTGCAGCCTACGATCGACAAGATCAGGCATTCCATTGTACTTTGTATCAGCGAAGGGCTCAGGCCTAGCTGAGAGAGCACATCGCCCTGGCCCCGTAAGCCTAGAAGTGAAACGCTCAGGTATGGCCGACGATGTCCCCATGACGAGGGGCCCGCAAACGGCCCACGTCTTGAAACGGGAAGCTCACCGCGTCGTCCACGCGCCAGATCGCAGGACGACAGGCCTGAAATCATGGCCGAGGTGACAAAATCCCAAAACTCAGGGATGGGCAACGACAGCCGTTGGAAACCGACCAAAAGTCTAGCCCGCGTCATAAATAGGCGACGGGACCCCCCCCTGAGATCACGGACGTTATAAACGAAGTCCGAACCGGCCGAAGGACGAGCACACCCTTCGGCCGAAGCCTGAAAGAGGGATACTCCCCGAAAACAAAAACAAAATATATATATATAAGGGAAAAAGAGGGAAGCCGACGGCCGTGCACACTGGCCGGCCTCGAGCAATGAAAAAATAAAATCCCCACAACTCAGGCCCAACTAGGCCAAGTACATATCAGTTGAACACAAGTATAGTATCACTGACAGGTAAACATGGACGACACGTCCACACACCACAAGGGAATGGTCAAGGCCGAAACATACGCATATAAAACCCTAACCGAATCGGTTGGGTGAGACGCGAGAGGTAACCCTCATCGGCCACAGTCCTTTGAAGCACCAACGCTTGGTATGAAACAAAGACTCACAATCCTGAGGATGACCAGGACGAAGCGGGCACTTATCACACCCACGGAGGAATCAAGCAATCAAGAAACAATCCCTACTTGCCACAGCATCCCGGATAGCCGATACAGGCACTGGAACCAAGGCTGTTGGTCAAGCGAAAGTTCTTTGGGAATTTGTTCAAGTGTTTACCAAACACTTAGAGAAAATTTTGAGGAAAAAGTTTCTCAAGAAAGAACTATGCCTTAGCCGATGAAGGTAGGGCCTTCCCTTGGGGAAAGCAAGGGGCACCCTCATCGGCCACAAATTCAGACCTTGGCCGATGATGGTAGAGCCATCTCTTAGCCGGCAGCGTTACCGCAAAGAAGGAACTGTGTCTTACATTTATACTTAGAAAAATCTCTAAGTACTTAAATGGAGGAACTCTAGACGAAGCGGGTACCTGTATACTCTAAGGCCGTTAGCTACCTACGCCTTGCATATGTACTTAGAGAAAATTCTAAGTTCAAAACAGTAAGGTGAAGGTGCCCTTATCGGCCACAACACAAGGATCGGCTCAGAAACAAGGGAACACGACGGCCACGAAAAACACTGGGCCGACAACGACATTGGTTCAACACTTGGGAAATCTCCCAAAGCATTTGTCAATAATGAGGAGAAATCCAATACCAGGACGATGAGAACACCCATCCACTTGAAGTTAAACACTTAGAAAAATTCTAACAAAAAAGAAGAATGGGACAACGCCAGGACGGAACGGACACCACGGTCAGGGACGGAAAGGGAAGCACTTAAGTGGACCCAAAACACTTAGGAAATTTCTGAATAAATCCTAAGTGTTATGATAGTAAAGAAACACCGGACAGGCCGACCAAGCCGCCAGGCCGGAAAGAAAGCAACTACGTGGACCCAAAACACTTAGGAAATTTGTGAATAAATCCTAAGTGTTATGATAGTAAAGAAACGACGGCCAGGCCGACCAGGCCACCGGACAGGATGGACTACCTCACGAACGTAGCAGACACTCGCGGGTGACCCAAGTTGTAACCTTTACACTTAGACAAATTTCAGAATCGAAATGGCAAAAGGCAATAAGCATACAAGGAATTCAAAGCCGAGCAGGACAGCAAAAATTTTCATTTATAATCAATTCAGTACAAAGGGGGGCGCTTCGGCCATTACATCAATTCGGCAAAAATGAAAAACTAATTACAAGGGAGCGGGGAGTAGCCGATCAAGCCTCTTGAGCGCCTCCATCTTCGGCTGGCTCTTCGACGTCTTCGCCTCCCTCCTCGGCCTCAGTCTCCTGGCCGGCGGCAGCCGCAGAACTGGTAGCGTCGTCCAGGAAGTCAAACTCCGTGTAATCCGGCTCGCCGAGGCCGGAACTCTCAATGGGGGACTCCCGCTCCGACAGAGGAAGCTTGGCCTGCTCTTCGGGATCTTTCATCAGCTTGGGAAGCTTCAAGTTCCGTCTAGCCCACCCGGAAGTATAGTTCATGGCCTTAAGAGCACGAGACAGTCGCCGACACAGGAGCCTCTGCATCCGCTCCTGGCCCATGTTATAGTACACGGCCATCTCCCTGCTGAAATACTCCTGGTCGGCGGGGGAGTTCATCCCCCAATTTTCAAGCTTAGCGGCCACCACCTCATAGCACCAGGAGAGCCGCTCATCGGCCTTCCACCCCTCGGCCAGGAACTGCTTAACGGCCTCATCAGCAGCCTTCACAGCAGCAGCCTTGGCCTCAGCTTTCGCCTTCACGGCTTCATCGTTCTTGCACCGCTCGGCCTCAAGCGCCCTTTGGCTCTCCTCGAGTTTGGCCAGGGCATCGTCCCTGGCTGCGGCGGCCTCATCGGCCTTTTGTTGCAAGGCATTGGCATCCTCCCGGAGCCGATCCAAGCAAGCTACCGCCTCATCGGCCGAGGCAGCTTTCTGCTCCAGCTCTTTCAGACGAGCTATCTCCCGGTACTGCCTCTTATGGCTCTCCATGAGCATAAAGGCACCCTGCATAAAAAAGGAAAACAAAACTCAGGCAAATGACTCTACACGGACGACGAGAAAAACGGCAAGCAAAAGGAAAGGAACTTACTTGGACGAGGAGGTCCATCCCGCCCTCGTACACCTTCACGTCCCCGAGCCTCTTCAGGTAGGCCCTATCTTTGGCCGGCATGGCCTGGGCCAGCACATCGTGGCCGAGGACAACGTCATCAAAAACACCCCCGCCGACGGGGTATTCCACCATCTTCTGGTAGGTGGCACCGGCAATCTCCTTGTCGGCCCTCTTCGTCCGTGGCTCCTGGACGAGAGGAAGCGATTGGGCAGCATCGCTAGGAGCAGCAGTGAGGTCCACAACAGGACCACTATCGTCCACACTGGGGACGGCAAGAGTGCCGGCCTCAGTAGCCTGGGAAGGAGACGGTGCCTTCTTCGTCTTCTTGGCGACGTTCAGGCCGGCCTCAGTCAATTTCTTCTGGCCGTCAGTGGAAGGCCTCTTCTTCTTGGACTGGGCAGGCTTTGGGGCCGCACCAGCAGTAGCCCCGCCTCCCTCGGCCGCGGCACGTCTGGCCGCCTCGGCCGCCTTTGCAGCCAACTCTTCGGCCGCCTTGGCCTTGGCTATAGCCATGATGGAACGACGATCCATGACAAAATCTACAAAGGAAAAACAACAGATTAGCAAGGCAAAAGAACAAATCATAAAGGAAGAAAGCCGAAGAAATAATTACCATCGGCCTCAGCAGGAATGCCCAAATCCGGGCCGTCGGCCTCTTCGAAGGTGGTGGTCATCCTCGGCCAGAGTTGGATATCGTCCTCCTTATCGCCATATACATGGTATCTTAAGAAGCCGAGGGCGGTCATCTTGTATTCGGTGATATAATCCTTCACGCTCCTCGGCCCCCCTTCCAAGAAAGCCTCCACCTCAGCATCCAAGATAGAACTCTTCAGCGGGTCATGAAGATTGAACCTCCCGGTATGGCCGAGAGAGGGAAACTCGGTGCCATTCTCACCAAGGGACACAAAAACGAACTTGCTCTTCCACCCATGAATGGACGAAGGAAAGTCCGTGAAGCTCCTCTTCTTCGGCAGCTGTTGGATAGTAGCATAGGCCGCACAATTTTTGTGGCTTCCTCGGCCTATCTGATACAGATTCATGAACAGAGCCGTCGTCGGCCTGTAGCCCAGCTCCTCACAGCGGAGCAAAAACCCCACTATTAATGAATAGCTGTTCGGCGTCAGCAAGGCCGGAGGGAGCCCCACCATGTCAAGGTATTCGGTGATGACGGGGTGAAGGGGAAACCTCAACCCCTTGGCGAAACTCATCGGGTATACTCCAAAGTATCTCGGTGGCGGATGAAGAACATGGTCCGTCGGCCTGGGTGCCCTAACCCGCCCGAACGGCCCCACGTACATCTGGGCAACCAAGTAGTCGGCCGTGCTGCTCTTCGGCCTCCTTATTCTCTTCGTCTTATCTGCTCCCTTCACGGCAGACACCGGTCTCGGGCATGGAATGACAGCGGAAGTGGACGCCCCGTCCATCACTCGGGACGCACCTGCGTCCTCACCTTTTGAAGACGAGGCGGACTCCTCGTCCTCGACTTCGTCGTCCACCGGCTCTCCGGACTTGTAAGGACTTAAGTGTTGTATCTCCTCCTCGAACTCCTCGAGCACCTCATAGTCGAGTGACCTAGTGGAGGGCTGGTCGTCGTACGGATAGTAGTCTTCGTTCAAGCTCTTCATCATAACAACTACTACGAGCCTAAGGGGAATAACTTAGGATCTAAGGGTGTTCAAACGTCTAACACTAGATCACTAGCCTAGGAAGCAAAGTATGCAAAGTACAGAAGATGGCGATGAACACTAACCTTGAACACGAAGAACACGAAGAACAAGCTTGGGAGTTTATCTCTCTAGAAATTTGGCCAGCACTTCGACAACTCAGAATGCAAATGAGTTTTCTCGTCGGAGGGGGAGGGGTATTTATAGAACCCCCCACCCAACGGTCACTACACGTGGCACCCTCCCAATGGCCACATCAACGGCCACCAATGGGAGGCCACCACGTCACCAACGGGCCAAGCTACATATCAAGAGCCCACTGGCGAATCAGACTCTACGGCCTACACACTGGCCGGCTTCACAAGTGCCAGCAAGCGCCCACAACGACCTACTTGCTTGCCAAGTTCACAAATGCCAACAATAAGGAGATGACAACGGCCAGGAATGTCATGAGCGCCCATCGGCTCCCCGTAACGACCCTTGATGATAACTCTCTACAAGCGATCTGCGCACAAGGGTTCTCCCACAGGGTTACCTTGGCCAGAAAATCGCCATGAGGGTTGGATTCAGGGGGGACTACGGAGAAGCCGCTTCGGCCAGGGACTCAAGCAACTCCTTCACCCCTCACTCTCTTCGGCCTGAAGCAGTGGGGGACTGGGGGACTACACCGGCCTCAACAAAACAAAGGGAAAAATGCAAACACAAATGTAACCACAAAGCATGGCCACATCAGCCATGTATCACACTGCGCCTCGTCGGCCAAAGGCACATAACGTCATCAGCAACGGCCAACTGGCCACCTAAGGCAAGGACACTCATCGTCCTCCGCCAACAGTTAATCATGATGGGCTCTTCGGCCAAGAACACGAAAGCCAATCAGCGACGGCCAAAAGGAGTGCGCAAACACCCTCATCGGCCACCCAAAGGAAAGGACGCCATCGTCCTCAAAGCAAGGTTCAACCTCAGTGACCTCATCGGCCCAAACGTAAATTTCAACCATCAACGTCCAAAAAAGGGAAAGCGTGCCTTCAACGGCCACCATTGAAGCAGGACACTTATCATCCCCAAACGAACACATCAAGGAAACAACGGCCTCCCCCGCCCACAGCGAGGAGCAAGTAACGGCCAAAGCACAGAACAGGATCACCAAAATGGAAACAGCGCCAACGCCGCAACAGCTGACGGCCTGGGAATGCCCGCATCGGCCAAAAGCACCAAAGCACGGGAATCTACTCTCCTTCACTTCGTCTGCATCTCAGCTTAGAGAGTGGGGGACTCCTGATGGAGTATATGGGTCTGAGCCCCCGGACCCACATACTCGGAAGAACAGAAAGCACAACACAGAGTGGTGCCCTCGTCAGCCAAGGGACCCCCGTCGGTCGAAAAGGTGCCAACTCAGATTATGGTCCTGAAGCCAAGGAACCCGGGTGCCCTCGTCGGCCGCGCCCTCGTCGGCCGTGCCCTCGTCGGCCACGAAGACTCCACAGAACCAGATTTTATACTTACTCATTCGTACAGCCCATTAGTGGCTTTGTATTCGGCCCAGTAGCGGTCCAGTTGTAAATGGGCCTCCCAAGCCCAAGGTTTGGGAGCCCAGCCCGTATTTTCTCTATAAATACTCCCCTTGGGAGTAGTTATAGGGGTTACAAATTCATTCTATTGAAGCATATTACTGCACTTCTCTCTCTAGCTCTCACTTCTCTCTAGATATACTCTATCATTACCCCTATTAATTCCTTCTTAAATCTTTTGCCAAAGGCTATACTTCCATTTATTAGAGAACGAAGGGAGTAATAGAAATGTTTTTCATAAAACATAATACTCTTCAAATTCTCTATTCTCTTTCCTTCCCTATCCATATTTTATTAAGATTCATTTTTGTTATTCATTATAATAGAGATTCCGAAGTAGTTTTAGTAATAATACATTAAATATTAATATTAATACAATTATGTAGAATATTGAATTAAACTCAAATATATTAGTTTATTGTAGGAAAAGATTAAACTCTAATATAATATTATTAATTTTTATACATATTTTTGGTTTGATGTATTCAAAACTTAAAAAAATAATTGAAAAGTTAACACCGTCAAAGTCAGTTTATTTTTGTGAAACAAATAACTAGTATGGATTATTTTTGTGAAATTTAGGAGTAGGGATTATTTTTGTAAAATGTGTAATAGTACGGATTATTAGTGTCAATTTCGCCTTCTTTTATTTAAAGATATTATTACTACTATGATAGTTGACTCCCATGTAGGCCTGTCAATGGGTCGGATCTAGACCCGGACCTGGTTGTTTTTAATGGGTACGGGTCTATATTTTATTCCGTTTACCCGGACCCGGATCCGGACCCGTTAGTATATTAAATAAACGGGTCGGGTATTGTACATATGATTCCGACCCGTTAAGGACCTGGACCCGTTTAAAATTTCGTATTTGTATACACATACACTAATTCATAAAGTGATTAGTTATAAAAAATTAAATAAAATAGAAACTAATATACATATATACATAACAATACATAAAGTTATTAGTTGTGATTATTCAATAAAAATATACACATTAATACATAACTACTATATAAGTGATACTGATCGAGATAGTAAGATATCCTAAAACTAATGCTCATTTTGGCCGTAAATACATACTGATAAAGTGTGTATTGGGCTCGGTAGGAAAAATAAAATATTTATTACTATCATTATTAATATTATTATATCATTATCATATATAATATTACATATGATTTTATACTCTTAGTAGTCCAAGAGACCTTTTTATGACTACATTTCTTGTTTATTCTACGAGCTTTTTATGCGAGAGAAAGCGACACAGAGTGTGGAGCTATATGCCTGTACAAGAACCGATACTTTATTAAATAAAAGTACTAATTTTCTATAAGAGATCTTGATTTTTTTTTTGAAAAGTGAAGATATATTTTGCTTTTAAATTTGTACACTTTGCTTTATATTTCACATACATGTCTTGTTATTTTCACAAAGTTTATAATGGTGTGCGTATCATACTTGGCGGGTGGATCTATCCGACCCGATTCCGAGACCCGTTGAGTCTGGGTTCAAATTTCCAGACCCATCGGGTAAACGGGTCGGGTCCGGATCCATTATTAACTTAGCGGGTCCGGGTCTGGAACACTACGTTCTGACCCGGACCCGACCCATTCACAAGCTACTCCCGTGAAGAGAAATCAAAATTAGAAATGAAAGCGACTTTGCTTGAACACAAAAACATGAAAAATAGAGAAGTCTCTAATTCCTGTATTGCCACCGTGGCAGAAGACAACCACCTGGTCCACGTCCACCACCTTGTCCGGCTATTGGCAACGTCTGATGATAAACTGAAGGCGTATGCAGGCATCGAGTCATGGACCGGGATTGGGCGGGATTGGGGATTTGGGTTGAAGGCCGGTACTGGTCCGGGTTTGAACTGGGACCGGGCTGGGCCTGAGTTGGGTCAATTATTTTTTTTATTTTAAAAAATAGTCTTTTCTAATTTATTCCTACCCTCACCCCAAACCCCAAACCCCGCCAAAACACTCAACCCAACCCACCTGGCAACGACCCAATGCCAAAAAACAAAAAGAAAAATGGCTCGGGTCGGTCCACTAAAATACGTCCCGAAGCCCACCCCATTTGACCCCCGATTCGGGCCCCAAAGCCCGGTCCCGGTTGGCTGGGCCGGGTCGGGCTGGTACCGTACAGTAGCGGTCCGGGCTGGGTACCGGATCGATCCAAACCGGCCCACCCCATCCCTAGGCGTATAGGCCATTGCATAAAGTTTCATGGCTCTATAAAAGTATTTGGAATTCATTTTATTAAGAAATATTGCTCTATAAACTTTGATTTCATCGCATGGCATTCATATAATTGGTTACTTCCTCACTATTTTTTACATCAGATTTGAAAGCATGTATTATTACTTGAAGTTTAGAAGCATCTTTGAGTTTAGAAAGGCATCTTTTATTTGTTTCCAGTAAAGCATGTGACACCCTAATGATGTGTTAATTTCATTTAGATTAGACTTAAATGCTCTTAAGTCTAGTCTATAGCCAATGAGATGTTTAGTGGACGATGAAGGTTAGTATTTGAATTACTCGATCTTTTTTATGTATGTGGGTGTGTCTAAAGTCAGAGGTTCAATATCGGTTTACAATGTTCTAGTGACAATGATTTCAATTATGTTCACTCTTGTCAAGGTTTATTCTCTTCAACCCGTAGGTCCAACACACAAACTAAAGGTTTCGAGTAGGTAGTTTAGGAGAATAAGGTCAAACAAGTAAGATGAGGCACAATAAGAAGTCTTGGTTTAATTCCCCTGTTTAGGTGTGAGATCGTTCGTACTTACAAGACGTGAGGCCGTTCGTACAGATGTTGTGCTACGAGCTGCTATAAATGTTACTACCTCCGTCCCATAAAATAAATCTCACTTCAATTTGGATCGGAGTTTAAGAACGTGGGAATAAAGTGGAAATGTATGGTTGTGGTTGAGTAAGAAAAAGGTAAATGAATGTTAGTCACACAAAACTTTCCAAAAAGGGAAATGGGAACAATTTTTTGGGACGGGGGGAGTACAATATTAGTGTGCTAAGTTGCCTTCGTTACAATGAAATAAATACTACTCCCTCAATCCCTTAAAGTTTGTCACACTTTCCCGAAATGGACGTCCCAAAATGTTTGTCCTGTTTCTATTTTAGGAAAGAAAATTAAGTGAAAATTCAAAACTACCCCTCACTCATTTTAAATGCAAACCCTCCTTCCCCATTTATTATCCGCCGCTTCAACTTCTTCTCCTTATCAGTTTTCCTTCCTCATTTATTACCCACCGCTTCTACACTCTTCTCCTCTCCTTCTCACTCTACCTTATCTCCTTCCCTCCCCTACTGGTTCTGTAACTCACTCCGCCGCTGCAAGTCCCTACTTGTTCTTCTTTGTTGCTACCCCCAACTTCTCCTCCGCCGTTACCCCTACCTACCTCCTATCTCCATCGCAACCAGCCCAACTCCGAGCCCATATCAGAAGACGGAAAAGAACCCTAATCCCACCCCTGACCGTTCGATTAAGATCTCAAATGTTATGACCCACCCGCATGCAACATCGATTGCAGATTCGTAGGAGCAAACCTATTCGAGTAATGATTTGGGTTCTTATCCAGTCTCACCGGAAACCCAACCCGCACCGGAAACATTTCGTATGCTCGTACGTATTCACTTTGGGTATTCGAGTGACTCTGAAAGCGATCCAACTTGGGCTAGGAGGAAGATCTATGGAGACAGGGTGTTGTCTGACAATTCTCTGAGGCTGGATGGCGTGGATGAAGAGGACGAGGTCTGCTCGGCAATGGCGGAGGGAACAAAGGAGCATGCACTGCCCGTGGCTGGCCATGATACTTTTAAGGGTAGTACCTCTTCTTTCATCTCTATCCCTAGATTGGTCTATATGTCTTATTTTCTTGGGTTTGAGTTACGGTGAAAGCATGATTTTGGGGTTTGAGTTACAGTTAGGCCGTATGGGGTCTAGGGTTTTTGTGTTGGTTGAAACTTATGATGATTTGGGGTTTGAGTTAAAATTAAATGTATGAATATGTTGCATATGTTTGTAACTGTAATTGTAGCAGCCCAATTGAAAAACTGTAGGAGGCTCGATTACAAGTGCATTTGACTTAGTGGATCTGTGTGTCAGAAATGTTACTCGAAAGCATATTTCATTTTATCATGCATATGGGCTTACAAAAAAGTTGTCCTTGTACACATTACAATGTGTTTATATTGTGCATTGTGTCGGTACATGTACATACAAAAACATTGTTACACACAAACTGCGTTTACAATCACCAAAAAAGCAAAAAAATGTGAATGTATAACACCTTTGTAGCAGTTCATATGTGAAGAATGAATGACTCTTCAATTATGAATTGTTCTTCAGTTGGGTCTGCATTGTTGGTAGTTGGCATTTGTCCAATTAGATATGCCCTAGCTGATTCATATAGCTCTGGATTGATCTGGATGTTTTTGGGTAAGATCCTTTGCTTTCCAAAGAGTTCTTCCCTATGTGCTGCAACTTGAAATTGTTACATCCATTGTTTTGCATGACACTTTGCATTACACATTGATAGCTTAGAAATACATTGTTCAAAGTGCTTGGTGTGAGCTCTTTGAAAGCAAATTGAACACTATCAATTAATTGTGTTATAGTCTTTGGGGCTCTTTGATATTTTAGTGAATCAATAGCCCTAAAGAACCCCAAGTCCAACACATTCAGGCCTGGACTGTTTGGGGGCTGACATATGAGTTGGATGTTCCAACCATTGTCTGTCCCACACTTCACAACCCTAAACCCTCTGGATCATCAACTGGAATATGTGGTCTAGCATTATCTTGTTGAATCATGATACTTCTGTTTTCATAATCTGGCCATTTTTTTTATTGTTGGCATAACTGTATTCAATAGCATATCTTTAATCATTAATCTTGTCACACGTGTGATTGGTTTAGTCATTAGAGTCCCAGCAGGACTATTTTTGCTTGATCTTTTGGCTGGTTCTTCAAAAGTAAAGGGGAATATACCTACTTTACCATCCCACTCCACTCCCCCATTCTATCCCAGCCTTGGCCTACCAACCACAGCCAAGAACATGATTTTAGGGATGAATTTTTTGGAGTGCACTCGTGTGTATGGATCAGTTTCATTATGCATAGTGTAAAACCTTGTTGTTTCTTTGGAGAGGTAAAACCACTTCTCATCAATGTGTAAGTAGTTGTGAAAATCATGAAAAATAGGGCTGCTAGGAAAAGAAGTTGGGTTTAAGTGACTTCAACAATACTCTAACCTTTTAAGTTTCCCAGCTTCACTCAATAAGGGTTTCATAGCACTTGAATGTCTTCTAATTTCCTTTCTTTTAAACCATCTATGGACTGTAGATTTGGAAACTTGCATTGCATAGTCCAGAGCACGCATATTTTCTCTCTAATGCAGTGGTATTTGACTAAGCTTTTCAGCATCAAACATAACCCTTTTTCTGCCCACATTTCCCTTGTAGTGTGTTTGCAAATTCACAAGCTGCCCACCAAGCATTTTCTCTTTAGCTTTCTTCCACATCCTATGCACAGTACGGGATGAAATGTTGAACTCATTTGCTGTCTTTTTTATTTCACCCCTCTGAAGTTTCCCACCACACGCTAGTAAAAAATGGCTTCTAGTGACATTAAATTGGTGTCACTAAATGATTTAGTGACACTCTGAAAGTGTCACAGAAAAGCGGGGTTAGTGACGCTAAATTTAGTGTCACCGTTAACAAGTCACTTTTGTGTCACAAAATTATGACATATAAACATCACAGAGAACTGTGATATATATGTAAGAAGGATTTTTGTGATACCAATGCATCATTCTTTTTAGTGATATATACATACACTACTAGAAATGACTTTACAGTGACACCAAATTAGTGTCACCAAAAGTTTCTGTGACACTAAAAAAACGTCGATGTACATGATTCATTAGTATATATATTTTTATATATATTTTATATTAGTATATATATTAATACAAATAAACCAAAACATTAACATTAACCAAAATCTCAAACATTTTATTTATATCTCAAGATTTCATATGAATGCACATGATTCATAGGGGCATACCCGAAAATCATAAATGTAATTAAGTACAACTCAAAAAACAAAACACAAGTTACAATTATAGCTAGAATTGAGATAAAGCACGGTCTATAGGACATAAAACAATCTTTAAGTGCCAAGCTCCGAAAATGGCATTCTTATGGAAGTAATCAACAACAAGTGCTCCCTTTTCCCCATTCACATCAACTTGTCACTTGTGATAATAATAACAAAATGCATGATTGGAGAAGTATTAAAAAAAAGTTCATATTTTGGAGCGACTAAATCTGCCTTGTAAACAAGAGTGTATACGTACAAGACTTTTGATTCTTCCGAAGCACATTGTCATAACTTGTAACCTGAAATCAATGAAACAAAATCTAACCTCAAAATACATTGTCGACAAAAGATTCAAGTTGTGTATAAAGTTAAAGGCAAATTACACCTCGGTAATAAATCAATTCCATATGCTACACCAAGGAGCAAGTAAAATAAATCACATTCACTTTAATATGCTACATGTAGAAATGGCCTCACATATTTTATTTTCAACTATATTCAATTCATGCATATGTTTTTTCAAGTCCATACCTGAAGCACTTTCTGGATCAAACTCTTTCAGCGTTTCCTGTCCTTTTTTCAAATCTTGATGATGTTTTTAATAAAAAAAGTGCTGAAACATAATGTTTAGAAACCTTATACATGAGAGAAATGCATTACAAGTGTATAGAGCACATCAAAACCTTTGTTTTTATATTTTTGTGGGCCTCAAAAGGAGCACTGAGACGAGAGTTATGTCCATTGACGAGCACTTTGTCACGGTGCGTCAAAATAAATTCAATACTAACCACTTATACGTAGTATAGCGTAGTAGAGTTCGTATCCACAGGGAAAGGAATAATTCTCTTTTTATGATACTTAGTAAATAAAAGGGGGGATTTGGATTGAGTGATTTAATTTAATTAAGAACTAAGATGAACAACCTATATGTGTTTAATTCAAAGATAAAAAGGACTTGGCATTGCTACTTTCCGCTTGTTGATATATTTTAGTCGATCATTGTTATATCTATAACTTATTCCCTCTCGAATACTCAATCGGGGAGTATATCCACTTCATCGAGGGTAGTTATTAACAACGACCGTTCATTAATAACCCTTACTATTAATCAAATATAGAACAACGCCTTATACCGATTTAATAGTAGCATTTAATCTTTCTAACTCCTTGATGAAATCAATTGAGATTGATAACCTCAACACAACGGTTTCGGTTTAACCAACAAAATTAATCCCTCTTAAGTTTATTAACCACGACCGTGCATTAATAAACCGAAGTTACTTACTTGTGAAACCATCAACGATTAACCATCGGTTCGTTGATCGTTTCTAGTAATAATTAATATATGAAACAAAACTAGTTGATCCTTTAAGTGATGTTCAAAATATTAATATGAAATATGAGTAGGAATTAATTAATATTCAAGGAAGAATATTATTAAAGAAAATGAATCCTACTATAATTAATATCGAGATGTTAACTAATTGTCATCTTAGCAACACTCCCCAACATTAATATAGAGGAAGAAAATAGCATTCTAACTAATGTCGAGATGTTAACTAATTGTCATCTTAGCAACAGTCCCCGACATTAATATAGAGATGGTATTAAGGAAAGAACTATTAATTAATATTCAAGGAAAGAAGTTAAGAAAATAACTCACAACTTTAATAATCAACAAGCTTCAAGAGCAACACCAAGAATGGAAGTTTAGCTCCTCATTTGGAGACTAAACATGATATAAAAATATAAGAAATGCTATTCTAAACTGAGCTTAGGAGTATAGA
This sequence comes from Cuscuta europaea, assembly GCA_945859875.1. Taxonomy (NCBI): domain Eukaryota; kingdom Viridiplantae; phylum Streptophyta; class Magnoliopsida; order Solanales; family Convolvulaceae; genus Cuscuta; species Cuscuta europaea. The sequence continues at coordinate 39,962,125 of CAMAPE010000019.1, forward strand.
AGAAGGGATGATTTTTTTAGAGAAAAAAGTGTGCTATTTATAGGTGTTTTTCAACACCTTTGGCCGGGTACCCGACCGGGTCAAGTACTCACCCGACCGGGGTACCGGTCAAAATCAGATAATCTTCCACGTTTTTGTGTTCCAGCACGTTAAATTGTCTCGGGTCAAGTCAGACCCGACCGGTTCAAGTAAGGGACCCGACCGGGTTTGGTCTAAATTAGATTTTTCCAAATCTTTGTGATCTTCAGCATGTTCTGGTGTTCCGGGTCATATCTGACCCGACCGGGTCGAGTAAGGGACCCGACCGGTCTTATTTTTTTCTTCTTAGATCCGGTCTTCAACTGACCCGACCGGGTTCAAGGTCTGACCCGGTCGGGTTTTTGTGCTCCTGGGTATTTTTGTCTTCACCTTTTCTCCCCTTTTCCTTGCTACAAATTCTATCACTATTCTATAACTACGAAAAGAAGGAGAAAACAATTACAAACAAAATAAAACAAGTACTTACAAACTAACTAAAAGAGATGGAAAATCCACACCCAATCAATATAAAAACATACATTTATGCACTATAAACTAGTGCATATCAAACACCCTCACACTTGAATTTTTACTCGTCTCGAGTAAAACAAATTCTGTCCAAGAAGTCCTTAATTGACAAGAGTAGCAACACCAACATCCACAAGTGTTTATAACAAATACATAAAGTATCTCCAAAACCAAAAGAGTAAAGATGGGTATTCAATTTCAATTTCCTCATCCGACGAACTCTCTATAGTAATCACCCTCAGGATCCTGCAAAATCAAAAGAAATAACTTTCTCTCATTCTCTCATTTTGCCTAGGTGCCCTTTCAGGTTTTCAACCCACCTTCTTACATTTTTCTTTAATGAATCTCACAACTCACTCTTATATTTTTTTTTTTTGCATTTATTTTTGCTTAAGCTGCCCTTTGTGGGTTTTCAACTTAACAAGCTATTTTTTTAGATAAAAATGAAAAGAGTAGGATTGTGAGCTTACCAGAATAATCTCAACACCACCACACTTAGTACCTGGCACTGTCCCTAGTGCCCGCCCATACCTCCACCGTGGTGTCTGTCTTCATCCATGTGGTCCCCGTCATATCCACCATCATCGCCTCCACCACCGGAACTCGAGTCTCCAAAATACCCCCATGTAGTCGGATCGTACCAAGAGGGTGCGGGAGGGGGATTTGCCATAGATGCAAATCCACTCTGATGTGCCACATAGGAATATAAAGCGCCATAGGTCCTACGCTGATCCTCCTCAGATCTCCGCCTGTCCTCCTCATACCTACGCCAGTCTGCTTGCCGCTGGTCCTCCATCCTCTCAATGCTCTGGTTGAGCGTGACCATGTTATCGAGCATTTGTTGCTCGAAAGGTGTGTAGTGGAATGCTTGAGGTTGTGGTTGTTCGGGTATGATTGAGGGTTCTTCATCATCTTCATCTTGGATGGATTCTTCATAATGATCCTGGATTGCCCTGGGAAGACAATAGTGATGACCATCCCCGATTTGGTGATTGATGATATCCAGGGGGACGTCGGCCGAGGGTATCTAGAGGTAGATGGAAGTGCGTGGGAGAATGCGCCAATTATAGATGTGTGCCCCAGTTGGTGTTGTGTGCGAGGGGACCAAGTCTAGCGTCTTTTGTAAAAGCCACTCAGTGCAAATAAGTTGTCTTGAGGTGATGGGGTCGGGGTCTATAAAACCATATAAAGTGGCTAGATGTGTGATTAGGCCCCCCATAGCAATTGGTCCTGTTGATGTTGCCACGTTGTTGAAATGAGTCCATAAGATGGTGGCAACATCAACTTGATCTGGGCCCGGCAAAACAGCTTGTGCTAGAACACACACATCCCAGATACGTGTGTGATGATTATTCGGTCTTCCGAGAAAACAATTTGAGCAAAATTTTAAGAATAGTCGGAAGACCGGATGTTGCACACGATTCACACTCAGTTTAGATAGATCAACCACATTCTTTCCGGTCATTCTTCTCCACAATTCATACCCCACAAGAGAATCATATGTACGTGCTTCATCAAACCATGGGAGACCAAAATGTTGAACAAATTCTCTTTTGGTTAATGAACGATCCTCATTTAGTAAACGAAAGGTGATTATGTCATTTGCATGATCATTCACATCTTTTGTATACGCAAATGAGCTAAAAAATTCATACACCAAATGAGGATATGTCACATATTGCATTTCAAACATTCTAGATATTCCAATTCTTGCAAATATGTCACGCATCACAGTATCAATCCATAGTAGTGCTAAAGTAGTTAAGCACATAAAACGGGATTGTTTTACCTCCCTCTTTGCTTGGTTGATGAAGTTTTTCCGTTGAGCCTCCATAGCAAACTCCACGCTCTCATAGCCCGCTACCGGTGGGATAGCTCGATTTCCCCTTGAGGAAGAAGCTTTTGACTTTCTTGGAGCCATTGAAGTCCCCTTTTTTGGGTTTTTTTCTTGAGTGATTTTCGGACTTGGGTAGGGTGGGGTTTGGAACTTTGGGATTTTGGTGGGTCTTGGGTATTTTGGGGTTGTGAGAGTGGAGAGAATGATTATTAGGAGAAGAAATTGGGATTTCTTGGGATTTTTAGTAGAAAAATCGGAACTTTGGGGGATGGGGTTAGGGTTTCGGATTTTTGCAAATGGGGAAGAAAATGGGATTTTATGGGTATGGCTGTGTTGAGAAGATTGAGGAGATGAAGATTATGGTGTTATTTAGTGGATTTGGTGGAGAAATGGTGTAGAATCGAAGGTTTTGGTGTGTAAAAATGGAGGGTTTTGAGGATTTTTTTCGTGGGGAGGAAGATGAAGTGGGCTGGGGAGTTGGTCGCCCGACTAGGTTAAGTGCGAATTCCCAGTTTACCCGGTCGGGTGAGGTCTTCCGCCCGGTCGGGCTCTGTGGTTTTTCTTATCCAGTGGCTACTGGAACGACTATCCGGTCGGGTGCGTTAGGGTACCCGGTCGGGTCTTGCTGATTTTTTAAAAATTAAATGTGTACCCGCCCGAGTTTCAGAAATACCCGAATGGGTATGCATTCCAGTGTGTTCAGAGCCAAAAATATGCGGAGACCTGGTCGGGTTTTGGAAGCCCCCGGTCAGGCATATGCTCTTTTTGTTTTAGTTAGCAACCCGGTGGCCGTGTTGCCCGGATATTCTTTTTTTATTAATAAACCTGACCGGGGTGTTTGAGATACCCGGTCGGGTTTCAGCCCAGGCTATTTTTTTTTTTTTAAATTATAACACACACAACTGAAAAAATATGAAATTAAAAATAAAAACTTGGGTTGCCTCCCAAGAAGCGCTTGATTTAATGTCGCGACACGACGTTATTTTTATTTTATTTTCTATTTTAAGTGGGATCGTGAGCATCCCTTGTTTCATTTTTCTTCCTCTGCCTTTTCCAGTAAGGTCGAGATTTCTTTCTCATTACCACCTCAATTGTATGTGGTTTTAATTCGCACCGAGGCGACTTTTTAAGTTCTTCTCCTTTCAAAATAGATTTTTTTGGCTTAATTTTTATTTCATTAAAAATTAAAATTTTTTCAGTTCCGTATCCAACAAAAATATTTAGTGTCGGTGGTGGTTCAAAAACATTTAAAGAACAAAGAGATTGATCTTTAATTTGTTTTTTCGTAGAATCAAAAATGTTGAATTCTACCTTTTGATCATCAAACTCTAAAGTTAATGAACCATTAGACACGTCTATTTTTGTTTTTGCGGTTTTTAGAAAAGGCCTACCCAAGAGGATGGGTGTAGTTTGGTTATCATCGCCCATTTCCAGAACATAAAAATCCACAGGGAAAATCAAATTTTCTACTTCTACTAGCACATCTTCTACTACACCCTTCGGGTAAGTATTAGACCGATCCGCTAGTTGAATCACTACAACAGTTTGATGTAGTGGCCGAGTTGTAAGGATTTATATAAGGAATAAGGAATGACATTTATTGATGCTCCCAAATCCAACAAGGCCTTAGAAAATACGGTATCCCCTATTTTGCAAGGAATAGTGAACATGCCTGGATCGCTACATTTCTCAGGGTGTTTCTTTTTTAAAATGGCCGAGACACGTTCACTCACTTCAACTTTTTGTTTCCCTTCCAGTTTATTTTTCTTTTTCATTGTGCATAGTTCCTTTAAGAACTTTGCATAACGGGGAACACTTTTGATCAGTTTGAAGAGTGGGATGTTTACCTCAGGATTGACGAATGTTTCGTAGATGTCCCGATCATTCTTCAGCTTCCTCGTGTCTTTCAATGCCTCAGGGAATGGAGGGAGTGGTTCATATGATGACAGTGGAGGGAATTTAGTCTTCATTGGTTTCTCCTCTTCTTGTTGAAAGCCTTCTTCAAGATCACCCTCTTGCTTCTCCTCCTCAACTTCTCGTGGTTGCAATTCTTTACCGTTCCTCAACATGATTGCAGTGACATGTTGTCTTGGGTTTTGCTCAGTTTGGGAGGGGAGCCTACCCGAATCTTTTGCTTCAAGTCGACTTACGGCACTTGAAATTTGGCTAACTTGAGTTTCCAAATTTTGAATGCTCGACTTGGTTTCATGTTGGAATTGCATCATGGTTTGTTGGAATTGCCCCATGCTTTGCTGCATTGTTCCCATATTAACGGCCAGCGCTCGAATCATGTCTTCGGTGGACATACTCGAGTTCGATGTTGGGCCTTGTGGTTTCTATTGTTGTTGAGGAGGATTTGTTTGAGAATTTCCGTACCTTAAATTCGGATGATCCCTCCATTCCCGGGTTGTAAGTATTTCCTTGAGGATCGTACCTCCTTTGACCTTGGAATCCCAAAGCATTGACTTGCTCGGAGTTCTCTTCTTGTAGCGTTGAGCAAGAGTCTGTGGGATGCCCTTGTGTTGAACAGATGTCGCAGACCTTGACTTCTTGGGTTTTTGGATTTAAAAGGAAATCTTTAATCAAAGAAGTCAAGCCGGCTACTTGACTCTCCAACAAGTTGTTGGATTCCGCTGCCATAACTCGTTTCGATGATGACCTTCCGTTGTAATGTCTCGAGTTTTCGGCCAACTCCGAAATGAGATCTCTTGCTTGAAAAGGGGTTTTGTTAACAATACCCCCTCCGCATGCCGCATTCACCATGCATCTATCTTGATCAACAAGTCCATCGTAGAAGTAAAGGATGAGATCTTGTTCCGAATACCCATGATATGGCAACTAGCACATAATTTTTTAAAGCGCTCCGAATATTCATACAAGGTCTCATTATCCGCTTGTTCAATGTTGCTGATTTGCTTCTTGAGACTTGAAGAGATAGATGCGGGATAGTACCTGTCAAGGAAGCTCTTTTTCATTTGAGCCCATTTATCGATGCTCCCCGAGGGAAGATAGAATAGACAATATTTGGCGGTGTCTTTGAGGGAGAATGGGAAGGCTCTCAGCTTGATTTGCTCCTCGGACACGCCATTGGGGCACATGCTTGTGCACACAATATGGAACTCTGACAAGTGTTTATTTGGATCTTCCCCTCGTAGGCCATGGAAAGAGGGAAGTAGGTGAATGAGCCCAGATTTTAGCTCGAATGTGACCCCCGTATCAAGAGTTGGAAAAGTGATACATAAGGGTTGTTGATTTAGATTCGGAGCCGTGAGCCATGTGGAAGGACTCTTCGGATTCACTAGAATGAGAACTAGCACTTGATGATTCCTCCGAAGAAGTATTCGGAAATAGATTCTTGAACCTCTCGAAGCCTTGTTCTGTTTCGGGCTTTGTTTGGTAGGTGATTTGGTTTATAGATCGGTGTTTAACCATATACTCAAACAAAGCTCAGCCAAAATAGAAATCTTTTAAATGTTTTTTTTTTTTTCTTTAAATAAAATAGAAAGAAAAATAATTGCCTTTCCCCGGCAACGGTGCCAAATTTGACGAGCACTTTGTCACAGTGCGTCAAAATAAATTCAATACTAACCACTTATACGTAGTATAGCGTAGTAGAGTTCGTATCCACAGGGAAAGGAATAATTCTCTTTTTATGATACTTAGTAAATAAAAGGGGGGATTTGGATTGAGTGATTTAATTTAATTAAGAACTAAGATGAACAACCTATATGTGTTTAATTCAAAGATAAAAAGGACTTGGCATTGCTACTTTCTGCTTGTTGATATATTTTAGTCGATCATTGTTATATCTATAACTTATTCCCTCTCGAATACTCAATCGGGGAGTATATCCACTTCATCGAGGGTAGTTATTAACAACGACCGTTCATTAATAATCCTTACTATTAATCAAATATAGAACAACACCTTATACCGATTTAATAGTAGCATTTAATCTTTCTAACTCCTTGATGAAATCAATTTAGATTGATAACCTCAACACAACGGTTTCGATTTAACCAACAAAATTAATCCCTCTTAAGTTTATTAACCACGACCGTGCATTAATAAACCGAAGTTACTTACTTGTGAAACCATCAACGATTAACCATCGGTTCGTTGATCGTTTCTAGTAATAATTAATATATGAAACAAAACTAGGTGATCCTTTAAGTGATGTTCAAAATATTAATATGAAATATGAGTAGGAATTAATTAATATTCAAGGAAGAATATTATGAAAGAAAATGAATCCTACTATAATTAATATCAAGATGTTAACTAATTGTCATCTTAGCAACACTCCCCAACATTAATATAGAGGAAGAAAATAACATTCTAACTAATGTCGAGATGTTAACTAATTGTCATCTTAGCAACACTCCCCGACATTAATATAGAGATGGTATTAAGGAAAGAACTATTAATTAATATTCAAGGAAAGAAGTTAAGGAAATAATTCACAACTTTAATAATCAACAAGCTTCAAGAGCAACACCAAGAATGGAAGTTTAGCTCCTCATTTGGAGACTAAACATGATATAAAAATATAAGAAATGTTATTCTAAACTCAGCTTAGGAGTATAGAAGAACGGATGATTTTTTTAGAGAAAAAAGTGTGCTATTTATAGGTGTTTTTCAACACCTTTGGCCGGGTACCCGACCGGGTCAAGTACTCACCCGACCGGGTACCGGTCAAAATCAGATAATCTTCCACGTTTTTGTGTTCCAGCACGTTAAATTGTCCCGGGTCAAGTCAGACCCGACCGGGTCAAGTAAGGGACCCGACCGGGTTTGGTCTAAATCAGATTTTTCCAAATCTTTGTGATCTTCAGCATGTTCTGGTGTTCCGGGTCATATCTGACCCGACCGGGTCGAGTAAGGGACCCGACCGGGTCTTCAACTGACCCGACCGGGTTCAAGGTCTGACCCGGTCGGGTTTTTGTGCTCCTGGGTATTTTTGTCTTTACCTTTTCTCCCATTTTCCTTGCTACAAATTCTATCACTATTCTATAACTACGAAAAGAAGGAGAAAACAATTACAAACAAAATAAAACAAGTACTTACAAACTAACTAAAAGCGATGGAAAATCCACACTCAATCAACATAAAAACATACATTTATGCACTATAAACTAGTGCATATCATCCATTTTTGTCCAGCTCTTTTTTTGTCAAGCTTTACTTCAAAATCTGTTGCAGCTTGTCCTACATCAATTAATAAAAGAATCATCGCCAGTTCTCTAAGTGCACATGCATAAGTGATAGGCCAATTTTTAGACTTGAAAAGGAAATTTCCAAACTTTGTACGTGATTATAATTTAAATACAAAAGCAACCAAAAATAAGTATTAACATAGAATTTATAATATCAAAATGTATACCATAACACACTATGACATAGAATGGTTATTAGTTATTCAACTGCCCGGCCTAAGACAAAACATATGATGAAAGAAGAAATGGATAATATCACATATGAAGTATAAAACATTGCTCCTTTTGCACGGGTGAAGAAGGGTGACTTTATATGCAAAATCAGGGTGGTTTCTGTGTTGGGGTGTACCTGTTCTTCCGTTGAAGGAGCTAAGAAGGAAACCAGAAAATGGTACCTCCCGCAGACTTCCTAGAACTGGAACTTCCACACTTCTAATGAGTAGATCATACTCCACTTCAAAGGAATCAAATATACTAGTACCAGAGTGCAGTTTAGATTCGAATAGCAGTAATGATAAATCCCCTAAACAAGATAAGATTCCTTTTGGATACACGAGAAAGGATGGTCTATTAATTGGACTTGGACTCACAGTTGTTGGCTATGGCCTAAAAAGTGGATTGGAGTTATTTGGTGTTGATTCACTACAAGCTGGAAATGTAGTTCAACTGGTCATGGTCTTGGGTCTAACAGTTGGATGGATCTCGACATACATCTTCAGGGTTTCAAACAAGGAAATGACCTACGCTCAACAATTAAGACAGCATGAGAGCAAAGTCATGGAGAAACGACTAGAAAGCTTAACAGAAGCAGAGCTACAAGCATTACTTGAACAGGTGGAGGAAGAGAAGCTATCTAAAAGTAAACAAGTTTAGTCTAGGCCAACGTTCACCGTTTCTTTATCTACAGATCATTCAAAGTGCAACTGTATGCATAGAGTAGTTTCTGCAAAAGATGCTAAAAGAGATAGTAAAAAAGGCCTCATGGAGAGTTGTTGATAGATGGTGTATATGGGAAGTGGAAAGTTCATTCTTCTTCAGTTGAGAGGCTATATGTTGTACAAACTTATTTCTACTGAATTACAGGTTGAGCTCATGTTTGGAAATAGAATACATCTCTGTAGTATTGTGAAAATAATAAATAAAATGGTCATCATAAAAAAACAAAAATGTAAGATATTAATCAAATGAAGTCAAGTGTACATGCCAATGGACAATTTTCAGGAATCTGATTATAGTCTAAAGTAAAGAAGACTCATAATTTTCAAGATTTTGAAAATCCAAAACCAAAACTGAAGTGACATTTCATTTTGAATTGAGTTTCCAAAACTCGATTAATTTGTTTTGTTGGGTTGGAAACCGAGAAATTTAACTTTTTTGTAAACTAGGCCCCTAAAAAATTAAAAACATACCTTAACTCCCTCTCACATGTCTTCTGGCATCTTAAAGCCAAAAAATTGGGCTTTTTATTCTTTTCCAACTAAACATCTATACATGGAATTGATGGAACACCTTCATGTTTAACATTCTAAATTGAAACGTAGCACTTTGATATCATCAGGATAGGTATCAAAAAACTTTTTGCATAAGCTCAAGATATCCAAGAAAGAGTTATCATATTGAAATCATAATATTTTAGTTCCCTTTCTTGAAAGTGCATAAATAAGAGTATCCATTAAGAAGGTTTACCAAATGTTGCAGCTTCCAAACAATGACGAGTATGAGAAAGAACACTATACAGATCACCTGCAATATGAAATGCAATAAAGTAATGAAATATACTTATACACACTAATATAAAACATGAACAATACGAATGACCTTACTTTTCTTTGTGTTGTTTTAAACTGCTGGAACAAATAATAATGATACATCTCAATGTTGTTCTTTCCTAAAGTTGTAAATAAGATCAAAATATAAAGTATTGTATACGATTATTACTTACTAAAAGAATGATAAATTTAGAATTATCAAATGGATACTCACAATTTAGGTAGCTCCTCATTTGTTTTTTACCCCTTCTGGCCATAACCGCCCTAAAAGAATCAGATCTACAAAAAATCAAGTCAAGTAATGAAAGCTAAATCTACAAAATCCTAGATTTAGTTAACTTAGTAGCTTCAAAACTATGGTAAACCAGTAAAAATAAATAAAAAACCATTTACACATACCGGCAGAAAAAGTATGGTAAACCAATCATTTACATACATGAAACTTGTCAATAGTCTTCAGTCCATCAACAGAGCAGATTGTCCAACTATATGTAAAAACTACCCTAATTCACACCGCATAAGCATCTCAACCAAGGATCGGAGATATGTAAAAATTAATCTCGATAATGAAGATGCATACAAAACCTTCTATATAGATTTATTCACAGAACATAGATGTAGGAATAGATTATAAAAAAACGTCAAGCTACCAAACGGGGCGATTAAACAATTAGAACTGAGCGAAACCTGGCGGTTAGGGTTCACCGTAGTGTGGAGAGAGTTAAATTGTGCGAACCGTACGAGAGCTTCGTAGCAGAGGTGCGGTCGGTGGGATACAACGGCGATCCAAACAAAACCGGCGCAGATCTCTCGAATGGATTGGACCAGAAGCAAGAATCGTTTTCTTAGACGCCTGACTTGGATATCTCTAACGCAGATCTCACGGTTTTTCACTTCACTGCTCAAGGGTTTCTTATTTTCAGCCTACGGAGTTATTTTTTTCACTTTGGCCTTTGCCGCTTCTAGATGAAATTAGAAATAGTGAGGGTACTCCGATTTTCACCCCTCAGTATCTGAAAGGATTGGATAGAACCTGTATATCATCGCCAGAGAAAGAGAACGATGGGAAGCCGCAGAAATTTCCAGACGTACCCAGGTGAGATGCGCCTGAAAAGGAGCATTGTTAGGTGTGGTGCCCCCGTTGGTCGGGGATGGGGTCCCTTACCGCCGCCGCATACGAGAGTTTGCTCTGTGATTTAACCGGTCCGATGCCTTCCGCCGGCGGCAAGACTGCCGCACACGCATCAGGCCTTATGAAGAAGATGATGCGCAAGTCTAGAAAGAAGGCAGAGCTTTCTCAGGTTATGTGAATGAAGAGAGAAAGAGTGATAAAATATTACTCCGTAGGTGTTAAAAAATATGATAAAATAATGTTAAAATAAAATAAGGTGTGAACGTCACTATCTGATATTGATACAATTGTGTCACAAACTAATGACGCATATACATCGTAAAAAAGATATGTTGTAATTTCGTGATACTTTATTAAAAAGTGTCACTAACAAAGTGTCACTATAAGTCTGTTTTCTACTAGTGACAAGAACTACCTAACAAACTTTGAATTAATCTTTTCCTATCATCAGTTGTTAATTTTGAACTGATACCTGTGAGACTTTTAACTGTAGGTACTACAGGTGGCTGTACTGATTGTGAGCTGCTTGGAGGTGAAAACTGTCTGAGATCCACCACATCCAAGGACAGTGCATAATTCGTTTGCAGTGAAGGCAGTGCTTCTTCTTAGGGTTGTATTCAATGCTTACTTGTTGTAATGAATGAGGTGTATTTATACTTTGATGGAGTATATAGGTCCAGGCCGAAGGATACGACAACACTGAAGAACAAGTAAAGAACTAACCTTGAAGATTGTTGAGAAATGAAGAACACTGATGAACACCTTATCTCTCCAGAAAATCCAGTAGCACTTCGTTAGCTCAGGTCACAAATGAGCATCTCGCTTCAGAGGGGAGGGGTACTTATAGACCTCCTCCAACGATCACTACACGTGGCACCTCCCAAGTGGTCACACGTACGTCCACCACCCCAAGGACCAATGAGGTTCCACCGCTTCAAAGATGGGTATGGCCCATTTCCAGCACTATCAGCCCAGTTCCAATGGATACGCAACGGTTCAACGAACCAGCAAGTTGCGCCTACATCGGCCGAAACATTCAACGGCCACACCAAAGCAATCAACATCACCTCAACGGCTTTACCCATATCAGAACGCCACCTCGGCATCAAAAGCCCCAAGGTTTGCCCGTATCGGCCGCACATATCACCAACAGCATGGCCTCTTCGACGGCCACACAAGTCAGGTAGGGTAGAACCTAACAGCCATCGGCCCTCGTATAAAACCTACTGCTGATAACCTCTTGAAAGCGACCTGCGTCCAAAGGTTCTCCCACAGAGTTACCTTGGTCAGGAATCGCCAAGAGGTTGGATTCAGGGGAAATGCGAGAATCCCGCTTCGGCCTGGGGTTTCACTTTACTCCTTCACCCCTCACTCATCCTTTGGCCTGAAGCAGTGGGGGACTGGGGGACTACATCGGCTTCAACGCAAAGATGAAAATTAAAAACTCAAACCAAGCATACAAGTACAAATGATGACATCACAACATCGGCACACCACAACGTCCAAAACGTGACTCATCGGCTACTCAAGCCAGGGCACTCATCGTCCTCAAGCATGAAAGCGCGCACCACCCTCAGAAGAAGGACCTCCTTCATCCACAGTGGATTCCGCACAACGGCCAAACACAGAAAATATCCACAACGGTACCGCGTCGGCCAAAAACATCAATGCCACAAGAATCTACTCTCTTTCACTTCGTCTGCACCTCAGCTCAGAGAGTGGGGGACTCCTGATGGAGTATATGGGTCCAGACCCCATGACCCACATACTCAGAAGAATAAGAAGCCCAACTATCACCAAGCAGGTCCTCCGTCGGCCAGATGGCCCTCCATCGGCCGGAAAGACATCAACTCAGAATATGGTCCAGAAGCAAGGAGAACCGGGCTGACCCCCGTCGGCCGGGTCTCCATCAGCCATGTCTCCGTCGGCCAGACCTCCGTCGTCCACAAAGAGCTCACAGAGCCAGATTTCATACTTAGTCAATTTACATACTTTGTATTCGGCCCAATAGAGGCCTAATTGTAATCGGGCCTCCCAAGCTCAAGACTTGGGAGTCCAGCCCACATTTTCTCTATAAATACTCCCCTTGGGGGTAGTTGTATAGGTTTCACAATACATTTATTACAGTATTCGTTGCACTTCTCTCTCTAGCTCTCACTTCTCTCTAAAGGGTTAATACTCTATCATATGTGTACCCATTTGGTAGATGTAAAAGTGTTTGAAGTTAAAATTAGGAGGGAGATTCGAATTTTTTGGTGCCAAATTATCTTCGCAGACAATTAAGATGTACTGTAGAACCATCTTGTCATATCTTTTCTTAGTAATTTGATTTTTTAATGGCCACTTGTTTTTCAATTAAGAGTGCTTGTTGATTTCGGCCCAATCCCCTCCCATTTTTACCGCCTGCTTTTTTGGGAAGTTACCCTCACCTTTGTGAGGGTATTTTTGGAAAGTGAAACCCATTTCTTTCCTTCTCTTAATTAGCCCAAAGTCAAACCATGACAAACTTTGAGGGACGAAGAAAGTACTAGTTATACCACCAATGGGTAGTTAGATGCATTGAACCCAGTTCTGGATGACTGATCCTAACAACCAAATATTCTACATTAAATGCGCAATCACCACGATCTTGGCTTCCCGCCAAGGGGTGGGGAGGTTCATCCACATGGATTTGCCTTGCTCGATCCCGACCACCAGATCTTCTGCATTAAATGCGCAACCACCAAATCTTCTGTATTAAATGCAGAATCCCGCCAGGATCTTGGTTGTCCGCCAAGGGGTGGGGACATTCGTCCCCATGAGCCTGCCTTCTGTTTCCAGCGAGATGTACGTCTCGTTCTGCTCCTAGGCCAAGGTACCTGATATGCTTGGATACGTACGTCCCCTGGATGATGGGGAAGGCTATCCGGTTGTCTTGGGCCTTCTGGGGACATTCGTCCCCATGAGCTTGCCTCATGTTTCCTGCCGAAGTCCTTCGAGACGTGCGTCTCGTGCTGCTCCTGGGCCAAGGTACCTGACTACGCTAGGATACGTACGTCCCCTGGGCTTGGCCCCGTTGGGGACGAACCTCGTCGGTGATAACGGGGGCTAACATGTTGTCTTGGGCCTTCTCCGAACGTTTGTAGGATAAGGGTTTATAGGGCAACCCCCATTGGGCCATTAACCCAACACAAGTCCCCCACTTCTGATGTTCCGAGCGTGCGTGGGACATAAGGAAGTAGAATTGACTCTGACGTATGTCGCCAGCCAATACCCTTGGTGCCTCCCAAGTCATAGGCAGAAGGGTACCTCATTAAAAACTCCGTTGAGGAAAAAACCCAGTGGGAAAAATCCTAATGGAGGAAAAAGAGTATACTCCGCTCTGCCATGAATTCTGGAGAGGGAAACGACACCCCTGTGAGTAGTTCTGGGGGGTCTCGCCAAAAGGTACGGCCTTAGAGGATGGCCGTCTGGTGTACTGCTTTTAGCCGATGCACCTGACGCGGTGGTTGTCTGATGTATCCTGGATCTCCGGACGTCTTGTTTTCTTTATTCAATGGATCTCCATACCCGGTCGTCTATGTAAATAGCCATTGGGGACGTACGTCTTCCCGTCTAGAGGGAGGGTTTTCTTTGTTGTTCGTCTCTGGGGACGTCCATACTCCGGATGCCAGGCTTGGTTCTCCTTGGGATATCATGATCTCGATACGCTCAGCCTTGGCAGGCTCAGTCTGTGGATATGTTAGGCGTCTAGAGGCCCTCGGCCGTGAGGCACATCTTGTGGCCCTCGACCTCTTCGTGGATGATGCTTGTCTCCAGACCCTCGGCCTCTGAAGTGGAGATGCTTGTCTCCAGACCCTCAGTCTCTACCTTGGCTTCTCACCGGTCTTTGGCGACGAACGGGTTTCCTGCTTTTGGGTTTCTCTTGTTTCGTTCGTCCACCTTAACACCGCATCGGCAGCTTAAGCCTTGAGGCCGTACCGCACTGGTTAGTGTTCTTTGAGGGAGAACACGTTTATCCACTTTGGGACGTTCGTCCACCTTCCCACCACACCAGTAGCTTAAGCCCTGAGGTCGTACCGCACTGGTTAGTGTTCTTTGATGGAGAACATGTTTGTCCTCATTGGGACGTTCGTCCACCTTCCCACCGCACCGGAAGCTTAAGCCTTGAGGCCGTACCGCACTGGTTAATGTTCTTTAATGTAGAACATGTTTATCCTCTTTGGGATTCCCTGACCTCGAGAGTTATGTCTCCCTCTTCCCCCAATTTTTATTTTTTTGGGAGGAAGGAATTTAGCAAAATGGTGTCACTGATAGGATTTCTTCAGGTGCTCTACGTTCCACATGCCACCAGCATGTCCGTCCATGTTGTGGAGGAAGGACGTCCGATGGCGTATACCCTACATCCCCGAAGATCACTTGATCTCCAATTTCTTCTTGTGGCCGTCTGGCCCGAGGGATCCCTCCGGGCGTTTATCGGCATGGCGATAATCGGCGTCTTGGACCTCTGCCTCCCGCTGATCGTCCCCGCGCCATGTGAATGGTTCCTGGTTCGGTTGTTTCCGGTTTTGAGGGGTTGGTCCCCTTGTGAACTCTCTGAGGTAGCCCCTCCGATTAAGTCCTTCAATGGCCATCCTCGTGTTGTTGCAGTGATCTGTGATGTGCCCTTCCTTGCGATGGTATTCGCAGTAGGCGTTGAGGTTCTTTCGTATTGGGCCTCTAGCGATGGGCGACACTTCGAGCATCCCTTCATCCCTGATGGCCTCAAAGATTTGGCTCACCGTGAATGCCAAGGGGGTAAGTCCAGTACATCCGTTGGGCTTTGTCTAGAGGACCCTAGGTTTCCCAAGGGGCGTAGCCACCGCTCGTCTTCTTCTTTTTTGTTTCGAGGGGTCTGATGGCCTTGGCCCCAGACGGTCCGATATTTTGCGGCTTGGAGGGACGGACATCCCATCCCGTTGGGCAATTTCTTCCTCGATTGCCGCATATTTCTATGCCCTGGCTAGTACCTCGACATAACTGCTCCCAGGGTTCCTCTTCAAATCCATGTAAAGATCCTCGGTTACAAGTGTGTTGGTGAAGAAGGTGATGCCCGTGCACTCCGTGAGGTCCTCGACCTTCAGGGTTTCATCCCTCCACCGTATGAGGAAGGTGGTTAGGGTTTCCTCCTTCCTTTGGCGGACGCTCGTCAACCAGCTGATGTTCCTCTTCGGCGTGGAGCTGGAGACTAATTGTGCCATGAACTGTCTGGACAATTGTTCAAAGCTGTTGATGGATCCAGGCCTGAGCTGCCCGAACCATTCCTACGTTGGCCCTCTGAAGGTGTTGAAGAAGAGCCGACAAATGGCTTCATTGGAGGCCCCCAACATGGAGAGTCCTCCCTGGAAAGAACGTAGGTGGGCTTTCGGGTCCCCATCCCCATTATAAGTCAGGGCGTCGGACGACCGAATGTCCCTTGGAATCTCTGCCGCCATGATTCTGGCGGAGAAGGGAGATGATAGTGTAATCCTGACCTTAGCTGGGTCAGTATCTGCCCGTCGGCTCAACTCATTGATTTGCCTCTCAAGGTCCACGAGCATCGTATCTCGGGACGGTGACAGTGGTTGCGGGGGTCACCAGTGCTAAGGCATTCTGGGTACGCACGGCGTCGACTCCATGCTTCCTGTTGATGACCCGGGCCTCCTACCTCAAGCCGTTGATCATGGGGGTCTGCTCTTTGGTCGCACGATCATTACGGGGCATCACTTGGGTGCGGTCTCGGGTCGTGTGCGGTTGCGCCCCCTGGAGAACCTGGCTCCCCCGGTGCCCCCCATGTCCTGGGACCATGCGTCCCTGACGATCCGTGTATGGATCGCGGAGTGAGAGTGCGCTGCGTGCTCTCGCTTGTACACTCCCTGAGCGTCTTCATACTGCGGAGGGGAGAGAGCGGGGTATGCTTGGTGCTAGCAGAATACACCCTCTCCGCCTCCCGCTCGTCTGCCAAGCGGTGGATGGTATCCACCATATCCCTCAAGGCATTAGGGTCCCCTCCTGAGTTCATGGGGAATCATGTCAGTAAGACCCCAAAGTCTCCGCGGCTCCACAAGCTGCTGGACTGGGTGTGTGCCGCCTGCTGGCGTGCTCTTCGGCTGCGTGACAGCCGTTCGGAAAGGTCATAGGAATTTCCTTCATTGTTCCTTGCCATCTTACTTGTTTTGAGTGTTTAAAAATAATTTTCAACTGAGAGCTTTGCTTTGGAAGAACTTTTTGATCAGTTTCCCACAGACGGCGCTAGTGTTGAGGTTTATTCCCTACAACCCATTGGCCCAACACACAACCTAAGGGTTTCGAGTGGGTAGTTTAGGAGAATAAGGTCACACAAGTAAGATGAGGCCGAATAAGAAGTCTTGGTTTAATTCCACTGTTTAGGCGTGAGGCCGTTCGTACTTACAAGGCGTGAGGCCGTTCGTACGGATGTTGTGCCACGAGCTGCTATGAATGCTACAATATTAGAGTCAATGTTCTAAAAGGCGCTAGGCACTAGTCGGGCGCCAGCCCAACGCCTAGCGTCTAGGCGGCTAGGCGGGCGCCTAGTCGGAGACATAGAAATTGCATTTTATCTATATTTTTGCATAAATATGATAAGTAATATTGTATTGTTGTGTGAATAAAATACATATACATATACATATACATACACGCACACATATACACATATACAATAACAAACATGAATGATAAAATTATCACATTTAATCATACATAGTATATGATAACTAATTATTAACTTCATTATGTTATAACTTATAAGTATAAATAATGATAAAATTTAGGTATATAAAAACATATATAGTTTTATCTTAATCTACAACTTCATTTCTTTATATCCATGGCTAAAGTTAAAGTACGTATATCGCTTAAAAAAGAAAATTAAAAAGTAAAGTAATATTCGGCGAATTTAGACGACCTAGGCGGCCGATTAGGCGCTCTAGGCGGATAACTAAATCACCTAGACGGCAAACCAATTAGTCAGAGCACCTAGACAAAAATCGGGGCGCCCGGCCACCGCCTAGCCTAGGCGGGACTAGTCGGCCGCCTATGTCACGCCCCGGACCGCATCCGAGCTACGTAGACAACCGCCGTACAACCCGATAAGAACAACAACAGTTCATCCCTATTGGATTGTACAAGGCGTCCGATTGATTCTATTGCCAAACCGATTAATAAACACATACAATCAACATCAATATCATAATTAAACAAATGCGGAAAAATAAAATGTTTGATACTTAGCCACACGTGGCAAACACGGGCACGCAGGCCCCCAACTGTTTTAATGAAAATATTGTTCAAAAATCCATGAGCAGTTTATATATTTGAAATAAGAATGGAAGCACGAACCACGTCTTCCTTCTCGATCAATCACCCTAGGCAAAGGTGCAGGTAGTAGGACTCTAGCCTCAACCTGAAAAATGTGAGGGCCCCCGGAGGGGTCAGTACTCCATAGAAGTACTAGTGACAAGCAGGCTATATGAAGAATAACTAATGTTTCAGACACGAGACCCAAAAATAGGGTGATATATATATATATATGACCCATTCATCCGATGATACATACTGTATATATATGTAAAATACTCGACCCGTAGGTCATTTCATTCAAAGAGTCTTTTAGAGATAAAGTTCTTACCTGACCTCTCTCACCCTTTTCCCGAATGCCTAGCTCACTAGCTACATTCCACATTCATAATATCCTACGAGTTTTGGGAGCACTTAGCATCCCGGGGATACTCAACCCCAACCGAGTTTCAGGATCATTAAATGTTTCGGGGATGCTCAACCCCAACCGAGTTTCAGGATCATTTGCAGTCCCGGGGATGCTCAACCCCAACCGAGTTTCAGGATCATGTATAGTCTCGGGGATGCTCAACCCCAACCGAGTTTCAGAATCATTTAATGTCCCGGGGATCCTCAACCCCGACCGAGTTTCAGGATCATTTAATGTCCCGGGGATACTCAACCTCAAACTAAATCCTTACCAAACCCTAACCTGGATATGGCTAACCTTTCGTTCCTTCAACTATGGACAATACCTAGCCCTATAGTCATATAACCATCCTTAGGAACCAACGTGGGCGGGTCCCACCTGAACGGCCCACATAAACCCGCTCAAAACTGCCCGTTTTGAGCATAAACCAATACTCGATCGAGTATCTACCCATACTTGGTCGAGTACAGGAGGCGGTAGCCCCCAAAGCTAATTTTCCATGTATACTCGATCGAGTATCTACCTATACTCGATCGGGTATAGGAGACAGTAGTCCCCTGGGCAATTTTTCAGCAAATACCCGGTCGGGTATGTGTCAATACCCGGTCGGGTATGGCAGTTGACTTGGCGGTCAACGCCCCTTTTGACCCCCCAAACGGAGTCCGATTAACTTGAAATTTTATACACATATACTTCTTGATGTCCTTGATCCAAAAATAC
This sequence comes from Cuscuta europaea, assembly GCA_945859875.1. Lineage (NCBI taxonomy): Eukaryota > Viridiplantae > Streptophyta > Magnoliopsida > Solanales > Convolvulaceae > Cuscuta > Cuscuta europaea. The sequence continues at coordinate 39,981,071 of CAMAPE010000019.1, forward strand.
CATTTTGGATCCCTGGATCATCACACAAAATTTGTTATCACATTTTTAATCCCCAAACCTACATAACATGCTTTTCAACTATGTTTTATGCAAAATCATGGCATAAGCAAATACTTGATTATCTTTAATCATTCCACAAAACATATCCTTGATTACTTTAGGTAATATCATGCCTCACGCAAAAGTTATAAAGCATAAAGCCGTCTTCTCACCTTAATGAAGCTTATGAAGTCCTAGCCTTCCCGATTTAGCTTCGGCGAAACTCCGGCGAACTTCGACGAACTCCGGCGACAACTCCGGCGACCTTTTCAACTCCGTGAAAGTTACTTGAATACCTTAGACAAGTTACTAACATGGTTTTATCATCATAAAACCCATAGTAATATAAATAACCTTCAAAAGGTTATTTCCCGACGAACCGGTCCTTTGGCTTCTAAGTCCGTTCTTGGACTTAGAACCACCTTCCAACCCCTCTTTCTACACATCCCAACGTGTAGAACAATCCTAGGGTGTGAAATATGATTGAATAATCATATAAGATGATTAAAGAAAATGAAATGGGGTTAATGGAGTCCTTACCTTGCTAAACACAAGTTTTCCTCTCCAAAACCAACTTTTCTCTTCTCTTTTCCCCTCCTTCTTCCTCCTTTGTTCTTGGTGCGTGAAAGGATGAGGAAATGGAGTATTTTCATAGTTTCTCTCCCTTCCTTGGATGATTGAGTCGAGCATATGGGGTGTGGGGTGAGAGGGATAGCCTTTTTGGCTTATTCACCAATAATATGGGGGAGGGACCCCTCTCCATTTATTGGTTTGGCCTCCCATCAACTTTTGCCCCTTTTTCCTTATGTTTGTGCGGCTCCCCTTGAATCCTTGCAGATCAAAGGACGTGGGTTGGCCCCCACTTATGTGGGAGGTCAACCCTTTGTGTACCCGAGTGTACAATCGGTCCCGAAAGTTGTATTTTCCGGACTGTTTTAAGTATATTTTATTTTATCGGGTCAAATAAAATATAACACTTGTTCTCAATCCTTGTTGGACCTTAGTAACAATATGCATTCCCCAACTTTAATTTAGAAGTCTCCGAAATCCCTTTTTGGGCTGTTATCTGATAATTTCCGATATCGATAATTTGGCCCCGTTTGACCAACCGGTCAACTATATGCCATCGCCATGGCCCAATTAGGATATCTACCACCATATTCATATTATCTAGCCCAAGATTAATATAACATGTGGTCCCGATAATATCGGGCGGCCCCACCTCCGGTGTGGGCCCCACGTGAATTCTACTATTCACGTAATAGAAATGATAAAAATTTACAATCACGTAAAAATGCTTTTATACATTTCTCAAGGTTCAGTACATAATTTGGTACAGTACAAATACTCGGGGGCGGTGTTACAAGTTCTACCCCCCTTATTTGGGATTTCGTCCCCGAAATCCACGTGTCTAATCAAACAGAAATGGATATTGTTCCCTCATTAGGGTCTCCACTTCCCACGTTTGCTCCTCGACACGATCACTCTTCCAAAGTACTTTTACCATCGGCACCTCTTTGCTCCTTAGCTTCTTTACCTGTCGGTCTATGATCTTTACCGGTTGTACCGTATAATGTAGGTCTTCTCGGATTTCTACCGGTGGTTTCTCAAGAATATGTGACGGGTCCCGCACATACTTCTTGAGCATAGAAACATGAAATACATTATGAATCTTTTCTAACTCCGGAGTCAGCTGAAGTCGGTAAGCTACAACCCCAATCCTTTCAAGGATTTTGAACGGACCTATGTAACGTGGGTTAAGCTTACCCCGACTGAGGAACCTGATGATCCCTTTCCAAGGTGATACCCTCAGAAATACCTCGTCACCAACCTCAAACTCCAACGTCCTTCGACGTTTATCAGCATAGCTCTTCTGCCGGTCTTGGGCAGCCTTGAGCCTATCCTGTATGACTTTTATCTTCTTCTTAGTGACCTCGACTAACTCGATGCCCTCGAGCTTAGCCTCGCCGACCTCGTCCCAACACAATGGTGTCCGGCATTTCCTCCCATACAATGCTTCGTATGGAGGCATGCCTATACTTGCCTGATAACTGTTGTTATAGGCGAATTCCACTAAAGCCAACTGATTGACCCAGCTCCCCTGGAACTCCAAGACACATGCTCTTAACATGTCTTCCAAGATCTGAATCACCCGTTCAGATTGCCCATCCGTTTGAGGATGAAACGCGGTGCTAAACCTCAATTTCGTACCCATAGATTCCTGGAACTTAGGCCAAAACCGTGATGTGAACCGTGGGTCTCTATCCGATACAATAGTAACCGGAACCCCATGCAGTCTCACAATCTCATCTGTGTACAATTTGGCCAACCGCTCGAGCGTATAGGTAGTGTTGATAGGTAGGAAATGAGCGCTCTTGGTCAGCCTATCGACTACCACCCATACTGCGTCGTAGTTCCTAACCGTCCGTGGTAGACCCACCACGAAGTCCATGGTAACATGCTCCCACTTCCATTCTGGAATGGTAAGTGGTTGTAATAACCCTGCTGGGTGTTGGTGCTCTGCCTTAATCTGTTGACAAGTAAGGCAACGGCTCACGTATTCTGCAATCTCTCTCTTCATTCCCGACCACCAGTAACTTTCTTTCAAGTCCCGGTACATCTTTGTACCGCCCGGGTGCATGGCATACGCAGATGAGTGAGCCTCCTCAAGGATAGATTTTCGGAGCTCCTCATCCGATGGCACACACACTCGTTCCTTGAATAGTAGAAGTCCATCTTCTCTCTCACGAAAACCCTCGACGGGCCCCACAAGCATACGTTCCCGGATTTTCTGAAATTCCTCATCATTGCCTTGACATGTTCTGATTTCATCTAATAAGGTGGGTCTCACCTCAAATCTGGCCAATAGCGCCCCATCTGTGGATATCTCCACGCGTGCCCTCAATGCCCGTAAGCATGTGAGTAAAACCCCTGATGATGAGCTCTTCCTGCTCAGTGCATCGGCTACAACATTAGCCTTGCCTCGATGATAGTCAATGATCAAGTTGTAATCCTTAATCAACTCCATCCATCTCCTCTGTCTCATGTTCAACTCTTTCTGAGTGAACACATACTTCAAGCTCTTGTGGTCGGTGTAAATGTGACACAACTCCCCGTAGAGGTAGTGCCTCCAAATCTTCAATGCAAATACCACAACACCTAGCTCCAGATCATGTGTGGGGTAGTTTACTTCATGCTTCCTCAACTGCCGAGAAGCATAAGCAATTACCTTCCCTGATTGCATCAGTACACATCCCAGTCCCTGAATGCTAGCATCGCTGTAGATGTCATACCCTAACCCTTGCACGGGCAAGGCAAGCACTGGTGCTTCGGTCAAACGTTTCTTTAGCTCAAGAAACCCCTTCTCACACTTGTCATCCCACACAAACTTAGCCCCCTTTTTAGTGAGCTTCGTGAGTGGAGATGCTATCACCGAGAACTTTTCCACGAATTTGCGGTAATACCCCGCTAAACCGAGGAAACTCCTTATCTCTTTCACGTTCTTGGGCCTCTCCCAATTAGTGACCGCCTCAATCTTTGAGTTATCAACTGAAATGCCCGAGCCCGATACCACATGCCCGAGAAAACCGATCTCCCCAAGCCAAAATTCACATTTAGAGAATTTGGCAAAGAGTTGCTTCTCCCGCAGTGTTTCAAGCACAAGCCTTAGATGTTTTTCGTGTTCCTCTTCATTCATGGAGTATATCAAAATGTCATCAATGAACACTATGACGAGCTGGTCTAAGTATTGGTGAAATACTCGGTTCATGAGGTCCATGAATGCCGCGGGGGCGTTCGTAAGCCCAAACGACATTACTAGAAACTCATAGTGACCATACCTTGTACGGAATGCACTTCTGGGTATGTCACTCTCCTTGATCTTCAGTTGATGGTAGCCTGACCTCAAGTCAATCTTAGAGAACACCGTTGCCCCCCGTAGTTGATCAAACAAGTCATCGATCCTTGGCAAGGGATATTTGTTCTTTATCGTGACCTTGTTCAACTGACGGTAGTCGATACACATTCTGAGTGTACCATCCTTCTTCTTTACAAATAGTACCGGTGCTCCCCATGGTGAATGACTCGGCCTGATGAATCCGCTGTCCAGCAATTCTTCCAATTGCACCTTCAACTCTTGAAGTTCAGCTGGTGCCATCCGATATGGAGGAATCGAGATGGGTTTTGTACCGGGTTCTACTTCAATGGTGAACTCAATTTCTCGATCTGGTGGGAGTCCCGGGAGTTCTTCAGGGAAAACTTCTGGGTACTCACTCACCACTCTCACCTCAGTGAGACTCTCTTCCTTGCCCTCCTTGCCTATGACATAGGCCAAGTACGCTTGGCACCCTTTCCTCATCATACGCCTTGCTCTTCTGGCCGATATGATACAAGGGTTGAATTTCCCTCTATCTCCCTCGAAGCATAGAGTGTTTCCTTCTCCATCATTTAGTTCTAACACCTTGGTGTAGCAATCTACCTTCGCATGGTGTTTTTCGAGCCAATCCATGCCAAGTATAGCATCAAACTCGAGCATATCTAACGGCACAAAGTCACCCGTTAGACAGTGCCCCCCTATCCCTACATTACACGAGGGATAGTAGTGTTTCCGCTCTACATCATCTCCCAATGGCGTAGAGACCAGCAAAGGTTGCATCATTGCTACCAAAGGCATGTTCAATCCCTTGGCAAACGCTTCGCTCACAAATGAACGTTGTGCCCCGGTATCGATGAGAATTCTCGCATCCCTATCGTTGATCTTTAGTGTTCCTACATATATAAGTCATGTAAGGCACCCTATTCGACATCCCGACAGAAAAGGACCGGATGGAAAATTTTCCGCCTAGAATTACCCTATACCCGGTCGGGTAGGGTCCTCTACCCGGTCGGGTATCACTCGAGTCCTTAAGGAGAAACCCCCCTGTTTTCCTTGCTCGGTCGAGTACCAGCCTCGAATTCGGGCAAAATGTCAATACCCGGTCGGGTATATACCTATACCCGGTCGGGTATCACTCAAAATCCTCAAATAAAAGCTCCCTGTCTCCGACGCTCGATCGAGTACACACTTCGAAGCTCAAAATCTACACATACCCGATCGAGTATATAGCCATACCCGATCGGGTATTGCTCGAAATGACAAAAATGGAGCATCCTGCCTTGGCTGCCCGAACGGGTGCACACTTCAAACTCGAAGCGTGGCTTATACCCGGTCGGGTCTATAGGGGTACCCGATCGGGTCCTTCATATTTTTGAAGATTTTTCACCCAATTACATAATCAATTACGTGTGAAATCAAGAGATTACCTGCAATGGAGTCCGGGTTGGCCCGAGCATCAGCCTTGGTCATTGCATACACTTGTGCTTGGGTCCTCCCTTGGTTAACGGACGCGGCGTTGCTAGCCGTGGGTCCGCTCCTTCACGTGCCGGCCTGAGACGGCCCCGCACGTCCCCTACTAGTCGTAGGTCCTCCCATGGCTCCCGATGGTCCTCCCCCGTTCAGCATTGGACAAGAGGATTTGAGGTGGCTCGTGCTACCGCATTTGAAGCACCGGGGTGGTTCATTGCACCTTCCCCCGTGGTTCTTACCGCAGTTTGCGCACCTGGGTGGTCCCACACCCCCCGGTTTGGGCCCTTGCCCTCCTGAACCTTTGTTCCTTTTCGCCGGTGGTGCCGGCGCCCTGAATGAATTGCCACCCCCAGCGTGATGCTTCCGGGAGTGGTCTTGGGGTCCCGAGTTTCCCCATCTTCTCTTCTTCGCCTCCTCGGCATCCCTCAACTTCCTCTCGTTCCATTGGGCTTCCCCAAGGAGCCCCTGATCGACAATGTGGCTAAATGTCATGTTGTGATGGTAAGTAGCCCGGTCACGGATGTCCAACTGTAGAGCATCCCAAAAATGATTGGCCATACGATTTTCATCCAATGAGTATTCTGGAATGAATCGGGCCAAGTCACGGAACCTTTGTTCCAATTGCCTCACCGAGCAACCATCCTCCTGTTTCAGGTTTGTGTACTCCCTTCTTTTGAGATTGACTTCAAAAGTTGAGTAGTACTGATTATAGAACTCCACTTCGAACTTCTCCCAAGTGGCCTCACCGTGGAACTTTCCTTCCACGCCTTCCCACCATACAGCAGCTACCCCTTCTAGTAGCATGGTGGCAACCCTCAACTTCACGTCGAGTCCAATTTGCATATCCCTAGAAGCATCATTCAGCTTCTTAATCCAGTCTGCGGCCTCGGATATGTCGCCCTTGCCATCAAATGATTTGCACCCCAAGGCCCTGGCCTCCTTGAGATACTTGGAGATACGCACCATCGTGTCTCCCCCAAATGCTCCAGATGGAGCACTAGAAGCACCTCGGCTTCCCTGCCCCATGGTTTGCCTAGCCTGTCTAGCTTGGCGCCGCTGCTCTCTCTTTGCTTTATTCTCGAGGTACCACTCTAGTACCTCACTCATACGGTCATAATGAGGATCATCATCCTCATCTTCTTCTTCAAAGTCCTCCCCGTTGTATGGGGTCTCCTCTTGCTCCGTGCTTGGAGCATAGGTGAAGTCGTCCGGTTCGGTGGCCCATGACGGGTGCACGGAACCGACGTGTGTGCTACTTGTCGTCGGCGTGGTAGAACGCCCACGACCCCTTCCTCGGCCTCCTCCTCGGCTTTGGCCCCGGCCTCTACCCCTAGAGGTCCGTGATTCCGCCCGAGTGGCATGCCCGGTGGCCCCCGGCACATGCCCTGTCGGGTTCCTCCTAGTTATCATGCGTCCACCCTCCATTTCTGAAATAAATAAGGAATGAGTCATTAGACTCGTTTCAATGTCAATTGACGGATTAGTACGAAAGACACCACTTGGTCCAACATTATGACCAACAAACTGTTAAGGGTACCGTCTTAACAATAAGAGGTCAATAACTTGGTTTCCAACGGTTCCTTAAGTACAAAAACTGTTGCTCATGGTTTTATTCAAAACTTTTTTTGAGGATAACCATATTGAGAGGTTAATTATATAGTTTAGAAATCGATGGCTCTGATACCACTTAATTGTCACGCCCCGGATCGCATCCGAGCCACGTAGATAACCGCCGTACAACCCGATAAGAACAACAACAGTTCATCCCTATTGGATTGTACAAGGCGTCCGATTGATTCTATTGCCAAACCGATTAGTAAACACATACAATCAACATCAATATCATAATTAAACAAATGCAGAAAAATAAAATGTTTGATACTTAGCCACATGTGGCAAACACGGGCACGCAGGCCCCCAACTGTTTTAATGAAAATATTGTTCAAAAATCCATGAGCAGTTTATATATTTGAAATAAGAATGGAAGCACGAACCACGTCTTCCTTCTCGATCAATCACCCTAGGCAAAGGTGCAGGTAGTAGGACTCTAGCCCCAACCTGAAAAATGTGAGGGCCCCCGGAGGGGTCAGTACTCCATAGAAGTACTAGTGACAAGCAGGCTATATGAAGAATAACTAATGTTTCAGACACGAGACCCAAAAATAGGGTGATACATATATATATATATATATATATATATGACTCATTCATCCGATGATACATACTGTATATATATGTAAAATACTCGACCCGTAGGTCATTTCATTCAAAGAGTCTTTTAGAGATAAAGTTCTTACCTGACCTCTCTCACCCTTTTCCTGAATGCCTAGCTCACTAGCTACATTCCACATTCATAATATCCTACCGAGTTTTGGGAGCACTTAGCATCCCGGGGATACTCAACCCCAACCGAGTTTCAGGATCATTAAATGTTCCGGGGATGCTCAACCCCAACCGAGTTTCAGGATCATTTGCAGTCCCGGGGATGCTCAACCCCAACCGAGTTTCAGGATCATGTATAGTCCCGGGGATGCTCAACCCCAACTGAGTTTCAGAATCATTTAATGTCCCGGGGATACTCAACCCCAACCGAGTTTCAGGATCATTTAATGTTCCGGGGATACTCAACCCCAAACTAAATCCTTACCAAACCCTAACCTGGATATGGCTAACCTTTCGTTCCTTCAACTATGGACAATACCTAGCCCTATAGTCATATAACCATCCTTAGGAACCAACATGGGCGGGTCCCACCTGAACGGCCCACATAAACCCGCTCAAAACTGCCCGTTTTGAGCATAAACCAATACTCGATCGAGTATCTACCCATACTCGGTCGAGTACAGGAGGCGGTAGCCCCCAAAGCTAATTTTCCATGTATACTCGATCGAGTATCTACCTATACTCGATCGGGTATAGGAGACAGTAGCCCCCTGGGCAATTTTTCAGCAAATACCCGGTCGGGTATGTGTCAATACCCGGTCGGGTATGGCAGTTGACTTGGCGGTCAACGTCCTTTTTGACCCCCCAAACGGAGTCCGATTAACTTGAAATTTTATACACATATACTTCTTGATGTCCTTGATCCAAAAATACCATTTTGGATCCCTGGATCATCACACAAAATATGTTATCACATTTTTAATCCCCAAACCTACATAACATGCTTTTCAACTATGTTTTATGCAAAATCATGGCATAAGCAAATACTTGATTATCTTTAATCATTCCACAAAACATATCCTTGATTACTTTAGGTAATCTCATGCCTCACGCAAAAGTTATAAAGCATAAAGTCGTCTTCTCACCTTAATGAAGCTTATGAAGTCCTAGCCTTCCCGATTTAGCTTCGGCGAAACTCCGGCGAACTTCGACGAACTCCGGCGACAACTCCGGCGACCTTTTCAACTACGTGAAAGTTCCTTGAATACCTTAGACAAGTTACTAACATGGTTTTATCATCATAAAACCCATAGTAATATAAATAACCTTCAAAAGGTTATTTTCCAGCGAACCGGTCCTTTGGCTCCTAAGTCCGTTCTTGGACTTAGAACCACCTTCCAACCCCTCTTTCTACACATCCCAACGTGTAGAACAATCCTAGGGTGTGAAATATGATTGAATAATCATATAAGATGATTAAAGAAAACGAAATGGGGTTAATGGAGTCCTTACCTTGCTAAACACAAGTTTTCCTCTCCAAAACCAACTTTTCTCTTCTCTTTTCCCCTCCTTCTTCCTACTTTGTTCTTGGTGCGTGAAAGGATGAGGAAATGGAGTATTTTCAGAGTTTCTCTCCCTTCCTTGGATGATTGAGTCGAGCATATGGGGTGTGGGGTGAGAGGGATAGCCTTTTTGGCTTATTCACCAATAATATGGGGAGGGACCCCTCTCCATTTATTGGTTTGGCCTCCCATCAACTTTTGCCCCTTTTTCCTTATGTTTGTGCGGCTCCCCTTGAATCCTTGCAGAGCTAAGGACGTGGGTTGGCCCCCACTTATGTGGGAGGTCAACCCTTTGTGTACCCGAGTGTACAATCGGTCCCGAAAGTTGTATTTTCCGGACTGTTTTAAGTATATTTTATTTTATCGGGTCAAATAAAATATAACACTTGTTCTCAATCCTTGTTGGACCTTAGTAACAATATGCATTCCCCAACTTTAATTTAGAAGTCTCCGAAATCCCTTTTTGGGCTGTTATCTGATAATTTCCGATATCGATAATTTGGCCCCGTTTGACCAACCGGTCAACTATATGCCATCGCCATGGCCCAATTAGGATATCTACCACCATATTCATATTATCTAGCCCAAGATTAATATAACATGTGATCCCGATAATATCGGGCGGCCCCACCTCCGGTGTGGGCCCCACGTGAATTCTACTATTCACGTAATAGAAATGATAAAAATTTACAATCACGTAAAAATGCTTTTATACATTTCTCAAGGTTCAGTACATAATTTGGTACAGTACAAATACTCGGGGGCGGTGTTACAGCCTAGAACGATTTTTAGAACAGAGATTAGAGTGCTAAGTTGCCTCTGTTACAAAGAAAGAAATGTTACTATTTATACCACCAATTGGTAGTTAGATGCATTGAACCCAACTGTGGATGACTTGATCCTAACCACCAAATATTATGTTTTAAATGCGCAATCACCATGATCTTGTCTTCCCGCCAAGGGGTGGGGAGATTCGTCCACATGGGTTTTCCTAGCGCGATCCCGACCACCAGATCTTCTGCATTAAATGCGCAACCATCAAATCTTCTGCATTAAATGCAGAATTCCGCCATGATCTTGGCTGTCCGCCAAGGGGTGGGGACGTTCGTCCCCATGAGCTTGCCTTCTGTTTCCAGCGAGACGTGTGTCTCGTTCTGCTCCTGGGCCAATGTACCTGCTACGCTGGGATACGTACGTCCCCTGGATGATGGGGAAGGGTATCCTGTTATCTTGTGCCTTCTCGGGACGTTCGTCCCCATGAGCTTGCCTCCTGTTTCCTGCCGAAGTCCTTCGAGACATGTGTCTCTTGCTGCTCCTGGACCAAGGTACCTGCCTACGCTAGGATACGTACGTCCCCTGGGTTTGGCCCAGTTGGGGATGAACCTCGCCGATGATAACGGGGGCTAACCCGTTGTGTTGGGCCTTCTCTGGACGTTCGTAGGATAAGGGTTTATGAGCCAACCCCCATTGAGTCATTAACCCAACAACTCTACTATTTAAGATGTATTTGTAATAAGAATTTTTATATTAGAAATTATGTTAAGAGTTCCATTGAATCGCAAGAATGGAATTTGTATATGATACAAATAGAGTTTCCTTGAGAATATGAATAGTGAATTGAAATTTCATTTTGGGAACACTAGGTATATTATTATACATATTGCGTATTTTAGTCGGACTTTTAACTCGATGCGTATTTGGCACTATATAATGTATAGTATGTGTACTTTAATTTTACAAATTTCCTCTCTGAATTGTTTACTTTGTTGTAAAAATATGCATTGCCGTTAAAGATGGCATAAAGCCACAAACTTCATTCCTTTTTGAACTTAAAAGAGGTGTTAGACTTGTAACTGAACTTTCATAACTTAATTGTGTATGTTGTTGTACGCCACCAATAGCCGCAATAACTTACAACTTACTTTACCAATCCTGATCTCAATTGGCATTGAAATTTACTTCTTGACTCAGTAAGTCACGTGTGAGTTACGAGATAGACATATCTATAGTAAGGGGTGTCCCCGATCACGACTTTGATGGATTTTAAAAGATTGTGGATTTTGAAATGCGAGGGAAGTCTACAAGATTGTGGTGGATGTTTTGTATATAAAAATTCATCGAAATTCATTAAAATCCGTGCAAATAAGTAACAACATAAATCCATAAAATGTTTAAGAACACCCTTATTTTCATGGATTCCACAGAAATCCAAATCGGAGACAGCTGAATTCTGACGGAATCTAAACTCCATTAAAATCCTCCAGAATCCGAATTAGGGACACCCCCCTAAGTCTGTGGCAGATTGATGAGTCTAGATTTTGCACAGCTACTCGCTCATATCCAATTCATTGTCACGTCTAAATAATAATATATTTTTGTATACATCTTAAAAAGTTACATAGTACTTATTTTATGGGACTTTTTCCTAGAATATTACCAAATTAAAACCGATTTCCGAAAAAGTGATCATTTTTTAAAAAGGGCATAAATGTGACTAAGAAGGTCACTTATTTGAAAAAACATGATGTCACTGTTGTATGTCACTATCAAGTATATATGTCATTTTTGAATGTCACTACCAGATTTCGTGTCACTTTAGGATGTCACTGTCGTCGTGAAACGTGTCACTGTGTCGCTAGAAAATTTTCTGACCACAACCTGCCGGCCACCTACGGCTACCACCAGCCTAGAATAGTCAGCCACCATTGCCAACCATTGTCGGAAACCCCCGGCAACCCGCAATACGCCAGTGAATCGCCACTGCCACCCCCAATAACCAACCACTCCGTAAGTGACCACCCACCCCTACCCTTTCCAGCGGGTGCAGCTCCTCTCCATTTCTTTCTATCCATTTTCCCTCCATTTCCTTTTTACTTCCTATCTATCTCTACCTTTTTCTCTATACTATTCACCAACATACCCCACTCTTAATTTTCTCCTCTCTATCTCTCTCATAATGGAACTATCCAGTTAATGGAGAGGATCCAAACTCCTTCTCCTTCCTGCTGCAATGGCCTCAACACCTCCCAGAGCTGGAGTTCCAGCCACCACCACCACTGTCAATCTGTCATCCCCAACCCTGCCCGCCCAATCCGTTAGCTCAATTGCCTCCAAACTCGCGTGCACACCCTGCCCACCGGTAGCCTCAATTGGTAGAACACACATCAAACCTGCCATCATCGCCAATTTGTAGCCACGTCTTACACCAATATATCGAGCGATGAAGATGACTGAAATAATTGTCAAATCGGTGCTCTAGCTGGAAAAAAGAGAAGAAGAAGAAGAAGAAGAAAAAGAAGAAGAAGAAGAAGATTGGAAAGTCGCGACGGTGGATGCGAAGGAAGTGCGACGACGAAGGCAGCACAGCAGCAGGGCAACATCGGCAGTGGCGGTTGGGCTATATAACGAAGACATATGGTAAGTAGTGGGAGGCATGAGCGGCGGTCAGACGCGCGGCAGAAGGTACTAGGTAGGCGTTGGCTTTAGGTTACCGGCGAGAGAGTGGGTCGCTTGCATCTGAAGAGCTCATTGTTCGTCCATGTAGCAGGGGAGTTGACCGGGTAGGTCATTCCAGGGACATTTGAGCCCAGTCATTATTAATTGGGTCAGTTTTTTGGAAAATGAAAAATGAGTCATATATTTGTCATTAGAAACATGAGATGTAATATTGGAGTCATTATTTCTATTTTATGACGTAAAATAAGGCATATCCAGACATTTACAATAAATAATAAAGGATAAATGGGTAAAAATGTAGCAATTACAGACTTTAGATGTTTTCTTTTGAATTATTTTCAATCCCAGACCAGACTAGACCTGATCAGATCAGACTTTCATAGTTATAAAAAACACAAAGATCAGACATTTACCAGACCGGATTAATTCAGATCGAACCAAACCAGATTAGATCAAATCAAATGAAATCAGATCAGACCAACAAATTTTGGTCCATAACAAACTAAGGGGGTGTTTGGATCTAATTCTTAAAACTGTTTCTGCTCCTCCGGGGAGCAGAAGCAGAAGTTGGAGTGTTTGAGTGAAAATGCAGAAATGATTCTGGTGCTCTAATTTACTTCTAGAATCAGTTTTTTCAGAAGCTGTGGGTACGAGCTTCTGAAAACTGATTCTGCTTCTGCTTCAAAAAAAATCTTTTAATATACAAAAGCAAGAGAAAAGCAACCTACTTTTCCCGCCCAAAGTGCCAGACTAATAAGGATCGGGTCGGGTTACCAATACAGGCCTGGGCTAAAGCCAAAAGGTACAATTAATGCTCTGTACCGGAAATTTGACTGATTTTGCTTTTTACAGACAAGAGTAGCATGTAAAGCCATGGAGTAAAACCTTTTTATTGGACTCTTAAATGTTTTAGCCAAGTTCTCTGTATTTAACAATTAGAGCTTCTCGATTGAATAAAAAGTTTGAAATGTTTAGTCAAAATTTGTACTGCCCAATGCTTTCAATTAATGTGGCGTGCATTCCTTGATGCATGTTATGAACCATTGGGTTTTTCTTTGGTTCAAAGGGATTTAAACTTTCGAATTATCAATCAACATAGAAAGTAGTATAAATACTAACTTATCTCAGTTGTTTAGCACAAAATATAGTTCGATTGGGTATGTGGTCTCTCATATGATATCTGGGTTTGGTCTGGACTTCTCTTCTTCCGGCTACTGTAAAGCCACCTGTCTTTGTCATCTCGCTGTTGCCGACAGAGGTTGCTGGGGTCTGAGGGGGGTACGGAGGTTGGGTGAGGAACATGGCTTGATAGCGGTTCGTTTTCTCCAGCTAGGATCTTTTAGCTTCCACCGTTTCTGCCGAGATAGTCTCCTGAACCTGGTGGGGGTTTGGGTGGTTTCGTATTCTCCGGCTATGAGTTCTTTCAGCCGTCCATTGGTCCTCGGGAAGCTTACGGTCGCCGCTACCAGGTGGAAGACTGGATAGGGGGTGGGATGAAGGGTCAGACTTATGCACAACGGGTACATGGTGTCACCTCATTTTTGAATTTTCAATATTGTACGATGCGGTGCGCTGGCGGTAGATAATGTGGGCAGTGGGCTATGGAGGTTGGGCTGAACCGATGGTAACCCTAATTTGTTGAACCGCTGGATACGAAAGGGCTGGTGGGCTGCTGGACTGGGCATTGGACGCTTCTGATGAGCTGCTGACGCGGGAGAAGGGCTGTTGTGCTCTTGAACCGCTACTAAATTAGGCGTTTCAAGCTTGCCTATTATTTTGTTGTATAAAAAACACTGAAATTGTTTTGAGACTTAGGTTTTAGATTTGTTTTGTGACAAAAAACTATGGGATTGTTTATGTGTGTGATAACTCTATGCTTTTTGGATTATGAGTTTGAAAATATTAATCTGTCGTGAACATGGCAAACAAAATGACCATACTATCAATGAAATTTATAAGTAAGTATTTCAAAATGCGTAGTCCGCGGAAATGTTATTATTGTAAAATATATTCACTTTATTATTTGAAAACCACTTTGTACCAAATACAATGTTTTGTATGTATTACAATCATATTTTTTGCATTCATTTACATAACTAATAATTATATCACAAAATTTTAGTTACTCATATAATTATTATTTAAATTATATCCCGTGCATCGCACGGGAGAGAATCTAGTTAGTTCCAAACACGGGGAGCAGAAGCAGAAGTTGGAGTGTTTGAGTGAAAATGCAGAAATGATTCTGGTGCTCTAATTTACTTCTAGAATCAGTTTTTTCAGAAGCTGTGGGTACGAGCTTCTGAAAACTGATTCTGTGAAATTTATGGAAGTGGTCATCTGCAGTGCTATGGTGTGATGACTAGAGAAGCATTATTATTTACTACAAGTTATGCAGAAATGCCCAAATTTTTTGATTCGAGCTCCGTCCATGTTTCCCTTCTCGATTGCTTTCTTGATCTTAACCTTCTCGGCTTTCTCCTCTTTCTCGCATTTACGAGCCTGGCGCTGGAGACTCTTCGCCGTGAACTTGAGCTCCATGATCTGATTCATCAATTTGTCTGCGTTCCCCATGATTTCTTCGTCGGGGATGATTTGCGATTCAGGTTAGGGTTTGACGATTTTTACAAGTTATGCAGAAATGCCCAAATTTTTTTGCTTCAAAAAAATTTAGTTCCAAACACTTCCCTAAATCTATAACCTATTATTACCGTGTGTACGGTCACGGTGCTGTGATGACTAGAGAAGCATTATTATTTACTACAGTACGTATTTTATTCAAATAAGGAGTCGTATGGATTTCTGAGAAAAGAGAAAATTCTCCCCATTTGATCACACGCAAACTCTGAAAAATCGTCAAACCCTAACCTGAATCGCAAATCATCCCCGACGAAGAAATCATGGGGAACGCAGACAAATTGATGAATCAGATCATGGAGCTCAAGTTCACGGCGAAGAGTCTCCAGCGCCAGGCTCGTAAATGCGAGAAAGAGGAGAAAGCCGAGAAGGTTAAGATCAAGAAAGCAATCGAGAAGGGAAACATGGACGGAGCTCGAATCTACGCCGAGAACTCTATCAGGAAGCGCAGCGAGCAGATGAATTATCTCCGCCTCGCTTCCAGGCTCGATGCCGTCGTGGCTCGCCTCGACACCCAGGCTAAGATGACAAGCATCGGCAAGTCCATGGGCAACATCGTCAAATCCCTCAATAGTACCCTCAACACTGGGAATCTCCAGAAGTTGTCCGAGACAATGGACACTTTCGAGAAGCAGTTTGTGAATATGGAGGTCCAGGCCGAGTTCATGGAGAGCTCCATGGCCGGGAGCACCTCCCTGTCCACCCCTGAGGACCAGGTCAACTCCCTTATGCAACAGGTGGCCGATGACTATGGGCTCGAGGTTTCCGTTGGGCTTCCACAGCCTGCTGCTCATGCTGTGCCCACAAACACCGCTGAGAAGGTTGACGAGGATGACCTTTCAAGACGCCTTGCTGAGCTCAAGGCCCGTGGGTAAACGATGTTCTACAAGTATTTTGTGCTTATAGCACTGCAGATGACCACTTCCATATACTGTAATTGTGTATTAAGTGAATCTCTACTTTGTCTATCGTGCCTGCCTATGCCTTGGTGTATTTATATTAACATTTGGAATGTGGAGTTCATTTCCATTAATGCTTTAGGGCTCTTATTATGAAATTATTATTGTTATGTGCAGCATCATTCTTCCAAGTGCTGATGCGTTTACAGAGTGCTTGAATATGTTTGATGCTATATAAACATTTTCTCTGGTATTTGCCTACAAAGAGGTTATTATTTGTTTGTCAGGGACTTGAGTAGGGTTATAATCTCGTTCGTGGAGGTGTAGTTTTACAAATTAATAGTATTAAGATATTTATTATGGGCTTCTTTCATAGGATTAACACCATGAAATCGTTGAATTTGTTGAAAGTTTTAAAAGAAGTGTTTGGTAAGATCAGTTTCTGCAAAATTCTGATAAGTTGAATAGGCCAGGCCTAGCCCCCAATTAGGAGAACAAAATATGTTGTGCATTTTCATTTACTTGATTGATGCTACTACTTGTGTTATTTGAAGCTCGGTGCTAGTTTGCAGTTTACCCTAGCCTTTTTTCCAGATGTTATTTGAAGATCAGTCATAATACATTTCTTTTCTATTCTACTTCTGAGATCCAATAAATAAACTTCCCAATACCCTTATCTATCACTTCACAGTGGTTTCTTTAGTATACTAGTGTCAATAGCCAGGCTTTGAGATTTTTGTTTTCCCAAGTTTTGAGCGGTTTATGTGTTACTGGTTCAGTGTGACTGTACAAGAATGGTTGTTATCAGTTTAATATAACCCACCTACTCAGTTTAATATAGGGAAAATTTTACAAATAGGATCAAATCGTACTAATTTTCCAAAACTAAGACCGAAGATTAGAGTAAGACTCAACTATACATGCATTGATCACAATACCTTTACTTTTAGAAAATAACAGACAATAAATAGACAATAAACAAACAATGAAGAAAATTGTCTCCATGGGATCCTAACTGAACCCATCTTCTTCCGACTCTCCCATTTGTCCTTCACAAATCCAGATCCACGCAGCTCCGTCTTCAGGTCTCCGCCTCCGAAGCTAGTTCGCCGCCTCTCCTCCATCTTCCGGTCACTGCCTCTGGGTCGCCGCCTCCACCTCTAGGTCATTGTCCGCTGCACGTCTTCTTCTTCTCAATTTCTGTCAGGCATATTGCGATGTAGACGAAGAGTCATGGGTTAAAAGAAGTCTACGACTTCAGATCGGCGTTGAGGCTAGTTTTTTTTGGAGAAGGCGGTGGTCTGAAGGGATTGGGGGAAGGATGTAGCGGTGATGTGCAGCAATTGCAGGGGATACAGTGCCGGTGTGGGGGGTTATGGTTGTTCAAGGGTTGGGGTTGGGAATGGGGCTGCTGAGGCGGCGGCGCTCATGGCCAGGGAAGGGCAATGGTGTGCAATGGTTGGGGGCTGAATATGGTGCAGGGATGTGAGGTTGGGAGAGATAGGTTGTGGCAGAGGAGAATTGCAGAGAGCGAGTGCAGAGGATAACAGGAAGGGTAAAAATGGAAGACAAGAATAAAGTTTCCTAAAACTGTGCTAAATAGATCCTACACATGGGAAAACATAGCTTAATCCTACTTTTGTAAAGTTCCTTTGATTTGATCCTATGGAGAGCAATTTTCTCTTTAATATAACCCACCCACTACTGAACATAGAGCTAGTTATAAAGTTACCGGTGGGCGTAGTTCAACTGGTAGCGAGGGAGTGCCACAAGGGTTAGGTCTCGGGTTCGAATCCCGACAATTGCAATGAGAGGTTACTATGTTAAAATATGCATAGGACCTCTGCAAATACCGGGGACAGAGCCCCACTCTCTATCTGTCAGATTGAGATTATAGTTCAATTTACATCCTCCCAACGTACCGTCCGGTCCGGGTTGAGGGGCCCTCAGGGATGGGGTGTCATCAGAGAGCTAGTTATAAAGTCTTTCCTATTTAGTATGTTTGTTTTTAGTTGGGCTAGTTTCAGATCAGATTTAATCAGAGCAGTTCAAACAGCCAGCTTTTTACCAAACACGTACCACCTTTTCTATTTAAGATCTTTTCCGTCACTAAAAGCTAGGGGTGGATTCTAGGGGTGGGCGCGATCCGGAACGGTCCGGTAAATTAGTAAAATCCGTAATGTATCTGTGAGGTTTTTAACGGTCCGGTACGGTCCGGTTCCAAGGATAGAACCGTTCAGTACCATGTCGTTTCGGAATGGTACAAAATGGTACGGTACAATGCTAAACACATGCTAAATTTTTTGAACAAATCTTGTAATTAGTAGATATCATCACACCAATCAACTCACATGAAATGTTGAAATAAATACAAGAAATTGCATACCTAGTACTAAAATTCACAAATACACAAATAGTGCAACACAACTAAGAAAAAGTATAGCAAAACGATGACGCACGAGATAAATATCATTTTTAATTTACTAAGTTCATGTGAAAATATAAAAACGAATATCATCACATTGTTGAATATAATAAAAATCTTCAACGTTCTTCTTCTTCGTTCTAGGTTAAATATTACTCCGTAGTTCTAATTTAATTTATAGTTGAATCTTGAGAGCTAAGATTTAAACCATATTAATTAAATTGTAAAAAATGCACAAACAATGATACACAAAAAAGTCATGTACACTACATTACTAGAAATAAATAATCATTAATGATTTCTAAAATTTTAATATTATTTCAATACATACCAAAATATAACATAAATTATCTATAAAAAAACTAGCAATATATATATATATATATATATATATATATATATATATATATATATATATATATATATATATATATACACACACACACACACACACACACACACAACACATTTTAGATATCTTAGGGACACATGAATACATACTTGGGGTATAAAGTTGTTGGTCTAGATCTATTGATATAGAAAAAATATAAAAAATTCAAATGCATTATTTACGAACGGTTCGGTCCGATATTTTTCGGTTCTCAAAAACTAGGACTGGTCCCGTACCCGTTTCAAATGGTACGGTTTCGGTACGAGATAAAAATCCATAGAACCATTTAAATACCCGGTATTCGGTTCGGTACCATTACGGGATGGTTCGGTATCGGTTCGGTTCGGGTTTTATGACCACCCCTAGTGGATTCGGTTCGGGCCACCCGGCCCGTGACCCGGCCCGGGCCGCTACGGTGCGGGCTCGGGACCGGCCCGGTCTGGCGGTCCGGGACCGGGTGTAGACCCAAACCGGGGGGGCTCATTTCCGGCAAAAGGTGACCCGGCTCGGCCGGGTCGGGTCTGGGTCCAACGGTCAAAACTTTTAAAAAATTGTTTTGTGCCACAAATAGCCGTTGGGGGTGGGCTGGGGACTACCTAAACGGCTATGTAGCCGTTGGGTTGGCTGGCAAGGGGTCCGGGCGGTTTGGGGGTGGGGTGGGTGGGGGGGTTAAAAACAAACTATAAATACTCCTAATCTTAAACATTTTTCCATGTCTCTTCTCCAACTCTTCCTAAATCCTACTCTCTACTCTCTAATTATCTTCATCTTCTCAAATTCTCTTATTCTCCAATATATTATATATCTACTTATATTACGTACGAGTATTATTTATCTACTTATAAATACATATATTATATTACTTAAATTTCTTATCTACTTATATAGTTATAGTATTAATTATCTATTTATAAATACATATATTATATTACTTATATTTGTTATCTACTTAATCTCTACTTAATCTCTACTTATTATCTACTTATTATCTACTTATATCTACTAAATACATACATATTACAATTTATATCTACTTAGTTAGAATTGTTAGAATTTTATTTCATTAAAGTTAGAATTGTTAGAATTTTATTTCATTAGTTCGAATTGTTTTTATAAATTAATATGTGTTACATTTTTAAGATGGAAGGTGGTAGATATTCGGTTGATATGGGTAACCTCGAGCGCAACCGAACGAGCGAGCTTGCGAGGAAGAAATCCCGCAAAGGTAAATCACATACCGGCTCTTCATCTAAAAGCCGAGATGATTTTGATACAGGTTACCCAAGGAGGGATGGGGATGCCATGGCCGACAAACAAGTAGAACAAGAATTGCACCGACATAATAGTCGGTTTTTCCATGATCAGCCGAGGACCATTGACGAAGAAGAGCTCGAGGATGACGATGTGGAGGAAGTAATTCCGGAGAGCCACGACGGCGACGCGGAGGAGGGTGGCGGCAGCCACGACGCCGACGAGCCTACCTCATCCCAAACAGGTACGAAAAAAGTAAATCTGAACTAATGCGTAATACTTTTGATAAGTGGAAGAACTCGAACACCGGGATT
Source organism: Cuscuta europaea (assembly GCA_945859875.1). Lineage (NCBI taxonomy): Eukaryota > Viridiplantae > Streptophyta > Magnoliopsida > Solanales > Convolvulaceae > Cuscuta > Cuscuta europaea. The sequence continues at coordinate 40,001,552 of CAMAPE010000019.1, forward strand.
TGGAACGCAACTTGCAAGTGGTGCAAGAAAAATTATAGCTTGAGGGTTTCCGGCGGATACGAATCCGTCGCAAGGCATCTTAAGTCCAAACACATGGTGGAGTATGCAAAATTAGGCAGCGACGAGGAAGCAAACTCAAATATCGAGATTTGCAAATGACCAGCAACCTTTTGGTAATTTCTCATACAATGATGCACAAACTTTGACCGGTATGGCTAACTTACTTGCTGAAGAAAATTCGCCTTATTTGTTTTCTGAAAGTCTTGCTTTTTGTGATTACGCACAAACTTGTTTAAATCCTCAATTTAGAGGTTATAGTCCCAAAACGGTTAAGAAAGAAATTTCAAGGCTTTGTGCAGAAAAGGTAAGGTTACAAAATTATTTTGCAAACTTTGATGGACGTGTTACTATATGTTCTGACATATGAGAGGATACTTATCTTAATTTACATTATTTGGGTCTGACTGTACATTATATTGATAATGATTGGAATATGCATAAACGTGCTCTTGATTTTCGTGAATTTAATGATCGTCACACCGTTGAACATATTTATATTTTGATTGAGCGTATTTTAATTGAGTATAATTTAATTGATAAGGTGTTTGCTATTGGTTTTTATAATGCTACTAATAATACTGCTGTTATTCCTAGATTGCGTGAATTGTGTGGTTCTATTTCTTTGATGAGTAGATTTTTTCATCAACGATGTGCATGTCATGTTATAAATTTATGTGTGCAAGATGGTCTAAAAGCGTTAGGAGCATCTTTGGAGGTAGTCAGGGGGGGGGGGGGATTAGACGTATTTGGGGTAATGGTCAGCTTAGAAAAAAAATGGCATGATTATTTGATAGAAAGAGGTGAGAAATATGTGACTTTTCCTAAAGATTTGTCTATTCGTTGGAATAGTACTTATAAGTTAATTGCAGTTCTTCTTAGATATAAACAACATTTTCCTGCTTTTATGAAACAATATGATAACTATATTATAAACTCGGCTGAGATCAACACATGCGAAAAAATTTGTAATGCTTTGGTATATTTTAATAATGCAACTGAAACTTTTAGTCATGTTTTGTTAGTACCCATTTTTGATAGATTTTGATGATGCCACTATACTTTGCACGTGTACATTGTGTCTCATTTAATAGCATTCAAATTTAAGTGACAAATGTAAATGTACAATTTTTGAGACTAAAGAAATTTTACCTTCATAGGATATTTAGATCCTACCGGCAAATATTATTTAGCTCAAAGATTAATTAAATGTCACAAAAAGAAAATAGGTTCAAAAATCATATACATTGAATGTACATGATTGAAGTCAAATCTTGACCGGTATTTAATACCGAATCAAGTACTGAGGGCGGCAGCATGAGACGCACACATAGAAGATACTTCAGCGCCCAAAATTATTGAAGACAAACGTTGCCGGCAGTTAATGCTGGTCAAGTACTGGGGTCCAGAGCATTGAAGTGCACACATGGGACTGCCTTTGAAGGAATGCTTCAGCGGCTTAATTATTGAAGACAAAATACACGTCCAGAATCAAGCTCCAACACAAGAAGGTGAAGAGCAAATCGTCCTCGCCAATATTCAACGGAAGAGATCAATCTATCCTAACCAACGGATAAGATTGATCAGCCAAAAAGCCTATAAATAGAGGCAAAAACGAAAGTTTCTAACCAAGCTTGAGCATCCTAAGTAGAGAGATACTTCTATTGAGCATTCAAGAAATATCTAGCAAAAGAAAAAGTGTTATTCTATCCACGACTCTCTGCTTAGACTCTTGCTTCACTAAACTTCTTAGTATCAAGTGTTCATTGCTAAAATCCTAGAAGTTTAGTTCCTGGTTGGAGGTTAGAACTTTCTTGTAACAAGATCAGAAATTGTTGTAAACACTTCAGGAGGACAGTTGTTCCCGGTCTGAGTGTGGTTAGATAGGTCAGGAGTACCTTTTGATCCCCATTGGATCAATTGAGAAAAACCTTAAGGATTGAGTAGCTTGGAGTGGTGTTGTACTCCTTGTGAAACACCTTCAATCTAGGCCAGAGTAGTCAAGGCTAGATTGGCACTACGTGTATTGGGCTTAATACATTAGTGAAATCCATCTGAAAGAGGGTGGGACTGGATGTAACACGATTACACCACCTCTGAACCAGGATATACTGTGTGTTGATTCATTTTCAGTCAACAAAGTACACACTGAACACTTCTCATAAAAGATTGTAGTTTGCCAGCAGCATCCTAAGCAGTAATCTTAATTGACTCTACTGCTTATCCTACTGCTTAATAACTCACTTTCTTTGAGATACAAGAGCTTTACAATATCACAACTATAAGGTCTGTTCCATTAGATTTCAGGAAATCCTACTTAAGGCACAACAGTTGCCTCAGCAGTCCCCTAGGGACTACCCAACTGCTAAGCCCACTGCTCACGCAAAAGTGTTTCCTTTGAACATCTCCACTTCACCAGACCTTCACAACTCCATCGCCAAGAAGTCTGTTCAAACTAATCACTGTAGTTCAAAGTGGTAACCCAGCAGTTCCCTCAATATCACCCAACTGTTGAAACCACTGCTCCAGTAAAACTCCCACTTACTTGGACTAATGTACATCTTCAGAAAGCCCACATCATCCTGAGAAACTCCACATAATCAATCTTTCCAAACCTTCACCTTTACTTAAGCAGGTGCCTCAGCAATTCCCTGATTACCACCCAACTGCTGAGACAACTGCTCTCATTAAGATTGATTATTAATCTACCTTGTTATATCATCAGAAAGCTCTTCCCACTCTGAGAAAGATTCTGAGTGCACTATCATCATACACTGAGTATTTCGCTAGAAGTTGCCTCAGCAGTTCTCTGCTTTCTAGCCAACTGCAAAGCCAACTGCTCACCTTACAAAGCCCAAACTTCATCCATCATAGAAAGTTATTATACATCATTTATCTAAGAGGTTAAAGACTTCCGTTGTGCATCTATAAATCTCCCAAAAGATTATAGATCAACTCATCTAGAAGGGAAAAGTTTTAAAGTTGAAAAAACTTTAAAAGTCTATTCACCCCCCCTCCCCCCCTCTATACTTTTACCTCTATCCGGGACCATCATGTTTATAAACCTACCTCAAACCAATTTATTCGTGAAGTTGTTAATCTCGCCGGTGCTTTTTCAAATTTCGAGAATGCCGATTATGTGAGTTATTTTTCTGGTTTTATGTAGGAAAAGTTTTTAAAATAGGAATTTTATCAATTCAGGACCCAAAAGATAGATTAATTATCAATTCAGGACCCGAAAGATGAAACGTATCGGTATAGGACCCAAATGATGGAATCTATCAATTTAGGACCTAACGTTTCATAGGTTTTGATTTATTTAATTTTTTATTAATTCCATTACTAATTTTTGATAAACTTTTCTTCACAAAAGTTTATTAGTTTAATGAAATGAAATAATATTTAAAAAAATTTAATAAAAAAATTTATGACAGCTTAGGCCCTAGATTAATAGTTTTCAATCATTCAGGTCCTAAATTGATAGTTTTTCATCATTCTGATCCTATATCGATGCATTTTTTCTTTCAGGTTCCGAGTTGATAATTAATCTCTTCCGGGTCCTGAATTGATAAAATTCCTTTAAAATATTATTCACATATTTATGGTATTGCATTTGTTCTCGATCCTCGTTTTATGCATAAGGATGTCTAACTTAAGGCTTACAAGTGGGCTAATGGGCTGAAATACATTTATGGGTCATATTACACATTTAATTAATAATTACACAAATACAAAGATATTTAATTAGATTGGACACCATAAAATATCCCCAACAAGTATAAATTATAAAAAAATGGATTTAACCGGCCCGGCGGTGGCCCGACCTGTGACCCAGGCGGGTGACCCGAGCCAGAACCGCTTGTACCTCGGGCCGATCTTGGGCCCACCATTCACAAACCGGCGGCCCGACCGGGCCTAGGCCCGGCCCGACCCGACATGATTTTTGGGAGGATGTAAGTCACGGTGACTCTGTCAACCAAATGATGATAGGCCTTATACCCGTGCGCACCAGAGGTCCATCCCAGCACACAAGAGTTGTAACCTTCACACGATCGCTACGGATTTTGAACTTTGGTCATTGTTCCAAATTTCTCACCACTGAATCAACTGAGCTAGCCGTGCAGGTATGTATATGTTTTTACCTAAAACCATTGTAGGTGTTCGTTGATCCCATGTAAAGTCAAATTTGAAAGGGCCCCAATCATTCCATTTGGTAATTAAGAGCATCTCCATTCATGATACTCAAGTTTAAGATTTTTTATGATTTCTTATTGTCATGTCATTTCCACATAAGAGATTAATAATCTCCAAATCTATCAATTTCTCCTCATCCATGATCTTAATTTACCTAGATTTTTTATGAGACATGCACTCAATTTCAGTACTTATATGCACTCACACACTCACATGCACTCCATATGGACACAATATACTTATTAAAAAATCTTAGTACGTACACCATTATAAAATATTATAATTATAGTAGGTACACCATTATATAATTATAGTTATATATAATTATAGTACGTACACCATTATATATTTATATTTATAAAAAATCTTAGTACATACACCATTTATAATAATAGTAAAAAAAATTCCAACTTAAAACCTCCGAGATTAATCTCATGTGCCTTTTCTCCAACCCACTTAGTTTATTGCATGCACATTATTAAATAAATAATTACAAAAACGTGTAGTTGTTAGTTTTGAAAAAAACAATAAGTTATAAATAAAATCTAATGCATAAAAATAGACATCGAACAATTATTAATAAGTACATTAATTAATTATTGTTAAAATACAATTATTAAATACTAAAACAAATTGCATGACGACTAAAACTAGCATCCTAAAAGGCTAAAACTCAAATACTACTAGATGTCTAATGCTTTTCTAAATAAGCATGTCAAAATTAAAGTTTTTCTAAACCTGACATTTTTTAATATAAACTTTTACATATAAACAATAATAAGCACGCATAGCAGTCACACAACTTTTCTCACGTGTCATCGCTCATCTCGATGAAAATGATGAATTTAAATGGAGTGTTATTTGATGATCATATAAAGATAATCATTTTAATTTAGTCTCATTCTATTGTTATTATGTCTTATTTGTTGACATTAGTTTGCAAAAAAATATGTCTTAGATTTAATTACTATTTTTATTTTTGTTATCAACTTATGCAACCATGAATTATTCTTTGATGTAGTAATGAAGTTTTCTATTTGAATATGCGTATACTTTTATTTCTTTTTACTATATATATGTTATTTTGTGAAGTATATATAATTAAATGTTCAAAATTGTAATTCGTATTTTTTGTCTAAATTTTTGTAACAGATAACATATTATACACATAAACATTAATTATTTTGATAGCATCTGCAGCAATATATCGGTCTCATCTCGATTGCGATTTGCCCTCGTCCCCAAGCAACGTTCAAACACGACCAAACCGAAGACGCCATTCCACTCTTCTTCTAGTTCCGTCCCGATCCTGCCAACACCGAAGCTCCATATTACGATGCCTACAGGTCTGGACCAGTAGCTTAATTCTCAATTTTATTCCCGGGATTAAGCATTTCAAAAATCAGTTTTTATTACCTTTTCGAAATACCTGATAATTTCGTGTTGCTTGCACTTGAGTCTCAAGTGTAGGAGTTAAATGTAAGGTTATCTAGCTAAACCTGTTGATCAGATTCGGTTGTTTTTGTGGCATAGTCTTTTCTTGTTAGGGTTGTGAATGTACCGCCTTGAACTGTTAATAGCTCGATTGAGCATTATGCATTCATATTTGATAGCTGTATTGGTTTTCTTGGAAGGAGGTGTATAATACTGTATTCTAGGAACACTGGGTTTTATTCTGTCAAAAGTTTTTTGAGCATTCAACTGGGTAATTGGAATATGTTGCAGTCAGTGTAAAATGGCAAAAGGAGGTGTTTCCTGCAGTGGAAATAGATACCACCCAGCCTCCGTATGTCTTCAAATGCCAGTTGTTCGACTTGACAGGGGTACCACCAGAGAGGCAAAAAATTATGGTCAAGGGTGGTCTATTGAAGGTAATATCAAGGTCTATGCTCTGAATATTTGATTTTTTTAGGTCAGTAGGTCTAGATTCTGTTGCATTTTCGAGAAACCCCTTCTCATTTTTATTTCATTATTTCCCATTTAGGACGATGCTGATTGGTCCGAAGTTGGAGTTAAAGAGGTACATGATTTCATATGGTTAATTGTACTCCACTCCTATTGCCCTATCCATTTATGAAGTTGTTCTCATAGATTAGATATCATGACTTTTGTTTTCTTTTCCAGGGACAAAGGTTAATGATGATGGGTACTGCTGATGAAATTGTCAAGGCCCCTGAAAAAAGCACTGTCTTTGTTGAAGATATGCCAGAAGAGGAGCAAGTTATTAATGTGGTCTGTATTTTAGAATTTCTATCACATGTAGTTTAATAATGGACCTTTCTAGGATGGTTTGATCCCCTTCGCTTACTCATCTCTAATTGGATTTGTCTATCACACTCAGTTTCAAAACATGTTGCATGGTTTTGCTTCAGGGAAATTTACCCCTATTTGTCTGAATTACCCTTTAAAAGATGTTTCATCATTTCCAGGGTCATTCTGCTGGCTTATTTAATCTTGGAAATACATGCTATATGAACTCCACAGTTCAATGCCTTCATTCTGTTCCAGAGCTGAAATCTGCTCTGATGCAGTGAGTTCTTTTCATTCATAAACTTAAATTTTATTTATTGGAAGTGAATCAAGAGCACTTGTTAATTTGATTTTATTGCATGTTAACATGTTGTGCTGGTTTACCTTTTCCCATTAGGTACCCCTATGTGGACAGGAGAACTGATTTGGACAGCTCATCCAATCTTCTGACAGTTGCAACCCGAGATTTATTTAATGAACTTGATAAAAACATTAAACCAGTGTCTCCAGTGCAGTTCTGGACGGTATGTTTGTTACACAACTTGACCTTTGTTTTTGTGAATGAAGCATAACTCTAACCAAAGGAAAATGAAGAATCTAAACATTTAAATTATAATATGTCAAACTTTGGAGTTCCGAAGAACTTATTTAATCCAGTTAACCTAAAATGGGCAAATTTACCACTGGCTTGGGTTCAGGATATAACGTAATACTCTCTCTGTCCCTATTTAAATTTCCTCCATTCCTTCAGGAGTTTAGGGAGTCTCTAATAACATCCTCTTGATTTGGCAAACTATCTTATCAATTTACCTTGCTATCCTCAAATAATAGTAACTAACTAACTACACAGTGTTAAACAGTACACTATATATTACTATCCTCCGTATCTCATTAGTTGCAACATTGGAATATATACACTATTCATGTACTTTACTTTGACTACATTTTATTTATTAATGTATGTGAATTATTTTTTTTGAAAAATGTTGTTAAATTCGTCTCATTACTAAGTTTTATAATCTGATTTTTATTTTATTTTTACTAATACATAATTAAATATAATGACGGTCAAAGTTGTGCGTTGGCAAACATGAAATGTTTACTGTTGCAACTAAAAAGAGACGGAGGAAGTAATATTTATTCTATGTAATAAAACAGCCTTTCCTGAAGTAAAATAAAATATATAATCCCTTAAACTCTAAAAGTCAAGTGTGAACTTTTTTAAGGGAAGGAGGGCGATTTATTTGACCTATCTTCAATTCTTCTGTATTAAACCAAACTAAATAAACGTAAATCATGTTTTGCAATCAGTGGTTAATCTCGTGTGGTAGCGTTGTGTTAGACTGTTAGCCGTGCCAGCTGTTTTAGCTGACTGGTCATGTAAGCTTGTTGTAATTAATAAATTAACTGTTTGGTAAATTTAGTTGGCTGGAAGTAGCTTTTAGGGTGTGAAAAGTCAATGAAGGATTTAGTATATACTACTTCTGTCCAGGGGTACCTAAAAAGTGTCACCCTGAATGAGCTAGACGGGGGCGAACCTAGGCCCTGTCCCACCCTGAATTAAAAAATGCTTTAATTTTTAAGGTAAAAAGTTCTGTATATTTTTTTTTTCTAAAAAGTGTTCTTTGTACCAGTCCAGTGCCTTGGCTCCGCCCCTTCTTCTGTCCCAACTATCTTTTAGACATGAGAAAGTGACACACATATTTTTAAAGTCTAATGGTGTGGTTGATTTTGAATTTGCATGCTATGAATGAATTTGAACCACACAATATTACCAAATATGGTATGACACAATTGTATTGAGACGCCCAAAATTAAAAGATGGGGCAAAACATATTGGGATGGAGGGAGTAGTGGTATTGTGGTAATAATAATTATTGATATAAATTTAAAAATACTTGTAGTTGTTATAAAATACTAATAATTTATATGTTTATGATCTATCAATGATTTTAAAAAAGAATTTAAACGAAAAATTTATTTGATTTATGATATTAGCGTGTTCAAAGAATTAGAACACATCTGTGTAATTACCATATTTATAATATTTGTTAGTACTAACTATAAAATCAAAATTATATGTTGCAAATTAAATATTCATACACTCCCTCAGTTTTCTATTTGACCCAGTAAATAATTTATGGAGTTTAAGAGTGAAATAGTGGGGGTAGTGATTAGAAGGTGAGAGAAATATAAAAAGGAGAAAAAGGGAAGTTGAAAAGGACGGGTGTTTATGTACTTTGATATGATATAATTTGACGATCAGGAAAGTGGGGTATATAATTAAAAAATCCTAAAAAAGAATTGTGGAGCAAATAAAAAAAGAGGGAGCAGTTAAAGCATTTATTTAATATTTGAATAAATAATAAAGCATAATGTAGTAAAGTTGAGTAGTTTTGAGAAAAGTTCGATTGTTGTACTATTATGTAAATTGAGCATGGACTACTTAATTGAATAGAATGAAAAAAGAAACCGGTTGAGTGAAGGGCAATATTGGAATGGGAATAATGTTTATATCAGGAAAGGAGAAAACACTGCTATTGTGAGGTGTTTACGGAATTGTCTGGTGAAGACTGGAGGGCAATCGACTGAACCACCATTTTTTAAACCACACTTATTTTAGCAATTTGATTAGTTAAAGTCAGCTAAAAGTGGTCAAACCAGCCAAAGTTGTCTGATAGTCAAATTTATGAAACAAGGCATTAGTACACCCCACTAGGAAGTAGGGCCTGGAAGTATCTGGAAAATTTAGGAATGTGTTAAAAACTTGAGAAATCTTGATTTTCTGAATATTTTAAAGAACTTAGTAAAATTTTGAAGTTTAATTAACAATGTTCAAAGATGAAAGGTAGTGTGAACATTGATAAAATGCCTAAGCTGAAAAGATACCCTCAATTTTTCTGAATTGTGATTGATTGATTGGTACCTAACTGGAATGATGGAATAATGATTTGCAATTTTGCATGTAACAAACGATAATTATATACAGGAATCTGTCATGTTGACAGGTATTACGTAAGAAATATCCTCAGTTTGGCCAGCTCAGCAATGGTGTCTTCATGCAGCAGGTGGCCAAGAGTCCTTTAGTCTTAATATATGACTTTCAACCTTTCAACATTGTGATTGACACTTTGCAAATGATAACAGGATGCTGAAGAGTGTTGGACACAAATTCTCTACACCCTTTCCCAGTCTCTTAAAACCCCGGGATCCAGGTAAAAAGTCTCCGTTTAACACGTTTAAAAATGACAACTGATGTATATTCTAATCGATGTTCATCTGTATGGAACTTTGTTTTCCAGTTTTTCTATGCCAGGACCTTCTTGTTTCCTTATCTTTTATGCTTGTTACAGTTTCCGTTACTTTGTTTTAGGCTTCTATAAATGTGTGGTACTTACATTTTGTTCAATTTTTCTGAATGCAAGTATAGTTGATAAATTTTCCTTTGAATGCAATTCCAGTCATGCTTTGTCCTGTACATTTGCAGTGATACTTCCGATACAGTGAAAGACATTTTTGGCATTGATCTTGTCAGTAGGTATTTCTCCAACCTTATCCATTTGTTCTCTAACTTATTAATAGGAAAAAAAAGGAAGTTGTGAGTTATACTTTCTAGCATAATTCAATGTCATTCCAAGGGTATGAGAGTAATTATCTCCACTCCATCCCTGAGCTAGGATCATTACTCTTTAGGAGAGCCAGATCAATGATCCATTGTGTCTACTGTCTATCTATGATCAAAACTTCTTGGCTGAATTTTTCTTCTTTGGCATTTTGTACTTCAAAAATTGGCACAGTATAATCGTCGCTTCTGTGTCTGTATCTTATTGAGGTCAAAGTAGAGATCAACTTTTGGAATTCATTTGCTATGTTGTGCATCTTTTTATGACTCTTTGATTTTTTTGTGTTGACCAAAAGTATCTTGCTAACCTATATGCTCGTTTTCATTTTCATTGATGATATTGGTTAGGGTTCACTGTGCAGAAAGTGGTGAAGAAAGTTCAGAGACTGAATCAGTTTATTCCCTTAAATGCCACATCTCACAGGAGGTGAACCATTTGCATGAAGGATTGAAACGTGTAAGCTTAATTCTACACACTAACATGTCTATGTTGTGAACTTTCCTTCACATTTTGGATAGTTTGTATCTTTGCTTCAAGACAACTGCCTACTTTTTTATATTCCCAGGGCCTGAAATCAGAACTGGAGAAATCTTCTCCAACTTTAGGTCGTAGTGCACTTTACCTCAAAGATTCTCGAATCAATGGTTTGCCAAGGTTTGCAATAGCTCTATATTAACGTCTTCTCTTATCTTGGTGCTGCCATCAGCCAATCATCAAGATCTTTCTTTTTTTCTTTTTAATTTTGTTTTCAAGCATTTCAAGTACAATGTTCTAGGCATATGTATTCGAAATGGATGTTCCTAGCCAAAAGTTCTATTTTTCTGCTTAATTCCCACTTGCTTTGCTGATTAATGATCCATATGATGCTACTTGTGTTGGAATGATTCTGTATTTTGATGGACAGATACTTGACCATTCAGTTTGTTCGATTTTTCTGGAAAAGGGAATCAAATCAAAAAGCAAAGATTTTACGGGTAATTTTTGTTATTTCTTCACATTTGGCATTTATTAAGATGTTTCCGTTGTTAGGTTTTCACTAAATATGGAGAGCACGGGGTGTTAAGGGATGGGTGTCTATTAAAATGATTTGCTCATGAAAAGGAAAGATTCATCTTTTGTGTTGTGGGTGGAATATTTTAGTGGGATGTGTACCCCATCACTCTAACAGGCAGAATAAATCAATTTTCTTGTCTGGCCAACTTTGAGAAAGTTATGGGAGTAAAGGAGAGTCAGTATGTTTCATGTTCAAATTCAGATATTGCAACAAGAGGATCCTAGTATCATAGTATGTCCTTGCACAAAAATTCTACTAGTGCTAAAAACTAGAGCATCTATACAGTATACATAGAAAGATGCATGTGCTGCATACACTCTAATTTTGTACATTGCGTTATTGAGTGTGTCATTTTTATGGTTCTATTGTTTGTATTCATGTTAGTATGTTACATTCTGATTGATTTTCTCTGGTTAGTATTAATGAGTTATGGAGTTCTAGTACTAAACAATGTTTTAAATTCAGAAAGTAGATTATCCGTTGGAATTGGATGTCTTTGACTTGTGTTCAGACGATTTACGTAAGAGATTGGAAGTTCCTCGTAAGGTGTGCACTTTTACTTTTGATAAGTGTCTATGCTTTTCCTTGTACTTTTTCTCTCTCAATTGGTGATTCCCATCTTCAAACAGGCTTTAAGAGACGAGGAGGGTAAGAAATTTGGTTTAAAAGCAAGTGGGGAGGGCTCGAGTTCAAAAGACAATGATGTCAAGATGGTTGATGCAGATGTATGTTGGTAACCTAGCCGCACACACACTCTTCCTCTACTTGCACTTATGTTGGACCTAGCCGCACACACACACTCCTTGTCTACTTGCACTGGACTTGGCTTCATTTTCCTCATTCCCGACTCACCATCAGATTAATTTAGTATGTTACATTTATTTTTTCTACCACGGTTGCAGGAATCCTCCAGTGCAAGTGGAGAGTCATCATCAAAGTCTGCACCACAAGAAGGTACTCTTGTAGGGGGTAATGAATTTTTGTTCCCCAGTGCCTAGGGCATCAGTCCATGTCTCCATCCTTATAGTATTGTGCTTCAGGGAGAGTAGCTTAGGTGTTGTAAGAAACATTCCTTCCTTCCATCCACAAAGATAGGCGTATACAGTATACTCCATCAGTCCCAAAAAAGAGTCTTATTTAAAAATCTTTAAGCGTCCCAAAGAAAGATAGTCCTGTTTGAACAAAAATAATATATGTTTCATTATATTTAACAAGTTTTTTCCAACAAAATGTTACAGAAGGTCCCTTAAATTTATTAATTCAGATAAACCAACACATTGAAATTATAGTTAAAACTGATTATTTCCCATAATTTTATCTCACAAAAACTATAACAGTTTATTTTGGTTAAATGGGACGTCCTTCTTTTGAGGGATTTAGGTAGTAATTATTTCCACATGGTTAACATATACGCCCTATTTCCATCATTTCCAATGGAGCCAAAGACTCACTATTTTTGGCTGATGGAATATGATGGAATAAAGTAAAATGGCTCACTACATTGTTTACACTTTTTTATTATGAAGCAGCAGTAAGTCAGAAACAACTTCTCTGTGCATCAGGGGTAAGGTTGTATACATCCGACCCCCCCCCCCCCACCCCACCGTAGGTGAGAGCCTTTGCATCACGGGGTAATGTTGTTGTTGTTGTTGGTTAACAGATACTCACTCGTTCTTGAATCATCTTCCAACCTTCCTTCTCCGTCTGTCCCAAATAATCTACTCTTTCCGTTTTTGGCAAAGTATTTGTGGTTCACAACATTCCTTACACATTCTTACACATTTCTCTCTCCTCTACACACCTCTCCACACAATTCCCACCTTCTCAAACCACGTACCAAACCCCATTTGGAAGATAATTGTGGGACAGAGTTAGTAATAGTTTGTATAGCCGAAGCATTAAAATATACCTTTATTTTCTATATATTCTGTAATGAGTTAATGTATTTTTTTATACCAAGTATTACTCCGTATTTATGTAGTTGTTCATGTGGGGTTACAGAAAGATATATATTAATTAGGGACCTATGGAAATGAAAAATTCATGACATGACTCAAATTAGTGAATAAAGATAATGAAAATATATAGTTGGACACTTGAACTGACAAAAATTGCAAGTAATTCTTTTTTTTGGTGGAATGTAATTGGCAAACATTTCGACTTTAGGTGCAATGTCTGCAAAGGAACAACAATTGACTGGTGTATATGATTTAGTTGCTGTGCTAACTCATAAGGGAAGAAGTGCAGACTCTGGGCATTATGTTGCCTGGGTCAAACAAGAAAATGGTCAGTTCCTCTCAATCATACATTTTATATTTAATGCAGCTGTGTTCATCGGTTCTGTTTGGTCGGTTTTGGGAAGGCCAAAATAAGAAACCGAGAACCGTACTGACTAGAACTTGGTTGGTCGGGTTCCAGGTTGTAACTGGTCGGTCTGGTCAGTCTTTTTTTGGTTTGGTTGAGTGGTTTACTAAATTTTAATAGACTAATAAACACGCAGAGATTGCCTTGTTTTTCAAGATTATAACTCTTTTTAATTATTACTACGTATTTCACACCTGTTTTGCACTCACCTGTAATGCATTTTTTATGTGATTTTTTTTTGTTCAGCCCTGGGTCAGTTCAGGAGTCCAAATTATCTTTTACATACCACAAAAGATTCCTTCATTCATATTTCCAATATATTCTGCCCTTAAAAACAACTTGCGGTTACTTCAAGAAAAGTCTAAAATCAGTGAAGAACAAGATGCGTTTGTAAAACTTAAGCAGTAATGCTAGTTCTTATTTGTTAAAGGGTAAAATTAGTTTTTTTTATTAAATGTACTCCCTCCGTCCCAAAATTATCTTCATAGTTACTATTCACACGGTCAACTCAAATTACTCTTAAACTTGTACTTTATATATCAAATTTTTATCAAACTTAAATTTTCTTGATCAGCCTTTGTAGCGGATTTAATGTAGTTTCTGAATATGTAAATTTAATTTACTAAAAATAATCCGAGTGTGAACAGGGATCAAGTTGCTTTATCGTCAGTCAAGCATCGTAAACCGAACTACGAAGATAAATATGGGACGGAGGGAGTAGTATTTTGCTATTATATTATTCAAGAAAGAGAAAAGAGGCACATAACCCCTCGAACTATTTGCGATTTTGCAATCAGGCCCCTGAACTGGAAGACTTGCAAATACACCCCTCAACTCGTTGAAAATTAAGCAACTAGATTCTTTTTTACCAGCTGGTGCAGGTTAGGAGATGAGAAATTACCGGCACCCGCAGGTAAAAAGTATCTGATTGCTTAATTTTCAACGAGTTGAGGGGTGTTCCAAGTCTTCTGGTTCATGGACCTGATTGCAAAATCGCAAATAGTTTGAGGGCTTATTTGCCCCTTTTCTCTTCAAAAAAAGGTATATAATTTATTACAGAAATTATTTTGAAAGTTTGAAGTATCAAATTTCCATGAAGAAACCCCTAAAAAAGTATCATATAGGCAAAACATAAAGGAATGTACAACCATTGGTGTTTGTATGGAATTGATGACTAGTGTTATTTTTCATTGAGTGTGATTGTGTGAACTAAAAACAGTGGTTCCTTCAAACCCCATGCATGTACATGGGAATAGAATCTCAGCATGCTGTATTAGTATAACAAATTACTGTCGTCATCAAGAGATTGGCGTCTGGGCAGCATGATAACTCTTTGAAGCTTTACGGCTTTATGCTCTAGCCTATTATATTCTTACTGTAATTCTATCTTTTTTGTATCCTGAGTATTAGTAAGGTCAGTTATAAACTGAAACGTTATGCTTCAAACCAAAGACCGAACTTTGTTATAAGCTTGGTTAAGTGATTGAAAATGACCCATCTGGTTTTGGTTCAATCTAGTCAGTTTGGTTTCATTCAGTTTTCGGTTTTTCCGTTCAACCCAAATTTACATTGCTCTTAAAATTTATGTTTTATTAACTCTAGGAAAATGGATTCAATTTGATGATGACAATCCAACACTACAGCGTGAGGAAGACATTACTAAACTTTCTGGAGGAGGTAAGTGCGTGACAAACATATTTTCTTTTTAAAAAACTCCACCCAGTTAGGAAAATAAAGGACAAATGAGGAAGGATAAGATTTGTGCCAACTCAATTTTTTTATATTCTTTCAAACTCGAGTGTTTGCCACTTTTAGTCCTCCGACTATTATTATGTCAATGACACTTTTGGTACTCGACTTTTAGTTTTTCCACTTTTAGTCCTTCGACTATTGTGGTAAAGACAATTTTGGTACCCGTCTTTGAAAATTTTCACATTTAGTCCTTGAACTATTATAATAGTGACATTTTTAGTCCTCCAACTATTATAATAGTCTCAAACTATTATAATAGCGACACTTTTAGTCCTCCACTTATTGTGACAAAATCATAGCAAAAGGACTAAAAGTGTCGATTTGATAATACTCAGAGGAATAAATGTGGGAAACATTGAAGTCGAGGACTAAAAGTGTCTCTCGCACAATTGTCGATGACTTAAAATAGAAAAATTGAAAGTCAAGTACCAAAAGTGTCGTTGACCGGCTGACCCAATAGTCGAGGGACCGAAAACGGAAAAAACTCTTTCAAACTCATTTTATGCATCTATTACTATTATCCAATGCTGAGAAATGTAAGGACCCGTTTGGTAATACTGAAACTGGCTGAATCAGCTTTATCTGTTGAAATAGATGAGATATTGGTTGAAATGGGTTGAATCTGGTGAATTATAAAAAAATATTTAAAGTATATTTTATTGGGAAAAGGGGCAAATAAGGCCACATACTAACCAAAAAAGGTCAAATAAGGCCTTATTTATGAGGCTCTGTCCGGCCTTCGCCATTTGGGGTGGTTCTCGGTGGAATTTTTTGATGAATTTTTTTTGACCATCTTATTCATTAAGTCTAGTTTACTCATACCAAATTTCAGATAAAAGTTTAATCGAGAAGGCATTCAAATGAATTCTTGAAGATAATTGCGCTTCTAACTGCGCAATTATCTTCAAGAATTCATTTGAATAGCTTCCCGATTGAAGTTTTAGCTTAAATTTGGTATGAGTAAACTAGACTTACTGAATAAGATGCACAAAAATATTCATCAAAAAATTCCACCGAGAACGAACCCAAATGGCGAAGGCCGGACAGAGCCTCATAAATAAGGCCTTATTTGACCTTTTTTTGTTAGTACGTGGCCTTATTTGCTCCTTTTCCTTATTTTATTAATAAAATTAAGAAAATATTACCTGAAAAATAGCAAGACTTCTGCAATAATTTCAGCCAATTCATCAAAAAAAAACTTACTCCGGTCTTACTTATTTTTACTATTGCACGATTCAGCACGTGAAGTTAAAAATTTTGTCTTTGATAAAAATGATTGATGTTAAGGCTGATAAGGTGAAAATAAGTGTTACAAAATTGGCTCTAAATATTCAAAAAGAAAGTAAAAGCAATATGATTATTGGCAAGATCTAAGCCTTCTCATATTCTCTCTGCATGGGTTTCAGGTGATTGGCATATGGCATACATTTGCATGTACAAGGCTCGATTCGCTCCTGTGTAATGTTTTTTCCCTTCACGGTTTTGTGATTTGGTAGTTTTTACAATCCATTTTAGATTGTTCAATTTTATTAAGTTGGCCACTTGCTACTAGTTTCATACATCAATTTAAGCTTTGCTGCTTTATCACATAATCATTACCTATGTATTATGTACGAAAAATTATATACTCCGTATATATTTGTCAGGACAACAAGCATTGAAAAAGTTTTGCTAGAGGTTCAATATGGCAATGACTAGTACCAAAATTAATGCTTTACTATTCAATCCCACTCTTTGTAACTGTTAGCATCTTCTGACATTGCTAGATGGTGGAATGAATGCTCCGAGTCCTAAAAATTTAGCCATTCGTGAATTAAAAAAGAGTTTTGCTAGAGGTACCTCAAAATGTACTCCATATTTACCCCCACCATCTAATGTTTGGCCATAAATGGGTCAATTTATTTAAGTGGTGCCCCACTTAAATGAGTTGCCTCATTTATGGCCACACATTAGGGGGTGGGGGGTAAAAATGAGGTACATTTTGGGATATCTTTAGCATTTGTGATTAAGAAATGTTTCAGTTCTAGTATAACATTGTTATACTCTCTCCGTCCTTTATAACTTTGTCAATTTTCCTTTTTTGGATGTCCCACTAACTTTACCACTTTTCTTTTTAAGTAAAGAATTTGTGGTTCTAGTTAGTCATGGACTCAGGCCTGGGCCGGGCCTAGGCCCGGTCGGGCCGCCGGTTTGTATGACATGGGCTCGGGACCGGCCCGAGGGTTGGACGGGTCCGGTTTGGGCCGGGCCACCCGCCCGGGTCACAGATCGGGCCACCCGCCGGGCCGGGTGGGTTAAATATTTTTTTTTATAATTTATATTTCATACTTTATAGTTTTATACAAGTATTAAAAACAAACTTCAAGTGCATTTATTTGAAATGAAATAGGAACTACATTTGAAAATTAAAACAAACTTCAAGAGAAACATTTTGTAAATTGTAATCAATTGGAACTTCTCGCACCTCCCGATCCTTTGGCTTTGTCACATGACTTAATATGCTTCATTGTCATCCCGTATCCGCCTGAAACCCCCATGCTACATTTTTTCCTGCACCATTTGCAAGTCGCGTACCACATCCCGGTCTTCGGATCCTTCTGCTTATCAAAATTATACCGTATAATGGCATCTTGACTTTCCATCTTAAAAAGTTAAAAATGGTAGAATGTATTAATAGATATAATAAATGTATAAGTAATATATAATTAGATAACAAATATAAGTAATATAATATTATAATGTATGTATTTATAAATTATAAGTAGATAATTAATATAAAGTAGATATATAAATAATAAATATAATATATTGGAGAATAAGAGAATTAGAGAGTAGAGAGTTAAGAATAGGATTTAGGAAGAATTGGAGAAGAGATGAAAAATGTTTAAGATTAGGAGTATTTATATGTTTTTTTACCCCCCACCCTCCCAAACCCCCGGACCCCCCTGCACCCCACCCAACGACTATATAGCCGTTTGGGTTGTCCCCAACCCACCCTCAACGGCTACTTTGGCCAAAACAATTTTTTTAAAAAAAATTGGACCGTTGGACCCGGACCCGGGCCCGACCCGGCCGGGCCGGGTCAACTTTTTCCGGCACCGAGCCCGCTCCGCCCATCCACACCGGTTCGGGTCTACACCCGGTCCCGGACCGTCAGACCGGGCCGGTCCCGAGCCCGCACAGTAGCGGGCCAGGCCGGGTCACGGGCCGGGTGGCCCGAACCGAATCCACCCCTAGTTCTAGTTAATTTCCTCTCCTTTGCACAAACCTCAACCACACAGTTTTTACTTTATTAATCCTCATGCCGGTCAAACTTGGCAAAGTTATTAGGGACGGAGGGAGTACGTAGTAATTACGGCCTCCACCCTAATTTGATGATACCATTGCGATTTACAATGTTTGACCAATGATAAAACAAATGGATTCATGTCTGCATTCAAACTACTTTTAGAGAAAAAAATTAATATTTAGAAACTACATTAAAAGCTTTACAAGGTTGCAAAATCCTGAATCAAATTTTGATAAAAAATTGATATATAAAGTAAGAGATTAGAAGTGATTTGTGTTGATCAAGTGAATAACAACATCAAATTGGGACAGAGGTAGTATATATACTAGGGTGGGTATATCAATTTTCATTTCATTTTTTATTGGTTTGGGTTAGGCATGAACTGGGTCGGTTCGGCTTGACCCGGCCCACCGAGATTAGGACCGGGACTGGGGGTCCGAACTAGGGGTATTATGGGGGGCTTCGGGCTATTGGAAAGGTGGACTGGCCCAACCGGTCCGGGGCTCGTCTGGGACTTTTTTTTTCTTTTTTTGATTTTTTTCTATTTTCAACAATTTTTTTAAATAAAAAAACCCCGGCCCAACCCGTGCCCGGCCTGGCCCGGTCTCGGTTCCTACCCGGGTCCAACCTGGTCCGGTCCCGGTTCCAACTTGGGTCTGGCTTGGTCCGGTCCCGGTTCCAACTCGGGCCGGTGTCGGGTCTTCACCCCAAAACCCAGTCCCGCCCCAATCCCGGCCTGAGGCCTGACCCGGTCCTGGTCTCGCCCCAATCGCGGCCTGACTTTCCAATCAATTATACTCCTCTTTCTATCTTTACTCCAGAATCAGCCTCTAGTAATTCAACCCCACTTCTGCACTTCATTAGTCATAAAGCTACTCCGTGTAAAGGTAATCTTTACAAAAATTGGCCTACGTAAAATTCCGTTCCAAAAAGCAATGAGTGAGTTTCAAATTGGGACAAAATGGTGTATTGATTTAAGTTGTATAGTCAAGTCGAACTGTCAGAGTACTCACCGTTATGCTAATGATGTTATTCTTGAAAATTATTACTCTCCCCGTCCTCGAATTATCTTCATTCTTTCCTTTTCGATCCGTCCCAAATTTATCTCTTTTTTCTCTTTTTGGTAAAGAATATGTGATTCACAACCATTCTTACACATTCTCTCTCCTCTGCATAACTCTCCACCACACAAATCTCACTATTTTAAAACATATGCCCGGTCAAAATCGGAGTTAAATATGGGACGGAGGGAGTAACATGTAACATAAAATTCTAGCCAGCTGGTTAGACCATTTGCAACCGTGAGGGGTGAAAATTACCATTCAAATGACACAAATAATGATGATGGAGTATTAACTCCTAGAGAGAAGGGAGAGCTAGAGAGATAAATTGATATATATAATGAATTTCTAACCCTTTACATGACTCCCTTAGGGAGTATTTATAGGAGAAAAGCGGGCTGGGCTTCCAGGCTTGGGCCTGGAAGGCCCATTTACAGTAAAAGGCCAATAAATGGCTAACAAATGGTATTTAATCTATTCTAACGGGTATACATGAATAAAATGGAGTGTACAACGAAATAAATGCTATCTACTGAGCGTATGTGGGCCGCTGTCCGGGTCCAATAGTCGTGAGACCCGGGGGTCCGAGTCTATATACTCTATCAGGAGTCCCCCACTCTCTGAGTCGAGAGTATTCGAGGCGAAAGAGAGTAGAATTGTGTGCTGATCTTTCATCGTCTGGTGAGTAAACTTCATGAACAAAAATTTGAAATTCTGCTTCTTTGGTTAACGGAGGCGCTAAGTCCCCCGCTCTCCCAGTCCCCCACTCCTTGAGGCGAGTGTAATGAGGTGAAGAGGAGTAGAGTAATGAGTGTCGGATGATGTCTTCAACAGGGGGCCGAGGGTTGACACCTTTTGATCCACGATGGGGAGATGCCTCGTTAAAAACCTCATTAGGAAAAACCCTGTGGGAAAAAATCCTAATGAGGGAAAAAGAGTACACCGGATGCCCCCAAAATGAAACAAAAGGTGCGAGCCCTTCGGCCTGGAGATGGAGCTGCAGCGGTGCCCGTCTGCTGGATGGTCGAGGCCGATCTCTAGATGTGGGTAGCTCATCATGATCAGTAGTCCTAGTCATCAAATAAAGATGACTAAGGGATGGGTCGAGCGACCGTCCACAATATGATGTCTGGTTCATCAAATAAAGATGACCAGAACGTAAGGCCGATGGGCCGAGAGGCCTGTACGAGAGCTCCACGTCGTCAAATAAAGACGACGGGGTGATGGTGCGGCCGAGGGGCCTGCATAAGAGCTCCACGTCGTCAAATAAAGACGACGGGGCGATGGCGCGACCGAGGGGCCTGCATAAGAGCTCCACATCGTCAAATAAAGACGACAGGGCGATGGTGCGTCCGAGGGGCCTGCATAAGAGCTCCACGTCGTCAAATAAAGACGACGGGGCGATGGTGCGGCCGAGGGGCCTGCATAAGAGCTCCACGTCGTCAAATAAAGACGACGGGGCGATGGTGCGGCCGAGGGGCCTGCATAAGAGCTCCACGTCGTCAAATAAAGACGACGGGGCGATGGTGCGGCCGAGAGGCCTGCATAAGAGCTCCACGTCGTCAAATAAAGACGACGGGGTGATGGTGCGGCCGAGGGGCCTGCATAAGAGCTCCACGTCGTCAAATAAAGACGACGGGGCGATGGTGCGGCCGAGAGGCCTGCATGAGAGCCCCACATCATCAAATAAAGATGACGGGGTGATGTATGGCCGAGAGAGGCCTATATGAGAGCTCCCACATCATCAAATAAAGATGACGGAGCAAGATGTGGCTCAGAGGCCTACAATTGAGTTCCTCGTCATCAAATAAAGATGACAGAACGATACATGGCTGATGGGCCTACAACTGAGCTCTTCATCATCAAATAAAGATGACAGAGCGATATATGGCCGATGGACCTACAAATGAGCTCTTCATCATCAAATAAAGATGACAGAGCGATATATGGCCGATGGGCCTGCAAATGAGCTTCGCGTCATCAAATAAAGATGACGGAGTGATATATGGCCGAACTCTGGGCTCCTTTAGCCTTTCGGCCGGAGACCGCAAGATGTTCGCTATATCTGAATAGGGGGACGAGGCGGTGGACGCCTGTCTGAATATGAGGACGACGATGCTGATGAGTCGGTCCGAATATGGGGACGACAGCGCTGACGAACCGGTCCAAATATGGGGACGATGACGTTGGTGAGCCGGTCCGAATATGGGGACGAGGCGATGATAAGCCATGCGTCATATGAAGGCGACGATCACCATCCAGGAAGGGAATGGCGAGCCTGGTCACTAGATAAGGACTTCGGCGCTGGGGCCGGTCTAAATGTGAGGACGAGGCGATGATGAGCCGTGCGTCATATAGGGGCGATAGTCACCATCCAGGAGGGGATGGCGAGCCCAATCGCTATAACAAGACTTCGGCACTGGGAGCCGGTCTTGAGATAAATAATCATGTCGCGGCCGAGAGTCTGATCGCGATGTGCGGATGAAAATGATGAGGAGCCAGTCCAAAATATGATGACGAGGCGAAGATGGAGCCGATCGTCATATAGAGGCGATAGTCACCATCCAGGAGGGGATGGCGAGCCTGATCGCTAGCCCAACACACTCGGCGCTAATGAAGCCGGTGTTGGGATAGGGTGTGACGTCGTGGCCGAGGGGCCGATCGTGATGCGAGGTCGTCAGCACTATGAGGCTGATCCAAAAGTCCAAGCAGCGGTCGCCATCCGATGAAGGAATGACTGAGACCGGTCTTGGGGATAGATAATCACGCCGAGGCCGAGGGGCCGATCGTGATGTGCGGACGGAGATGATGAGCCGATCCGATAATATGATGACGAGGCAAGAATGAAGCCAATCGTCATATAAGGGCGATGGTCACCATCCAGGAAGGGATGACGAGCCCGATCGCTAGCTCAAGACTCTCGGCGCTGAGGAAGCCGGTCTTGAGATAGATAGTCACGCCGAGGCCGAGGGACCGGTCGTGATACGCGGATGGCGATGAAAAGAGCCAATCCGAACTATGACGACGGGGAAATGATGAGCCGACCGTCATATAAAGGCGATGGTCACCATCCGGGAAGGGATGGCGAGCCCGATCGCTAGCTCAAGACTCGCGGCGCTAAGGAAGCCGGTCTTGAGGTAGATAATCACACCGAGGCCGAGGGGGTCGGTCGTGATATGAGGACGACGACGATGAGGAGTCGATCCTATAATATGATGACGAGGCGCTGATGAAGCCGATCGTCATATAAAGGCGATGGTCACCATCCGGGAAGGGATGGCGAGCCCGATCGCTAGCTCAAGACTCGCGGCGTTGAGGAAGCCGGTCTTGAGGTAGATAATCACACCGAGGCCGAGGGGGTCGGTCGTGATATGAGGACAACGGCGATGAGGAGCCGGTCCTATAATATGATGACGAGGCGCTGATGAAGCAGATCGTCATATAAAGGCGATGGTCACCATCCGGGAAGGGATGGCGAGCCCGATCGCTAGCTCAAGACTCGCGGCGCTGAGGAAGCCGGTCTTGAGGTAGATAATCACACCGAGGCCGAGGGGATCGGTCGTGATATGAGGACGACGACGATGAGGAGCCGGTCCTATAATATGATGACGAGGCGCTGATGAAGCCGATCGTCATATAAAGGCGATGACCACCATCCGGGAAGGGATGGCGAGCCCGATCGCTAGCTCAAGACTCGCGGCGCTGAGGAAGCCGGTCTTGAGGTAGATAATCACACCGAGGCCGAGGGGGTCGGTCGTGATATGAGGACAACGGCGATGAGGAGCCGGTCCTATAATATGATGACGAGGCGCTGATGAAGCCGATCGTCATATAAAGGCGATGGTCACCATCCGGGAAGGGATGGCGAGCCCGATCGCTAGCTCAAGACTCGCGGCGCTGAGGAAGCCGATCTTGAGATAGATAATCACGCCGAGGCCGAGGGGGTCAGTCGTGATATGAGGACGACGACGATGAGGAGCCGGTCCTATAATATGATGACGAGGCGCTGATGAAGCCGATCGTCATATAAAGGCGATGGTCACCATCCGAGAAGGGATGGCGAGCCCGATCGCTAGCTCAAGACTCGCGGCGCTGAGGAAGCCGGTCTTGAGATAGATAATCATACCGAGGCCGAGGGGGTCGGTCGTGATATGAGGACAACGACGATGAGGAGCCGGTCCTATAATACGATGACGAGGCGCTGATGAAGCCGATCGTCATATAAAGGCGATGGTCACCATCCGGGAAAGGATGGCGAGCCCGATCGCTGGCTCAAGACTCGCGGCTCTGAGGAAGCCGGTCTTGAGATGATGGACGGCGCTGGGCGCTCGTCTGAGAATGAGGGACGGCACTGGGCACTCGTCTGAGATGATGGACGGCGCTGGGCGCTCGTCTAAGATGAGGGACGGCGCTGGGCGCTCGTCTGAAAATGAGGGACGGCGCTGGGCGCTCGTCTCAGAATGAAGGACGGCGCAGGGCGCTCGTCTAAAAATGAGGGACGGCGCTGGGCGCTCGTCTGAAAATGATGGACGGCGCGGGGCGCTCATCTAAACAATGAAGGACGGCGCTGGGCGCTCGTCTGAAAATGAGGGACGACGCTGGGCGCTCGTCTACAAATGGAGGACGGCGCTGGGCGCGCGTCTAAGATGAGGGACGGCGCTGGGCGCTCGTCTAAGATGAGGGACGGCGCAGGGCGCTCGTCTAAGATGAGGGACGGCGCTGGGCGCTCGTCTAAGATGAAGGACGGCGCTGGGCGCTCGTCTGAAAATGAGGGACGGCGCTGGGCGCTCGTCTACAAATGGAGCTGGGCGCTCGTCTAAGATGAGGGACGGCGCTGGGCGCTCGTCTGAAAATGATGGACGGCGCTGGGCGCTCGTCTAAAAAATGAAGGACGGCGCTGGGCGCTCGTCTAAGATGAGGGACGGCGCTGGGCGCTCGTCTAAGATGAAGGACGGCGCAGGGCGCTCGTCTAAGATGAGGGACGGCGCTGGGCGCTCGTCTAAGATGAAGGACGGCGCTGGGCGCTCGTCTGAGATGAGGGACGGCGCTGGGCGCTCGTCTGAAAATGATGGACGGCGCTGGGCGCTCGTCTAAAAAATGAAGGACGGCGCTGGGCGCTCGTCTAAGATGAGGGACGGCGCTGGGCGCTCGTCTAAGATGAGGGACGGCGCTGG
This sequence comes from Cuscuta europaea, assembly GCA_945859875.1. Classification (NCBI taxonomy): domain Eukaryota; kingdom Viridiplantae; phylum Streptophyta; class Magnoliopsida; order Solanales; family Convolvulaceae; genus Cuscuta; species Cuscuta europaea. The sequence goes on from CAMAPE010000019.1 coordinate 40,026,370, forward strand.
GCGCTCGTCTAAGATGAAGGACGGCGCTGGGCGCTCGTCTGAGATGAGGGACGGCGTTGGGCGCTCGTCTGAACATGATGGACGGCGTTGGGCGCTCGTCTAAAAAATGAAGGACGGCGCCAGGCGCTCGTCTGAAAATGAGGGACGGCGCTGGGCGCTCGTCTACAAATGGAGGACGGCGCTGGGCGCTCGTCTAAGATGAGGGACGGCGCTGGGCGCTCGTCTACAAATGGAGGACGGCGCTGGGCGCTCGTCTGAGATGAGGGACGGCGCTGGGCGCTCGTCTACAAATGGAGGACGGCGCTGGACGCTCGTCTAAGAATGAAGGACGGCGCAGGGCGCTCATCTAGTATTTGCCTGATATGTACTTAGTATTGTTGTGGGGATTTCATTTTTCCATTGCTCGAGGCCGGCAAGTGCGCGCGGTCCTCGGCTTCCCTCTTTTATTTTTTCTTTTTCCTTTTTTTTTATTTCCATTTCCGTTCCCTATTTCGGGGAGTATCCTTCTTTCAGGCTTCGGCCGAAGGGTGTGCTCGTCCTTCGGCCGGTTCGGACTTCGTTTATAACGTCTGTGATCTCAGGGGGGGTCCCGTCGCCTATTTATGACGCGGGCTAGACTTTTGATTGGTTTCCAACGGCTGCCGTTGCCCAACCCTGAGTGGGGGGATTTTGCCACCTCGGCCATGATTTCAGGCCTGTCGTCCTGCGATCTGGCGCGTGGACGACGCGGTGAACTTCCCATTTCAAGACGCGGGCCGTTTGCGGGCCCCTCGTCCTGGGGACATCGTCGGCCATACCTGAGCGTTTCACTCTAGGCTTACGGGGCCAGGACGATGTGCTCTCTCAGCTAGGCCTGAGCCCTTCGCTGATACAAAATACAAAGCGGAGCAGACCTGAGCCTTTCGCTCGAAGGCTGCTGATACGACATGTGGTATCTTCTATTTACATTTCCAAAAAATAAGCGGAATACAATAGGTGCGTTGTTCATGGCAACGGCTTTTGGGCGACGCGATTAGCGTCTCGGAGAACGAGGTGTGTCGTTTACTGCTCTTGGGCATAATTCCATGTGCGGCCGGTAGTGGCTTTCATTTTTAGATGCCCGAGTCACCAAATAAAGGTGGCTAGGGTAGGTCGAGGGACCCAAATATAATTCAAATCATAAATAAAGATGTTCAATAGATTAGAGCTTTGGTTGCACCATTTTGGGGATTTTAACCGGCACCAAAGGTGGTTATGATTATAACAGTAGTAATTTTTATTATTACTTCATTTTTCTTTTGAATAGTTAATAAAACCATTTTTTTTGGAATAGTAGTAAAACTATTTTGCTCCATATCTAATGCATAGAATAGGAGGAAAATTTAGTGGCACTTACCTTTTATTTGGGCCGAGGCCTGTGGTGCATAGAATTCCAGCCCGTTTGAAAAATAATTGATTGGCCCAATATTGCTGACCCACCAGGTAATCTGAGCTTTAGACCAACCCCACTTCGTAATTCCATCCGCGAGGGAGAACCGGGGACTGTAAGCCGATGAGGGAAGTGAGCATGGGCTTCGACTTTGCCGCTTTGGCCGGCGTGAAATAGGTGAACGAGGGATGCAATTCCATGGCAGACAAGCCACTTGGGGCAGATGAGGCGTTCTGGCCGCACGCGTCTCAGATCGATGTCGGGGTGTAGGAACAGACTGAGGGCGTGGACGCCGAGGCATGGAACCCGAGGGCTCGCCGGCTGGAGATGCAGAGGCTAGGCCGATGTGGGACCAAGGACGGCGGGGTGGATGAGGGTCCTCCGGCCAGTGGTCTGCTTGTGTGGCGTCGACGATAACCAGGGACGACGAGGGCCTCACTTTGGCCGAAGGTCTGCTGATTTGGCTGCCGGTGCGCCGCCGTCGCAGGGGGGGGCCGTGGTCAGACCGAAGTGATTCCGATTCTGACTGGCCGAAGGTGACCCTGTTTGGGCCGATGCGACCCGGGATGAAGGAGGTAACCATCTCTATTTTTCCTTTGGTTTGAATTTTGGCAGAAGCCCGGAGTGTTGGCCGACGATGCACTGCCGGCGGATGTGTGTGTGGTTATCTTGGCCGGAGTGGCTTTGATTTTGACTGGCTGAAAGCGAAGGAGTCGTGGCCGACATGTGTTGGCCGATGCGTGGCCCCCTGTTGTGTGCCGGTCGATGAGCTGTCTTCCGGCCGACGTGTGATTCCTGGCCGGCGGTGTTGCTGGCCGACGACGGTGTTTCTTGGCCGACAGTGTCGCCGTTTTACCGTTCGAACTGCGTAGGCCGAAGAGGGGAGCTGTTGGCCGAGGTGGGAGCTATTGGCCGAGGACTGCTGCACACAGGACCGAGGTGGGAGCTATTGGCCGAGGTGGGAACTGTTGGTCGAGGTGGGAGTTGTTCTCCCCCTGTTCAGGTTTGGCCGAGGGGATCCAGGGGTACCCCCACCTGGACGAGGGACGATACGTGACCTCTGGCCTGGCCGAAGCTTGCCTCCTTTTGGTCGTTGTTAAGTCCTGGCCGAGGTGGAACGCGACTGTAGTATCCTTCCCTCTTTCCAGGTATGGCCGAGGAATGACGGAGCAGATGGGGGCCGTTGCGGACGAGGGGCGCTGAGGAGCTGGATGGTGACCATCTGCTTTGTGGGCCCCAACTGCTTTCCAGTTTACTGTATACATGCTTTCGTGGCTTTGCAGCCGAGGGGAAACATCACCTGTGTTTCCAAGATGAGGCAACATCATTCTTGTCTTGTTTTGGCTGAGGGTGTGGTCTCCTCATTTGTTTGACCAACACATGGTTTTATTATTTTTTTGGCACATGACATTTCGCGTTGATGGCCTTGTAACTGAATCGTAATGGGAGTGAAGCAATTGGATTGTAATTTTTGGCCGACGGGTAATGTAACCCCGACTGGGGCCGAGATGGCCTCTTGACATTAATTGATGGGGAGAATCTCACTTGATTTGCTCTAGCTCTCAATGAAAGCACCATTTGATGGAGTATTAACTCCTAGAGAGAAGGGAGAGCTAGAGAGATAAATTGATATATATAATGAATTTCTAACCCTTTACATGACTCCCTTAGGGAGTATTTATAGGAGAAAAGCGGGCTGGGCTTCCAGGCTTGGGCCTGGAAGGCCCATTTACAGTAAAAGGCCAATAAATGGCTAACAAATGGTATTTAATCTATTCTAACGGGTATACATGAATAAAATGGAGTGTACAACGAAATAAATGCTATCTACTGAGCGTATGTGGGCCGCTGTCCGGGTCCAATAGTCGTGAGACCCGGGGGTCCGAGTCTATATACTCTATCAAATGAATATATAAATTGAAATAGAAATCCATATAAAAATAAGTCCAAAATAACAAACATGAAATCACAATCCAAATTTATTTATTTTTACACGGTTTGTTCGAATTTTTAAATCATAATTATTCATAAAATGTATTGTCAAAAAATTGTTTTATAATAATAATAAATGTATTGTGTGAATATATTGACACAGCTCGGATTGTATGAAAAAACTCAATTGACGGAGTGAATACACAATTTTTGTATGAACTAGTTGAGAATTTGATTTATTGACGGAGTATGAATGTACGGTTGGGGATAGTCTTATGACTACCGATACTCAATTTTTTGCTTCACTATCTAAACAGTTGTATCTTGTAGGCTTCAAATATTCTTAATGAATTCAAAAAGCAATTACGCTTGCTATGAACATGTTGCTTTGAAAATTAAACACCAAAATTTGCAAACACTTGCAAATCATGATAGGTTTCTGAAAAACAGAAAAGGAAAAACTATAACGAATGAAAAGTTAATGTGTTTGTGAGACTTAATGCACCGAATATGGTGTTATCATGTGAATGTCTGATTGAAAGGTTATGGATTCAAGTGTTGTGGACGGTCTCTTGTCAACGATAAAATTCTGGCTAGTTTATTATGACTACCAATAATAATGGAAAACTCATTTTTTATGCACCTGTGAATGAGACCCTTCCCCAGACACCGACTTGCATAGACACTCGTATGCACCCGACTTCCCTTGTTTTTTTATATTAAAGCAACAAACAATACCAAATGACATGTTTGCTTGTTTACCAATTGTATCTTTTTAGAATCTAAACAGATGTGCTTTAGAAACAACATACATTGAAAACCCGCTAGACACATAAGGGTTTGAAACTCAATGAAGTGAGTTTCATCCCTGATTACTCTAGTCCCCCCAGCCCTCTCTCCCAGACCCCCTGGAGTAAAAAAACATACTACCTCTGTAACGTTGAGATCTTCCCACTTTGAAAGAGATGAGATTATGAATAGTGAAAGGGATGTAAATTATTGAAAGTATGATGAGAAAATAATGAAATAATGTGATGGAATGAAGGATGAATTCAAAAAAGTAGGTGTAATAGTGTATTATTTTTAAAATTATTGAGGTACAATAGGAAGATTTAGAAATATGAAGATTATTTAGTTACGATTGAAAAGGAAAGTGAGAAGATCTTTACGCCACAGAGGTAGTAATAGAATTGTACATGGATTAGAGGGTTATTACGGAGAGCATTCACGATATACTCAAGATAATTTATTAACATACTATAATTCGATTCGGAAGATGCTTGACACTTGCATCGAGCTAGATTCAGAACACCGTGTATTGCTTAGATCAATTTTAGAACACAAACAATCAATTATTGTAAGCCCGCGGTGCCAAACATAACAGAGAAATGGCACAGAGTCAACTCTTGAAGTTATAGCGGGAATTCATTCAAATACATTCTATGATTTGCGCCAAGTGAAAAAGTGTTAATTGATATCAACTATCACGGACTACACCACAAATATTCATGCACTATCATGGGCGGAGCCAAGACACTGAGCCTGATTGGACCGATACAAAGAATATTTTGGGGAAAAAATATACACGAAAATTTTTACACAAAAAATATAGACATTTTTTAAAATTTGTATTGAACCAGGGTTAGTTTTGGCCACTCCCTAACTACGCCACTGTGCACTATACAATGATACTATCCAATATTAAGTTGGATCATTCAAATCATCAAAAAGCTTGAATAAAACTATCAACTAACACTTGTTTAATGTTTTCATATTGTCATGGATTAAATAATTATATTTAATATCACACAAAAAATTGTACATTTTTATTATATATTTGATTAAGTGATGTACTACTAAAAAATTACTAAAGTCTAATATAGCCAAAAGAATTAATCTATATAATCAAACAATTTGTATCACTTTTTCTTCAATGAGTCAGATTTTGATATCTGAACTATTTAGTTTTGATAAAAAATGTGATTGATATCCAAATGGACATTTAATCAGTTCATAAACTGAGACAAAATTCTGTCCTACATTCATTAGATTACCCACATATAAATCTTTTTCAAATACTCTCATTTTTTTTAATATTACACACTTCCTGTCTCTTATCATTATTAGCTACCTCTTCATCAACCATTATCTCAAAATATTCCTTTTTGTGTGTGTGTGTGAATAGTACTTCCTCCATTGGTGTTTCCATTCTGAATTATTTAATCATATAATTAAATAATCTCTACACTCCTCTATGATTCCCTAAATAATTAATTATATTCGTCATTCCCTAATCCCCAAGTAATCTCGACCCCCTGCTATAAAATAAAATGACCAAAAATGGAATTTCAGGAAACATTATTACCTTCGACGTTTTGTGTCTTTTCGAACAACAAATTCCGGTCGTGTATACATACAGTATATATATGTATGCATAAAAATTACTGTTACTCCGTATGTATTTCGCAGTAACTCATAAATAAATCAATCCTCCGGCTGCCATTTATTCCCCACCAATCAAATCCGACCGGCCGCTTTCTTGTCAGTTCACCGCCATCGCCGAATGAATTTGAGCTTATGAGCGGGCGGTTTTACTCCAGAGATTCACAGCGGCGGTGATTTTGGGTAAAAAAGGGAAATGATTGACGGACTGCTTATAGTGTAGACGGAAGGAGTTGCTTCGCTGCTTCGAATTTACATCTTTATCCTCACCCCCTTCCTCCTCCTTCATCGACTTGAATCTTTAGAGAGAGAAAGTGAAAAAGGAAGAGAATTTGCAATCAAGGCCATGTCGCGCTGTTCATATCTGCACTTGTAATAATGGCGGATGAATCCGAGTCTAGCATTTTCTACGAAGGCTCCGACCTCATGGTCGATCCTCCCTGTTCTTCGACGCAGTGAGGCCTGGCAGGGCGATTGTTCTCGCATTCTTTGTCCGATTCGAGTATTTTCTCCGATTTCAATTCAGTTTTGGTGCTGTGTTCGGATTGGGTTGTCTTTTACTTAGGCCTTTGATTCAGAGGGAGCAGAAAGATAAGATGGACGGCGGCGCTGAGGGTTGCGGAGGTGGGGGAAACGAAGCGGGTCCCCCACATCCTCTTGAGTGGAAATTCTCTCAGGTATTCGGTGAGCGTACGGCCGGGGAAGAAGTCCAGGAAGGTAAAACCTTTCTTACTACTTTCATTTCTCTGCTCCTTCGGATCCCTCGTCTGTATTTGCCCCTGATCCACTGGGGATTTCTTCTTTCTTTTTTCATATCATCTCCGTTTGTTAATGGCTAGGACTTTAGTTATAGTTTAACAATTTGTGCTGTAAAAATTTAGCTTACCCATAGTTCGGCTTGGCCATATTAGATTTTAGACTTTTCTACAGATCTATTATTATCTCTAATATGATTTAGAAGAGCGGATGTGATAGTTCTTCAGAAATTCCAAGTTGGCTGTATGTACTGACATAGACTCGGTGCAAGTGCGTATTTACATCCTGACTTATTGGACATGGCACCGGAGGAGGGGTTAACTTGTACTGGAAGTGGCTGTTGGTTCATGACACTCAGGGTGGACATTCTTTGGCATGGATGCTATTATCGTAATAACTGCATTGAATTTGCGCTCTGCTTGAGGTGATAACATTTGCTGACCTTTTTGCTTGTAATGAGAAAAGCACCTGGTCAAGGTGCAGGTAGCTTCATGCCTTAGTGGTTCTAAACATTCTCATGTTAATGTTTGACCTGGCTGTCAGTCGGACTCGGACTTAGTTATGCTCTTTTAATGTGAGACTCGCATGTTGCAGAGCACCTCAAAAAGATCTTTTTCGGCAACGTGTTACGATATCACATAATTTCCTGACATAAAATTCATTTCACAAGTTATTGATTATGTCTATTGGACATATAAATACTACATATATACTACATTACTACGTAATATTTATCTTTCACTTTGTGCTGTAGTGCTATTGGTCTTTTCTTGTCCCTTAGTGGGCTTAGTGGGACGTTGAATGTTATGCGTGGTGAGTTAATTGGATGGATAGAATAGCATTATTATGACAAAGTTAGATTGTTGATACTTTTTTTGGTTCGTTTGGCAACTTCATTGGGCGCATATTCATGCCTAGATACTAGGTGAGAGCTATAACCACAGTTATGGCTCAAACACTTCCGCATGCTTCTGAGAAGATTTTCTTTTTTGGATGACTTCGTCAGTACCTACAGTACCCATACAGTTTTTAATGAATGGCTTGTGGATACCGGCTAGTTTTGCATGCAGGTGCATGTCTGCATGCACCTGGTGGATAGACAAGCTGTGTTCTATGTTTCTATTTATGGATAAATTGTTGTGTAGTTAGATATGTGTGTACCGGCTAGTTTTGCATGCAGGTGCATGTCTGCATGCACCTGGTGGATAGACAAGCTGTGTTCTATATTTCTATTTGTGGATAAATTGTTGTGTAGTTAGATATGTGTGTCAAAGGAATTCCGGTTTACCTTTCAATATCACCATTTAATCCCTGAACTTATTGAGTGTCTGACATTTTTAATGCCTTCCCACACATTACACTTATGAGCTATTAGATAATAAAAGTGTTGTAAATAGTAGTCTAATTCGTAAATGCTGGTGGTGGAGATGGGGAGTCAATATTGGTATCAGTATAGCTTGGCAGTTTATGCTAGAATGGTGGTAGGTAATGGTAGTGGTTGGAGCTCTTTACTAATTCGATATGGGTGATTTTTGAGTGATCAATGGTGATTCACTAGTACATATGCTGATATGTTTCATGAGGAAATAAGAAAAGTGATGCTCTTTGTACAAGGTTATTCTGGAAGTCTTTTTTTTGCACTTTCCAACTTTTATTGATGAGGTTGAAATTCGGAAGTCAAGTTTACTTTTCAAGCTGGAAACAACCTAGGGAACAGTTTTTTAACTCAACTTTTTTATAGGTTTTCTATATTCCTGTTATATAAATTATTTAGTTTTGAATTTATCAATGACGCTAGTACGTCAACCTGATTTGAAAATTTACTATACAAATTTCTGTTTTGATTGGTAATATCTTTCCCTAAAGTGAAAATAATACTTTACAAAACTTTTATGTTCTTCAAATGGCATGATCTGATATGTGTTCATTCTTTTAATGTGCTGGGATGTGGTTTATGAGGTTTCTCAACATTGATTCATTTGCCCATAATTACTGCATGCAATTCTTATATTTCAGGTAAGTAATACCTACTTTTTGTATCATTGGTCTCACTTCTTCCTAATCACCAATGAGTTGCAGTGAATCTATCGTGTTGCTTCAGTCAGTTATTGCTGCAGTTTAGCTTTAAGAAAAAAGCAAACTGATATAGGGCTATTCAAAGAAAGTATATGTTCTAATGGAGAATATGACTGCAGTATTAATCAGAAAACAAGGCACACAAAGAAGAGAGCTCAATAGCATTCATAAAAAATGATGCTAATAACAGAGTGATACTAATAAATATGCCATAGATAGTTTCAAATAAATATTTATTGGAGATTGTTTTGTAGTGTTATAATAATAATAATAATTAAAGTAATAATAAAAGATATTGCCCCTCACAAAAAGCTAAAGCACCTTGCTAGGTCATGCTAAAAAACACACATTGTACTGTAGTGCAATGACGAGTAATAAATAACTACTTTGTATATCTACTACACGTACCTTACTGAAAATACTACAAGAATGAAGATATGGATTAAAAGCTCAAGAATGCTTTTGGCATTATCGGGGATTGTAATTAGCCTAATTCGGCAAGCAATTTAATTTACAGATGCAATTCAGTTGAAAAATGATATGCATTCTAACAATATGACCGACACTATTAAGGGTATAATATCATTGGAGGCATGGAGGCACCCAGATGGTTTGAGATAATTTTCTATGCCTACTTCTTTTGCACTTAGCAAATAGATTTCTTTGGAATAGTGAACCTAATATGCATGTGATGTAACTTTTACATTATGGCTTGTGTGATCTTTGATTTTATAACACACTTTTATAGCAGAGATGGATTTTTATAATAAATTATGCATACTGCATATGTAAATCATAACACACATGTATCTACAGATCTACTTTAATTGCAAAATTCTAATATGTTTGCTCACCTTATTTATTGCAGTTGATATCATCTCAGCAATTGAGTTTGATAAAAGTGGGGACCATCTCGCTACTGGTGATCGTGGGGGTAGGGTTGTATTATTTGAAAGGACTGATACTAAAGAGGTAGTTTATTTTGGCTTTGAACTGATCAAAATTTGCAGTGGATAGTTTTTCACTGCTTTGTTTTTTCTTTTGCAAATGAGCCATTTAGCATGTTGCAAGTGTTGGAAGTCGGAAAGAAGTTGAAAGAATGGACTATCCGCTTAGTCGGCACCCAGAGTTTCGGTACAAGACAGAATTTCAAAGCCACGAGCCAGAGGTACACCTGATGTCTTGATGTGCAAATTTTCATGAAATTCAATTGTATGAAACTGCAAGATTCCTATCAGGGAACGCCACAATTCTTATTTAAAATGGGATCATCTGCCCTATACTTGCATAAGTGCATTTCCTCTAAGCCTTGGCTATCTATGTGCATTAATTGTGTCATTTATGATCTGTGTTCTGTTTGTAGTGGATTTGAAGCCATGTTTTTAATCAAATCTTTCTTGTCGATTCTGTTCAGTTTGATTATCTTAAAAGCTTGGAGATTGAGGAGAAAATTAACAAGATTCGATGGTGCCAAGCTGCTAACAGTGCCCTCTTTCTTCTGTCCACGAACGATAAAACAATAAAGTTTTGGAAGGTAATTCGTTTTTTATGATCCAATGTTACTTTTTCCATTTTGTTTTCGGTTCCGGAGCTGTAGGATGCTATCAGTATGCCTCTCTTTGAGTCCTTTTTGCTTTCTATGTTGGAGGGGGAATGTTTTTGATCAATCACTGATTTTTGTTTTCACTTTTCAGGTGCAAGAGAAGAAAGTAAAGAAAATAGCTGACTTGAATATCGACCCTTCTAGATCTATTGGGAATGGCAGTGTTTCCAGTTCAAGTGTTACTCTGACATCAAACAAGAATCTCACAAATGGGGACTATCATGATAGACCTTACAATAGTTTGAGCAACGACTCATCATTACCTGCCAGTGGCATCTCTGCACTTCGTATACCTGTGGTAGTTGTACTTTTCCTTTTCTTATCCATTTACATATACAGTGATGTCTATGTACCTTTTTGAATTTTATATTTGCTGATACTTGTGACTTGTTGAGTTTTCAAAAACCAATTCACCTTTTACATTTTGGGCAGTGCTGAAAATGGAAAATGCATATGGCTGCTCTGGAACATAACAGTTATTCTGAAAGATAAAATTATTTTAAAATATTTTAAATTTAAATTTTAAATTTAAATGAAATATCCTAGAGTAACCCTTTGTTTATTTTGATTTTTGAAATGGTTCTCTACTACACACATTTCTTTAAATAACCCTGAGGTAGGCTAGATGCTTCGAACATGTTGGGAAATTTCCTGAGGTAACCCTGGTAAATTTCCTGATGTAACCCTTTGGTTCTTTTGATAAACCAAAAAACCCAAGGGTTACCTCAAGAAATTTCCTAATTTTAATTTTTACTTTTTTTGTTTGTTTAGTTTTATATTTCTAGTTTTGCAGAGCTTACAAATTCCACAAGTTACATTGGTAGGAAATAATCTATTTTTTCATTTCATCCATTCCGATCAAAAGTAGGACGTGTGCTATTTTTTAAAGGTTATCAACAAATATCCAATCAAAGCAATAGATGATGAGGGTGCTTGGTCAAAAGTTTGGATTGTACGCCATATCACCCAAACAATACGTAGTGGGGCACCAAATGACCAAATTGGCACTGTTTTGAACATATGTGGTTTGCCGTTTGCATTTAATTATGTGTATACATTGGTGGTTTGTATATGTTCTTAGTAATTTAGTATTTCGCTAAACCTGTATATGAGGATCTATATATAGGTTCTCTCAACATTATTCTTTTTGGATCAATAAGTTTGAAACTGTGGGCTTAAAACATACTCCATCTCAATATACGATTCCTACTTTCTCAAAGTAAGATCCTTTTTTCCTTTTGATAAAAAAGTTATGTGGATCATATTATCATTTCTATCTCAGTTACCACACAAGTTTATGTCCTTAATAAACGTACCAAGTCAAACCAGGCAGCTTATTGGGAATAGATGGAGTGTTTTCTGTGAATTCATTTTCTTGCACTGGCAGTAAGCAATTAATAAATTGTGTTGAATGAGTTTTTTTCTTCTTTCCCTGGCAAAGCTTTAACCTTTATTTTAGGAAGTTTTTGTTCTGTTTGCGTTCTAAAACTCGTAAGTACTATTGCAGGTTACAAGTAATGATAGCAGCCTTGTAGCGCGATGTAGGAGAGTTTACGCTCATGCGCATGACTATCATATCAATTCCATTTCAAACAACAGGTATGCATTTCGTTCCGTGCAGTTCATATTTTAAGTGTGCTTTCTGTAGGAGGCTCAACTAATTCCTTTTGCACCTCTCAAATCAGTGATGGTGAAACATTTATATCAGCTGATGATCTGCGAATAAACCTGTGGAACTTGGAAATAAGTAACCAAAGTTTCAATATTGTCGATGTAAAACCAGCAAATATGGAAGATCTAACAGGTAGGTTTCCTATTTTTGGTAGTGGACTTTGTTGTGTGGTTTGCGGCACATTTATTTTAGCCTAGCTACTATAAAAAGAACATTGCACTGCATTTCTTTAGTAAATATCAAATTATCAATACAACAAATAATTACACATTTGATAAACAAAAATAGCCAAGGTTTAGTTCTGATCAAAATTAAGCCTTGCTTCCGCTTGGTTCAATCAGCATATTTTCATTTAATTCTAACAAGTTATTTGCTGGTCTATCGGTTCCTAGTTCATTGAGTTGTTTGGATGTGTCTAGTATATTCCTTGACATTTTCAGATCTTTTTATGTTATGCAATTACTTAATTAGTACTTCATCAGCCCTAGTTTATCTTTGTACTTTGAATTTGCTCTACATTTAAGGGATGAAATTGTGTGTTCGAGAATTTGAGATTGATCTAGAAAGGGATTGATCTAGAAAGGATTTATTACTCGAGGGGTTGTCATTGAAAAAGAGTTTCCTTCTCCCTATGAAACCTTTCGATTTTCTTCTCACGTCACGCTTTTGAGATTTATTTGCGAAGCAAAATTCTTTTTATAATAGCGATTACATACTTCAAAGGGCGATTACTACGGCTAAACTATGAAAAGAAGAAATCAAAGTGAATTACTTTCTAAATTAGATAAACTAATGAAGGTATTAAAGTAAAGTCAATCAACTATATAGGCAAATCAACCAGTCATCTCACTCTACTCACCCTATCTACAATTCTAATTGATTGCTATTTATTTTTGCTGTAAACATGTAACTTGTTTCATTATACTACTCTTGAATACACGATCTTTTAAGATTGCACCAGTAGAAAGGGTTGTTGGTTATTATACTTGTGATGGAAGTCAATAATAGGTTGTGTTAGGCGAAAGCGAATAGGAGCAACATGTTGATAAAATAATTTGAAGAATACAATGGAGAACTTTGACGAAAGGGTGTTTTCGAAGGGACTAAAATACGGGGTAATAGATCGTAGGGAGGAATTCGGTCACAAAGACGATAAAAGTCTAAGTTAATTGGGTTTTAAGCGAAACCGTCGTGACTCCTCGAATTACATGGGATTTCTCTGTGTGCTCTTACCGAAAAACTGGATTTTCAAAACTTTTTCATAAAAACTATGAGAATGACAATGAGTAGGAAAAGACTTTTTAGGAAAGAGATGAGATGTGAGATCTTAACGACATTGATCAGTATGATTGAGTTGTAAAATGCATGAAAATTCGTGCCTATATGAGTTATGTGAAACATGACATCATCTTTGAATATTGTTGTGTGTTAGAGCTTGGATATGGACTTAGTAAAGGACTTGTATGCCTAAGATAGAGTAGAAGCTTTGTGAATAGCTTAGTAGTTAAGTTCTCGCTTTCATTTTCTTTCTTAAAGAATAATGCCGCCATGGAGAGACCCTTGTGTCACCCTAACGAATCTGGACCTCCTAGCCTCCTAGGCTATGCAGTAGATGGCATAACTCATGAGTACTGTCGTGCATCAAAATGTTCAACCCCGTCACATTGAATGACATCGCAAAACGCGTAGCTGGGCGAAACCTGCCCAAATACCTAGGTAAGGAGGACCCCCAGAATTCTCGAGGATTGGATCCGCACGTTTGATAAATTCTTTGACGCAATCAACTGCCCTATGGAGCAGCGAGTCGACATTGTGGTGTACTATCTGCATCAGGAAGTCGACCAATGGTGGGCCATGTTAACTGAACTGAATTGAAAACTGAATATTCTTGTATATTAATCAAAGGGTTACACTTATATAGGAAATCCTAACATCTAACTAGTACATCTAGTACATGTAGTACAACTAACCTAACATCTAACTGGTACAACTAGTACAACATGTACTACAATAGGAATAGTGCAAAAAGTACATGTACTACAATAGGAATAGTGCAAGAGAAAGTATTCTTCACAGGCCACTGTCGGGACGGCGCTTCGCGAGCAGTTGAACTTTTCAAGGAGGCAATGTGTGACCGGTTTTACCCCGAGCATGTGAAGACGGCGATGTATGAGGAGTTTCTCCATTTGAAGCAAAGTGAGATGTCTGTTCATCACACCAAATTCGTGAGGCTTGGTCATTTTGCATGTGCTGTAGTGCTCGATGAAGCTGACAAGGCTCATAATTTATTAACTGGCTGACTTTGGCACACATAAGGTCGTGGCTATTTTAGGTTGTCAACCTTTGAGCGAAGCTTATGCCATATTGCCATAACTGTTATGCACTATTTGGTATAACGATTTGAGAGGGAGGTTCACAAAAGAAACTAGAGGAATGCTGTATAGGAGAATAGGCAAATGGAGAAGAGGGCGAGGACCAATCATCCTTTTAGCGTAAGAAGGACGTTGAGTTCCTAATTCGGGGTGATTGTAATACTTGAGATTAGTTTAAAGTGATTAATTGTACTACTCATACCAACAAGGTGCGTCTTTTTTCAAGGGAGTACATCTACTTTTTTTGACAAGAAGGGAGTTCATCAACCAAGAACTCCAAATTAAACGTGCCTGCACGAGAGTTAGGAATGAGTGATCCCCTAGGTTTCTGGGAACAATACTTCTAGCCTCATCGAGCACTAAAGCACGTGCAAAACGATCTAGCCCCACGAAATTGGTGTGGTACTCATTAACAACACCTCACTTTGCTTCAAACGAAGAAACTCCTCATACATTGCCGCCTTCATATGCTCAGGGTAAAACCGTTCACGCATTGCCTCCTTGAATTCCTCCCACAAAAAGTTCGGCTACTCACGAAGCGTCGTCCCGACAGTGGCCCACCAATGGTCGGCCTCCTGATGCAAATAGTACACTGCATTCTCGACTCGCTACTCCATAGGGCAGTTGACTGCGTCAAAGAGTTTATCAAACGTGCAGATCTAGTCCTAGAGAATTCAAGGGTCCTCCTCGCCTAGGTATTTGGGCAGGTTTCACCTAGCTACGTGTTTTGCTATGTCATTTCCATTGTGATGGGGTTGAGCATTTTGAAGCACAACAATACCAATGAGCTACGCCATTTGCTGGATGACCTGGGCCAGGTTCAAATTTGATGGGGTGTTGCGAGGGTCTCTTCGTGGCAGCATGATTCTTTAAGAAAGAAAACGTAAGCAAGAACTTAAGTACGAAGGTATTCATAAGGCTTCTACACTGCCTTAAGCATACAAGACCATATTCAAGCTCTAACACATAAAGGTATCTAAAGGTGTTGTCATAATTCACATAAGCATGAATTTTCATGCATTCCACAAATCAATCATACTGATCAATCTCGTTATGATCTCACCGCGTCCCTAAAAGTCTTTTCCTACTCATTTTCATTCTCCTAGGTTTTATAAAAATGTTTTGAAAATCCAGTTTTTCGGTAAGAGTACAAAAATTTCTTCAAGGATTTTGAACGTTGGAGTTTCAGCACAAGGAGAAATTTCCATGTAATTCGAGGAATCACGACGGGATCACTTAAAACCCAATTACCTTAGACTCTTAATGTCTTGGTGACAAAATTTCTCCCTACAACCTAATACCCCGTATTCTAGTCCCTTCGGAAAAACCTAAGTTTTTATACCAACTTGTAACACCCTTTCATTAAAGTCCTACGTTGTATTCTTCAATTTACTTGATCAACATGTAACACCCTGAAAGAGTGTTACATGTTGCTCCCCTTCGCTTTCATCTAACACCAGGCTAGGGAAGAACGTTTTAACTTGCACATGTCATTGTCGGGCAATGGAATTAAAATGTTATGTATCCAAAGGGTTGTTGGCGGTGATGCCGTGATCGGGATTGTTGGAAGATGGTGGTGTGGGCTGCTATGCCAGCTCGAAGTAATATAAACGCGGATGTGATTGAAATGTTTTGGACTTCTTATTAAGAAACCTTCGGGTTTTCCTCTTCACTCTTCTACGATAGGGCTAGCAGAACTTCTTTCATAATACATAAAAGTACCATGTTTGAGCAAATCAAACATGGTCAAATAAATGTAGCATGTATGAACTAATAATGAAAGGAAGAAGTTCTAGCAAATCACTTCCTAAGTTGGATAAGCTAATGAATGTATTGAAATCAAATTAAAATGATATGAATAAATAACCATGTTTGAGCAAATCAATCGGTCGTATTACTCCATAATCTTCAACGTTTTTATTCTTGCCAAAATATATAATCATGCATTAAAAGGAAAGAATCACTATCAACCACACTATTCTTTCCTTAAAAGTGAAGATTATTTTGACACTGATAGAAAAGAAAAGTGGGAGGATTAAAAAGGGATGGGGGAGTATTTTTAAATACCATAGTTAGTTAAGGTTTGGCTAATGTAGCATATGATTATATCTTTGGCTGACGATCTGCCAACCTGGTACTCTAACAAGTCTTAATTTATCAGAATCGATGTTTGGCTAAGTTTATCAAGTTTTAAATTACCCGCTAAATTGACAATTTTTAAAAGAATTGGTTATAAATGAGTGGAAATGGTTGAGTTTTAGTTTTAATTAAGCCATTAAGTTCCTATGCCGTCTGTTTGAGGGTGCCGACTAGGTTGAGATTAAGCTGTGTACTTGTTTATGCATGGCAAATACATCTTCCAAAGAAAAGGAACTTATTTTATTCCTAGTAGGGGCATATTCTTTTTCTGTTTTCTTGAACTAGATGTGCAATCCTTTTACTGGTTTATATTTTAACACCTTTAGTTTATCAGTTTTCTTGTTAAAACTAGAACATTATTTTATTGGAGTTATTATGCTTTATTTAGAGAATCAGGCTGACTTTATCCATATCTTTCAACCAGTTCACACATGCATAATCGATAGCTTGAAATCAAGTTGCATATCACTGTGTTTTATAGAGTATGAGATCAGAGGAAAATGCTTAGACCTCAGTCACCCAATTAAACAGAGATTTAATCTGTTATTTGCAGAGGTTATAACTTCAGCAGAATTTCACCCAACACACTGTAACACGTTAGCTTATAGTAGTTCAAAAGGATCTATTCGTCTCATTGATTTACGGCAATCGGCACTGTGCGATTCACATTCCAAATTGTGAGTACCCTCCCTACTGTGCTGTTGAGTTTGGTGTTTGCATTCTTATTGGTGACCGCTTCAGCTATAATTGAGTTGCTTGTCTAATCATTGTCCAACAGGTTTGAGGAACAGGAGCCAGCTGGCTCAAGGTCCTTCTTCACAGAGATAATTGCTTCAATTTCTGATATTAAATTTGCAAGAGATGGAAGATACATCCTCAGTCGTGATTACATGACACTCAAGGTTGCTTTGTTATCTTACTTTGGGCTTTATTATAGGTTTTGTACTCCGGTAATATTTTCAAAGACATTGTTCTTCTTTGAAGTTTGAAGAAATGTGTTACGCCCTCCGTCCCGAAAAGGTTGGCCAAAGTTGACTTTCACGTGGATTAGTATAGTAAAAATTGTGTGGTTGAAATTTGTGCAGAGGAGAAAGAATTAGTTTTAGCCACATATTTCTTACTTTATATGGAAATGGCAAATAATTTTGGGACATCCAAAAAAGAAATTTGGCTAACCTTTTCGGGATGGACAATCAAATTTTAGTCTAGCCAATCAAATTTTCCAATGTTTTTTTCTGTCTGATGTGCACTTTTCTTTTACCTCAACAAAATTTAATTATATTCTTTATGTTGATTAACATCTGAACCTTTGTCAGTTGTGGGACATAAATATGGATTCTGGGCCAGTGTCAACATTCCAGGTTCACGAATATTTAAGACCAAAGGTAACTACTACCACTTTGTACAAACTTTTTTTAATATAAGAACTGTCCTAATTAAGCGCAAAAATCGATGACATTCAGCTATGTGATTTATATGAGAATGACTCCATCTTTGATAAATTCGAATGTTGCTTGAGCGGCGATGGAATGCGAGTAGCTACAGGATCCTACAGGTAGGTGTAACTGCTTGATTATGTATGCTATTTGTTGCTTCCCTTCTCCCTTCCTTTATTGGGTCTCGGTGTACTCCTCCTGTAACTAAATTTCTTTTGATTTCTTTCAGCAACCTGTTCCGTGTTTTTGGCCGTGGGGTGGGAAACACTGAAGCAACAACTCTGGAAGCAAATAAGAATCCTATGAGGTATTTGTGCATTCAATGCTGCACTGTGAGGATGTATTACCCCCGTCCCAAAAAAAATCCATTTCAAAACTTTGACCAACTATATATTTATATTGGAAATTATTTATAATATAAAATTTATATGAAAATGTTCTTTGTTAAAATTACTTTCATAAAAGTATAAAATTTATAACTTTCATAATATTATATTAATCAAAATCATGGTCCAGATTTCATGAAATAACAAAGGTTTTTGGGACAGAGGTAGTATCAGACAGTTTTTACATTGCTGCACTCTGACACCTTTTGCTTTACACATCCAGAAGACAAGTCCAGGCCCCTTCAAGGCCTGCCAGATCTATAAGCAGTAGTATAACTCGCGTTGTCAGGCGAGGTCTGTTTTCTAATTTAAACAAACATTGAATGTTTGCTTCAGATTGTACACACACACACACACACACACACACACACACAGAGAGAGAGAGAGAGAGAGAGAGAGAGAGCAGTTCTGACTGGAACTGCCTTTCAGAATCCGCCGTTTGAGGTGGTTTCCGGTGGAATTTTTTGATGAAATTTTGTGAGAATGTTCTTCATGAAGTGTAGATTGTATCCCCAAAATTTCAGCTTAAAATTCAATTAGGAAGTAGTTAATAAGTGCTTTTAATTTGAAAAATCAGAATCATTATGCAGCATTGCATTGATCTTGAGGTTAAAAAACAGAAAAGCAATAAAAAATGTGGTGTCAGAATTGTACGCAAGTGCAATTTCTGTTTCCACTTACAAAGTAAAATTGCTGATGCTAAATGAGTAAATGTGTAGCTGCTCACTACTGAAGGTGCGAAGTTTTGTAGTGTGCATATTCACATTTCGACTACTTTTTATTTGAACTGTTCTCTTTACATACAACAACACACATCTGAAGTAAGAGATTTGAACTCTATTTCCTAGCTATCCAATCAAGAATCAACTCGGTATAAGTTGCACAACCATTCATATGGGAAGACCAGTATCTTGAATTCTGTTCAAAACTTCATATGGGAAGCAACTTTCATGGCTTTCATATGAATGGAAGTTGCTTCAAACTACAAATTGCCATTTCCTTTAGACAGTGTTGATTTTTGGATGGGTAAAAGATAAGAGTTCCTATCTCTTATTTTAGATCAATCATGTTTTATGTGTGTGTAAATAATTGCATAGACAATCTGATGCTTTACGGTTATTACAGGAGGATCAGAAAGCCCAGATGCAAATGGAAATTCATTTGATTTCTCAACAAAACTTCTTCATCTTGCTTGGCATCCAACTGAAAACTCGATCGCGTGTGCTGCTGCAAACAGCCTGTACATGTATTATGCATCATCATCATAATAATTAATATGAACAATAATAGTAATAAAATCACACAGGGATAGAAAAGCACAATCTCTGGGTGCAATTTGTGAAAGAGGCTGTCTTAGCATTTGTCTCACTTTTCACTGCAAAATTGCCTCGCTAATGTGGGGTCCACACAATGTAAGTTCAATGGCAACAAGGGTTCGGAAGCAGCAGAAAAAATCTTCAATGGTTAAGAACCACTGGTCTCTGCCCCATCCTCTTTTGCCTCTTTTCCCTATCTGTGTCTGCCATTTGTTAAGGAAGAGGTTTTACACATCTGTGATGGTTGTGATGTGGGGAGAGTCAGGAAAAAGAGTCGCTTGCTGCTGCTAACTTTTCTCAGGCATCAAGGCTCTCAACTTCTTTGCGATAGATTGATTTTAGCCTCCTGTAGGATTATTAATTTAAATGTGACATTGCTATAAATTACCAACTAAAATATTTGTTTTTTAAACATTTGTGCACAAAAGAAAAATTTAAGCGCGCAGGATATTACTAGTTCATTACCGGCTCTCGGGCCCTACTTTAACTTGGTCATCAGGAAAATTATGTTATTAGTTAAAACTTTTCTGTTTATGTTTGGTCTAATGAATTATGTTGACAAATATAACATACATTATTAAGAATAATAAAGTTGCTTAAATACAAACCCTTGCTTTTCATTTAAGGATATTTTCAACATTAATGATAATAAGAATAATAAAATGCTTGCAGAGCAAAAATGTACTACAAAAATTTGATTTAACTGGCAAAGAAGCGTAATTAAGTAAATGTATGAGTAGTATATCGAGTAATTATCTAAGTAGCTTATATATACAATTATACAAATAATGCCAAAGTAGACATAGTATAGAATTGGCAGTTTGGCACCATGCCACCAATAAGACCAAAATACCAAATCAAATTGAGTTTGACTTGACATTGGGTCGTTGATTGGGCTAGATTTTACTCGAGTTTTATTTATTGCATTGGAGACATTAAGGGGATGTTTAGAACTTTTTATTCTTTTTTAAAATTAGAAGCAAAATCAGGATCATTTTTCTAGAATCTGGTCTCTTTCAATTTCTACAAAGTTGCCTCTAGGAGTAATTTGAAGCACTCAGAAATATTTTCACTTTCAGCCAAATACTTGAATATCTGCTTCGGCCTCCTACATAAGCAGAAGTAGCTTTAAGAAACAAATCCAAACACCTAAAACATTTTGAATCAGACTAGACCAAATAGTGTATAAGAATATGACAACAAACTTTTTTGCTAGAACGTATGGACTATGGATATTGTGAACTGCTCAATACTGAGCGTCTGAGCTAGTGATATAATAATTATACTTATAATAATAGTTATAGTTATAATTGTAATTATAATTGTTTTTTTATTGTAATTATAATTGTAATAAATTATAATTATATATTTTTACTGAGTTCACTAATCAATTATAGTGTTTGGGTGAAATTCATAAGAATAATCCTTACATTTAGTCATTCTACAATAATAATTCTTAGTTTCTTACCGAAATTGTTCAAAAAATAATCTGAACAAACATGGTGTTCATCTGTATTATGGTTGGACTCGGGCCGGGTCGGGCCCGGGCCCGGGCCGGCTGTTCTATATAGCTGGACCCGGGACAGGCCCGGCCTCGGGTTTGGTTATTTTTTTTGCCTAGCTACCCATCCCTGACCCCCCCTCACCCCCACCCCCCAAACCCTCCAAACCTCTCCTAAACATCAAGCCCAACCCGGTGGAGCCCAAATAAATGAAAAAGCAAAAAAAAAAATAAATTTGGCCCGAACCGGGCCGGGCCTTGTTATGGGTGACCCGAGCCCGGACCGGAAACCCACCGGGTCGGGCCTACCCGGACTGGTCACTGACCGGGCCACCGGTTCGGACCGGGCCGGAACAGTACCGGTCCCGGGCCGGTTCCGGGTCGGGCCACCCGGCCCGAGTCCAACCCTAATCTGTATAAAATGTGGTGAATTTAAATCAATATCTGTTTATTACTCGGTTACTCCCAATCTTTATTCACACATTCCTGTACCGCCACCTGCGGTCATCGGAAAAGAATGTAAAGTTGAAAAAACAATGTCTTCGTGATGGCAATTTTGAAAAGAAAGCTCGATAATTTCAAAGAGTATAATTGTATAAATATCATCTTCATGGCATTTTTATAGAAAATATGACATTTTTCTGCCCATTGGAGCCGGTGGTGCTGGGAGGTGGAGGATGCGGTGGTAGTGGCCTAAATATGTTTTAATATTTTTGTAGGTGTTTGATTTAAATGTTCTTAGACTTTTTAAAAAAATCCTTTTTTATTTTACTTTACATTTTCCCGATTTCATTATTGATTTATTATTATTTTTATGAGTTTTATGTTTTTATTGTAAATTTTACCAAAAAATGTTTTTATTATAAATAAAACAATGATTTTTTTTTATTAATAAATAAATCTATAGAAATTATATTCCTATTGTTGCATTTAGGGCTTACTTTTAGTCTCACTTAGGGTTAATAGCCATTATTTGTAGTCTAAAACTAACAAATTCAGATAAATTAGTAAAATAAAATCAATCCTTCCCTCTTTTTACAATGGAAAAATCAATTGAAATCAATCGAAGATGCTTGCCTGAATTAATGTCGTCATCAACTTCTCTAATGTGATGCGAATCAGAATGTAAGCCCTTCTTCAATTCATAAATTTCCAATGAACCGCTCACATTGGTTAATTTGTAGATTTCTGCTCATAATGCTCTAATAATTGAGTTAAAGACGATCACAACAATACTAAATTATGAAAAGTCTGTTTGGAGGCTTAATTAGACATGATCTCTTTAAAAGAAAAAAAGAGTTTGAATATGAGTTGAGTTGTCTGTGTAATTGATTCCATTATTTAATCCAGATGATGTCTTGATTACATGTTTCGTATGAGATTTGTATTTGTTAGAAGGGAGATTTCCCAAAAATATGAGTAAATGGAGTTTGAAATTCCAAAATAGGACTACTGTGTTTTTATTTTAGAAATGGGACTAACATGACATTATCTAGTGTCATCATGTAGGAGTAACGGCCAAATAGTGACAATACAGTGCATTTAACATGACATTATTTATTATAATTAATGACAATATTTTTCAATCATGGTAGTATTTTTCATAAATGAGAATAACAACTCCTATTTCGGGAAGAAAAACATACTAGTCCTATTTTGGAAGTAACAACTCATACATGACAGTTGTATACTCCCTCCGATTCGAAAAGAAGTTCCACCTTTCCTTTTCGGGCAGATTCAAAATTAAGTTTCACTTTCAAACATTTCCTTATTTGGCAAATTATCTACATCAAAATAGTGTAAAACAATGCCAAACAGTGTTCAAACAGTGCCAAAACAGTGCACTCCACAGTAAAGTCAAATTTATTTTCTTAATATGTGTGAAGTCAAATGTGGAACTTATTTCAGAAACGGAGGGAGTATATATTGCAGGAGACCGTTGTTACCCATCAAAAAAGGTTAGAGATTAGTTGTGTGTATCTCAAGAAAACCCATCATTAAAAAAGGGAAAAATACATAAATATTATCTAGTACTCCCTCCGCCCCGTTGGAATTTTCCCGGTTTGACCTGCACACATATTAAGGAAATAAACTTACCAGGGGGTAAATTTTGCTGTTTTGACACTGTTTCGACACTGTTTGGCACTGTTTCGACACTGTTTGACACTGTTTTTGCACTGTTTGACCCTATTTTGTTGTAGGATAACTTTCCATTTAAGGAAATGAGAACTTTTCAGCGGGACATCCAAAAAAGGAAAGCGAGAATATTTCAACGGGACGGAGGGAGTACTAAACATACCAAATTTGATAAATCTACTTAATATTGTCTCATTTTACTTTTTTGAAAAATCTCACTAATATTGTCTCATACCAAATTTGATAAAGTTTGTGTGACTTTCCATCATTCTTACTCCATTCTTACTTTATCAATTATTCATCCACATAATTATTTTTTTAGAAACTCTGTCACTTCTTTCGTCCCAAATAGTAGTATGTGTTTATTATTAATATATGATGACTATATATATGTATATTTGAGTGTTCTAATGGCTCTAATTATCATCTAAGACACGAGACATATGTGTGGTTTACAAAGTCACAATTCATAAATGATAGTAACTCACAAGAGAAATACATGGTATCATACATTATTTTAGAAAAAAATCAGTAGTCATTATTCGTAGTATGTTTTAGTAATATTGGAGATGATTCTCTCATTCAAAAATTCTTTACATGCACAAATAATCTCTACGTATACGCATTATTATAATAAATTCTTTTCTGTGACAAATATTTTTTAGCAGTGACCAAAACGTATTTTAGAATGATTGAGAAGCAAGTTCTTTTTTATGTAATTCAAAATTACATTTAATTTAGAACTGATCCCCTAAACTTTTTATTTTAAATAAACTGATCCCCTAAACTTTAAAAATATGAAATACGAATCTTGTTTTTGAAATTGGAGTTGAGTTAGGGGCATGCTCCCTTACCTAGCTCCTCCCTTTATAGAGTCCTTCGACTATTATGTTAATAACACTTTTAATACTTCCTCCGTCTCTAAATAAAAGCATCTGTTTCCTTTTTGAGCCGTTCCTAAATAAAAGTTCTCTTTCCTTTTTAGGCAAACAAAACAGTGCAAAACAGTGCCAAACAGTGCCAAACAGTGTCCAAATAGTGCCAAACAATACCAATCCATCCCACTTTCTTAAAATGTGTGGAAAACGAATGGATACTTTTATATAAGGACGGAGGGAGTACTTAATTTTTATTTTCTTATTAGAAATACTTTTGATCCTTGACTTCAAAATTCACCATTTTTTAATTTCGTGTGTATTATTAAATTGACATTTTTAGTTCATACACTAAAATTTTGCCATAAGGAGTAGAAGATTAAGAGTGTTACCACGATAATAGTTGAAATATCAAATATGACACTTTTATGAAAATGAAATGATTAAATATAGAAATCTCAAAAGCGGGTATTAAAATATCTTTGATACAATAATTGAATGATTAAGAGCCCGTTTGGTGACCCTTTTTCGGCTTATCAGCCAGCTTTATCACCAAACACGTAACTTTTGATTTCGCGCGCTGAAGTTTGTAATAATCAGAAAAAGTAAGGTTGGAGTTACTTTTCTGGCTATTTTGGCTGAAGTTACTGTAGAGTATCATTTTAGCTATTTTTTCATATAATTTTTTATTTAATTTATTAATAACAAATATTTTAAATATAATTTTTTCATGAATCAACAGAATCAGCCAATACGGCCACTTCAGTCAGAACTTCATAAATTTCAGCAGAATCAGCCAATTCAGCCAATTTCAATGTTATAAAACGGGCTCTAAAAGAAAAAAATTCAAGATTGAGTATCAAAAGTGTCATTGATAAAATAATTATACCGCCGCCTGGGCATTCACAAAGCAGCTAAAATAGCGTGTACTGTGCTAAATGAGGTATATTTATTTATTTATTTATGCATCTTTCACTTTTCTGATAATTAGTTTACTGTATTAATTATGAATAGTTTTTTTTACCCTAGGGCGGTTGGGAGACCTCACTTGGGGGCTATTGGACCCTTTTCCCAAATTCTGAACTTCACCAATTAATCATTTATAACTTTTCATTACTCATTCAAATATAAAGAAAGTTGGCTTACATACACTTTTATTTGTGCAAATATGACACACAAGCGTTAGGGCTAGGGCTATAAGGAGTTAGGGCTAGTCAGGCACAAGCCTAACGCCTAGCGCCTAAACGATTAGGCGGACGCCTTGGTGAGGATTAGTTAGAGACGAAAAAATTATAGTTTTGTCAATATTTTTGCATAAATATGATTAGTAATGTTGTGTTTATGGTGCATAAAAAACACACACAAACATACACATTAAATTTGACAACTCTATCATATGAATGATAGAGTTGTCACATTTAATAATATATTATACCTACTCATTTAACTTTATTATGTAATAAATATTACTTGGTATTACATAATTAATAATAATAATAATGTACACTTCAGATTATACATAAACATGTATAATTTTTATCTTAATCTACAACTAGTAGTTTTCTTCGTATGTTTTGTTAAAGTTTTTTTTGAAGAGATGTGTTGTTAAAGTTAAAAGTACATACGGAGTATATATCTTAGAATACTAAAATAAAAAACAAAATAAAATGTTCGACGAATCTAGACACCTTAGTAGACCGATTAAGCGTTTTGTGCAGACAACTAGGCGTCCGGCCACCGCCTAGCACCTAGGCGAGGACTAGTCGGCAGCCTAGAGCGATTTTTAGAACACTAAATTAACCTTTTTTATTTCTCATCCTTATAATATCCAGTATTTTGTTTTTACTCTATCTCTAACTCCGAGATTGTTCTAGTTACAAACAAAGTTATTGTTAGTTACGAGTACATAATACTACTAGAATCTTTTATATTTATCCTTTTAAATAATTGAAATATTAAAAGCCGAAAGTTGTTTGCCTAATCATTTGAAGTCAGCATAATAATACAATTAAATAC
The DNA here is from genome assembly GCA_945859875.1 of Cuscuta europaea. NCBI lineage: Eukaryota > Viridiplantae > Streptophyta > Magnoliopsida > Solanales > Convolvulaceae > Cuscuta > Cuscuta europaea. The sequence goes on from CAMAPE010000019.1 coordinate 40,052,436, forward strand.
TCCCTTCAAGTCTCCCAATTAAGTTACAGGATGAATTTCACACATATTAAGGAAATAAATTTACTGGAGGGTAAATTTTACTGTTTTGACACTGTTTGGCACTGTTTTGCACGATTTGGACACTGTTTTGCACGATTTGACATTATTTTGATGTAGATAATTTGTCAAATAAGGAAAGTAAGGAAATGTGAACTTAATTTAGGAATTGTGCAAAAAGAAAAGTGATGACTTAATTTTGGGATGGAGGGAGTATGATATTATCAATAATATAACGTACTATCTTGAGGGTCAAATCCAATGAAAACGAGAACAGTTAATGAATGCAAATTAAATGGGATATGAGGTACAAATGGGGAGAAATATAGGAACACATTAAAGATTTTTGTTACATCAATCCGTCCACTTGTTTGTGTTTTAAACGTGGCAATCACTTATTTTGGAGTAAATACAAAACATTTCCTCAATGCAAAAGATGTAGCCTAGTTCATGTGCCCTCACACTCCCACTCAAGGTATGATCTCAAATAATTTTTAGTGTGATGATTTACAACTTGATATGCACAAGGAGCCACAACATTTTAAAAAACCGGAGACTACCTATGTCGGGGATTGAACCTAAAATCAACTTCAATCCAACAATCTCACACAGTCACCGTTAAGCTAACCGTGCAAGTCAAATCAAAACATTTCTTATAAATTGCATGCATCAGAAAACTTTTGGTTCAAATATAGAGAAAAACCGGACCAATTTCAAGTTCATTCTGGTTCTTGAACTGGCCGATCATAGCCTCATTGGAGAGGGGGGAAATGGGACCTCACTCGGGGTAGGCCGGTAAGAGCCTAGCTCTGGTCAATCGGTCTTTCTCGGGCAGGGTCTGGGGCCATCTAGTTTTACTTTCTTGCCTTAATCAGACTAACACATTAACTCTTTTTTCCACTAGACCTGCAATAATCCAAAAAATTTCTCACTCACTGATCAAAAATAGAATAGTTCCCTCAAAATTGAGCATGATTACATTAAACATGCGAAAGCTCCGAAGTAATAATCGATATTAGAAGCCTCAATACTTCCAAACGTATTAAAACTAGGCACCAAATGACTAACACAAACACGCAACATAAAAAAAGCTGGAGGATTTGTCAAACAAAATAAATAAAAGGGCTTGGATTAAAAAAAAAAAACAAATCCCATGGCTGTTGTTCACTCCATGTCTGTGGTTCAGGAGGGAGATGAGCCAATGGGACCGCCAATTCAAGCACCCTTCATTTTTTGTGAGCCATATGCCATTCACATGTCTTCTCCAAATAATCCTTGTGCATTGTTTTTGCTTTCATCATCTCTTTTGTGTAATTTTCTTCTTTGATTTCTCTTGTCAAACAAATCAGAGTTACATTACAAGTTCTAAAATCAAGTGTTAAAGATCAAAATTGTTTGGAAATGTGATTCGTAAATTATATTATTAGTGCAGATCAGGACATTCACATATAATTTGGTTTAATTTATCATTTCCTAAATATATACATACAAGAATGATGAAATAGAGAATCATGTTTAGCACTTGACTTTAATAAATAAAGAATGATAATAAAAAGAGAGTGAGAATATTGAATTGCATTGATACGAAAGCGAGATATATTAAAACAATTTTTGTTCATGAAATATGATTCCCATAAGAAGTCATATAGGGTATTGCGCCGTCATCATTCATTTTTTAGTGGGATCCTCAACTAAATAAATGAATGACGATAATAGTGCCACAATTCCCCAAATGACTCCATAAAGCGGTCATATGGGGTTCCATAAATGTACTTTATTATAACTCCTTACTATCTTTAATGCATAAATGAAAGAGAAGTTAACTATTGGGAAATAGTTTTCTTTTATGTATATAGGAGTTTCTCGTACATCCCTTAATGAAGGTATTTAATGGTTAATAAAATTCTATCTACATTATTTTGTTACATTTTAGGGGTTATGTCATAAATATTACATCCTCGTCCCCCTAATATTGAAACGGTAGGGAGTGATGTTGTTTTTAAAAAAGTAGAATTATGTGATTGATAATGAGTTGATAAAGTGGGATTAAAGTAAGAATGAATTAGAGCTACACAAATGTTACCAAATATGGTATAGGACAATAATATGGGGTGTCCAAAAATGAAAAAGCGAGACAATTATATGGAGGTGGGCTTGTACTAAAAAACTAGCTCTGGACAAAAGAGAGACATTTTTCAAAATTTTCTAAAAAACTGACTAAAACGAGTGGGAGGACCATTATACCTCTCACTTTAATCTAGTGACTAATGATATAGTGACGTGACCGCTCGTCCAATAACCAACGTCCGTCCATCCAGTGATCAACACCCGCCCATCCGTTAACCAAAGATCGCCCGACCAGTGACAATGACCTATTTGGCAATGACAATTACCTATCATCACTGCCTCCGCCCAGTGACCACTGTCCACCCTCTAGTGACCCACATCAACCCGTCTAGTAACCAACGGTTGCCCGACCATTGACAATGACCTATTTGGTAGTGACAATTACCCAACAGCCCTCACCAGTGACCACCCTCACCGACGGCGACCAGCAAACCCACTTGTCCACCCCAGCCCCGCCCCTACCCCACCAGTCAACCTCATCCACGCCCCACCAAACAACCCCAGATCCGCCCCTGCCCCACCAATCCACACCAACCCCTCCCATGTAAGAGTAGACTCATCATTGCCCTTTGCCTCATTGGCGGAGCGTCGCCTGACATCACCTAGAAGCCCTAGCTACGATTACGTCACAACTTTGAACAGTCATCGTCGTCGCCTTCTTCCTCGATTGCTCAGGCGGAAGAGAAGAATAGACGAACGAACCTTACCTAGGTGACATCGACGATGATGGAGATGATGACCTAGATTAGAGGTGATGACGAATCGAGACAGTGGTGTCGGTTCGGGGTAGCGACGGTGGAGACTGCTCGGGGTGATGACGACTCCGGTGGCAAGGACTTAGGTGGCAACGATGTCTGTAGCGGCTCCGAGCAGCGAATGTGGCGACAACTCTGGTGGAGAGAGGCACATCAAAGAGAAGACGATGAGAGAGGTGCTGAAGAGATGTGCACAACACGTACGAGATGGGCGGATAGGGTTAGGGTGGAATGAGGCTATCTTTTCCTTTGATCCAAAAGGTCTCCCACCCCAGGAGCCCTCACCCCGACAGGATGGTGAGGAGTAGACCTGCACAATTCCGGGCCGGCCCGCCCGGCCCGCCCATATAAATGGGCGGGTTTGGACACATGCTTTAGCCCACCGGGCCGAGCCCGGCCCGGCCCGTTTAAAATATGGGCGGGCTTGGGTTGTAATATAGGCCCGGTCGGGCCTAAAAGCCCGGCCCGTAAACATATTATATTATATATATTATTCTATATATAATTATACATTATATGACTATACGTATAAAACTTAAAATAGTTGGAAGTATAATTTCATTACCATGTCATTATTCACAAGTGTCATTATTTTCCATTATTTTCATTATCTCAATGTTTTTACTTGGTTTATAAATAATATTTGGTTTTCATTATTTGATATTTATTGGCATTTGGCAGAGCAGTCTGGGAGATCAATTACTTTCTGGTGAAATGAAGGAGTGTCGAGAAGTTCTTGGAATCTTGGGATACCAATTACTTTTTGTGTTCTACTATTTAAATTTGAACTGTAATGATATACATTTGTTAAGTCTTTTTGGAGATACTCTTGACTATTTCCGTTGCACATTGTGAATCTGTGATTGTGCTTTTAATTATGGAATATGAATGCTTATTTGGAATTTGGATGCTTTTTATTTTCCAGAATCGTTCTGTGTTTCACATTTAAACGTATTCTTGTGTTCAAAATGTGTTGTGAGTACATTAATTATTTAATTGCATTTAAAATGTTGTGATGTTATTTTATAAATATTTTCATTTTTTAACAAAGTTGACAAAAGGATATTTTCCGGGCCCAAAAGCCCGGTGGGCAGCCCGGCCCGCTCTCATGGGCGGGCTTGGACATATGAGGAGGCCCGTTTTACCGGGCCGGGCCGGGCCCGCCCACTACAAGTGGGCAGATTTTTTAGAATAAGCCCGGCCCGAGCCCGGCCCGAGCCCGTGTTTGTGCAGGTCTAGTGAGGAGGTTAGTCACGGTGACTCAGTCAGCAGAATGACAGTAGGCTCATACATCCGTGCGCACAAGAGGTCCAGCTTTATTTCAGGTTCTGTGACTTTCACCCGGTCGCTGCGGGGATTCGAACTTTGGTCCATTGATCCAAATCTCCCACCACTCGACCAACTGAGCTACCCATGCGGATTCAGGCTATCTTTTCCCTGTTTATATGAAGGGTAAATTTGCCATTTCAAGGCTAAACATGTCAGTTTTTGTCCAAACAGAACTATTGTCTCATTTTTGTCAATTCAAACGCTCATAGTAATATATGGTCATTCTTTCTACATTTTACTAGCAAGCAATTATTATTCGTTTAGACGGAATAGGGGTACAATTACTTTGGTAAACGAAGATTCTTTGTCATGTTGTGTTTAGTGAAATTAATGTTTGTATCTACCTCTATTTTTTTTCGGCTAAAAAGGATGCGCCCAACAGGAATAAACTTATTCAAAATAAAAAACAATGAAACATCTTTACTGAGAGCTCTGTCGCTCCCTCTGTGACCCTAACCCAACACATTGCTCTGATATTAGTAGCACTACCACCCCAGACAACAAACACCCACAAATAGATGTAAAGAAAAGATTTGGGATGTTGCTTAGGGATGTTGCTTAAGCTGTTAAGCATCATCGAGGGCAAGAGCACCAGGGAGCATATATATTCACTTTTATATAGGGGTGGGCGCAGTCCGGAACGGTCCGGTAACTTGGTAAAACCCGTAATGTATCCGTGAGGTTTTTAACGGTCCGGTACGGTTCGGTTCCAAGGATAGAACCGTTTTGTACCATGTCGTTTCGGAACGGTACAAAACGGTACGGTACAATGCCAAACACATGCTAATTTTTTTGAACAAATCTTGTAATTAGTAGATATCATCACACCAACCAACTGACATGACATGTTGAAATAAATACAAGAAATCACATGCCTAGTACTAAAATTCACAAATACACAAATAGTGCAACACAACTAAGAAAAGTATAGCAAACGATGACGCACGAGATAAATATCATTTTTAATTTACTAAGTTCATGTGAAAATATAAAAACGAATATCATCAAATTGTTTAATATAATAGAAATCTTCAACGTCTTCTTCGTTCTAGGTTAAATATTACTCCGTAGTTCTAATTTAATTTATAGTTGAACCTTGAAAGCTAAGATTTAAACCATATTAATCAAGTTGTAAACAATGCATAAACATGATACAACAAAAAGTCATGTACACTACATTACTAGAAATAAATAATCATTAATGATTTCTGAAATTTTAATATTGTTTCAATACATACCAAAATATAACATAAATTATCTAAGAGAAAAATAATAAAAATACTCCAAACTTTGATGGGGGTGTGAAGTAAACACCCCAAACTTGTGTATGTAATTTAAATACCCCAAACTTTATATAAAAAGTTATTTTCGCACCATTGTTATGTATTATTTCTTTCAAAAATGTAAATTTATGGGGTTGATTGCATAATTTAAAATAGCAAATTAAAAGTGTTGCAATTATATAGATTGAAGATAACATTATTTATTTGCAATGGAAGTTTGTAATGTTAATTGTGTCTTAATGAATTCTAAAATATTTTAAATTATGCAATTAACATCATAAATTTACTTTTTTGAAAGAAATAATACTTGACTTAGGTTTGGTGCGATGTAGACTGAAGTTTTAATAGTAAGGGTAATTTTGTCAAGCTATTACATTTTAGTCCTTAAAAAGTCCAAAAAAACATTGTAGTCTTAGTTTTGCATTTTTCTATTCTTTTAGTCCTATTTAGGGAATTTACTCTACTTTAAATCCGGGAAAAAACAATGCACTTCCTAGGGAGTCATGAATCATGATCAAGCCCAAATGAAATAGATTCACACTCTCTCCCTTTCATAATTATAGTCGCTATCCAACTTTTTAGATCAAACTTGTTAAACTTTGATCGCTTATTTCTCAAAATTATTACTACCTCCGTTCCACTAAGATTGAGACAAAAGAAGGTGGCACGATTATTAAGAAAAGTGGGTTTGTGTGGTTGATATTAAATTGATAAAGTAAGTGATGGAGTATATGGCCCGGGAACCCCCGGTCCACAGACTCCTACTACTCCAATAAAGGCCCAATAGGCCCAGGAAGCACAACAGGCCCAAATCACGGCGCCCAGAGTACCAAGCGGCCCACAGTGAGCGCTAGGAGTGCCTTCGGTCCCCTGGCCGAAGGCTCTGATTCTCACAGGAGGGTCAAAACAGGAAAACAAAGTTACTGGGAGAAAACGGCGAAAACCAGTAGCCCTCAGCACCTAGAGCCCTCGGCACTAAGGAGGTCCCCGTTACTCAGAGCCCTCGGCTAATCACCTACAGCCGAGGGCACCTTTTCCGACATAATATCCGCTCCACATGCGTATAGATCACCGTACCCAGTACGACGTCACATCCAACAGCCGCATTAAATGCGGCCACATGCGGTTGCCAGCGCCAACCAGTTGAGGCGACCCCTCGGCCAATGGGTGCTTGACACGTGTCCCTGTCTGGCATTTATTGCTGCTATAAATAGCACCCCATTTCCCCATTTGTAACCAAGACACAAGACGCAAAAAACGCTGAATACATTTCTAATATACTCTCTCCCTCTCTATTTACTTGTTCTGACTTCTCTCTAGTTATCCCCCGTAATAACCCCTTTGATAAGCTACCCCCGGGTAGACTATCCATCAGTAAGAATAAAGTAAAAATGATTTAGAGCCACACAAAATTTACCAAATTTGGTATGGGACAATGTTAGTGAGATTTCCCGAAAAGGTAAAATGGGACAATTTTAGCGGGACGGAGGGAGTAATATTATCCCCAAAAAATTATATAACGTGCTTCATTGTAATACGTATTAGGGAAAATGGAAACTAATAATTCAACCTTTTAGCGGTTTTCTTACAATAGTTCCACATTTTTATTATTCGGGAATAATCCAACTTTTGCACCCCATCTTCATTCAATGGTCCCTAACCGATTGATGATCTGCTATTTCAAGTTATTTTCTTATCTTTGTATGCAAAATAAAATCAATGGTTACCGGTGAGCGTAGCCCAACTAGTAGCGAGGGGGTGCCACAAGGGTTAGGTCCCGGGTTCGAATCCCGACAACTGCGATGAGAGGTGACTATGTTAAATGCTAGGACCTCTGCAAGTACCGGGGACGAAGTCCCACTCTCTATCTATCAAATTGAGATTATAGTCCAACTTACATCTTCTCAACGTACCGTCCGGTCGAGGTTGAGGTCTTAGAGATGGGACATCATCTTTTTTTAATAAAACGAATAGTTAATACGCAGTAGCATACAATACACTTTGGGTCTTCTTCACATTAAATTTGATTTGACAACACATTGCAGACTAATTTCCACCTATTGCAATTGATGACATGAAAAAGGAATTTCCATGTTTACCATGTTTACCACGCCACTTAAAGACAACTCACTTTGGTGACAAAAATCTGACACGTAGTACAATTACATTAAGGTAGATTCTATATTATTCATAACTTATCTCACATTAACTAATCAGAATGTTTTAGTTGAATATTTTAAATTAAAATTAAAAATTGATATAATTATTTTTTAAATGCGTATAAAAGTTGTCACCTTACTTAAATGTGCTTTAAATGACAACCAAAATTGTGAGCATGCTAAACCCTTTCACAACGCTTGACCCGAATCCATTTTGTGACCCGACACTTTGGGCGGGAAAGATTGTCTCTTGATTTTGTATATTAAAAGATATGTAATACTCCCTCCGTTTCTATTATATCTTTCATTTCACTTTGACACACAATTTAAGAAAAGTGCGTATTGTGTGGTGAAGAGGTGTGCATATAGGAGAGAGAAATGTGTAAGAAATGTTGTGAACCACAAATTTATTACCAAAAAGTTAAGTGAAAGTTGAAAGATATAATAGGAAACAAGGGAGTAATACAATAGTGATTTTATTTTTATTTCGCCCATTTGAAAAACCACATGAATCATACATATGGATCATTTCATTATTCATTTTTTCACAATGAATTTTAAAAGCAACAAAACGATGATGCCAAAAAGACACAAAATATGCGAATATTCTTTCATATTCCAGCTCTTTCCACAGATTACATCATTTGGATAGCAACGTAGACGGTTGAGCCGTAGATGTGCCCAAGTCGACGACGAAATCCAAAAGATAGTCTTAGTATGTATAATATAATGTGTACTTTAGCGATTGTTATGATTAATGAGTCACTACCCATTCATTCACAAAAAGAGATCAATGAGGTGCAACTCACCTCATAATCCTAATAATATTAATATAAATGGTTTTTTCTTTAAATAGTAGAGGTAAATAATGTGATAACACTTTTTTAGAAAAAGTAAAAAATGTCGTATTTTTAAAATGAAAACACATATATTAGGTACCATTTTTTCTTTTATAAATTGAAAAACCAACTTCTCAGATTAAAGGATGTTTGAATTTGTTTTTAAAAATAATTTGTACTCTCTTAGGAACATAGATAGATATTGAACTGTTTAAGTGAAACTAGATAAATACTTACAATTGCTCAAATTGCTTATAAAAGTAGTTTTTGAGAATTTGGGAGGTAATTAATCGCTGAAAAAGTGATTCTTGTTTTACTTTTACTTTTTTAAAAAATAGAAATAGAATCGATTTCAAGCATCCTAAGCTAAGAGCCCGTTTGCTAGCACGAAAATCGGTTGAATGGGTTGATTCTGCTGAAATTTATGGCGTTATGGTTGAAGTGGTTGTATTTGGTGATTCTGCTGATTTATAAAAAATTAAATTTAAAATATATTTTAGGCTAAAGGGTCAAATATGTCTCTCTATCATTCCTGATTGCTCAATTTGCCCTGAAACAAAAAAACTCCAATTGGCACCCTAAACTCGATAAAAAAATTCAAATTTCACCTTTTGAAGGTTTCATTCCGGTCACGAGCACGTTACCTGGTAGGGTGCGAACTGTGCATGTGACATGGTAACTTAAGTGGTCAAATAAGCCCCTGAACCTGACCGAATTGTTCAATTTACTCCCTCAACCCTAAAAAATGTCAAAATTTTGAAAACCAATTAAAACTAAAAAATATATAAATAAAACACATTTTAAAAATATGAAATATATTAATATGAAATATTTATTGTTTACGGTAAATTTAAAATAAAAAATAAAATAAAATAAAATAAAATCTTTAACTTTATTTCCATATTCTATAACTACTACGTATATTTCATATAAGAAATAGAGAATGTATTTTTAAGAACTATATTTAAATTTTTATTTTATATATTATCTCTAATGGTTTGTAATATAACACAAATTTTAGGTTTTTGGTTTGGTAATTTATACAAAGCATTATGTTTAAATTATCCAATTGTATTTTTTTATTTCAAATTTTTTAATTTATTTAAAAATATACTACAAATAAATATAAAATTTTTATGTGACTATTTTTCTCAAAGTTACTAATTACACTTTTTATATCTATTGTAATATAAAAATTACTCATATATAAGAATTACTCCCTCCGTCCCTAATAACTTTGTCAAGTTTGACCGACACGTAGACTAATAAAGTAAAAACTGTGTGATTGAGGTTTGTGAAGATGAGAGAGAATTAACTGGAACCACAAATTCTTTACTTAAAAGGGAAAGTGGCAAAGTTAGCGGGACATCCAAAAAAGGAAAGTTTGCAAAGTTATAAGGGACGAAGGGAGTAAAATATAAAAATAGTAACTACATATTTATATTATTTATTATAAATATTCATATTTTAATTCTTTATTTGAATTTACCAAAAAATGTAAATATTTCATATTTATATTTTATATTTTGACTTATTTTTTATTCTATTTTTTATGTTCTTTTTTCATTTTTCATTTCTATTTTTCTTAATTGTGACGTTTCTTAAGGGGTGAGGCGGTGAACTGAACGATTTAATCGAGTTAAGTGGCTTATTTGATCACATAAGTTGCCATGTCACATGCACGGTTGAAACACTACCAGGTGACGTGGCGGTGATCGGATTGTGACTTGCAAAAATTTAAATTTGAATCTTTTTATAGTGTTCAGCGTGCTAATTGGAGCTTTTTTAATATCGGGTGACAAATTGATCAATCCGGAAGGGTACAGTGGCCTATTTGACCATTTAGCCTATATTTCATAAATTTAATAATGGAAAAAGTATATAAAAATAGCTAAAATGGTCATCAACAGTAACTTTACTCAGTACAACCAGAAATGTAACGTCAACCTTACTTTTCTTAATATTACAAAATTCCGTGCGTGAAATCAAAAGTTACGTATTAAATTAAAAAGTTGGTTGATAAGGCTCTCGAAACGAAAAATGGAGTCCCTAAGCAGGCTCTAAAAGCATACATAGGCTAAAGTCAAAACTTTAACTATCCCACCGATGCTGGGAACGCTGGTGATGAGGTCATCCTTTTATGTTAAAATTCAGATTAATTCGGTTGGAAGACGGTGGTATTTCTGGAAGACAAGCCCCGGCCTGTTCATATTGAGCTTTATTTGGGATACACACTTATGTGTGCACACTTTTTACACATGTCTGTGCAAGTTTTTTTGTCTGTACAGACAAAACGTATTTGACAAAATACGTTTTGTCTGTACAGAAAAAAAGAAAACCTTACACGAACATGTGTAAAAAGTGTGTACCTTTGTTCGTTCATATTTGGAAGTCCTACATATACCCGCATCAATCTTGAGCTTCCTCTCCAATTCAACCAGCTCAAACCAATCAATTAGATAATAACAATACATCATTCTTGAAATTGTCTCTTACATCCTCCACCCATCTACATTCATACATAACCTTCCAGACAGATAGCTGAACTGGGCAGGGTAGATGGCTAGAATGGGGGCAAAAGTGATTGTTGTGTTTGATTTTGACAAGACCATAATCGAGGTGGACAGCGATAACTGGGTTGTGGATCGCCTGGATTTCACTCCTCTCTTCAACCACCTTCTTCCCACAATGCCTTGGAATTCTCTCATGGTCGGTCACTTTGGTTTCTTTCCCTCATGTTCTTCATCTCTTTCAACATTCTGTTTTTCTTCATTTTTGTCTCTCAAAAATGCAATTGTAGATAACATTTTAGAAAATTATATACATAGAGAATAACATAACAAAATATATTCATTTTTTATCATTTTATTCTTTTAATCGGATTACATAAATCTTACGTAGTATACGTAGAAATGGACAAAATCGGGCCGGTCCACCCAGCCCGTCCAGCCGCCCGCACAAATCTTTATATATATACTAATTTATTTATTTATTTGCATATACACATGTATATTTATATTTACTAATTTTTCTTTATACATATTTATAATTTATTATGTTTAAATTTAAATTTTTAGTTCTTAACAACTAGCCCACCAATATAATATCTATTTTTCTACTTAAAGATAATACTTTGTGCTTAAATTTTAAATTTTAGATATAGTTTCTCATTATTATTTTTGTGTAAGTATTTTTTTGTATGTGGTGAAAGACGTATAAACATTATAAGCGTATTAATTACTTTTAAATGTTGTAATATTATTTTTAAAGTATTTAAAAAATCATATAATTTTGAAAAAAATAAAGTTTTCCCGGGCCAGGTGGTCTGGTGGACTACCCGGCCCGCTCTTATGGGCGGGTATGAATATAGGGTTAGGCCCGTTTTTGCGGGCCGGGTCTATTTTTGTACAGGTCTACCTAGAGGAGAAAACACTGTTAATCCTATTTTAGAATTTTTTTCTATATCTAATTTTTATTTTAAACAATTTTCTATAAAATTTTAGATTATACGAGTATATATATATATATAGAGAGATGCTAGAAGCTAGGTGTCTGGGTTGAGGTTGAAAGGGTAATTGCCCCCATTGCCTTCACCGAGATACGCCCCCGCTCACGGCCCTGTTTGGTTGGAGAGTTTCGGAGGGGAGGAAAGGAAAATGGGGGATTTGTGTGTGTTTGGTTGAAGAAAATAGGGGGGAAGGGGAGGAAACATGTTGATAACCACAAACTATCTATCTCCTACGTGAATGAACAAAACGTTATAATATAAAAAGGTAAAAAACAAAAAGTTTTGAAAAATTAAAAATTTTAAAAATTAAAAAGTTTAAAAATTATAAATAAAAAAATTTAAAATATAAAAATAAAAAATAAAAAATTCCAAACTGAAAAATGAAAAATTATAAAATTAAAAAAGGAAAAAATCAAATAAAATAAAATTATGACTCATGACCATAGGAGTAATATTCACAATTGTTAGACATGTATCTATTTTTTTTAAGTAAGCTATTAAAGAAAAGTAAATTGCAAAAATATTTTCCTTAAACCTTTCCTCATATTTCCTCCAATCAAACATAAAATTTTATCAAAATCCTTTCTTCCCTTTCCCTTCCCTCCTTGACTCTCCCTTTCCCTCCCCTCCTTTGAATCAAACAAGGCCTAAGGGAATTTGAGGACCTTCGACCCTTAAAAACACGGCCGGATCAAGACCGAACCGTTTATGATCAAATTTGAATTTACCCGTTTAGGTGCGCGCTTTACTTAATTTTCTTTTCATATAGAACGTGAATTCACAACGGGTTTTCCTAAAAATTACTTGTACTTGACTAATCTAATTAGAGATTTTTTCAAAAAAAAACACTAATCTATCAGTATGTGCGGTAGAATGAGTTTTTACATATACTACATCCGTCCCATAAAATTTTTCCCACTTTGAGTTGGCACAGAGATTAAGAAAGTGCAGTAAAGTGAAAATGTATGGTTGTAGTTGTGTAAGAAAAATGTGAAATGAATGTGAACCACACAAATTGTCCAAAAATGATAAGGGAGAAGAATTTTTTGTAACGGTCCAAAAATGGTAAGGGAGAAGGAAGGAGGAATTCTTTACACAAAATTTTTAGGCATACAATAATGAGTTATGTTCAATTTGGGTTTGTAAGCCCGTAGTTACGTCCAATTTATAAGCCTATTACAAATGTGATGACACTCGTGTCAGTTTGAAAAAAGCATTCATGTGAATTACGTTCCCTACAAACCTTTTTTTAGGATATAGACGTTGAGTTTGGATTATCAAATCAAATCACATAATTTGAATCCAAATTTGTGGCAATTTAGATACAAATATGCACTTGTAAAAAAAATATGGGATTGACAGGAATTTTTGACAAGAATTTCCCAAAATTGACAAGTATTTTGGCAGGTTTATGCTAAATCCGTGCCAAAAATGATTTGACATGAGCTATTTGGCACGAAATTTTTGAAAAATATGTGTCAAATCTATGTCAATCCTATAATTTTTTTTGCAGGTTTTGCTACCTTTAATAATTGAGATATCAAAACAAGTCAATAACAGGTCAATAGCACTCAAATTAAGAACACGGTTCTTACTATTTTCAATGTACTAAGATCATCTCCAACAATCACTAAATGTTTCACCAAAATGGGGGATTTGCCATTTTTTGCTCCAACAGCTACACCAAATGCATCACCATTTCACTAAAATGAGGGAGAGATATTTTGTTTACGCCATATATGGCGCAAGGAAAAGCTTGCGCTATCTTCATTTTTTGATTTTTTGTTATTTCAAAAATGACCCGAAGTGTTGAACTATTATAGTATGGCCCATTTTGTTTAGCATGTTCGGATGTTCCTTCTATTTAGAACCCACGGTTGTGTACTATATAAAGGATCGGACCAACATATTTCTCTTTCATAATTTAATTGTTAAATTTAATAAAATTGGTTACAATAACAAATTTTATTTTTTTTATTTAAATTATAAAGTTGATAAATAAATACTGATTAATGAGTGAAATATGCGTAAATATTGATTATAGTAGTATTTTAGTTTGTACGTAGTATTTCTTATTTGTTAAATAATGAGTGAAATGCCAAAATAAATAATAAATGATGGGCTAATGTATAAATATATGATAATTAGATAATTAAATTTAATAATGGTAAAAAGTTAGTAAAATGAATAAAAAAGAATATTCCTTATTGATGATAAAAATGGTGTAAACTGTTGGAGATAAAGTATTGTATGATGTGATGTTTATACCATTTTAGTGATAAAAATGGTGTAAACTGTTGGAGATTGCCTAATAGCAGTCTTGGAGAAAAGATTTATATTGAAGACCAAATTTTAATTTTTTAACATGTTCTCTAATCTGTACGGATTATAAATACTTATACGTAGTACATATTTGTACACACTCCCTCAAAATTCTTCTCATGTTAGTTTGAATCGGAGTTTAAGAAAGTGGAAATGTATCGTTATGGTTGAGTAAGAAAAAAGCTAATGAATGTTAGTCACATAATAGTTTCCAAAAAGGAAAATAGTAAGAATTTTTTGAGACATCCCCAAAAGATAAATGAGAAGAATTTTCAAGGACAGAAGGAATGTACATGTATATAATGATTTTGTTGTGTTATTAGAGCCATTGACTATGTGTCTAGTTCAAATATTAGTGGGTGTGCCATAGTTATTTATGTGATTGTATATTTCCAAATACACACCGTTTTAATATAAACTTTTTACTATAAAATATAAGTAAAACTTTTTTTCTTTTAAAAGATCAAAGACCTGTCCGGCCTCTCTCTGTTTCTCCTTTTGATTGGGTAGGTTGCTCCTAGAGGTGAACAAAAAATTGAAAACCCGAAACGGTAAACCCATTGAAACCAAACGATCAGAGTCAAACCGAATGAAACTGAAACCGATCAAAACTGGTCCAACCCTTGGCCATTATGTTTATGGTTTGTTTTTTGTTTAAACACCGACTTAACCGACTGAAACGTGCTAAAAGTGACCAAAATTGAAACAAATCGACCGAAATTAACCGAATCTAAACCGACTGAAATCGACTTAAATAATGTTGTTCGATTCTCGGCTTCACCTTTTTCGAAAAACGACCTACAAGGCTACAAGAAGCTGAGCTCATGAAAACGAAAACCTACGAAACTCAAGTGACGAACACACCTAGTTGCTCTGACACATTAATGATATGATCGTTGTTGTAGGACAAAATGATGAACGAGTTGCACGCGAATGGGAAGACGGCTGAAGATGTCGAGGAAGTGCTCAAACGGGTTCCGGTTCATCCTCGCATTGTCCCCACCATTCAATCCCTTTCTGCTATAGGGTAAACCAAAAATATATCTTAATCCATTTTTCATCATTTCCTCCGTTTTGGTTTTTGAGCTGGTACACGAATTGAAGATATGAGATTGCTAACTGCATTTTAGGTGTGATTTGAGAATAGTAAGTGATGCAAACCTGTTCTTCATCGAGACAATCTTGAAACACCATGGGATAAGGGAGTGCTTCTCTGAGATAAAAACAAACCCAGGTTATGTGGACAAAGAAGGAAGGGTGAGGATCATCCCTTACCATGACTTTCACATTTCTTCTCATGGCTGCAATAATCTTTGTCCTCCTAACATGTGCAAGGTACTAATACTTGGTGTCACAAACATTTTAAAGCATGGTTTTATATTTTAAACTCCTTTGTTCTTATTTAGTTGCAGCAGAATAATTACTTCCACGTTTTAAAACATATTAGGCTAAAGGGTCAAATAGGTCTTCGAACTAACTTAAAAAGTGCAAATTACCTCTTATATAGAAGGCTCTGTCCGGACGTCGCCATTTGAGGCGGTTCCCGGTGGAATTTTTTAATGATTTTTTTTATCATCTTCTTCATTAAGTCTAGTTTACTCATACCAAATTTCAGCTAAATATTCTATCGGGAAGGCAGTCAAATGATTTTTTCAAAATAACTGCACAGTTAAACAGAAACTCAGACTCGGAAGGCAGTCAAATGATTTTTTCAAAATAACTGCGCAGTTAAACAGAAACTCAGACCGGGAAGTCTAGTTTAACCACATTTCAGAAAATCATTTGACTGTCTGCTTGATTGAATTTTTATCTGAAATTTGGTATGGGTAAACTAGACTTAATGAAGAAGATGCTCAAAAGAATTCATCAAAAAAATTCACCGGGAACCTCTCCAAATGATGACGGCCGGACAGCGTCTTCTATATAAGGATGATTTGCACTTTCTAAGTTAGTTCGAGGGTCTATTTGACCCTTTTTCCCAACATATTATGTTGAATGTACACATTTGATTGGCTCGTGTTGTTATTGAACCATTTTTTATATTTAAATCACCAATTTTTTTCATAAATATTTATACATTCGAGTTCAATAGATTCTTTAATTAATTTCTATACGGAATTTCATTAAAATATCATTAAAAAGAGGTAATTTTGTTATGAGCTAAACATAGTAGACTGAAACAAGGAGTTCAAGTACACACAAGCTCGAAGAGTAATCAATATGCAAGCTCTTCTTTTTCAAATGGTATGACTCTAGTGTTGGACCGGGTCCGATCGGCCTGGCCTGGGAACCGACCCGGCCCGCCGCTTTGTGGGCCCGGCCCGTTGAATTGGGACCGGTTCTGGGCCTAGGACCGGCCTTGCCCGGTGAACCGGGACCGGCCCAGGGACTTAGGGACCGGCCCGGTCGGACCGGGACCGGTTCGGGCCTTTTTTTTATTTTTGGTTTTTTCAATTTTTTTTGTTTTCTCTAGATGGGCTGGGTGTTTTGGGGGGGTTGGGGTGGGGGGGTCAGGGTTAATTAGAAAAGCAAAAAAAAAAAAGTAATAGGACCGGCTCTGCCCGGACCCGGTGGAAACCCGGGCCGGTTCCGGGCCTTCCCCCAACAATAAAAAGCCCGCCCAGGACCGGACCGGAGCCTGGCCCCGTCCGGCCCGGAACCGGTCCATGGTTATATGACTGCATAGAAGAGCTCTTATTTCAATTCAACTCCCCCCCCCCATACATATCTTCGATTAAATGAATAATTTTCATGTAATCTAATAAAAATTACCTAAAACCATAGCGACTCCCAGAAAATTGTACACATAATAAAATGAATAAAATAATTTAAAAACTTACACAAAAATAAGTCATTATTTCTGATAAATGATAATTGTATCTTGCTAAATAAAAAGTGTACAATCAAAAGTACTACTTCCCTCCCATAAAATTCTTCTCACTTTGACTTGGCACGGAGATTAAGAAAGTGGAATAAAGTGGAAATGTATGATTATGGTTGTGTAACAAAAAGGTGAAATGAACGTGAACCACACAAATTGTTCAAAAATGGTAAGTGAGAAGAATTTTTTGGGACGATCCAAAAAGAAAAGTGAGAAGAATTTAATGGGACGGAAGGAGTATATGTTTTTTTGGGGGCACAAAACATCATGACATAGTATATTCCCCATAATAAGAGCTTAGAAGGCAAACATAAAATTGTAATAGTAAAATCTTAAAACATTACCGTGACAACACAATTAAATGTATTATAATCACGGTTTAATTGTGAATAGGGTAAGATTATAGAAGGAGTTCAAGACTCATTGGCCAGTGAAGGTGAAAAAAGAATCATTTATCTAGGTGATGGGGTTGGTGATTTCTGCCCCAGCCTGAAGCTCAAAGAAGGAGACTTTGTGATGCCTAGGAAATTCTTTCCAGTCTGGAAATTGATAAATGAAAATAGGAAGCTCGTGAAAGCAGAGATCCATGAATGGACGGACGGGGAAGAGCTCGAGCTCGTCTTGCTTCGTTTGATCAACAAGATCTACATAGAAGAAGACAACCAATTGTTACCAGTTGAAACACTTGAGTTGCAGGCAATTCATATCCTGTCACATGATACCATTTCTAAAGCCATTCCTGTGCCCTTTTAGTGTTGCCATTGAGTAGCATGTTAAGAATGTTGTAAACTACTCCGTATATGACAAACGAAGTTTGTTGGTTTCAAAAAAGGTTGAATGGCTAGTAGTTTGTCCCAAAGTTGAAGATATGTTTTATGTAATATTGTACTTTCTAAGTAATTCCGTCGGTTACTGTTTTCCTCTTAATTATGTTCACTTTTAATTTCTATTTTTATATACTTTTTCTATCCTTTCAAAAAAGTTTATTTTGGACAGAAATCCTTTCAAAAGTTAAAAACTTAGATGCTTTTAAATGGTTTTGTTTCAAAATTCTGTAATATGTGTGCCTTCTCCAAAATGAAAACTAATTTAGAGTAGAGATGGTATAAAAATTTTGTCACATTTAAATTCCGTTTCATGTGATTTACTAGAGCTAGTAGTCTGGGTTTGAAGTATGTAAGTTTGAAACTTCGAATTACTAAAAACTAATTACTAGTATATCTGTATATGTTATTAACAACAACAATTATTATGTGCACCTTATGGGTAATTGTACACTGAAACCACCTCATAAAATGAGATGTATGTAGCGTACTTGTGGGGAAGATGGTTTGGGATCTAACCAAATAAATACTGATTAAAGACTGCATTAGACATGACAAATACCGATTCGATTTCAATAAACTAACAAGGTAACAGGATACGTACTTGCTTAGATGCTTATGATGAGAATAATTGGGGCCGAAGGATTTCCTTGGAAAATGTCCTCAAATCTCTATTGTACTGGTCACAAATCCAGAAAGGGCAGCTTTTGAAATGCTGTTATATTATTAAATTCCCAGCAGGCTTTCAACACAAAATATCACCAAACACGCAAAATGACAAAAAACATTCACAATCTTAATCCATAATGAACTCCAATAAATATGGGTTTTCAGCAGATGATGATTTTGTTCTATTTCAGACACTGAGACAAGTCGTGGCATACTTTACAAATTAAAACTCTACAGAAAATTACATTTCAGAATTCCATTTTCTCATTGATGTTTGCACCAGTTGATAATATAGACGCTACTATAGATTTCTTGACGACAACAATGACTATATACTATAGTCTGACCACTGACAAATAAAGGAAGTATGATCCATGGACTCCCCAGGAACATCTTCATGAACACTTGGCTGTTCTTTCCCACCCACTAGCCTAGCAGGACTTCCAACTGCAGTGGTCCGTGGTGGCACATCCATCAGCACCACTGACCCAGCACCAATTTTCGCTCCCTCACCAATCTTCACATTTCCCAATATCGTGGCCCCTGTCCCAATCAAGACCCCATCTCCGATCTTCGGATGTCTAACACCACCAGCCTTCCCGGTCCCACCCAATGTGACATGATGCAGCATTGACACATTGTTCCCTATGATTGCCGTCTCTCCGATCACCACTCCGGTTGCGTGGTCTAGAAATATCCCCTTCCCTATCTTAGCTGCAGGGTGTATATCCACCGAGAACACATCCGCTATCCTAGATTGCAGTGACAATGCTATTGGTTTCCTGTTCTGTAGCCATAGCTTATGTGCCAATCTATGAGCCTACATTTGGGGACAATAGAAAATAGATACGATCACACATCAATAATATGACCTGAAGGTCAAACTTATGGACATGCTCAAGTGAGCATATATGTGTGTAATATCCTTTAATTTTGTAATTAGAGTCAAGTTTCCCTTTACCCACCCAAAATCTATTGTGTGTATACCATCATACTTATCCAGACAATCATACAATTAACTTGAGAGTTCTAACCAATTAATTCGTCTATTACACAGAAGGGTCAAGCTGATAAGATGGTTACAATGAGTCAATGACTTGGTCCAAAAGGTGGAATCTCCCACCCCAGGAGCCCCCCATACCCCGACCCGACAGGATTTTTGGGAGGATGTTAATCACGATGACTCAGTCGGCCCAATGATGGTAGGCCTTTTTCCCGTGCGCACCAGAGGCCCAGCCTTATTTCAGGTTCTGTGACCTCCACACGGCCGCTGCGGGTTTCGAACCTTGGTCACTTGGTCCAAATTTCCCATCACTGAACCAACTGAGCTACCCGTGCGGGTACAATGAGTCAATGAATGAATATGCAGAGAAATGAAAAAAGTAATACAGTATAGTAAATAATTGAAATGACATCAAGTAGAGAAAATTGTGTATACTGTGTATAACTGTAAATAGCAATCTTTATGGCTAAAATCTTGATTACTTTTTAATTAAAAATTCAAAATCAAGTAATACCGTTACTTCCTTCCTGCAAATTGATTTTTAGTTCATTTTAGAGGAGCTTTGTTTCTGCTATTGATAGGTAGGAAATGGAAAATTTACAAAATGAATATCGTACTTCGATGGAAACATTAACCTAGTTTCCTGTCAAGCTTAACTGTCTAAGTATACACTAAGAACTAGTTCCGCTTGTAAAGTCTCCACAACACTGGCACTTCCACTTCGATCCTTTGATTTTAATAATGGGAAAAGTTACATTTTTACAGTATTTAAGTGAGAAAAGCATAACTTAAGAAAGAGTACCACCACAAGCTCTGCAAAGCAAAACAGGCCAGCTTTACTAAACCAGTAACCGCAAACTTGAAATAAGAGTTGATTGAAAGAGCACCGAGGCCAAATCTTTTTAACAAAAACTTTCTTTTCTACTAACCTTTAAAATTTATGAGGTGCGTTTATAGTTTATATTGGTTCATACGTAGCCCTGTAGGAAGCATAAAACCAGAAAGCAATTCACGTATCCCCACATTGAGAAACTAGGAAATGGCCTGGGAAAATATAAAACAAAACTAGAAAGTAGGAAAATGTTAACCTGGATGGCTAGGAAGCCCTTGTAATTCAAAAGGCAGTGAGCGAAGGAAATGCAAGCAGCATCGCGGAAACGGGCGGCGCATAAGTCAGCGACGGTGGCAGCCCGGAGGGATGGATCGGTAGAGAACGTGTTGAGGAAGAGGTCGTAGAGGAGCGTGGAGAGAAGGGTGGATGAGCAGAGCTTGTTTCCGAGGTGGAAGGAGAGGGAACGAAACAAGGAGGAATGAGAAATGATGGTGGAATAAAGGTAGCTGGCGAGCGCCGGCTCCGATTCAGCGTCACGCTTCGCCTCGTCTTTGATCTGAGACCACACCGCCGCCTCGGCGTCAGCTCCTCCGCCGTTGCTGCATATCGCGAGGTGTTGGACCCGCGCGTTGATTTCCTGGACTGGCATCGCGACTTACCGAGTTTTGGCTTTCCTGATCGGTGACCAATTGTTAAGGGTGTGCGGAACTTATTCAGATTCTGTTTTAGGCGAGAACTAGAATCATACTCGTAATTTCTTCTGTACTAAAAGTGAGGGCCCCTCTACTAACAAGGATAATTTTCGGTTTTTCAGAAAACTGAAAAATTAGAAAATTGAAAACAGGAAACGTGTTTAACGAGGAAAATTGCTGGAAAATTGAGGAAAAGAGAAAAACGCGTTTAACAAACCGTTTTACAAAACGAAAAAAATGAGACATATCTCTCTTTTCCTTAATGATTTGGAGAAGTGATTTTTACTAGTTTTTCAAATTTGGAAAACGTAGATGCTACATGTCGCTGCAATGAATTTGCATACTTACACCTAGTGGTGGGTCCGGTCCCGCTACGATGTCGATTCCAACTCAACCTATCCCAACTCCCTACCCTACCTCTACCGCCATCATATCCCAACTCCCTACCCTACCTCTACCTTACCCCAACCCCAACCCTACTCACTACCCCCCACCCTTACCCCTAACCACCACCCTAACCCACCCACTACCCCACCCAACCTCGTACCCCTAGACCTTTCCACCCACCCCCGACCATACCCCTTACCCCACCCCCACCCCATACCTTCCTTCCCTACCCCGACCCCTACGAGTAGGTATGAGTGGGTATTTAGGGTTTTAGGGGAGTATGGGTAGAGTGTAAGATCGTGGCCTGGTAAGGGTAAGTGTATGGGTCAAGGGTGTGGAATTGGATGTAGGGTGTAGGGTGGGGGTACGAGGTATAGGGGCAGGGTGGGGGTTAGGAGTACGGGTACACGTACGAGGTGATCGACCCCACATATTATATTATACGAAGTATATTTGTGTTCATGAATGTTTGTGTGTCTATATATGTATAGGGTTATTTTGGACATTTTTAATGTTAAACGGTGTTTTAAACCTTTTGAAGTAAACATTGCTTATTTTATGCGCCGCTTATTAACACGAGTTTTAATAAGCACCATTTAGTAACTCGTGAAGTAAACGTTTCAGTCTTCTGGATGATCACAGAACTGGGTGAAAAAATTGATGAACATGTTTTTAGATTTGAAAATGGAAACTAGAAAATAGAAACAGAAAACTGGACATAGAAAAACTGAAAAATAAAAACAGAAAATTGGAGAATGAAAAACAGAAGTATAAAACAGGGAAATATGTATGTTGGTAAACAGGCCCTGATTTTGTCTGGAGTGTTTGGTATTGATTCTGATGCACTCCCTCCGTCCCTTAAAACTTTGTCAAGTTGACCGACACGGGGATTAATAAAGTAAAAATTATGTGATAGGGGTTTGTGAAGAGGAGAGAGAATTGATTGTAGCCATAAATTCTTTACTTAAAATGGAGAGTGACAAAGTTCGTGGGACATCCAAAAAAGAAAGTTGACAAAGTTTTAAGGGACGAAGGTAGAATGTAATAGAGAATCAATTTAGAGTGTTTGGATAACTTGCTTTTAAAAACCGCTTTTGATGTAAATTTACCAAAAGGGTGAAACACCAAAGACACAATGATGGAATAAAGGTATTAATTGATATACATAAAGGATAATAAAAAAAACACAACTCCAGAATAAAGAGAAGAGAAGAGCTCACTGGTTTACCTGGGTTGTGGAACGGAGAAGAGAAGAGCCACATGCCGGAAATCGGCGGGGAAGAAGCTCTTGCACAGCGCATGTGGGAAGAGCTCTGGCCTGTCCTAAGATGCAAAGAAAACAAATGCCCTAGTTCAACGTGGTGTGCATCGTATATTGAGGGGGGAGGTTCCGGAATAAAATTAGAAGAATCAGAAACTGTTTTGGAGAATCTGCTACCACCCAGATTCTAAAAATCTGATTTTCAGCCATTTAAAATCACTTTTATAACCAAATCCAAACACCTTCAAAACTGATTCTGCTTCAAAGTGCTCCTTGGGACAACAGAATCAGTTTCTAAAAACGATTCCAAACACCCCCTTATACGGAGTATTTGGATCTTACTTTGGGTAAGTCTGGTTCAAGGAATGTCAGATTATCATGCGAATATTAGATTACCAGGTATGTTAGATAGATGTGAATGTGATTAATGTGTAACCTATTTGTATTTGGTAAAGATTAAGGAAATGTGACATTAAGTTGTTTGGTTGAATCATACTCCCTCCAGTTCTAAATAAAGTTCACACTTTCCTTTTTGGGCCGGTCCAAAATAAAGTTCACACTTCTTGTCCCTTCCTTATTTGGCAAATTATCTACATCAAAACAGTGCAAAATAGTGTCAAACAGTATCAAACAGTGTACTCTACAGTAAAGTCAAATTTATTTCCTCATTTTGTGTAAAGTCAAACACTGAACTTTATTTAGGACCGGAGGGAGTATCTTATATTGCATATTTGGCGAATTACTTAAATGCTCTTTAAATATTTGTCTCTTAACATAGTAAGCATCCCTGTTAGTAAACGGGTGCTAAGTTTTTCCTTGCATGGTTTTCACTCCCCAAACCAGATCAGAGCAAAATTACGCAGTTATAAAATACACAAAGACCATACATTTATCAGATTAGGTTAGACCAGTTCAGACCAGACCAAATCAAATCAAACCAGAAATTTTCAATCTAATTAAAAACATTCTAACTTAGTGATGAGATTTTACATCAAACAAAAGAAAAGATAATAGCACTTTTCGGGACGCGTATTACCCTTTTTACCCAGAATAATTTGGATACATTTAACTTAAGCACTTTAAGAGCCCGTTTGGTACCTCTGTTTTTCGGCTTATCAGCCAACTTTTTAACCAAACACGTAACTTTTGATTTCGCACGCTGAATTGTGTGATAATAAGCAAAAGTAAGGTTGATGTTACTTTTCCGACTGTATTGCCTGAAGTTACTGTAGATGATCATTTTAACTATTTTTTCATATAATTTGTTATTCATTTAATCAGTAAAATGTATTTTAACCAAACAGCCACTTCAGCCAGAACTTCATAAATTTCAGCAGAACCAGCCGATTCAGCCGGTTTCAGTGTTACCAGCTCTAAAATTAAAAGTTTAAAATGTGTGAATGGTTGCTTTCAACTGCTTTTCCTTTCTAGTATAAATCATTTACAATATAAAACTGTTTTTATTTTTTATTTTATCTTTAAATATTACTAATAAAAAAAGAAGTATAAACAAAATACTCGTCCCGCAAAATAGTTCCCAGTTTCTTTTTTCGACCATCACAAACAATAGTTCTCTTTTCTGTTTTTGAAAAGTTTTGTGTGGTTTACATTCATTTACGTTTTTCCTACTCAACCACAAGTTCACAACCATACATTTCCACTTTATTCTCACTTTCTTAAACTCCGATCCAAGTTAATGCGGGAACTATTTTATTGGATGAATGGAGTAGTATACAGTGACCGGTAGCTATATACATATTCATTATGACACAAACTTTAGGAAGTACTAGGTAACATTTTTTTCTATCGCTTTTCTTAAAACAGCTAGTATGGCACCCGTGCGATGCACGGTTGTAAAATTTCGCGGGTATAATTAATTTTAGTTAGATTTGAAATTAAAAAACAACTTATAATTTTAATTGAATCATTTAGAATTATACTCTGTACAGTAATAAAATTTGACGTAAAATAAAATATATTTAATATGATTTACCAATGATTACAGAGTAGTACATATATTTTTATCGCCCCACAATAGTAAGTAACATGCAGTATAAACATGATGTTGAGGGTAAATCCCGTAGATCCGAAAGCCCAACACGAACTTTGGATATATCAGGAATGGCCCAGAATCAAAGCGTATAAGAAAATATAAGATCTTAACTAACTAAAACTCGAAAGCTCACTTGTATTAATTAACCAATCTGATTACAAGGAAATTCCCGATCGGTATGTCGGAAACTATGCTTTAATACAAGAAGTAAGGGCAAACCATGCTATTCTAGAGCTTGAGTATTGAAATGCTAACCCTTATAATGACTTGAAAACCTTCTATTTATACTAATGGAGAGCATGGACTGTCTCTTGCTGATTGGCCGTTGTTCCACCGACTTGGTCATCCATGCTTCCACTTGCTGATGTCATAGTCTGGCATTAATTGCACCTGGCCACTTGCTGGTTGGCCGTTGCTCGAACGTGATTTTGGGCTGCACTGAAGATGCTGTCAAATTGGCCCAAGTATGATATATAGCCCGAACCTCGTTCGGTATGTCTTCTTACTGGGCCAATCTTTATTTGGGCCGAACTCCGTTCGGTATCTTTTCTTACTGGATGTATTCATCATAAAGTGATGAGCCCGTTGCTTGGGCCGGATATCTTGGGCCTTCCCGATCTGGGTATTGGGCCTCTAGGTCAATATCCCAACACATGAATTGAAAATATATTACATTTCATGTTAAATGTTACTACGTATTAAATTCTTCCTTATACACAACCTTATCAGTTTCAATGTTTATTCCCCATCATTTTTTGCATTTTTTTATGCTCGGTGATTGGTTACTTTTAACACAATAACGTAACACATGACTTAAAATAGAATTTTACCATCCAACCAATGAGAAGATAATACATTGAGATAAAAAAGATATAGCCATGAATGAAAACCAACATTTATATTCTCTTTCCTTGCAATACAGAAGAATTGAAATGATAGGATCTAGATTGGTGAGTTTATAGGTCAATAGCATCTCCACCATATGCCAGGGGTGGAGCCAGACTTTAGGGTAAGGGGGGGTCAGATTTTTATTTATTTAAATATATACTAATATATATCTATTTATTAATTTGGGGGGGGGGAGGCAAAAAAAAAAATTTAAGGTAAAATTAATTAAAAAAATTAAAAATGGCCAAATTTTAAGGTAAAATTAATTAAAAAAAAATAAAAATTGCCCCCCTTGGGGTTACATGTAGCTCCGCCCCTACACCATGCATCCCCAAAGAGTGCATGTTATAACATTTCCTCTCTAGTTCACATTTAACATTATATGCAATATTTAATACCCCATATAATATTTTGTGGTGAGAACATGTGGGTGAACTTCACTCATGTATTTATAACAATGAATGCAGTTTTCATGAAATATGTAATGCCCAATGTGTTTTTTATGTATAGGTTGAGTAATTATCACGCCAAGCACAATGAAGCTGCTAAAATCAGTCACCCATACGGCCATATCGACTTTGCTATTCAGAAATAGGAAGCTGCAAGTTCCAACTACGGGAAGAGACATTGATACTTTGGATGGCTTTTATAGATGAACGTGCACTGCCACTTGTTAGGAGTAGGAAATCACCTTCACTATTCTCACCACCCATTTTAACCGATACAGTTTAAGTATTTCAAATAGTAAGTTTTAGCCTTCTATTCACGTACAACTTCACTATTCTCACCACCCCATTTTAACCAAAAGAATTTAAGAATTTGAGCCATGGAATCAATTACCTTTTTGTGTGAATGGTGCCCACCTCCTTTTTAACCAATAGGATGCACCCATTTGAACCATGCGAACAATTATCTCTGTGTGAACAATACTCACCTCCTCTTTAGCCAATAGGAATACACCTCATTTTGTGTGAACAGTGCACACCTCTTTTCTAAACCAATGGGAACACACATATTTTTATAAGTCCCAATTTGATTTGCAAAATTTCCTATTTTGGTTGCCCCAAAATGGTTTTCCACTTTCTGTTTTAGGTATGTAAGTAAGAATAAAGTGACAAATTTACCATTACTTTTACTTTTTCTTCATTAACTTAAAGGCATCTACTTTTAGAAAGATGAGCAAAAGTGTAAAAAGCAAGCAACATTTATTGTCATTCCTTAATCCTTGTGCCGGTCAAAGTTTACAATTCAATTCGGGACGGAGGGAGTACGTAATATGAGTTTTCTGCGCACCAACTCATTTCATGTGAACTGTTCTCACCTCTTTTTTTGTCCAATAGGAACACAACATATTTGATTTGACCCTGTGCACTAACTCATAATTGCCGAATAACATATGGAGTATATGTTTATACTTGACTGAACTGAAATATGTAGAAAACAATTGTTTTGTATTTATTTTTGAGGATATATTAAAATAAAACTTGATGTTGACATTTATAGGCGGGGACACTGTTCCTCAAACTTCTTTTGCTTTTATATTAGAATAGATATTAGTGAAATTTTTTCCTTACTTTTTCTATATACTCCGTACTTTTTTAACAGACAACATCCATTTTTTGTTTTTCAAAATCACTTTAAAAAATTAATTTTTTGAAGGGAAAATGGTCAGATAGGACCTTGAACTTACAAAACATGTCAAATAAGACCTTATATAGGAGGTTCTGTCCGGCCGACGCCATTTGGGGCGGTTCTCGGTGAAATTTTTCAATGAAACTTTTTCAGCATCTTATTTATTAAGTCTAGTTTACTCATACCAATTTTCAGCTAAAACTTCAATCTAGAAGGCATTCAAATAATTTTTGAAGATAAGTGCGCAGTTAAAATCCAGTTATCTTAAAGAATTTATTTGAATGCCTTCTCGGTTGAAGTTTTAGCTGAAATTTGGTATGAGTAAACCAGACTTAATGAATAAGATTCTCACATAATTTCATCGAAAAATTCCACCGGGAACCGCCCCAAATGGCATCGACCGGACAGAACTTCCTATATAAGGTTTTTGTTGATTTAGGAAGAGAAGCCTTCTTGTATTTCTCATATCCAATCATACATTATGACTCCCATATATATAGGGAATAGGGAAGTAAATGATACATTAAAGGACAAAAGAAAACTGAAAGTCATAAAGGAAAATGAAAAGTTAAGCTGCTGGAAAGTCTGGAATATAAAAAGGCATATGCTTTAAATGCTATTTCCAACACTCCCCCTCAAACTGGAGCATATATATCATGGGCTCCAAGCTTGCTACATATATAATCTATTCTTGGTCTTCTAAGAGGCTTAGTGAGCACATCTGCCAATTGATCCTTTGAATTCACAAAAGTGGTGATGATGTCTCCAGATTTGATCTTGTCTCTAACGAAATGACAGTCCACTTCTATATGTTTGGTTCTTTCATGAAAAACTGGATTCGTTGCAATGTGTAGAGCTGCTTGGTTATCACATATCAACCTCATGGGTCTGAATTTGCAGAAATTGAGTTCGGAAAGAAGATTCTTAACCCAAATTAGCTCACATGATCCAAAAGCCATCGCACGATATTCGGCTTCTGCACTTGATCGTGCCACCACATCTTGTTTCTTACTCTTCCAAGAGATCAAGTTTCCACCCAAAAGTATACAATAACCTGTGGTGGATCTTCGATCCCATGGGCAGCCAGCCCAATCTGCGTCAGTATAGCCCACAATTTCTGTGTGTCCGTGATTCTGGTATAACAACCCTGTACCTGGTGCTTGTTTAATGTATCTTAAGATGCGAGTAACAGCATTCCAGTGGCTCTCACACGGTGATTGTAAAAACTGACTTGCGACACTTACAGCAAATGAGATGTCAGGACGTGTAATAGTGAGGTAAAGAAGTTTTCCAACAAGTCTTCTATATCTACCAGGATTTGATAAAGGCTCCCCCTGTCCCGGTAGAAGCTTGTCATTAGGATCCATCGGCGTATCAATTGGCTTACAGTTTATCATACCAGCTTCTTCAAGAATATCTAAAACATACTTTCTTTGTGATATGTACACACCTTGTTTTGACTGTGCAACTTCAATACCAAGAAAGTATCTCAATTTGTCGAGATCTTTTGTTTCAAAATGCTGAAATAAATGCTTCTTAAGAAGTTTTATTCCCTCTACGTCATCACCCGTGATCACAATATCATCCACGTAAACCACAAGATAGATATTAAGACCTTTTTGGATTCTGTAAAATACAGAATGGTCAACTTTACTTTGAATCATGTCAAATTTTTGTATCACTTCACAGCACGTGGGGACTGCTTCAACCCATACAATGAACGTTTGAGGCGGCAAACTAGATCAGCTCCCTCAGAAGCAATGAATCCCGGAGGTTGTTCCATATAAACCTCCTCCTTTAGATTTCCATGCAGGAATGCATTTTTTATATCCAATTGATGTAACGGCCACTGTCGTATTGCTGAAATAGCCAGTAAAGTGCGAACTGATGCTATTTTTGCAACAGGGGAGAATGTATCAGTATAGTCCATTCCAAACACTTGTGTGTATCCTTTGGCTACAAGTCTGGCTTTTAGCCGGTCTATCATGCCAGTAGGACCAACCTTGACTGTGTATAACCATCTGCAGCCGACCACAGGTTTATTTGGTGGTAGAGGCACAAGTTCCCATGTCCCTGAAGAGTGAAGGGCTTCCATTTCATCAAGCATGGCCCTTTTCCAACCTGGATGACTCAATGCTTCCTTGACACTTTTAGGAACAAAAACAGAAGAGAGACGTGTAATAAAGGCACAATATGATGGTGACAAATGATTGTATGAGAGGAAGTTATAGATAGGATAAGGATTTCGAGTGGATCTTTTACCAATTCTGCTGGCAATAGGAAGATCATTAGTTATCTCTTGGGCTGACTCTTGAGGTGACGATGGCTCAGCACATAAATCACTTGGATTACTATCTTCTTTTTCTGTTGGATGATGGTAAGGCTTACTCGAACGATGTCGACGGTGATAGGTATAAGGGAACTCAATAAGATGTTTCTCTGGAATGTCACTGGGAGTTCCTTTTTCAGGGATGGCCCGGGATGAAGGTTCAGGTTCAGGAAAGTATGGGACAGGCAGAACGGGTTCATGTTCTTTGAAAGGCTACATAGGGACAATTTCTGTAGACTCATCAGTAAAGTTTGATTTGTCAAGGGAAGAAGAATGAGAGAAAAATGGAGTAGACTCAAAGAAAGTGACATCAAAAGATGTATACATACGCTTTGACGTAGGACAGTAACATCGAAAGCCCTTTTGAAGACGAGAGTATCCCAAGAACACACACTTGATAGCTTTAGGAGAGAGTTTATCCCTTCCCGGAGTGATATCACGAATAAAACAAGTGCACCCAAACACCTTTAAAGGTAATTTGTGCAAAGGTTCATCAGGGAACAAAACATTGTAAGGAGTCTTTCCTTGTAGTATATCAGAAGGCATGCGGTTTATGAGATAACAAGAGTGAAGAATGGCTTCCCCCCAAAGGTATTTAGGTACCTTGTAATGAATAAGCATGGTTCGGGCAGTTTCCACAAGGTGTCGATTCTTCCGTTCAGCCACTCCATTTTGTTGAGGAGTGTCTGGACAGGAAGATTCATGAAGGACCCCATGACTATCCAGAAATTTAGAGAAGGATTCGGAAAAATACTCCTTGGCATTGTCACTGCGAATGGTTTTTATTACCACCCCAAACTGAGTTTTTATTTCATTGACAAATTTTTGAGATATATTGAAAAGTTCAGACCGATCTTTCATTAAATAGATCCAAGTACAACGAGAAAAGTCATCAATAAATGTAACAAAGTACTGAAATCCAAAGATAGACTTAACTCGACTCGGTCCCCATACATCAGTATGAATTAGAGAAAAGGGAGCAACTGCTCGTTTATTTATCCTATTTTTGTAGGAAGCTTTAGATTGCTTTCCTAACTGACATGACTCACACTCGATTGATGAAACATTAGACATTGTAGGAACAAGTTGACGAAGCTTATTTAGGCTAGGATGACCAAATCGACTATGAAGAAGCAATGGTGTGGTAGAGGTGGCAGTGCAAACAATATTGGTGTTGGCTAGATGATATAACCCTTGTGATTCATATCCTGTGCCAATCGTCTTCCTCAATTGTCGGTCCTGCACAGTCACAGATTTATTGGAAAATATAATTTCACAATTAAGATGTGAAGTGAGTTTATGGATAGAGATCAAGTTGAAGGGGCAATTAGGAATATACAATACAGAGGATAATGAGAGAGAAAGGAGTGGAGAGGCATTTCCAATTCCCATAGCTTTACCTATTGACCCATCACCAAAGGTAACAGATGGAAGAGAATTGGAAAATGTCAAGCATGTAAAAAGTGAAGGATTACCAGAAATGTGATCGGTAGCACCTGAGTCAAAAATCTAAATAGGATTGGACTGAGAGGCCAAGGAAACATGAGTTTTGTCAGGTGTAATTGAGGTTCGAGCAGCCTTTAACTGCTGGAATTCTTCATACTCAGACTGTGAGAGAACATGGGAACATTTAGTTTCCTTATTGACTTCAGCTACATTGACTGTGCTTGGTTTCCCATGTAGGTTCCAACATTGATCACGTGTGTGTCCTGGCTTGTTGCAATAATCACAAAAACGTTGCATACCTCTGCCACGCCCTCCTCCTCTTCCGTGAAGATTGTCTCTTCCTCTACCTCGACCACCCCGAGAGTTAGAAACAAAAGCAGAGTTATTAGCATTGTTGTCTTCTGTGACTGAGGTCCCTCGAAGTAGCCGAGTAAAAACTTCAGTAATGTTCGGCACAGTTTTCTCGCTCAAGATCTGACGTCGAACCTCTTCAAAACCCGCTCCTAGTTTGGAGAGTGTCAAGACTACCCAGAATTTTTCCCTTTGAGCTTGCTGTCTTTTAATGGATTCTTCCATTGGCATAAGTGTATTAAATTCTGTCATTAAGCCTTGAACTTTCCCTAAGAAAGTTTCCATTGACATCCAGATTTTGTTATTTTTAAAATTTCATCAACAACTGAATAAAAGCGAGATATGTCATTTGTATAGAGAGACTTGGCTTGCTCCCAGACAGAAATACACGTCCTGAAAGGGCGGAACATTGGAACGATTTCTGGTGAGAGAGACTGCCATAAGATGCTGCAAAGTTGGGCATCAACGCGTTTCCAGACTTCTCTTTGATACTCAATTGAATCAGCTTCTGTGACCAAATGGTCATCCACTCCTTGTCCCATGAACCACAGTTCCACAGTACATGCCCAATCTTGATAATTTTGTGATCCAATAAGTTTATTATTGGTAATAGTAGGGTTTCCAGAAAGATTTGGGATGTAAACGGGAACATGAGTTTCTTCACTACTGCTTGTTACGACCATGATGAAAACCTTGAAGATTGATTCACCAGAAAATATGCTCAAAGTCCCCTCCACGTGCAGAAGGAATTTCAGACCATACCCATGGCTTTGATACCATGTTGATTTAGGAAGAGAAGCCTTCTTGTATTTCTCATATCCAATCATACATTATGACTCCCATATATATAGGGAATAGGGAAGTAAATGATACATTAAAGGACAAAAGAAAACTGAAAGTCATAAAGGAAAATGAAAAGTTAAGCTGCTGGAAAGTCTGGAATATAAAAAGGCATATGCTTTAAATGCTATTTCCAACAGTTTTATTTGACTTTTTTTTGTAAGTTCTAGAGGCATCTGACCCTTTTCTCGTTTTTAAGGTTCTGTTTGACTAAGAGACCAGATATATTATTTTTGATGGAGACTAAATCAAATGCTGCTTACTGTGAAGATATTCGAAACAAACATGGTTTCCATGATTGTGTGTCGGTTGACGGTGTGGGCTTAAGTGGTGGTCTTTGTCTTTTCTGGAGAGAGCGGGTGTATCTGGGAGTCAGGAAAATGGAGAACAATTTTATTGATTGTTCCGTCAAAATGGGGGACGATGAACCCAATTGGCGTTACACCGGCTACTACGGCTTCCCGGAATGTAGTCGGAGACGTCAATCGTGGGATTTAATTAAAAATTTGGCTAGGGAGAGTAATGAGCCTTGGTTGATGATGTGAGATTTTAATGATGTTATGTTTGATAATGAGCGCAAGAGCAATGTACCGCCCTCACCATGGTTACTCAGGGGTTTTCGGGAGGCAGTTTGGAATAGTGGATTGGTTAATGTATCTTTTGAGGGTTATCAGTGGACATGGGAACGAGGCAGGGGGACCCCAAGATGGATTGAGGCCAAGCTAGACCGGATCTTAGCTAACGAGGATTGGTTGACTTTATTT
The DNA here is from genome assembly GCA_945859875.1 of Cuscuta europaea. NCBI lineage: Eukaryota > Viridiplantae > Streptophyta > Magnoliopsida > Solanales > Convolvulaceae > Cuscuta > Cuscuta europaea. The sequence goes on from CAMAPE010000019.1 coordinate 40,085,646, forward strand.
GGAGGACATCAATCTATGTCTTTGAAGGGTCCCACTAGTGATCACCTGATGCTTTATACTCGTCCAAAACGAGGGGGCTACAGTTGGAGGGAAGTTTTCAAATTTGAAAACATGTGGGTCCATGAGAATGACTGCCGGGAAGTGGTACAGAGGGTATGGAATAATTCATCTGGGCTGCAAATTTGGCAACGATTAAATGGCTGCGTTTTGGAACTCGAACAATGGAGTAAGAGCAGGAAAATGGGCTTTCAGGCCCGCATTGATGTTTGTAAAAAGCGTCTAGTTGTTCTGAGAGCGGAGGGTGGCAGATGGAATGCGGCTGAATTTAACAGGGTCAAAGAATCCCTTGTTTATCTGCTAGAACAACAGAATATTTTCTGGAAGCAGCGGGCAAAATCCTTTTGGCTAAAGGAAAGAGATAGGAATACCAAATTCTTTCACAACGTTGTAAAACAGAGACGTAGAAGGAATAAAATGAAAGGATTGCGACTCTCAAGTGGAGAATGAGAAACTGATCGTACCAGGCTTGGGCGTATAGTGGAAGATTATTTTACAGAGATCTTCACTTCTCATGGTACTTGTATGGACGAGTGGACGATGAGGAACCTATCCAAGGTGAAGCCCGAGCAGAACCACGACTTAGTGAAGCCAATTACGGTTATGGAGGTTAAACGTGCTGCCTTTGATATGCATCCCGACAAAGCTCCGGGGCTGGATGGATTAAACCCAACCTCTTTCCAACATTACTGGGAGATTGTGGGCGAAGATGTTGTGCGCTTTTGTCAGAACATCATGGAGACCGGCGGAGTCCCCCGTGAGGAAAATCAAACTAATTTAATCCTTATTCCTAAAAAAGATAAACCTGAAGGTATGGGGGACTGGAGACCTATAACATTATGCAATGTTGTTTTTAAAATCTTCAGCAAAGTTCTGGCTAATAGACTAAAGAAAATCTTGGATGAGTTGGTCACAGTCAATCGGAGTGCTTTTGTACCGGGTAGATCAATTATCGACAACGTTATGATAGCTTTTGAATCTTTGCATTATTTGAAAAGAAAAACCCAGGGGAAGGAGGGCTATGTCGCCTTAAAGCTTGACATGAGTAAGGCTTATGATCGAGTGGAATGAGGTTATGTGGAAGCTATCATGCGATGTATGAATTTTGATACTAAATGGTGTGGTCTAATCAAGGAATGTATGGAATCGGTGGAATATTTTATTCCTTTCGATAATGATCTTATTGGACCCATTGGCCCTAGTCGAGGAATTCGTCAGGGGGACCCGCTATCTCCATACATTTTTATCTTAGTTGCGGAGGGTCTTAGCGCTCTTATTCGCAGACAGGAAAGCATGGGCAATATATTGGGAATTGCTGTTGCGAGAGGAGCCCCAAGAATATCTCACATTTTCTTTGCATATGATAACTTTCTGTTCTTTAGGGCCAGGGAACAGGAATGTGAGGTTATTAAACACATTTTGCATACTTATGAAGGGTGTTCTGGACAGATGGTGAATTACCAGAAATCTACTATTAAACATAGTCCAAACCTGGATGAAGAGAGGCGGAAGACTGTTGGAGATTGCCTAGGGGTGAGAACAGAAGGAAACAATGCTTGCTATTTGGGCTTACCTTCTCTAATAGGAAGAAATAAAAAGGAGATTCTTAGTTATCTGAAAGAAAAAATCATCACTAGGGTGAGGAGTTAGAATAATAAATTTCTTTCTAGGGCTGGAAGAGAAATTTTGCTAAAAACTGTGATCCAAGCTATGCTGGCTTATGCTATGAAAGTTTTCTTGTTGCCTAAGGAATTGTGTACTGAGATCAAGATAATCATGAATGATTACTGGTGGCGAGGGGCGGATCAAAACAGAAAAGGAATTATATGGAAAAGCTGGCAAAAACTTTGTATTCCGAAACAGAAGGGTGGACTGGGGTATAGATCTTTAAGGGAATTCAATCTAGCCATGGTGGGCAAGCAAGCTTGAAGATTAATCAAATATCCGGACTCGCTTGTGGGAAGAATCTTCAAAGCAGTATTTCCCTAATTCTTCTTTTTTGCAGGCCAAATTGGGGAATAATCCTTCCTTCATTTGGAGCAGTATTATCCAGACGCAGGAAATGCTTGAGAAAGGCATAAGGAGGAAAGTGGGCAATGGTCAAACCATTTCGGTTTGACGTGAACGTTGGCTACCAGGACAAGGGTCGGGACGAGTTCAATCAAGACCTCCGGAAGGAGTGGCTGACATGAATGTAGCGGCACTGCTTAATGAGAAAGGGAATCAGTGGAACAGAGAAAGAATCAATACTATTTTTTCAGCAGAGGATAGAAGAGCTATTTTGTCTATTCCCATTAGCAAAAGGAGACCAGTGGATGGAATCTGGTGGAATGAAGATAGTAAAGGAATTTATACAGTAAAGAGTGGTTATAGGGTAGTTCGGGGGGAGTACACGAGTCAGGGTTGGATGGGATGGACGAAGATGTGGAATCTTAAAATACCACCAAAAATGAAGTGCTTTTTTTGGCAGGTGATGACGGGATGTCTACCTACGATGAATAATCTGCGTCGCAAGCATGTGGAGATAGACAGTGTGTGCAAGGTTTGTGCAGAGGAGGATGAATCAAAAGATCACATATTCAGATCTTGTAGGATAGCTGACATGGTGTGGAGAAAACTGGGGGTCCGTTATGTCCGGCAAGGGCAGACTTTTATTGACTGGATAATTTTTTTTGACAATTTGCAGGATGAAGATCTATGCATTTTTGTTGCTATTCTTTGGAGTATTTGGAAGCTTCGGAATGACAAAGTTTGAAAAAATCGAAACGCGGATTGACGCCACTGCTTGGAGATGGGAGCAGCGATTCTACGGGGATGGAAAACAGCTCAGACGGAGCCCGGTGGAAATACAAGGGTGACATGTCAGGAGACCGGATGGAAAAAGCCAGCAGAAGGCAAAATCAAAATCAATGTGGATGCGGCGCTAGATGCACAAAATAATAGACGAGCTTGGGCGTGGGTAGCTAGGGATTCTCAGGGCAGATTTATTAGCAGTGGCTGGAATGTGGAAGGTGCTAATTGGTCAGCTGAGATCACTGAAGCAATTGGCGTTCGCGAAGCGCTGGCCTGGGCAAAAACACAGAGTTGGGGAAGGATAGAGCTAGAGACAGATTCCCAAGTGGTAGCGTCTGGTTTAGTCAAACGAGATGGGGACGCTTATTTGGATACTATTTTAGATGATATAAGACTCAGTCTTCGTAATGAAGCTAGGATAGAAGTCATTCATGGTAGACGATCCGCGAATGTAGTAGCTCACAAGTTAGCTAGGACTGCTCTTTCTATGTCGGATGGTTTTTACATGGTCTGTAATCCACCGGGTTTAATGCACAAAATCCCATGTGATATGGAAATTCGGCGCATTAGTCCCATGTGATTTAAAAAATGCGCTAAACCCCCTTCTGTTTAATTAATCAAGCACAAAACCTCTTTTATGAATAAATTTAACGATTTGGAAATCACTTTTCATAATATTATGATTGAATATGCAAGTAAATATGTCAAAATCTCTAAATCATACAAAAATGATAATCATTTTTCTTTTATTTGAAAATGGAATTTATCGTTAAAAAGGTTCCGTTTGACTGAAGAAACATCCTGGATGCCCCATTGCCCGTCTCTAACAAGTTCGGATAAACCAGAGAAAGGGGAAGAGAAAATGGCTGCCACACAGCATCTTGTCTTCTCTCACCCATTTTCTATATATATCCATCGTTCTTTCCCCATTTTACAGTACTCCATCTCTCTCTATGTGTGTGGGCATTTATAGCTCATATGTATATGCAAATACTCGCCTTCCAAACGAATATTGCCTTAATTTTATGGTGTTTCTGCCAGGAATCAGAGCTCGTGTTCCACGCCAAAGAAAAGAAAATGTGGGAAAATCCTTGCGTGTTCGATCAATGAAAGAGATCACACTCTGTGGGATGGGGTTTCAAGAAGGGATTTAGCAATCATTGGCCTATCTTCACTTTCTCTAACATTTCCTTCTTTGAGTAAGTCAGCAAGTTCAATAATAATTCCTCATACTTCCCTTTTCATTTTCTCACTTACTCGTTCACTTCCTGAGCTTAAATTTATTCCTGTTTGGGTACACATTAAACTTTTGATTTCAAATGTTGAAGAATGGTCTATTTATCTATTTAAATTGGTTGTATACTAAAGTAGGACAGTATAAGGAAGGGTACTCAGGAAACAGAAGTTGACCAGTCAAAAAGTTGAATTTTGATTAGGACTATGAATGCACGAGTGTTAGTGCGTGCTATTGAACTTCTCTTTTCAACTACAATACTTAACAGCATTTTGCAAGGTTGGCGTCGGCTATATGTTCTTAGAGAATAGAGAGTTTGGGTAATGGTCTCATTGGTTATTCCTTTGTGTTTTCCCCACTTTGGAGTTGGATTGAGATATGCTTCACTACGCTCTTATATCCCATTTCCCCCGAATTTTGCAACTCTAGCTAAACATATGATAACATGTCAAAATCTATAATTTAATAGAAAAGATTTTTTCTATCACAAAACAGTCATAGGAAGTTGGCACTGCAGTGTTATATTCAAAATGCACATGGGTAAATAAGTAAATGTAGGATATTTAGCTATCATTAATATACTCCATTTCCGTTTAATTGTTATAATATGCTTTAAACTGGTTTAAACAATAAAGTTGTAGGGGCATTTTAAGATTTATAAACATGAAAACGTAAGAGAGAGAGTATGATAAAGTAAGTGCATTTATGTCATTTGTCAAGCTTTTATTTTCTAGAATGAGAGTTCGGAGCAAGCATAATACTTCCCTAAAAGTAAAGTGGAACAATTATGGTGTTTAATGTTTCACTTAGACACAAAGCCATAAATACTCGCAGGTTCAAGAGCTGAAGAAGATGTTAGAATGGCTTCATTGGTTGATGAGATTAATTCATATTCCTATATGTACCCTACAGAGCTTCCTTCCAAAAGATTTGTCTTCAAATGGTAAGCACTCTCGTATCAGGCTGAATTTTATGTGTTTCATAGTCCTCTCAACCTTAGGAAGAATAGCATTACAATGCATGGCCATTTGATGTGTTATCTGATTTGTTTATTACTCCCTTCGCCCCACAAGACTTGGCCAACTTTTCTTATTTAATTGTCCCAAAAAAACATTTTCATTTCCTTAGAGTAAAAACTTTGTGGTTAAGAAAATGATAAAGCTTCTATCTTTCATCTCTGCACTTCTTAAACATAACTCTGTTATTAAGAAAAAGATAAGGCTTTGATCTTTCATCTCTGCTCTTCCTAAAGCTGTAAGATTCATCAGTTCCATCTGTGGTTTAACTATTAGGATTATTTTGATTGATTTTTATTTCACCTACTAATAAATAAACAATTATTTTATTATGTCCTTTGTATGATGCAAATGATTTATTTTCCTGTATCCTGAATCATTAAGTTCTACGATCCTCACTCTTCTCTTCTCTCTTTGAAGGGTTGAATCCCGAAAACCAGAGCGGTATTCGTCGGCCCCACCTCTGTCACGTTAGTTTCCCCTTATCATTCTTCATGCACATTGGCTACTGGCTAGATCTAAAAAATCAAATGAAGGATAATTATACACTGTACTTTGGGTGAATTGATTTTAGCCCATCTTGTTGCAACACATCCTTAGAGTAGTTAGTATATGATGCAGCTGATGCACGCCTTCGCATTGTGTCTGAAAGAGTTGATCTCATTGACAATCTGATTATTTCTGTTACGGTAATTCAAGTTAAAAGAATGTTTTTTACCATGTCATAAATTGTTCACATAACTCAAAGTGAATAATTTCTGGTTCAGATTGGTCCACTGAATTCACAGCTCCTAAAGTCAAAGGAAAAAAGTTTCTGGAGTGCGAAAGACGTTGCTGAATCTGTATTATCCGATAAGTCTGCTTTGGTAAGATGAATCTTTCTGTAGATAGATTGACGGCCATATGCCTCTATGTGACTGTGCGTGTTTGTTTGTGTAATATACACTATGTATAAGTGTGTGTATGTCTGTGCGTGCACACACGAATACACACATATATATGTTATGCGCGTGCGTGCGTGTGTCAGGCTCAAGTTATTTTATGTGGTGCACATAATCTGCATATTTCTTTGTTGAAAAATCAGAAAAATTTATATTATGTTTTTTCTTTCTTTCTTGAATCTAGACTGCACAAGTTCAAAGGCCAGAAGAGCCTTTTTGTTGTGCTTAAGTTTACAAAAAACAAACACTAACAGGTTCAGTAATGTGTGGGGTCCGTTAGAACTAGTCGCCCTTTCTTGCTATAGCAATATGTGTAGTTCATGTCTTTCAAATTTGTGAATAGAAAAATAACAACATAAGTTTGTGAGTTAATTACATAATGCACATCTTTCAAAAAAAAAATAACGTAATGCACAGAACATTTCGTATTTTACAAACAACATGTTGTGTAATCTTATCCTTCACTGAACAAAGATACTCAGCACAGTTTGCTTAACCTTTCAGACTATATTTTGAAATTAATTCTAATAGTTTTTATCAGAGGGTAACCTCAAGTCAACGGTTAGCGGAAAGCTCACTCCTTGATGCACATTCTTCTCAAGTAAGTTTCATTTCTCTTTTCATTTTTCTTCTCGTTAAAGCTGTGCCTGATGATGTATTACTATCAGTTTAGGTTAATACTTTTATTGATATTGCTTATGTGAATCTGTTTCATATCAGATTGATGGTGAACCATATTGGTATTTTGAGTACATTGTTCGCAAATCACCAACAAAAACTGTGAGTTTTACTTATAGTTTAAACAAGATGGGACTAAACATTCAATAATGTGCAATTATTGCTATTATACTATATAAGTAATGCATGATTACAGGCTCTTGAGTCAAATATCTTCCGCCACTATGCAGCTTCAACAACTGAACGAGATGGTAAGAATCTAGTGGTGCTTTATATCCTAAATTCCTAAACTTATCATCATCATTCACTGTGAAATGATAAGTTTTAGCATAGGGAATTATTTTCATGAATAGTGGTGCTTTAGAAATTGTCTTTAAAGAAAGACATTATCTAATATATTTCAGGGAAATTGCACTTTTGGTCCCTCATTTATTCCACATATTGGTTGTCCATATCTTTAATTTTGCAAACTCTGTTCCTATAATTTTAAGAGCGGGAGTGCAGGGCTACGTTAACAACATGTTGCAGAATTGAGGGACGACATTTGTAACGTATTGCACAATTAAGAACGACATTTTCACAAATTTAACTGTGCTTGCTCAATTATTAATGGCAGAGACAAGAAGGACTAATTTTACAATTTATTTCACGGTTAAGGGCCGACATTGCAATATCTGAAAGACAGTGACTATTGAATATGCATGATAAATGAGGGACTAAAAGTGTGATTTTCCCTATATTTTCTAGTTTAGCTTTTTATATATGCATTCTGCAATTCAGGTTACCTTTATACTCTCAGTGCTTCAACACTTAGTAAGCAATGGAGCCAAGTGAGTACATTTTGTTCTTCAAGACAAGTAGCTTAAATGCATAATCCTGTGATATGAGCAAGGAAATCTTATATTATTATTACTATTACTTCGTCATCATCATCATTCTTATGTCTGCTTTAGACAACTTCTTAAACATTTATCTCCTTTTATAATTATTCGTGTTCCGCTTTAGACAACTTCTTAATCAACATTTATTTCCTTTTATAGTTAGGACACTCTTGTAATAGCTATATAAGGGGTCATGAGTATTATTCAATAAACAATCTTTGAAGAATTTATTCTTGTATGTCTTAACAAGGTTGGGCGCTGATTAATTCTAGCTTAGGCTTATTTTATTATTCCTCTCTCATATTCTTTATTTCCTAGATCTGAAACGAGATCCCAACCAAGCTTGTAACATCCTGCTTTCTACATCAAACTTTGGTTACATATTTACAGATCCATTTTGAGAAATGCACACTCGGTGTATTTACCACTATGCTAGAACGAAATGCATACGCAAATCATATTTAAAAGCATTATGTCCATCCATTTAAGTGATGCGGTCTAGTTCTATAAACCGCGGAAATAGAAAATGGATAGATTTGTTTTCCATCTTTTGAATTTGACATGACATTGATTGCTGCAGATGGGACCGTTCTTAGAAAAGAGTGTTGCTTCTTTTCGTCTTCTCCCTCCTTCACAAAGTTATGTTCCTCCATACAAAGATCCTTGGAGATTTTGGTGAAGGGATATCAGTTTTGTCTGGAACAAATATGACCTCCCAACTGCAGACACTCAACTGATGCACTGGAATGAAGAGGCGGAAGCTCTTACAGTGAATCTAAAGATCATTCATGGCAAAACTTTTTAAGCTTGATGTGGTGCAGATGATTAAATTGAACAATGCTTTCGATGGACAAGGAACAAGTGCTACATCAATATGATCTTTTATATGTCTCTTTCTTGCTTAATTAATCAGAGAATTAGATTAATGGCGATAGATCTATCCAAGTCTTGACCAATGGCACCCAAATTTATTACAAATTGTCTGCGTCAGAATAAACCTTAGAATGATTTATACAAGACAGGCTAAATAATCGTACTTCTATGGTACTCCAAAGTAAATCAAAATGATTTATTTGCTATTGGTTCTTTTTGGCATAGTATTATAATAGTCTACCATCTTAAAGAGTATTCATTGGTTGAGATCCTGCCATGAATTTGTTCTGCAGCTGGACCAATATTCAGTAACCAGTTTAGAGAAGGAAGAATTGATTGCCATAAGCTTTGAAGGCTCATCATATTCAACTAGCTTCCCTGCAAGAAGTTTGAAAGATAGAGCTTTCATTGTTTGTAGTTGCAAGCCTTATATACCTTTAAGGGTATGTTTGGGAGTTTGAAGGGAAGGGGAGGGGAAGGTTTTGAAGGTTAGTCATTGGAAGGGAAGGGGAAGGAAAGGGAAGGAGACCCTTCTTCTTGGGAGTAACAAATTTGAAAAGATAGAGGTTGTGAATGAGTTATAATTAAAATCATTTCACATATATGATGAATTCAAATAGTTGAATATATGTTGATTTAAAATTGAGCTAAAATTGTCATTTAATTAACGATCCTTCAAAATCCTCCAATTTGGGGGAACTTGAAAATGGAGCATTTGAAGGGTTTTGGAGGGTTACAAAAGCCCTCCAAAACCATCCCCTCCATATTTTTAAACTCCCAAACATGAAAGGGAGGGTCATGAACCCTTGTCAACCTTCCCCTTCCCTCCAAAACCCAACTCCCAAACACACCCTAAGTGATTTTTCTTATTATGATGCTCAGTTCCTGACTCAAATGGAGAGAAATTGTTATACATAACTTATGTATAAGAGAATGGGAAAAAGCTTACCAAAAGAGAGGAGGAGGACCATGTGGCTGTCTATGACGGTGGGGACACGATGAGCAACAGTGATGACTGTGCAATTGCAGAATTCTTCTCTGATGATTTTCTGCAGAGTGTAATCAGTGGCAGAGTCTATGGAAGCTGTTGCCTCATCCAGAACTAAGATTCTGTTCCTTTTCAGAAGGACTCTTCCAAGGCAGAACAGTTGCCGTTGCCCCATGCTCCAGTTCTCTCCCTCATCACTCACTGTAAAAAACAAACCAAACCAAATTGTGGATGTATCACGTTTCAGTGCATAAAATGCTCCAACTAAATCTTCGGTCACGTCAATCTATATATAGACACAGAACTTTATACTATTGGATCACCTGAAGAATTTAGCTGGTTTGGGAGTCTGCTAATGGTATCCTTTAGCTGGCACTTTTCCAGAGCCTGAAATAAAATAACGTATTAAGTATAGTTTGAATTGATTTGACTGTTGAGACTTGGGATTGAATTACTGGGAATCAGATAATATTGTGTTTGGAATGATGGGATTTCACCCAAAGCTTGAAACCAATGCTGTCACCGAATTTCAATGGGTACCACTTTCAATTACCAAGAATTCTCCCTTATTCTATGGAATCTGAAGATAATCCATATGAGGCAATGTGGTGATTGTTTTGACAATTTTACCTTCCAAATATCGTCATCAGAGTAAAGGCCTAAAGGGTCCAAATTTGTTCTGACACTTCCTCTGAAAAGAGTTGGCTCTTGTGGGATAATGCTGAGTTTCAGCCTCAAATCTTTAAGGCCTATGGAGCAAATGTCAAGACCATCTACAATGATTTTCCCACTGTAAGGCTCTACTAGGCGAAACAATGCACTAATCAGCGTTGTTTTCCCACTTCCTGTCCTCCCCACAACTCCTACTCTACTGCCTTCAGTGAAGGTGCACGTTATCCCTTTGAGCACAAATGGAGCATTTGAACGGTATCTTATCTGCATCCAAACAAGGTATTCTGCTAATCTCAAGTGTTTAGAATACTTCATAAATCATTTGAATTCGTTGAGATGATGGCTTACCTTAAGGTCCAGGAATTCTATTCTACCCTTGGAAGGCCAAGAGGAGTTTGGCCTATTATTTTCCAGCACAGCTGGTGGTTCTGGGGTTAAATGCATAAATTGTTTTATCCTTTCAGCTGAAATGACATAGTTAGCTAAGCTGCTATACCATCTGCTTAAAAACACTTGAGTGCTTGTTAGTACCAAAGCATACGAAAGAGAGAGCCCCACAAGACCTGAATTGGGAAAGAGGGCAAATCTTAGACAACTATAATCAAAATATATATGCAGTCATGAGAATGATCACGATTCATGAAATTTATAGTATGTTTGGATCATGAAAATGCCATGAAAAAGAAAAAATGATAAGGAAAAATAGTTTAAGATGTTTGGTTTTACCTTGGGAAATGCAAATAAAAATCATCACCATCTGTTGATAAAACGAAGAGACATCATTAATCTAGGATTTATTTTCCTTATCATTACTGTAATTATGTGTCTTTAGTGCTTCAGGTTGTATTTAATAGCTGCTGTCTTTTCAGTTCTCAATCATTTATGTTTAGTATTTAGACAGTCACCTAGGGTGCTGAATAGACTCTCTCAGGATTCCTATCTGTATAAATAGCTTATGTACTTCTTGTAAATGAATTCAAGGAAATAATATTCAGAAAACTTCATGGTATCAGAGCTTGGTTTTGTCTAAGCCTTTTTTGAGTCTATCACCTCTCCAACGGTCATTTTTTGGGTGTCTCTACCCTTCTCTCTCTTTAACTCCCGGTGGAGTCTCTTCATCAAGGGTTTTATCATGTCTAAAGAAGCCGAATCAGCCTCAAGTAACCTTGATCACTCAACCATTGTTTCAGCTGCTACTTCAGCCGCATTTGCTCTTCGAAACCAGAAATTTGATCTCCCTTCTATCCCGCCATCTTACCGTCTCAATGGTAGGAACTATCTTGGGTGGTCAAAGCTGGTTTACACTCTCCTACGTGGCAAAGATCTTGAAGACTATCTCACTGTCTCTACCCCAGAAGAAGGAGAGATTGATGCTGCTAATTGGGAGAAAACTAATGCCAACATACGGGTCTGGTTATGGGACTCTATGGACCCCAACATTAGCAGTACATGTTTATACATGGACTCGGCTAAAGAAATCTGGGATTTCATACAGCAGTCCTACTCTGTTGCTAAAGATGGCGCTTTTGTCTATGACTTATGGCTCAAAACAACGAATCTTGTTAGAATATACATATTTAATAGTCAATATATTCTATGTATATATATGGTAGCTAATATATTCTCTGCGATAGACTAAATATTCTAGGTAAATCTGACAGATTTAGTTTCCTTTTTGTATTCCCTAGCTTGTATGTATTTATACTGGCCATACCTAATGATAATGAAGAGTGATTTCATTGCATCTTTAATTCTTATTACTCAGTTTACATGGTATCAGAGCCACACAGGTTCTTCGGGTAGTACTTCCCGAAGTTCAACTCTGCTCCCTCCCTCTGGTTCGATTCAGCTCTCTTTTGTGCGGCACAGGACGTTGTTCGCAGGCGCAGGCGTGGTAATCCGGATAGTGCAGAACAATTGTCGCAGGTCTGATTTTCTGGACACTATCTTTACGATTTGCACCAGTTCTCTTACCCTGTTCTTGTTATCACTCTTGCCCTAGTTGTTTGCAAGCATGGGTGATGATAAGAAGAGTGTGACTGAGATTACTGTCGGTAATGCTAGAATTACCGAGAGAAAACTGACTGGTAGTAAAGATTACGGGCAGTGGAAACGGACTATTACTAGATACGTTAATAGTCTTGATCTGGGAGATCATCTAACTGAAATGGCTCCTCCAAGAAGTAATCCTGATGAAAGAAAAAAATGGATGATGGCGGATGATAGGTTGTTCAATCAAATTCAGAATACCCTGGATCCTTCTATTGATAGTATCATTACTCATTGTGATACTGTCAAAGAAATGTGGGAATACTTGGAGTCTATGTATGCCAGTAAACAAGATCTCTCTTATGTTCATCAATTACTGGTGCACTACTATAGACCGGAGATGAGGGATCAGACGCTGTTTCAATACTATAATGAATGTAAACAGATTTTTGAGGAAAAGTGGTCCCGATTCCCTATTACTGCTGATGTTAAGAGTATGCAAGAACAAGAGGAGCGAACATTTGTTCATGGTGTTTTGGCTGGGCTTGGTCCACAATATGAGGTATAAAGGAGTCAAATATTGTCTGGTGGGACCCTTCCTAGTTTTTCTGACCTCTATGGACGTCTCCTTCCAGTGTGCAAAGATGGAGAATCCAGAATGATGAACTCAATTGATACTGCTGCCTTAGTCAGTGATGTGAGCCATGGTAAAAGGACCAATTCAGTCACTACTGAAGGGACTCGTAATTCTTCTCGCACATGTTATCACTGTGGAGCTGAGGGTCATGTGAAGAAGAATTGCTGGAAATTACATGGTCGTCCACCACAGACTTCTGGACAGTTTCCTCCCAGGCGTGTTGCTAATACGGTTATCCAGGATGGTATCCTACCAACTCCTTCCACTGTTACTATCTCAGTCGATGAATATGCTCGGCTACAACAACTTTCTCTCACAGCCTCATCTGCCACCACACAAGTTGATACAGGTAATCCATCTGCATGCCTCTCTACATCATCACGCAATTGGGTGATCGATTCTGGCGCAACGGACCATATGACTGGTAATGAAAGTATTTTGGATTCATTTACCTCTTCTGCTAACCAGTCTCATGTTACTTTAGCAAATGGATCAACCGCATCTGTCAATGGCCTTGGAACAACAACTCTTTCTCCAAACCTTTCTCTATCTTCTGTTCTATATTTATCTCAATTTCCGTTTAATTTAATCTCAGTCAGTCAGATTACTAAAGCCCTAAACTGCTGTGTTATTTTCTTTCCCACTCATTGTCTTTTTCAGGATCTTGGGACGAAGCAGATTATTGGTAAAGGTAGACTGGTTAATGGCTTATATGTTTTTGAATCCTTGGTGCCGAGATCAGTTGCATGCACAAGTTCGTCTCTGTTGAAAGTTCACTGTCAATTTGGTCATCCGTCTCTTTCTGTACTACAAAAAATGTGTCCTAGTCTATCACGGGAGTCTGTTTTGGAGTTTGAAGCATGTCAGTTTGCTAAGCATCATAGAACAAATTTCCCTCCTCGAATAAATAAAAGTGTTGAGTCTAGTTTTGATTTAGTTCACACTGATGTGTGGGGTCCTTGTCCTGTCGTTTCCAAACTTGGTCATCGTTATTTTGTTACATTTGTGGATGATTTTTCACGGGTTACTTGGCTTTATCCTTTGAAATCCCGATCAGATGTGTTTACTGCATTTTGTACCTTTCATGCTGAAATTCAAACTCAATTTAATAAGAATATACGCATTCTGAGAAGTGATAATGCTAAAGACTATCTATCTAGCACTTTTCAGACTTACTTATCTCGCCATGGGATTTTACACCACACTTCTTGTCCCTATACACCTCAACAAAATGGTGTAGCTGAACGAAAGAATCGTCACCTACTAGAAGTAGCTCGAGCCTTAATATTTCACATGGGGGTTCCTAAACCATTTTGGGTAGACGCTGTTTCCACTGCGTGTTACCTTATCAATCGTATGCCTTCCTCTGTTCTTAATGCTCAGATTCCGTACTCCGTTTTATTCCCCTCTCAGTCCTTGTTCTCTCTTGTGCCTCGTGTGTTTGGTTGCACATGCTTTGTCCAGGATATGCGTTCCCAGGTCTCAAAACTTGATCCTAAATCAATCAAGTGTGTTTTTCTGGGTTATTCCCGGTTACAAAAAGGATATCGATGTTATTCTCCTTCATTGGGACGGTATATTATCTCTCCAGATGTCACATTTTTTGAAGAAACACCCTTCTTTCAGGATAGTTCATCTTCATCATCTTCTTTGGAATTCTCTAATGATGAGTTTCTAGTCTATACCACCAGCCAACTAGAATCTGTCCCCCCAATCGGACTTCTCCATCAACTTTCCTTCCTCCTCCACCTCCTCCACCTCCTCCCCTTAAAGTTTACTCTCGTCGTGTGCGCCATGTGACTACGGCACCTACTATGGCTACCAGTGTACCGCTGCCATCTTCTGCTTTGCCTCCATCTTCTGCTCCCTCCGACCTTGATCTCCCAATCGCCCTCCGAAAAGGTACTTGTACTTATCCTGTTTCTTCCTTTGTTACTTATAATACATTGTCATCTTCTTCCAAGAGCTTTATTGCTTCTTTAGATTCTATTGTTGTTCCTTCAACTGTTTCTGAGGCCTTGACTCATCCTGGTTGGCAAGAGGCAATGCGAGAGGAGATAATGGCTCTCGACCAGAACCACACATGGGACCTTGTATATCTTCCACCCGATAAGAAAGCTATTGGGTGTAAATGGGTGTTCACTGTCAAAATGAATCCTGATGGTTCGGTTGCTCGTTTAAAGGCACGGTTAGTAGCTAAGGGTTATGCTCAAGCATATGGTATAGATTACTTTGACACCTTCTCTCCTGTTGCCAAACTTACATCCATTCGATTGTTTATCTCTTTGGCTGCTACTTACAATTGGACACTCCATCAACTTGATATTAAAAATGCCTTTTTGAATGGTGACCTTAGCGAGGAAGTGTACATGGAGCAACCACCAGGGTTTCTTGCTCAGGGGGAGTCTGGAAAGGTATGTAAATTAAGGAAATCGTTGTATGGTCTGAAACAATCCCCACGAGCTTGGTTTGGCCGTTTCAGTGCTGCAATATTTAAATTTGGCCTACGCAGGAGTGCCTATGATCACTCAGTTTTCTTCTCTACCTCAAATTCTAGATGCATTCTATTAGTTGTGTATGTTGATGACATCGTGATCACTGACAGTGATGCGAGTCGTATTTTGAAACTGAAAGCTTTCCTTTCTACTTGCTTTCAGACCAAAGATCTTGGGCCCTTGAAGTACTTCTTAGGGATAGAAGTCTCACGTAGTAACAAGGGAATTTACTTGTCTCAAAGAAAATACTGCCTAGATGTGCTAAATGATGCAGGTTTGGTTGAGGCAAAACCGTGTGATGCTCCGATGATCCCAAATGAAAAGTTAACAGCTGATGAAGGCGACTTGCTGGAAAATCCTGAGGTATACCGAAGGATTATTGGGAAACTGAATTATTTGACTATCACCCGGCCTGATATTGCTTTCCCGGTTAGTGTGGTCAGTCAGTTTCTATCCACTCCACGAACATCACACTGGGATGCAGTTACTCATATCCTAAGATACTTGAAGGGGGCTCCAGGGCGTGGGATACTATATCAAAACCACGGACATCATGTTATTGAAGGGTTTACTGATGCGGATTATGCTGGAAACCCTAATGACCGACATTCCACCACTGGTTACTGTGTCTTTGTTGGAGGAAACCTTGTATCTTGGAAAAGTAAGAAGCAAAATGTTGTTTCTAGATCAAGTGCAGAATCTGAATATCGAGCTATGGCACAGACTACATGTGACTATGTGAGCTGGTTTGGCTTCAGCATTTGCTTGGTGAACTTGGATTTACTCAAACAGAACCCATGAGATTATGGTGTGATAATCAAGCGGCTATCCATATAGCAAATAATCCTGTTTTTCATGAAAGAACAAAACACATCGAAGTTGATTGTCACTTTACTCGAGAAAAGGTAGAAGATGGTACAATTTGCACTTCACACATCAAAACAGGAAACCAACTGGTAGATGTGTTCACCAAGGCTCTACCGGGGACACGTATCAATTTCATCTGTACCAAGTTGGGCATGATTAATATCTATGCTCCAGCTTGAGGGGGAGTGTTAGAATATACATATTTAATAGTCAATATATTCTATGTATATATATGGTAGCTAATATATTCTCTGCGATAGATTAAATATTCTAGGTAAATCTGACAGATTTAGTTTCCTTTTTGTATTCCCTAGCTTGTATGTATTTATACTGGCCATACCTAATGATAATGAAGAGTGATTTCATTGCATCTTTAATTCTTATTACTCAGTTTACAAATCTTAAGCAAGATTCACAATCTATCACAGATTATGCAACTGACCTCCAACGACGATGGTCTGAACTTGACCAGTATCAAACGATGAAGTGGTCGAATGCTGCAGATGCAACTCTTCACAAGAACTATATAAATCAGCAACGTCTATATTGCTTCTTGTCTGGTTTAAATCCCGAATATGATCAGACTCGGGGTCAAATTCTTGGCATTACTCCTCTGCCTTCCATATCTTCTGCCATTGTCACTATCAAACATGAAGAGAGCAGACGCAATATAATGATGAATACAAATCTGATTGACAGTACAGCTCTTGCTGCCAAATCTACTCCTTCAGATGTTAAGGAAACTAAGGGTAGTAAGGGAGGAAGATGGTGTGATCATTGCAAGCGGTCCAACCATAATGTGGATACATGCTGGAAACTTTATCCTCATCTACAGAAAGAAAAAGCCAGGACAGACGTGGAACTAGTGCTGGACGTGCCAACTCAGTCACTCCGACTATTGTTGAGAGCTCTACTAATCTTTGGCCCATTTCCCGGGAGGAATTAAAGCAAATTCGTATGATGTTACAGTCTCTTAATAACTCAAATGGTTCTGGTCATAGCTCTTTGGCCCTGCAAGGTAAAACCTCTACTATTTTTTGTCTTAATGCTTCGGAACAGAGTTCACAATCCCAATGGATATTAGACTCAGGTGCCACATCTCATATGACTGCCATACCCTCTTTACTCTCTAATTATCATCCATGTTTTACATCCACACACATTACTACCGCTGATGGGACACCTACAAAGGTTGCGGGACTTGGTACGGTTGTTTTTTCTGAAAAATTAAATCTGAAAAACACCCTACATGTCCCAAACCTGGCTATGAACCTTGTTTCTATTTACAAACTCACAGTTGATCTTAATTGTGCTGCCATTTTTTTCCCTTCCCACTGTTTATTACAGGATCTACACACGGGGAGGACGATTGGAATTGCTAAACAAAGAGATGGCCTGTACTACCTTGATGCACTGTTTGTTTCCAAACCTCCACAAAAAGCTCTTACCACAATCACAGCCAATACCAACACTATTTGGCTTCACCACAAGCGTCTTGGTCATCCCTCTTTTCATGTCCTAAAAACCATGTTTCCTAGTCTTTTTAGTAGTATTGATGTTTCTACATTTCAATGTGATGTCTGTGAACTTGCTAAACAGTCTCGTGTATCTTTTTCTAGAAGTAATACAATCAGTTGTTCTCCTTTTGATTTTATACATAGTGATGTCTGGGGTCCTGCTCCAATTGCTAATATATCTGGTGTCCGGTGGTATGTTACATTTATTGATGATTGTACACGTTTTATGTGGGTTTTTCTGCTAAAAAACAAGAGTGAGGTGAGTTCCATCATTCCTATCTTTTGCAATATGATTCATAATCAGTTCTCCGCCACAATAAAACGCTTCCGCACTGATAATGCTCTTGAATACTTCAATCAAACTGTTTCCTCTTATTTCCTCTCAAAAGGCATTGTTCATGAGTCCTCTTGTCCGTACACACCACAACAGAATGGCACAGCAGAAAGAAAAAATCGCCATCTCTTAGACGTCAAACGAGCTTTATTGTTTCAATCAAATATGCCTAAACACTATTGGGGGGAAGCCACACTCACAGCATGTCATCTCATCAATAAAATTCCCAGTCGGGTACTCCAAAATAAGTCACCCCTTGAATCTCTCCGTCACTTCTTTCCTCAAACCAGAATTTCTTCTGATCTTGATCTAAGGGTGTTTGAGTGTACTGCATTTGTTCATATTCCTCCACCTCAAAGGGGAAAATTGGACCCACGATCTATTAAGTGTATCTTTCTTGGTTATTCTCCAACTCAGAAAGGATATAAGTGCTATAATCCTACAACCAGAAAGACATACACCAGTGCAGATGTGACCTTTCACGAAGACACACCTTTTTACACTCCTACTTCTCTCCCTGTATCCCAAGATACTCCACATCCTTCACCTCTGCACACCTATACTATTACATCTTCTCCACCACATACAATCTCCTACCCTCCTAAGCCTTTATCACCAGACATCCCATCACCACCACCACCACCACATGATCATCCATCACCTTCCTTAGATGTGTCAGCAACCTCACCTACTTCCCAACAGTCTTCAACATCACCTGAACCTCAATCAAATACACCACCAGACCATCCCATTCCTACACCTACTAAATCCACCACTCATGACCCATCTTCTCCTCTACCAGTGACAAAAGTGTACTCAAGGAAAAACAGGTTCACTCCATTGTTGACGCATGACCAATTGGCTGACCCAGGTAATGTCTCTTCTTCTCCACCACCATCTCCGCCAATTGCTTTACGCAAGGGTGTACGTCAATGTACCAAAACACCTCTATACCCTCTTGCTAATTTTGTTACCATTGATAACTTCTCTCCTTCACATGCTTTGTTTGTTCAGAGACTTAATGAAATTCCCATACCCAACTCTGTTTCTGAGGCATTAGGAAAGAAAGAATGGAGGGATGCTATGCAAGAGGAAATTAGAGCTCTTGAAAAGAACCATACTTGGGATATTGTGACTAAACCTCCTGGGAGGCATGTTGTTGGTTGCAGGTGGATCTTTACTGTCAAATACAAGGCTGATGGATCTCTTGAGCGGTACAAAGCTCGTCTTGTGGCTAAAGGATACACTCAGACGTATGGGATTGACTATCAAGAGACCTTTGCTCCTGTAGCTAAGCTCAATACTGTCCGTATCCTACTATCCTTGGCATCTCACTTTGATTGGCCTTTATTGCAATTTGATGTCAAGAATGCTTTTCTCCACGGTGACTTGCATGATGAGATCTACATGTACATTCCCCCAGGCTTTAATAAAACATCAACAAGAACCTCTACACATGTATGTCATTTAAGAAAAGCCCTCTATGGTCTCAAGCAATCCCCTCGTGCTTGGTTTGACTGTTTCACACAAGTTGTTCTTGCTGCTGGGTATAGTCAAAGCCAAGGGGATCATACTCTTTTTTACAAACACTCTCGCCCAAATGGAATCACTATTCTTTTAGTATATGTGGATGACATCATTGTGACGGGTAATGATCCAGTTGAGAAACAACGTCTTGAGGGGCAACTGAAATCCAAATTCGAGATGAAGTCTCTTGGCCCTCTAAAATACTTTCTTGGAATTGAAGTTGCTCGCTCATCTGAAGGCATCTTTATCAGCCAACAAAAATACATTACAGATTTGTTAAATGAGACTGGTAAGAGTGCTTGTCGACCGGTTAATGCACCTATGGATCCTAATCATAAGCTTGGACTTGCTACTGATGAACCCAAGGTTGATTCATCAATGTATCAGCGCTTGTGTGGCAAACTTATCTATCTCTCTCATACTAGACCTGACATTGCCTATGTAGTTAGTGTTTTGAGTCAGTTCATGCATGATCCAAGGAAACCACATCTAGAAGCAGCCTATAGGGTTCTTCACTACCTAAAAGGAAGTCCAGGGCAAGGGATAATATTCAGGAAGGGTGGGCAATTATCAGTCCAAGCCTTCACTGATGCAGATTATGGTGTCTCCCTCGTTGACCGTCGGTCAACTACTGGTCTCTGTGTTTTCCTAGCAGGAAACCTCGTGACATGGAGAAGCAAAAAACAGAATGTTGTGGCACGATCATCTGCTGAATCTGAGCTAAGAGCTCTTGCCCATGGCTTATGTGAACTTCTATGGATCAAAATTATTCTCTTAGATTTACGAATCAAGTGGAAAGGACCAATGGAATTGAGGTGTGATAACAAATCAGCAATCAACATAGCTCATAATCCAGTCCAACATGATCGGACCAAGCATATTGAGATTGATAGGCACTTTATCAAAGAAAAGGTTGAAGGAGGTCTGATCGAACTAAGCTACACTCCCTCAGAAGATCAAGTTGCAGATGTGTTTACCAAACCTCTTCACAGTCCTAGGTTCCAGGGTCTTATTGTCAAGCTAGGCATGACGGATATCTACAAACCTAGCTTGAGGGGGAGTGTTGATAAAACGAAGAGACATCATTAATCTAGGATGTATTTTCCTTATCATTACTGTAATTATGTGTCTTTAGTGCTTCAGGTTGTATTTAATAGCTGCTGTCTTTTCAGTTCTCAATCATTTATGTTTAGTATTTAGACAGTCACCTAGGGTGCTGAATAGACTCTCTCAGGATTCCTATCTGTATAAATAGCTTATGTACTTCTTGTAAATGAATTCAAGGAAATAATATTCAGAAAACTTCACCATCATTACCCCAGTGCCGCAAAGGCTCCCACCTATGGTGGGGTAAGGGGGGGTCGGATGTACGCAGCTTTACCCCTCTACTAAAGCGCAATCTGTTTCCGGATGACCCATGGTGGAAAAACGCGTCGAAAATTGTATAGATTGACTGCTGCTTCATAACAAAGAAGCCCAGACAGTTTAGTGAGTCATTTTGCTTTATTCCATCATATTCTCAAGCCAAAAAATAGCGAGTCTTTGGCTCAATTGGAGATGATGGAAAAGGAAGTGAAAATAAAAATCATATAGGATTTTTAATTTAAATTTACATTAGTTAAAATGTTCAATTCTTAGTCCTAGTACAGTAGACATAAATAAATAAAATTATTACCAATACATAGTATCTACCTAGAATAAGTTTCTTTGTTTATAGCATCTCGAGGATTTTGCCTCACATTGTATTTCCTTCCAATTTTATTTCATGTTTTCTCTCATATAATCTATCTCTAGTATTTTTCGGTTTCAAAATCCAAACGAACCCTTACAATAATACCTGAAGGGAGAAAACTTGATGGAAGTGCGATTAGGAGAAAAGCAGCAATGAAAAGTGTGAGATTTTGTAGTGTCTCCGTTCTCAAAACTAGCCACTCCATGGCTCCATTTGAGTGGAAAAAAACTTTTGCATCTGCATCAACTAGTCCCAAGTAGTTGTGAAAAAACCTGTCTCCCATATCAAAAGCCCTTATTGTGGCAACTCCAAGAGATGTCTCGGTTGCATAACTCGTTAATGGAGCCTTTGTTGTCCCGTTGATCCGCATCAGTTCCCTTGCAGAGGGTTGATAGTATTCCTTCATCCAAACAAACACATCGTTACAAATGACACCATTTTCATAAGTTGAGAGAGAGATTATACTTTAAGACATGGGCTGTGTTTGATTAACGGAGAAATGCTTAGGTGAGAAAACAGAGAAGAGAACTAGAGAAGTTGAGTAGCAGCTGAAAGAAATAAAAGTTGTTTTGGTTGAAGACAAACCAAGATGCAAGAATTGTAGATTCGAAGAAATTACTTTCAAATAAGAGTAAAACATGTGTCTGTGTTCACAAACAGGAATATCATTGTTTTGTGCTAAAAATAGAACTCATTTAGTCCTTGAAAATTAGAGTTATTAACAATTCTTCTTTGGAGTAAATGAGTCATGTTTTGGATAATAGTGAGTCATGTTTTAGTCCTATTTCCAGAACTCTCTTGAATTAAAGTGATTTTCTATGCAAACTAAAAGGCTATCTATAATAAGATCACTTATTATCCTTACAACTTATAGCCACTTTAGCCACTTTACTCTGTGTTATCAGACCCGAATCAGCCCGGACGGGTCGGCCTGGAATCCGGTGACCCGCTTGGAATACCGAGCTGGTTACAACTAACCCGCTAATCTTTCAAAAATCACCCAAACCCGTAGACCTGCTGTTAATGCGCCCCGAATCTGGCCCAGGAACTGGTGTGGACCCGCTAACCCGCCCAATTGATATTAAAAAACACGTTGAAGGGAGGATTTGGACCCTCGTCTAGCGTGAACAAGCACCAGTGCTAACAAACTCTACCACTTAGGTATGCTTGTACTAAGTTCTTTTCACATTATTATACCTTGATGGAGTGTATTTTAGATTTTTTCTATTATTATTATTATTACTATTTTATGTATTGTCATTATTAAATCATAAATAAGAATATTTTTTCACTTTATGACTTTAATCTGATTTATTATTATACATATTTTGTATTTTATTTTTTAACAAATATTGACCGAGATCATCATGCGTTGACCGGGCTGACCTCCGGGTTTGGATTGACCCCTGACCCGGTCACTTGTTCAGGTTGCTTTTTGGTCCGGTTTTAACATCATAGACTTTACCCTTCATTTCCTTCCTATTTCTTTCCACTTAAGCATGGATACTATTTCCACTCTTCTCTTTTCACGCATGCATTCTATTCCCTCTTTTCCACACACCTGTTTGGTGTTGTATACTAATATGTCACAACATGGTAGGATGAGTACTCCAAGGTATTATATGTTTGTGTTTTTTTAATCAGCCCAACCTAATATTACTTGGAGTTAGGCCTCAATTTGTGGCAACTTTGTTAAGAGATGATATCTGACCTGGACATATTTGGAGGCAAAGGTGGAAATGATGCCTACAATGAGTACTTCCCATGTGACAGAGGCCATAATACCAATTGTTGCAATTAATTCTATCCCAGCAGCCGTCACATAATTATAAGTGAAAGGGATGTCAAAGTCTAATATACTCTGGTCTGAAGAAGCCTGAAAGGGGATGAAAGTATGGAAAATCATTATGATAGCAAATAACTAGTCCGGAATGTATATGATGCCTTCATCTTACTCGGGTTAAAATCCGTCCAACTGGAGTAGAGTCAAAGAAAAGCATGGGAGCCCTGAAGATGGAGTCTAAGAAACCAGAGAAAAAGGCTTTTGAAGCTTTGAGTCCAAGGAGAGCTGCGAATAAGGATCTAAGAGATACAAAGAGTGTACTCAGCAGTGAAATCAAAGTAAAAACTCCAATGATCATAAGAGGACTAATGTTTGGGTTTTGAAGAGCAAGTGCTAGCCAATAGCTTGCTGCAGCCTGAAAAACCACAAAACCGGTTTGACCCACAATGTTTAGTATCAGGTAAAGGGATCCTTTTGAGACCAAAACATAATCCTTGAATATCTTCCACATTGCTTCATTCGTCTCCTTTTCTTCATCTTCTGTTAGCTGTGGTGCCCCTTCCTTCATTGGAGTAGGTCCATTCTCTTCATTTACATAAGACACCCTGACGTCTTCAAGCTCCATGCCATTAATATGCTCATTATTGTTTGTCAGTGGATTGAAAGCATTTACTGCATTTTTGTGAGCACTCACAAGCTGTTCAAATGCCATCCCCCTCATCAAGAGCTCGTTATAGCTTCCTGATTGAGTGACTTTTCCTCCTTGTAGTACCTAGGAAAATTAAAACACCACATCACTTTTGAAAGAGTTGAGGATAAGGTTGAAAGGTCACTCAATTGTGTCATTAAAACTTGTTAAACCTTCTCACAACAGCCAAATAGTTAGACTACTCCTCTTTATCAGTTTTACCTTTTAAGGTAGAATTCCAAATCTTAAAATGATGTTAGAGCCTATTTATGTACAAAGGAACGCTTGGTCCGGCTTAGTTTCAACTAGAGCACACTGCAAACATATTTCAATATTAGCCTGCTCCATTGAGCCACTATCATGTGGGACGTGTTAAGTGACTTAAGTCATCCCTCATCGGCTAAATTTGACAGTACAAGCTCTCTTATGAAGCTCTGAACTCCTCCTCCTACGATGATTGACTTTATAAGATGAAACACACTAAAAGATTGAATCCAATCGAGTAGCTAGACTTACATAATGCCTTATGAACCTATGTGTCTCTCTAATATAATTTAAAGCTAATTGTTGTAGGCGGGGATTAAGTGGAATTATGTGTGGCCTGAGCAGGGAAAAGGTAGACATGGAATCTACAACCAGGCTTAATAATTACCAGAATGTGGTCAACAGAAGAAAGAAATTCCACTTGGTGAGTAACAATAATGACAGTTTTCGTCTTCAATGCATCTATAACACATCCCTGCAGTCACATTAGAATTCTTAGTGCAATTTATCTAGAACCGATGTATATATGTTTATCTGAGTTAGACTTCTTACATAGAAAAGAGATGAAGCAGTGTGTGCATCAACAGCACTGAAAGGGTCATCTAGAAGATAAATGTCTGCATCACTGTAAACTGCTCGAGCCAATTGAATTCTCTGTTTCTGTCCCCCACTCATATTCACTCCTCTCTGCCCTATCTCTGTCAAGTCACCATACCCGAAGCTATCAATATCTTTGTCTAGAGCACATACTCTTATTGCCTCATCATATCTGCTTTTGTCCATTGGCTTCCCAAATAGTATGTTATCGCGGACCGTCCCGCTTTGGATCCAGGAAGCTTGAGACACATAAGCAATGGAACCAAACACTTTCACCTGAATTTAGTTTCAAGCAACAACAAAAGTCAATGGAATCACCAAAATATCTGCAACATCAAAATAAACCAGGGAAAATAGCACTTTTGGTACCAGTTTTTTGTAAATTTAGTTGTTATAATTGAGTTAAATTTTCCCTTCAATTACAATCACCGTTTAGCATTATGAGGTTTACGGTGCATTTCGGAAATATAGAATGTCTATATTACCTCCCATAAATCATAAAAGAATCAATAGTTTAGAGGGTTATTTTTACGATGGAACTAACAGCTTGTGTGGTAAATGAATAGGAGATGATGTTAAATTCCATTGCAGGAAGGAACATAGTGGGAGTGGATTTTTGGATTTTTATGTTTTATGGGAAACGAATAGGAGATGATGTTAAATTTGTTTGGTAGGCAGGGATGATAGTGCTGGGATTATTTATTGGGTTCATTGGTAGACTGCGGAACAGAGAAAATGAGGAATGATAATTATAAAAGTTCATCAAAATGAATCTCCAGAAAGGAAATTAAGACATGCACCAAACATGGGAGAAAATTCTCTTTGGGATTAGTGACAAAAGGGAATACTTTCTGCATTGTATCAAACAAGCCATACAAGTGTCATATCCCATAAAATAGTCGAACTATGAGCTGGTTTGGTAATATTATTTGGCTGGATTTACTAAATTTTCTGAAAGGAAAAACATCTGGTAAAATTCATCTAGCCCCATTAAGGAAGTCAAAAGGTACTTGTTCTGTTCAAAAGGATTATCCTGCTCATGATCAAATGGAGTAAAGTAACCCAAATACGGTTACCAAACAGGTTCTACGTTAACTTGTGTGCATTACTCACAGTTCCTGAAACTTTAGGTATTTCTCCAAGTATAGCATAGAGAAGTGATGACTTTCCTGCCCCAACAGCTCCACAGATTGCAATTTTCTGACCCCTTCTCACTTCAACATTAATGTTTGTAAGCAAATGCTCTGATTCCCAACTGAAGCAGCCATTCGCCACACTTACACTGTTCTCTGAACATCCAACCGGAGAATATCCCATAACATCCACTCTTTTAATCTCATCTTCTAACAGGAAAGAATTTATCCTATCAAGGGAGACTTTAGCTTGAATTATTACAGAAAGAGCTTCCGGCAAGTACCTGACGGGCTCGGACATGACCCTTAACACCGCTAAGATGGTGAACACTGTGGCAGCATCAAAAGCAGCACTCTTAAGTAAGACACACCCTAAGAATATAACGGAGGATATGATTGTCGGAGATGTCCAGTATAATAAAGTACTTATTGTCTTGCAATATTGAGCTTTAGACAGCCATTTGAATTCGATATTTCTATAGGATTCGACCATGGTCTTGAAGTTTTCTTCCCAAGATTGTAGCTTGATGATCTTCATGCTGTTTAGGATCTCAGACATGCACCTTAGTCTCTTGTCTTGGGCAACCATGAATTCAGACTGACACTTCTGGATTATCTTCGCATATGGGACATTAAGAAGTCCACAAATAGTTAGAGGGGCTAAACCGAGAAGGGAACCAAGACCAACCACCCAAAAGAGAACTCCGACCGAAAGGAAGATTTGGACAACCGAAATCCATCCTACGTGGAACCACATTACAGATTCCCCCATCCGATACGCGTCAATGGCAATGTAATTTACAACCTCCCCTGTTGAGTGTCTTTGTCTGCCTTTGTTTGAAAGCTTGAGCTGTTTCTGATACACTGCTGCCATTAAAGCTGATCTTATTCTCATTCCAACCCTCTTGGAGTAGAAATAGAATTGCCGGCCGGACAGAGAGTCAAGAACCTTGTCAAGAATCAAGAACCCAACTAAAAGAATAGCTTTTGAAAAATCTTTGATTTCAAGACTTGAATACACCACAAATGCATAAAGCAGGAGTGGAGAAACTACAACGGCAGATGACCTAAGAAGTGCATATACACCCCCAATAACCATTTCTTTTCTGTATATGCTTGCTATAGCTTTAGGAAGACTCGAGTTTCTCTTTTCCAACTCATGAGACAGTTTCTGGAAATTTAGCTTTGCTTCATCTTCTGAATTTAGACAAGGGATGTCTTCGAGAAATAATGTTTTTGACTTACCTAACCTGAGCAAAGGGTTCATCCAAGAAAAAGACAGTTTGCTAAAGAAACTAATACCATGACTCCCACCATCAGATTGCTCATCAGCTAACAGAGGTTCAGATGAATCCTTGACAGAAACAGGCTGAGAAAGGGTTAGACGGTGGAAGTTTGTCAAAGCAGAAAGGAGGAGCAAGAAGGTTAATGTCCAAGTGATGACATCGATAATTTTGATGGTGTGGTTTGTGACTAGAACTTCAATGTTTAGAGAAGAAATCATCAGAAATGAAACCACCCACCAACTGGATATGAACACTTTGACTGCTTTGGATCCTTGAACAAGCAATGAGAAGGTAAAGGCAATCCAAATGACTCCTTTTATGAAATATGCCAACCAGTTAAGAGAATCAAAGGTTGAATCTTTGGTGATGAGTTCGCGAAGAGTAGCACAGAGATACCATATGCTTGTAAGGGCACAACATAGGGATACCACAAAGATGAAAGAGGATCTTCTGAATCCTCTAATAATGTCAACCCCCCTCATTGTAGGACATCCAAGGAAGAACAGAGAGTACAGAAAGGCCAAGAATAGAGTTGATGCATCAACCAAAGCTGCGTGGATGCACACTGAACTCCAATCAAGTTCTCCTCCACAGATCCCAGAAAATGCCCCTGCAATTCCAGTAAGCAGATTTTCCTTTTCCCAATTAGTTAATGAACCAGCATGATTGATTAGTAGTCTAATGGTTCTGCAACTCATAAAATTTACAGTTTTATCAAATTATTGTGATAGCTTAAACTTTAAATGTGACAGTCAACAATCAACATTATGTAGCTTCAAAACATGATAATATTTAAGAAGTTACAACTCACCAAGAAAAGAATTTGGGGAAGAAGTCATTGTTGTCTGCTCTATTCAGATGGTTGGGTTGAGAGTTCAAGTGAGAGTGTGCCTTCTTTTGCTCAAGTGGGGTATATGAAGTCCACACCCTATTATACTCATGTAACCAATGTCCTCTTCATCTCTCCCTAAATAGCTGGTGTTAGTGTCTGTTTCCCAAGAATATCATTGTAAAAAAACACTTTGTTCTGATTTTTTTAAACATATAAAAATCATTTAAGACACAAGGAAAGTGCATGATATCATATATCCCAACTTCCAAGAAAACAAGTATTTTAGTGAATTTTTGGAGAAAAAAAACCTTGCGTATAATACATGTATAATACGTTAGGATGAACTATATGTGAATTAACTAACAAATTTAGCATGTACATTTTTTCGTTTCGTGACAAGGGCAGTGACTGGTTTATTCCCCTTCATCTTCCAACAGAAATAATATTCCGGTGTAAGATTTCTTGAACATTACAATTTTTTGATGGATTCAGAACTTGTAATTAATGTGTTTGCAGTCTATATTGTCCTTTTCTAAGTTAACATCAGACTAACGTGTGTGATTATGTCGATTACTTGTTTGAAAGGATTGAAGTGTTTGGTTTTGATTCAGTGACACTCCAATCAATCAATAAAAATGATTGTTGTAAAGATTACTGTGGCCCATGAGGCTGCGACATGTTCGGTGATGGGGAGACCTCATGACCAAGCAACCGGTCATGAATTTGATTTCCAACATACTCCCTCTGTCCCATAAAATGATAAAATAAGTCTCATTTTCCTTTTTGGGCCGTCCCAAAAAATTGTTCCCATTTTACTTTTTGGAAAATTTTGTGTGGTTAACATTCATTTACCTTTTTCTTACTCAACCACAACCATACATTTCCACTTTATTCCCACTTTCTTAAACTCCGATCCGAATTGAAATGAGACTTATTTTATGGGACGAAGGGAGTATCTAATAAATGGTTTGTATTGACGGTTGAAATTTATGAAGTTCTAGCTGATGTGACTGAATTGGTTGATTTTATTGATTTATGAAAAAATTATATTTAAATATTTTATTAATAAAATAAAGAAAAAGTTATATGAAAAAACAATTAAAATGATCCTCTATAGTAACTTTAGCCAGCACAATAAGAAAAGTAATTTTAACTTTACATTTTATTATTACCCCATTACAGGCTAGCTTGCATGTAGCATTCAAGAGTAGTATAAATAATTTCTTTTGGATAGATGCAACGGTTCCAACATCGATTAACTCTGTTTTTTCTCTACATACCATTAGTGATATTTTGAACTAATTTCAAACATTCAAATTCCAAATGTTAGATTCCCTGACTACTTCTATTTCTACCATCATAATTTGAAGCAGTATAGCTTGCTCGATGGGAATTACATAATTGATACAGTATATTTTTCAAGTGCGATTATTAAGTAAGAGAGTGCTGATCTAGTTTATGCTCACAAAATTTCAAATTAAAACTTAATTGGGAAATTGGTTAAATAAATTATTGAAAGATATTGTGTTTTATATTTAAAGGTTCGAAGTGATATGCTTCTTCTGGGGTTGGATGAGGGCATGACTTTGGAGAGAACTAAGTATAGGACGGGTATTCGCGTGAAGAAGTGATCTTGATAATCTTTTCCCCTTATCTTTTTTTCCTTGTTTTTTATCCTTATACTTCGTATATATATAAGCATTATTTGTAGCCTTTTTATTTTATCATATTTATGTATATTCATCTCTTTTTATATTATCTTTTTATAATAGCTTGTTTTTTATCTTTATTCCTTCTTTTCCTTTTGGTTGTGATATCATGTATCGATTCATGTTAGCCGACCCCAATATCTTTTGGGACTAAGGCTTGGATGTTGTTGTTGTATTGTGTTTTATATATATACATAAACGTTGTATGTTTCAATAATTAATTTAATTAACTTCCTTATTGAATTAAAAGCTGAAATTTTATGGAGATACTTTACCCTTTATGTCTTTATGAATAGGGTGCTTCTACGGTGCACTCAGTGGCGGATCCAGGATACAAGACTATTGGGGGCAAAAAATACAAAAGTTAAATCCTTCAACTGGTGTTTTCGAATATTTATATCTCTATAAATAAACTATTTCAAAAAAACTGGTCACCGGTGTTAAGGCCGGTGCTGATCGAGTCGGATGTTTTATTTAAAAATCTGCCCATGAATTTTATTAAAAAGTATAATTAATTTTTTATACGTACATCGTAAATCTTCTGTTACCTTAACTTTAGAGGACTAATCGAGCTAATCACCTAAAAAATCGACCTAGTCAACCGCCTAGACGCTAAGCGTCCCTCAATCACCTAAAAGCGCTTAGAAAGTCTTAGAACAATGGTTTTAACTAACATTTTCATTCATTAGGATAAATTTTATTATTTGTTTACCCCTAAAAATGCTAGAAGGCTCGATGATTAAATCTACACTTTTGGCTTAAACAACATATACAAATTATACAAAATACTCCGTATAGAATAGTCAAAGAGTTAATACTCAATAGAGCAAAAAATTTCGATTTTGCAACGCTGAAGAGCAAGAGTTTTCGATTTTCCCAACGCTATTTGTCTTTTGCCTCTTCTAGGAGCACTTCCGGTCTCTCACCGCAGTTGTCTAGCTCTCAAATGGGTCAAATGCACAAATGGTATCTTAACTATTGGTAATGTTGCATTTTGGTATCTTAACTCTTAAATGAATCGAAACGGTGCCTTAACTATACATAAATGTTTCAATGTGAGATTTTATTCAAATTTCCGATCAAAAAATCATCCAGTTTGCTTCAATCGAGCCACCCGCCGAGTCCAACAATCCAGTTTGCATACTATTTATGATGTTTTTATTAGGACTGTAGTTTGCTTGTCTAGTCTGGTCTGTTTAAGTCTGGTCTCGTCTTGTCTGGTCTGAACTGGTCTGGCCTAGTCTGGTCTCCGTGTATTTTTATAATTACGAAAGCCAAGTCTGGTTTGGTCTGTTTAAGTCTGATCTGGTCTAGTTTGTTTAAGTCTCATATGATCTGATCTGTTAAAGTTTGATCTTGGACTGAAAACAGTCTAAATAAAAACACCTTTAGTTCTGGTTTTGGGATTTAAACGTCCCTACTAAAAATGCTTAAAAAGTGAAAAGTACTCCGTATTTTAGATGGGATTTTGAGCATTGAATTTAATGAATTATTTGGATTGGCTACGTGCCTGGGCTGGTTAATGGGGGCATTTACTTTTTTTTAATTGGGGGCAGTTAAATGGATTAGAATAATTCCCAATGGATTACAAGAGATTAGTGACCATTTATTGGGGGCAGCTGCCCCCTCTATTGAAGCTGTAGATCCGCCCCTGGGTGCACTCCTTAATTTGGTGTGTTTTGGTACACATCCTTTTTAACCACCCATCATCCTCTTTAATCACTCATCCCATTATATCTTAATCTTATGCCACCTAATATCCTCATTAACTAAACATAATAATTTGCCATTTTTGCATTTGGATCCTTCACCGGCTTAGAAAAAAAGGTTAAACTGAACAAAATCGTCAAAGGAGATTTATTTAAATAGAAATAAATAAATATTTAATTGTCAAAGTATGTGCAAAGTTTAAAAGTATTCAAAATAAGAATTATTATTTGTAGTTGAACAGGAGTACAAAAGTACCCCTTGAAGCTTGACAAAACTTAATGCGGCCGAACATCGCTGTTGACCGCTGGCAGCCGGCGCTACACATTTGGCCGCCGTCTTCGTACATCTGGTCAGATCTGGGCGTCACCGATCTGACCACCGACATTGCACATCTTGCCATGAACCACCACCGTACATCTGACCAGATCTGGCCACGTCGGCCGTCAGCGCTAAAGATCCGGCCTCTACCGCTAAAGATTTGGCCTACACTGATGCCGACGCCGCGGATCCGGATCACCGGTATAGGGAACTAGGGGGCAATTGTTTATAGGTTTAAATATGATTTAAGTCCTTGCAAAATATTTTTTTTATGTTTTTCATTCTTGTATTATGCATTATTTGGTTTTTAGTATATTACTAAAAAAATCATCCCTATAAATTTTTTGAGGAAAATATGATAGTTAAAAAAATAAAAACTAATTACTCACATTTTTAAAATACGTATTAAATTCCATCATTAGGTAGACTAAAAGAAAAACTAACATACATTTTAGAAATGAAAAACAAAAAAAATAATTTTGCAGGGATACTATATTTGCAGAGACTAAAAAATATTTAAACCTTATTTATATTAGGAAGGACAAATATGGTATAAAAGTCCTATTAAAGAAACAATTCATCATATTTAGGCTAATAACTCTATCATCATTACAAGTCGTTAATCATATTTAGTAGCACAATACTAAAATGTGGCTGGATAAGAAAAGATGTGTACCGGTGCACTCAAAATTTAGGAGTGCAACGTAGAATTTTCCTTACGAATAACATGCACATACAATTTCATAAAAGAAAATAGTGGAAAGCGCATCAAATGAGCTGTATGATACAATTTCATACGTATTAAATTATTAATCTCTGTCAGCAGGGAGCTGAATTATGGCTATTTGTGGGGCAGTGGGTGACTGGTAAGGGTCGTACCGCATGATTATGAGTTCTGGTCAACGTAAAATTGTGACAAAGTCCTCTACAATTTTACAAAAATGATGTTTGTACACACTCTTATACACACTTTTGTACACACCTATGTCTGTGAAAGTTTTTTTTTGTCTGTGAACATCGATTCACAGACAATATTTTGCACAAACAAAATATTGTCTTTGAACCGGATTCACAGACAAAAAAAAAACTTCACAAACATGGTGTGTATAAGGTGTGTATAAGGGTGTGTACATCAAGAATGGTTGCACTTTGTGTACACCTTTGGCACCCCATATAAAAGTCCCATATTTTTACCATCATTTACCTCCTCCAAAAATCAAAAATGATGTTTGTACACACTCTTATACACACTTTTGTACACACCTATGTCTGTGAAAGCTTTTTTTTTGTCTGTGAACATCGATTCACAGACAATGTTTTGCACAAACAAAATATTGTCTGTGAACCGGATTCACAGACAAAAAAAAGCTTCACAAACATGGTGTGTATAAGGTGTGTACAAAAGTGTGTACATCAAGAATGGTTGTTGATGGCTTACTCTTGGATAACATGATTTTTGGAGAGCTATGTGATGAAGGTAAAGATGATACTTGTACGCCGGTTTCCGGCGAACTAGATGCTAGGTCGAGGGAGGACGATGAACAAGGTCCAGAGGTCGAAGACTTGAGTATGTGTTGTTGTCTTGGTTTTGTTTTCTTGATTTTGTTTTCTTGATTTTTTTGTATATTTGGGATATGAAAAGGATTGTCTGTTTAACAGAGTAGTTATAAGTAGGGATGGACCGGTTCCGATTTGGGCCTGAGCCCGGACGGGCCTCGGTTCATGAAGGGGAGGCTCGGAACCGGCCCGGGTAACCCCCGGGTCCGGGCCGGGTCTCGGTTCTATTTTTTTTTTTTTGGCTTTTCCTAGTTAACCCCCAACCCTCCCCCTCACCCCCAAACCAACCCTAACCACCTCAAATGGCCCAAAATACCCAGCCCAACCCAAAAACTTAAAAAAATTCAAAAAAAAAATGGTCCGACCCGAACCGGTCGGACCGGTTCACCTTTTGAAGGGCCCGAGCCCGGACCGCCATCCCACCGGGCCGGGTGGCCCGAACCGGCCAACCAACCGGTTCACCAGGCCTGTCTGGGCCCGCACAGTAGCGGGCCGGTTCGGTTCTGGGCCGGTTGGCCCGGCCCGAGTCCACCCCTAGTTATAAGTGCAGTGTCTGACTATTGAAACATAGTAGGTTTGTTGTTTGACCCATATGTAAAATGTCTGTCTGACAGACAATGTAATTTGTTTGTCTACGTAGAAATAACGTCTGTATGGACATGCAAGTATTGGTAAAAGAGTGTTTTGTAGTATGTTTTGATAGTAAATGTTGTTTTTATGTAAAAGTGTGTATAAGTGTTGGACATGTGATTGTATTTGTGAATGTACACAAGAATGTTGTTAAAATAAATTATGCATACTATTGTCTGTCTGGACAGACAACATGTTCTGTGTTGTCAATTGTTATGAACATGTATTTTTGTTTGGAATAACAGACGAAGAGGAAGAAAAGAGTAATAATAAAGACCCTGATGTTGGTATGGAGTTTCATAGTAAAGAGGCAGTTTATGATTTCTATAAGGCTTATGGTAGAAGAGTGGGCTTTCCTGTTAGACAATGAACTTCATAAAGACAAAACAGGCAACATCACTGCGATTGTCTTAGAGTGTGCTCGTGCTGGAAGTAGGGCCAGCCGGTCACAAAATGTTTTGAAGCCTCAACCTTCAATGCAAGTCGGTTGCCTTGCAAGAATAAGAGCACGTACAAATTACGCCGGAGGATGGGTGATTTCAAAGTCTTGTTTAGATCATAATCATGATATGAGTCCTACCAAGGCAAGACTATTTCGGTGTAATAGAAAGTTGACACCGCACATGATGAGAAACCTTGACATTAATGATGTTGTGGGAATACCAGTTCAGAAGAGTTTCAACTCCGCCGTTGTGGAAGCCGGTTGATATGAAGAACTTCCATTTATTGAAAAGGATTGTAGGAACTACATAGATAAGGTGTGCCAACTGAGACTAGGAAATGGTGATGCAATGGCCATTCAAGACTTCTTTTGTAGGATGCAAGCTCAAGGCCCCAAGTTTTTTTCATGATTGATTTGGATGAGGAGTCAAGGTTACGAAATGTGTTTTGGGTGGACAATCGATGTCGATATGCCTACAAAGACTTTGGTGATGTCATAACTTTTAACAACATATCTTACAAATCGATACGATATGCCATTTGCCCCATTCGTTGGAGTTAATCACCATGATCAATCAATCTTGCTTGATTGTGGCCTAATCTCGAGTAAAGATACACAAACATTTGTGTGGCTTTTTAGAGCTTGGCTTGAATGTATGAAAGGTTGAGCCCCAAACGGAATTATTACTGACCAAGATCGCGCCATGCAAAACGCCATTCAAATTGTTTTCCCAAATACGCAGCATTGATGGTGTCTATGACACATCATGAAGAAGCTACCGGAAAATCTTGGAGGATTTACCGATAAAGATGAAATTATGTCCGAAATACATGACGTAGTATATGACTCACAGTTCCCTGCTTAGTTTAAATTTGGTTGGAAAGCAATTCTGGAAAGGTATTCAATACTTCTGTCAGTTGCTAACCAACTAAATATTTCTTTCTAACAGACATTAGATGTCTGTGCCAAACATTTGGTGTATGAACTAAAGTATGTAACAGACTAAAATTGTCTGTGACAGACCATTTCTGTCTGGAATGAATTAATTGTTTTTGTCTCACAGACAATAGTTGTCTGTCACAGTCATTTGGGTCCAGATTAAAGTATGTAACAGACTAAAGTTGTCTGTGACAGACAATTGCTGTCTGGAATGAAGTAATGGTTTTTGTCGCACAGACAATAGTTGTATGTCACGGACATTTGGGTCTGGGACAATATTATTCGTCATGGTGATGACTGCTTATTTGTCGCAGGTATTCACTTCAAAGTGATGATTGGCTTGGGGTGATGTACAATGAACGTCAAGGGTGGGTACCTTGTTACCTTAAACCTACATTCTGGGTGGGTATCTCCAGCACACAAAGAAGTGAGAGCATGAACGCATTCTTTGATGGTTTTGTGCACTCCAAAACAAGTCTCAAACAATTCGTGGCAATACGGTCGGACTTTGAGATGTAAGGCAAAAAAAGAGTTTCATGCAGACACAAAATCATTTACAAAAATGATTCCGTGTGTTAGTATATTTGAAATGGAGAAACAAGTACAAGGACTATACACACTAGCGAAGTTTAAGGAATTTCAAGAAGTAATCGACAAGCTTTATTGTGACCTACTTGAATGTGAAGATGGAAAAACATTTCATGTGAAAGAAGTGAAACGAATTAATGGGTTTGCCAAGACTACTAACTACATAGTCGAATATGACAAGACCTTGAATGAAGGCCAATGTAGTTGTCATTTATTTGAATTTAGAGACATCGTTTGTAAACATATGATTACAGTCCTAATGCGCAATGGAGTGGACATCTTGCCCGACCGATACATATTGCGGAGATGGAGACGTGATTTGAAGAGAGCATACACACGAGTCGAAATAAACTAAGACGGGATATTTCCTCATGTCTTTGACCTTGCTTTCATTACCCATTGGGTGCCCATCTTCAAAAAATCTGTTTAGATAGTGTCTAAAGACACTTCTCATGAATATGGCCGAGAAACCATACCCTTTCTTCTTTTTGGTTACCCCGGCAGCCCCTCTAAACATTCTTTGGTGAACCAAACCCCAGGTTCCTCTTCTTTGACCATTCTCAAGTATGGATCTAAACGGATCAAAGGCTCATCTAACTCTTTGATGTGTTTGACTTTGTATTTAGGTGCTCTCTCCTCATCCACTTCCATATGAGTGATCACTTCATCATCAAAAATATCAGTGAACCCTTCAATGGTACTAGGACCCTCATCCTCCTCTCCATCATTTGATATTGTTTCATACCCGGAATCTTTGGATTATCCATAAACTTTATTTCATAGCATTTTTAGAACACCTATATTATTTATTTTCATGCATCTTAAACATAATATTATGATAATTGTCTTCTTTGGATTTGAATTCTTGGTGATTTTGGAGACTAATATTTGTGCTTTTTATTAATTTTATTTGCGGTTTGTACTTTTTATTAATTTTATTTGAAAATAGATTTTAAAATATAAAAGAAAATGAGTGACTTCACATTCGGGCTTTAACCGGCCCACCCAAACCCGGACCGAACCCAGACTACAAAAAACCCGACTCGGATCGAATATAGTGGGCTTTGTTTCGGTCCCTAATTTTCATAACCCGATACCTTACGGGTAATTTCTGGGTTTAGCAAAAACCTGACCCGGACTGGACCGTTCCCACCCCTACCCCATACTAATACGGTAGACACTTTTGGGCGAGAACTTCTCATGCAAGATTCCTTTTGCTATTATATATTATTAATAGATTTCTCACCTACTTTGCAGTTGGCAAAGCCCATCGGGACGGAGGTAGTATTATTATCAGGTCATTTTTGTTTTGTCTAATAAGGATGATT
The DNA here is from genome assembly GCA_945859875.1 of Cuscuta europaea. Taxonomy (NCBI): domain Eukaryota; kingdom Viridiplantae; phylum Streptophyta; class Magnoliopsida; order Solanales; family Convolvulaceae; genus Cuscuta; species Cuscuta europaea. Next base: position 40,122,681 of record CAMAPE010000019.1, read on the forward strand.
TCAATTAGAATAAAAATTTCTGGATTGATCTGATTTGAATTTGATAGATATCTAATAATTGTATACTCTCTCCGTCCCTAAAACTTTGTCATCTTTACTTTTTGGGACGTCCAAAAAACTGTCTTTTTTCCCTTTCAATCAATTATTTTGTGGTTCCTGTTATTTCTCTCCTCTGCACAAACCTCAACCACACAGTTTTTACTTTATTATTCTCCGTGTCGGTCAAACATGACAAAGTTTTAAGAGACAGAGGTAGTATTTTATAATTATTCAAGTTTAGTTTTGATTAGTCTGGGACTGAAAATAATCAAAATAAAAACATCCTAAGACACAAAAATATCAAAAGTAATTCATTTATAATGCTAATAAGCTTTTCAATTTAAAAGTTATAGTTTCCTAGTATCTATAAAGAAAATTGAATAATTATAAAATACTACCTCTGTCTCTTAAAACTTTGTCATGTTTGACCGACACGGAGAATAATAAAGTAAAAACTGTGTGGTTGAGGTTTGTGCAGAGGAGAGAAATAACAGGAACCACAAAATAATTGATTGAAAGGGAAAAAAGACAGTTTTTTGGACGTCCCAAAAAGTAAAGATGACGAAGTTTTAGGGACGGAGAGAGTATACAATTATTAGATATCTATCAAATTCAAATCAGATCAATCCAGAAATTTTTATTCTAATTGAAATCATCCTTATTAGACAAAACAAAAATGATAGATGAGATGAGCACTTGGACAAGTTTTTATAACTTGTTAACAACATAACTTTTTAGGTAAAGGTACAAAGCACGTTGAGGAGATGAGCACTCATGGGACCCAACAACATAAAATATATCAAAAATTATAACTTTACAACAACAACATCCAAGTCTTAGGTCCTTAGTCCCAAAAGATATTGAGGTCGACTAATATGAATCGATACATGATATCACAACCAAAAGGAAAAGAAAATAAAGATAAAAAAGATAAGCTATTATAAAAAGATAATATAAAAAAAGATGAATATACATAAAAATGATAAAATAAAAAGGATACAAATAATGCTTATATGTAAGGATAAAAAATAAAGAAAAAAAGATGAGGGAAAAAGATGATACGAGATCACTCCTCCACACGAATACCTGTTCTCCACTTAGTTCTCTCCAAAGTCATGCCCTCATCCAACCCGAGAAAAAGCATATCACTTCGAACTTCCCTAACTCACGTTTGTTTGGATCTTCCTCTCCCTCTCTTCCATGCCTCTTCTCTACACATCTCAACTCATCTGACAGGTGCATCACTCGGTCTTCTACGCACATGACCAAACCACCGTAAGCGCGACTCCCACATATTGTCTTCAATAGGTGCTACTCCCACCCTTTGTCTGATTATCTCATTCCTCACGCGGTCCTTCCTAGTATGCCCACACATCCAACGTAGCATGCGCATCTCTGTCACACTCATCTTTTGAATGTGACATTGTTTCACCGTCCAACACTCTACGCCATACAGTAATGCAGATCTAATTGATGGCCTATAAAATTTACCCTTCAGTCTAGTCGGCATACCTCGATCACATAGAAATCCCGACGCACTCTTCCACTTCATCCACCATGTTCTGATTCAATGGGATACATTTCCATCTAACTCACCGTCCTGAATTATGGAGCCCAAGTAACGGAACATATCGCTGACTGGTATCTCCTTACCATCCAGAGTAATTCCGCTATTACCACTGTTTCTACCTCCACCAAACTTGCACTCCATGTACTCTGTCTTGCTCTGACTTAGTTTGAAATTGAAACCCTTATTCTCTAATGTTTGTCGCCATACTTCCAACTTTGCTTTAAGACCTGATTGCGTCTCATCAATCAATACAATATCATCGACAAACATCATGCACCACAGTATATCGTCTTGAATTGACTTTGTAAGTTCATCCATGACTATGGCAAATAAGAAATATTAGTGACACATTAAAGATAATAAGAAGTTATGAATTTTGATACTGTAATTTTTAGAGCACTGGAGTACCAATGAAATATTAGTGTCATATGAAAGATAATAAAAATTTATAATTTTGATATATTATAATAGAAAATTCAATGAACGAATCAAAAATTACTTCGTATAACACTTTAAAAACAAACATTTTTAAAGTGCTAAATTATTTTTTAATTTTATAAATGCAATATTGATGTTATAAGAAATATAATAAAAAGCTATGAATTTTGATATTTGTTTATAGCAATTAGAATACAAATAAAAAACTTATAGCACTCTTTTTAAAAAGTGGGGTTTTTTTTATTTTGTTGGGTCCAACGAGTGCCTCCGCTCCTTTTTTGGACAGGCTTGTCATCCACAGCGTGCACCTAAGTCGCCAATTCAATTGGCAGATTTGTTAATCAAAGATTGTAAGTGGTCTCAAGTCTCAACATCACGAATCTTACCTTCTTCCTAGTTTACTAAGGAGTTGAAACATTTGACTTCAACAATATTCACACTCTACTTTGATTCTTTATTTATTACTATCGTCCCACTAAGATTGGAACAAGAGAATGTGGCACGATTATTAAGAAAAGTGGATTTATGTTGTTGATATTAAATTGATAAAGTAAAAATGAAGTAAAAATGATGTAGAGCCACACAAACTTTACCAAATATGATATGGGACAACCATAGTGGGATTTTCCGAAAAGGTAAAACGGGACAATTTTAGCAGGACGGAGGGAGTAATATACTAAATAATTGATCTACATAAAAATTATGGTATTGGTCTTAGACTAAAATTTAAAATATGTCCTTTTTTTAATTTTACTAATAGTCAATTAAATATACTAATGGTGGAAGTCATATGTTGGTAAATATCAAAATTAACAGAGTTGCACTACATAGCTCAGAGTCTATTCTTTATCATAAATGAAAGCTTAGAATGTTGATTGCATCCTTATGGATGCTTAAAATATTTTAAATTATGTATTTAGCACCATAAGTTTACATTTGTAAATGAAAAAATATAATCATGATGCTAATATCACTTTTTATATAAAGTTCTTTTTCCGACAGATTTTATGTACAGTTCTTAGTATATACATAGTATTACATATGTAAGTATGAAATATTTCCTCGCACAGTCACACCCTTCAAAATTTGAGATATTTAGATTATTTTTTCCTTAATTTTCAAATTTAGTATTTATAATAGGGAAAGTTCCCGAAATAGGACTAAAACAGTTTCAAAATTCCAAAATAGGACTGTTATGTTTTTTATTCCCAAAATAGGACTAATCACTGCCATATTTAGAAAATACTGTCATGTTTGAAGTCTGGTAATGCCAAAACATGGCAGTAATTAGTTCGATTTTGGGAATAAAAACATGGCAAACCTATTTTGGAATTTTCAAACTGTTTTAGTCCTATTTCGGGTAATATCTCTTTATAATATGGTCAACTATTTATGAGATGTGCATTATAATTAGTACTGCTACTGATTTCATAACGCAAGTTCAACCCCTGACTTAAATCTATGCATATGCAACTGGGTGGAGGCAGTGTTGTGCACTTTGGTCCGTTATACTATAAACTTTTAACATTCAACGTTCTTTGGAGTAACTTTTAGTTCTGAGAGAGAAGTTTATCGGATATAGAAGGTTTGAAGGTCATTCCCAAAAAGAATCACTACTTTTTGTCAACACTACTGGATAATTGACTTCGCCAGATTAATCTTTGACTCCAAAGAACACACCTTTGACATTCGAGAGAGTAATTACGAGTTGTATGACCTTATTTTGAGAGTCTCAGTATTTTCTATAAGAAGTCTCTCTTAACTCATGACAAACCAGTTAAATTGTGCATTATTATCAAGATTAAAAGGTTGTATGTTGTACAAATGGTGAAATAAGCCTCTGATGAGACTACCTAAGACGTAAACTAAATGTACTGATATTGAAACCATCATTGTATAGAGTGAACTGACTAGGCTTGGAGATTCACTGACCCACAAAGTCATGATGTAGCCTTAAAGTTGAAGCTACTGGCCTTCAAAATATTAGCTTTTCCTCAAAGTGACTTTCAAGGCTTCCTCATTTTAGATCTAGCATATCTGAACAAAAGAAAAGTAGTAAGAGTTCTCAAGGCATGCAGTTGGAGGGACGCTTTGGATGACTTGATCTATATCTTGGCAAATAAAATGTTTCTGAAAGCAAACAAAATGTATTGAAATGTTATATGATCAAAATAATATTTCAATTTTTATGAACTCTAAAAATAAATATTAAGATATAGATTATCCCCTCCAAACCCGTTCATCCAAGCAAACCCTCAGTGACAGGGGAAGTAAACAGTATTATTAAAAATCAATTGTCTTTGCTAACAGTATTCACATGAGTTGAGAAAAATATACTCTATATGCATGCCACCCCGGTCTGATGACGGCAACGTGCTTCCTTGAAGTGTGTTCATGACATCTGTTGCTTTGTCAACACTCTATCAAAATAAATAAAATGCATAGTTATACAGAAATTATTTTAGCAACACTTCTGATATCTCATTTGCTCTCAGCTTATCAATTATTTTTTCACCAAACACCAACTTATTCCATTATGATGGCTGAATCGGCCAATAATGAAAAATACTAGTGCAGAAGTTACTTTTTCGGATAAAGTGGAAGAAAATGACACCTACACCCTTACTTTTAGATAATGTTTTATCTTATCTGTTTAATTTATATTTTTAAACACTTTCTTTTAGATGATTTGGCAAAATTCAACTAATTCAGCTGCAATTTCACCTACTTCTGCAGATTCAGCCATTTTAAGCCTTACCAAACAGGCACTTAGCAGCATGCAGTACCTCAAAATCAGCAAAAGCAACCGGCATTCCACCTCTAGCACGAACCTTCAGGGTGTTGAAACCAGGGTACCTAATCTCAAAAATAACAAAGATATGTTTTTTCTTACTGTAAGGTTACTGTGTATTTTGCCAAAAATAAAAATTAACAAAATTTTTTATTCCAAAAGCAACCGGCATTTTTTCTTACTGTAGGTGGAAACAGATATGTTTTTTGAGTGACCAAAAAACAAAAATGAGATGTCAAAGAGAATAATTATAAGAGGCTATGCCCTAAACTTATAATGACAGACAAAATTATCATATTCTTGTGGATTTTTAAAAGAACATACTGAGACAGAATTTGCTTCAGTTCATCTTCTGTGCAGTCAGGACCAAGATTGGCAATAAATAAAGTGGAACATGGTTGTGTACCATCTCCTGTCTTTTCTGCCTGTTCCTACAACATTACACACACAGTTTTTAAAAGTGATTATGTTTTTTATAAGGGAAGCTAATCACAGAACATACATTTTGTGCAGCTAAAACATTGTCACCGTCGCCCACTTTCTCGCCACTGATAAAAAACCCAGACAATACTGTTAGTGTTCAAATTTCAATAAGAAGGATTGCAAGACTCATAGGAATATATTACTCTTCTGTCCAGGAAAAAGAGTCATGTTTGAGTAAGTTACCATTTTTTGGTCAACTCAGTCAAGGTTAAAGCTTTTCGAATTAATGAACAGACACCTATATCCCTACATTTTTTTATATGTCCTCAAGTTGTCTGCTAAATAATACAGTTTGAGACTTTGAGCTCATCTTAATAAAACTTATTTTCAAGATTGTTGGGAGTAACTGACAAAAAAAACACTTGCTGTTTGGCTTTACATGAATTTTACTTAAAAAGTAAAGGTGACTATTAAAACTGAACCGGTTTATTGGGACAAATAAAGCTCTTGAAACAGGAATTTTCTCCGGCAGAGAAAGTATCTGTTAGTATCCTAAATTCTTTCTAGTTTTTTATTGTACTTGTCCTATGAGTGATAGTCTGCATTTTTTTCAATCAGTGAAGAATTTGACTCGGGTGTATATTTCTTGTTTCTTTTGAACTTGTTTATTTTTTTGAAGAATTTGATTTTTTACTTTGACAAAGTTGTGTCAAGTTCACTCAAAAAGACTCAGAAAAATGTTTGTCATAGATGCCCAAAGGGGGGGTGTTGTGTTTCCCTTCCCCAAACTCTTAAAAAAAGTCATCACGAGAGGTTAGCGATTTAGATTGGTGCCAAGGTTTAACTGTTTGAGACAGAAAGGAAGTAAACATTTGGTATTACAAGAGAGCGGTTGTTGTGTTCATTAAGTGCATCTAACCTCTTCTCAGGTGAATCATCCTTGTTGCAAGAATCAGGATCATTAGGCCTTGATGGGTCATCAGAATCACTATCATTTGGGTCTGCATATAGTGTTCGGGTGTTTTATCAGTTTTACATCAAAACTAAGGGAAAAGGAAAAGGAAATAATAATTGTAACTTAATTATAGCACCATTAAGCATTATTCAGAATAAATCACTTTGCCAGCCTTAATTATAATATCTTTTTTTGCATTCACAATTCACACAGACCAGAAGTAGAAAAGAGGCAAACTGGAAAAATAATTTTAATTTTTAAAAGCAGCTAAATATCTTACCTTCATCACTTGAAGTGCCTTTCCGAAATTTGTTAGATTTAGATCTGTTGTCAATAACAACATAGGGGCCGCTCCCTGTGAAAGGCAGCAACATGCAGTTTCATAACACATACACTCAGCAGAGACATTTCAATTTTTGCACCTTCTTCTCATTTCTCAGTGACACCAATGAGCAATAATATGATTTACTTACCTGGTCTTTTTGTCCTCCTGGAATTTGATCTGGCAAGTTCAATATGCAAAGTGGATCCTGTTTGAGGATCGAACTTCACACCCTGTAAATATAGACCACAAGACATGGACACATACATGTAGGAATAAATACGCCAGTACTTGCAATCTCAACAAACATTAAATATTACAATTGCACCCGTACAAGACACAAATCAAACCGGAGAGGTGCCAAGAGTATGAACTCTATTAAGGTTTCATAGTTTCATACCCCCCTATGCTTTTTAAAATTGGATTCTGTTTAGTGTATTTTTTGGACCAAATACCCTTGATAAAATCAATTTGGTATAGCCTATCCTCTTCCATTGTCTTCTTTAACTCCTCTCTATCCTAATTTTTTTCTCACTCACTAATATGAGTTTTTAATAACCTTCTTCAAGTTTTTATAAAGTCTTCCTCAGGTGAATGCCTGAACCTCGTGTTCATTTCGGCAATTTTGTCAGAATGACATCACAATAACATTTCTATAAAACACTTATATCTGATCTCTTTTAAACATAGCAGGATCAATGTCAAGCACTCTCGGATTAATCAATCCTTTGTTCCTTACAACACAAATCACAATCACTGTATTCCCACACCCTCTGAGTGAAAAAGCTTCAATACCTTAGACAGGTAGAGTTCATACCATGGGTGGTGTACTGGTGTACAGAAATCAAACTAGTAAATCAGTTTAATTAAAGTGAAAAGTCCTTCCTTGCCATTTCGCTAGACAAGCCACCTTTTCACACATGGAAAAAATGTACAAGAGTTCTCTACCCAAAGATTACTAAAGAAATAAAAGAAAGTGGTAGACCAAGCTTGGCAAACTCACGTTTAATGAGTGCAATACCCCCATTGCTGATTGATGATCAACAAAGTTTGCAAATGCAACAACCTGTAAATTGCACACATAATTATTACTGGTTCATGCAACCGATACCCTCCCCATCCCCCCCAAAAAACAGAGTTACAGAAACACACAGAGAGATGAGAGAGCTGTCTACATGTAAAAAGATATCAATTTAAGGAATAACAATTCTTATGTTTTTTATTTATTGGAAGAACCGGAATATGCCAGTTCTATAGCCTCTAATGGCAAGAAAGGATCTAAACGCTTTTCACAAACTAAATAGTGTGGGTGCATAATTCACCACATTGCTCCCATAGAGTTGAAAACCAACCATTCCTATGGGTAAGACTGCGTACATCTGGCCCCTCTTACCCCACCGTAGGTGGGAGCCTTTGCGGCACTGGGGTAATGATGATGATGATGATGACGACACTAAATTTTGAATATACCCAGCGGCTGCTTCTACATTATAGTATGTTCTGTCAACTTCACCACGCCCATAATTAATAGAGTTCTCCCTGAGCAACTATTCTAGCAAAGTTTGTATGTTAGAAGAATCGGAGGTCTTTCAGTACATAATTGTCACAGCATTCCTTTACGAAATTTTCATTTCTGGCATGAGTATCCAACTGTACTGGTTAACTACCACATCTATCCACTATCTTCGGGACATGAGTTGCATGTGTGGCAGTGTGGTTGATAAATAATTTGTAAAGCATGAATAAGTTTGAACCATACAAATATTATCAAATATAGTACGGAGTATGTCACAAACTAAGTAAGGGATAAAAAAGTAAAAATGAAACAAAGATAGTGGGATGGATGGAGAATTGTACAAGGTGCTTTTAAAGTACAGTTAAAGCATCTTGTGTTTCAACATTTACCACTAGACTACACTAATAGACGTTTTCAGAAAAATGACAACAAAAATGTCCATTTTGTTAACGCAATGTAAGAAGTATACCCTGCAACGCCATTACCACAAACATGCCCATTTTAGAAAACATAGCTACTGCAGTTTACAAATAAGTTCGCATTTCACAGAATAACAAGCTCGTGCGATGGTAATAATGTAATATAGAAGAAAATAACCAACTGAGAGCTAACAGTGAATACACTCTAGCACACAATATGCTTAGTTATACCATCAGACTGCAGATAAGATATTTTATTAGGTAAAGGACTAAAGGGAAAGAGAAAGCCAACCTGATCTCCGCGGCCGGTGTACTTGAGCTGACAAGATTCGAAGCCGGGACGGCGCCTAAAGAGGTTATGAATTTCACGAGCTTTGACGTCGTCTGGGAGGCCCGATACGAACACCGTCCGAATCAGATCGCGTTCAGCTCTGCTGCTAGTGTTGTACGGAACGGGCAGTGGTTGAGGGAGGTAGTAGGCGTCGTAGGTCTGGTGGGTAGTCATCTCTTCCGCGAGTGGTAGGAAACTACTCCTCGAGATAACCGTCGGCCGTAGATGGAGGAGACGGTGGCGGACAATTAGTAAGAGGATTATCTCGAGCGATGAAGATGTCCCTTACTGATCAGTGTTTTTACTTTTCTGTCCGGGACAAAAGGCTTACTAGACCACATCAAAAAAATATTATCATATCACTAAATTTCAGTTCAAGTAAAAATATTCTATGCAAAATAATTCTTTTAAAGAGGTTCCCTACGTAAGATTAAGGAAAAATTGTCAAATAAGTTCATATACAGAAATCAATTAAGCTCTCCTACTCTAAAATCGCTCATTAAAGCCCACGAAGTCTCAAAAAACAACCAATTATTTTGGGAGGTCACCGTCATTAAGTTGGTTGAGTAATACGTTCATTATTAATATGTAGTCCTCGTCATCCATTGTCTATGAACCCTTATTATTTATTTCTGACCACTAACCCTCTAATCTCCTCAGATCTGTCGCCCATCGTCTGTCGTCTGTGCACCATCAACAATGTCGACTTCATTTGAATCTACTCCCAGCAAAGGACGAAGATGTACCCTAGACTACGAGCCAGTTGTGTACTGCCATTGTGGATTGAAATCCCCTTTGTGTGTTGGACGCGAAACCGGGAGAAGTTTTTATGGGTGTCAAAATTGGCTAGTAATTAATTATGTATTGTGTTCATTCGGGTGTGAGTATGGATACGAGTGTAGTAATTATAAGTATATGTCATTTTTGGGTGTAAAACATGTAGTAATTATAAGTGTTGCTTAGCCGTACAAATTCATGAAACTGTCTTCATGTTCACTTTTACATTATTTGGTGACATTCAATTTCAGGGTGTTGGTTGTGGTTTTTTAATGTGGAAGGATTCGGCAGAAACAGAAGACCCAGTTATTGGTACATTGATGAAGATGAATAGAGATGATGTCAAGGCCTTGATTTGTGGACTCGTTGAACGCATATGTGCTGTAGAGGGACAACTTTGTTGTGTTCGAAAGATTGGTGGAAAAAAGCACAAGATAACAAAAGATTTAGGCATATGTGTGGTTTAGTTTTCATTGTAGTAGTTGCTTTTCTTGGTAATATGTATATGAATGTGAACAAGAGTAACTACATGTATTAGGAATTTAGAAGTACGTGAACAATTGATGTTGTTTGTATTCTGCTTTCATCGGCATCAGTAATTGTTAGATGATTTCATCTTGGGACATCTTTATTCAATTGAGTTTAAAGTGATGCAAGTTGAATTCAGTTTTACCATTGTAATTGTCAACAATTAACACAACTTGATTTTGTTGTGATGAACAACATGTTATTGTTAGATGATTTGATCCATTTAGAAACCACTGCAATAGTTTATATTCTGTTTTCATGAATATAAGACTTGGATGCAAAAACGAATTATGAAAGAACACTATAAAGTTATGCAAGATGACTTAAATTTTACCAACTCATTAACATCATTGAATACACATGGAATTAATGGCCAAAAAACTGGTGTATGTAAAAGGTCAACTGATCATACAGTACATCCCAAAAAATAGTCAACTTTCACAAGTTTAATGCATAACTTTCGGCCCACATAAAGCCTAACTTTTGCCCCACAGATTCCTTACTTTACAACCAACATCAACAAAAAAAGACTAAAACACTACAGTCATTCGTACGGCCAAAAGGCTTTAAAGGCAAGCAACAACCATACAAAAGTTACCCATCAAAACAACCACAAGTTCACACCTAACTATATCATCACACAGACTACATTTGTCTTCCATGATAGATGTTCAAGATCTCACTTCATTCTTCCGCCTTCATCAACATCTTTCACTAAGCAGTCTTTCATTTGGTTGTCTAGGCTATAATAGGGTAACAAAATTATGAATTTCTATAATCATTGTATTACCATTATCATACTGAACTACAAAAGACCCCATGTTAAAAGTGAACTGCAGTATGGAGATGTTTAACTTACATCAATGAGGGTTTCACCAGTGTTGTGATCAAAGTACACACCAAAAACTCTTTGTGCACTTCCCCTTTGTGCTTTCCCTCGCCCCCTTGACCCTCCCCTTCTTCCACTACCTTGACCTTGGTCATGTCCTATTGCAGTAGGAACATCAGTTTGACCATCTACACCAGTGGACACTCTTGTAGTAGATCCACCCTCACTTGACCTAATTGTGTTCTTGTTGGGACAAGAAGACTTGTTGTGCCCTTCCCCTTTACGTATGGAGCATTTCATAATCCTACCCTTCTGGAAAGTTGAGAACCAGATGATGGCACTTCATTAGCTTCCCGGACCCTCTTCTTCTTTGACCTTCCACTCATCTTCTTAGGCACTTGAGGCAAAATTTCTTCATGCTCAGTATGTGGCTATAACAGCTCTCCATTGAATGGTGGAAGAGTGTATGCATAAGTTCTCTGGTATAACTCCTTAGAATAACAGTTCTCCACATATTGTTTCGGATCTTGGCCCTTGTTAAATATGGCACAAATGGCATGCGCATAAGGTATTCCAGACAAATCCCACCTTCTACATGAACATGTTTTTGCATTAAGACTGACCTTAAACCGGTGCCTTCCTTTTTTAATCTCATACCCATCGTCCCCATTGAAATCAACATTCCACCCTTGGCTAGCTAAGATGTTTTTTTAATTTTTGCATGATCACAGGTCCAAATTGTCCCACAAATTTGTATTGTAATTATTTTCAAGTCATTAGAAATATAGTTTAGGTAACTCACTGAAGTAGATGTTATACCTAACCACTTGTTTACGTACTTCCTTTTTTTGCAATCACTTTCATCATTGCAACTCTTGTGTGCTCTAACATGGGAATAAGCGGTTTTCATCTGCATTTCAGAAGGGTGCTATTGAAGGCCTCTGATAAGTTGTTCTCCACAATGTCACATTTAACCTTGGGCCTAAAATAAGCCTTGAACCATATCGTGAATGGATATTTACGCGGGTCCCTACAAGCCTCAATGTCGGCCTTATCTAACTTTGATAATGGAACCTGCAATTGTTCTTCACATGTGGACTTTGCACACAACCTGAATAGCTTCTTAAGCAGCATGCCTCTATGGGATTTGCTTCGATTTGCATGAATATGTCTAGCACAATTCCTATGCTCAGCCCTTGGGAAGATACGAACAATGACATTACAGAGACCCTGCAGTAAGAATATTCAGCTTAAGTTTTGTTTTTTTATTATAAGATGATAATGTGAGGTTACAAACAAATATAACATGATATTCTTGTTATTCAGTATTAAATGACAACTTGGTAAGGTTATAAAATGTCGGGTTATTCAATATAACATGACATTCTTTGTATCAATGTGAGGTTAGGAAATGCTCTCAGTGTTATAACATGCTAAATGACAGTCAAATTAGTCCACATTATCAAAAATTTAGATCAAATAAATATAAAAATGTCAGATTTAAAACATGATTTTTTATTCAATATTAAATTATAGTAACACAAATGTAGATCAAATAAAGAGTAGCTATTTTTGTTGTTCAATATTTATTGACCTTAACACAAATGTGGATCAAATAAATATAAAAATGTCAGATTCATAACTAATATAACATGTTATTTTTGTTATCCAATATTAAATGACAGTAACACAAATTTAGATAAAAACAGAAATATTATCGCAAGTTCAGAATTTTAGTCAATTACCTTTTGTTGGTCACTAATTAGAGTCCATAAATCTTGCCTAGTTATTTGCAGATCTGTCTTCGGCAACTCTAAAAACCAGGTCCAAGAAGAGGTGTTTTCGATCTCAACTACTGCCCATGCGATGGGGTACATCTGATTATTGGCATCTCTACCAATTGTTGTTAATATCTCCCCCTTGAGTAGTCCTTTAAGAAAGCATCCATCTAGTCCTATAACCTTTTTATAGCCTTCAAGAAACCCTCTTTTAACAGGTCTAAAACACACATATATGCGTTGAAATACAGCAGGAGCTTGAGGAACTACTCTTGTAGTATGAATCACCATTGTGTCAGCACTTGGTTTTGTCGACTTATAGGTGGAATCGGATTCAAGTAGATTGATCTTGTTGCTTCAGGAGGATCAGTATAATGGAAGATGAAAAGTCTTAGCACCTGAGCTGCGTAAGGTTGCCTATTCTGCGCATACTTCTTTCGGACATACGTATAAGGAAGGCAACCATGTAGCGCATTGTCTAGCCTACTTGCATTTGGGCCCAAAGAATGAGTTTTTTTTTATAATATTAGTTCTCTACCTCCTTTGATTAAAAGATCCATCATAGCAGATTCTTTTGGGTTCCTTTTTTTAGATATTTTTAATTTTGGAAAGGTTTTCCCCATATTTTTGTCTTTTTACATCTCTTTGATTTTAATTTTGATGTATTTATAAAAGGTAAGGTCTAGTCCCCGTGGATTTTTCTTTTATTCTGGCTTCTGTTTTTTATTTCTTTCTTCGGTTGTATTTTGAGAAGGTATGTCTTCTTTGGAGAGGTTTTGGCCTAGCCCCCCTCTCTCTTTGTACTATCTTGCTTATTTTTTAATAAAACTCGGCAAATGTTCCCCGGCATTTGCCCCACCGATTTTTGGTGGTTTGCCTACTGGGTAAAAAAAATCACCACTATGCTATCTGGAATAGACTGTAGGCATTCCTAAGCATAGTTCCTACTCCCTCCGTTCCTATTAAAACTTCCAAATAGGTTTGACACACAGTTTAAGATAGTGGGCATTGTGTGGTGGAGAGTTGTGCAGAGGAGAGAGGAAATGTGTAAGAAATGTTGTGTACCATGATTTTTTTACTAAAAAGGGATAGTGAAAGTTTTAATTGGAACGAATGAAAAAGGAAAGTTGGAAGTTTATTTAGGAACGGAGGGAGTAATTTTTTTGAATTGGTCCTTCCAATCTATTTCAATTTTCTTATGAATATCCCTCAAAGCCCTGGTTGCCATACTTGTAGAAACATGTATTTTGAGCTCAGATTTAATTAGTTTCTTGAACTCCATCGCAGTCATATAGATTCTTTTGGGTTCCTTTTTTCAGATATTTTTAATTTTGGAAAGGTTTTCCCCATATTTTTGTCTTTTTACATCTCTTTGATTTTAATTTTGATGTATTTATTCCAGGTAAGGTCTAGTCCTCATGGAATTTTCTTTTATTTCTGGCTTCTGTTTTTTATTTCTTTCTTCGGTTGTATTTGAGAAGGTATGCCTTCTCTGGAGAGTTTTTGCCCTGGTCTCCCTCTCTCTTTGTACTATCTTGCTTATGTTTTAATAAAACTCGGTAAATGTTCCCCGACATTTGCCCCACCGATTTTGGTGGTTTGCCTACTGGGTAAAAAAAATTACCACTGTGCTATCTAGAATAGACTGTAGGCATTCCTCATCATAGACTGTAAACATTTTACACTTTCTCTTATCCGGTTGTTTTCTTTTACGTAGTGAGTAGCTTAAACAATTTTTTATTTTTCTTTGTGCTCTTTAATTTATTACCAATCTTGAAATTGTAGTATCCCAAAAAACATTGTTTTATAACATATTATATAATTGTGCATTTTTAGTTTACGTGTTATCATATTTACATCTTTATTTCGCTTATTATAAATTTACAGGATGAGTAGGATATTGCATAATCTGAATTTGATCATTTGTGGCCTCAAATTTTATAGTGCAACTTTATGTTTTACACGGTGCACAAGTGAATTACATAAATAATGTTCAAAAGTGCACAAATGCAAGAGAAAGGTGCAAAGCGATTCAATGAAAAACGCTATTCAAAAAAGTGCAAGATATTCTAATAAAAAGTGCAAGAGAGATGTTAGTTGAGAATTTGTTATATTTATACGTTATGCATTTTAAATAAATTATGCAGTATTAAAAATCAAATAAATCCACACTTTATATGCTCAAGTGCACAGATTGATTTTTATAGTGCAACTTTATGTTTTACACGGTGCACAAGCGAATTGCATATATAATGTTCAAAAGTGCACAAATGCACGAGAAAGGTGCAAAGCAATTCAATGAAAAGTGTCGTTCAAAAAAGTGCAATATATTCTAATCAAAATAGCATGATAAATTCTAGTTGAAAATGGGTACATTTATACGTTACCACTTTTAAGAAATTATTAAAAATCAAAGAAATTCACTTTTTATATAATCAACCTGAAAAATAAATAATGGTGTTGAATTTTTTATTTCAATTAGCACCTTTTATATAACCACGTTGCATTTTATGCAAAATGTATATGTTATATAATAGAAAAGTGCATCTGGTCTAAATATTTAATTAAATTGATGTGTTGCATTATATTTGGAATAAAAGTCCACTTATTCAACGTTGGAGTGCAAAAATACAAAACTAGGTGGATGATATATTGTATCAGGAAACATGATTAAACATGAAAAATGCGTAATTCAAATAAAGTTTTTTATAAAATTAACGTGAAAGATTACTAAATTTAAAAATAAAATTTAGTAATAACACTAAAGTGGATTGTTATTTGAAAAAACACTGCAATCTTCACAATTACAAGGTGCAAATGAATATGGGCAATGGTGCACTCGGGCAGATTTAATTGAATTTCTTGATTGTATTTATTATTTAAAATAACAACCAAAATAAATCAACTATTAAAGAAAGAATTATCCGGATTAATAGGTTGCCCATATTGCATTTAATGATGAGAACCTATACATATAGAAAATTGAGCTACGGTTGTTGACTATCCATATTAAATAATTGTGACTTTTACAATTCTATCCTTAGTGCTAAAACCGTTCATGTTATGATTCAAAGATCAACATAATTACCATGATACCACAATCAATTTGCATTCAATCGTAGCCTTTGGTTTAATATATTTGATGGATGGATTTCATTCTCATTTCTCTCCTAAGAGACCATCTCACCTAAACCCTCCCCTATGATTATATATATATATATATATATATATATATTGTAGTGTTTATTATTATATTCAAATTTATATTAATATGATTATGAGGATAAACTTGTAGTAACTTTAGTGATTTCTTTATTCATAGGTTCTACTTCGATAATATTAAAGAAATCCCTATATTTTTCATGATATTTTTTCCTTTTTCAATTTCACCTATATTGATATTGATTGAGGTGTAAATATTGACAGATATCATTAATAAAGTATAAAAGACTATTTAAGATATTCAAAATTTTAAATAAGTTGGATGTTTTGTTAAAGTATAAGGGGATCACGTGAATACATTGGGGTACTTAAATTAAATTCGTTCATGATATAAATAATTTTACAAATGTTTTGCACTAATGTACGTTTTCGAAATCCATACAGGTATTGCTAAGTATCAAATTCGATATGCGGACTGATTATTAGTGTTGACAAAGAAAAAACGTGTATACAACTTATTTTCTTTATTCTATTATTATTTGCTACTCTATACAATTTAGTTCATCGAATAATATAAAAAAATAGGAGTGTAACACTATAAAAGAGAATATGGAAAATAGAAAGAGTAAGATTAATTAAGTATTTTAAACAGAAAAACGTATCAAAAAGGGAAAGTGTAGCAAAAAAACACTTCCTAAAAATGAAACTCTAGCAAACTCCGAGTAAGAGAATTCGGAAAGAGCACAACATATTTAATTGTTTCTCGAAAGGTAAATCATCAATAACCAAAAGTTTGGGTTTTCCTTCTTAAAAGAAACGTAGTTTAACCTTGTTGTTTCATAAGAAGGGGAGAAACAGAATTACTCAGAAGTTAGAAGCCTCTACTTATTGATTATTTCCATCCACATGCTTAATCTTTGTGTAAAGAAGGGTCACATATTGTATAGTTTATATGATGAGTCAGTCTCAAACTCTCAACCATTCATGATCCTTAAGGTATGTTTGAGAGTTTGGGGGAAAGAGAGGTGAAGGTTTTGAAGGCAAGCTCTTGGAGGGAAAAGGGAGGGGAAGGTGAGCAAACCCTTCTTCTTATTTAGGAGTAGTAAATTTGGAAAAAGAGAGTGTTAGAAGAAATTATAATTAAAATCATTTATAAGATATGGTTAATTCAAAATAGTTGAACTGATATTCATTTTAAATTGATCTTGAATTATCATTTAGTTAGTTGTCCTTCAAAACCCTCCATTTTGAAGGAACTTAAAAAATCGACCATTTGGGAGGTTTTGGAAGGTCACAAAAACCTTCCAAAACCATTCCTCCACATTTTTAAACTCCCAAACACAAATAGGAGGATCATCAACCCTCACACATCTTCCCCTCCCTCCCAAGAATCAACTCCCAAACACACCCTAACAGTGTGTCATGACTTACTTTCTATCCATGAGTGCATGTTGTATACTGGAAAAGTGGAAAGTGAATCTTTTCATGACTAATTTTTACCAAGAAATCACAATGGTCTCCTTCTCCTAAACATTGAAATCATTCCCCTTTTAGATCTACAAAATTACTCAACCAGGTTATTATTTTGGTTAATGGATCTACAAAAATATTCACTATAATGGATCACCATAAATTACTGAAATTCATTAACATTAGCTGCCTCAAAGATTCGCATCTAACTTAAACATACCTCATATTTCCAAATAGACAATAGCATGAGCAACATGTGTTGCTGATTGTGAATCACAATGAAAGTGAGATAGGTGGGAATATCTTGACAACATGAACACAAAGTGCAAATCAATACTGAAACGCCCTCATCGAAGGATGTCATCAAAGGCTTTGTGTAAACCAAAAGTGGTTATATACTATTGTAGTAGTAATACAATACTAAAACCCTCAAATCTATTATATATAATGATTGCAATCTAGTGCAGTAATTACAAGTAACACAATGTTGAAACCCTCAAATCATTTATATGTAATGAGTGCAATTTAATACATTAACATACAATACTGAAATTCTGGAACAGCAAGATATTCCATCCCTAATTACATTTTAATATGGACTCATTCAGGGCTATCTCAATGTGTACCCCATTCAAAGAATATTGTTTTACAGGTATACAGGCAAGGCAGCTTTAACCTTTGCCACTTATGTTGACTTTTGCCAATTGATGTGTTGCATAGCTATTCAACTTCATCTTGGCTCGGTAAAAAAATGAGTATGAAAAAACTTCCTCAATGAATAAATACCGAGATTGAATGAACACTTGATTTGTAGTATTTCCAGGCTATTAACATTAATTGCACACAACCTCGACTGACAGTTTTTTCATTACATTAGGACATGGATCTCCTCCAAAGGCTTCTGGTGTTATAGGTACTGTGCATGAGTTCCATCCAATACAAAACTGCAATGATAGACCCATGGTGAATGTGAAGTGGCTGAACACTCAAAAATAACCCTAAATATTCAACAAAGAAGCCCTAATTGGCTCATTAATGCCCTTGAGCTTTCGGAGAAAGTCCTAATCAACTTTAGACATGTGGCATACTACATATGCAGACATAACAAGCACAAATGCGATTAGGTACACGAAGAAAGTTGTAATAGATGATATGGCTGAGTTGCGATGTCAAAAAACAAAATACAAATGTATAAAATTTTGCCAAAATTGCGAACAGGTTTGAATTTGTGTGTGTATCTTTTTTGTCATTGCAATTGGTTTTTAATTGCTTAATACTTTCGCTATATCAAGGCATAGGTTCCATTATTAAAATCACAATCTTATAGGAGTAGCCGAATACCTTATATGTGTGTTTATATTTTTGTATTTAGCAAGGTATTTGATCAATGTTGGACCACAAATGCTAAAGTTACCCCAAAATGTACCCCACTTTTACCCCACCCCCTAATGTGTGGTCATAAATGGGGCAATTCATTTAAGTGGGGCACCACTTAAATAAATTGGCCCATTTATGGCCACACATTATGTGGTGGGGTAAAAATGGGGTACACTTTGGGGTACCTCTAGCAAAACTCATGTGGGACAGCATAGTGGCCCGTTAGATCGAGATATCAGGATCAAATTGGTCGTTAGAACTTGATACATGTAGCCCAAGACCTTATATTTACTTCTATATTTTTTGTTTGGGATGTGAGACGCCTGAACACCACATATCTGATCGTGTTTGTATTTGAGGCGTTTGAAAATACAAATGCCTATGTTTAACCAAGCCTTTTGTAAACACCACATATCTGATCGTGTTTGTATTTGAGGCGTTCTTGTGGTTAGTTTATGGAATTATGGGGTAAATGAGATGTTTGAAGAGTTAGGCTCAATTACGTTTTTGATGAAAGTTCAAGATCATTTTGTGTATTTTTTCATGTGAATATAACATATTCAAAGACGTTTTGGTTTCTCTACCTCGGTTTCGATTACAAGAAACTGTTGCATGGTTTGAGAATACCTTTTTAAAAATATCATAGGAGTTAGAGGCATGGCAGCTTCCCTCCTGGAAGTTTCCACAAACACCCTCAGGTGTTCCAAAGCTAGCAAATTTGATTGAAGAAATATTCTGACCAAAACCACAAGAGAGGTGAGCTTTAGGCCTTAGCGGTTTGTTAACTTCACCAGATGCTTGCATCTTCCAGTTCATTAGTTGTGGCTGCCATTCATATATATCTGCACACACACTTTCAACTTCACGTTTTACCAATGAGATCCCGTACGGGTTTCCTCCCCATTCTTCAAACATAACCAGCAAATTTCCAGTTGGGCGAAGGAAAGACTGAGGGACATGATACCTGAAAAATCACACCAATCACATACAGTTTAGTTGCACTGTTATTTTTAAAAAGAAAACACTGCCAAAGTGGGGGGAAATCATGTTACCATCGTTGTGTAGCTTCTCCACAATTACTAAGGCATTTCTTCTCATCATACCAACCAGCATAATTGCATGCACTACAATTTCCCGACGCCTTGTATGCAGGCCAATATCGCCCAATGCTTTGCCCGTTTATCCATACCTGACCTTTACCCATGGTGGCCATATCCAATGCTAATGGTTCATTTCCCTGTGGAGCTTCGAAAGTAGTCTGGAAAAAAAAATCAGGGGTATTGAGTCATATGGGAATTATCCAGTAAGGGCCTGTTTGGATTGAGGGGAATGTTTTGGAGGCTATTCACATATACTTGAGTTTATAAAATTTGAAAGATCATCAAGTACTATGTGGTTTGATGGCATCACTATTACCTTCCACAGTGGAACTGACAGGTTCGAAGCTCATTCAAATCAGGGTTACGGACTTGAGGTATTATTGAATATTTCATAGATTAGAGTGTTACCATATTGTGTGATTGTATAATGTTTTAATCACACAATATTTTTAAAGAATATTCCGTTTATCAAGTTACATGCTAAACCATCTAATGCTCCTTCCAAACCCCTCCATCAAAATGGACTCTAAAAGTGCTGGGATATACAAAAAGCAACAATGTTTGGTTTGTGCACACCTTATACCATGTTAGTGGCTGTTTTTGAACCACAAAAGCGCCTTGTATCCACTCAATTGAGGAGCTCCCAGTTAGTGAGTGAATGTTCAGTTCTTCTCCTTTAAGACCAATCTGGAAGGGGAAAAAATCCAAAAAATCATGGGTACAGAAGAAAAAAACAATTCTTGAGTGTATATTCTATTATGTTTAAAAATAATATGTGAGAAACACACCTTGTATGACCATTTCTGCCATGTTAGATCTCTTTTTCCCTCATTAAGACCAGAAAGTGTAACTGGCCCAAGAATGCCAGCATTCCATGTTTCAAAATGAGGACCTATGTTCTGATTGGAAGCTAAGTCAGAAATTTAGTATATTTCCCATAATATGAGTAGCGCAAAGCCTTTTATGCGGGTTAACATTCTACAGAGTAGCATTTAAGCGCTGTGGGATGTCTTGAGTCTTGACAAAAGATGTATATGGAAAAGAGAGGTGTATAGAGAACAAACCGGAAGACCAACAGCAATGCTTAGCAATGAAATTTTATTAACTCCAGCTCTCATAGGTACTGCTTTACTAAAAGTAACTTTTGGGTCCTTTAAGCTTCCATAAGCACTTCCTGTCAAAATGATTAAATGCATGTAAAGTTCAACATATCATCAGAATAACTTACTAACTGATCATTAGCTGACCCAAAAAAACACTATAACGCATACCTATTAATTGACCATTGATGTAAACATGTAAAGCGTGTCCAGCTGAGAAGACAGTAAGCCAGGGCCAGTTTCCATCTTTCAAGAATCCCTCTCTTGAATCAATCTTGACACTGGTAATGAAATACAAAGTTAAAAAAGATATCTTACTTGGAAGTTGGAAGAAGATCTAAATGAACATATATAACTATTATTTGGTGATTTCATATAATATTATTAAAATGAAACTCATGGACAAGGATACGACTACATGTCTAGATGGTCACTACAGCCCCAGAGAAATCCATGACTAAAGTTCTGAAGTTTTAGAATGCACGTACTCTGTCATATACCACAAGTAGTCAGACGCATCTCTCGTCGTATTTATCTGCTCCAACAACCCAACAGCAGTAAATGCACTGTCATCGTACGATGTTGTCTCTTCATTGTATGAATGCCAAGACAATCCTTGGTTAACATGAGTCATCTTCATTTGTGTGGTTTGAGCACCAACCTGTAGGCGTATAAGCAAACAGTTAGTCCTTTGTGCTGTTTTTTACAGTGCAGTGAAAGGCTCAAAGCAGGTAAAGAAGGGGTAATTTTCTCTCACCCTAGCAGTATTATGTACAGTGTTCTTGCAGTCAGGAAGAATGCTCACGGACCAGGGGGGCAAGTTATAATGCATGTTTCCAAACGACACTTTAGCAAATGAATGGCGGTCGTGGTTTGCAAGGAATGCAGCACATGCTCCAGACTTTGATTTGAAGACACGTGCCTGTATAAAGTGGGATACAAGTCATGTGTAAATTCACCTTAAGTTTAGAAAACAAAGGGTGATTTTTATAATTGGATGTAAACGAGTATATATATATATACCTCTTGAAAGTTTCCAAGTGATGTTATGACCGGATCTCCAGATACTAAAGCTGGCTCACACAGTTTTATTGCTCTATGAAGATCTTTCAGATGACCCCATTTAGGTTCCCTCAGCAACCCTTTGCCATCAAGAAAATTTTTCTATAAGTTTTCAACCACTAATGTCTAAGTTTTCTGTAAATTATGTGATTTGTCGACAATGGGTAATGATAAATAATGCAAGTTAAAAATGAAGCTGTTCGAGTCTAACATCTGATAAATAAAGAGATAATGACAGGGTAATAAGACCTTCCGTCAAAACAGCTAATCAATTGAATTCCACCTTTTAGTATAGAGTTTGGCCTAAGTGTCTTATGACCGAGTTGAGCAACATTAATCCAATCCTGAATTCTATCATGATGTCCTTTAATTGCATTGCCTTTATTTCAGTTTAAGAGAAGTACCACTTCAGACAAATAATGAAAGAAAAGTGGGTTAACCGGACAACTAAAGAGAAAACAATGGTTTAATAAGATATTGTGCCAAACTAGCTAATCTATTCAACCTTAAGTGTGAACCAGTTTAACGACCCAATTCCAATCTTGAATTCTATCCATAAACATTCTTTCAACTTTAGATGCACAACTATTTTGTAGCATATTTATCTAGAAGCACTAGTTATGCTGATTATGGACTATTCATTATCCATGGCAAGTGTGGGAAGTGACATATCTTAGATGATCATCACAGGAAAAATTAAGAGCATTACAGCCTCATAAAAATGCTTCCCACATGAATACTTGTGCTTAATTAGACTTCACCCATTAAATAGCCATAAGTCTAGGATGTTAATGCACAAGTTAAACATTTAAAGAGTTGACTTTTTCTGAACTAGTGACTAAATTGGCCATGTTGGTGAGACAGCAATGGAATAACCAAATAAGCATGGTCATAAATTAATTTACTCTAAGCTAGGAAAGGTAACCAAGCATGCACTAGGTCATACCAAATTCATCAATTGGAGCATCATAGTCATAGCTAGTGGTAATAAAAGGGCCTCCAGACGTCCTCCCAAAGTTTGTGCCTCCATGGTACTGCAAATAAACACACCAAAGATCAAACACTGAAAACCATGCAAAAAAGTTAAAAAACTTTAAAATATGAACAAGATAATAACCATGTAATAATTAATGAACGAGCCCCCTTTCATTATAAACATTGCCACAGAATATGCCATATCCTCAGCTGGACGATAAGCTACTGGACCTCCATATTCTGTAAACCTGCAACAATCACCCGAAAGAATATTATTAGCAAGCTCTGATATAATAACTTTTGGCATCTGCATTGTACAGAAGAATGAAGTTTAAGCCTTGCTACCATGCTGTCCAGGCTTCCGTCCAGATCTTTGGCTTATATGCCCTATTCGGGGAAAAGTAGTCGCAGTAGAAACCGTTGCAAGTATTAATCTGTGAAAGGACCCAACTAAAACGTGCATAAGTTCACTGATATGCAAATAATTAAGACTTAGGTTCTCATCTTAAAAAGTTACACTAGCCAAACTTAAAATGTGTATGCTCATTTTGAGTCTTAGTTGGACCGATGGCTCATTGAAGTAAACTGAATATAATACTATATTAAAATTGGGGTTTCATAAAAAAGAAGTCAACCTACTAGGAGTAGTGAGTACATTTGTATATCTATATTTAACTGGAGTGGAATGATTTAACACAAATAACTGAATCAGAAAATAAATATGAATACCAAACAAGTATTGGGAACACATACAATTGGATCTGGGGCATCATCTTGCTTGCACATGACCCATGGGACACCTGTTCCGAGATTGAGAGCCATTTTTGCTGCCCACTGTGCATAGGCACGGCCAGGTGCACCGAGTTCATATTCCATGGGTCCATATTCATTCTCAATCTTAAACAAAGGTACGATTCATCTCTTTAGCAATGTTGTATGAAACAAAAGTAATACGTAGTAATAATTATGATAACTATTATGATTATTATTATTATGATATTAAAAATAGTAAAAACAACAAACGAAGAATTATCTTCAAAACATTGGGTTCAATTTTATAAGGTTTTGGAGTTCCAAGGTTAACCTAGTAGAAATAGTATCACAAGCACAAGCTTTTATGTTGCTTGTTCTTCCGTGTTTAGCCGATGCGAGACAAACATTAATTACCTGGGATAAGATTATAGGACCACCCTGAGATTCATAAAGCCTTTCTGCTTTCATCATGTTAACAATCATGGTTGTGAATTTTTCCATTGCAGCCTTTTGACATGCATTTCAGAAAAAACATGTTTT
This sequence comes from Cuscuta europaea, assembly GCA_945859875.1. Classification (NCBI taxonomy): domain Eukaryota; kingdom Viridiplantae; phylum Streptophyta; class Magnoliopsida; order Solanales; family Convolvulaceae; genus Cuscuta; species Cuscuta europaea. The sequence continues at coordinate 40,146,936 of CAMAPE010000019.1, forward strand.
TAAGGGGAAAATTAGAAAATCAATAACATAATCATAGGCTCATAGCAGGAACAAAACATTTGCATAGACAAAACTTCCTAACCTTGAAAGGTTCATTGTCAGTTCTAAAACTTATCCCTGGAACATACTTCAGCCAAACTGGAAATCCACTGAGATCAAGTCCATAAGATTGTTCAGCACTTAGAGACTGTACATACTCCAGAGCAAAAATGCAGAATATATACTTAATGTTATCTATGCATCTTACCCAAAGTTCCATTCACCACAAGCATAAGGTCCAACTCTGAGATGAACATAAAGTCCAGCTTGGTGAACCAGCTTCACAAATTTCACAAGATTATACCTTTTCTTGAAATAATACTGCAAAACCCAAAGAGCCGTAATCCTCTGTCAAAAATCTGCTGAATATAAGTCAACAATAATATACTCAAGGAAAGAAAAGAAGACAATATAAATACTTTTCCAGGTTGAGGTTCATGCCCATTCCAGAAAACATATGTCTGGATCACATCCAAGCCTCCTTCTTTTGCTTTCTGAATAAGATCTGGCCACATCTATACAACCCAAACAAAGCAAAACAAAACAAGACAAAACAAAAACAATAATAATTAATAATAATTAATGATAGTTCTTATTATTACCGATGGGTTCATTATTATTACAAAAAATAGTGATATTGACACCAACAGCTTAGCAACATATAGCCAAAAAAGACATCAATTATATTGGATAGACCTAAGATTAGTATATAAGAAAGAAGAATGGGCAGAATGTATGTACCTCAGGAGTGCTTCTTGGGTAGTGAATGGATCCAGAAATGAGAATTTTTCTTTGGCCATTGACAATGAAACCATTCCTATCATAAGACACTGAAGCTGATGCACAATAAACTGAAGAACCCAGCAACATAATTCCCACCAGAAAAACATTCCAAATTACTAAATTGAAACCCATGTGTTCTCCTTCCTATATTGCTGTCTAAAGATTTTGTGCTGCCCTTTGTACCGGGGCTGTTTTGCTCTCTTATAGTAAGATTTTCATAGTACTTTCTATATCCTCCACTGTGTGGCGCATTACTTTACTTTAAAGTGAAGTTGGAAATCTGCAAGAAAAGGAAATGGTGCTCTGCAGCTGCTTTAATAAACGCAAATAAAAGTGAAAGCGGCCAGGTGGGACCCGTTGGTTGGGGATTTCTTGGAGAATGGAGATATGCCATTACTCCCATACATGAGTATTTCACCTCTATTGACTTTTCGACATTCCAATAAATGAGGATTATGGGTGTCTTGTTATTTTATTTTTTAATTTTATTGTAATTCACGTAAACCCAAGAAGAAGGACTCAAGGACATGTATTGTAATTAGTGATCAACGGTTAACGGATAGTAATTGGTCATTGACGGTTAATGTTAAACTAAATCATTCCTATTCCAGTTGATAATTAATTCAATTCGAATTATTAAAATTTAAATATTCACAAATTATATTGAAGTCATAAAAATCAATTTAAAATTTAATTAAAATTTGATATCCTAATCAAGTGAAGAAAATAATCCAACAAAGTCAATTTTGTAACTCAAATTAGGACGGATGGGGTATCTTTTTAGCAAACTGGAGTTGTATGATTGATGATTTAACTTTTTACCATTAGTTGTTAATAGGGGCGTAGTGAGGGGGTGGCCAACCCTAGTCCCGACCTAGTCCAAATTTAAAAAAAATCGTGTAAAAATGTTTCCAAATTTTTTTCCTTGTATCGGTTCAGTGTCATGGCCCCGTCCCTGATTGTGAAGATTTGGAGTGACCAATACGATGGGAATATATAAATTTTATTGATTCCAAATAAACTTTACACTTTGATTTTACGATATACTACGTATAAGATATTGAAACTTTTGCTTTTGACTTTCCGATTATAGCACTACAAAAATAGATTGGGAGTAATGATAGAGAGAAAGTGAGTGTAAAGTACATAATAAAATAAAAGTATAAAGATAGTTTTATAAATTAAGGTATGGATTTAGGGGGGTCGGGGGGGGCGACTGCCCCCTTTGGAATTTGAATTTTTTCTACTATATATGTAATATTTTCATAAAACTTTCATACTTTAAATGAACATATATGTGTTCGCCCCCTCTTAACTTTTAGTTTTCAAAATTAATATATAGTCTTACATAACATAATACTTCATTTGGATTTAAATGAAGAAATATGTAAAATAATTTACATAACTTAAACAAATAAACAACAGAACAATTCATTGTTTAAGACTTAATCAGTGATACTTTTTATATAAAAATTCCTCGTTTTGTAATGTTTAATTATCGTTGTTAGATAATTACTACTCAATTTTGTAAAATACCAAACGATATTAAATACCAGACAAACAAGTTAAACAATTTGTATATAATGTGAAGTAAATCCAAAATATAAATGTTCGTTGACATTAAATTACAAAATTCATTTACTTCTTACTTTCTAAAAACAATTTATTGCATGGATAATAAAATTTTATCTATTTTAGCATTACTACAAATATAATATGCATCATATATACTATGTATGAAATAGCAATATAATATTATTCTGAAAATAATAATCTCATACATACTATTGTAATATTATGTATTAAAACTCCTTGTGACTAACGAACACTCTTCTTGGTAGACAAAAATTGCAATTCAAAAATCAATTATTTATCCCAATAAAATTCATTTGGTTAAACAAAGCGAAAGTTATTTAAAAAGTATTAGTGAATGTGTACCTTTTAAACTCTTTATCTTCAAATAATTTGATTAAATGTTGTATATATCCTTTTTAATTTTCAAAAAAAAATCTTTGATTTGTCATTTCTTACGTTTTAATGTATCCATATATTTTCCTAGAGCACTGCAATTATAAAATCAAAGTAATTTTTTCATTGTCTAAACTTAAAATGTAATAAATTTAAATGGTGTCATGTATGTATTAATGGAATTTTTTTAAATAAAAAATAACTGCATAGCTCTACACTAGCAGAAAAAATATCACCCCTCTACTATGACAAAAAAAATCGTCCCCCCTTAGACTCGAAATCCCATATCCATCCCTATTTGTATTAACAACTAATAAAAAATAAAAATGTGGACTTTATTTTAAACTTACCCAAAAAGGAAATGTTAAATTTATTTTGGACCACTATATATTTGACTTTACTTTTTAAACTTTTGTTTTTAAATAGTCTTGGAGAAAATACTTAATACGGAGTATCAGTTTGACTACTGTGTTATGTAATTACTATAATAATTGTATCAAATGGGAGCAAAGCATTGTTACATTCTTAAATTCTACGGGAGTTTCAATAATTTTACTTTTAGGAAAAGTCTATTTCTTGGAACAATAAGCACTTTCTCTTGTAACATTTTTTATTTATTAGAAATTACTCCAAATACGACTAAAATTATGGCAAAAACTCAAAATAGGACTTACTATGTTTTTCTTTTGAGTTTTGCCACTTTTAGTCCCTCGACTATTGTGTCAGTGACACTTTTGGTACTCGACTTTTAATTTTTCCACTTTTAGTCCTCGACTATTGTGCGAGAGACACTTTTGATATCCGTCTTTGAAAATTTCCGTATTCAGTCCTTCGGCTTTTGTAGAAGTGATACTTTTGGTCTTTCAACTATTGCTATAGAGACATTTTTAGTCCTCCACTTATTGTGTCAAAATCATAGTAGAAGGACTAAAAGTGTCAATTTGATAATACTCAAAGGACTAAATGTGGGAAACTTGAAAGTAGAGGAGTAAAAGTGTCTCACGAACAATAGTCGAGGACTAAAATTGAAAAAATTAAAAGTCGTGTACCAAAAGTGTCACTGACACAATACTCGGCAGAAACATACTTTGCTTTTCATTCCATTCTTACCCTTCCTTTAAATATAAGTTAATTAAATGTTTAATTCATAATAAATTCGAAAAAAAATCAAAAATTTGTAGAAAAATGATTAAAAATTTATAAGATATTTATAAAAAATTATAAAAAAATATTTTAAAAAATAAAAAAATAGTAAAAATCCATTAAAAAATTAAAAAAATATGGATGTCTTTCCCACCGCCTATATTACCTCCTTGCACCACCATCTTCGGTCGGTGAAAAAAATGCCATTTTTCCTAAAAACTGTCATTTTTTCTGAAAAAGCCAAAAACATGACATATTTCTCTTTGAGAATGCCAACATTTTCATTGTTTTCTGCCATAAATTTGGCATTCGTAATGAACTTGACATTTTCCCCCCGGTGACTGGAGGTGGTGGTGCAGAGGCGTCAGAGGCGGCGGTGAATTTTATTTTATTTTTTTAAGTTTTTTATTTTTTTTATTTTTTTTATTTTTTAAAAAAATAAATAAATAAATTATTATTGTCGAAATATTTTTATTAATTTTTTAGTATGTTTTACAAATTTTTATTATTTTTTATTATTTTATTATGAATTAAAATATTTCAATAGCTATAAGGGTATATTTGTCCAAGACACACATAATTAGTCATATGAAAACATAGTTTTTTTTTTGCCCTAGTTGTTCAAAGTGAGTAAATTTTAGTCCTATTTTGATAATTAACCCTTTATTTATTTGTTGTTTAATAAGAAGCGCTTAATAAATGTGAGTTTAAAAATCGGTGCATTTATTAAAATATGATTTAACTTCAAAATGTCAATTATAACTTTGAAAGGCTTTATCCTTCCTTACTACCGGCCGCTCTCACCCTCACCCCTTACCTCTATTCGAACCCTTTGCCCCTACACTGACCATCCCAGGGTAGGGACATGAGGGGGGTAAGTGATGGGTGGGTGAGGGAGAGAGCGTAGGAGGTGGGGATAAAGGTTGGGGTGGGTAGGGTTAGGAGTAGGGTTAAGAATATGCATACTCGTCAATATAAAATTGTTTAATATGTTGATTGCTAAAATATGAGAGTGGAGTATTTACTTAACCACTAAAAAGAAATTCATATAAAAAACTTATTTACCTCATTTATGTTAACAAACTCATCGTGAAATCAACTATGATGTAAACTTGTCCTTTAAATTTAGAGCTATGGTTATAAAACTAGAAAATTAATGTAAGAGACAGGCAAAGCCAGGTCAAGCTCCGATGCGTGCACAGGGCCTCCAATTTGTTGGTCCATTAGATTTTTAAGCTTAAATGCGTTTTTAGTCGTCCATGCAAATATGATGCACTGTGTTTTAGATCCGTGGTTTTTTTTCATCCTTGTAATATGCACTATTTTGTTTTTAATCCATCTGTAATTCCGAAATCAATCTATTTAAGAAAAAATTATTGTGGGCTGTATAAATCTACTTGAAACTTTTAAATTTATCCTCTTATAATTTTTTTAGACTAATATGAGACTTAACACAATGTAAAATTCATCATTTAGATTTTTGAAATATGTATTGAAAACATTCTAAAAATAAAAATAAAATGCTTTTGAAATAACATGACAAATAATTAGCGGAAACCTATTAATCGGGGTTGTTACATTGTCAAACGGAGATTGTTATCATGAGTGATAGATTAAAGAGAAAACCAACATAAATTTCATGGATGAAAAACAAAAATATAATTTTGCAGAAACACAAAACAAAATATATTAGTTTTGTAGGGACTAATAACAACTACTATGTATAAACCATTTTTATCAACTAACCATTTGCAAGCAGCCCAACCTCACCCTATTAGTGGGGAAGCTGCCAGTCCTTAACTCATCGTTTTATTGCACTTTTTAGTTTACTGGTATGTGTACCCGTGCACCGCACGGGAAAATACGTGTTTAAAGTTTTTTATTAAAATTGTAGGGAAAATGTATTGTATGTGAATTCGTAAATTAGAGATTAAAAGAAAATTCAATCGGCGATGGACAGAGCTGTCAAAGAGAGTCGAAGTCCATAAGGCTAGCCCATTTCATCTCATTTCATGGTGGGTTAGAGTTGTCATTCTTCAATCTGATGAACTCACCGGTTTCGAAATTTGCACGGGTTGTAGGTTAAGTGAGTTGACCCATGCAGGTTGCGAGTAAACCAAAATATAAACATCTATTTTTTACTTTCATTTTCTTCAATATTGTTGCTTTACTACCAATATATATTTCAAATATATTTATTAATTTACAACCCTTGTTGAACTATTGTTTCTATATATAATAATTATTCAAATAAATTACTCTAGCATTATTTCTATATATGAACCGGAACATTAGATTTGAAGATTTTAAATTATATATATACGACTGAGTTCAAATGAGAAGATACCTTAACTTGTAAAAGAGAATTAGAATGAACAGAAATGTTACATTTGAAAATTGTGCATTATTTGAAATATAAATATGCACTATCATTTAAAAAATGTAGCAGCATTTTTGTAAATAAATTCAACCTTTCATGTCCATTTAAAGTCTGAATTATTTTAAATATAAGTGTATTGTGCACCTCCATTAAAAAGAATGTGCATCGTTTGAGATCATTCTCATCGTTTGAGACCATTAGTCAGTTAGATGATCCAAGCTATGAAAAACATAATCTATCATGTGTTGGGTAAGATTGGGGAGTGCTAACCCATTTAATAACATGAACATAAATTGAAAAGTATAAATAAATACGAGACAGAAAAATTAATCTACATTTAGACATTGATTTGGTAGACCTTGTGAATTAATAAATAGATAAGTAATATGGAGTATCACATTTGTCCACTTAAGATCGAGACATGTGAAACTATTAAAAAGAGTTTATCTAGCTAATGTTGAAATGAAAAAGTAGGGACAATAATGTAAGAATGATTTAGAACTACGCACGCATTCATTATAATATTTGGAGATACACAAACTTAGTGAACGAAAGAAAAAGGAAATGTTGGAGAAAATCAATGAGACAGAGGATGTAATAATTATCATATTTTGGAAAGAAATAAGAAACAATTTATAAAAACTCCAAATAAGGGAGAATCTCCAAGATTTATGAGAAAAGAAATAGATATTAATATTTTTGTTTTAATGGTGGCTAAAAATTGTTAGTTATTTTTATTTTTGAGTATTTGGATTTTATAATACCGGTGAGTGCAAAATGTTACCTACAATTTTACCTAATTATATACAGAACAAATTTTCTATAATATTGGAATACATAGGAGTAGAGTTTTGGAAGTTGAATAGTCTTTTCTTTGATGTATTGTGTTGCCAAATGTCATTTTTTTATACAAAGGATGTTGCCACATGTCAACAATTTCTCTAAAGGGTTCTTTAGGGGATTGCTTTATTATATTATATAGATTTGGGATGTTTTAAATTGTTCTAAAATTTTATGGTCTGGTCTATTTAAGACTTATTTGGTCTGAATTTGTTTGGGCTGGTAGATGTATGGTCTATGTGTATTTTGTAAACGTTGAAGTTTGATTTGGTCTCGTCCAATGTATCTAAATCTAGTCTGTTCTAGACTTCTAGTCAAGTAGTCTGATGATCTGGAATTGAAATTAATCCAAGTAATTAAAAACATCCTTACATGTGTCTGGAGCATCTAAAAGTTAGATTGAAGGTGTATTTAACTGTAGCAAAATTCATTAGAGATATATAATAACAATGATGTTGATGGCGGTGGTGATGATAATAACTTTGTGGGTGCCTAAAATACAAGTAAATTTTAAAGAAAATGTGTGTAAAATTATGGGGAATTTCTCGAGATATGACTAAAATGTTGTATGACTGAAAAACAAAAAAAAATTGTCATACAAAAATGTTGAAGGACAAAAATACTCTTATTAAAAAGAGGCATTTTCGCTACTTTCGTCAAATTTAAAATACTGCACTTCATGCTAGCTTTAATTAATGTTCTACTCAGGGGCGGATACAGTAAGAGAGGAAGGAGGGCAGCTGCCCCCAACAAACTCCCACTAATCCCATGTATTTTGTGATAAATTGTTAAAAGACCAATTATTTGCCCCCAATTAAAAAAGATGGTTGCCCCCTATTCCCTTCTCCCTGATTAAAAATATGGCTGAATGTGAAAGTATGATTTCATGCTACGCATTAACCCTCACTTACATGTTGTCTAATGTCTAATATTTGTTTTTATGTAAAATATATAAATGATGTTGTTATAATGTTACTCCATGTTAATTGATAGTTAATGGTGACATGCAACTCAATGAACTAATATCATGTTACTATATGCTCAAAGTTTCAGCTCTGCCAGATTTTTATTGCTATTAATGTAAATTTGAGTTCATTATTCATGTACCCAGATTGATGACTAGTAATTCCCAAAAAAATAGTCAACTTTAAAACTTTGACTAACTTTATATTTTTATTAAAAATTGTTTATAATACTTCATATAAAAGTGATATGAAAATGTTCTTTTGTTAAAAGTACTTTCATAAAAGTATAAAACTCATGACTTCCCTAGAATTATACGACAGTACATTTTTACTCATCAAAATCATGTCCAAAATGGAAGAGATGACTAAGTATTTTGGGAATTTGGATGGAGGTATCATATTCTTGTAGATAGTTCAAACAAAAAATAAGATATACGGAGTATATGACTAAAATAAAAATGATTAGAAAATGTGACTTCTTGTATATCATGACTAAGATAGTAACTTTCAATGATTATGTTTATGTTCAATTTTACATTTTATTGGTCATGAAGTGATGCACATAGTAATTACTTTAATTACTTTTTTGTTCATCAATTATATTTGAGTAATATTTTATGAAAAAGTATCTCAAATAATACTTAATGATTCTCTTCCAAAAAATCAAAATTGTGATGTGTTTTATAAATAAAAAAATTGTTATTCTTATAATATCGTGTACCATAGTACTTTACTAACTTTTATTCTCCATAAATGTTTTTACTTACTTCATTTGCCCCCAATAAACTTTTTTCCTGGATCCGCCACTGGTTCTACTCCGTACATTAATGCATTTCTTACCACAATCATTGTACTTCACTACTTCTTGTCTACTTCCTCCGGTCCTAAATGAAATTCACACTTTCCTTTTTGGGTAGGTCCAAAATAAACTTCACACTTCTTCTCTCTTCCTTATTTGGCAAATTATCTACATCCAAACAGTGCAAAACAGTATCAAACAGTGCCAAATAGTGTCACAACAGTATACTCTACAGTAAAGTCAAATTTATTTCCCTAATTTGTGTGAAGTCAAATTTATTTTAAATTTGAAATTAGTCACGGACGGTTCCATGACTATTTCCGTGACAAGTGCAAAATTAATTTTTACAACGTTCCAAATTTAAAGTTCACCGACAAATCGTACAAAAAAATATGTAGTCACGGACACATCCGTGACTACGTCCGTGACTAAAAGTTTTATATATGCAGCCTCCGCTTCATTCAACAAAATCACACCTTCTACTCCAGATAGAATTCCAGATAGAATTGAAGGATGTAATCTACCCATCTCATATCATTTTTCCTGTTTATAGAGATAAGATATGTAATTTGAATTACGTATTTTTTGTATGAATTAGTTGGTTCATTTTAGCTACATTAGTTAAATTAATTAATTAGCTACATTAGTTAATTAAACTTTTGTTAATATTATTAGTTAAATGTAAATTAAATGCATTTAAATGCATTAAGTAATTAAATAAAATACTTAATTAATTAACGAAATAAATTCCTTAAATTTAGTTACGTTAAACGTAGGTGTAATTTAAACATAGGGTTAATTAAGTTGTATTTAATTAAAATTACGTAAATTAGTTAAATACATGTAGATGATATTATTAATATTAGTTAAATGTAAGTATTATTTAATTCAAATGACTTTATATATGATTAAATATAATTATATGATTTCTTTATTAGCGATTATTGTTAAGGCGGCCTAATTTAGGATTAATAATGATTTAAATTAGGATTAGTTAATTGAAACATTACTTAATTAAGTATGATGATTTATGATTGTGAATTACGTAAATTAGTAAAAAAATTATAATATTAGTTAAATTTAAGTATTATTTAATTTAAATGAGTTTATTATATATATATATGCTCAAAGTATTGGATTTGCTCATATTATTTATTTTAGTAAATTGTTAAATGTGCATTATTAATAAGATTAAGATGTTGATAATTTTAGTATTGTGGATTAAATGCCATTAACGTATTGTGCATGTTTATAGTTTAATAATATTAATTATTGGATGTTAGTTAATTTTAAGGGAATTTTAGTGAATTTTAGTAAAATTTAAGGGAATTAGTTAATTTTAAGGGAATTAGTTAATTTTAGTATTGTGGATTAAATGCCATTAACGTATTGTGCATGTTTATAGTTTAATAATATTAATTATTGGACGTTAGTTAATTTTAAGGGAATTTTAGTGACTTTTAGTGAAATTTAAAGAAAATTAGTTAATTTTAAGGTAATTAGTTAATTTTAAGGGAATTTTAGGGAATTAGTTAATTTTAAGGGATTTTTAGTGAAATTTAGTGAAATTTAAGGAAATTAGTTAATTTTAAGGGAATTAGTTAATTTTAAGGGAATTTTAGGGAATTAGTTAATTTTAAGGGAGTTTTAGTGAAATTTAGTGAAATTTAAGGGAATTAGTTAATTTTAGGGAATTAGTTAATTTTAAGGGAATTTTAGTGAATTTTAGTGAAATTTAAGGGAATTAGTTAATTTTAAGGGAGTTAGTTAATTTTAAGGGAATTTTAGGGAATTAGTTGATTTTAAGGGAATTTTAGTGAAATTTAGTGAAATTTAAGGGAATTAGTTAATTTTAGGGAATTAGTTAATTTTAATGGAATTTTAGTGAAATTTAATATATAAATGTTCGCACACTTAAAAAAGTAACTTAATAATTTAGTGTATTTAGTGTTGAAATCATAATATTGGTTATTAGTTAATAATTTAAATGATTGCATTGAAATTTAATATATTAATAATACTCCACATATGTTGGTAATGTTTATAATTTAGAGTTTTTAACCTGTATAATTTTTTTATCATAATATTCGGGCATAATGTATAGACAAAATAGAATTTGGATGTATGATAAACATGCGGTATAGTACGGAATGCAATCAAATTTTCTTGAAGGAGTTGAGGAGTTTATTAAATTCGCACTTGAACACCCGGCTTATATGAGTGGTGATAAAATCAGATGTCCATGTTCAAAGTGTAAAAATCTCAAATTTAAACACCTAGACGAAGTTGGGTGGGATTTGTACGCGGACGGTTTCCTTCCCAATTATTATAATTGGACTTCTCATGGCGAACCTTTGGATCCATCAGTTTTACCACAAACGGTAGGTTCGTCTCGTAACGTCCCTGCAGAGATGAGTGCGTGGGGAGACCCTGCTGAAATGAGATGGGAGCAACGTATGGTATATGACGCATACGGTGCATCGATGTCTCAGTTCAACCCCCGACAACCATCTAACGATCCTCCTGAAGCCTCGACCTCGTATCAACCACATGAGGATGAAAATCTGATATTTTATGAACCTTACGTGGATGAAGGTTTAGCTGAAAGATTTCAAGATGTTTTAAAAGCAGCCGATCAACCTCTGTATCCTGATTGTGAGGGATACTCTCAGCTATCCGCTGTTACAGAGTTTATGAACATAAAAGATGAATACAGTCTTCCTGAAACTTGCATGACTAGAGTCTTGCAGTCAGTAGGCGGGATGCTACCACGTGATCATAACCTTTCCGATTCATATTATCACATGAAACAATTAATGTCTAAGTTGGGGCTACCTTATATAGAAATTGATGCGTGCCGGGAAGGATGTATGTTGTTCTGGAAGGATGATGAGGCACTTGAATTCTGCAAGTTCTGTGGTGGAAACAGATACAAACATGTTCCTCAAAGTAGAAAGAAACCACGAAATAGGTCGGCATTATCTAAACTGTATTACCTCCCAATAGCTCCACGACTTCAGAGGATGTACGCTTCGACTGCTACTGCGAAACACATGACATGGCATGTTGAGCACGAAACAAAAGAGGGTATGATGTCTCACCCTTTGGACTGTGAAGCTTGGAGACACTTTGACCGTTGTCATCCTCAGTTTGCAATGGAGCCACGAAATGTGCGACTGGGGTTGTGTTCAGACGGATTTGCTCCATTTGGAAGGTTTGGGAAGAACTATTCATGTTGGCCGGTCATGTTAACTCCTTACAATCTCCCTCCCGACATGTGCATGAAAAGTCACTTTATCTTTTTGACTCTAATCTGTCCGGGTCCCAATGATCCAGGAAAAAAGATAGACATTTATCTCCAACCCCTTATCAAGGAGATGAAAGAACTTTGGGCCATTGGGACACCAACATATGATGTTTCAAGGGATCAAAATTTTATAATGAAAGCTTGCCATCATTTGGACCATTAATGACTTCCCTGCCTATGGCATGCTTTCGGGGTGGAGCACACATGGTTTTATGGGATGTCCGATATGCATGGAGAAATCAGGTGCCAATTGGCTAACTTTCAGTAAAAAACCAAGCTACTTTGATTGTCACTGCAAGTTTCTCCCGGAAAACCACCGATATCGAAAGGACAAAAAGTCTTTCATTAGAGGTAGAGTGGTACGAGACACCCCGCCCCCGAGATTGACCGGGGAAGCAATTTTTAACCGGGTTTGACGTATTCCTACGGTTATGCAAGAACCAAATAAGAAGCCATATGGGTTTTGTGATACCCATAAGTGGACAAAGAGGAGTATCTTTTGGGAGTTACCATATTGGAAAGACCTTCTCATCCGTCACAATATAGATGTCACGCACACTCAGAAGAACGTGTTTGACAATATATTTAACACAGTGATGGATTTCAAAGGCAAAACTAAATACGGTCTTGCATCTCGAAAAGATATGACTATTTGGTGTGATGGGCCCGAACTGTCTGTTGATCTAGAATATCAGCATAACAATATTCCAAAAGCAGTCTACCAAGTCACACAAACACAAAAGGAATCAATATTACAATGGCTTGTGTCTCTAAAGCTTCAGATGGCTACTGCTCCGACTTGTCCAGATGCGTGGACATGGACAAACTTGTAACGACGTCGAGCATGAAAACTCACGATTGTCATGTAATCATGCAAAGGCTTCTCCCAATTGCACTGAAAGAGATGCTTCCTGAACACGTATGATCCTGCATTACTGAGATCAGTTTGTTGTTTCAGTCGATATGCTCAAGCGTTTTGGATGTAGCATCCCTCCGTAGACTAGAAGAGTTTGTTCTCACGCTGATGTGTAATTTGGAAAAGATAATGCCTCCATCATTTTTCGATGGAATGGAACATCTTGTAATACATCTTCCGTATGAGGCTTTAAATGGTGGACCCATCTTCTATCGCTGGATGTACAGATTTGAAAGGTTAGTCACAATTTCATTTATCTTTGAATATTTACTTCATAACAACATTAATCTGTGTACCACTTTTATTTTACATTGCAGATTTCTTGGAGAGTTGAAAAAGAAAGTGACCAACAAGGCACACGTTGAGGCTTCAATTTGTCAAACGTATCTTCAACAAGAAATCTCAACGTTCTCATCTTTTTATTTTGAGTGTGAAGTCATCACTAGAAGAAAGAGATCTGCCTGAAACGATGACATTGGCGAGGATTTATATGAAAATGTAGTTTCCATTTTCAATTACCCAGGTAGAGGTAAAGGAGCTTGGACAAACCGATACATCATGAGAAAAGAATCACAAATTGCGCATACTTATATGCTCATTAATTGTCTAGAAATCTTACCGTTTTATCAGTAAGTTAAATTTGTAGTTATCTTTGTAATATATATACAATTAAGGTAGTTGATTTATAATATTTTTATGTTTGACTTCACAGTGAATTTAGAGCGGGGCACTCAGCATTCCCTGACAATGAAATTGATGCATTGGTGGGCTCTCATTTTATACCGTGGTACAAGTATCAGGTATATATACATAGACACATTAATTATATATTATTAAGTAATAATTTTTAATAATTACCCAATGTTATCGTGTTTTAATTTACAGATCAATAATTGTTGGATTGTGGACCCTTTGTTAGGTATCATTATCGTGGGGCCCTGGTGCCTATGCCAAAGTTTGTCGGTCATATGTGATAAACGGTTACACCTATCACACAGTCGGTTACGGACAGGGCCGACCAACATTGAACAACGGGTTATGTGTCCCAACCATCGGTTATGATAACTCGGAAACCAATTTTTTGGTGTCTTGCACGAGATTCTCAAACTGGAAATGCCTTCTGCTGGGAAAAAGTTGACATGCGTTTTGTTCCGCTGCAAATGGATCGATCCAACACGTGGTGTGCGGAAAAATTCAAAGTATAATATGATTGACGTCAACCACTCTCACGTGTATACGAAAAATGAGCCTTTTATACTTGCTCAACAAGCAGCCCAAATTTATTATGCAGAATACCATTCAACCAGGCGGACACAGAATCCTTGGGTGTGTGCATGTACTGTCCGTCCGAGCAATATTGTATCACAAACTCAACACAAGGATGTTGATTTAGATGCTTTTCAGCAACATTTTTTCCATCCTCCGCCGATTGTTGAGACGGTCAACCAGCACATTCAGCTAAGTGATCCAAATGGGGGAAGTGTTGAAGTCATGCCAGAAACGCATCTTCCGGACCTAACAACTACATCTGAGCGCGAAATTGTTGAAATGCATGAAGAACAGCAAAATGCTCAATATCAGGAAGAAGGAGAATGGATAGACGGTTCTGATACAGAAGAAGATGTTGTATATGTAGAAAATAATGATTCTGGTAGTGACTAATTGTATTGTTGTATTACAATTTTTTTGAGTTCGAATATTTGTGCTCTTTTCTTCATTATTATTGTAGTCCAACAATATTTGATTTTTTTCTTCATCATTATTAAAAGATAAGTACGAAACGCACAATTTTTTTATCACAATCAACTAACGAAACATTAATCATTTATCATAATAAGCAAACAAACAAATACAAAATTATTCATCAATATCAAAACTTTCAAGAGGCCTAGCCAACAACTCGTTAATTTTCCTTTCAGCTTCTTCGTTGATCGGATCCATATACTCCGAACATTCTTCTGCACGTTGAAGCATCCAACACAGGTTGTTTGTTTTTGACTTGCCGGGTGAGTCAGATTCCTCATCTTTATAGTCGCCAAAACTTTCAAGGGGTCTAGCCATCAACTCCCTGATTCTCTGGTATGCTTCAACGGTTTTCGGCTCCATAAGCTCTGTAATTAGCTTGAGTCGTTTCATAGCCCTGCACATCGAATCCCAGTCAATTGGTTCTCGATTAGCCATTTTTTTCCACACAAACATTGGACCGGACATCATCTATTTATACTGAAAAATCGAATATAATAAAGTGGAATTTATTCCACTGTCGCCAGCCTGCCCGAGGAGTTGGCAGAACGGCTAGAAAGTAATTAGTCACGGACGGTCCGGGACGGATCCGTGACTAGGTCCGTGAATAATTCAAACTTTTGAATTAGTCACGGACCTAGTCGCGGATCCGTTCGTGACTAAGGCATTAAAAACATATTGAGCTAGACATTAAAAACAGTTCTTAAATTTAATATAAAATATAGACTATAAAAAGACAATGTTTAATAAATAAACTATTTTAAATGTTTTAATTGAAAAGTTCTTCCGAATTAATTAAAAAAAAATACCTCCTCATGTCAAACTTTCAAAAAAATTTGACATGTTAATTATAACATATTGAGTTAGACATTAATATAGAATATTAATTATAAAAATACCCCCTCATATTGAGTTAAACGATAAAAAAATCTTTTTATATAAAACTGTTTTTATTATACCAAAAAACTGTTTATACCAAAAAATTGTTTTTACACAAAACTGTTTTTACACAAAACTATTTTTACACAAAACTGTTTTTACACAAAACTGTTTTTATGATTTTTATACAACTGTTTTTATACAACTGTTTTTTATACAACTGTTTTTTATACAACTGTTTATAAAAAACTGTTTATAAAAAACTGCTTATACAAAAAACTGCTTATACAAAAAACTGCTTATACAAAAAACTGCTTTTACAAAAAACTGCTTTTATATAAAATATTTTTTATAAAATTTAAATACGGAAACTTATTTAAGATTTCAACCAAAATTTGATCTTCTATTATATTTAAACTATTATTTGAAAATGTAAATTAATACTCCTCATTAATCAATTATTTTAGATTAGCAATGAACAATCAACCTCCCGTGCTCGCCCGAACTATGTGCCCTTAACCCAAGCCGAGCGCAACAATGAAGATTCGGAATGAGTGACACCTCACACAGTTGCTAAGTAAGTAACTATGAACTTTATCTAGTGTCAAATAATTTTATCTAATGTCAAATAATCTAATCAAACGGATATAAAAAATATCATTAATTTTTTGAAGCGATCAAGAAGTGCTGAACCAAATCAAAATCATAATTGATGGACACTTTCTTGGCAACTGGGCTACGTACACGGATGTTGACCCCAAGGTCCGTGAACTTTGGTGAAACCTGTTCAAGGTAAAAAAATGAATTTTCCGTTATTGTTGTAACCTAAAATTTGACAAATGATAAATTAATTTATTTTTTTAATAAAGGCCCGGTTTCGCTGGACTGAAGAACAAGGCCCCGCTATTCTAAGGGCGTACAATGCCAGAGTTTCAAACTGGCTTCGTCCCACTTTTAAGCGTGCCCGAGCCAACGGGGTAAGGCCTCAATGGTGTTCGGATGAGGTATGGGAAAACCTCGTCCGCCACTAGTCTTCGGATCCGACTTTCTTGGCTAGAAGCGAAGCCGGAAAGAAAAATCGGATGTCCGAGAAGGCATTGACGACACAATGGCACAAAGGCCTCAAATCTCAGAGTAAACATAAAGAGGCTCTTGTAAGTCTTATTCAAATAAACCTTACACAATTTTAACCCTTTATTTTTTTACATTTATTTAAAACTTTTTCGAACCTTGTAGGCGGGGCCTCAAAAGAAGAGAGTTTCTATCCTCAAGGTCATCAAACATTGTTGGACTCCGCACGGTGATGAGTCCGAAGCCAATCTGCCACCCCGCCTTGCTGAAATCGAAGTACGCAACATCAATTTTATTATTTAAAATCGAAGTAAATATCATTTCAATAATTTTTGTACATGCTTGTAGACAAAGTATAACGCAAATGTTGAGAAGAAGCGGGCGGAACTAGGCTTGACGCAAGAAGATGACATCGATTCTGATGTGGAAGATGATGCGGTCCTTGAGGCAGCTGGGGTGTACAAGGGTAGGCTTCCGTGTCTCGGGGCTGAGGGGCAACGTATTTTGTACGATCGCGGCGGCAGCGGAGCTTCATCATCTTCTCGATCTAGGCGGGGAGAGGATCCACGCATCGCCCAATTGCAACGAGAATTGGAAGAGGAGCAGCGGGCATTCGAACAACAACAGAAGAATGATGAAGAAACAAAGACCCGGCTGGAAGCAATGGAACGGATCCTTGCCGGATATCAGCCTCTGCCTCAACCTCTTTCTCGCCCGTACATGTTGCACGTTGAGCAGACTCATCAGGTTCCGCACATGGGTCCTATGGGTTATCACTCTAACTCCGGATATGGTGCCATGCCTCCAATGGGGTCGACATTCGGATCTCTGTCGTCTGATATTCTCAATCAGTTTCAGTCATCCGGTGGAGGCAGCCGAGCAAGCAACCGAGGAGGCAACCGAGCAGGCAACCGAGGAGGCAGCCGAGGCAGCCGAGGAGGTACCCGACCCTTAGACACTGTGGATGTTGAAGAGGATCATCATCGTGATGATGATGATAATGATGATGCATATGATTATGATGATTCTAATTTTTATCATAATGGAGTTCGACGTCCGGGCATGTAATATTGTTTAACATTGTATGGATTTTGTTTTTATAATTCAGTCTGTAATAACATTTTTATGTTTAACATTGTATGGATGTTGTTTTTATTCTAATTGCTTTAAAGTAAAATTAAAATATTTTTTTATTTTTTTTTTAAATCGATTTTTAAAAAAAAACAAAAACAATAGTCACAGACTAAATCCGTGACTATTTTTTTAATCCGGAACTCTTTTCTAAATTCATTTTTTTTTCAAAACATAGTCACGGATACATGTCCGTGACTACTATAAAAAATAAAAAAATTTAAATTAAACTTAGTCACGGACATCATGTCCGTGACTAACATAAAAAAAATGTAAATTAAAAGTAGTCACGGATCTTTTACACTACGGTCCGTGACTGAGTCCGTGACTACGGGCGATTTTTTTGTTCAAGTTCAATGCCCACGTTCACAAAGATCAATTTCTAGCAGCATAGCTTCATAATAATTATGCAAAGATTTTGCATATTACTTCTGATTGAGCTCACATCACTTACAATTTCTATTCAGACGTTATTTACAATATATTAAATATTTACTTGAATTTCATAAACATTCTCGAGCTCACACCGAACTTGTGTAGTGCTTGATTTGATCGTATCTATTTTATTTCATTTCATTCTATTTTAAGCGTTTTATAATTCATTGGAAAGATCTTATCGAGTTTCAAGGCTCGTATTCAGATTTTATTTGCAAAAGGGATAAAAGTCAGATAGGGTCTCGAACTTACAAAAAATGTCAAATAAGGTCATATATAGGATGCTCTGTACGTCTGACGCCATTTGGGGTGGTTCCCGGTTAAATTTTTCGATGAATTTTTTTGAGCATCTTATTCATTAACTCTTGTTTATTCATATCAAATTCGAACTAAAAATTCAATCTAGAAGGCATTCAAATGAATTCTTGAAAATAACTGCGCAGTTAAAAGCGCAGTTATCTTCAAGAATTCATTTGAATGCCTTCTCGATTGAATTTTTAGTTCAAATTTGGTATGACTGAACTAGACTTGATGAATAAGATTCTAAAAAAAATCATCAAAAAATTCCATCGGGAACCGCCCCAAATGGCGTCGGCCGGACAGATCATCCCATATAAGACTTTATTTGACATTGTTTTGTAAGTTCGAAACCCTGTCTGACCTTTATCCCTTTTCAAAATATTAGAGGATATATATGTATTATATGATCTATAAAATAGATAAGTTTTTAGATCACAATCAAATACAAACTTGCCATACGTGTATCTGAGTCTTTCGTCCTATTTTAATCCAATGGAACATAATTAAAACAGGTTCCATCAGGGTTGAAAATTGTCTTAATCTGTACGCACAGTTGTTAGAGAAGATTTGTTTATTTATTGAAAACCTGCTTTCCACAAACATCATATCGAACTCGTTTGATAACACTATAATTGGCTGATTCTGCTGAAATTTATGAAGTTCTGGTTGAAGTGATTGTATTGGTTGATTCTGCTGATTCATGAAAAAATTATATTTAAAATAGTTATTATTAATAAATTAAATAAAAAATTATACTCCCTCCGTCGCGGTCATTTTTTCCTAAATTGACTTGGCTCGCAAATTTAGATAGTTAGAATAAAGTGTAAATATATGGTTGTAGTTGTGTAAGAAAAAAGTGAATGAATGTGAACCACATGTTTTTTCCTAAAGTGGAAATTGGAAGAATTAATTGGGGCGATCCAAAAAGGAAAGTTGGAAGAAATAACCGGGATAGTCAGAACAGTCAGTCAGAAAAGTAACTCCAACCTTATTTAAACTGTTTATTACAAACTTCAGTGCACGAAATTAAAAATTACGTGTTTGATGAAAAAGATGATCGATAAGTGTGATAAGGGATAATCAAACGGGCTCATAATTATTAAAATCTTATCATAGAGGTTGGCTTACAATTATAATTTCAAATCAATCTCCATCTACCAAACATAACATGCATGCCGAACAAAACAGTGAAACACAACTCATTTTGATTAACAGTCCAGCCTGTTATGCCCCTTAATTCACCATTCTAAATCTAATTGTATCGTATTAATTAAGGACTAAACCATGTTGGTTATCTTATTCAAACGTCGGTGGCAATTGTAGATGTTTTTACGTCGTTTCAGACCGGACCATATTTCTGAAATATATTGCGCTATCTAACTGCGCAATTATCTTCAAAAATTCATTTGACTGCCTTCCCAATTGAAATTTTAGCTGAAATTTGGTATGAATAAACTAGCTTTAATGAAGAAGATACTCAAAAAATTTCATCAAAAAAATCCACCGGAAACCGCCCCAAATGGCGACGGCCAGACAGAGCCTCCTGTAAAAGGGCTTATTTGCACTTTTTATGAAAGTTCAAGGGCTTATTTGATAGTTCTCCCAAAACTAAAAGAAAAATACCGAAAGGTGCGCCTCATCAAGATGACCTCCAAACCACCTTTGCTTTTGGATTTTTCAGATCTGTTTGAATTATTTTTTAAAAATGATTTCGCTAATATCACTTTTCCGATGGACTTTCCGGTGACAAGGGTGGCCGAAAACCAAAAAGAAAGATGGCCTAGCGGTCGTACTATTGAGGCGCACCTTCCGGTATTTTTCTTTTAATTTTTCCGGCACTTTTGAAAATCGGAGTTACTTTTTCTGACGTTTTTAACGACATGACCCTCTTGTGATAACGGAATTCAAACACATGAACCACTTTGATAAAGAATGAAACACATGACCCTATCTGAAAACGCGTTCAACCACAAATACTTTTACCGTACTTTTCTCGAAAATTTAAATACAAGGGGCTGGCTAGGGGTGCTGGTTTGGGATTGTCAAGAGCTTCTCGAATTCTGGGAGTAGGAGATGAAATGTTTACCAAGTTTTAGGCTTTTAGCACACCGGAAATAATTGTGCAGACTCATTAGTGAATGCCGCTCACTAGACAGCCAAAGGGCTATCTATACTTCAGGAAGCAGTCGAAGCACCCATGTGGATTAGGAAGTTTCTCCACGAGGATGCTAATTAATGGTCTTCGCCATATTTTTTCCTTCTATTTTTCCTTTCTAATGTATCTAAAAAGAGATCGGGCCATATTTAAATAGATATGACCAGACTTAAAAAAATCAGATCAAACTTTGATAATCGTAAAAATACACATAAATCAGTTTATTGAGCCCGATCAAATATATTCGGACCACAACAATCAAATGAAATTAGATAATTGAGTTTTTGCCACTTTTAGTCTCTTGACTATTGTGTCAGTGACACTTTTGGTACTCGACTTTTAATTTTTTCATTTTTACTCCTCGACTATAATGCTAGAGACACTTTTGATACCCGACTTTAAAAATTTTCGTATTTAGTCCTTCGACTTTTGTAAAAGTGTCACATTTGGTCCTTCAACTATTGCAAGAGTGACATTTTTAGTCCTTCAATTATTGTGTCAAAATCATAGTAGAAAGACTAAAATTGTCAATTTGATAATACTCAAAGGACAAAATGTGGGAAAATTGAAAGTCGGGGACTAAAAGTCTCTCTCACACAATAATCGAGGACTAAAAATGAAAAAATTAAAAATCGAATACCAAAAGTGTCACTGACACAATAGTCGGGGATCAAAAGTGACAACGACTCTTAGATAATTTTAGTCTCGAAATTCGAAAATTGAAAAGTCAGGCTCACAATGAAAAGCGTGCTAAGACTAGTGCATACGGGCTTTCGGCCCAAAAGAAAAAAAATTACAAAAAATTATTCGCCCAGACAACGGCCCGCCTTCTTCTTCAGCATCCACTCGACCAGTGGACCAGTAATCGGCCGAGAGCCCGAGACTGCATCAGGCCACCTGCGTCCGCCGCACTATCAGACGAGGGACGACTGGAAGAAAACTGAACCGGCCTCCTCCGCAGCTCTGAGACCCATCCACCGGATATCTTTGAACGACTGCCGCCCAGCGTGATTGCGTCCGTTCGCCGCGCCTGTACGCCGCAAAAGTTCCGGTTTCTGACTCACTACTCAGCCAGGTAAATCTAGATTAAAAATTAATTCCAGATTTTGTTGAAAATTAGAATAAATAGACTGTTTAATCACTGAAATATGTATGTTCTAAATTCGGTATTCTTCTTGCAATTTGCAAATATGTCTTACTTTATTTCATATAACGGTTGACAAATGACCATATACAAATGCACTTCTTTTGGACTTTTGGGGCTAAACTTGATTATGAGTTGTATTCAACGTTTTCGGGCGATTAATAATATAATTTTGATTTGTGTGGGTGAATATTAATTCCATACTCCCATTGTTTAGTACGGAGTACTACATATTAATCTCATCAGTATTAATATCATTTTCGGCATCAATCTCATTGGTTAGATGTTTGGCATTAATGCCATTAGTATTACAGCATTAATCCCATATTCCCATTAGCTTATGTTGTTATTAACCCTATTGTTTCTATTATACTTGTGATGACCTTTTTACTATTGCCTAACGTATCATATGATGTGATGGATTTTTGTAGAGATTAAAAAGCTAATGAAGATAAGTTTAAAGAGATACTTTAGATCAACTTGAAAGATATGTTGTTGATGTGCGCTCTAACTCCATATTTAAGGTCTTGAAAGGACCATGTTGGTAGACTTCAACATTGAAAGAGTTTTTACGGATAAATTGAGCAATCAAATGAGTGATGACCGGCTCAATGATAGATTCCTTGCTTATGTAGGAAATAATATCTTTTTGAGAATTGACAATGATGTCATTATTAAATGATATCAATCTATGAAAACTTGTAGACAAAAATTATGAATTTGTCATGTGCTTTTAGTATTTGACTAGGATGAGAACTCTTATTCTTGCCAAACATTTGTAGTATTTATTTAATAATTTTTATATTCTACCTTTTTGATGCATTAAAAGTTATATTACATATATTATATATGAAATGTTTTCCCCTGGATTGAAATGCTAGATGCCTAGATCCACCCTGCCTGTAACTGTGAGTGCAAAACCCACACTATCAACCAAATCTTAATTCTAGCTCAATTTATTCCTCCAGACAAACTTACTGGCCGGTTATGGGTCCTCGGGGTGCATCATTTTTCACAAACACTTCGGAACTGATATCATGCAGGGGCAGACCCACCACAGTTCATTCACGTGAACACTCAAAAATTTATTTTTTGTTCAATGTCGTTTTGATCATTTTAACAAAAAACTCCAAGGCAGAATAAGGAATCTTAAGAAAAATAGAGCTGAGGGCACAAACCATCACCATTCGATGCCGGAGTGCCGGCCAGCCAAAACTATTGCAAGAAACGTACCTTCTGTCCTTATTTCTCATGACTTTGCCACTGGACACTGACCTCGCTCCTGCCACTCACCAGACGCCATCCATCCCAGCTGACTAACCGACGGTCGCTTTCTCTTAGACTCCCAGCCAAGGTGGATGAACTGAAGAAGATGGAGTATATAGTTCAGGTTACTAGAATATCAGTAGTAATGGCATTACCACATTAGTATCTCAATTTGATAACAACGGTTTGTCCAAAGCTTTAACTTTGTAGTAAATCTAACTATCTAAGTAACAGTTTGTGCTATTTGGCTATCTACTTCCCTGCAGCGGCTGTAGGTGTAGTCATTAGCGTATGAGCGTAGCCAGAAAAAGTAACATGGGGGCGTACAAAGATTTTTTCAAAGAATTTATTAGCAGTTCTTTGGGAGTTGTGCTGAGAACTCGGGATATGCTTAATCAGTTAGGTGGCTTCTTGTGTGCACTGGTACGGTGTTAGAACCCCGGAGACAAGCTTCGGGGAATGTGATATATAAAAACAGAAAAAGAAAAAAGAGAAAAAAACATACAATGCCTAGTAGTTAATAAAAAGTGAACCATAATGACAGCTAAACGTGCTGTTCTAGTTTTCTTTTAGGGTGTCTAGTTATCTTGATTTTTGCATATGCAGCTAAACGAACTCATATCTGCAATTCTGCAGATAACAATAAGGCTACTGTAGACTGCCAAATCTCTCTGGTGAATCATTGACATGCTAAGAGTTTGTACACTTTATGTGTAATATATCCCTGAGGACCCTGACTCTCTGGGAACCTGCGGTGAGGATTTCGTAAAACGGACAGCTCTAATGCCTGTATCAATTGAACTAGACTCTAGTATACTATGGATTTGAGTCATTTGACCCACTTGTATAGGTTTATATATATTTAACATGGGTTGCACAAAGACAAAGTGATGGTGGAAGATCCTCATTCAGTAAATAGTCCTCGGAGAATTCTCAGTTTTACAAAAAACAAGAGGGCAACTGTTGTCTTCCCAGATTCAAATCAAAAGGCTTCAGAATTTGCTCTTCCTGGGGATCACGGACCCAATCCTTCTGAAGTTTATGGATTCGTTGGGTCTATTTCTACCGTTGTTGCTACAGGTTTGATTCATCCTTCTTCCTTTTAGCTCATTGGTTGTGAACTACAAATATTGCTTGCTCCCTTCATTCATTTAGGGTGTTTGGAGCACGAGAAGCGATATGGAAAGAAAACAGGAAGGAAAGTATAGGAGAGATTTTGAAAAAATAAGAATGTTGAGAGGGAAATAATTTATTAGTTGATTAGTTCATACTCAAATAGATTTATATTTTAGGGAAAATGGAAAATAATAATCCAACCTTTTAGCGGTCTTCTTACAATAATCTCACCTTATCATAATTGAGGAATAATCCAACCTTTGCACCCCATCTTCATTCGTTGGTCCCTGACCGGTTGATGACCTGCTATTACGGGTTTTTTCATTTGCTTTGCAAATCATTCAAGCATAAATCCCACCTTTCACAAATCTTCTTCAAGCGGTCCTACATATCATTTTTCTTTTTTGTCCATAAAACTTTTCCCTTTTTATTTGTATTGTCTTGACTCTTTTGTTCCCCTCTTTGGTCTTCTTATTTTTATTTCTTTTCATTTTTTTTAATGTTTATGTATTCCATTTTTCTTACTTTTTCTTCTTCCCAATTATTATTTCATTTTCATTTTTATATATTTTTTCGGATTAGTTTCATTCTTATAAAGATCTTTTTCTCACCGTACTAACTTTTTACTTTACTTTTTTTACTTTCACTTATTTATTTCATATTTCCTTTTCTTACCTTTATTCCATCACTAATATATTTTTGAGAAACTAGCCCCAAAACAGAATTAAACTAACACCTAAATGCATAAATAGGACTATGTTAACTATCTTTCCAAAATAGGGCAAATGTACAGTCTATCTTCTTATTCTACATTTCTACCCTTACCGTAACTTAATAGGATAATCATATTTACTATTATAATAAAAGAGAAAAATAATAAAAAGTATTTCAATTTACAAAAGTATTATTAAAAAAGTTAAAAAAAAATTCAAAATAATAAAACAATAAATAGTAATAAAAAATAATTAAAAGAAAACTCTAAAAGTAAATAAAAATAGATAAAACTCATTAAAAATAAAAATAAAAATTGGAGGCCTTTCCCGCAGCCTCGCCACCTCCCAGCAATGTCAACTCTGATTGGTGAAAAAAATGCCACTTTGTGTAAACACTTCAATTTTTTTTCTTATATTGCCATGAATTTACTCTTTGAAAATGCCAAAATTTTCTCTAAATATGTCATGAAGATGGCATTACTAACACATGTTGGCATTTTTTACGGTGGTCGAAGATGGTGGGTGTTGGGAGGTTGTTGAAACGCAACCGATGCTTGCATATTTTTTTTACTTTTTTATTTTTTTATTTTTAGTTTTTGAGTTTTTAATTTTATAATTTTCATTTTTCTAATGTTTTAGTTTTATTAATTTTATTTAATATTTATTTTCGTTTTTTATTTTTCTACATTTAATTTTTATTATGAATAAGGTTATGTCATTCCTTTTATGTTTTAATTATTAATGAAATATGAATTGCACTAAACAAAGCAAGGATAGAATTGGAAAGCTAGTCCTATTTTAGGAATTTTAAAATTATACTCATATTCTTGCAATTAAAGTTTCATTAAATACAATTTGAGGAATGTCCCCTATATTTTTCTCTTTTCTAAAATATTCAAAGAGAAAATATAAACAAGTAGTCCGGAAAAATTATAAAAAGAGTACACCGAATATGAATACATAAAAAGGAAAGAAAAATTTTAGGAAGAAAAAACAAAAATCAAATGTGGGACCGTTTCGAGAAGATTTGTAGAAGGTGGGATTTATGGTTGAATGATTTGCAAAGAAAATGAAACCCCCCGGAAAAACAGGTCATCAACCGGTCAGGAACCAGCCAATGAAGATGAGGTGCAAAGGTTGGATTATTCCTGAATTACGATAAGGTGGGATTATTGTAAGAAGACCGCTAAAAGGTTGGATTATTAGTTTCCATTTTCCCTATATTTTATATATGTCGAAACACATTTTGTTAATTTTTCCTTTTATACTCAAAGTAAAGATTCTAAATTCTTTCAAAAAAAGTAAAGATTCTAAACATGTGGTGAGGAAAACATAAAAGATGACTCAAATTTCCGGTATCTACATCCTGAGCTAAAACCTAATACAAGAGAATTCTTTTTCCAGCAATTTTTTCCCTATTCGTATATCATTTTTCGAGATCCAAACACACCCAAAATAATTGGGAGACCAAAGGGGAGTTCCAAATGTGTGTCTGTGTGTTCTTAGGACTATAAGAGATATTATTAGATTCATCATCTTGATACTTACATTTTGGTAAGAAGGCTTTTCTGCATTATTCTTCACTTGAAGGTTTCAGGAAAATCACTCAGAAAATTATTTTGAGGCTTTTGGCACACACATTTATAGTTTTTCTCTTAAGTTATTTTATTTAGTTTTCCTTTTTGTTGTAGTTATTTCTCAGAATTGTTTGTGCTATCTCCAAGATTTTCTTGTGTTTATTGTGATTGGGAGATTCATGAACATTAATGGCATTCCTCTCTCTGGACGGGCACATTTAGTTATGTACTTGTTGTCCAATTTCCTTTATTGCTTTGCGCAGTTATCTTTCTTGTGTGGGCATATGTCCCTGAGAATTGGTTGCATTCAGTCGGGATCTTCTACTATCCAAGCAGGTGAATACAATTGAAACACAGGGACCGCTGACTAACTGGATAATTATCTGTTTTCCTTGAAAACTGGAAAACATATTTACTTTATTATTTTCCAGAAATAGAAAAATAGAAACATGTTTCTAATATCTCAAAAAAAGGAGTGATAGTTTTACAACTGCTTCTCTACCTGTCGCAAATCACAATCTTGTAAAGAAGGAAATATGAATAAACTATTTAAACATCAAAATATGCCAACTCGGAGACAACTTGAATTGCTTTATCGTGACGAAGAATAAGGGAAAAAAATGTACATACAATATACCCTGACACTTTGTAAACAATTAAACATTAAGAGCCTTTTTGGTAAGACTTATTTGGCTGAAATGGCTTAACTTTTTGAAAGGAAAAGCTTTTGGTGACCTCCGTTGCAGCCAATATTTTTTCAAAAGGTACTTATTTTTAATTACTCTGCAGATTCTGCTGCAAAATAAGCCACTTTTGAGCCTAAGTCCTCCTAGTCAGTGAACAAGTGAGCATAAATAAAACAGCCTATAACTACTTATAGAGTTATAGATGGTGTATAGAAATGAATGTTTTATGAACATATATGTGTATTTGTGACTGAGCATGCAAATATCTGTCAACATTTTCATGGAGAGAATAAAATGCTTCTGGTTTCATTGTGAATTCAGAACGATGCCTATGATCTGTAAAGCAATTCTTTAAAGATTATCTTATAATAAAACATAGTTCCTTTACTGCCATTTTTTGCTTATTAGGTCTTACGACCCATTGTTTACAGGTACTGGGCATTGGCTGTGCCAGCATATGTTATGATGACCGTAGTTCTATCAGTAACATTTTACATTGGTCTCAACTTCATGTCCACACCTCCCCCCACTTCTTTCACCACCATGTTTGGTAAATCTCTACCTGTAAACAGTTTTAGTTAGGAAAGCACACTTTTCTGAAATTCATTAGGGGGTCTGTTTGGATGGCTAAGTCGATATATATGTATATATATGGTCTAAAATGAAAGAGGCTTGAGATTGTGCATCTTAGGCATACCTTACATGGTCATGGTTCAATTAATATATATATATATATATATATATATATATATATATATATATATATATATATATATATATATATATATATATATATATATATATATATATATATATATATATATATATATATATATATATATAGGAAAAAGATCCTGTCGAACTATCCAAACAGGATCCATCCTCCGTCCGGCTACCTCCATTTGAAGTAGTTCCCGTTGTAGTTTTTAATGAAAACTTGTGAGTATGTTCTTCATTAAGTGTAAATTATGTTCACAAAGTTTCAGATCAAAATTCAATTAGGAAGTCAGTTAAATAAATTGTTGAAGAATACTACATTTTTTTGATAGGTACTCAGCAAAACGCAGCAGAAAATTGGTAGTATAATGATAGTAATATCGGTCTTACAATGGCTGAAAGGGAAGAAACAGAAGAAACAGAAAATAGATGATACTCTTCGAGGTCTTGCTCTCCCAAATTCCCAGATCCGACTAAATTCTGACCAACTACCTTATTCCCTCCTTCCCACTCTTATAGTAATCATATTCTAACGGGTCAGCCCATATTTTATGACATGACCTAGAATCCTTATTTATACACTAGCACACTTATTTAATACGAAGTATCATTCTATTATTATTATTATTATTATTATTATTATTATTATTATTATTATTATTATTATTATTATTATCTTCAGCCTATGTATGTTCCTATCATTTTTATATAAACTTCACGTAGTGTTTTTCAACAATTTATTTAATTGACTTCCTGAATAGAATTTTAAGATGAAATTTGGTAGATATAATTTACACTTCATGAAGAAAACATGCTCACAAAATTCACTAAAAAATTCCACCCCGAAGCACCTCAAATGAAGGCGGACGCACATCAATTCTTGTTAGATGGGGCCTGATAGGATCATTCCTCTATATATATAGGTCATATAAAAGAGCACTTAACTTACAAAATGCAAATGGTTAAGGTGCGTTGGATTTAAATATCTAAGGGCTGAAGAACGTAAAATGACATTTTGGTAATTAAACCAAATTATTTTGGATGCAACACTTTGAAGATCAATATACAATACAAATAGCATAAACATGTATTGTACAAAATTTTACACGATTGGTGCACTTTGTAATTGATCTGCCTCCTATTTATATTGAGATTCTATAAAAGTTCAAGTCATAACATATAGGCTCTCATACAAATATTTCAATCACTCCGGTTTTCAAATCAATTTATCAAGATATAGCCCGCCAAAGGTTTCAATCCAAACCAACCCTTTACTGTGTGTCTTGTGAATTGTGATGGATGTGTATGACCGTGATTTATGTACTTTTATGACCTGTTTGGTATTACAAGGCTTGATCATCCGGATTTTCTTCTTTAAAATTGAATTTCGCCAAATAAGTAAAAAGGCTACTGATAAAGTTACAAGTACAATAAGTGGATTAATGCTATTGCTATCCAATGGGGACTTGGAATTGTATCCAACATAGCTCATTAGCTTGTCTGTTGTAGTAGATATCTTGAACCTGTTGTGTTTTCATATGTGCAGATGAATTCAGTAGAGAACCATTGCTGAGCAGTGCTTTTATAGACGATGAAGATGATGAGAGACCCATTGATCCGATCTCTGATATTGGCATTGATCAAATTAATAAAATAATGTTTCAGAATTTTGATTAACATTTTTTTGCTAGTCACCACTAGCAGCCTTATAACATTGCTTTGTATGTCGCTATACTTGGTAATTGTGATCAATGGAAAAATTAAAGAAAACAGATTTATGCAGAAGGAAATCATGAGATGAACACCCTCCACATAAACCACATTCCAAAAGTTTATAGGGTTCCCCTTAAGCTTTGTCAATGATGTACTGATCTTTGTTGTTTTTTGGTAAATCTGAAAATCCAAAAAAAAAAACAGCGTCGAATGCTAATATTATAAAGAAGTTTTAACCTAAATGTTATTAAAAAGAAAAGCAAGAACAAAAATAAAATGACTTTAAAACGTTCCAAAACCAATTATCATGTATATGCTCATATATGTTGTCGACAATCAGTGCTAGGGATGGACTTGGGCGGGCTTTTTTCCCAGGCACTTGGGCCCAGAACCGGCCCGGGTTGATACCGGGTCTGGGCCTAACTGGGCCGGGCCGGGCCCGGTTCAATGTTTAATTTTTTTTGGCTTTCTTGTTACCCCCCACCCCCACCCCTCAAACTTCCCCAAAACACCCAGCCCTACCCTAGGAAAAGAAAAAAAATTGAAAAAAAAGCCCGGGCCCGGCCCAAACCGCCTGGGTCGGTTCAACAAAATTGGGCCCGAGCCCGGTCCGCCCGACCCGCCAAAACGGGCTAAAAGCCCGGAACAGGCCAACCCGACCCGGCCGGTCCAGGCCCGCACAGTAGCAGGTCGGTCCGGGTTCTGGGCCCAGCCATCCCTAATCAGTGCTATCACAACTAATGGCATGTATCATCTTTGGGAGTGATGAACCTAACGTGAATTTGCTTCTCCATTGTGCAACAAGATCTCAACTTTGACCCGACGATGGACTTCAGGTGCGGACTTTGAAGCTTGTTGTAAGGACTATAGAGTGAAAGAACGCCATCAGCAGCTGTGAAAAACATTTATAATGTGTGTGTAAACGTGTTACTGTAATATAGAATTGTAGTCTTGTACTCTTGTAGAGTAGGGATTTATAAATGTTAAGGTATATTTTAAAGAAGTTATCATGTATATTGAAGGAATAGAGAACAAAAAATCGTAACATACCCCCTGCCCCGACTGCACCCTCTAAGTGCAGCCTCAAATGGGCGAAGTGGTCGTGAGCAAAAGAAAAATGCATATAGCTACTAACTAGCAGGGTGGACACAATTCAAGTTCCGGAACTGAATGGGACCAAAACCAGTAATAAAGGAACCAATTCAGCACTCAATATTTTTGTTCCAAACCGTTGGACCAGAGCTGATATGTGAAACGGGTTCAAAGTTCAAACCAGTTCCAATTCCTTCAAGTTAGGACCGGAAGTGATAGGTTATGATTTATTATTTTTTCCTGAAAAATAGATAAAAACAAAGATGGGAATGTTTAACTTGAAACTATTACCTATACCTAAAAGCGGTGTGCGTAGAGCCACATAGAGCTGTGAGTTCAGCCCTTGCAACTCGGTATGGACTCAGTCTCAATCCCAAACAGTACCAGACCCAGTTCTGGACCGGGCCATACCGAGAGACCGAGTCCATGCCTACTTGCAACTAGAGTGACTACCACTAATTTCAGTCGAAAGCACCATATGCCAATGTCAGATTGTCAGCACAGGGCGAAAAGCAAACACAGCTCCCTAACAGGATCCACGTCCATGCTTGATTTTATATTTTTATAGCAATCATTCACTTCATTGGTATAAGCTTTGGGCATACCGTTATGCTATTTATAGAGCTTCTTTATAGTTGGAGAAAGAAATACACTCTTTTTCATCACCAATAAAAAACCAAAAACAATCCTAAAATAACAGTACTCGGAAAATTGAGGTATAATAAATAAAACATTCCCAACAGGACAGACATTGTATTAATCCACAAAGGTCAAGATTGAGAAATCTCTTCAGCCATTCCTACCACATAAATTGCTAGTCGAAGGTGTATTTAGTTCAGGAAATATAATAATCGACAGACACTGTAAACCAAAAGAAAAACAAACACAGACGCACATACAGACAGACAGTCCACAGAATAGTCATGCTCCTGGGCAATACCCCAAACTCTCGCTACAGTCCTTGCTACCTTCAGCCCTTTTCCAGTAAAGTGGCTGATCTGACTAAACTGCCCTTGAACTGAAAATGCTTGTTTCACTACTTGGTTGATGCCATCCATCCATACATCGTTCAGTCGATCTTCACAGACGAGTATATCTTCCGGACGAACCAGAAGCATGCATAAAAGCCGATCGTTCCAGTCAATACAAAGAAGGCATATGATGCAATCAACATGTACCCGAAATACAAAATGCCTGAGACCAGCTTTGTAATTTCCAGCTTAGTGAAGAAGTAGAAAATGGAGTAGAGGAAAAGGTATAAAGCTGAGGACCCGGAAGTCAGATATGCCCTCCACCACCAGTGATAGTCTTCACTGCACAGCTGGAAGTAGCAAAGAACGACAGTTATTTCAGCACATGTGATCAGCAAGATCACAAAAACGATGAAGAGGAACCCGAAGATGTAGTAGAACTGGTTTAGCCATATGGACGTCAAGATAAAGAAGAGCTCAATGAAAACAGCACCAAAAGGAAGAATCCCGCCAATAAGGATGGAAAAGGCTGGCTTCATGTACCATGCTTGTTCAGGTATTTGCCTTGGGATCTTGTTTGTCTTCACTGGGTCTTCCATAGCCGATTTCTTGTAACCCAAATAGCTTCCCACAAAAACTAAAGGCACCGAGATGCCAAACCATAAGCAAACGAGAGCAAACATGGTTCCGAATGGGACAGCCCCGGAGGAACGTTCCCCCCAGATGAGAGCATTCAGTACAAAGAAGACCCCAAAAAGAATCCCAGGGAACATGAATGCAGTTTTTAAGGTGATCCGCTTCCACTCCGTTCCTTTAAACATTTTGTATAAGCGTGATGATGAATAACCGGCAAATAGGCCCATGAAGACCCATAATAGAACCATGGCTGTCATGAGGCCACCTCGGTTGGAAGGTGAGAGGAAGCCCAGCACAGCAAATATCATCGTCACAAGGGTCATTGCAAATATTTGAACACCAGTCCCCACATAAACACATAGTAACCCAGAATTAATAGGAGGCCTGAAAACGTCTCCATGGACAAGCTTCCACCCTGTTTCTTCCTGTGCTTCATCTTGTGTTTCCAATTGATTGTAGTTAGCAATGTCTTTGTAGAGAGTTCTCATCATGATCATGGCAACCATACCAGAAAGGAAGAGAACGATCATTAGAGAGTTGATGATGGAGAACCAGTGGATCTGATCGTCATTCATTAGCAGGTAAGTGTCCCAACGTGAAGCCCATTTTATTTCACTTTCCTGGAACAATAAAGCAAGAATTAAGATCCTCATACCCCCCACTTAAAAAATAATGAGTACATGACTTCCTGTGAGAGAAATAATACCTTGAAAGACACATCATAAGTGAAGATAATCTCTTTATCTGTGTCTACTTCTTGTGGAACAGTACTCCCCTGAATCATCTCTTTTGTTTTCTGAGTGCAAGTTGTCACCTGAGGGTTCTTCTCATCCCACTCTTTGTACTCATGATTAATGCTGTCCAAAGAAGTCAAGTACGAAGAGATCAGAACACATCATATTTAACTTGAAAAAAACAACATTAAAATAAATGAACTGGTTGTCAAATAAAGAAAGAAGGATCAAGTATAAGCTTTTAAACCTGTTTGGTGTAACTTCAAATCCCACTATTCGAGCAGTATCTCCCGCAAGATCCCTGTGGTACATAACTCTAAAGCTCAAGTGGTTATTTATAAAATATTTCTCCACTTTACTCTGCAAAAGCAAGTAAATGAAGGTTGATTAGAGAGCATTCTGAAGTCAAATGATAGGAACATGGTTTGTGCAACACACCCCTGCATAGTTTCCCTTGAACCCAACACGGAAACCATGTTCATAAGTGGTGGGCTGACTTCCATCACGCCTTTGTCTAACAACAGCAACTGGAAGGTTATCCAAAATCCTGCACCACAATTTGACAATGATGAGAGTCTAAATAGAAACATGAACATTAGCAATACACCCCTGAGATTCTAGTGCAGGATAAATCTGAAATGAACAGTTGCAACTACAAGTCCATAACTTACATATTCACCCTATATTCGTCATCAATTTTTTCTTTGAAGTTCTTTGCAGCTTCAGGATCGAGCTTTACTCGACATGCCACCTGGCATGGAAGCTCTTGTAGCATATTGAACTGTTAAGTAATGCACAAAACATAAATCCGCATCAAGTAAGAATATGTACTCGAAAATAGTAAATGAGCATATTGTTCTAAATCTCCATATTAACGCACAGATGTGAAAGCCGTGCCCGAGACAGCGTCGCCTGAGACGTAGGTCATGGCGGAAAGCCCTTTTTGAGTTCATTACAGACATAATAGCCTCCAGGCTGCTTCAACCTACAGAAGCCTCATGTGACCTACATAAATTTGTTCTTCTCTCTTCCCTTCTCTGTCTCTAGTTTCTCTCCCTGGCTTAGATTCTGCCAGCACTCTGACAGTCTGACTCTCTATAGATCCCATCCTTTCTTTTCTTATTTCTCATTGAGTTCTTTACTGCTATTTTAGTGCTTCCACCAATATAAAGTTATAGTAAAGTGGTCAGTGGATACAGGATATCCATATATTGACCAAGGCATGTCACATAAAATGTAATAGTGTATATTTCTGTATAAGATTAATAGAGCATCACTGCATATCTGATGCTCGTAATTATGACTAATGAACTTAGAGTGTACTTGGTGCAGTTACATGTGACATACGCACATAGCATGATCATTCAATTGTTTATTAAGTTAAGTACCACATTTAGTTCCTAGGCTTTATTTTTAATGTGGGCCCTGTTTTATCCCGTATGTGTTTGGAAAATAGCTTTAGTATTACAAAATGTGTTAATCTTCGTTCTTCCTTTGCGTCTCAGGTGTACAAGTCTCAGATGCGCCGTGATGAGCTAGCCTCCCTTGCACCTCGGTTTGCCTCGGGCCCTCAACAACTACGATTAAAAGGAAAAAGATATATTCTTACAGTATAAACCGAGTTCTCAATGCGGTCACCACGAAGGACCTCGCCCAAGTTCTCTGCATTATTCACAATCTTGCGAGGTTTGCAGTAGCGCAAGTAGTAATAGTCATACGGAAGTTGTGTCTTTGTGGAAGACAATTTGTTCACTTTAACAGAAAGCTGATCACCCTGTAATCAATTAGAAAAGGTACTTTAAGAGGTTAATTACATGCAATAGCATAAGTATAACAGCTTGCAATTAGAAATAATGGCAAGCAATATGTTCCCATAATGACCAACAGTTTAAGGTAGACAGAAATAAACACATAACTCCTATACAAAAAGATGTCAAGAACAATCCACAAAATTACAACATATAAAATTTCATAATATGCAACCAAGAACACAGTCAATTCAGAGCAAAGGATACTTTTTCACACAACAACAACAACATGTTGTTGTAAAGGATACTTTTTCACACAAAACTACAAAAATGTTTCCCCCTTTCAGTTTGCCTCCCCTACAAGGGAATTAACCATGCATTGTGAGTGGAACTTAGAAAGAGCATTTCATATCCCTCTATCAGCTTGGATCTGATCGAATGATACCTCTAACTCACTAATAACACGATAAAGGGTGTTTCACTTATATGTATTGGAAGAAATACGTACACATAATTGACATAAATCCACCTGATCATGACGAGCTAAGATCCACACTAACAAATTAACTACAAGGAATGGCACCATATTTGACACGGTTGAAATTTACTACACTTAAGAACATAAACACTTGCAATGTGGTTCAAATAGGAGATCCGAACCGAATAACAGCGCACCAATACTTAGACGGTTTACCAACCACGACAGGTCCAAGCAATTCCTCACTAATTACAACTCCAATAAACCATTAATGTAATTAAGTTGATATGATTACAATATATTCATCGAAATGAAGAAAAACAACAGACATACAAATGGAGAAAGGGAGAAGGCGTACTGTTTGAAAATCTCGAGGAGCAACACCAGGGAGGTAGAAACAGTGCGCAGATGAAACAAGGAAGAAGAAGAGAGATAACATGGATATGATGTTGACCTGGCTGGATCGCCTTCGACCCATCTTTGATCCGATCCGAGATTCAGACTAGAGAAGATGAGCTCGGTCACGAAGATGGAATTTATACTGAAATCATAAGAGTAGGAAAGTTGAAAAAGTTTAATCAACCCGATGTCCTTTTACTTCCAACAATCACGTTTCTAGCCATTTCATTTCAAAAAGTAATTTGTTTGGGTATACACTTTTTGCGTACACACTTTTTACACATATCTGTGTAAGTTTTTTTTATCTGTACAGACAAAACGTATTTGATAAAAAAAGACGTTTTGTCTGTACAGACAAAAAAACCTTACACAGACATGTGTAAAAAGTGTGTACACAAAAAAGTGTGTACCTTTAGACAAAACGTAATTTGCTTGGGGTACACACTTTTTGCGTACACACTTTTTACACATGTCTGTGTAAGGTTTTTTTTTGTCTGTACAGAAAAAACGTATTTGACAAAAAAACATTTTATCTGTACAGACAAAAAAAACCTTACACAGACATTAGTAAAAAGTGTGTACACAAAAAAGTGTGTACCTTTAGAATTTTTCTTTCAAAATGGGCCATTTTTGATGTACCAAATGTACATAACATGTGTACATTGCCTGTACACATAGTCAGTTAGAGGGGTTTTGACATCAAATCTCGCCTCTTTTTAAATGAATTGTCTATGTACACAGGTAATTAGGGAAGTTTGTGTATACTTTATGTACAACTTATGTACACTAAGAGGGGTTATTGAATATGAATCGTGATGGACTTTTTTTAATCCACGAACTTTTAAAAAAATCAATGGACTTTTAAATTCATAGACTTTTTTATGGATGAATTCTATGAACTTTTAAATTCATGGATAAGTTTATTGGCTTTCAAAAAGTCCATAGACTTTTAAATGTGGACTGACACTGCTGGTCATCGAAATTTTCATCTAGATCGCTTCTACCGATCTGTTTGTCCACCTCCATCTCCGGAGTTCCCCGTTGTCGTAATCAGACTGGTCCACCACCAACAAAATGGATTTGGTTATGCAAGGCAACTAGGGACAATTAATTATATCAATTAATTAATTAAATTAGGGGTGAATATGTAATAATTAGTCATACTTAAGGAAAATCAAACATACTCCGTATGTTTTAGTCCTACGGTGAGTAATTTTCTCTATAAAATATGAAGTATTATAAGAAACAAACAAACAAACAAACAAATAAATAAATAAATAAATAAATAAATAAATAAATAAATAAATAAATTAATAAACGAAACAAATGCAATTCATATAGCAACACATAGTTCTACAAGAATAAATGAAACATAAGAATTCAAATTTATTTGTATTAAAAACAAAAGTCAAAGTTTCAAGAATGCTCAAGAATTTTGGTCATTTTATTAATGAGTAAGAACATTAATCGTTATATTCATTGCTACATGTGGTACATGCATAGATGCAATCGAGCTTTTCTTCGTAATACTTGTTTTCTTTTCTTTTCTATCTTGTAAAATTTTGTTTACTTACGATTATATATTTATTAATTTGAAATTATATTAACGATGAAAGAAAGTAATAGTTAAAATATTTATTTTCTTAATGGTTAACTGACGACGTATCAGAATTGCACCGATATAATACTTCTAGAACTGAATCGATATGGGATTAACGAGGGGGGTGGGGTGGGGCAAGCTGGAGAAGAAGAACGGAAGGAGAGGGATGAGGTCGTGGGACGAGCTGGACAGGAGGAGGAGGAGACGAAGAAGAAGAAGAAGAAGAAGAAGAAGAAGAAGAAGAAGAAGAAGAAGAAGAAGAAGAAGAAGAAGAAGAAGAAGAAGAAGAAGAAGAAGAAGAAGAAGAAGAAGAAGAAGAAGAAGAAGAAGAAGAAGAAGAAGAAGAAGAAGAAGAAGAAGAAGAAGAAGAAGAAGAAGAAGAAGAAGAAGAAGAAGAAGAAGAAGAAGAAGAGGTGGCTTTGCTAAAGAAGAAGAAAAGAGTTGGGGGGAGGGGAGGGATGGGGTGGGAAGGGATGAAGAACCGAAATAAGAAAGGTCCACGGAAATCTTTAATTAGGAGAAGAGACAATTGAAGAGAATTTATGTACTAAGAATGTGTTAAAAGTCCACGAGAATCCATGATTTTAGAAGTCAATAAAAATGAACGGAATTTTGAATACGCCTGGACTTTTATAGATTTTTAAAAGTCTGCATTGAATACACTTAGAATTTTGTAGACTTTTAAAAGTCCACATTGAATACACCCAAACTTTTAAAATTCATGGAGTTTTAAAATTTTGGTACTAATTCTTAATACAATACACCCCTCTAAGAAATATATGTTTAAAGTTTTAAACATATATTTCTTCCATTAAAGGGATATCAATATTTTGCATCCTGAAAATGATACTCTTTTTATCCCGCTAAAATTGTCTCACTTTTTATCTTTTGATTCATCATATTAAAATGATCTTATATCAAATATAATAATATTTGTGTGATTTTAAATCGTTCTTATTTCTTTTTTACTTTATCAATTTAATAGCAACCATATAAATTTACGTTTCAATAATAATCGCGTCACATCCTCTTACACCAAATATAGTGAGAGGTAGTAATATAGATCCTGTTTTTTCACACTAAAATTAGAATTTATTCGTACATCCCACACCTTTTTTATGTTCACGGTGAAAATATTAATGAAGTGATAATAGAAAGCAAACTCGAATTCAAACAAAAGATATTGGCCCACAAATTCTAACTCTACCATGATATTTTCACTGCTTTTTTTAGTGAAAATTTATATATATAATTTGAATTATTTTATACTGCGCACAAAATACGAAAAGTAAAAAAAAGAGTATTAAAGTTCAAACATCACAGTATTATATCATAAGCTTGTGAAATTAAAAGTTAGTTCTAATGAATTTTATTAATTTTTTCATTCTCTATTACCTAA
This sequence comes from Cuscuta europaea, assembly GCA_945859875.1. Lineage (NCBI taxonomy): Eukaryota > Viridiplantae > Streptophyta > Magnoliopsida > Solanales > Convolvulaceae > Cuscuta > Cuscuta europaea. Next base: position 40,185,779 of record CAMAPE010000019.1, read on the forward strand.
TTTTTATTACATGTTTTATAAAGAAATTTATCTGTGGTTTGTATCCTTTTCACTTTCTTATTTCACATAACGGTCAAAATTGACAAAACTAAGTCTAATGTATTTTAATTTATCTGTGGTTTGAATAGTGGTTTGATCATTTTGAGGAAGTAAATTATATTAAGGGTTTGTAGGGAGAATATGTATTTATTAGTGTTACATTTTCTTATTTGAATTCATATAATAATAATCACACAGATGTTTTTCGTATATTAATTTTGTATTCCATATAATAGGTTTAAAAGAATATTCCAAAAGAAAAACTTATGTATTGATACGTATACAGTTTCATAAGTAATTTAGTTATACATATGATTTATAGTTTAATATAGGGAAAACTGTCAATTACACTCTCGTACTATGGGCGAACTCTCAATTGAGCCCTCCTACTTTGATAACCTTCAATTGAATCCGCCAAGTCTCCTAATTGATTGATTTTGGAGACTTGGCGGATTCAATTGAAGGTTATCAAAGTAGGAGAGCTCAATTGAGGGTTCGCCCATAGTACGAGGGTGTAATTGACAGTTTTCCCTTTAATATACCACCAACTATTATCAAATTCACAAATCTATAATATTTCTTAATTAAATAAAAAAACAAATTCCAACTTTTTAACAACTCTACTATAAAAGTAAATTAATTACTAATAAATAGAACAATTCTTGTTTGTGTTTCATATTTTCTATACTTATTTCTAGTTTGAACTTTGAAGTTTAGAAAAGAGTATTAATTGTGATATTTTATACAAAACTTTATTCTACATTTGTTTTTTGTTTGTGGAGAAACTAGTAGTACTTATAATAATCAAGTTTTGGTGCAAAACAAATGAAATATACCTTAAAAGGTGAAAGTGTCACATACAACTATGTAGAAAGAGTAAGTTTTTTTATAACAAATGAGTTTTATTAAATGACATGGCTTCTAATATGTAGAATGACCTTTACAAAAAGAAATATGTTATTTTTAATAAAAATCAGATACATTCATTGTTTTGCTTACTAATTGCAATTAGTTTTGTCAAAGATTTTGCACGGATTAGCACTCTTATCAAATTCGATTCAAAGTTTGTACAAAAGCGATTTTGCATGAAAAAATTATCACAGGATCTTTACACAAATTGTGTCAATTAGGGATAAATTAGTGTCAAACACTTTGATAAAAGCTCAATATCTAAAATTAGATTATTAAATAAAATTGTATTGAAGGATGAAATAGCAAACTTGAATTATACTTCATCTTTAGGCATAGTAGTATTACGGAGTATATTTCAAACAAGTATCAACAAAATTTGTGGCATAACATGTGGCATTAAACATGATTCTAGTTCGGAACTGAAATCCTAACCATTTTATTGTATGAAAAATAACGACAATTCCATTCCAAAATCAGAAACGGTGCAAGGAAAAATTATTTCCAATGCAAGTCATGTCTTTCTATCATAAAGTCTAATATTACTGTTTAGAATTATTTTAATGATTTCAAAATTAGATGTATAATTCATACGGAGTATATGTATTGTTTCAAACATCCCTCCTTGAAATAACGTTTGGATCCGCCACTAGTGTACGGTGATTTTATAGCATCATAGACATAAACTTTTCCATTTGTCAAATAAATAATACAAGCTCAGTTGCTTAGATCACCTACAATGTGAAGTCTATTATGCCGTTTTCAGATCGAGGCACATGTTTCATTTTTTAACAAAGTGGAACATGTGTTTCAATTCTGTTATCACAACTAGGGCATGAAGTCTAATCCCCTAAGAAAAATTAACTCCGATTTTCAAATGTTCCGAAAATTAAAAGAAAAATACTAGAAGGTGCGTCTCGTCAAAAAGACCTCCAGACCATGTTTCTTTTTTTTTTGTTTCCGGCCACCTTATCGCCAGAAAGTCCACCGGAAAAGTGATATTAGTGAATTCGTTTTTAAAAAATAATCCAAATAAAGGCGAACAATCCAAAGAGAATGATAGTTTGGTGATCTCGTTGACAAGACGCACCTCCCAGTATTTTCCTTTTAATTTTGGCGAAATTGACATGAATAATCCCTATTTTTATGCATTTTACAAAAATAATCCCTACTGGGAAAGTTCACAACAATAATCCAAACTATTTATACTCTTTCACAAAAATAAACCCGAATTTAATAGTGCTCACATTTCTTTGTTTTTTGTATTTTAAATATAATGAAGCAAAAATGTGTACAAACATCAACAATATTATATACTTCATATATTTGTCCTTATATTTACTTTTATTATGAATTAAATTTAATAGTCATTATTTTTCATATAATGTAATAAAAATATTTAAAAACATACTCATCAAATCCTTTTTTTTTTCTTTTAGTTCTAATCAATATTTTATTTATATTCATTTTTATTCATTGTAATAGAGATTTAAAATTAATTTTAGTAATTCTATATTAAAATTACTAAAATGAATACAAGTATGTGTTCAAATATTTTTATTATATTTTACAAAAAATAGTTATTATTAAATTAAATTTATTGTAGAAATAAGACTAAACCAAAACATAATATTATTAATGTTTTTATATATATTTGCTTCATTTTATTTTAAATTTCAAAAAAAATAACGGAGAAGTTAACACCGTTAACTTCCGGTTTATTTTTGTGAAACAATTATCCGGTTGGGATTATTGTTGTGAACTTTTCCAGTAGGGATTATTTTTGTAAAATGCCTAGAAGTAGGGATTATTGGTGTCAATTTTGCCTTTAATTTTTCAAAAACTTTTGAAAATCAAAATTAATTTTTCTAACGGTGTTAGATGTCATGTCCCAACTGTGATAACAGAATTGAAACACATGTCCCATTGTTAAAAAATGAAACATGTGCCCCCTAACTAAAAACGGCTCAAACAACAAATATACTTCTCCTTCTTTATTTTACTCGGCCGTTTGGTGACTCTCTTTCTCGACTTATCAAGCTTATCAGTCAACTTTTTCACCAAACACGTAATTCTTTATTTCGCGCGCTGAAGTTTGTAATAAGCAGAAAAAGTAAGGTTGGACTTATTTTTCTGGCTGTTTTGGCTGAAGTCACTGTAGAGGATCATTTTAACTATTTTTTCATGTAATTTTTTATTTAACTTATTAATAACAAATATTTTAAATATAATTTTTTCATGAATCAACAGAATCAGCCAATACAACCACTTCAACCAGAACTTCATAAATTTCAACAGAATCAACCAATTCAGCTAATTTTAGTGTTACCAAACGGGCTTATGTGCAAGATTGAATATTCAGCTCACATGTTTCAAAGGTTCGTGACATTTAGGCTACTATTCTCTCTAATGTTACATATATCCCATAATGTAAGATACATTTAGGCTTGAATGTTTGATGGAAGTTCTAACAAAATAAAAGATGATTTTATAACTCTAAAAGGATAAAATGATACAAAATGCAAAACGAATCCACAAAAGTAGAGTAAAATAATACATAAAAGGATAAAATGATAAATTAAAAAGTTAATGAAGAAAGTAATCATATTTTATGAAGAACCCGAAAAGAAAAGTGTAGCTCATACGGCGGATCCACAACGGGGAGTTTTTTTTTCTAATCATATTTCTTTTGGAAAACTGTCAAATAGATCCTCGAATTTTCATAAAAAAATCAATTAAGTCCTTCTATAGGAGACTCTGTCCGGTCGTCGCGATTTGGGGCGGTTCCCGGTGGATTTTTTTGATGAAATTTTTTTAGCATCTTATTCATCAAGTCTAGTTTACTCATGTCAAATTTCAGCTAAAATTTTAATCGGGAGCTAGGGGTGGACTCGGGCCGGGCCAACCGGCCCGCTACTGTGCGGGCCCGGTGGGATGGCGGTTCGGGCTCGGGCCCTTCAAAAGGTGAACCGGTCCGGACGGTTCGGGCCCCGGGCCGGGCCAATTTTTTTTTTTTTTTGAATTTTTTTTAAGTTTTTGGGTTGGGCTGGGTATTTTGGGCCATTTGAGGTGGTTAGGATTGGTTTGGGGGTGAGGGGGAGGGTTGGGGGTTAACTAGGAAAAGCCAAAAAAAAAAGAACCGAGGCCTGGCCCAGCCCGGCCCGGACCCGGGGGTTACCCGGGCCGGTTCCGGGCCTCCCCTTCTTGAATTGAGGCCCGGTCTGGCCCGAACCGGAACCGGTCCATGTATGTCGGGAACGCATTCAAATTAATTCGAGAACGCAAAAATACGCAATTATCTTCAAGAATTAAGTTGAATGTGTAAACTAGACTTGATGAATAAGATGCTCAAAAAAATTCATCAAAAAATTCCATCAAGAACTACCCCAAATCACGATGACCGGACAGAACCTCCTATAGAAGGACTTAATTGACCTTTTTATGAAAGTTCGAGGACCTATTTGACAGTTTTCCCTATTTTTTTAGGGATATAAAATGTTGATCAGCCCGTCTCTTAAGCAAAGTGAAGTGAAGCGGGGTTTCTTAGGAAGGGAAGGGGTGCAATTATGCAAATAACAAAAGCCCATGGATGTCCGCATCCAAAAAAACTCAGGAGCACAACTTGCCACTTGGGTTGTGATCAAATTTATGTTCGGGTCCAATAAATACAGGATATGAAATTGGCAGAATCTCAGATAATGACAATCCCCAAAAACTCATAGCTTCAAGTTCCACACTTCATTCCACCAAAACAGATGGTTATTTAAAAAATTAAATTAAAAACCATAGTTTCATGTTCCAGGATTGTTGTTTCAAAACAGATCAATTCAGTCTAAAACTCTAAATGTTATGTCCTACCGAGAAAATTGGATAAATTAACAGTTGAGCAAGTGAGATTTAAACTTCTCCAGCTCAGCCAAAACCTCATCTTTTGGCCTATAAATGAGGTCCATCATTCTCCATATCTGCACAGGACAAGTTACAGAGGATAAGGAACAGGCACAAGATTTTTAAGTCGGCCTGGAGCATACTAATAATAAGCAGAAGGCGATAAATGTGTGGGTTTTTACCTGCAATGTACCACCTCCACCTGTGCTTTCACCGTCATCAGAAACGCTAACAATAGTCCATGGATCCGATGCATTCCAGTGGAAATCAACAACTTTATCCCTAAGTAAATCCACATAGACAGCAGAGCATTACAATATGTAATAAATTTGGAAATAGGATGTATAAAGCTCAATGGCATTGATATGAAGATTGATTTTGATATTTAAAGTTGAACTGCAAAAAGGACATCGCATGCCATGGTAGCTGGTGTGAATTGGGATGTGTTAGAAAAACGGATAATATATGTATTTTAATGAGATCCAATTTTCAATTGCTTTCTTAGTATCCATTTTGGTAACAGTGAATATGACTAAAATGACAAAATTACAGAATTAATTGCTGAAATTGTTGAACTAAATGACTAAATTGTCCAAAAAACATCTAATAAATATTTTCTTAACAAATAAATGAAAAAGATTTCTAAGAATATGGTACATATTAATTCATATCAGCGACTTTACCCAAAAGAATACTTTATGAACTACTCTTTTTTATTACTATCAACTAATTCAGAAATTCAGCCAGCATAATCAAGTAATTAGTGTTCGGTAACCAATATGGCTCATAAGCCAGAGAAGCATAAACAAAAGGCCTCCAACCGGCACTGGTTCTATCCATAATGTTTTCATAAGATCAAATATTTTCTTCCTTTGTCTTGTTATCATATTCCTCTTTAATATCCTTTTCCTTGTGTTGAGAATGGAAGATTATAGAGCAAAAGTGCTGATAGAATTTATAATTTAACATGGAGCAATCCATTACAGATATAAGAAAGCAGATGAAAAGTGATTAGGAGTCCCCAAACCTGTGTCCAGCATGACGGAAGAACAAGCCCGGAGGGGAATTTGCAGGTGTTGGTTCTTCATGTTCCTTACCAATCTGACCAAAACATTTATTTATCAAAACAAATATGCTAAATAAAAAATGATACATCATTTTAATGATGAAACACGGATAGTTCCCTTCAAACTGCAAAACTCAAAAGAATAAGTATGATAACTCAAACCTTCTCATGATCCCAGATGTTCAAGACACCATCCTCCGCAGAACTTCCAAAGACAGATGACTTGTCCGGAGACCACTGAACAATTTACAAGTTTATTTCTAAAGATTATTGTTTATTATAGGGATTTTTTTCATGAACATATTAATGAAACCAATCATATGAGATCAAATTTTCCAGATTACCCTTGTACAATCATAAAAATGTGTACAAATAGGTATGTCAAATCATAAAAGGATTAATTGAGAAAAGTACTACGTATAAAGATTTTGATGTTTAAAAAAGGTAGAAATAATCATGGGAAAAAACTGAAAATGGTAGTATGACTCATGAAACAGGATGGGGGAGCAGAGTACGAGTATATAATACCTGGACACATAGAACAGCAGCAGAGTGACCTTCAAATATGTGGACAGGAGATCCTACTCCTCCAGAAGTGAGTTTGCGACGATCAAACATACGAACTGTGTTATCAGCAGACCTGAATAAACAGGGTATTCACCTCAACTCCTAAAAAAGATTGTATATGCTAATGGTGACACTAGTTCAACTGGTTAATATTATGTTAACAAGTTAACCCCAGATAAATAAAAAATTAGAACAAATGTCTACCTATAACCAATCAAATGAAGAATTTAAACAGCAAAGTCCTGAAAGTAAAATACTTAGGATGCATTACCCAGTCAATATAAGATTAACGTCAAATGAGTTCCAGTCAACACAATGGAGATCAGCATTGTGGGCCTTCTTAACCTGCGAAAAACCATAGTCCCATATAACCATAGATATCTTAGCAGTTAGCACAAGTGCAGAACTAGAATTGACCTAATGGCAGTAATAAGGTTTAGCCATTTAGACAAGAGATAAGTAATTTGATCACGAGGACCTTCTAGATGAAGTTCTAAGAAATAACTGTGTCTAAGATTATAGCACCAAATCAGAGAATGAAATGCACAGGTTGGTAACTGTCAAGAAAGAGCATATTGTTTGATAGTTAAAAGGAATGGCAATGGATTCATAATTCAGATTCCGCCAAGAGAGCACAGACTAAAAGTTTTCATAGGCAGGCAGTCCTCTTTTACATGTGTAAACTGAACTAGCCACACGAAAAAGAAAATTCAAGAGAATAACCTTCATGATTGGAGCTGAACCTTGTCTTGAATCCCAGAATATTATGCAAGAATCATCACCAACACTACAGAACTCTTGTGCACTATATCAAAAAGAGAAAAATCAAATGTTAGGTTCTTGATACAAATTTTCTAACTTTGCATTTCTTTTTCCAACATGGTAGAATATTTTGATCATGAAAAAACATTAATATGGCAATCTGCTAAAGAATAAAAAAATAGTGCAAACTGGAGGAAGTCTATCTTAGAGTTTGAGATGAGCAGCGCCAGACCACAGCTACTAAGTCCATGCTGATACTGGATTATAATACATATGGGTCAAACTAAGGGTTAGAAGGTTTAATCCAACCAATTAACTAGTTGAACTCAGCTCATAGCATTATAAACTTAACTATTGGGTTCTATTATTTCCAATGTGGCCAAGTTTTTAAAAAGATACTACATTTATTTTTCATATATTTTTTCCTAAAATGCCTCTTAATGTGTGTAGGAGAAATATATTTTATTGCTATGTAGAGTAGAGGTTTACACTCATGCCTAATAAATGGTATAGTAGAAGTTTACTATCAATACAACACATTTATTATTTATGCTACTCAATTTATTCTTAAGATAAAAGAAACTAAATGTGTCAGGCAGGATGCAGATATAGGAAGTCAAATACCTTGAAGGGCAAAACTGAACATCTTCAACAGTATCATCATGCCCTTGAAAAACACCTCGAGCTTGAACAGTAGGACTATTCCCAGGCAGCTTACTGTTGGTGGCTCCAGATCCTGGAGACTTTTTATCTCCCTGTTCTGTTGCCAGGGTAGAGATATGATCATGAATGCTCCACAGGACTACTGACTTGTCCTTCCCTGTCAGAAGTACAATTTTGAATCCAAAGCATTACTTTAAGCAGATTCACAAAATTATATTCATCAAACTATCATTTGTGTTTGTGTATCAACATCAGAGGCAGGTTAAACCGTTAAACAGGGGAACAAAGAGTCAACTACTTAAAAGCTGTATGGACAGCAAAATACTTCGAAAATAAAATATGTTTAGCGGCAGTTACCTCCAGATAGCACAAAGGGCTCTGTCGGGCACATGGCTAGTGCAAATTCAGCATTATCTTGATGACCTGTCAACACCTGCAAGTGGTACACAGGTCTAAGCCACATAGCTGGAGGAAAACCAACCATAGTAGAATGCTAAGGCCATTTAATGCAAAATGACTTCCAATCGAAATATAAATTAAATTTACTCTAAATACTTCTGCCTCCGTCCCATTTTATGTGTCTCCATTGACTTGGCATGATTATTAATAAAGTGGTTGAAAAAATAAAAGTTGTGGTTGAGGTTTGAGTATAATAAAGTGAAATGGTGTAGGCCACATATTTCTTTCCAAAAAAGGAAATGAGACACTTATTTTGGGACAACCCAAAAAGGAAAGTAGGACAGGTAAAATGGGATGGAGGGAGTAAAAAGTGAAAGTGACATTCGGAAACAGTCTCTCTATGCTTTAGTACAGGGGTAAGACTGCATACATCCGACCCCCTTACTACACTGTAGGTGGGAGCCTTTGCGGCACTGGGATAATGATGATGACGACGACTAAAAAGTAAAAGTGATATGTTGATGGACTCAGCAATCATAAACCAGAACTTTAGCACCTTAATAACTATTATAGAAAAGCATACCAAATCTGGGCGAGAATTGGTAGCTCCCAAAGCAGCATTTCGATTAGGCTGAGAATCAACATCCCAGATGAGAACCTGGTTCCACAAGTTTAAGAAGCCCATGAAATCGTGTCAAAAGATTAATGTTAATTACAAATACAAATAAAGAGAGCATACAATTGGCAAAAGGATTGTAAAAAATGGTTATGGAAGGCATCGAATCGAAGAAGACACTCACATCAGGACTGTCAGTGTGTGTTGCCACAATCTTACTATTTTGAGGCAACTCTCTAATTCGATTTACCTGCAATTATTCACAGAAATTTTGAATCAACTCTACGCAAAAGTAGGTATTCCGTTCCTAAATCTTAAGGCATCTTTCCAGTGTCCTACGATGTATAAAGGATGAACTTCATTGAGTTCTCATGTTTAAAGAGAGGTTAACTAAATTAGAATATCAAAACTCCACACCAAACACGAGAATGTGACAAGTAAAATAAATCAATATAAAGACTCTTTCAACTTTTTACCAATGAAAAAATGAACAGAATATATGCTATATTACAATCTGGTTTCTGTGATTGGAAACAAAATGGAATTCGCGCACCTCGCCGGGATGTATAATAGTCTTGTGCTTCTTTACAAATGGAGAGCGTGCTTCTTCATTGAACTGCAGCATGGGAACCAAATATGTAAAATAATAGGAATTAAAAAAATCAACCTATTATAGACAACAATATACCTGTGCAATGTGCTCAGCAGCCGCAACCCTGGGTTTTACGATTTCACAGTTTGCTATGACAAGTGTATTTGGAACACTACCATCAGTCTAGCATGGGGAAGCAAGTTCAGAAATAACCAAAGGTTAATTAGCAATTTATCACTAATAAACTGTAAGCTGAGATGGCACAACCAGGCTTCATCCAATAGCAACCCACCATGTAATTTCTCCACCTACCCATAACCAGAGGTAGGTAAACTTTTAAAAACCCACCCGGCGGGTGCGGCCGGGCCCTCACCACTTTTATAGTAATAATTATTTATACATATCAATAAAAATTAATTGCACAATTGATGACATTAAAATTTAATATCTATAATAACAAATTACAAAATAAAAGTATTCAAATGTAATTGAACAAAAGATTTATTCAATTCGTGTGAAAGTTATATATGAGTTATCTGTCAAAGTACCAAATATATTAATATTTTATCACTCAGCTAAAAAAATTAAATTTTAAGATGATTAGAAAATGAAATTTATTCAATGCTTAAAATGATAGGAAGAAATAGAAAACACATGCTTAAAATGTAATTGAACAAAAGATTATTCAATTCTTGTGAAAGTTATATACTAATACCTGTCGACGTACCAAATATATTATCACTCAACTAAAAAAATTAAATTTTAAGATGATTAGAGAATGCAATTTATTCAATGCTTAAAATAATAGGAAGAAATAGAACAACACACGAATGTGGTGAACCTATATTATCTTCATAATATATACATGCATAGCGATAATGTGTAACATTATAATTCCTTGTATATTTCATTTCAAAGAAGGAACTTTAAGTCATAGTACATCAGGTCAGTGATAACATGCTTTTACATAAAAGATCTGTGGCATGACTCAAAGTGGAGCGGTTTGATTTTTTTTAAACCACCCCCACCCACTAGCACTCAAAAACTCCGACGCACAGAGGGGGGTGTCAAGTTTGAGTGCAAGTATGTGTGTTTTGTGGAAGTGGGAGGAAAATGTCATCTGTGGTCCTAAAGAGTTTTCTCAAAATCAATCAAAACTCCAAGTGAACTATCAACCTTAATAAAAGTCTTAGAACACAATTCTTTGTGCGGGCATATTTAGTACTTCGGTAATTATGATTTGATTTCCATCATTTGCAATGGAGCCAAAGATTCATTATTTTTTGGCTTGAGATTATGATGGAATAAAGCAAAATGGCTCACTAAACTGTCTGCGTTTCTTTGTTATGGAGCAGCAGTCAGTCCATGCGATTTTGGACGCGATTTTCACTATGGGTCATCCGGAAATAGTCTCTCTGTGCTTTAGTACAGGGGTAAGATTGCGTACATCTTACCCCCCCTACCCCACCGTAGGTGGGAGCCTTTGCGGCACTGGGGTAAATGAAAATGAAAATGAGTAATTATGATTTGGCACCAGGGGAAAATACTCATCTAAAATATACAAAAAATTAATGGCGTTCATTAACTACCAAAAACAACCAAATGCAATCCATTATATTCTCGTATTCGTGTGCATAAAAAAGGAGCATGTGAATATCAAATAATAGACTTGCTTATATGCCTTCATAGCTCCCCCATTGACCAATAAACCACTATCACTTAGAGAAGATCATGTCGATCTACATTTCAGACCAACTAAGTTTGTCTCTTAATAGAACCACCTAGCACCCATTTTTTAAAAACAAAAAGGAATTTATCGAAATTAAAATATACCAGTAATAAATAAAGCTTGCATCTTGAAACTGTCAAACAAGCCGCACTGAAAAGCTAGTAACAGAATATAATCATTTAAACGGTTTCATAAGATCATCTTGCCTGCTCAGATAGGTAAAGCCGTTGACGATTCTTGTATGTTGCTTGCTCCACTTGTGGGCCCCACCTGATAGAAATGGCAGTGGCATTTGTTGTTAAGATCACAAAAAAATGTAAAAACTCCAATACGTCAGAAAATGGTGAAAGCTTCACTTCATGCTATTGCATTGATGTAACAGTACCAACCATCGAGACAAATAAATAAAACATAAGTACATAGCCTAGGCATATATGAATATATGATCTAAAAGCAAACTTGACCCCTTATTACTTGTTTATATTAAAAAAGAAAAGGGGTAAAAATTACAAATGACTAATCCATTATGTTTCTAGGAGCAAGCAGAAAGCTGATAACAACATGATCAAGCAAAATAAACAAAAAACGCCAACTTTCCAGTTAAATAAAAGCAGCATGAATATTGAAAATGGTAAACCCTAGGGTGAGTGAGAGGTGGATAAATGCCGGACCTGCAGGAGAGAGATGGCCACACAAGGTTGTGATTAGCTAGCCAATCGTAGAGAATGGGGACCAGAGACTTCCACTGAGTGTAACGCTCGTTCACGGACGGCTCACCGCCTTTTCCTTGTCTCTCCTTCATCCTCTGAGCGTATCTCAATCTGTCTCTCGGTAGAGCCTCTCTTTGAACCTCTCTCTGGCCCGCCTTCGCTTTTCCCGCCTTGGTCGGCTGCCAAGCACTTGCTCTGGAACTGATATAAGGTGCTGGACGTTTGCTGCTGTTGCCCAGGTTTTCCACTGTAATTTCATGATGTTTAAATGGGTTCGAAAATGCAGTAAAAGAGTAACCCCTACTAAATTCATTTCTATATATATTAGCCAAAATCTTACTACCTCCATTTTTAAAAAATATTAAGGGAGAACTATCAAATAAGCCTCCGAATTTTCGTAAAAAGTGCAAATAAGCTCTTTTATAGGAGTCTCTGTCTGACCGTCGATATTTGGTGCGATTTTCAGTGAATTGTTTTGATGAATTATTAAGACTAGGGAATCTTCGTTAAGTCTAGTTTACTCATACCAAATTTCAGATAAAAATTCAATCGGGAAGGTAGTCAAATGAATTTTTGAAGATAACTGTGCGGTTAGGCAGCACAATATATTTCAGAAAATCATTTGACTGCCTTCTCGATTGAATTTTTAGCTGAAATTTGGTATGAGTAAACTAGACTTAATGAAGAAGATGTTCAAAAAATTTCATCAAAAAATTCCACTGGAAACCGTCCCAAATGGCAACAGACGGACAAAGTCTCCTGTAAAAGAGCTTATTTGCACTTTTTATGAAAGTTCGAGGGCTTATTTGATAGCTCTCCCAAATATTAAGGAGAAAAGAATGAGAGGTGATAAAATATTATGAAAGGGATATCGGTAGTAAAAAAAATAGAAGAGAGTAAGGGATATAAGAAGTAGAAGAAAGTAAGGGAGTAAAGAATAACGTATAAAAAGTATGAGAGAATTTTAAAAAGAAAATTAACCAATAAAAAAATATGAACACTATTTGTTCTCTAACTAAGAAAAATTATTGTCATCCTTGACATCGACCCTCGTTTAGTCGAGAAGACTAAGTGACTAACAACAAGCAACCTAGTTCCTCTTCTCAAACATCTACCATAAATCAAGATGAGCAATGTTATAGAGTGTTCTCTCAATTGTGCAACCTTGGCCGAGACCAGATGGGCAGATTTTCACCAACCAGTCAAGTATGGACTTCCCATGTACATGTAAACGAGTATAACACGCATGCTCATTCATCACGAAACAAACATCATCAACATCACGAGTCATTCACAAATACGTTGTGGGGTCTGGTCCATAGAATAAGAGTACATTAAATGCACTCCTCATTTGTTCTACTATAAATATCCTACTTTAGATAGTTGAAGGGGTTCAAAAATAATTCATTACGAAACACCTTTTCTCTCTGCTACTTGGTTATATCTTCTCTCTAGAATGCCATTAGCTATTTACAGTATAAATATCAAGTCAATTTTATAGAAATCGAGCAAAACGCTAACAACATGTTCAAATAAAAATAAGCAACAATGCACCAAAGTTCAAGTTAAAAATGCAGCGTGAGTTTTGAAAGATATGAACTATAGAGTGATAGAGGGATAAATGACGGATCTTCACAAGAGAGGTGATCACGTAAGATTGTATTAATCGAGCAAGTAATAGACTACATGATTAGTGGGTTTGGAATTATCATAAAAGAGTTTGGACCCGAGAAATCCTATTTGTACATTAGCATCTTTTGAGAGGCAAACTCCTCTATGCTCAAAGACAAGATTTGTATGGATACACATGAAAAAATATTCTACTCCCAAACATGGTTTATATGTGTTATGCAAGTGATTACCTAAAATATAATTCATAACTAAAACCCTTCTTATTTGTATTGCAAATTCAATGTATATTCAGGTAGATCTTTTCTTCTTTGATTATATATCATCCTTCACAACTTTGGATTTCTCGTTTGACTCATTCGAGATTGTGTTACATTTTTTGAAGGATCATAAGCGTAAACAAGGGAAAAACACTTTTAAAACTAAAAGCATTAGGATGTAGATATAATGATGCAAAGTGGTGATTAGTTAGATTAGACACCAAGTACAGAGTACTAAATTGATAAAGGGTAAGAGGACTTGAAATATTTACTTCTTGTTTTGATGGATGATTCAAATGAACTGTGTATCCTTGGGTACTTTCTTTTTGAATGAGTTCTTCTGATTCTCCTTTTGCCTAAAAACTGAAACTCTAACAAAAAAATTGTATCTGCCACGCGAAAACTCCTCAAAGTTCTTAAAATGATAGAGTATTAGACAAAGCGTTGATAAAAAAGCAATACTCAGGAGAATATGGAAGAGCAAAATGGGTAAACAGAAGGCCGAATAAAGATATTACTATATTAAGGTTAATTGTATTAAATGCGTGAGACGACGTGAAATAGTCAATATGACAAGGCTATAAGCAGTCAATGAAAAATGTTACTCTTATGGTTATGAAGTTATTAATAAAAATATGACAAGTATGGTTGTGTGATCAGTCCGTATTTTGATACACATTTTATGTATGTTGCAATCATTTTAGACGCTCTTCTTTGATCAAATCGTATCACGTAAAGTTAAATTAGTGATAATCACATTTTACCAGCTTTGTCATTTATTTATTATTTTTAGTTGTTGATATGTAAATGAAATCCAGCATAGATAATTGTAGAAATGATGTAGAATCCAAGCATTTAAGCTACGCCAAAAGCAATCGTTGATAGTGTAGTGTGTTCTTTTCTCTTAATGGAGTAGAGAACCGATGTCACATGTCAATTTAGGAAATGCTAGTCAAATGTGTAGAGCACTTGTCAACAATCCCCATCATCTGCCACACTTGCTGGCACATCGTTTGGTCTGAGGTGGCACTTTGTCTATAAATATGGACTATGGAATGATAATTTAGACTAACAACAATGGATGAATATGTTGACAAAAGAGCGACATTTAAGGGCACCATATATATCACTCATTTGTCTCTGTGATAATATAATGGGAAATTTAATTTAAATACCTCAGACTTTGAAGGTGTGTGAAGTAAGTACCTCAAACTTGTATATGTAACGTATATACCCCGAACTTTATATAAAAAAGTTATTTTAGCACAATGACTATATTTTTTATCTTTCACATATGTAAATTTACGGTGTTAAGTACACAGTTTAAAATATTTTAGCATTCATGAGGATACTATTAACATTCTACATTTTAATTGTAAAATAAATAACATTACCAAGGCTTGTATAATAATATAGTTGCAACGATTTTAAATTTCTATTTGTCATCGCATGACTTTCAAAATTAATATATTTAATTGATTTCTACATTATTCACACGCTCTACTTTTTATTTATTTTACTCACTGATATATTAGACAATTTTCTTATATAAACATTATAAAATTGTCCTATATTAGAAATTTATAATGACTTCATCAAACTCTGCAATTTATATTAATACTCAATGTTAATAGTCAAAGTCGTGTATTGGCACATATCAAATTGTGTTGCAATTGAATTTCTAGATTGAGACAATATTAGTTATTTCACAACCAGAAGTTAAGAACATAAATTAAATGCACCCTCGTAAATGCTAAATATATTTAATTTGTTTATTCAACACCATAAATTTACATTTGTCAAATAAAATCATATGATCATGATGCTACTTAGCACCATATGATCAATTTTACGTAGTTTGTGAAAACCATGTTGCTAAATTTGAAATATTTATATTACAAATGTAAGTTTTAGGTGTTTATTTCAAAACCCTTCAAACTTTGGGATATTTTAATTATTTTCCCTTGTATAATTACTCTTTCGTTGTTGTCCTTGCCGGATACGCCCCAAAACTAGTTCCTTGTCTATGTTATATTGGTTTTCTTTTAATCTTATTGTCATCTCTTGTCTTCCTGAATTGATGTTTTGTCTATGTTAAACTTTAATTCATATAATTTTTACTTAATTAATAATTCGTTTTTCACCGCTTCACTTCCATTCGTAGAGAATGAGAACCATATACTTCCACAGAGTGTAATACTCATTCACGGACGACTCACCACCTTTTCCCTGTCCCTCCTTCATCCTCTTAGCGTATCTCAATATGTCTCTCGGTAACTCTCTTTGATCCTCTCTCTAGCCTGCTTCGCTTTTCCCGCCTTGGTCAGCTGCCAAACATGTACTTGCTCTGCAACTGATATAAGGTGTTTGTGATGTTGCCCAGATTTTCAATTGTAATTTCATGATGTTATAAATGGGGTCTAAAATGCCGTAAAAGTTCGGAAATACTAGATGTACACCAAATTAGTACACAACTTGTACCCAACCCCTTACCCACTAGTTGTTTGCGTACATAAAAAATTCATTTAAAAATGACAGGATTTTATGTCAAAATGGCAGTGTCCAACTTGTCTACACCAAGAATTACTCAAAAAAGTTACCTCCAAGTAATTCATTTCTATATTTGACAAAGTCTTACTACCTCCTATTTTTCTTAGCGCAATATTTGAGGAAAAAGTAACGCCATAAAGAATACCTTAAAATGTAGGAGAGGTGATAAAATATTATGAAGGAGATGTAAGAGGTAGAAAAAGTACAAGAGTAATGAATAACGTTGAAAAAGTATGAGATAGTGAAATAGTATTAAAGAAATGGTGAATTTGACTTGACACCCCATTTTTGGGTCATATTGGACTTTGCATCCCATTCTGAAATAACTTCAACTTTGCACCTCATTTCACTTAAAAATCATTTGACTTTGCACCATATTCAGAAATTTTCTTCCCAAAATGTTATATGATGGATTGCAAAGTCAAAGTTTTTTAAAACGAGGTGCAAAGTCCAATAGCACCCAAAAAATGGGATGCGAAATTAAACCCCCCCTTAAAGAAATTATGAAAAGAAAAAAGTAAGGTGGTAACGAATAAGTAAAAGTAATTGAGTATTTTAAAAAGAAAATCAACAAAAAAGAGAAAGTGTAGCAGACAAAAGAATATGAATGAGTATATTTTCTTTCTTTAAAAGTTTAGACCATTGTGATTTTTATTCAACCTTTTATCCTAACCCACATTATTTCTACAATTCTCTATCTCTATGTGTAGTTATACACATTGACAAAATTTTGACAAAGTCTTATGTAAAAGTATTCTCTAATTCTAAAATATCAATGTTGTGTTACTATTCTCTAACTAAAAGTGATTATTGTCACCCTCGATCTACACTCATTTAGCCGAGGATACCAACAACAAGCAGCCTAGATCCTCTTCACAAACATCTAGCACAAATCAAGATGGGCACTTTCATATAGTGTCCTCTCAGTCATGCAACCTTGGGCAAGATCTGGTGGACATATATTCACCAACTAGTCAAGGGTTGTCTCCTATGGATTTCACCATGTACATGCAAATGAGGGTAACGCGCATCCATGTCTGTCGCGACACAAACATCATCAACGTCATATGTATTCACAAAAATGTTGCAGTGTCTGGTCCATAGAATAATGAACACGTGTACAGTGCATTAAACGCACTCCTCATTTTTTCTAATATAAAAGGTGCAAAGTCCAATAGCACCCAAAAAATGGGATGCGAAATCAAATCCCCCCTTAAAGAAATTATGAAAAGAAAAAAGTAAGGTGGTAACGAATAAGTAAAAGTAATTGAGTATTTTAAAAAGAAAATCAACAAAAAAGAGAAAGTGTAGCAGACAAAAGAATATGAATGAGTATATTTTCTTTCTTTAAAAGTTTAGACCATTGTGATTTTTATTCAACCTTTTATCCTAACCCACATTATTTCTACAATTCTCTATCTCTATGTGTAGTTATACACATTGACAAACTTTTGACAAAGTCTTATGTAAAAGTATTCTCTAATTCTAAAATATCAATGTTGTGTTACTATTCTCTAACTAAAAGTGATTATTGTCACCCTCGATCTACACTCATTTAGCCGAGGATACCAACAACAAGCAGCCTAGATCCTCTTCACAAACATCTAGCACAAATCAAGATGAGCACTTTCATATAGTGTCCTCTCAGTCATGGGCGAGATCTGGTGGACATATATTCACCAACTAGTCAAGGGTTGTCTCCTATGGATTTCACCATGTACATGCAAATGAGGGTAACGTGCATCCATGTTTGTCGCGACACAAACATCATCAACGCCATATGTATTCACAAAAATGTTGCGGTGTCTGGTCCATAGAATAATGAACACGTGTACCATGCATTAAACGCACTCCTCGTTTCTTCTAATATAAATACCCTATTTTGGACAGTTGAAAGGATTCAGAAATAATTTATTACGAATCACTTTCTCTCTCTATTACTTGGTTATATCTTCTCTAAGATACATCTAGCTATGTATAGTATATTTGTCAAGTTATTTTTCGAAGAATCAAGCAGAACGCTGACAACGTAATCAAGTAAAAATAAACAACTAAGCGTCTATGTTAATATTAAAAAATGCAACATGAATTTTTAAAGATAGCAACCTGTAGAGTGAGAGAGGGATAAATGACGAGTCTTCACGAGAGAGGTGATGACATAAGATTGTATTAATCAAGCAAGTGATAGACTACATGATTAGTGAGTTTGCAATAATCATAAAAGAGTTTGGTCCCCGAAAATCCTATTTGTGCATCAGCATCCTTTAAGAGGCAAAACCTTTTACACGCAAAAACATGGTTTGTATGGATACACATTACAAAATATTGTACTCACAAACATGATTTATATATGTTATGCAAGCGATTAACCAAAGTATAATTCATAACCAAAACTAGGGGTGGGTGAAGCGGTTTACGGTTCGGTTTTTATCGGTTTCGGTTCGGTTTCAGTTTATTCGGTTTGAGAAAAATAGTACCAAACTCAAACCAAAAGAATTTCGGTTTGGTTTTGATCCGGTTTGGGAAAAAATCAGTTCGGATCGGTTTGATGTTCGGTTTATAAACTTAAAAAGGATTATGTGTTGTTACATATTTTACAGTCCACTTTGATTAATTTTGAATGCTATGTTCTCATTGAAATTCCAACTATATGAAATAAAATAACTACATACTACATAAGTAAATAGAAGTGGAGCAAACTAGAGAACCTGCCTTGACATACTAATGCTTCACAAACCGCCTTCAAATAGCAGTGGTGTTGTAGTACTACAACCTGCCTTCACATACTAATGCTTCACAAACTGCCTTCAAATATCAGTGTAGTGTTGTAATACTACAACCTGCCTTCACATAGCAGTGTAGTGTTGTAATACTACAACCTGCCTTCACATACTAATGCTTCACAAGGTTTACACAAACATATTAATGGTACAACTGATAATATAAATTCAAGTGTTCATATTACATAGCTTAAACATACTGCCTGCAGTAAACATTGTATATCACAGTTCAAGGAGAAACAAAAAAATTCAAAATGTCTCCAAATCTGCATACTGCCTGCACTTGCACTAACTGCCTGCATTCGTACAAACTGCATGCAGCCATACCTGCAAAGAAAACATGACATTAAAGGAAAAAATGAAAGTCAAACATCGGATGTCCTAATTCTTAACACTTCATTAAAATCTAAAAATAGCACTAGCAAGAAATCTGGAAGCATTATGAAAGTAGTGTCTATGTCATACCTGAAAAAATGAAACTTCAGTATTCTTGACCAAGCATCGATATCAAATATCACCTTGTTGATCGCTTAACTTACGGAGCTCTAAAACAATTCAATTGAAGCATGGCATACCTAGTTAAATGCATCTTAAAAACATTATAATGAATTTAAAATAATTAAAACTTAAAATACCTTCAGCCATTGAATCAATAAACTCGGGTTCCTCTACTATTTGGTGAAGGCTCGCTTTTGCATCATCATCAAACGATGAACGCAACGAGTCTTGTGTCAAAATCAGCGCCTCAAGCATATGTGGAGTTAGACAACTCCTATGTGGATCTAAAACACGACCTCCGGTGCTAAAGGCAGATTCAGATGCAATCGTTGAAACAGGAATTGCAAGAATATCTCTTGCCATTTCAGCTAAAACTGGAAATTTCACACTATGTCCCCTCCACCATGATGTGATATTGAAATGCATGTCCAATCTATTGCGTGATGGCATCTCAACTTTTTCCACCAAATATATATCTAATTCAGTAGATGTTTCTTCCAAACTTCCCTTTTCACTAACCATTTGAGAATATTCAGAAAACAGATTTTCAAATCCATCACCGCCATCCAAATTCAATAAATCGTGTGAATTACTCTCACTTAGGAACAAGATTGATTGACACTTCCACTTTCACTTTCACATGCAAGTGCACTACACCTTTTAGAATGTGATGCACTATATTCTTCGTACAACCTACATAGCACTTCTACGACCGCTTTTTTCATTTGAATACACTTCACACTATCTTTACCATGTAATTTCTCCAAACAAATGGTCACAAAAGTCATTTTACTTCTTGGGTCAAACACACTCGCAACAACGAGTAGTTTGTTAATCTCCACACCCTCCCAATATTTTTCAAACTTGCTTTTCATATCACTAGCAGCCTTACTGAACTTGGGATCGGAGTTGCTGATTATTGATTTTAGATTCATTTCAAGTGAGCATATCTCATTATAGCAACAACTAGCAGTCACACTTTTAGATGCAGAAAAAATTAAAGTTGAATCATAGAAGTTTTTTAAAAATCTTACCAATCGCCGAACATTCTCCCAATCACTGAGTTTTGGCGGTCCAACTCTTTTTTGACCCTTTGCGTCTTCTAGAAAGTAACCATCATACAACTTATCTTCAGCGACCATTTTATCAAAAGCTCGCATATGCTTAAGTGCTACAGTCAACATGAGGTAAGTATAATTCCACCTAATGTTGTTGTCCAAAATCAAACTTCCTCTAGTCAGCTTATCAAGGTCAGAACGTTTTTGAAAAGCTTGAAACCTAGCATTAGATGACCTCACATACTTCACTGCGTTACGGACACTAACAACACTATCGCTTATATCATCCAAACCATCTCTCGCAATCAAATTCAATATATGTGCACAACAACACACATGCATGGACTCACCGTCAAAAAGTAAAGGATCATCTCTCCAAGAACCTAGGTCACTTTTCAAGATCCTAATTGCACTATCATTTGCAGTAGCAATGTCTACTTTAATAGTGAACACCTTCTTAATACCCCAATCAATCAAGCAGCTCTCTATTTGTTTAGCAATTGTCTCTCCTTTGTGATCACAAACTGGCTTGAAACTAATGATTCTCCTATGCAACTGGAAATTCACATCAATAAAGTGTGCAGTGATGACCATATAACTAACAGTAATAGTGTTGACATAAGATTATATTAATCAAGCAAGTGATAGATTACATGATTAGTGAGTTTGCAATAATCATAAAAGAGTTTGGACCCCAAAAATCCTATTTGTGCATCAGCATTCTTTTAGAGGCAAAACCTTCTACACGCAGAAACATGGTTTGTATGGATACACATTACAAAATATTCTACTCACAAACATGATTTATACATGCTATGCAAGAGATTACCCAAAGTATAATTCATAACTAAAGTCTAAAACCCCTCTTATTTATATTGCAAATGCAATGTAAATTGAGATAGATCCTTTCTTTTTTAACTTCTCGTTCGATATTGTGTTATATTTTTTGGACAAGCAAGTACATATAATGATCATAATGATCATAAGAGTAAACAAGTAAAAAAATCAAAACTAAAAGCATTAAGATGTAAATATAATGATGCAAACCGGTGATTAGTTAGATTAGCCAGCAAGTACAAAGTACTACATTGATAAATGGTGAGAGCAGTTGAAATATTTACTTCTTGTTTTGATGGATGATTCATATGAACTGTGTATCGTTGAGTACTTTCTTTTCAATGAGTTCTTCTAGTGATCCTTAGCTTTTGCCTAAAAGTGAAATTCTAACAAAAAATTGTATCAACCACGCAAAAACTTCTCAAAGTTCTTATAATGATAAAATGTTAGATAAAGCGCAGATAACAAGAAATACTATTAGGAGGATCTGGAACGATGAAATGGTTAAACAAAAAGCCGAATAAAGATATTATTATGGGTATGTAGTTATTAATAAAATGTGCATCAAAATTCAGACGGGAGGTGTGCACGCTGTGCGCACGAGCCATGCACGCCGTGTGCGAAGGCTTGGAACTTTGGACTTCTCATTTTACTCAGTCGAGATTGTGTTATATTTTTTGAGGGATCATAAGAGTAAACAAGTAAAAAAAACTAAGAGCATTAAGATGTAAATATAATGATGCAAAGTGGTGATTAGTTAGATTAGCCACCAAGCACAGAGTACTACATTGGTAAAGGGTAAGAGCAATTGAAATATTCACTTCTTGTTTAGATGGATGATTCCTATGAACTGTGTACCATTGAGTGCTTTCTTTTCAATGAGTTCTTATAGTGATCCTTTTGCCTAAAAGTGAAATTCTAGCAAAAAAATGTATCAACCACACAAAAAATTCTCAAAGTTCTTATAATGATAAAATGTTAGATAAAATGCTGATAAAAAGCAATACTATTATGAGGTTTTGGAACGGTGAAATGGTTAAACAGAAGGCCGAATAAAGATACTACTACATTAAGGTTAATTCTATTAAATGTGTGAGACGACGTAAAATAGTCAATAAGATAAGGCCGTAAGCAATCATTGAAAGAATGTTATTTTTATGGTAATGCAGGTATTAATAAAACGCGCATCGAAATTCGGGTAAGAGGTATGCACGTTGTGCGCACGAGCCGCGCACACTGTGTGCGGAGGCTTGAAACTTTGGACTTCTCATTTTACTCATCCGAGATTGTGTTATATTTTTTGAAGGATCATAAGAGTAAACAGGTAAACAAAATTCAAAACTAAGAGCACTAAGATGTAAATATAACGATGCAAAGTGGTTATTAGTTAGATTAGCCCGCAAGTACAGAGTGCTACATTGATAAAGGGTAAGAGCAATTGAAATATTTACTTCTTGTTTTGATGGATGATTCAGATGAACTGTGTACCATTGAGTGCTTTCTTTTCAATGAGTTCTACTAGTGATCCTTTTGCCTAAAAGTGAAATTATTATAACAAAAAATTGTATCAACCACACAAAAACTTCTCAAAGTTCTTATAATGATAAAATGTTAGATAAAGCGTTGATAAAAAGCAATTCTATTAGGAGGATCTGGTAGGGTGAAATGGTCAAACAAAAGGCCGAATAAAGATATTACTATATTACGGTGAATTCTATTAAATGTATGAGATGACGTAAATTAGCAATATGATATGGCCGCAAGAAGTCATTGAAAGAACATTATTTTTATGGTTATGTAGTTATTAATAAAATGCGCATCGAATTTCGGATGGGAGGTGTGCACGCAGTGCACACGAGCCGCGCACGCCGTGTGCAAGGGCTTGGAACTTTGGACTTCTCATTCTATATTGTGTTATATTTTTTGAAGGATCATAAGAGTAAACAAGTAAAAAAACAAAACTAAGAGCATTAAGATGTAAATATAATGATGCAAAGTGGTGATTAGTTAGATTAGCCAGCAAATACAGAGTACTACATTGATAAAGGGTAAGAGCAATTGATATATTTACTTCTTGTTTTGATGGATGATTTGGATGAACTGCATACCATTGAGTACTTTCTTTTCAATGAGTTCTTCTAGTAATCCTTTTGCCTAAAAGTGAAATTCTAACAAAAAATTGTATCAACCATGCAAAAACTTGTGAGAGTTCTTATAATGATAAAATGTTAAATAAAACGCCGATAAAAAGCAATACTATCAGGAGAATCTGGAAGGGTGAAATGGTTAAACAGAAGGCCGAGTAAAGATATTACTATATAAAGGTAAATTCTATTAAATGTGTGAAACGACGTCAAATAGTCAATATGATAAGGCCGTAAGCAGTCATTGAAAGAACATTATTTTTATGGTAATGTAGTTATTACTAAAATGCACATCGAAATTCGGATTGCAGGTGTGCACGCAGTGCACATGAGCCGCGCACGCCGTGTGCGTAGGCTTGGAACTTTGGACTTCTCAATTGACTCATTCGAGACTGTGTTATATTTTTTGAAGGATCATAAGAGTAAACAAGTAAAAAAATCAAAACAAAGAGCATTAAGATGTAAATATAATGATGCATAGTGGTGATTAGTTAGATTAGTCTGCAAGCATAGGGTAATACATTGACAAAGGGTAAGAGCAAATTAAATATATACTTCTTGTTTTGATGAATGATACGGATGAACCATGTGGCGTTGAGTACTTTCTTTTCAACGAGTTCTTCTAGTGATCCTTTTGCCTAAAAGTGAAATTCTAAAAAAATTGTATCAACCACGCAAAAACTTTTCAAAGTTCTTATAATGATAAAGTGTTAGGTAAAGCGCTGATAAAAATCAATTCTATTAGGAGGATCTGGAACGGTAAAATGGTTAAACAGAAGGCCGAATAAAGATATTACTATATTAAGGTGAATTCTATTAAATGTGTGAGACGATGTAAAATAGTCAATATGATAAGCCCATAAGCAGTCATTGAAAGAACATTATTTTTATGGTTATGTAGTTATTAATAAAACACGCATCGAAATTCGAACGGGTGGTGTGCACGCAGTGCGCACGAACCGCGCACGCCATGTGCGGAGGCTCGGAACTTGGACTTCTCATTTGACTCATTCGAGATTATGTTATATTTTTGGAAGGATCATAAGAGTAAACAAGTAAAAAAATCAAAACTAAGAGCATTATGATTTAAATATAATGATGCAATATGGAATCAAACATTCCAGCCGAGCTGGTTGTGAGATTACCTTGCATAGTGGGAGGTCTCGAGTTCGAAACCCGCTAGACACATAAGAGTTTGAAACTCAATGGAGTGAGTTTCAGCCCTAGTTACTCCAGGCCCCCAGGCCCCCTCTCCCATACCCCCTTTGGAGTAAATAAAAAGAAGAAGAAATGATGCAATTTGGTGATGAGTGAGATTAGCCAGCAAGTAGAGAGTACTACATTGATAAAGGGTAAGAGCAATTGAAATATTTACTTATTGTTTTGCTGCTTTATTCAGGTGAACTATGTACCGATGAGTACTATCTTTTCAATGAGTTCTTCTAGTGACCATTTTGCCTAAAAGTGAAATTCTATCAAAAAATTGTATCAACCACGCAAAAACTTCTCAAAGTTCTTATAGTGATAAAATGTTAGATAAAGCGTTGATAAGAAACAATACTTTTAGGAGGATCGGGAAAGGTGAAATGGTTAAACAGAAGGCCGAATAAAAATATTACTATATTAAGGTGAACTAGTATTTTCACCCGTGCGTTGCACGGGAGTGAAAATGTCATTTTAATTTATCTGATATTAATATGTTTTAATACCCAGCATGCATGGGCTAAAACATTGTTTTATATTATTTTATAGTAATTTAATTATTTTACTAAATGAATGCATAACATTTGTCTTTTGATTTGAAATAAAAAGCACTCAATTTATTCAAGACAAAATGTAATATTACAAATTGGTAAAGACCTCTTTGTATACAACATTTAATGTGGAGTTTGTCGGTTTACCATTGTCGTCACATATCAAAAACTTCAAACCAGCTGGATTCGTGACTCTTGATACAACAACATAAAGCAGTCCATGAGTGAAAACCGGTTGCCGTAAGAATATCCCCACATTTTCCATGATTGGCCCTGACTCTTATTTATAGTCATAGCATAACTAACCATCAAAGGGAATTGTCTGCGCTGGAAGGTGAATGGCAGTTTGACATCAGAAGGAGTTAAGGTAAGACGGGGAATGAAATGTTTTTGGCCAGCAGTTGGCCCTGACAACATTTGGGCCTCAATAACATGCTTTCCAAGTCGGGTCACTAAAAGTCGAGAGCCATTACACAAACCCAATGATTGATCAAGATTCCTCATAAGCATCACATGGGCACCCACTTTTAATTTGAGCTCATGGCTAGGTACTCCGGAACATTTGATTCCATTAAGGAATTCTGGAGAATGGATCTCTTGCAACAAACTACTATCATAATCAGATAATGATGCAGAATCGGAGCTGAAATATGTCTTCACCTCTGATGGTAGTTGTGCGAGCATGTAATCATTAACCTTATCTACCTCGTCAACTGTTGGCGCAAGTATTGCTCTTGACATTAAATATGATGGTGATGTACATTGTGCTAAGAAATCGGGATATGTACTCTGGACAATAGAAGTAACTGGATCAGAAATCCAAGGCACGAGTAATTCTTCGGGTATGTCAAAATATGATTCTCCATCCTCATTGTCACCTAGAACCCCGTCCCCTATCTTTAAAATCCAATCAATGAACCTTTTTATGTATGCAGAGTTAACATCGTCTGATCCACTTCACACTCTCATGTTCATCGTTAGCCTTAGTACCTTGCAAAAAGGCCAAATGAAGGATGAGTTTAAAGTCGCCAACACAATATCTTGCCTGCTACCCTTTGGAATTACCGGTAAAATCTGTCTAAAGTCTCCGTCAAAGACAATTGTCTTTCCACCAAAAGGTTTGCTCCCATCACAACCGTATGAATGTCGAAGAATATCCCGCATGGTTCGATCAAGAGTTTCACAGCAATACTTATTAATCATGGGTGCCTCGTCCCAAATAATCAATTTCGTCATTTGAATTAGCTTCGCAAGTGCACTTCCTGGCTTTATGTTGCAAGTTGAATCTTCTGCTGCTGTGAGTGGGATTTTAAATCTGGAAGTTACAATTCATTTTGTTAGTATTTATTTGGAATTATAAGTTTTAAAAACTAAAAAAGCGAACCTGGAATGTGCCGTTCTTCCACCTGGAAGGAGCAATGATGCGATCGCACTTGAAGTTACGTTCAACACAATATTTCCTTGATGCCTTATATACGCTGATAAGGTCTTTCAAAGATATGTTTTCCCTGTACCGCTGTGCCCATATAAGAAGAATACATCGCCACGGTTGGCCTTTACAGAACTCACTATTGTCTCATAAACACGCCTTTGATCCTCCGTCAAGGCGGAAATTAATTTAGCATGTTCCTCCGCCAAAGCAAGTCTGTCATATCTCAATTCCTCGTGTATCAAACATATCTAGAGAGGGAATGTCAAGATCCGTCACGTGAGGCATTCCGTCATAGTAGAATAGAGACTTTCCACGATGTTGTAGAAGTTTTTCAACTTCCAACAAACAATAATTCTTTATTTGCTTCTCATCGAACTGCAGTTCTGTAAAAAATATAATGGTTAGTTCAATTTTAATATTAATAAATTTAAGAAGTAATTAGAATATTTTTTAAATTTCTATATGCTTAAATAATTGAATTTGTGTGTATCATAAACAAACAACACATCGGTAAATATGATGTTGTGGAAACAAATTATTAAACCAGCTACTATCTAAAAAATAGTATATTAAATTATATAAATTGAACAATTTTTGAACACTTTTTAAGAGAAGTACTTCATATCTAAAAATTATCTATGACATAAGAGTAAATTTTACCCTGAGATCAATATGCAATTTATTACAATAAAATGTCTCAAATTTTTTATATTAGTGAATAATGATCTTTAACTATAATATATATGAAAAGGTAATTTTAATTTCAAACTATCTTGCTTATTATAAATCTACATCACTCTTAATATTGGAACTTATTAAATTTATCTAAATTTAAGGAATGCCATAAATAATAAACATACCTTGATCATTGAGATTCTTCCTAATAGTGTAGAGTATATCATCAGATAGATATGGCCAACACTTCTCCCAAACCATAATGGGCATAGATAATGACTCTTGTAGTAAAAGATGAACAAATGTGACACGGAGTTCATGCGTTGTTGCCCAATGACTTTGTTCTATAAGTCCATCTATATAGTCTTCATTGTCATTTAACATACTACGTGCAGAGCAAGCTTCTCTGAATGTCGAGTGTATGGCTCCATCAACTGTTCTAAGTTCTTCAAAACTCCTGGCCCCCTTCACGACACCAAGGAGCATCCTTAAATAATATTTCTCTCCGGCTCCAGGTCGCATGAAGTATAGTCTTCCAATTGTGGTGTTTCTTTGTCTTGGTACCCACTCTCTTGTTTTGGTTTTCCACGTGAACTTGGTAGGAAATTCAGCATAAGTCAAGCTCCTAGCTTGAGGATACACACTGTTTGCATGCATCCAAGCTAGAAACTTAGTAGCGTGGATAGTAGGACGTCTAAGAACAGAACTGACAGACTCTTTAGGATTATAGTACACACTATGTTACCCAGAGAGATGAAAGCTTAGATGTTCAACTGCGACGTCCCTATAATGAATGTGGAATCCAAAGATTCTCCAAGCCGCTTCACATGCATAGATATATCTACAATCATAATACATTTTGATCTCATCAACCTTTGCTGCCTTACGATTGTCGGATGCCTCAGAGAATGCTACTGTGATGAGTGAGATTAGCCAGCAAGTAGAGAGTACTACATTGATAAAGGGTAAGAGCATTTGAAATATTTACTTCTTGTTTTGCTGCTTTATTCAGGTGAACTATGTACCGATGAGTACTATCTTTTCAATGAGTTCTTCTAGTGACCATTTTGCCTAAAAGTGAAATTCTATCAAAAAATTGTATCAACCACACAAAAACTTCTCAAAGATCTTATAGTGATAAAATGTTAGATAAAGCGCTGATAAAAAGCAATACTTTTGGGAGGATCGGGAAAGGTGAAATGGTTAAGCAAAAGGCCGAATAAAAATATTACTATGTTAAGGTGAATTCTATTAAATATGTGAGGTGACGTAAAATATTCAATATGATAAGGCCGTAAGCAGTCATTGAAAGACCATTATTTGTATGGTTATGTAGTTATTAATAAAATGTGCATCGAAATTCGGACGGGAGATGTGCACGCCATGCGCACGAGCCGTGCACGCCGTGTGCGGAGGCTTGGAACTCTAGAAGGTGCGCACGCCGAGCCACGCATGCAATGTGCGGGAACTTTTAAAGAAATCTTTGGTCGGCGCACGAAGGTGTTGGAAAAATTGAAGTATTTCAAATGAAAAATAAATATATAAAACTAATTTTATTATTTTAAAACATATGGATTGCTCCTCCTTAGCCATGCACGTTATTGCTAGCAAGATATAGAATTAATATCATTAAATAATAATACTTACTCCTAAAGGCTTTGAGAGTTAGTGGGAGGAGTTTTTTTTTTCAACTTTGATTTCAACATTAATATTATTTAACAATATGAACGTTAGTACTTAGTACTCAACGTTCCACTCGAGCAGGCAATAACGTTCAACTTATTATGTGTATATAAATAGATGTGTTCGGCCATGCTAAGAGGGCTAAGAAAAAAAAGATTAGTTTTGGAGCTAAACATCCCCTAATATTTTCAGTCTGCTGGATTAATAATTTTCTACTCTCGTTGTTCTGTTACCGGCTTACGCCGAAGAGCTCGTTTCATCTTGGGGAAAGGTTTTCGCTAGTCGGAAATACTTTCTTGAGGACAGCGTTTACGCGACTCGAGCTATATTATTTTCTAACGTTTTTTGCAGGTTTATCCGACCAAATTCCACCAACAATCTCAAGAAAGTATTTAGCGTCGGATATGCCTGCACGCATGATCTCACAAAGTGTTGCCGTCGCACTCATCGCGGCTATGCTATTTTTGCATGTGTGGTGCGATTTAGACTGGTATTTGGATATATCTCTACGTATAATGCTTACTATCTTTTTTTTCCTACTTACAATAAGCCATACTTTAACACCACTTTTTAAGAAAAATGTTATTCTTTTATTTAGTGGTAAAATGACAACTAAGGAAAACAACAACCCACTCAAATCAAGTTTAAACTTGGTTTGTAGTGATGATAATATTATTGCGGTTGTTTCTCAAAGTTGTGAAACTAATGATGTGAATGAGTGGGTGGTAGACTCCGGGGCTACCAAGCATATTTGTAAAAACAAAAATGCTTTTACCTCTTATACTATTATAGGAGATGGTGAAGAGCTCGTGTACCTAGCGGACTCTAAAACCGTTAAGGTGCATGGAAAAGGGAAAGTTCTTCTGAAGCTCACATCAGGGAAAACTTTATCACTAAATGATGTGCTGCATGTGCCCGAGATTCGGACTAATTTGGTTTCCGTTTCTCTCTTGGGAAAAGTTGGGGTTAAAGTTTCTTTTGGTTGTGACAATTTTGTTATGACAAAAAATGACGTTCTTGTGGGAAATGGCTATTGTAAGAATGGACTTTTTGTGCTTAGTATTTCTGAAATATTGCATGATAATGCTTCAATTTATTTAATTGATTCTTACAATGTGTGGCATGCTAGACTAGGACATGCAAGTAATTCTTATATTAAAATGCTAAATGATTGTGGTTTGATTTCTAGTAAAAATAAAATGACACTAGAAAAATGTGATGTTTGTGTTCAATCTAAACTAACCAAAAAACCTTGTCCCTCCACGTTTAGGGAATCAGAATTGCTTAGTTTAATTCACACGGATTTAGGTGATTTAAAAACTACCATCACTAGAGGTGGCAAAAAATATTATGTCACCTTTATAGATGATTTTTCTAGATACACTAAAGTTTATTTGCTTAAAAATAAAGATGAGGCTTTTGATAAATTTTTGGTGTATAAATCCGAGGTAGAAAATCAATTAAATAAAAAGATTAAGAGAGTTAGATCGGATAGAGGGGGTGAATATATTTTATTTAATGAATTTTGTGAAAAAGAGGGGATAATTCATGAGGTCACTCCGCCATATTCACCCGAATCTAATGGAATAGCTGAAAGAAAAAATAGGACACTAAAAGAGATGATGAATGCTCTTTTAATTAGTTCCGGTGCACCTGATAATCTTTGGGGGGAGGCTATTCTTTCTTCTTGTCACTTACAAAATAGGGTTCCTCGTAAGCACAATAAGAAAACCCCTTATGAATTGTGGAAAGGGTTTGCACCTAATTTGAAATATTTGAAAGTGTGGGGGTGTTTAGCTAAGGTCTTATTGCCTGATCCTAAGAAGAGGAAAATTGGTTCTAAGACTTCTGATTGCATGTTTATTGGTTATGCTGAATCCAGTGCTGCCTATAGATTCCTTGTTTTGCAAAGTGATGTGCTTGAATGTGATACAATTGTTGAAACAAAAAATGCTGAATTTTTTGAAAATGTGTTTCCTTTGAAACGTGAACACAAGACCATTGCACCATATAGTGAGTATGATCCATTACAAGGAAATGAAACCTTTAATGACGATTCCTCTAGTAATTGTGATCCATTAAAAGAAAATGATACTTTTAATGATGAACCTTCTCTTTTGAGAAGAAGTAAGAGGCCAAGGATAGAAAAATCTTTTGGAAATGATTTTTATACTTATCTTGTTAACGATGAGCCTTTAACTTATTCACAAGCTATTTCTTCAAAAGAAGCTCCATTTTGGCTTGAGGCCATACAAAACGAAATTGAGTCAATCAAACAAAATAAAACTTGGATTTTAACCGACTTACCAAAAGGTTGTAAACCAATCGGATGCAAATGGATTTTTAAAAGGAAATTAAACCCGGATGGTTCAATTGATAAATATAAGGCGAGGCTTGTGGCGAAAGGTTTTTCTCAAAAACAAGATGTTGATTATTTTGATACATTTGCACCGGTAACACGTATTTCTTCCATTCGAACTTTAATTGCCTTGGCTTCTATTCACAAACTTTTTGTCCATCAAATGGATGTTAAAACTGCGTTTTTAAATGGTGAGCTAGAGGAAGAAATTTATATGGTGCAACCGGAGGGTCATGTAGTTATTGGTCAGGAACACAAAGTGTGTAAGTTGATCAAATCTTTATATGGTTTGAAACAAGCTCCAAAACAATGGAATGAAAAATTTGATGAAGTATTATTTGCTCATGGTTTTACCTCACTAGAAGTAGATAAGTGTGTATACACTAAATGTGAAAATGGTGTGTGCATTATTATTTGCTTATATGTGGATGATATGTTAATTTTTAGTAGCAACCTTGAGCTAATAAATGAGACAAAATCCTTTCTTGCTTCAAAATTTGTTATGAAAGACTTGGGGGAAGCAAAAGTGATTTTGGGTATGAAAGTCATAAGGAAGGATGATGGTATTATACTGTCTCAAGAGCATTATGTTGAAAAACTTCTAAAGAGGTTTGGACATTTCGATGTCAGCCCCGTGAGCACCCCTTATGACTCTCATATACAATTGAAAAAACATAGAGGTGATCCCGAGGCTCAATATGAGTATTCCCAAATTATTGGAAGTCTATTACACTTGATGAATTATACGAGGCCCGACATAGCTTATGCTGTCGGAAGATTGAGTCGATATACTCATAATCCAAGTGGGGATCATTGGACCGCGTTGAGGCGGTTACTTAGATATTTGAGAGGTACCATTAATTATGGTATATTTTATAGTGGGTTACCCGCTGTACTAGAAGGATACAATGATGCTAACTGGGTCTCTGACTCAGATGAGATAAAATCCAATACTGGATATATATTCACCCTTGGAGGTGGTGCCATTACATGGAAATCAACCAAACAAACTATAATTTCTAGATCTACTATGGAGTCCGAGCTTATTGCTTTGGAAGTGGCTAGTAGTGAAGCGGAGTGGTTGAAAAATTTCTTAGCAGAAATTCCGGTTGGTACAAAACCAACACCATCTGTGTCTATTCATTGTGATTGCAGAAGTGCAATAGATACTGCTAAGAAAATGTGTTATAATGGGAAGAATAGACACATTCGTTTAAGACATAAAGTCATTAAACGGTTATTGAAGAATGGAATTGTGTCCATTAATTTTGTGAGGTCACAAGAAAATTTAGCGGATCCTTTGACAAAAGCCCTAGGACGAAAATTGATAACCGAAACATCTAAGGAAATGAGACTTGTGTCACTTTGAAACAAATGGGGATGGGAACCCAACTTGTGTGATTGGAGATCCCATGAAGCAAGTTCAAATGGGTAATAACAAGTCTTTCATTTAGTTCTGCTAGCCTAACTAAAATTGCCCATTTCCATGATGTGAGATATAGGCTAGAATCCGCATTCTTTGAGAGGGTGAGCTAAAAGCTCTTAATGATTATCATAGCCCTTAATTTTAGGGTGGTGTGCTAAAGCGGTTCACACTTGATGATATCACCTATATGAGTGTGAGGTGGGGCCGCCTCCATGAAGCATGACAAAACTTCTAGAGCACTCATGAAAACCAAGCACGCGCATGGCCTTACGGCGCACAACGGCGTAATAGCGAGAAATTGTGCGGGGTGAGACACGACCGTTAAGACCCTGATTTACCAATAGTAGCTTGTTGGTTTCAAGAAATTATACGATTCACCAAAAGCTCGATTTATTAAGACTTAATCGCCTCGGTTGGGTTTCAAGTCTACGGACACCTAACTTAAAGTCTTATTCCTTTAATCCAGCATATATTTTTCTAAACTAATTTTCAAGATTCTCAAAATATTCATTTGAAATATGTGGGGGATTGTTGGAAAAATTGAAGTATTTCAAATGAAAAATAAATATATAAAACTAATTTTATTATTTTAAAACATATGGATTGCTCCTCCTTAGCCATGCACGTTATTGCTAGCAAGATATAGAATTAATATCATTAAATAATAATACTTACTCCTAACGGCTTTGAGAGTTAGTGGGAGGAGTTTTTTTTTTCAACTTTGATTTCAACATTAATTATATTTAACAATATGAACGTTAGTACTTAGTACTCAACGTTCCACTCGAGCAGGCAATAACGTTCAACTTATTATGTGTATATAAATAGATGTGTTCGGCCATGCTAAGAGGGCTAAGAAAAAAAAGATTAGTTTTGGAGCTAAACATCCCCTAATATTTCAGTCTGCTGGATTAATAATTTTCTACTCTCGTTGTTCTGTTACCGGCTTACGCCGAAGAGCTTGTTTCATCTTGGGGAAAGGTTTTCGCTAGTCGGAAATACTTTCTTGAGGACAGCGTTTACGCGACTCGAGCTATATTATTTTCTAACGTTTTTTGCAGGTTTATCCGGCCAATTTCCACCAACAGAAGGTGCCCACGCCGTGCGTACGATCTAATTTTAACCAAAATTTACCCCCAAACTTTGATTTCTCTATTTAAGCAGCCTGTAAACTCCAGTTTTAGTCTAAACTGAGTTTAGAGACAAGCCTATGAACGTATATCTTCTTTTTTCAACATTTGATCTTCAAAATTCTAGGATTGTTTGTGAATTCTTTCTCTCCTTTAATTAATGACAATTAATTCTTACTATTCCAATTATATTGTTAATTCAATCGTGAATGGTGAGTATATTTAGTTAGAGACTGTGATTGATGAAGGAGTGCTAATTATGATATAGGGTTTTATTCTTGATGGCATAATTGCATGATTATTATTTAATTTATGTTTGAATGATTTAATTGTTATACTTTATAACCTGGAACGGTCGCTAGGACTATAATTGCACATAGAATAATTTAAGAGAGATCTAAATTGTTCTAGAACATTTTCACACACACCTAATCACCCGGTGATACATTACCAAGGTTAGGGAGTCGTATGCTCGATCGCTTTGGCAATGATTTAGAATCCTTTCAAATGAGAGATTAACTTGGTTTATTAAATCGTTGTACTATATGCCGCGAGAGGTGTAAAAACTTAGTATTGACTTGTGTTGCTCAATTAAATAATATTCATGTGATTAAGCCTGATTAGATAGAATAGCCAACAAGTACAAAGTACTACATTTATAAACAGTAAGAGGACTTGAAATATTTACTTTTTGTTTTGTATCGTTGAGTACTTTCTTTTCAATGAGTTCTTCCAGTGCTCCTTTTGCTTTAAAGATGGAATTATAACAAAAAATTGTATCTACCACAAAAAAAATTCTCAAAGTTCTTATAATGATAAAATATTAGATAAAGCGCCGATAAAAAGCAATACTATTAGGATGATCTGGAAGGGTGAAATGGGTAAACACAAGACCGAATAAAAGATAGTACTATATTAAGGTTAGTTATATTAAATGCGTGAGATGACGTGAAATAGTCAATATGATAAGGTTGTAAGGAGTCATTGAAAGAACATTACTTTTACGATTATATAATTATTAATAAAATGCGCATCGAAATTCGGACAGGAGATGTGGACGCAGTGCACACGACCTGCACACTTCGTGTGCGGAGGCTTGGAACTCTCTAGAAGGTGTGCATGTCATGCGAGCCGTGCATGTCATGCGCGGGAACTTTTACGGAAATCTTTGCTCGCGCGCACGGAGGTGCGCACACTGTGCATGCGACCCAATGTTGGGCTAAAATTCGCCCCTAACTTTGATTTTTTTAAAACAAACTGTAAACTCCAATTTTAGGCTAATCTAATCTTGTTTAGCCTAATGTTGTTTGTGAGTTTTTTTTCTCTTTTAAATTAATGACAATTAATTAATTCTTACTTTTCCTGGTATGTTGTTAATTCAATTATGAATGATGAGTAGATTTAATTAGGGATTGTGATTGATGAAGGGGTGCTAATTATAATATTGGATTTAATTTTTGATGGCATAATTGCATGATTATTATCTAATGTGTTTGAATAATTTAATTGTTGTATTTTATAACCTGGAACAGTCGCTGCGACCATAATTGCACACATAATAATTTAAGAGATACCTACATTTTTCTAGAACACTTTCACACACACTTAATCGTCCGCTAATAGATTAGCAAGGTTAGGGAGCCGTACGCTTGCTCGTTTTGGCAATGATTTAGACGTCTGTCGTATGAGAGACCAACCTGGTTTTCTAAATCGTTGTACTCTACGTGGCGAGAGCGGTAAGAACTTAGTATTCACTTGTTTTGCCCAATAAATAATTTTCATCTGATTAAGCTTGATTGCCCCATAACCAATCCATGTTCCCTTTCTATCATTAATTCGAAAGAGCCTTTTAACTTAGTCCGATTTTCCGTCGCATTTAATTACAAAATCCATCTCGCACAATCGTTATTTATTTATTTATTTATTTATTTTTAATCGTTGAGTTTAGTTGATACCTAATTCTCTGTTTCCATCCTTGTGGATACGATATCCGTACTTACACCCTATACATCGTAAGTCGCCCTATACTTAAGTTCCCTTTTCACACCCAACAATTTGCTTTAGTGAGGAAGTCAATTGAAATGACGGTTTTAATTAGTGAACCTTCTAAGAAACCATTTACACTAGGGCATGGCTGCCCCTTTAATCAGTTACGAGTAATAATTGTTGAGGAGGATGAAGAGTTGGACCTCCAACAACATGATTGCTGTGAAATAACCGGCCAGGAAAAGGGTTAGAAAGGCCAGGGGTTCAACCTAATACTACTGTGATTTATTGTTGATTTTTAGCTTGATCATGACTATAAAGTTAGGATTTTTTGTTTAAGAAAAACAATGTCCAAATGCATCAGTTAAGCTCTGTAGAAGTAAGGCAGAACTAGACCATGTTTAGTTTTATTTATTTATTTTAAATAGTGTTCTGTTTTGATTGCAACTGCTTTATTGTATGGCTGCAATTTGCTGCCTCTGTGAAGTGTGCATATGCACATGTCATTGTAGCAAGATACACACACTCACACTCACACATGGGCATTGCATGGGCTGTCACAGTTTCTTCCCTTCTTTTTTGGTGTGGTGGGTTGTAGAGAAAAGGTTTGTAGGTGTTAGCAATGTTTAGAAAGGCACTTTAAGCCTTGAGGCATTTTGCATTTACAAGGCAAGGCATATGTCTCAAACTTTATACCAGGCTTCCCTTACAATTCAAAATAAGTAACAATCTTAAATATATTATCAATCCTACATTTAAAGAGTCATAAATATGTGTTGTAAACCACTGTAATAATTTTAAATCTGTAAAGGAAAGTTTTTAACTTTTATCGTACTTAATAGAATCAGAATACATTGTTCAAGTGAGAAAAAGCGGAGAATTACTGGTTGGATACTAGAGGTTTTGTGATTCTGGAGCAATTTGAATAAGGTGACAACTCCGGTACCTTTCTAAAAACTCAGGTACCGTACCTATCAATTATTTGATTGGACCACATTACTTTATCATTTTTAATTTAGATTTAAATAATTCAATTGCTACATTCTGATTGATCCACGTGGACAAATGTATGGTACCTTATGGATAACATAGAATCTAACTTTGAATAAATATTCTTTTTAGAGAAGTAATGTTATTTATGATGTTATAGTTCAAATAAAAGAAAAGAAAAACTGCTGGAGTTGTTTGAGTTATTTGAACCTTGATGGAAAGAAGAAAACAGAAGATTGTTCTTGATACATTCCATGGTCGGATCTTCTAACGTCACAAATAATTAAAATAACAATTTTGCTATAGGTACTCCAACTCTACCCCAACTTGTACCCCATATAAATACCCCTCCAAAAAATTTACCACCTGCCTCCCTCAATCCCTCAAGTGCGTCCAAATTTCTCCCTCTCAATCCCTTTCCAGATCTACCGCTTTTCTACTCATTCCCTTCAAAGGAAGTTTCGAAAAATCAAAACCTTCACTGACCTCACCCCTCATCTCTCTCGCAGACCTTCCCAAATCCTGCGATCTCTGGCCACCGGCATCACTCCTCGCGTCACAGACCTGACCAAAAGGAAATTTGACACCCCAGTCACCCTGTTCTCGTTTCAACCGACCCTCACGAGGCTGCTTCTGCGCAAGGGGCTGCTTTGGTAAATCAGTGGTTTGTCGGTTGTGGTGCCACTCACATAGTCTGTGAAGGAAATTTTATTCAGAAATATCTTGGTCATTCTGCAAATATTGTTACTGTAAGTGCCTTCTGTTCCATTTTATGCATTTAATATGGACTGCAAAATATATCTCTTTTTGCTTAAGTCATTATGGATTCTGAAGACCGTAAAGGAAAAGCAACCGCAAAGGCTTGTTCACATATCAGCTGATCTAGCTAAGCAAACTGGAACATTGATGGAGGATATTCAATCTGGCATTCATAAAGAGGTATCCTTTTTTTGTTTGCTCATATTCTATTTACTCTTTTTTCCCTGAAGATATCCCTACACATACTGTTCTTTCATTGTAAAAGAGTAAGTGTTTGGTTTGTGAAGTTTACTTTGAAAGGCCTATGGGTCAATTTTTCTAATTGAGAGGCATTCATCTCATTGGCAATCCCACGGCCTATGGGTCAGTTTTTCTAATATGTTGCAAGAAAAATAGTCATTGGAAAGAAGATGGTATCTTTTTCACATAAAAATGAATTAGTATTACTTGTGTATACACTTGTACAGTTTATGCACACATATAGCAGATTAGCATTTAGTAGTAATGCTAAAGTTTAGTGATATCACTCAACCTAGAGTTTAGTGATGTCCCATTCTTTAATGATGACATGTAGTTGTGTGTCATGTGAAAGTAGTTGTCTGGCAAGGCATATTAGTTTTCTGGCACGTTAAATCCAATTGTTTAAAATTGGTTTGTAGTTGTCTGTCATGTGAAAGTAGTTGTCTGGCATTCCATTTGAGTTGTCCGTCAATTTATTTTAAATTGTTGAAAATAGTTTTGTAGTTGTCTTTCAGGTAAAATTAGTTATCTGGCAACCCATTTGAATTGTCTTGCACGTTGTGCGAATTGACTTCTCTACCAATGTAGTAACAAATTGTCTATAATGTGATATAAAATGTATGGCCTTCCTTCTGAGTTGTCTGTCTACAGGTCGGGAGAATGTGGAGTGATGGTGGCTTCCTTTGCAGAACACCTGATAATGGGAAAGTTGTTGATTCTAGGTTGTGAGTATGCAAACATGTGGAACAAGAGATGTCAATATGTTGTTCGTTTGTGGCGATTGTAGAAGGTGGAGAAAGCATACGAATTGTTATTAATGTGGGAATGAATTTTTGTGGGTTGTTTTGATGAGTTTAGTAAAACTGTATTTTATAGTACATTTTGATGAGTTTAGTAATTGTTAATGTGGTTATATAAGTGTTCGGAGATATGACTGTATTTGTTATTGTACATATGAATTTGGGGAAAACCAAACATGTATAATATTGTCTGTGTGGACAGACAAAATAATGTGTTATGTTTTGTATTGTTTTGAACATGTATATTTGTTTGGAGTAACATATGAAGAAGAAGAATATAGTTGTATTAAAGTCCCCGATGTTGGTACGGAGTTCCCCAGTAAAGAAGTAATTTAAATAAGTCTAAATAGACTATGATAGGTGAAACACATTCCCCCAACACTATATACTTCAACATCCTTGCATTTATTTCTCCATTGCAAAAGAAGTCACACTTGGTATAATTTTTGTAAATGAATTAGCGTCCGCTTGGAACTCTTTTTCAGCCTTACATTTGAAGTCATTCGTCATCTAGAAGTGAATACCTACGATTAATACACAACACGTAGTCAGAACACATATTTGGTACAAATAGCATATGTGAGGCATAATCAATTTGTCTGGAAGAGACAACTGTTGTCTGGCACAACCAACTTTTGTCTGGCTGTGAGACAGAGAGTAGTTAATTGGCCCACTCTACTAATGTCTGGCCCAGACAAAATTTGTCTGGCTGTAAGACAGAGAGTAGTTAAATGGCCCAGACTACTAATGTCTGGCCCAGACAAAATTTATCTGGCTGTAAGACAGAGAGTAGTCAATTGGCCCAGACTACTAATGTCTGGCCCAGACAAAATTTGTCTGGCTGTAAGACAGAGCGTAGTTAATTGGCCCAGACTACTAATGTCTGGACCAGACAAAATTTGTCTGGCTATAAGACAGAGAGTAGTTAATTGACCCAGACTTTAAGACAAAACCGTGTTCACTTTAGGCTAGACAGACACTGCAGTTCTAAATTGTCTGTCCGCCAAAGAAAATACAAACAAATTACAAAAAAACAACATACTCTTTTCCAAAACATCAATTAAATTACTATATCATATTAAATTGGAAATCCATAAAAATACTCATTAAACATTGAGGTACAAAAAATGGAAAAAAAGTCTTGAATTTCAACAAAAACTTCATTGAGTAATTTCTACGAACATGTTATGGGCATAAAATGAAATAGAGAAATTACACTAAAATTTTAATTAGGTAACACCTCAAAATCATTACAATGAAACAAAATAATGAATTATTCACTTTTAGATCATACATAATATACATAAAATCGAAAAAAGGAAAAAAAAAACGCACATGAACAAAAATCGTAAATAGAGTACGTAACTCATGATTTGAGAAGGGATGGTTACCTTAGACACAACTCCCCACGTCACCGAGCTTCTCCCCTTCGTCCGATTATTGTAGCTCTTCCATTTGAAATGAAAAAAAAAGGCAGAAGAGGAGAGAAGCAAGAGAAGAAGCTTGGAGGGAGAAAAGATTGTAAAAATGAGAAGACTTAATGGGAAGAGATCTTGAAATGGAGAAGAAATCAAGTTTTGGAGAAAAGAAAAAGAAAGAGGAGGGGATGAGGGGGGCTGCGTGAAAAGAAAAGATGGAGGAGAGAGAGGGAAGGAGAAGAAAAGTGGGGGAGGGGGAAAGGTTTTTGGAAAGAAGGTAAAAGAGCTGGTAAAAAAGGAGGTATTTATATGGGGTAGGAAATGGGGTAAGTATGGGTACAGCAAAATTGTTAAAATAATTAGTCTGCAGGACTCGATACGGTAGTAGATGCTCTATCACGCCAACACGAAGATGAACCCGGTGAGGCACAAGGGTTCTTACTAGCCTTGTTAGTCCGACATTCTTCATTCCTTCAAGCTGTCCGGGATGAACGATAGTCGAGCTCGGAAGGGCAACAATTGATCGAACACATTCGTAAGGGCGAGGAAGGGTCACAATGGCTTATTCCTGATGGGCTCGTCCATTACAACAATTGACTTTTTTTGCCCCCCAACCCTGCTCTAATTCCAGCTGTATTGAGAGACATTCATGATACTACCCATGAAAGCATGCAAAAA
Organism: Cuscuta europaea; assembly: GCA_945859875.1. Classification (NCBI taxonomy): domain Eukaryota; kingdom Viridiplantae; phylum Streptophyta; class Magnoliopsida; order Solanales; family Convolvulaceae; genus Cuscuta; species Cuscuta europaea. The sequence goes on from CAMAPE010000019.1 coordinate 40,226,805, forward strand.
CACTGTTTTTCACTGGAACTGCCTCCCAACAGTCGTATACATGATGTTTTTCACGTCTCTCTATTGAAAAGAATTTAATCGTAAACCTCCATCACACATTGTTGCCATACCTCTCCTTCATGACGGTAATGTTCTTCTTCAACCAAAAGACATCTTATGTTGTTGTCTAAATCGAGGAAAGAAGCAGATTTTAGTAGCATGGGAAGGCTCGCAGATTGAGGGTGCTACTTGGGAGGACTGCAGCGAGTTTACTCAGATTTACCCACACTTCAAGCTTGATGACAACAAGCTTTCTCTCCCGGTGGAGTGTATTGATACATTCCTTGGTCAGACCTACCAACGTCGCAAATAATTAAAATAATTAGTACTGCTGTTTTAATTCGTGTGTGATAGTTAAAATAATTAGTGTTGTTGTTTTAATTCGTGTGTGTTAGTTTTTTAATCATGGGTTAGTTGTTGGTTATTTAAAACAAGTGCTTCATGCACATACTAGCAGTTTAAGATCATGGATCCACTTTCCTAGTTTTTAGGAGTGGTTGTAACTTCCTATCTCTATTTAAGAGAAGGATGATTTGAATAAAAAGGCTTTCAGAAAATTGCCCAATTAGTTTGGAGAACTCAACAACATCTCCTGCTGCACTCTTAGATATATGCATTGTTCTTCTTCTGAAACTACTGATCTGCCTCTCTCAACCCCTCCTGTCACACGATTCCAAACCAGGGCCTATAACAGTCCCAGTGTTCCACAAATAGGTTTTAGGGCTTCTGGATAATTTATTCCTTAGGACTAAAAACTGATAAACTACAAAAAAACCTGCCTTAGAAAATGCCATGAGCACCTCATGTCGTATACCTTAACTGTCTGGGGCGTAAGCCTCTTACTTGCATTAGGGGTGTAAGCCTTAGTACCTATTTTGAATGCCTCAGTGTGAGGCGCACCTTAAAATGTGCCCTTAAGCACCTTGTCAAACCATTGATGTGAGGATATAATTTGTTACAATGATGTATTTTCTTTACATTTCTTGCTTAACCTTGTCCATCCGTAAAATAAAAGGAAGCATGGATGGAGCAGAAAACTTGAAAATGCAAAGTTTTTGCCACAAATGATGGATTTGATTTGGATGAGGTTTGTGTACATATCAAACTGAAGGAGAAATACATTCGTTTTGTGAACCTGATACCTTTTTGGACGCTTGACTACATTATGTTTTGGTGGTCCTGTGAGATGCACACACCTTGTTTTCACTTTCTTTTTGTTGAGAATGAGAACTCATATCTATTCTGTCCCGCTATTAGTGCGTTTTCTAAAGTTATTCCTTCTATTGCAGAATCTATTGATGATAAGTGTTGTTCGACTCACCTCATTGACGGGGATGGTAATTTCAATGTTGAAGGACTTGACAAGTTCATTAAGAATGTTAAACTGGCAGACTGTGGGCTTTCATATGCTGTTGTTTCAATTATGGGCCCACAAAGTAGTGGTATGTCTTTCTTTTCATCGTAGAAGAATTTTAAGTGGTCGTCATTGTACTCAAATTTTCACCTAGTTCACAAAGGCTAGAAAATACTTTCACATTGTTCACATGCATTAACAAAAGAGTTTAATAGTTAACTTGCCTCTTTTCGGATCCTCTGACAGAGTCATTTTTTGCATCAGTACAGACGTACAGTTTAGTGGCACTAATAACTGTGTCAAGCATGTGCCAATATATTTCTGGTGTATGCTATCCTCTATTCTTAAAATATTTTGATTGGTTTGGTATTCTGAATTTGGCAGGAAAGAGCACACTGTTAAATAATCTATTTCATACAAACTTCAGAGAGATGGATGCTTATAAAGGAAGCATGTATTCATGCACACTTTACCTTTTTCTTATTTACTTTTTCAGTACAAATAACTAAAATTGATTTTTTTAGATCACAAACCACAAAAGGTATTTGGATGGCTAAATGTGCCGGAATTGAACCCTTCACCCTTGTAATGGATTTGGAGGGCACCGACGGAAGAGAGAGAGGAGAGGTATGGCTTATATAATTTTGTTTTCTTCTGTTTTTGCTTCTCATATTTACCCTTGTACATGATGTTCTTGCTAATACATATGAGGAGTTTTCAATGTGATTCTCATATTGATTTTTTTAGTTAAAAAACTGTGCTGGATATCCAATATCTAGGCATTCATTGAACTTATTTATACTTTGAGCTACACCCTTGCAATTTTTCTGCACTCATGTTTTCTTTGATTAAGTTGAGTTTACTATGTGGTATTGCTTTCTTATATAATTCTCCAAAATTTACAAGCATTGCTTAACCCACATATCACTATATAGTAAATGAAATAATAGCCTTTTGGTTTAGTATGAACAGAACTCAATTAGCTGTAGGTATTCACACTGATTAAAACTAGATCTACTGGCTATATGGTAATATGGTGATGCTTTCAAATTCCTTCAGCCGACTGTCTTTTTGGAATGGTGAGAGGTATAGTTTGTTTCATTTTAATTTTGCTTGTAATTTTTTTGGTAGGATGACACGGCATTTGAGAAGCAGAGTGCCTTATGTGCCCTTGCTGTTTCTGATATAGTTCTAATAAATATGTAAGTTTGTCTTTTGCATAACAAATACTTTTATCAGACAATACTATGTAGTATGATACCACCGTTTTCTATAAGGTATTTATCTAAATAACTAAGAAAGTAAGATTGCAAATTTTCAGGTGGTGTCATGATATTGGTCGTGAACAAGCTGCTAATAAGCCTCTGCTGAAAACTGTTTTCCAGGTAATAAGCAAACTGTTTTCAAGCGCTTCTGTTGAAAATTGTGAGTAAGCTTTGCATGTTGTTTCTATATTTTTCTTAACTTTTGGAGTTTTGGTGAATCCACTTGGAGTTTTCAACAGAAACGCTTTCTCACAATTTTCAAAAGTTAAGAAAAATATTTGCATCATTAATTTCCCACAACGTAACAATAAATAATGGCTGGTCGAGGTTGTTGCCCTTTCTAGTTATGAGGAGAAAGAAGAACATTTCAAAGCGCAGGTAATATGCATATTTCGGTTCATTGAAATACATTTGTCATCCATTTTGAATTTTTAGTTCTTCATATTTCCATGTGTTTGTGACCATATGATAATTGAAGTTGTTACTATTAGTGCATCCATTCTCACTGCTGTGTTATTTCTTTCTGAAAAACTTCTTGTTGTGAAGGTGGCTGATCTAAGACAACGATTCTTTCACTCTATTGCACCTGGTGGGGTTGCTTGAGATAGGCGGGGAGTTGTTCCAGCTTCTAGCTTTTTATTTAGTGCACATCATATATGGAATACGATAAAAGAGAATAAAGACCTTGACCTGCCTGCTCACAAGGTCTTTACATGCTAATCTACTTTGTTTTCAGGGCTAACATTGTTCTACCTATTTTTTCTGATGCACATGTTTATGTGCTGACTACAGGTTATGGTAGCAACTGTACGATGTGAAGAAATTGCAAATGAAAAGTATTCATCTTTTACTCAACGATAATTATACTTGTAGGAATGGTGCCAACTTAATGAAACAGTTAAGTCTCACACTGTGCGCGAGTTTGGGAAGAAGATCAGCTCAGTGCTGCAGACTTGTCTTAAAGAGTAAGCACATATACTTTTTCCATAAAGCAGATAATGTGTGTAAATGTGTTCTGGGACTTATCTTCAGTAGTCTTATTGCCAATTTTGTTGGGTGCATTGGCTCTGTAGACTTCAATTTAAATGTCTCGAAGAGTAAGCACATATACTTTTTCCATAAAGCAGATAATGCGTGTGTAAATGTGTTCTGGGACTTATCTTCAGTAGCCTTTCTTGGAAGTGATTTTTCATAAATTCTATTTGCTTGATCGTTCTAGGCCATTTTTCCATACTAAATAAATATGAGATGCAATGGATTAGAATTGTTCCGCTAGTGGACAACTTATTTAGTCATGTGAGCCTGCACTAAACTTCACCAAATAGGAAAAGAAGAACACCAGCTTACCAGTGATCTCCTCAAATAAGTTTTGGGTGATTGGGTCACACCATGAATAGAACTTGCTTATGCCACCACGTTTTTGTGTCCCCTGCTTCACATGTTTTGTTTCTGTTGCATTCTACTACAAAAACTTGTATAAATTTTTAGCACATATTGATAACGGCTTTAACATTTTTTGCACTTTCAGGTATGAGGATGAGGTCACATTTTTTGATGAAGGTGTGAGATTAGCGAAGCGCAAGCAGTTGGAAGAGAAGTTGCTGCAGGTAATGTAGTTATAGAGACTAGAGTGTTCCACTTAAGATTTTTTTAGTTTCCTCATGCTGCTCTACAACCAACTGGGGAAGAAGGGACATTTATCCTCTATAATTCTTATGCGATTACGAGCACATTTGGTAAGGGTGATAAACAGATAAGGGTGGACCCGTCCCAGTTTTAGACTAGCTGGAATTGGGTCACTTAAAGGGGGGACCGGAACCTTAACCGGGTATATATGGTCTGGTTTTGGATTCTTTGCCCTTTTTTAAAACCAGCACGGGCCGTTTCTTTTCTGGAGGAACCGTTGGAACTGGCCTTTCCTGGCCTGGTCCGGTTCAGGTCCAGTCTCTTGGAAAAGATCGGTCTGGGGGGAAAAACTGCCTTGTCCTGGTCTGGTCCAGTTAGGGATCTGGGTCCGTCCCTATATGGACAAGGCTGGGGGAAAATAGGCTGCTGAATTATTGAGAAAAAAAATTAAAACATACGTAGTACTTTCATAATAAAATAAAATATTAAATGAAATTGTAAGAAAAAAATGTCAATTTTAATCAATTTCAGCAACTTATATTACCAACCAATTGTAACCAACTAAGTTAGTGTCTAGTACAAAAATTGGCTCGGTAAGCGGAAATGTAGGGCCTTCAAATGGACACTATGTGATCATCAAAAGTCTAAACTTTGGGCATTTCCCTCATTTTTCAAGAAATCTTAAAATCTCCAACTGTAATCCAGTTTAGCTGTACAGGAGTCTCAACTGTCTTTTACATGCTAGGCTCATATGTGTTGTCATTTTCAAGCTATGCCTTTTACTGGGAAATCAACTATTCCCAAAAGTTATTTGTTTTTAGAAGAGTACTGGAAAATCTATTAATGCGTAAATGGAAATTGACTTAGCTGTTGCTGTTTCAGGAAGGTTGGAATGGAAGTTTGTTGTTTTCATAGTTATTTTTCTGTTATGAACATCTGATCTGTATGGACCTATTGTTTCCTAATATTGTAGCTTACCTTACCAGCCTACCAATCTATGCTGGGACTCTTGCGTTCTAAAACTTTTGAAGCATTCAAAAAAGATTTTGATGATGCATTGAATGGAGGGAACAGCTTTGCTTTGGCTGCTCAAAGCTGCACTGAGGCATTAATGGCCAAGTTTGATAAAGGATGTGCTGGTAAGCAATGTAGAGTTTAACATTATCCTTTGCACAAAAACATCATCACAATATCTGGAAACAAACAAATTACTGTCTTTTCATCAGAAGAATAGTTGGAGGACTTCAGTCTCTTCAATGGTCTTTTAGCTTTTGGTTGAATGGTATAAACCTGTTTTACATAAAGAATTTATTTTAAGGCACAAGTAATTCAACAATAAGCATGGCCTTTTAGGTCTCCTATCCAATGTCCCAGTCTTTAAGTAACATGGTAAGGAGAGGATTAAAATTATGGAAAAATCTGTTCACTTTATGCCCATTCAAGAATCAAGACTTGTATTTACATTTGGGTTGCTGTTCACTTATTCTGTCTTGGAAATATATGAAGCTGTAGTTTTCCTTTAGTATCAATAATAACTGAATTTATTATAAGTTTGAAGATTTAGCGCCTAGCCATCTAAAATAAGCATGGATACTTAATGTAGATGCTGTCATTGCTCAAGCTAATTGGGACTCATCCAAAGTGAGGGACAAGCTCAGACGTGATATAGATACACATATTGATGAAGTCCGTGCTGCTAGGCTGGCTAAACTTACAGCATCCTATGAGGTATTGATAACATGCAAGTGTATAGCCCAAGTGTAATATTTGGGGAGGGGTGGTATTGAACCTGTGAGCCTTTAATCACTGGCTGACGGTGCTAGATTTTAAGTTTTGGTAGCAGTAATTTGTTAATATATAGTGATAAATAAAGTTTGATTAGCTATTGATTGGGTTTAAGATTAGATATGAAACTCCAGTGTTGTTATGAGTTTAGGTTTTATGTACTTAATTAATTTATCTTTTGAGAGTTCTTGTGCAGACAAAACTTAACGGGGCATTATCAGGACCTGTTGAGGCATTAGATGGAGCTAGAGATGATACATGGCCAATGATTCGAGAACTCCTAAGGCGTGAGACTGAAGCTGCAGTATCTGATTTTTCTGCAGAGCTTTCTAGATATGAGTTGGATGTTGAAACCAAAGGTAATATGCTTTCGAAGTTGAGGGATCATGCAAGAGGAATCGTAGAAACAAAGACCAAAGAAGAAGCTGGGAGGGTTTTGATCCGTATGAAAGACAGGTATTTAAAATGTTTGTGGCAGTCCTTCTCTCGATGCTTCCTAGAATGTTAAATGTGTTTTTTGAATATTGATAGCAGTGTTCCAAAATTGGTGGCAGGTTTACAACATTATTTAGCCATGATTCTGATTCAATGCCCAGAATTTGGACAGGAAAGGAAGACATTCGAGCAATTACCAAAAATGCCCGTTCATCTGTATGACCATCTGACTAATTGGATATTGTGTTGTCTGACCACCCATTTTAAAGGTGCACCTATAATAATATTTTTTTTCTTCAGTCTCTCAAGCTTCTCTCAGTTATGGCTGCTATCCGTTTGGATGAAGAATCAGACAATATTGGAAACACTCTTGCCCTTGCTTTAATTGATGGCAAATCAGGCAGTGCTGCAAACAAAAGTGTCACTCCAAGTGATCCTCTTGCATCAAACTCTTGGGATTAGGTAAATTATATGGCACAGAAAAACATTAAATTTGAACAATGTGTTCTTATATGTTAAAGCCTTTCTACTATTTGCATCTTGATTGATTGGCTGCACCGTTGTACTTCTCATAGTTTTGACTTTTAAGTGAGTTCAACTCTTGTGTACCACATTTCTTGTACCCATGTGCACCACTCATTTCTGTCCCCATTGGACATTGCCAAGTTTGGGTTAGGTGTAAAAAAGAAAAGTAAAAATTGTGATTGAGAGTTGTGCAGAGGAGAGAAAAAAAGCAGAATGACAAATGATTTATTATAAAGAGAAAGTGTCGAAATGCTTGGGACAAACAAAAAAGGTAAGTTGGCAAAGTCCAATGGACGGAGGGATTATAATAAAAAGGTTAACATGATTTCAAGTAGTCAAAATGGAGTGGTACAGAAAAAGTGATTCAAAGGATTTCAATTCCATAATTTTTACTTGTTTTCACCCCATCATAGTCTTTGACTCTAAGTTTATTCTAACCTCCACAGGTTCCTCAATCAAAAACCTTAATAACGCTGGTCCAATGTAAATCTCTGTGGAGACAATTTACAACTGAGACAGAGTACACTGTCACCCAAGCTATTGCCGCACAGGCATGATCTTTAAATTTCTTAAATGCAAATACCTTTGCTTTTGTTTATTTCATCACTTGGATTTTTTTCAAGATTTATCTCATTACTTGTTTTTTTTTTAATATTTAGGAGGCTAGCAAGAGAAGCAACAACTGGTTACCACCTCCATGGGCTATTGTTGCCATGGTTGTTTTGGGATTCAATGAGTTTATGACCCTCTTGAGGTGCTTTTTTCCTCTATCCTGAATTCTTTATTTCAGTTTTTGTCACCGTTCTTGACATGAATAGCATCTTGTTTTTCTTGTTACAGGAATCCATTGTATTTGGGTGTCATTTTTGTTGCTTATCTGCTATTTAAAGCACTTTGGGTGCAACTAGACATCTCTGGTGAATTTCGCAATGGCACCGTAAGTTAACAATTACTTGATTCATTTGCACATAATTTTGTTAGTGATTTCACATTTTCACTGATTTGCCGCTCTTAAGAAGTGATTTTTTTGTTTACTTATTTAATTTATTACCTGTGATTTGAACTTTCTACAGCTTCCTGGACTTATATCGTTCTCAAGCAAGTTCCTTCCTACCGTGATGATCTTCTCAAAAAACTAGCGGAAGGACAAAGTCAAACAAATGGTAATTCTCAACACAATCATCATCCAACCCTTTCATCAAAGAGCTCGAGGAGTTCGGGCATTGACCATGGTGATTTGTCATCAACAGGTTCGTCCGAGGTCACCTCTGAAAACGGAGATGAGTCATCCTCAAGCCCTGCGACTATTGATAGGAAAACAAAGTGAAGTCCCCACACACCCGTTTTGTCTTCGCTTTGGCATACACGTTCAAACTCATTTGTACTTGGCGGCCTGCCTGGCTCATTTGTCGTCCCATGGGAGCACCATGTGAAGGATCGCTTATTTAATGCCTTCATTTCTCATGTAAATGAATGATACAGTGGTGGCGGTGTAGCCTGTTTCACACAACAGATGCCACCTGACCACACAAACTTATAATATATGTTCATGTTTTTTCAGTTTTTTGGTTTGTTATGTTTCTGTTTTTTTTAGTAATTCAAAGGCCCCCTTTATTGTTCTTGTCCTTCTATTTTGTACTGGCAAGATTGCAAGAAGCATTACCATGTTGTGATGTTGTCTGTATTTTTAGATATGTAGATTCTTTGTACTATTGTTCTCTACTCAAAGAATGGACTTTACATTAATATTGTTGCCTCTTAAGTCGCAAGTCAAGTGCCTTCCTTGTATTATGTGAGCAAGCCTTTCCCAATTCCCACCCGAGTGGATCATTGATGGGCTTGTTTTACTTCGTGTGAAGCTGGTTTACAGTGTTAGGCTTCGTTTGGATGCATTAATTGGTTTATGCTGCTTAATGGTATAACAGATTTGGCTGATTCTGCTGAAATTTATGAAGTTCTGTCCGAAATGATTGCATTGGCTGATTCTGGTGATTTAAGAAAAAATTTTTTTAAAATATTTTTTATTTATATAGTAAAGAAAAACTTATATGTTAAAATAGCTAAAATGACCATCTACAGTAACTTCAGTCAATACAGCCGGAAAAGTAACTCTAACTAGTGGTGGACTCGGTTTGGGCTGGGCCCGGTTCGGGCCTTGAATCGTTCGGGCCTCGGTTCACGGAAGGCAGGCCCGGAACTGGTCCGGATAACCCCGGGTCTGGTTCGGTTCGGGTCACCCGCCCGGTTCACCGGTCGGGCCTTTTAATTTATTATTATTATTATATATTATATTATTAGAATAATTTTGATTACAATTACAATATATTATATTCTAATTCAAGTATATTTATTTCAAATAAGGAGTACAATTGAGAATTAGGATGAATTTAAAAAATGTAATACATTTTGTAATAAAAAATCAATCGGAATCTCCGCCTTCGGTTGTTTCCTCCATAAAGTGGCGGGTGGGAGCGATGGTAATTTCTTGAGTTCTTCGTTGGGCCTTCAACCAATCGTGAAAGCAAACTAGTGTCTCAAGAGAGCTCGGGCTCAACCTCGTTCTACAATCGGTTAGGACGTTGTCGGCCGCACTAAATTCTTGTTCCACGGCAACGGTTGATATCGGCATTGCTAGCACTTGCTTAGCCATCTTTGATAATATCGGGAACGTTCTTTCATTTTCCTTCCACCACTTAAGAACGTCAAAGTCATCACCAACTTCATAATCAACATTCAATGTTAGATACAAAGAAAGCTCGTTACCAGAGCTTTGTTCAGTAGTGGGAGTTGCTCTACTTTTTTTCAAAAGAGAACCAAAAGCGGATTTTAAAAGTGATTTTCCTTTAGATGAAGAAGATGTTCGTTGCATGGGAGGGGTGCATTACCATATTGTGCATGAAATTCATTATACAAAATAAATTACTAACCTCGTTGAATTCTTGTTTAGGGTCGATGGGATTATCATCGAACTCTTGAGTTGGAAAAAAGAAGCATAATAGTAATCTATACAATTTGCCAAGTAAGCAAGTTTATAACGAGGATCAAGAACAAATGCAATACCATATATATGCGGAATATGTGAATAATATTTTAAAAACTTTTGTTTCATGAAATCACAAAAATAACTAACGTAACTGGCTTCGGAAAATTCACAAAAAGCGCCGGCGAGATTAACAGCTTCAACAAAAAATTCGTTTGCGGGTAGGTTTATAAACATGACTAAAAGTTTGAGTTGCGTTATTAAAATATGCCAAAACATTAACAATTTTTTCACAAGTGTCGATGTCAGCCGGGTTTATAATATAGTTACAAGTTTGTCTTAAAAAAGCTGGAAAATGATCTTTATATCTAATAAGTACTTGAATTAAATTATAAGTACTATTCCAACGAATAGACAAATCTTTAGGAAAAACACAATAATTGACACGTCTATGTAAAAATTAACTACTTTTTTTACTTTAATAAGAAATGTAGCAATTAACTAATATGAGAAATGTAAAATTTAACTACTTTTTTTACTTTAATGAGAAATGTAGCAATTAACTAATATGAGAAATGTAAAAATTAACTACTTTTTTTAACTTTAATGAGCAATGTAGCAATTAACTAATATTAATATGAGAAATGTAACAATTAAGTAGTTTAACTAATATTAATATGACAAATGAAACAATTAACTTTAACTACTTTAACTAATATTAATATGACAAATGAAACAATTAACTACTTTAACTAATATTAATATGACAAATGAAACAATTAACTACTTTAACTAATATTAATATGACACATGAAACAATTAAATAATTTAATAGATAAACGAGAAGTCTAACAATTAACTACTTTTATAAAATGTATGAATGTGTATAAGTCTATATCAATGAGTATAAGTATATATAGTATATATAATGTGTAAATATATTACAAGTAATATATAATATAATGTATAACTATATATAGTATATATAATATAATGTGTAAAGAATTATAATATGAATGTGTATAAGTATATATTTATAAGTAGATAATTAATATATAAGTAGATATAATAATTATATAAATTATATATATGTAGAAAGAATTTGGAAAAGATGAAGAATGAAGATGATTGAATATGAGAGATTGAGAGAATAGAGAATTTAGAGAGTAGGAAGAGTTGTAGAAGAAGAGGTGTAAAAATGTATAGAAAATAGGAGTATAAATAGTTTTTTTTGTATACCCCACCCCACCCCCCTAACCCCCCAGACCCCCCTCCTATGCTCCCAACGGCTATAGAGCCGTTTGGGAGCTCTCCCAACGGCAATGGAGCCTTCTAGTATTTAATTTTTTTTTAAAAAAAAATGTGACCGTTGCGGCCCGGACCGGGCCCGGACCGGCCGGGCCGGTTCACTAAAATGCAGGCCCGGGACCGAACCGCTAGAAGACCGGGCCGGGTGGCCCGAACCGGGCACCGACCGGTTCACCGGGCCGGTCCGGGCCCGCACAGTAGCGGGCCGGTCCGGTTCCGGGCTGGTTGGCCCGGCCCGAGTCCATCCCTAACTCCAACCTTATTTTTTCTGCTTATTACATAATTCAGCGCGCGAAAGCAAAAATTACATATTTGGTGAAAAAGTTGGCTGATAAGTTTGATAAGCCAAAAAACAGTGCTACCAAACGGCCTCTAAGTATCTACTCCCTCCGTCCCTGAAAATACTTCCAACTTTCCCTTTTCGTCCATGCCAAAAAGAACTTCTCTTTCCCCTTTTGGCAAAGAATTTGTGGTTCACAGCAATTCTTACACATTTCTCTCTCCTCTGCACAACTCTCCACCACACAAAACTCACTTTCTTAATCTGTGTGTCATTTGTACTACGGAAGTAAATTATAGGACGGAGGGAGTAACATATTTCTCTCTGAGAAGTGTTCACATATTCAGCAATTTTGGTGAATATTAACACGACTAATCAGTCTCCAAGTGTCATGCACTCATGCTACAAATCCTACAATGCTTTCTCTTTTAGAACTATTCACAGATTCAACAATTTTGGTGACAATAAACACGACTAATCAGGCTCTAAATGTTGGACGTTTATTACATTACATATTTACATGTAATAACTATGATGGAGTGTATATGGGTCCAGACCTCATGATTCACATACTCAGAAGAATAAGAGGCACAACTGTCACCCAACGGATCCTCCGTTGGCCAGATGGCCCTCCATCGACCAAGAAGACGTCAACTCAGAATATGATCCAGAAGTCAGGAGAATCGGGTGTCTCCGTCGGCCAGACCTCTGTCGGCCACAGAGAGCTCACAGAGCCGGATTTCATACTTAGCCAATTTACATACTTTGTATTCAGTCCAATAGAGGTGTCGTTTTAATCGGGCCTCCCAAACCCAAGACTTGGGAGCCCAACCCACATTTTCTCTATAAATACTCTCCTTGGGAGTAGTTGTAGGTGGTTCACAAATATATTTATTCCAACATTGCACTTCTCTCTCTAACTCTCACTTCTCTTTAGAGGTTATATTCTATCAAACTACATATTCATATAAATCATAGAGTTGCTCCATTCCGCTTGATTTAGCCCAAAAGGCTTTTAAGTTTCCTGAAAGACTGAAATTGACATTTTTTGTCCAAAAATGTCTCTATTGAATTAACTCTAACAACACCAAATACCTAACATTGAACTTTTATTTCTTTGAAAAGCATTAGGGTCACCATTAAGGGCAAATATGAATCGAGGATGTTAAGAGTACAAGTTCACTTTGAAAAGTACACTACATTTTACTACATATAAAATTGAAGGTATGATACAAAAGTTGGTTATTTATCAATTAAGTCATTTTTATAACGTTTTTTAGTAACACCGGATTTGTCAAAACATACCAAATTACTTCCATAGATATATTCAATCGATACGAGCATATTGAGGTTTGATCACAATGTATAAGAAAGATCAAACGGCAGCTCACTAGCTCCTCACTAGCAATTAAACACTTCATTTGCATTCTTGCCGTTTTATACTCCAAAAGTCCAAAGCATTACAGAGTATTTTACTAGTATGTGTATCCGTGCACTGCGCGACAAAATATGTGTTTAAAAAAAATGTATGTGAATCGTCAATCAGAGTTTAAAAGAAAATCAAGTCGAGTATGGATAGAACTGTCGAAATGAGTCGAAGTCCACAGGGCTAGTCCATTTCGTCTCTTTTCACGGTCGATTCGAGTTGTCATTCTTTAACCCAATGAACTTACCAGTTTCGTGGGTCAACTTGCACGGGTTGTAGATTAAGTGGCTTCACCCATGCAAGTTGCGAGTAAAACCAAAATACATAGTATAAACATCTATTTTTACTTGCATTGTCTTCAATATTGATGGTTTACTATCAAAGTAATTTTCAAATATATTTATTATTTTACAACCCTCGTTGAACTATTATTTCAAAAAATAATTCTAAATATATAACAAAAATTAAAGCCGTGGATAACGATGTCACTCTAGTAACTTAGTTACTTACTCATAGTAACTTATAGTCACATTTTTCTCTATATTTTTTTAGGGAAACATAATAAAAATATCCGAAATTTTGAAGGCGTGTGAGCTAAACACCCCAAACTTGCATATGCAATTTAAATACCTCAAACTTTATATAAAACATTATTTTCGCACAATTTTTATGTATTATTTCTTTCAAAAATTTTAACTTATGGGGTTATTTGCATAATTTAAAATATAAAATTTAAAGTGTTGCAATTATATAGATTGGGGGTAACATTATTTATTTCGCAGTGGAAGTTTAAAATGTTAATTGTGTCTTCATGAATTCTAAAACATTTTAAATTATGCAACAAACACGATCAATTTACATTTTTGAAAAAAAAAATAATACTTAACTATGGTGCTAGAATATATTTTCCCCTGTTTTTTATTAGTAATATTTTAGGAAAAACCTCTTATTTCTTTTTTTATTTTGAAAAAAATCTCTTATATATAATAATTATTCAAATAAATTACTCTAGCATTATTTATATATGAACCGAAAAACGTATATTAATATTAATACATATGTGTGTGTGTATATATATATATATATAATATTGGAATACATAAAAGTGGAGTTTTTGAAGTTGAATAGCTTTTTGTTTAATTTATTGTGTTGCCACATGTCAATGTTTTCATACAAATAATGTGGCAACATGTCAATTTCTTTTTTGTTAGTGCAAAAAACCTCTTATATATAATAATTATTCAAATAAATTACTCTAGCATTATTTATATATATGAACCGAAAAATGGTAGATTTGAAAATTGTGCATTATATATAACAAATATATACACATATATTAATATTAATACATGTGTGTGTGTGTGTGTGTATATATATATAATATTGGAATACATAAAAGTGGAGTTTTGGAAGTTGAATAGCTTTTTCTTTAATTTATTGTGCATATAAATTGTGCATTATATATAACAAATATATACACATATATTAATATTAATACATGTGTGTGTATATATATAATATTGGAATACATAAAAGTGGAGTTTTGGAAGTTGAATAGCTTTTTCTTTAATTTATTGTGTTGCCACATGTCATGTTTTCATACAAATAATGTTGCCACATGTCAATTACTCCTCCAAAGAGTTCTTCAAGGGTTTGCTTTATTATATTATATAGATCGACAAATTATACCGTGGGATCGGCCCACCTTCCGCATGGTGTGTCGATCCCACTTTAGAGAAACTTACGTTTCTTTTTTGACTTTCCTTTGCCTGGAGCTTTGTTATTTCCTTTTCATTTCCTTTCCTTTATCTATTTTTCTTTTGTTCAATTCTTCTCCTTTTCCATCAAATTAAATTACTACTAATTTAATTTCAATTTTACTTTTCTTTATCTTCATCTCAAATTATAATTGAATCTATTTTTTTATTCTTTATCAATACATAACAAAGAGTTTATAAATCCAAATAAAATAAGTATATTTCATTTCATATTCATACACTTTTTTATTTTGGTAATATGTTTTATATTCATACACTTTTTTTGTAATATATTTTTTATATTCACACACTTTTTTGTAATATATTTTTATATGTATACACTTTTTCTATACTATATATATTTTATCTCTTTTATATGTTGGAGAGGTTTTTAAAACATTGAGTTTGTTTATTTGGATTCATGAAGTTACATTTGATAATATATCATGAAATTACATCTTTTATGATCAAGTTACATCTTATTATGCGTAAATAACATTTTCTTATGTGTGAGTTACATTTTATTATGCGCGAGTTACATCTAATTATTTATGATTTTATACTTATCTTTATCTTTAACTAATTAAATTACAACTGAATTAATTTTTTTCTTTACCAATTTATTATAAAATATTATTAATCCACATAAAATAAGTATATTGTATTTCATAATCATACACTACTTTTTACATTTTTCCTTCAACTAAAATTACTAATGGATTTATTTTTTTGTAATGTTTTTACATTTATATATATTTTTTTAAAATATTTTTATATTCATGCACTTTTTTGTATAATATATTTCATATCTTTTTTATATGTTTTTTGCCTTTTAAAGACATTAAGTTAGAAAAACCGTAAGATTACATTTTTCATATGTGTGAGTTATGTTTATAGACAAATCCTATATTTACATTTGATATCAATGGATTTACATATTTTTATGAACGAGTTACATCTTTTTGTGTGTGAGTTACATTCTCTTGTGCGCGAGTTACACTGACTTGCCTCAACAAGTTACATTTTGCATACACCTAAGTTAGATTTTCTCATCAAGATGAGTTACATTTTCCATAACACTAGTTACATACCAAAATAAACCCCAACTATTGAAACAGAAAATTCATTTTTTTTTGAAAAAATGAGTTTTTGGCAAAAAAAAAAAAGATTCAAAAAAAATTATGGCTTTAATATTAAAAAAAACATATCCAGTACTTATGTAAAGTAATTGAGCAATTAGACTACTTTTTCATAGTTTACATTGAAATCAATATTTTATTTCTTCTTCTCCATATTAGAAAAGTTACATCGCAATTTGTCTGCAGTTACATTGCATATTAACGTGAATTACATCTCATTACACACAAGTTACATCATCCTGCTACTTAGAACAAAAAAAGGTTACTGTTCACGCGTGAATTAGCTGTGGGAGCACCATGCTCACCATGAGCTGCTCCCACGGTATACCAACTGATAGATTCCACATTTTCACTACTTATAAGTCGTAACATATCCGAATATTAACTTCGTAATTTCTTTTTATATGATGTAAGGGCTACTAGAGGTATTATCTTAAAACATGCACATGTTGTATATTTGATTTTTGTAATCATACTCCCTCCGGTTCTTAATTAACTTTACACTTTTCTTTTTGGGTCATCTCATATTAAACTTTACACTTCCTTATTTGGCTTATTTGGCAAACAAATCTACACCAAACAATGCAAAACAGTGCCGAACAGTGCAAAACAGTGCCAAACAGTGTCAAACAGTGCCAAACAGTGTCAAACAGTGTACTCTACAATAAAGTCAAATTTATTTCCTTAATATGTGTGAAGTCAAAGTGTAAACTTCATTAAGGATCGAAGAGAGTATAAACACAAGAATTGGGGAGTATTGAATTTTTATGTGAGCAAAATCTTTAAATCTTACTCATAATACGATACTCATCATCTTACTACCCGTTTCAAATGTACTTTAAATAATTTAGAGACATAAAAAATTGAATTTGTTAATTTTTCTTTTTTGGATGTCTCATTAACTTTGTCACTTTCTTTTTGGGTAAAATATTTATTGTTCTAGTTAATTCTCTCTTCTCTGCAAAACCTCAACCGTGCGACTTTTACTTTATTAATCATATGCCAGTCAAACTTGAAAAAATGCTAACAACAAATTCAAAGTGAAACAAACCAATCAGTTTTAAACCGAATCGTGAGGGGAACCAATAAAACCGAATCAGCAAATATGTCCGGTCTATCTTATCTTAAACCCTAAACCCGCGGCAGCACGAACTTTGATGCCACTGAAACAGTGACCTGTTCACTAATCTCTGAAAGTTCTTCTACTCCATTTTAGCACTCTCTGGCAATGTACAGAGCTGCATTCTCCATTGCTTCAGCCTTCAGGTTTTTCTTGTGTTACTTTTAATTTGATTTTTCTCTACAATTTCGTCGAAACAAGAAAACATATATGAATTAACTGCTGGCGGTTTCTAACCAGGTCATCTTTTTCAAGAGAACAGGTAAAATTATAACCATCACATATTCATTAATCTAATTATACATTAGTTCGCTGTGGTTCTGGAAATGTTAGGTTGTGTCAATGTGTAGTGTTGAGAAATTTGTTTTTCTTGTTGCGATCTAAATATCTGATTGGACTGAATTTTCTGGGTGCTAAGTGGAGCTTTTTTGCTACTTTCTTTATTTTGTAGTTGTTGACTTTGTTGTTCGTCTGGTAAAGATAGTTAGCAGGGTTATATCCAGCAGAAATTATGCTGCCAAGGATATCAGTTTTGGAACAAGGGCTCGAATGACCATGTTACAAGGTGTTAATGAGCTTGCAGAAGCTGTGAAGGTTACGATGGGACCTAAGGTAATTTTTCTCTTGTCCTGCAGTTCGTTTTTTAAAAAATAACTTTCTTACATTTTAGCCATTTGAAATATTGATGGAAGCAATATCTAGACAGAATAGGAAATACCTTGTGTACTGTGTGTTCATAGTTGCTGGAGATAGAAAAATATCCATAGAGTGGTGTTATGCTGCCATCATGATACATATCATTTCAGTCACCCTAATTGGAACTGTTTTTGTCTTTAAATGAATCTCTACTTCTCTAGGGCCGTAATGTGATTATTGAGAGCAGTGGGGGGAAACCAAAGGTGACAAAGGATGGTGTCACAGTAGCCAAAAGTATTAACTTTAAGGAAAAGACAAAGAATCTTGGTGCAGAACTTGTGAAGCAGGTTGCTAATGCTACTAATTCTGTTGCTGGAGATGGTAATTACTAGCTCTCCTCTGAATAATAAAATCCTGTACTTCCTCCGTCCCAAATTAATTTTGTCACTCTTCTTTTTAGGTTGTCCCAGGATCAATTTCTTATTTCCATTAGAAAGGAATGAATTGCGTGTTTGGTATTGATTGTCTCATGTATAAATAAATATCAAATTGTACCGTTTCATTTTCTTTAATCGCATGCCAAAAGCTTATGAGAAATTGATTTTGGAACAAAGGGGTATTGTATTACTAACTGCATCCCCTTCTAATCTTCCCACTTTCCTTTTTTGTCCATCCCAGAATAATCTCCCAATTTCTTTAATAGAATTGTGTGGTTTATTTCAGTTCTTTGATTTCTAAATAAATTTCAGCCACACAATTTATTTGGGACATAGGAGCATAATGTAATGCCACTCTATAATTTAGTTATACTGATCATCAAGCCGTGTTATGCCAGGTACCACTTGTGCTACTGTGCTAACTCAGTCGATATACACTGAAGGCTGTAAAGCGGTAGCTGCTGGTGTTAATGTAATGGACTTGCGCATTGGAATTAATATGGCTGTTGATGCTGTAATTGCTGACCTGAAGAGCAGAGCGGTTATTATTACCACCCCTGAAGAGATTTCACAGGTAGAACACTCATATAGAATGAGATGGTCTCTTGTTTATTTTCTAAGTCATTGCGCATCATGCCACTTTACTGCAGGGAGAATATATTTGTGGATTCCTGTTTATTGAGGCATCATTTACATTTAGCTTTTTTTTTCCAAATTCCAAGTAATTGTCTTAAGTTTTTCTCAACTAATTAATTTTTCATTTTAAATTGGATTGCTATATCTCTGAATAGGTTGCAACTATATCTGCAAATGGCGAGAGGGAAATAGGAGAACTAATAGCACAGGCAATGGAGAAAGTAGGCAAGGATGGAGTCATTACTGTTGCTGTGAGTAGTAATGCTCATGCATATTCTTTAAAATTCTATATGACTTATATTTAAGGTAAGCACATGTAGTTGAAAGCTTTTAATTGAGCAGGACGGGAATACCATGGATAATGAGTTGGAAGTGGTGGAAGGGATGAAGCTCTCTCGTGGTTATATATCACCTTATTTTGTCACGAATGTGAAGGCTCAGAAATGTGTATGTAAAGTTTTCTTCCAATTCTTGAACTACTATTCTTAATTGTATATTTGTTTACATGACCATGTAGTTAATATATGCAAAGTTTCTTTAATTGTACAGGAACTGGAAAATCCTTTGATCATTATTCATGAGAAAAAGATCTCTGACCTGTACTCAGTTATGAAAGTGTTGGAGCAGGCTGTGGAGGTAATAAGTTTTATATGAATGAAGAAGATCCACAAGGCACTAATAAAATGCTCAAAAAAGATGAATTTTTTATGATATTGTTTTGGTGCGTTATATAGAAAAGAAGAGCATTGCTAATTGTTGCTGAAGATCTGGAGAGCGATGTTTTAACAATGTTAATTCTCAACAAACATAAAGCAGGGGTTAAGGTGAGTTTAAATGTCTGATGTTCTGATTCCTATTTCATCTTCAGTTTTCACAAGCTTACTATTTTATCCCTGGAATTGGTATGATCCAGTAAGTTATTTTTCAGGTTTGTGCAATCAAATCTCCTGGTTTTGGGGATAACAGAAGAGCCAACATGGAGGACCTTGCAATACTTACTGGAGGGCAGGTGAGTGGCTCTCTTTCAAGTATTTTTTTTAAATACTTTTATACTATATTTTCTGATGCCTAATCTTTTCTGCAGGTTATTAGTGAGGAGCAAGGCTTAACTCTTGACAAAGTTACACTTGATATGCTTGGAACTGCAAAAAAGGTTTTTGTATCCAGCTTCACAGTATAAATTTTTATATTTCTATTTGAACCTTTTTGGGACAGGGAATAGTATATATTTGGCGATTTGGGTGTCTATGCAATAATGACTTTGTTTGAGCAGGTCACAGTGTCTGTTGATGACACAATAGTGTTACATGGAGGTGGAGACAAGAAGCTAATTGAAGACAGATGCGAGGAGGTAGTGACCCTTTATGTTCTCTTTTTCCTTTCCTTAAAAGTTATGCTTTCTGCATCAGGTTTTATAACTCTACCATTTGAACCAGATCTTCTCTCCTATTTTCAAATTGTCGCAGTCTAATACCTGCTAGGATAAATTTGTTTAAAACAAGATACTCGCTCTGTCCCATTTTGAAAGAGTTATGTTTAAAAGTTCTGTTTTTTTTTGAGTTGGTTTTGCCAAGTCAGACCAGCAAACGAGTTAAATATGATTAACTAACTTTCTAGTTAAAACATCAAAAAGATTTTGAAGTGTAAATATGATTTTTTATAATAATAGTTCATGTACCATGGCGAAGATAAAAAGTTGTACCTTGGTCAAACATGACTCTTTTAAGTGATGGAGATATTATACAGCGGTAATGATATGAGTGCAAGGTTGCATCATCATTTGTTTTTTCAAGCACTACATGGCCTTGGAACTTAGCACATTTTTTCACCCTTTTTTTAATTTTAGTTTGTTCCCTTGGATTGTTTTTTTTGGCGTATGTATCCAAAGCATATTTACGGAAGGCCCTATTCAATGTGGACATCAACAAGACTACCCCAGTGGCGTAAAGGCTCCCATCTACGGTGCGGTAAGGGAGGGTCGGATGTACTCAACCTTACCTCTGTACTTGAGTATAGAGAGACTGTTTTCGAATGACGCATGATGAAAATCGCGTCGAAAATTGCATGGACTTGCCGTTGTTTCATAACAAAGAAGCACATATAGTTTACTGAGCCATTTTGCTTGATTCCATCATATTCCCTAGCCAAAAAATAGTGAGTCTTTGGCTCCATTCATTGAGGACAAAGGGACAATATTATGTTTGCATTGCCTGCTCAATTTTCAACTAGGTATTGATAGAACAAAGCATAATTGGCGCACTTATGAATGATAATTGGTAGTTTTTTCACCTTTGAACACAGCTACGAGCTGCCATGAATAAGCGTGGTCCCATGTTTGATAAAGAGAAAGCACATGAGCGATTGTCTAAGCTATCTGGTGGTGTTGCTGTTTTCAAGGTATATTTTTTGTCATATGGTTAATGCCCTCATCCACACATGTTTTTTTCATTCTTTGCTACATTTTTTATTCCCTGTGTGGAATTTTAGGTAGGAGGGGTAAGTGAGGCTGAAGTTGGAGAAAGGAAGGACAGGGTTACAGATGCTTTAAATGCAACCAAGGCTGCTGTGGAAGAGGGAATTGTTGCTGGTATAAATAAATAATTCAATATACACTTCAATACAGCACTTCAAATCCCATTTTCTAAACAAGCCCTCCCAACCCTCCATTCCTACAACAAAAATCATTGGGTGATACTGCTCCTAGGTGGTGGCGCTGCGCTCTTACATGCAACAAGGGTTCTGAAAAAAATTGAGACTGCAAACGAAAGTCAAAGAAGAGGAGTTCAGATAATTGAAAGCGCTCTAAGGGTATGTTTCAAGCTAGTATTTTTTATCACCACTTCCTCCATCCATGAATGTTCTTCAGCATTTCATTCTTGATCATCTCAAAAAGTTGTTCCTGTTTTCTTTTAAGGAAAGAATTGTTTGGTTAATATTGATTTCCTTACTTTCTAAATAAATTTATACCACACAATTTCATATGCTTATATTGCACCTAAAAGCAAATAGGATTTAGGAAGAACACTTCTAGACAGGATTGTATCTAAACAAGAAGTGGTTACTTTCTGTTCTGAGAAGGCTTGGTTTCCTACAACAGGCACCTGCTTTCACAATAGCTTCAAATGCTGGTGTAGATGGTTCTTTGGTTATTGACAAGCTTTTGGAACAGGACAACCTTAATTTTGGATATGATGCAGTCAAAGGTTAGATCTCAAATGTCTGTTTCGGTAGAGGGTTTTGGCTCTTTGTGGCTAAGTCTATGTCTTGATAATTAGAATAATGCTTCTGTCTACAAACAACTTAAAGTTTATTAAAATGCTATAGTGGTATACGATCACATATAATGTTAACATGCTCATTTTATGAAACCTAAAAGTATACTCCCATGTATATCGAGATAGACTAAAAACTTCAAAACCCTCCGTCCAGGCAGACACCTCACTCACATAACTAACTAGGGGTGTTTGGATCTACTTTTTAAAACTGCAGAAGCAGATATTGGGGTGTTTGGGTGAAAGTGCAGAAGTACTTTTGGTGCTCCAAATTGATCATAGAAACATTTTTTTAGGGAAAACTGTCAAATAGGTCCTCGAACTTTCATAAAAAGGTCAATTAAGTCCTATAGGAGATTCTGTCCGGCCGTCGTGATTTGGGGCGATCCCCGGTGGAATTTTTTGATGAATTTTTTTGAGCATCTTATTCATCAAGTCTAGTTTACTCATTCCAAATTTCAGCTAAAAATTCAATTGGGAACGTATTCAAATTAATTCGAGAACGCAAAAATGTGCAGTTATCTTCACGAATTAATTTGAATGTGTTTCCGTCTTTCCGATTAAATTTTTAGCTGACATTTGGTATGAGTAAACTAGACCTGATGAATAAGATGTTCAAAAAATTTTATCAAAAAATTCCACCGGGAACCGCCCCAAATCGCGACGGCCGGAAAGAACCTCCTATAGAAGGACTTAATTGACTTTTTTATGAAAGTTCGAGGACTTATTTGACAGTTTTCCCTTTTTTTATAAGCAAAATCAATTCCAAACACCCCCTAGATTACAAAACTGTGATTCCATTCAAACCCAAGTAATATGCCCTTCACATCATATACACAGATCAATATGTGGACATGGTAAATGAAGGAATTATGGATCCTCTCAAAGTGATTAGAACAGCGTTGATGGATTCCGCCAGGTAAGAATGGTCAAGTAACATTTTTACTAACATTATAATTTTTTCTTGTTCAATTCTACAAATAATTAAAGTTAAACAAACAAGCGTTTCTGTTTGCAGTGTCTCACTACTACTGACCACAACCGATGTAGCTATTGTAGACCATCAAGGAGAGAAAACCCCCTTTGCTAAGCGCAAGCCAAACATCGGATATTAAGTTACTATTGTCATTAACTACACCATATCATTGAGCTCTTACTAATTTTATTTATTGTGGGAAGTGAAAGATGTAATAAAGCAAAATGACCCATCATGAGTCATTCAGAAACAATTTCTCTGCGCTTTACTACAGGGCTAAGGTTACATACATTCGACATCTCCTTAGACGGCGAGTCATTGCGGCACTGGAGTAATGTTGTTGTTGGGAATTGAAAGATGTACATCTGTAGATGCTGGTCCCAACGACGTTTCTAGTGGCCTTAAGTTGACACTTTTAGTTGTGAGGCTTCATAGGAGTATAATACTTAACCTTACATGTTAAAAAAAGCGCTTTACTTAACAAAAATAGTGGCATTTGCATAATTACATCTTGTACTTCAAATTTAATGATTAGTTTGGTTTATAAGAAAATAGTGGCATTTGCATAAATACATCTTGTACTTCAAATTTTGTTATTGCACAATGTTCTCCTATAAACATTATATCCACGAATTAATTTAGGAGTGCTACTAACAGTGTAACATGTAAGGTCAAACAAGGTTGAGGCATCTTGTAGGTGAGCAAACAAGGTTTTAAAAAGTTAAGATGAAGTTATACGCATCTCGCGTAGGCATGGACCGGGCCTGGGCTCTGGGCTGGTTCAAGTCGGGCTTTTTTTCCAGGATATTGGGCCCGGAACCGGCCCGGGTTGATACCGGGTCCGGACCCGGTTCAAGGTAATTTTTTTGGCTTTGTAATTAACCCCGACCCCCTCCCTCACCTCCCCAAAACACCCAGCCCTACCGAAGGAAAAGAATCCAGCCCGGCCCGGACCGCCCGAGCTGGTTCATGAAAATCAAGGCCCGAGCTCGGCCCGCCAGACCTGCCCAAACCGGGCTAAAGCCTGGAATCGGTCATATGGGCCCGGTCTGGTCCGGCCCGCACAGTAGCGGGCCGGTCCGGTTCGACCCGATTGGGTCCATCCCTAATCTCGTGAGGGCTAAAATAACATATGCGCAGTACATATGCATGGATACATATGCGCAGTATACTCTAATACGTAAGAATTTGGATTCATATGATGTGGTTCTTGGAATTGCTCCTTATGTGATAAGAGTGCTTTTTTTTACTCCGGAGGGAGGGGGGGGGGGGGGGGGGGGGGGGGAGGTCTTGGGAGGGGATTTGGGGGTTGGAGTAATTAGGGTTGAAGCTCACTCTATTGAGCTTCAAACCCTTATGTGCCTAGCGGGTTTCGAACTCAAGATCTTCCACTAGGCACGGTAACCTCACAATCAGCTGGGTTGGAATGCTTGGTTGTGATAATAGTGCATCTGTGCATGGATGTGTTTGTAAATATTAATTCACGACGCATGAGAACTTATTAAAGTATACTACGTAATTACGTATAAGGTTTTGCAATGAAACACCAAAGGGTATGTAAGAACATCTAACATACAAATATTAATGTGAAGTACGTTGTTTATATCCAAGAACATCTAACATACCAAAGTGTAAATTCTAATGCCTTCAATTTTTTTAGATGCATTAGAAATATATGTTATTTATATCCAAGAACATCTAACATACAAATATTAATGTGAAGCACGTTGTGGCTTGATAAGATTACAGGGCACTCCCAAAGAGGATGTCATAGATAGGCTTGGACTCGGGCTGGGTGGCCTGACCCGGAACCGGCCCGAGAACGGTATTGTGTTGAATCGGCCCGACCACCTTGACCAATCCGGGTAGGCCCGACCCAGGGGATTTCCGGTACGGGCTCGGGTCACCCAAAAGCCGAACCGAATTGGTCGGTTTGGGCTCGGTTCCAGGCTTTTTCATTTTTTTTCATTTTTTTAATTTTCCGGTTGGGCTGGGTATTTTGGGCCATTTGGGGTGGTTTGGGGGGTTGAGAGTGGGAGGGGGTTAATTAAGAAAAGGGAAAAAAATAAAAAAGAGGCCTGGCTCGAACCCGGACCGGACCCGGTGGCTACCCGACCTGGTCCCGGGCCCACCTGTAATAACCCGGAGGCCCGATTGGGCATGAACCGGCCCGAGTCCAAGCCTAGTCATAGATTCGAAACTCATCCCAAATTCCTTAGATGTGTTTAGGAGTTTGAGAGTGAGGAAAGGGGAAGGCTTTGAAGGGGAGTAGTGAGAAAGGAAGGGGAGGGAGATGGGAAGGCATTCTCTCCTCTTGTTTGGGAGTTGCAAATTTCAAAAGAGGATGGTTTGGAGACTTGGGTTTCAGCGGCGGGGAAATGAAGCGAGTAGCAGCTCATAAAAATTTTATGCGAAAATGATTTTAGTTTCAGAGCATAAATCTCTCATTTGCGTAGCTAGACGTTATAAAACCCTCAAATCGGGGGAATTAGAAAACCCAGATTTTGGAGGGTTTAGAAGGATTTTATAACACCTCTAAAACTTTTCCCTCATATTATTTAAACTCCCAAACACAAATAGGAGGGTTTATTTCCCTCGCATGCCTCCCCCCCCCCCCCCCCCCCCCCTCCTCCAAAAATCAACTCCCAAAAACACCCTTAGTCAAGGATGTTGAAATTTAACAGAATAAATATTATAATATTTAAGAAAGTACACCCACAATACTTTATTAGAATGTTATAAGTTTATCATTTTATGATTATTTTTATCTGACGAGTGTTAAAACAATGTAAAATTGATCTTTAAAATAGGGTTTAACATCCTTCTAAAAAGTAAAATTACGTATTATTTGAATGACGTGACAAAGAATGAGAAAATCTATTAGTTATGGTTGTTTTTGTTGTCAAATAAAGGTTATTATGATCTATGAAGGATTAAAACAAAAACATAACATATAACATAGAGATGAAAAAAAAAATAAAGAACATAAAACAAAATGCACTGTATTTCCTTTACATATTCCTCTAAAACGAACTTGATATCAAATATTGCATGTCCCTTAATTATGTTTATAGTTGGGCTTTCAAAATGATATTCAAAATTCTTTTGGTATATAAAGTAATGCGATTTTTAAATAACTAATGGTCAAGTTTTTTGGTATTAATTATTTTGTTGTAGTTAATGAAAAAATGTATGGAATTAACTTGCAATGGTCTTTGTTATTTTGAAATTACTTAAAGTGATCATTTTAATGTTTTTACATAAATCGATCTTTTAAGACTCAAACTCTCAAAGGTTTCAACCATTTTAACCTGAACAGTAAAAAATCAGCAAATTCAGCACTATCAAGTCTCAACCATAGCAATTGTTTGAATTCAATAAATTTAATTCAATTGAATTTCTTGATTTTAATCCAATATTTTATTTATGTAATACGAGATAATAAATAGAAGCTTTAATGAGGGAGGGATGAAAATAGGAAAACAAACAATTGTCAAAAAACTAGATGCAAAATGATGACAAAAGGAAAAAAAAAACAGCAGTAATGTGACTATTAGGCCATCAACCAGCCTACTCTATAACACAATCAACTACTACTTCTAGCACCGAGGAAGAAGCTTGCCCTGTTGATCTCACACCATTGTTCTGCAATTTAGTGAACCATTTTGAACGTCAAAGAATTGAAAATGTGATGTCTGAGCAAGAAACAGAGATGTTACAGAAGGTTATCATCCTCCCACCTTTGATTCTGATAACAAGCGGATGTTCAAATATGTGTTCTTTCTGAACTCCGAAAGGGAGAAAATAGAAGACAAATTTAGAAAGAAAGAAACTTATTCTAGCCCAATAAATGTATTTTTAATATTTGTTCAAACTCACTAATGGCACTGATCACCAATCATGTTTAGTTATATATTAAATAAAATTAGATATTTACACCAGTAATCATATTTATGGTAAACATATTTATGGTAAAACCGAACACAACAAAGTAAATTCCATAACATTTTAGGGTATTAAACATACCAAGTGAAAGATTATGTGTACCGAGCTATAAATAAATGAATGCAAAATCTCTACAATTATTATGCAAGTTTCCTTGAAATTTCACCTTGCTGTCACTTTCCATCTTCATCATCATCGTCATCCAAATCTTCATCTTCATCACATTCATTGTCCTCTACAGTATCATCAAACTCATCCTCTTGAGCAGCTTCACCCGTAAACCATGATACAGCATGAGGGATTATTTTATCCCGAATAGTTGATCTGAGCAAAAAGTAATCCTTAAACTCACTCTCATATATCAAGTATAATAATCACAAAAAAGATTTGTGTTAGTGATGAGTTTAGAAAAATGATAGCCCACCCACCCAATATCATAGTCTTGTTCCATTTGTTCATGAAGATCTTCAGCCTGTTCACAGATTCAGCAATTAATAAAAAAGTAATATAGATTTCAAAGCACTCTATCAAATAGTATGTTGCTACAGTAATATCAATAGAAAGGGAAATAACCTACAATATCATCTTCCATTTCATCATCATCATCATCATCATCTGGAACTTGAGGAGGGTTGAAAAAGTTGAAAAAACTATCACAATTTTCAGTTCTAGTTATAGGTTTGGCATAATTTGACCCCTTCTTTGGTTTCTTTTTCAAGATCTTTTGAGTAAGGCACTTTCCAGAATGCCATTCGATATTCGTCCTATAAGACACCGGATAGAAATGAAAAATTAAAGGCAGACAAAAATATATAAGGATTAAAGACATGAATTAAGGGGCAAACTAACTAACCCAGTTGCCTTCTCTAATATAGGTTCATCATCATCAAGCATGTGATATGTTTTCACCAAGACAGTGTTCTTGAAGAATGGATTGGGGTCAAAGAAAAACTCGAGCTTAAAACCCTTTGAATCTTCAACCTTAGAACACTTTATGTCCTTCAGATATTTTAGAGCCTCTTCGTCCCTCTCTGAGATCTGTAATCACTTTTTGTTATCAGTAGAAGAAGTGGTTGAACAAGTGCTACTACCCATTCACTGTGATTAAGAGCTCGTTTGGTAGCCAAAAGTAGATTATTCTACTTATTCTGCTTTTGAGTTGAAGAATTAGAAATTTAGACAACAAAACCAGCCAAGTAAGTAACTTATGACTTGCTAAATGTTGTATCTCAAGAAATTTACCTCCTCTGTCAATATCTCATTCATCTTCATTGCATTCAGCCAGAAGTAAGGCACGCCTTTTTCTACAATATATATGATGCTATTATATCAAACAGAATGCCATTCCAGAACTCTTATGTCAAAGAAAAATCTTCAAATTATGCAATTGGCATGAGCAGGATATCCCACCTTCAGTTCCATTGTCCTCTCCTTGGTGAGGAGAAGCTTCACTAACACCTTCAACTTCGACAATGCCATTCACTATTTCATATCTCTGCCACATGTATCGAGAATAAGATACTCCCTCCGCCCCCTAACTTTGTCCCATTTTACCTTTTTCGTCCGTCCCATTAAGTTTGTCCCATACCATATTTGGTAATATTTTGGTGGCTACAATTCATTCTTACTTTATTCACACTTTATCAATTTAATATCAACCACACATTTCTACGTTTTCTTAAAACTCCCACCACACCCCTTTGTCCCAAACATAGGGGAACGGAGGTAGTATTTTTTAAAATGTGAAACAGTTAGATATAAATGAGTTTTAGAGTTATGAATATGGAGTATTTCTGAAACAGGTAGTTAATGACATTAAAAAAGGATGGACTAGTTTGTACCCTGGTGTAAAGGGGTTCATACTGCTTTTGGTATTTAGCTTCAAGCGCTGCTCTCTCTTCGAAAAACTTGGCCTCAAGTTCATTATGTTGGCTCTGCAAATACATAAAACAATATCAACATTTTTTTCCATCTGGTTGAGAAAGGATTGCATTGCAGAGCGGGAAGTTGAGGTTCTAGTAACAAGGCCGACGCCATCAACGTGCATGAAATTGTAAGCTTCTTGTTAAAATATTTCCAATTAACATGGCCTAAGGACCAATATTAATATGTGTTCTATATTTATGTATTATATATAATTCTATATTTATGTATTATATATAATTATGTATTATATATGTGTGTATTATTTGATGGAAATAATACTTAAGGGGTACCATTGTGGTAACACCCTTTAGGACAATAAATGAAAGGTTGTGTCTATTGTTTTATCTCCGAATACATAACTACTCCTCTCCTTTGCCAAATAGCACACGTACCAACACCATCAAGAGGAGGGAACATCACAACTCTCTAAAATATACTCCATCTAAAATTACACACCCATTTCCTTAGAGCAATGGCATCATCTTCTTCCAATCTCTCCCAAATGAATATTGGATATTCTCCAAGTAAGCCCATATGAATTTATGATTATGATCTATTGTGTGATGTTATTTGATCTTGGTTATAAATATGATGATTAATTTTCCATCACTTCTTTCCAGGGAAAACCGAGGAATCGACCGTAGTGGAGCCTAACAAATAGAAAACCCCAAATTCACACACGAAAAACGAACCTGAATCTGCTTCAGAGCTTCTACACGCTTCCGTGCAGTCGGTGTCAAAGTCTCGAGGATATTCGAGTGCCGCCTAGCCAAGCTGTGGAGCTTTTTCTATATCGCATACCACGCAATTACACAAAGGCAAACACAAATACCATAAGAATGATATACTCGTCACTGAAAACAGTATAATCTCAAAAAAATAGCACAGAGAATCACCTTCAACGCATCAACTAAGCCATCGCGATCCTCTGCGCTCAGAGCTACAGATTTTAAAAAGAAAAAAAGCACAAGTGATGAAATTGAAATTGCTAAACGAATGCGAAAGCATGTAGGACGGAATAATACCGGCGGCCGCCGCGGGGAGGGAAGAACTGAGATCGGACATGTGGAACTGATCCTTTTCAGGATTAGTAGTCATAATAACAGCTTGCAAATTGATAATACGCAGAGATGTAAAAGGAAGGTCGTATAATTTTAATGGAAGGAAATATGTGAGTTTAGTGAGAGTAGGAATTGGAGTTTTGCAGTGGAGACGTGGGGTAGCAGTTTCGGAATATTTGTACTGAGTGGTGGCATCGGTGGGATGATTAGAAATAAATACTGTCTATATTTGGGAGATTTAGCAATTATTATTCAGTTTGTTACCGTTATTAGGATTCTAAAATGACTGTAAAATATCATGAGCAATTATTTTGTTAATCATATGAAAATCCTTTTTGGGGCGGATAGTATGTTTTTCAATTTGTTAATTGTGTTTTTTTGCCAAGCAATTATTAATTGTTAATTCGATGACATCTATGTGACACCCTTCAAGGAGCAGGTCTAAGGTTCGAAACTCAATCCACTCAAATATGTTGACATTAAACAATGAGTCGGGGTGTGCAAAATTATTATCCCGTTAACTGGTTTCAAAATATCGGGGACTGTTCTAATATTATGAGTGTTTGGAAAATGACGTTTAATCACTTTTAGCGTTTTCAATGAATGAAAATGTTGTTTGGTAAATAGACATTCATTTTCAAAATGAATGTTTGTTGTAAAAATTAAATTGACTTGTACATTTAAAAAAATACTTAATTAAATATCAAACTCAATGTGAAATACATTAAATTTGAAGCGTACATAACACATACTCTCTTCGTCCCCCAATTAAGTTTCCCTTTCCTTTTGGGGTAGTCCTTGAATTAAGTTTCACTTTTCCTGTTTGGCAAATTAACTACATCTAAAAAGTGCCAAACAATGCCAAACAGTACAAAACAGTGCTAAACAGTATCCAAACAATGTCCAAACAGTAAAATTTACACTCTCCCAGTAATTTTTTCCCGTAATAAGTTTTAAAAGCAATGGGAAACTTAATTGGGGGGCGGAGGAGTATAATTATGTGTGTAGACAATTAATTGCTAAAATAAATATGTAAACAACAATACAAAATAGATACACAGTAGTATTTACAAATCTAGTACTCTTTGGTACTCTAGCTTCCTTGTTCGGTTATTATTTCATTCATGAACTACTAGGTCAGTCATCGTTAAATACACAGTAGTATTTACAAATCTAGTACTCTTTGGTAATCTCGTTTCATTCTCAAACAATGTCCAACCTCGTTTTATAAAGGCTAAAGGGTCAAATAGGTCCTTGTACTCATATCAATAGCTCAATTGGGTACCCGAACTAAAAAAAGGTCCAATCCAATCCTCCAACTCTTCAAAATCGTTCAATTTTTTCGTTTTTCAAAGGCTAAAGAGTCAAATAGGTCCCTGTACTCATATCAATAGCTCAATTGAGTACCGGGAGTTTACCGGCTAAAGGGTCAAATTGAACGATTTTGAAGAGTTGGAGTATTTGATTGGACCTTTTTTTAGTTCGGATACCCAATTGAACTATTGATATGAGTATATGGACCTATTTGACCCTTTAGTCTTTTATAAAGGGTTAATACGTTGCACTAAAACTGAAAAAACTCCAAATTCCAGTACGAAGTAATAGTCAAAGCACTAAAATGGAAGTTTGGCCAGCGTTTTTTTTTTCAATTGGTTGTAATGAGAGCTAGAATTGCCCGTTATCATCTAAGCCGCGCCCGGCGCCGAACTCGCTCGGCCAGCGCTAAATGAAAATGGAAATAGAAAGTGGCGACGGGTCTAAAACCCTATTGATACCCGGATCCATTACACATTTCGGCAGAGGCGCAGGTTTCAACTACGACGACGACCGTACTGTGTCACGCCGCCAAATATCCATCCATCCCTACCCTTCCTCTGACCATGAACGCGATGGCCCGCCGGTTCGTTTCGAAGTTGTGGGGAAGAACCCGGTTTGGGTCCACAATAGCAAGAGCGGCGGGGTGAAGACATACCGGAGATCCGAAAGAGGTGAATTGGAGAGCGGAGACATGTTCTGTGTTTCAGCGAAGAACCCCGTTTGGTTCACGCTCAGAAGAACTGATTCCGAATCTCAAGGTAATGCGGGTAAGAAGAAAGACACGCTGGTTAGCAATAGCACTGATCCGGACTATGAGCAACGAGGGGTTGAAGAATTTGACCCTGATTCCATCAATCTATCAGACATTGACCCTGTCAAAGGTCTGGCTTTTAACCTAATTTTACACAACTTTTACTGCAGCCTTTTGTGTAGATCATCTCTCATTAGGGTCATACTTCATCACTACAGCAATTGCCCAGTTGCGCATTCCTTTTTTGGCTTAACCTCTTTATCAACTAGTTTCCTGCCCGCCATATACTAATTCATTTTAGTGTGCTAGCTAAGTGTAATGAAAGTTATGAAATAAATGCATAAGTTATTGTGTTTACCTAAGTTGAAGAAAATGACATTGCACACTTTATTTTGTTAATCTATTAAAGAAATACTAGTGTGTTGAAATACTTTTGTAGATAATTCGGCTGATTAATTTATTCGGTTGCGACTTGTGTAAATTCAACCGGATCAGCCACCTCCTGTTATATGTTAAATGTTATTGTAAAACTATGCAGAGTTTGGTTTGATGGTTATGGGGCATGAGTTTGATGCTTATCCAAAAAAAATGATAAAAGACATCAAGAATTGGGATTGGGATATTGAGGAATCAGGGGATGAAAACGAGAATGACGAAGGAGGGAGGAGGAGGTGGAAGAGGAAGAGGAGTTGTAAAAATGATGGTGATGGTGATGATGATGAGTGGAGAGGGGAAAGTGAGGCGGAGGAGGAGAAGGAAGCAATAAATAAATCAAGGAAACCTCAAATCGCTAAGTATATGAGTACTAGATCCAAGAATTATGGTAAACCAAGTAAGGGTGCCGGAAAAGAGAAGATTTTAGCTCAAACCGAAGGTACATGTGATGAAGATTCCGATGATGAGGACTCAGATGAGACGTTAGGAGGTTTTATTGTTGTAGACGAAGAAATTGGAGAAGACGATACTGCTGAAGACGATGATGAAGAGGAAGAATTTGATGAAGAGGAAGATGATTTAGAAGAAGAGTGATGAGGTTTGCAAGTATGCTCAATGCCTCGATGGTTCTTTATGATGGTTGTTGTTGTTATAACCCTGTAGTTTGTATAAATGCTCAATTTGTTGTGATTTGTACAGCTTTTTGGAATGCTTATCCAATATCATCATACATAGCCTTCCATTCATTTCATATTGTGGAGCTTATTCCTATAAATGCTCTTTGATTTGTGGCATTATTCGTAGTTGTTGTTTGATTTATGGCATAAACAAGTAAAAGTTGTATTACATTTTGGAAGAAAGAGTAATTGTTTATGATGATGTAAATAGTAATTGCGAAAATGACAAAATAGTGGATGAATTGAGAAACACATAGAATAGGGAGGATTTGTTTGTGTGAGTATTTATGAGAAGACAATGGAAGTATTTTGAATGAAAAACTAAAATGGAATGAATGTAGTTAAGTTGGCAGTTTCTGTGTGCTTTATGTCACAAACAAGTGAAAGTTTAATTATATTTTGAAATAAATTTAACTCTAAATGTAATTGTGTATGTTGGGGTAAATAGTAATTAAGGAAATGCCAAAATAATGGACTAATTGGGGAAAACGTAGAACAAGGAGGATTTGTTGGTGTGACTATTGCAGAGCAGACAATGCCATTATTTAGAATGAAAAAAGCACTAAAATAGTGGACACATTTCGAAACATGTAGAACAGGGAGTAATACTAATATTGTGATGTAATATTTTCCCACATTGTTTAATAGTTGGAGATAAGTGGATTTAAAAAATATATAAACACAAAATGTTGGAAGAAATACTAAGGACCTGTTTACTAACAAAGATATTTTCCTGTTTTCTACTCCCTCCATCCCAATTTGTAAGATACTTTACGGTTTACGATGTTTGACCGACGATAAAGCAAATTGATCCCTGTCAACACTCAAATTAGTTTTAGAAAATAAAATTTACATATTCAGAAATTACATTAAAACCGCTACAAAACCTGCAAAAAATAATTCAAATTTAATAAACTTTTGCTATATAAAGTAAAAGATTAAGAGTGATTTATGTTGACCAAGTGAATAGTAAATGTATCTTACAATTTGGGACTGAGGGAGTACTTCTGTTATTCGTTCTCCAATTTTCTTTTTTTATTTTTCAGTTTTTCTATCTCCAGTTTTTTGTTTCTATTTTTTTATGTTTTTACATCTGAAAAACATGTTCATCAATTTTTTCACCAAGTTCTGTGATCATCCAGAACTGACACGTTTACTTCACGGGTTACTAAATGGTGCTTATTAAGACTCGTGTTAACAAGCGACGCATAAAATAAACAATGTAATAAGATCATGTTTACTTCAAAAGGTTTAAAACACAGTTTAACATTAAAATGTCCAAAATAACCCTATACATATATAAACACACAAACATTCGTGAACACAAATATATAATATAATATGTGGGGTCAATCACCTAGTACGTGTATCCATACTCCTAACCCCTATCTTGCCCCTATACCTCGTACCCCCCACCCTACAACACCCTACACCAAATTGCACACCCTTGACCCCTACCCCTACCCTAACCATGATCTTAAACTCTATCCATACTCCCCTAAAACCCTTCATACCCACCCATACCTACTCATAGGGGTCGGGATAGGGAAGGAAGTTATGGGTGGGGGTGGGTGGGGTGGGTGGGGTGGTAAGGTCTAAGGGTACAGGGTTGGGTGGGTGGTGGTTAGGGGTAAGGGTGGGGGTAATGAGTAGGGTTGAGGTTGGGGTAAGGTAGGGGTAGGGTAGGGAGTTGGGATAGGATGGCGGCAGGGTGGGGCCAAGGTAAGGGAGGGGGTAGGGTGGGGCCGAGGTAAGGGTCATGTGGGAAGGGGTAAGGTAGGGGTAAGAGGTAATATACGAGGTATGGGTAGGGTAGGGTGGGTCGGGGTGGGGTTGAGGTGGTAGGGGGTGGCGGTAGGGTAGGGTGGATCGGGGTGGGACCGAGGTAGGGGCATGCGGTTGGGGGTGGGGTAAGGTCATTGTAGGGAAAAGGGGTATGCGGGTTGGGGGTTGTGTGGGTAGGGTGGGGTAGGGGTAAGGGGTCAGGTACGAGGATGAAGGTACTAGAATGGAATCGAAATCGGAGCGGGACCGGACCCACCACTAGGTGTAAGTATACAAATTCATTGCAGCGCCGTGTAGCATCCGCATTTTCCAAATTTGGAAAACTAGTAAAAGTCACTTCTCCAAATCTGATGGAGTATATGGCCCGGGGACCCCCGGCCCACAGACTCCTACTGCTCCAATAAAGGCACAACAGGCCCAGAAAGCACAACAGGTCCAAATCACAGCGCCCAGAGTACCAAGCAGCCCACAATGCGCACCAGGGGTGCCTTCGGCCCCCTGGCCGAAGGCTCTAACTCTCACAGGAGGGCCAAGACAGCAAAACAAAGTTACTGGAAAAAACGGAGAAAATCAGTAGCCCTCGGCTCCTGGAGCCCTCGGCACCAAGGGGGTCCCCGGTATTCAGGTCCCTCGGCTGGTCCTCTGCAGCCGAGGGCACCTCTCCCGACATGATATCCGCGCCACATGCGTACAGATCACCGTATCATGTACAACGTCCCATCCAACAGCCGCATTAAATGCGGCCACATGCGGCTGCCAGCACCAACCAGTTGAGGTGACCTCTCGGCCAATGGATGCTTGACACGTGTCCCTGTCCGGCATTTATTGCTACAATAAATAGCACTCCATTTCCCCATTTGTAACCAAGTCAGAATACGCTGAAAACGCTCCACACTTTACAATACACTTTCTCTCTCTATATTTACTTGCTCTGACTTCTCTCTTATTGTTCTCCGTAATAACCCCTCGGATAAGCTACCCCCGGGTACACTATCCACCATTTGGTGCTCTCGTTGAGAGGTCGAACAATCAAGTAAGAAACCCCCCCCCCCCTCGACCAAACGCAAATACACCCATCTAAAATGGTGAGAACGACTCGTGCCAACTCCAAGAACGTAGAGGACAGGAACCTGGCCCTCGGCGAGGTCGACGTCCCCGAAGCCTCTAACAGGGCTCCCGGGGGCGGCGTCATCGCCGGGTTGGACCAGACGGCTGTCGACCTACGCCAGCAGATTCAGCAAAATGCCCCCGACGCTTGCCTCGGCATCGAGGCCAAGAAAAAGGACCGGAGCGAAAATCAAATTAGCCCCCCGGTCCTCACCATCGACGTTCAATCGGCGCTCTCCGCCTTCATCCAGACGCTCACTCAGAACCCGGGTGCCTTCGGCACTTTGGTTCCCCACCAGCCTCAGGTTGGGGGGAATACTATGCCTCCCCCTCATCCACGACCCCTCGGCAACCCGGTCCTCCAGATGGGGAACTCCGAGGGGGTCGTGGCCCAAGATACGGCCTCCCAGGAAGTCCAGTCCCAGGACCGCCACGACGTGAACAAGGAGCACCTCCGGACCTCCGCCCTCGAAAGGCTCGGAGGGGCGCAAGACCGCCGAGGGGTCCAAGACCGCCTCGGGGGGAGGGCGTTCCAAAGGCCTCAGGAAAGTGGCGGGTCCGTTTCCAGGGCCAATGAGAGACGTCCCCCTCAGGACAAAGGCAAGGCACCTCTCCATGCCGACGACGCACGCCATCAAATCAATCAAGCCCACTCGGCCCGGGTCCATTTGCAGGGGACGGAGGCCCTCCAGAAGGACCCCCAGGACAAAATCATTGCGGCCCTCCAGCGCCGGCTTGACGAGATGGAGTCCACCAAGGCCCACGCCACCACTTCTGCCCCTCATGCGGACTTCAAGTATGAGGCGATGATGGCCAAAATGGAAGAAATGCAGAAGAAGATAGCTGAGGGCTCCGGGGAACCCACCATACAGCTCCGGACCCGGACGCCATTTACCCCAAGGGTATTGGCTGCCCGGATCCCGGAAAAATACCGAGGGCAACTCATCAAGCCCTATGACGGAAAGACTGACCCCCAAGAGCACTACAACAGGTATCAAAACAACATGATGATGGTGGGGGCATCAGATGAATATTTGTGCCGCTGGTTCCTCTCCACCCTAGAGGGGTCGGCTTACGAATGGTTCAATCGATTGCCCGAAGGCTGCATTGACTCATGGCAAGAACTCGCCCAGCGATTCTTGACGCAATTTGCGGGGAGGCGCCGCACAAGAAAACACTTCTCCCACTTGCTAACAGTGAGGCAGAGGAAGGAGGAGACCCTTCGGGACTTCCTGGAGCGCTGGAGGACGGAGACTGATAAAGTTGATGGCGCTGACGACGGGACCCTCCTGGCCCTCCTACAAACAGTACTCCGCCCCGGGAACTTCTCAAGGAGTCTCATCATCGAACCCCCCCGCGATTATATAAGGGCCCTACAGCGGGGGGACTGGTACGCCGAGGCCGAGGAGGTGGAGAAATGCCACCATGTCCCAGATCAGCAATGCCCTCGGCCAGAAGACAAAGATAACCGGGGGCCGGGGGCTCCCCGCAATCATCCCAGGGAGTCTGCCCCCTCCGGTGATCGCCCTCGGCATGGCCAAGCCCGGGGGAGGCTACAAGGGGAATCCGAGGGCCTGGGCGCAGCCTGTCCTCCTAGAGCACCCTCGGACACCACTGACGCACCCCGTCAGCGTCATCCTGTATTTTGCTGAAAAGAGGGGCCTCGTGGAGCGAGATTCACGCGCGCCCTCGGAAGTGTTTGCCATCAACCCAAACTACCCCTACTGTCGTTTCCACCGACACCAAGGGCACATGACCGATGATTGCCATCAGCTGAAGACGGCCATCGAGAAATTGATACAAGCGGGCCATCTGTCCCAGTTTGTCCAGGGCCCTCAGCAATAGGCCCCCCCTCATCAGGGGCCACCCCGAGGGCAAACTGCGAGAGGGAATGCATGGGTCAACCCCAACACCATCCCCCTCGGCAAGAAGAGGGAGATTGGAAATCTGGAGGAGGAGGAGGAGGAGGAGTACCCCCGGTATCAAGAAAAGAAACGCCACATCCTCATTATCACAGGGGGAAATACCGGGGATGATTCTACGAGTCAACGAAAGAAGTGGGCTCAATCACTTTACGTGGGGGAAGTCACTCATATGCCCCCGGTAAAGCGGCTGAGGGAGGAACCCATTATCTTCACCAACGCAGATCTCCCCCCAGTATCCTCCCCCCACAGGGACGCCCTCGTCATCCGCACAGAGATCAATGACACCATTATTCACAGAACTTACATTGACATGGGCAGCTCCGTCAATGTAATGTACCCCAGCACCTTCAGAGAGCTGCATCTGGAGAGGGGGTCCCTTCGGCCCATCAAGACCCCTCTTGCCGGTTTTACCGGTGACACCATTGATTCCGAGGGGGTCATAACCCTCCCAGTCATCTTCGGCGACGGCCTCCATAGAGCCAAGCTCGAAGTGGAGTTCGTCGTCGTCAACATCGACTGCGCCCACAACATCATCCTCGGCCGGCCAGCCCTCGAAGATCTTGAGGCCGTCATCTCCATGAGGCACCTCTACCTCAAGTTCCCAGCCGAGGGGGGAATCGGCTACTCAAGGGGGAATCAAAAGCTTGCCCGCGCTTGTTACCTTCAAGTTACAAAGAAGGTTAGCAAGACGGAGTTCCGCGTTGACACCATCACCGGAACTGTGG
Organism: Cuscuta europaea; assembly: GCA_945859875.1. Classification (NCBI taxonomy): domain Eukaryota; kingdom Viridiplantae; phylum Streptophyta; class Magnoliopsida; order Solanales; family Convolvulaceae; genus Cuscuta; species Cuscuta europaea. The sequence continues at coordinate 40,265,455 of CAMAPE010000019.1, forward strand.
AAGCGGAAGAAAGGAGGCCGAGGGCTGAACCAGCCGAGGAGGTAGAAGACTTCGCGCTCGATCTGGCCAAGCCGGAGAGAGTCGTGAAGATTGGAGCCAAGCTCCCCGAAGATTTGAAGACCGGCATCATTAGCGCCCTCCGCGCCTACTCCGTTGTTTTTGCATGGGGGCCAGAGGACATGCCGGGGATCAGCCGAAGGGTCATAACCCACCGCCTCTCGGTGGACCCTTCGGCCAAACCAGTACAACAGCGAAGGAGACCCCTCTTGGCCGAGAGGAGGGAATTCGTGAAGAAGGAGGTCGCCATGCTCCTTTCCATCAAACACATCAAGGAGGTCAAGTACCCCTTATGGCTGGCAAACGTAGTCCTCGCACAAAAGCCGCCCTCATTCCGAATGTGCGTTGACTACACGGATCTCAACAAGGCGTGTCCCATGGATGAAACCGCAGGGTGTGAAATCATGTCATTTCTCGACGCATTCCGCGGGTATCATCAAATATACATGCATGAGGAGGACGCTGAAAAAACAGCCTTCATGACTCCCGAGGGCATCTTCTGCTACCTCGTCATGGCCTTCGGCCTAAAGAACTCAGGCGCCACCTACACTCGGATGGTGGCCAGGGTATTTCAAGCTGTCCTGGGGCGCACCATGGAGGCATATGTCGACGATATGATCGTCAAAAGCAAGCAGTCAGCAAGCCATGCTGACGACCTGAGGGAGATCTTCGCCATCATGCAGAAGTTTAGCCTTCGGCTGAACCCGAAGAAGTGCACCTTCAGCGTCCAGGGGGAAAATTCCTGGGCTACATGGTTAGCCGAAGGGGTATTGAGGCCAACCCCGAGAAGATCCAGGCCATCATCAACATGGAGCCCCCACGCAACGTGAAGGAGGTCCAACGGTTGACGGGCCGCCTGGCAGCCCTCAACCGCTTCTTATCAAAATCGGCGGAGAAGTCCTTACCCTTCTTCCAGATCATGAGGAAAACCGCCGGTTTCCAGTGGACTTCAGAATGTCAGGGGGCATTCGAGGAGCTGAAACGATACTTATCTTCACCCCCTGTGCTCTCTAAACCCAAGGTAGGCGAAATCATGTACCTCTACTTGGGTGTTAGCCCGGCTGCCATCAGCTCTGTACTCATCCAGGAAGAGGATGGCATCCAACATGCCATCTTCTATGTTAGCAAGACCCTCAGGGAGGCGGAGCTCCGGTACTCCCCCGTGGAAAAAACGGTGTTGGCTATCGTATGGACCGTCAAGAAGTTGGGCCATTACTTCCAGGCTCACCCGGTCCAGGTCCTCACTCACCAACCCCTCGGCACCTTGATGAGGAGCCCCACTAGCTCCTCCCGAATGGTAAAATGGGCTATCTTCTTGAGCCAATACAACATCGACATCCGTCCTAGGCCTGCCATCAAGGGCCAAGCCCTAGTGGACTTCGTGACGGAGTGCACGGCAAGGGCAACCACGGACGAGGAGCCCTCGGCCCCTTCAGATGACTGGTGGTCCCTCTACATCGACGGCTCCTCCGCCATCAAGGCATGCGGAGGAGGGGTGGTTCTCATCTCACCCGAGGGCTTCCGGGCCTATTATGCGGTCCGTTTCTCCTTCAAGGTCTCCAACAATGAAGCCGAATACGAAGCCCTCCTCTGTGGCCTTCGGCTGGCAGCTAACATGAAGGCCCAACAAATCCACGTCAAGTGCGACTCCAAATTGGTCGTCGGCCAAATCTCCGGAGAGTACAAAGCCAAGGAAGGGAGAATGAAGCAATACAAGGAGGCGGCCAAGGAGTTGCTTAAGGTATTTGAGGCACACTCTCTTACTCAAATACCGAGGGCTCAAAACTCCGAGGCCGACATTTTATCAAAGCTCTCGGCAGAATCCCCTGAGCACATCTCCAAGATTGCCAAAGTGGAAGAACTCAGCCTCTCTAGCATACATGCTAGTCCCGTCATGAATATACAACAAAGACAGGAGAACTGGATCTCGGACATTGTTGCCTTCATCACCACAGGGCAACTGCCCGAGGACGAGGCCCGCGCCAAGCTGAAGGTTGAGGGCTCCCAGCTACATTATCGAAGACGGGAGGCTTTACAAAAGGTCCTACAACGGGACGCTACTTCGGTGCCTTCATCAAGATGAAGCCGAAGTGGCGATGGAGGAAGTACACAGTGGCACTTGCTCAGCTCACCAGGGACCCTTCTCCATGTCCCGAAGGCTGATAATCCAGGGCTACTTCTGGCCTACGATGGCCCGGGACTGTGCAGACCTTGCCCGGAGGTGTTCCGCGTGCCAACATTTCTAGAATGCCCCCGGCAGGCCAGCGGTCAACTATGCCCCCATCAGCACGTCCATACCTTTCGCTCGATGGGGCATAGACCTTGTGGGCCCTCTGCCGAGGGGTACCTCCAACAACAGGTACATCATCGTTGCCATCGATTACTTCACCAAATGGGTGGAAGCAGAGCCCCTCGCCAGCATCACTGAGGCCAGGTGCCGTCATTTTGTTCTCAAAAATATCCTCACCAGGTTTGGCGTCCCTCAGCAAATCATCTCCGACAATGGGACTCAGTTTGAGGCAGCCCCCTTCTGTGCCCTCCTAGAGGCATGGGGCATCAAACACACCTTCTCATCCGTTGCCTACCCTCAGGGCAACGGACAGGTGGAGAACGCCAATAGGACCTTACTCGACGGCCTAAAAAAGAAGCTGGAGGCCGAAGGGGGTGGTTGGGTGGAAGAGCTCCACAACATCTTATGGGCCTACCGTACCACCCCTCGACGGGCAACTGGCGAAACACCTTTCTCCCTTTGCTACGGATTTGAAGCCAAAGCCCCCACTGAAGTAACTCTCCCAACCCGAAGGGTCACACAGTATGAACCGGAGGCCAATGACACCAACATAGCCCTCGATCTCCACCTTATTTCAGAACGCCGGGAGCAAGCCTTCATTCGCGCAGAGAACTACCGAAGGTAGGTGAAGAGCTACATCGACGCCAAGGTTCGCTCCCGGGAACTCCAAGTGGGGGACTATGTCCTCCAAAGAAGGGAAGCTAGCCAACCAACCGAGGGCGGAAAGATGGCACCAAAATTCGAAGGCCCCTACATCGTGGCAGCCATCATCAAACCAGGAACTTACAAACTAAAACGCCCTAACGGGACCGAAGTCCTTAGGCACTGGATTGTACATCACTTAGTTAAATTTTATCAATAACATCAGAGCGGCCAAGCCCTCATAACTAGTGAATGTATTATTTTACGGCCCAAGGCCTAAAGAATTCTGAAGAATGAAGGTATTTTGAAGACGCCGAGAATACGGAACAAGATTATCACAAGGGCCAAGCCCTCATATCTCCCTCAGGCCAAAGGCCTCACCACAATAGAAGAACCCTCGGCACCAAGTGCCGAGGGTAGACAATACTATCATCTACAACAAAGTACCACCTGTCCTCAAAAGAAGACCCCTCGGCACCTGGTGCCGAAGGGGTACACCATTATCAACTCTCAACCAATGGGAGGAAACACCAAGTGTTCCCACATAAGACCCCTCGGTACCCAATGCCGAGGGTAGACAAGACAATCACCTTCAACAAATGAGAGGAAACACCAAGTGTTTTCACAGAAGACCCCTCGGTACCAAGTACCAAGGGTAGACACCGCAATCCCCTACGACAAGTGAAGGAAAAACACCAAGTGTTTTTACAGAAGACCCATCGGTACCAAGTGTCGGGGCCCATACATCGGAACAAACACCAAGTTTTGTTTCTAAGCCGTACCCCTCGAGGACGCCTATACCGAAGGCGCCACCTATCGGTGCCGGCAGCACGTAGTGCACCCGGCCATTTGCAACTAGTGTGCAAATGAAAACCCTTCCCTAAAACGCTTTTCGCGTCATCACCCCAAGGGTATGACAGGCATGAGAAATGCCCAGGATTCGACTTTCAAAAACGGAACGCTTTCCGCGTCATCACCCCAAGGGTATGACAGGCACGAGAAATGCCCAGGATTCGACTTCCAAACTGAAACGCTCCCCGCGCCACCACCCCAAGGGTGTGGCAGGCCACGGACTATGTCTAGCGCCGAGGGGACGACTTTCAAAACTGAGGCACTTTCCGCGCCATCCCCCAAGGGGAGGCAGGTTACAGACCACCATATCTTGTGCCCAGGAAATGACCCTCGATCCCCTCGGAACTCGGAAGGTTAACCCGAGGGGGGAGCTAATGGTGTATTCTGTTACCTCCCGATAGGCCAAGCCTTACCAAGAAACCAAGTTTCTTGAAGCCTTCCCTTCACTACTCAAAAAAATAGGGTGGTGAAGGGGAGTAGACTCAGCGATAAATCAATGAGTACATCACTCCAACAATTTACAAAAACATACCGAGGGCTCCCCACGGGAACACCTTCGGTACCTTGGAAGTTCACAAGTACAAAGGATATTGTTCACAACAGACATCATCAACGAATGGCTAAGTCCACTCAAGGATTGCCTCTGGCTATACCAAAAACCGATGGCACAATGTTCTAAAAAAAGTCCCCGAAGGGTACCATATGACAAACAACCGAAGGCTTTTATTGCCACAAGCCAACACCACAAGGCAAAGGAAACTATCCTAAACATACAACGCCTACAACCGAAGGGTCCTCCCCCGAAGGCCAGCAGCAGGAAATACTTAAAAAAAACTAAGTCCTAAATGCTTTGCCCCTTGTGGAGTCATCAGTCAACCGAAGGCGTATCTGAGACAAGGCCCTCACAGTCACTCGAGGGCTCCTACTTCACACATACTACACTTAGAAATATTTTCTAAGTCCTACATATTTTGGCCCTCGGTCAAATCTCCATGCTGCCCGAGGGGCCATGCGGTTGAAGACTTGGTGAAGCTATACTTAGAAAATGTTTCTAAGTCCTACATACTTCGACCCTCGGTCAAATCTCCATGCTGCCCGAGGGGCCATGCGATTGAAGGCTTGGTGAGACTACACTTAGAAAAATTTTCTAAGTCCTAACTATCGTTGGGCCCTCGGCCATACATCCAGCGAAGGGTGCCCAACTACCGAAGGCTAAAACTGTATTCAAACACTTAGAAGAATTTTCTAAGTCCTAAGCACCTCACCTCCGGTCATCTCATAAAGGCTACGTAGAACCGGAGGGAAGGATCAGCCGGGGGCCAACAGATGAACAAACACTTAAAAGTATTTTCTAAGTCCTGAGCATTGTGCCCTCGGTGAAAGGTTCAACTGACTAAAGATTACTAGTAGCCGAGGGCTACGAGAAGAACTATACTTGGAAGAATATATTCTAAGTCCTAAACATACATTCAGACAAGCGAAGGCATACATTCAAAGGAGGGCGAAGGCATACATTCAAAAGAAAACGATGGCATACATTCGAAAGAAATGAATTAAAGAGGACAAGTTATATACCAAAAACCCGAAGGCATATGTACTCATTCAGCCGATAAAAGGAAATTCAAAATATACATTACATAGTGGCCGAAGCCGAGAGCATACAAATGATAGCTAGACAGGATTGTTCAAAATATTTTCTAAGTATTACACGATGACTACATCATCATCAGCAGCAGCATCACCCCCGTCAGCCGGCTTCGACGTAGCGTCCCCCTCGGCATCCTCTTCTTCATCACTGCATTCAGCCATCAGGACAGTGTCCTCGAGATCTGGCCTGCTGGTGCCCTCGCGAAGGGGAACCCCGGTGTCCGGTTGAAGAGGGGGGAGCCCATAAGTCGCGGGGTCAAACGCCAATGGATCTGCCCCCAGGTGCCTGGCCAGCCTTCGGTAGATGAGGGCTTGAGTGAAGTACTCGCCCCCGTCATAATATTCCTTCCCCTTCTGGGCCAGCCACATTGCCCCGGGGCCTTTCACCCATTCCTCCACGGAGGACTCAACAACCGTGGCCACCCACGCTCTCTGGGCCTCGGCCTTCCACCCCTCGGCGATGAAGGCTGCCACCGCTTCCCCCGCTGCCTCCTTCTTGGCAGTCTCGGCATCTTCGGCAGCCTTCTGGGCGGCCTCCGCAGCTGCTTTCTCCGCTTCGGCCCTCCTCTCGGCTTTCGCCAGGACCTTGGCATTCTCGAGGAGTTTCTCGAAAGCCGCCCTCTCCACCTTGGAAGCCTCCTCTGCCTCCCGGAGTCTCCTTTGGGCCGCGGCCAAGGACTCGTCATCCTTCTGCTTTTGAAGGGCATAGAGCTCCATCCGTTGGATAAGTTCCCCGAGGCCGAGGCTTGCCTACAAAGGAGATCACGAATCACCATAATTTAGAAACATAGTGCAAACAGGGGAGGAAGAGAACGGAAGGAAAATGAAGGAGGAAAGGGGAACTTACAGTAACCGAGGCCTGGAGGACCTTGGAGCAGAGGGCGTCGTCAGTTTGCCGGGAGAGCACGAATTTATGCGTCGGGGGGGTGGCCCCCCTCAGGAACTCCCTCGGGTTCAGCGTGGCATGCATGATGGCTGATGGAGTATATGGCCCGGGAACCCCCGGCCCACAGACTCCTACTACTCCAGCGAAGGCCCAACAGGCCCAACAGGCCCAAATCACAACGCCCAGAGTACCAAGCAGTCCGCACAACGCGCCAGGGGTGCCTTCGGCCCCCTGGCCGAAGGCTCCAAATTCTCACAGAACGGGTTTCTCAAGCAAATTAAGAAACTGGGAGAAAACGGCGAAAACAATAGCCCTCGGCACTGTGAGCCCTCGGCACCAGGGTGGTTCAACGCGCTCCCCGAAGGAAGCATAGATTCGTGGCAGGATCTTGCCCAACGCTTCCTCACCCACTTCGCCGGAAGGAAGCGCGTGAGAAAACATTTCTCCCACCTTCTCTCCATAAAGCAGCAACACGATGAATCACTTCGGTCTTTCATCGATCGATGGACGAAGGAGACAGACGAGGTCGAAGGTGCCGATGAACGCACCCTCCTCGTCCTCTTCCAAGGCATTCTCCGCAGCAGCCCCTATGCAAGGAGCCTCATCACTGACCCGCCGAAGTCATACACCAAGGCACTCCAACGAGGGAGCTTGTACGCTGACGCCGATGAGCTCCACTCCCGCAAGAAGGACGTAGGCCAACCATCAAAGAGATCAGACGAGGCATCGGCTCCAAATGCATCCTCGGTCGGGGGCCATGCCCGCCGAAACCGGAAGGAGCGCCCATGGCAGCCGAGGACGGACGTCCCGAGGACTACGCTCACGCACTCGGTGGACACCATCTTCGACTATGTGGAGGAGCAAGGTCTCATCCCTAAAGATCCCCGGTCGGCCATGGAAGTCTACGCCGTCCACCAGGGTGGCACTTATTGTCGTTACCACAGGAACACCTCCCACAATACAGACGACTGCGTCGCGTTGAAGAAAGCCATTGAGGTTACCCCCCTCGGCCTCGAGCCACTGACCCTAATAAAAGTCGTTGCCATAAACAACGCACCTATTGTGTTCTGCTTATTTCTTGTAATGTTTAACTAAAGGATGCCACACAACAAAGCACGTCGCTTCGCCCCCTTCGAGCGAAACGCTCAGGTATGGCCGACGACGCCACACAACAAAGCACGTCGCTTCGCCCCCTTCGAGCGAAACGCTCAGGTATGGCCGACGACGCCACACAACAAAGAACGTTGTTCCGGTCCCTTCGAGCGAAACGCTCAGGTATGGCCGACGACGTCCCAGGACGAGGGGCCCGCAAACGGCCCACGTCTCGAAATGGGAAGCTCATCGCGTCGTCCTCGCGCTAAATCGCATCACGACAGGCCTGAAAGAATGGCTGAGATGACAAAATCCCCACACTTGGGATTGGGAAACGGCAGCCTTCGGTAACCGACCAAAAGCCTAGCCCGCGCCATAAATAGACGACAGGACCCCCCAAGGTCTAGGGACGCGCCAGCGCCAGAGGCCGGACAGTTGCCCTCCTGGACTCCCTATCGGCCGAGGGAATAGCAACCCCCTCGGTCGAGCCTGAAAGAAGGACCCCCACTCCTCGCTCATAGCAGTAGAGGAAGAAATAAAAGAGGGACAGCCGAGGACCGTGCACTCGCCGGCCTCGAGCGAAATCCCCACAAATTAAAAGAGGGAGAGCCGAGGACCGCGCACTCGCCGGCCTCGAGCGAAATCCCCACAAATCAAAAGAGGGAAGCCGAGGACCGAGCACTCGCCGGCCTCGAGCAATAAAAATGAAATCCCCACAAATCAAGCCACATATTTGGCTAAGTACATATCAGGCAAATACTGTGCATTATGGACGAAGCAAGACCATATATGCGGATCAGACGAGCGCTCAACGTCGTCCTTCATTATAGGTACGGCTTCGCCGTCCTCTTTATCTTCCAACGACTGGCCTCATCAGCGCCGTCGTCCTCAGATCACGGCAGACCCCCCGGTCTCAACGTGATCCTTCATCTCAAGACCGGCCTCCTCAGCGCCGAGCGTCTTGAGCCAGCGAGCGGGCTAGCCGTTCCCTTCCTGGACGACGACCCTCGCCTCTATACGAGGAGCGGCTTCATCAGCGCCGTCGTCCTCAGATCACGGCAGACCCCCCGGTCTCAACGTGATCCTTCATCTCAAGACCGACCTCCTCAGCGCCGAGTGTCTTGAGCTTGCGAGCGGGCTCGCCATTCCCTTCCTGGATGACGACCCTCACCTTCATATGAGGAGCGGCTTCATCGGCGCCGTCGTCCTCAAATCACGGCAGACCCCTCGGTCTCAACGTGATCCTTCATCTCAAGACCGGCCTCCTCAGCGCCGAGCGTCTTGAGCCAGCGAGCGGGCTCGCCGTTCCATTCCTGGACGGCGACCCTCGCTTCTATACGAGGAGCGGCTTCATCAGCGCCGTCGTCCTCAGATCACGGCAGACCCCCCGGTCTCAATGTGATCCTTCATCTCAAGACCGGCCTCTTCAGCGCCGAGCGTCTTGAGCTTGCGAGCGGGCTCGCCATTTCCTTCCTGGATGGCGACCCTCGCCTTCATACGAGGAGCGGCTTCATCAGTGCCGTCGTCCTCAGATCACGGCAGACCCCCCGGTCTCAACGTGATCCTTCATCTCAAGACCGGCCTCCTCAACACCGAGCGTCTTGAGCTAGCGAGCGGGCTCGCCATTCCCTTCCTGGATGGCGACCCTCGCCTTCATACGAGGAGCGGCTTCATCAATGCCGTCGTCCTCAGATCAGGGCAGACCCCCCGGTCTCAACGTGATCCTTCATCTCAAGACCGGCCTCGTCAGCGCCGAGCGTCTTGAGCTTGCGAGCGGGCTCGCCATTCCCTTCCTGGATGACGACCCTCGCCTTCATACGAGGAGCGGCTTCATCGGCGCCGTCGTCCTCAGATCACGGCAGACCCCCCGGTCTCAACGTGATCCTTCATCTCAAGACCGGCCTCCTCAGCGCCGAGCGTCTTGAGCTTGCGAGCGGGCTCGCCATTCCTTCCTGGATGACGACCCTCGCCTTCATATGAGGAGCGGCTTCATCGGTGCCGTCGTCCTCAAATCACGGTAGACCCCTCGGTCTCAGCGTGATCCTTCATCTCAAGATCGGCCTCCTCAGCGCCGAGCGTCTTGAGCTAGCGAGCGGGCTCGCCATTCCCTTCCTGGATGGAGACCCTTGCCTTCATACGAGGAGCGGCTTCATCAGCGCCGTCGTCCTCAGATCACGGCAGACCCCCCCGGTCTCAACGTGATCCTTCATCTCAAGACCGGCCTCCTCAGCGCCGAGCGTCTTGAGCTTGCGAGCAGGCTCGCCATTCCCTTCCTGGATGACGACCCTCGCCTTCATACGAGGAGCGGCTTCATCGGCGCCGTCGTCCTCAGATCACGGTAGACCCACCGGTCTCAACGTGATCCTTCATCTCAAGACCGGACTCCTCAGCGCCGAGCGTCTTGAGCTAGCGAGCGGGCTCGCCATTCCTTTCCTGGAGGGTCCTTCATATGAGGAGCGGCTTCATCGGTGCCGTCGTCCTCAAATCACGGCAGACCCCCCGGTCTGAACGTGATCCTTCATCTCAAGACCGGCTTCCTCAGCGCCGGGCATCTTGAACTACCGAGCGGGCTCGCCATTCCCTTCCTGGATGGCGACCCTCGTCTTCATACGAGGAGCGGCTTCATCAGCGCCGTCGTCCTCAGATCACGGCAGACCCCCCGGTCTCAACGTGATCCTTCGTCTCAACACCGGCCTCCTCAACGCCGAACGTCTTGGGCCAGCGAGTGGGCTCGCCATTCCCTTCCTGGATGGCGACCCTCGTCCTCAAAATGAACGGCCCCTCGGCCTCAACGTGATTATCTATCTCAAGGTCGGTATCCTCAGCACCGAGAGCCTTGAGTTTACATGACGAACGGCTTCATCAAATGCCTTCGTCATCATTTATTTGGACCGGCTTCATCAGCACCGTCGTCCTCAAATCATGCCCGACCCCTCGGCCAAGGCGTGATCATCTATCTCAAGACCGGCTTCCTCAGCGCCGAGAGTTTTGAGCCAGCGATCGGGCTCACCATCCCTTCCTGGATTGTGACCATCGCCACTACATGACGCACGGCTTTACCAACGCCTCGTCATCATTTTCTTGGATCGGCTTCATCATAGCCGTCATCCTCAAGTCACGCCTGGTCTCTCGGCCTTGGCGTGATCATCTATGTCAAGACCGGTCTTAGCCATTCCTTTATCGGATGGCGACCGTTGCATGGATTGAAGGAACGGCTTCTCATCGCCGTCGTCTTCACATCACGACCAGCCCCTCGGCCATGGTGTGATGCTCTATCTTAAGACCGGTCTTAGCCATTCCTTTACCGGATGACGACCGTTGCATGGATTTCGGACCGGGCCCCCAGTGTCGTCGTCCTCATATCTCGAGACCGGCTCCCAACGCCGAGGTACTGTTATAGCGACCGGGCTCGCATTTCCCTTCCTAGACAGCGACCGTCGCCTTCATATGACGCATGGATCATTACCATTGTCGTCCTCACATTCAGACAGGCATCCATCGCCTCGTCCTCATATTCGGACCGGCTCATCAGCGTCGTCGTCCTCACCTCCAGGCGGGCGTCCCCTCATCAGACGGACACCGCTTCAGCTCCACACCTAGGCTGAAGGGTTCACCCCTTGGAGTTCATTTTGGGGGATCCGGTGTGCTCTTTTCCCCTCATTAGGATTTTTTCCCACAGGGTTTTTCCTAATGAGGTTTTTAACGAGGCATCGCCCCATTGTGGATAAAAAGGTGTCGACCCTCGGCCCCCTATTGGAGACATGTATTGCTCTACTCCTCTTCACCTCACTACATGAGCCTCGAGGAGTGGGGGACTGGGGGACTACATCGGCCTCCACATACATGAAATCATCCAGAAAGCAACAAAAAGCAAGGACTACCAAGTGGTACCTCCGTCGGCCATGTCTCCATCGGCCAGAAGAAGGTCTGGGGGACTACATCGGCCTCCAGCGTAAAGAAACAAATTCAAAATCCAACGAACACAAGCCCATGACAATGACACCTCAACGTCCAACAACCATGTGTTCACCCTTCGGCCAGGCCGAAGCGCAAAGCAGGGCACGTGTCGCCCTCAAAGCCAAGGACACTCCTCGTCCTCAAGGCCAATGGCACGCATCGTCTCCGGGACTATGACATTCATCATCCATATCACGAACAAAACGAACGCGCCACAAATGTCCGCAAACGTAAGGTCCATCAATTAAAGTAAAAAACACAAGGGCATGACATCCTTCGTCCACAGATCCAAGGGCGCACAACGTCCTCTGGTCCAGGACCCTCATCGTCCTCAAGATGAAGGACATTCATCGTCCTCAAAATGAAGGACGTTCATCGGCCTCAAAATGAAGGACACTCATCGTCCTCAAAATGAAGGACATTCATCTTCCTCGAAACAAAGGACACTCATCGTCTTCAAACAAGAGATAACCACAATGGCTTCATCAGCCCAAAAGGGAAGTTCAAACCATCAACGACCAAGGGTAGACACTACCTTCGTCGGCCACTCATGTCAGAACACGCATCGTCCGCAAACAAGCGCACCAAAGGAGTCACAGCCTTCCTCATCCACATCAAGGAACGGGTAATGGCCAAACTCAGAATAGGGCCACCAAACACCACGACAGGGAACGGCCAACGTGGTCCCGCATCGGCCAAGAGCATCAAGCACAGAAGTCTACTCTCCTTCACTTCGTCTACATCTCAGCTTAGAGAGTGGGGGACTCCTGATGGAGTATATGGGTCTAGGCCCCAGGACCCACATACTCAGAAGAACAGAAGGTACCACGATCACCGGGTGACCTCATCGGCCATGCCCTCATCGGCCAGGAAAAGGTCTACTCAGAATATGATCCAGAAGCCCGGAGAATTGGGTGACCTCGTCGGCCATGCCCTCATCGGCCATGCCCTCATCGGCCATGAAAAGGTCTACTCAGAATATGATCCAGAAGCCCGGAGAACTGGGTGACCTCGTCGGCCATGCCCTCATCGGCCATGCCCTCATCGGCCATGCCCTCATCGGCCATGCCCTCGTCGGCCATGCCCTCGCCGGCCACGGAAGTCTCACAGAACCGGATTTTACACTTATTCATTTGTATAGCCCACCAGTGGCTTTGTATTCGGCCCAATAGCGGTCCGGTTGTAGATGGGCCTCCCAAGCCCAAGACTTGGGAGCCCAGCCCGTATTTTCTCTATAAATACTCCCCTTGGGAGTAGTTGTAAGGGTGGAAAAAATTCATTAATACAATTCACTTCTCTCTCTAGCTCTCCCTTCTCTCTAGAATCTAGGAGTTAATACTCTATCACATGTAATGACGCAAATGCTCAACACAATATCCATGACCAGTGTGTGGAAAAATTGCACTAAACAAGCCCTTATGTCTATCTGATACAATGTACATGTCCTCGCGGGACAACAATGCTTCACGAACTTTAGAAAAAAACCATAGCCAAGACTCTTTAGATTCCGAATCACATATACCAAATGCTAGTGGGACAACTTGGCCATTTGCATCTTGAGCACAAGTTGTGAGAAGGGTACCCTTGTAGTACGCCTTCAAAATTGACCCGTCTGCAATTAGAACTGGTCTGCAATATTTCCACGCCTCCCTCCAAGGTAAGAGGGACATGAAAAAATAACTGAAGGTATCATCTTCTAAAGTTATACGAGAAATTAGAGAATCCGGATTTGCCTTTTCAAGAGCATACGCCAAAGACGGTAGCATTTGGTATGAGTCAGAATTTGATCCAAATTGTTTCTTCATAGCTATGTTCTGAGCTTTCCATGCGTGCGTGTAAGAAATGGAAATACAATGATTCAGGAGCATGTCTTCCCTTATTTCATTTGGCTTAATAGGCTTTCTCTACGCATCCAAAAATTTATGCGATACAAGCTCTCCAACAATGCGCTAGGTTGTTTGGTGATGTTTGCCTTGACGAAAATCAATAGAGCATGTATGTGATGATGTAAATCTGCAGAAAACAAAGTATTAAAAATGTGAATATGAATAGAATGTGGAAAATATGCCAACATAATGGAATAAAAGACCAAGACAGAATGGTTATTAAAAATATACAGTAATGGAGAAATACCTTCGTATCTAAAACATTTGGATAACACGTAGTCTTACAGCCCTCACAGCCTATTTACAGTAATGGAATTTCAGCTACAACAGTTTGTGCAACAGAATTTTTGGATCAGATGCAACAGGTTGATCAACTGAGAATTCCACACACAAGGGAGATTTTTGAAAATCAATTTGAAGAGACTTAAGATAAAGGTAAAAACGAAATGTTTCCTCATCATGGATAGAAACAGGTGGAGGACAACCATCAACCATATAAGATAGTTTGAAGTGGTTATTCGATTTGTAAGGACAAAATATGGAAAATAATTGTTCCATGAAAGCAATGTAGTTAGCAGAGAAACGAATTTGCATAGCAAAGGCGGCACTGCAATTGAAGTTGCGTCATTGTCCCAAATACCATCAACTTTCACCATAAACAGAAGAGCAAAATCCATATCGACAACTAAGGAGAAAATGTGGCACCGCACCCGAGCGTACTTGAATTTAAAATTTCAGTATGAATTTGAATTTTCCCAGTTGTGGGGACGAACGTCCTCATAATCTTGGTCTCCTGTGTCCCGCCTGCTCCCAAGGCCAAGGTACGTATGTACGTCTTGCAACTGGGCCTTGCTGGCCTGTTGGGGATGTACGTCTCCTGAAGTAGGGGGAAAGCATCTCTAGTTGGGGCTTTTAGGGACGTCCGTCCAGTGATCCTCAGGGATTAATGGGTCGTTCCTATCTGGGCCAACCAAGTTGGTAAAAATGTTTGGGCGATCCAAGTGCTATGTTGACTTGATAAAATAAAATATAATCAAAACTGTCTAGAAAATACAACTTTCAGGACCAAGTATACACTTTGAGACATATTGGGATGACCTCTCACATGGGTGGGGGCCAACCCACGTTTTTAGTCTTGCATTAGCAAAGATGAGCCGCACAAATCACTAGATGCAAGAAAACAAATGAATGGAGAGGCAAGGCATTTAATGAGGTAGGACCTCCTTTATGTATTATTGAGAGAAATGCCAAAAAGGCATTCTCAATCACATCCACCCTCATCATTTCGGCCAAGGCTCAACAACAGAGGAAGAAAATCTCTGTAAAATACTTCCTCCATAGCCAAGAACATAGCTCGAGCAAGGTTAGTCCAAGGAAGAAGATTAAAGAAGGAAATGTTAGGAAAAGTGTGAAGGATTAATGAGCTTGACTAAGGGGTTCCTAGTTGTCGCCGGAGTTTCGTCAGAGTATCGCCGAAGTTCGCCGGAGTTTCACCGGAGTTCAACCAAGAAGGGTAGAACTTCTTAAAGCCCATTCAAGGTGAAGATGGTTGACTATATTGTTTATAATTAGTGAGTTAATTTCATAAGATTACCTAAGGTAGTTAAATGTGATTTTCATGGATTATTAATGATTAATAATGCCTAAATGAAAATACTATTGTTATGAGTAAATGAAGCATGATATACAAATTTGGAGGAAATTGTGTATGATTATGTGATATGAAAGTGATGGTATGATAATGGAATTAACTATGAAAATATTGTGATAAAATATACTTTTACTTCATGTATAGAATTCATGAATGTATAAAAGTGATATTTTTGATATTGAGATTAAATTATATTTGGATTGGATTAAAACAAAATTTACATTTCTAAAGACTAAAAACATATTTAATTAAAACCCTTTAAATTATTTATATTTGTTCTATTGTATTTAAATATGGCCGGTCTGGTTTGAGAGTGATAGCAAATCAACTAAAAATGTCACACTATCTGTAGAATGTGAAATTTAAATATAAATGTCGTTCTAGGAAATAAGATTTTTACAGGTGACAGTAAAAAGTACTATGTATAAAATGTCACATTTTATTAAAAATGTTACCGTGTTTAAACAATGACAATCTTCAAAAAAAAGTTAAAATATTAAAACAATGTCAAACTTGCTAAAGTCACACATACATTATATATGCATTGCCTTCCATGACATAATATTTTTAGAGGTGAGTTATATCATTTTCATAAAACAATGTCCATATAGTAAAAAAAAATGTCACACTTAATAATGTTTTGGAAAACAAAGGTGAAAAGAACGCATTTATATTTATAACTAATGACAAGTAAATTAAACTAAGACGATTTTTAAAGGCAAAAGCAATTACATGGAGTTGTGAAAATTCGAATATATTTTTAATGAAAGTTAGTTTAAATTTTAGATAAAAGATATACTCCCTCCGTTTCTGAAACAAGTTCCACATTTGACTTCACACATGTTAAGAAAATAAACTTGATTTTACTGTGGAGTGCACTGTTTGGCACTGTTTGAACACTGTTTGAACACTGTTTGGCACTGTTTGAACACTGTTTGACACTGTTTTGATGTAGATAATTTGCCAAATAAGGAAATGTTTGAAAGTGGAACTTAATTTTGAATCTTCCCGAAAAGGAAAGGTGGAACTTGTTTCAGAAACGGAGGGAGTAAATGTTTAGTAAAAACAATTGAGGTAGTTAATAGTGGGGGTTGCATCTTTAGGTGCGGTTCAGCTCCTCTCCATTTTTCTCTCTCCATTTTTTCTTCATTTCTTTTTTACTTTCTATCTATCTCTACGTTTTTCTCTATCTTACTCACTAACCTACCCCACCTTAAATTTTCTCCTCTCTATATCTTTCCTAATGGAACTCTCCGGTCACTGGAGAGGATCCAAATTCCTTTGACTGGAGAGTTCCATTAGGAAAGATATAGAGAGGAGAAAATTTAAGGTGGGGTAGGTCGGTGAGTAAGATAGAAAAAAAAGTAAAGATAGATAGGAAGTAAAAAAGAAATGGAGGAAAAATGGAGAGAAAAAAATGGAGAGGAGTTGAACCCTATGCAGGCCCGGGCTCTCGGCTTTTTCGAAGGAGAGTCAAATCAATGATACCTTCACTTATTAATTAGGTATGCTTATTTTTCCATTCCTCACCTTTCAAGAATCCATTTATTACCTCTTCCAAAAATGAGATACTTTGTCTTTCCCAACTTGATTTCTCACTTCTTTCGGATCTTTCTGTTAAATAATTATTACTTCTATTTTAGAAAATAATTAGCACTCTTAAACGATAACTTGATCATCAAATATTTAAAATACACCTACAATAATAATGATGATCTCATTATATTATAGATCTATAAAACTATTTTTCAAAATATATTTGAATAGTTCTATTTAATTATTATCTGAATAATCACATCATTTTTCATGGAGAAGTTGAAGACGCGAGGAAAGGGATGCAACAGAAATTTGGATATTCAACACATTCACTCCCCAAATGTTAATAGCCTAAGATACAAGCTAAATTTGTTAAACTTTGACCGTTTATTATTCAAAATTAATACTACGTAATATTTATCCCAAAAAAATTATTTAATGTGCTTCATTGCAATATGTGTTATTCAAATGTCAATTTATTATAGATTTTATACGTATATTTTTATTGATAAATACGATCAAGGTTAAAAGACTGAAAAGGTTAAATTGTGACTTTAATGAGAGATGGGAGCACTTTTTGAGTTTTTGGCTAATCCAGCTTTTTCTTTTTGTAGATTGGCGAAGAAATGTTGGGAGGATAGATCACGCACTTCTTTGCGATTTGCTGTCATCTCCCTTCTTCAACCAGTTTCCGCCATTGAAAAAGCTTACTCCCACCCCACCCCCACCCCCACCCCACCCCCACCCACCAGGTCAACACCACGCGCATTCCTGGCATCCTCTTCCACGCTTCTATCTCTCTCTCTAAATCCATAAAAGCTTTACCTCTCTTAAACGCCGTTTGAACCGGCCATCTTCCATTGTTCAGCGCTTTATTTTCCTGCTTTTGCTCCGTCTTTATCTCTTAATTAGGGTTTTGAGTTCTTCTCCATCACTAGTCCTACATCCGCATTTGAAGAAATGACTACCTCTGCTATGAAGAAAAGCTTACTGCCTTCCGCATTAGTCTCTAATCTCGAACAGGTGCTTCTCAGACGTAAGGTCGGTGACGCCTCCACCGCCGAAGAAGGCAAGGAGGCGGATCGGCAACATGTGCCCGGCGAGGTGGAATCGTCGGAGCTCTCATCCTCGACGTCCAATTCCGCCGATGCAGCCGGAGACCTCGACGGCTCGAAGCCTATCGTTTTGGTGACCAATGCCGATGGGATTGAGTCACCTGGCCTCACCTCTCTCGTGGATGCTCTGGTTCAGCTAGGCCTTTACAATGTCGTCGTCCTAGCTCCCGAATCGTGGGTCTTCTGTAAAGCATTACCTGTATATTAATATATACTGTACTTATATATTTATATATCAAGAGTAATGTCACTGGTAACTTGAGATTTAGACATATTCTAACGATCATTAAATAAAAATCTCAAACTTTTAATGTCCGTTCATTTTAGGTTTTGTGTAAGATGAGCTTCTCCTGGGTCGGTATAAATTAATCAGCTGTTGGCTTGTATTGATTTCTGATCTTATGGCATTTTATTCCATGAATAGACACGTTTAAAAATTTGTTAGCCCTTAGCCTAGTAACTTGTTCGGCCTGATTGATTTATTTTGGATATCATATCTGAGCTGTGAGATTTTTCTCGCTCAGCTGCTTTCCAGTTGTATCCTTTTATGATTATGTTTTTGTTTTGATGGTTTGGTAGAGATAAATCTGTTGCTGGCCATTCTGTTACACTGAGAGATACTGTTGCAGTAACTTCGGCTGATATCCATGGTGCAACTGCTTATGAAGTTTCTGGTAATGATGACACCTATTTTGTTTTATGATAGACCAATGAACTTCTTTTTATTGCTCTAGCAATACAAATTTCTGATTCCAAGTCTGCTACAGGGACCCCTGTGGACTGTGTCTCTTTGGCATTATCTGGTGCACTATTTTCATGGCCAAAGCCTCTATTGGTATGGTATTCTTTTTTATTACTGCATGAAAGAGAGAATTTTAATTGGGGATCCTACTATCCTCCTCTGCTAGTTCTCAGATTGGTTGTCGCATCTTCTCCTGCTACCCCACCCCCCATCCCCATATTCAGGTAATTAGCGGAATCAACCGGGGCTCAAGCTGTGGCCATCACATGTAAGTTTTATTCTGTTTGATTTGAATATTTCTTGACCATTCCCTAAATATAGCGCTGGAGTGGCTGGACAGAAATACGTGGCAGGGGGAGGATGTGTTTTATATTCCTGTTTCCAATGAAGGGAAAGAAGACGAAATTATCAGTGAAATTGGAATTAAAGTAAATGTTCAGAAATATATAACATTTTTTCGAAGTTAATTTATTTTTATATTGGTTGAAATTCACTTTTATATATTTAATTTATTTCTATCTTGTAAATGCAAATCAAATCTAATTGTAATAAAAGCATCATTTTCATTTACCTTTTCTGAAAAAAAAAATCAAACACAAGAACATAATTATTCTTAAATTTTATTTCCTTCCCCAAGTATTCTTTGGGGTACAAGCATATCATTTACATCTCATGTTTAAGTATGCATATTACTTTGCCATCTCTAGGTTTTACTCGGGTGTTGTAGCAGGGGCTAGGGAGGCATTGTTTAATGGTGTTCCTTCCATATCAATATCTCTTAACTGGTATGTTTGTGTAGATGTGTCCATTTGTTGGTGTTCCACTATGAATAATGATTCTTTGTCATATACTAGGGTGTTTGATTATACTCTTTTAGGAAGAGCAATGCAAGCCAGGACAGTGATTTCGAATGCGCTGCAAGTGTTTGTTTGCCTTTGATCACCGCAGCTATTAGGGATATAGAGAATGGTGCTTTTCCAAAAGGCTGCTTGCTTAATTTGGAAGTTCCAACTGATCCGCTTACAAACAAGGTTTGCTTTCTCACTTCCTAACAGTTAAAAGAAAGAAAGGCTATAAAACTGGAAACAATTTTCTCGAGCTGGTTTCATTAAGCTGCTTAGATGTTTTATTGCCAAATGGAAATTCACAAGGAACACATAACTGGCAGTGCTTGTTGCTCAGCCAATTTGTGCATAATTGAGTTACTTTAAACTCCTTTGATTCTCGTACTTCATTAGCCTGTGGATGGGTAATTTGCAGTCTTTCTCACTTGGTTATGAATCAACTGCTAATCTGCTATATGATTAAAATGGTTAAATTTGAACAATTAACAAGTAAAATACCACCGTACTATTATTTTGTAGTTAGAAGACATTACATTGAAAGTGGACCATCAGTAAATTCAGCACGAGAACTTGTTAGTTTCCTTCATATCTATTCTTTCATAATACTTTTTTTTACAGGGATTCAAGTTAACCAAGCAGAGTGTATGGAGATCCACACTTAACTGGAACGCTGTTCCAGCTAACAGGAATGTTGCCGCATCACGGTTTCTTTCAAACCAGCAAAGTCTTGGCTTTCAACTTGCACAGCTTGGTCGTGATGCATCTGCTGCTGTATGTAGATTTTTTAATTAGCGGCTCTATGGTCTATTAAATAAACAGTAAAAGAGTATACAATGGTAGTGAGGGGAGATAGAAGGCCATCATCTTGAATACATGCCAAACTATGTCCTCTGGGGCATCGTTTTTAGCAATTAAAATGTTTTCTTTTCTCAAACAATTCAGGGTGCTGCACGCCGTTTTACCACACAAAGGAAGAATATAGAGGTTGTTGAGTCAGTTGGTGTTGCTGGAAAGTCTGATCCCAATCGAACCGTCAAATACTTCAGATTGGAGGTAAACTTCATTTAGTTGCATAATGTATGCAACTTTTATGTTACAATGGCTCTTCGCAAATTAGTAATGCCTCCTTAAAAAATACTATTATCATAAAACTTAATTATAAGAGGTAGTCTAAAAAATTGTCTATTATACGTAGTAGACTTTATTCCCCATCCTCTGTATGGGAAGAAAAAAGACGTTCTTAATTTTCTATTGGGTGGGTTTTCGTGGGGAGCTAGCAAGAGTTGCTGATTAAATTCTACTGCAGATAGGGAAGTGTCATGAAATGATGTACACTCCTTTGTTTGCTTTGTATGTCTAATATGCTATTGAACTGCAACTTTTCTTTTTATGCTAAGCACAAATTCGGGATATTGTCCAAATAGACATCCTATGCTTCACATTGGCTTTGACGGTTTTGTTATGGGATTGACTTGAAATGATTATTTCTTAACCTGCAGTTACTTGAGAAGAAGCACGAAGAAGAGGATGAGGATTTAGATTTCCTAGCACTTGAAAACGGCTTTGTAAGTGTTTGTAATCCCCCCCCCCCCTGTAACACTTTTTTTATCATCACAACATTAATGCATTTTACTACTATAAAATTCTCCTGTGAATGTAAAATAAGTAAGATCTAAGGCGCTGCAAATATAGAACAACTTATAAAATAACCTAGAGATTCTCAACTAGTCAATGTATCAATCGCCAGGTTGCAGTCACTCCTATATCTATGTCAACGCAAGAGCAGGAAATACAATCAGCTGCTTCAGAATGGATCTCAGCTGCCTTACCAGAAAAGCTATGAAACTGCTTTTTAATCTCGATATAAGCAGCTACCTTATTATTTATCTATTTATTAAAGTATAAGTGTACAAAGTGTGTGTCTGCTTGTAACATTTGATTAAACAACCGCCCATGTATCGCTAACCCCCCTCCCCCGCCAGCCCCATGTCTTCTTATTTCTTTGGCTAAGCTAATGCAACCCTTCCCTTGATTTAAAAACTGCCTTACTTGTATTCTGGAGCACCTATAAAAGTATTGTTTTATAGGTTTGTTATTCTCCTAGGTTTTCTCCTGTATGGGGGGTGGGGTTGTTTAGTTTAATCAGCAATCCTTGTCAGAGGGTTTATATTACTCACAGTCTTCAGTCATAGAGTATGTACATTTTTTGAATTGAAAAGTACTAATAGGAGAAAATATATGAAGCATGTCATTATGCTCAGTATGAAGCACATTGACGTGATAAATGGCCAATACAACAACAACATCCAAGCCTTACGTGATAAATGGCCAATATTTTCTAAAAATCTAAATGAATGGATCTTGACCATTCATCATGTTGTATTCTGTATTGAGCATGCTGGCACGTTCATTATATTTTCTCTTGATGTAGCATTTTAATTTTCAGAATTTGAGTTCTTTTAAAAAAATAGTTTTCCTGAATTCACCATTTTTTCTTTCATGTTTTGAATGAATAAATCATTTCGTACAATCTCGACAAAAGCAAATTTTATTAGCAGTTTGAGATTAACTTCTGAACGTATATTTCATGTTCTGTTAAAAATGTTACTCGGGGAGTCGGGCTGTAAAGTTAAGCATGTTTAGTTTTCAACTTTTCATTATTCCATTTATTCGTCTGGAAAATAGGGGTGGACTCGGGCCGGGCCAACCGGCCTGGAACCGGACCGGACCACTACTGTGCGGGCCCGGCCCGGCCCGGTGAACCGGTTCCGGGCCCGGTTCGGGCCAACCGGCCCGGTGGGATGGCGGTTCGGGCTCGGGCCCTTCAAAAGGTGAACCGGCCCGGCCGGTTCGGGCCCGGGTCGGGCCATTTTTTTTTTGAATTTTTTTTAAGTTTTCGGGTTGGGCTGGGTATTTTGGGCCATTTGAGGTGGTTAGGGTTGGTTTGGGGGTGAGGGGGAGGGTTGGGGGTTAACTAGGAAAAGCCAAAAAAAAATTGACCTGAGGCCCGGCTCGGACTCGGGGGTTACCCGGGCCGGTTCCGGGCCTCCCATTCTTGAACCGAGACCCGAATCGGAACCGGTCCATGCCTACTGGAAAAGCAGAGATCTCTATTTCAAATCACCTAGTCACTTGTGGTTGTTTAAGTTTGTGTATGGTACCCGCATGCTTTTCAAGTAGGGATGGACCGGTTCGGGCCCGGTTTGGGCCTGGCCCGGCCGGGCCTCGGTTCATGAAAGGGGAGGCCCGGAACCGGCTCGAGTAACCCCGGGTCCGGTCCGGGTCGGGCCTCGGTTCAATTTTTTTTTTGGGCTTTTCCTAATTAACCCTCAACCCTCCCCCCTCACCCTCAAACCACCTCAAATGGCCCATCATACCTAGCCCAACCCAAAAACTTAAAAAAAATAAAAAAAAAAAAAAATAGGCCCGGACCGGGTCCGAACTGGCCGGGCCGGTTCACTATTTAGCGGGCCCGGCCCGCCTACCTCACAGGGCCGGGTGGCCTGAACCGGGCACCAACCGGTTCACCGGTTCCGGGCCGGTTGGCCCGGCCCGAGTCCACCCCTATTTTCAAGTCATGAAGAAATCTATGTTCGTTTCTCCTTTTACAGCTATTGAGCTATGTACAAAGTTTGCATATCCGAGAAGCAAAGTTTTGTCATGAAGAAATCTATGTTCGTTTCTCCTTTTACAGCTATTGAGTTTTTGCCATTTTCGGTCCTTCGATTATTGTGTCATTGACATTTTTGATATTCGACCTTCAATTTTTCCATTTTTAATCTTCAAATAGTGTGAGAGATATTAGTCTTCGGCTTTAAAATTTCCAACATTTAGTTTACTGTGTATTATTATCAAATTGATATTTTTAGTTCTTCCACTTTGATTTTGACACAATAAGTGGAGAGTTAAATATGTCATTATAATAATTAGAGGTGCTAAAGTGACACTCTTATGTAGGGATGGACCGAACCGGCCCGTGAACTGGACCGGCCCGCTACTGTGTGGGCTCGGATTGGACCGGGACTGGATGGCCGGTTCCGGACTTTAGCCCAGTGTGGACGGGCCTGGCGGGCTGGGCTCGAGCCCTATTTTTCTTGAACCGGCCCGGGCGGTTCGGGCTGGGTCCGGTTCTTTTTTTTTCAATTTTTTTTCCTTTTCCTTGGGTAGGGCTGGGAGGTTTGAGGGGTGGGGGTGAGGGGGAGGGGACGAGGATTAATTAGAAAGCAAAAAAATTATTCATTGGACCGGCTTGGACTGGCCCGGCCCGGTGTTGGGCCCAACATCTTGAAAAGAAGCCCGACTTGAACCGACTCGGAGCCCGGCCCAGGCCCGGACCATGCCTACTCTTATGAAAGTTGAAGCACTAAATATTGAAAATTTTCAAAGATAGTATCATAAGTGTCTTTCACACAATAGTTGGAAGACTAAAAGTGGAAAACTCCAAGAACACTAGATAAACAAAATACTACATCGTTTATACTAAAAATAGTGGTTTTTCACGTTTTTATGGGATTTTTAGAATGATCACGATTAGTAGGGAGTATTAACACAACTTTAATCTAAAAAATAAAATTGAAAACTGATATCAATACAAGATAAGTTGAAATGAATGTCTTGCTTCCTTTTTTATAAGAGATGTGAAATGAAATGTATTGTTTCCTTACTTTCTTTTTTAGATTATTTCAAAATGAATGTCCTATTTTCTTTTTTACTTTATTCTATTCAAATCAAAATCACAATTTTTACTTTTAAATCACTTTATTAACACTAGTCTCATATTAAAACAAGACATCTAATATGGGGTTAGAGATAGTACTAATCAATTTGAGATAATATGATAACGGAATTGAATGACCTATATGACGGGGGTGGGTTAAGAAAAATAACTAATATACTTGGTCTAAACTTAATTGAAAGTCAATAATTATATTTGATAAAAGTTATAGCGTTGACATTTATGTATGTGCATGTAAATTCTTATGAGAAATTCAATTATAATAATAAAACATATAATTCCATATTGTATTCACTTGTGTGGAATTAAAAAAAAAAGTATCATTGAACAAAGTAGGTTTGAGTTTTTAGAAAAAATCACTTGTCTAAATAGGTCAAGCTTAGCCTAATTCTGATGCATTATTACCTTAAGAGGCCGACATACATAAAAAGTCAGGCTCAAGCTAAAAGGAGGTCAAGCTAGAACTAAATATACTAAAACCGGTCCCCTCTATTTAGGTAACTACTAACTAATATTGCATTGGTTAACTGTCATGGGTAAATATTGGACCATTAAATGAGGACATAAGATAGTAAGGTGTAAAAATATGCACTTTTGTGTTCATGCACCTCACAATAGATTCTATCATATTAGATGTATAGCACATAGCCACATAATGTATTAAATTTTTGTAGTAGTAATTGTATTTTATAAGTAACCCAGTGAAATACGTAAATATATTTGGTGCCTTGGAGTTTGTAGAAAGGATTACAAATCTACAACAAAAATTTAATGCATGTAATTCCTTAAGAGCTAATTATATTTGAAAAAATGATCAAGAATAATCTCAACAATTAGTGATCTGGTTGAAATAATTTAATGTATCAATAGTCTCAAAATAATCTCAACTATTGAAAAAAATCTCAAAATACGTCAAGTACAATAAAATATTATACGGAGTAAGTCATTTAGGTATTATTAATTGTCCCTAGAGTATTTTGAGATTATTTTCAATAGTTGAGATTATTTTGAGATGATTGATACTTTGGAATTTTGGATTATTTCAAGCAGATAACTAATAGTTGAGATTATTCATGTCTATTTTTTCATTATATTTTCCTTAACGAACTATATTCTAAATAATGAAATACAATAATATATTTTAATAATAAAATGTAAATGAACGTAGTTTATAAGGTAATTGTAGGTAATTTTTATATGACAATAAATTAGGCTTACGTTAATGTATGACGTAGCACGTTGAACGGTAAAATTATGTCGATGAGTGTGGTAGAGATGTGTATGTTCTGTTGGATGTTTGGACATACCAGAAAGATTGTTTTAGGAATAAGATAATAAGACAAAATGTGAGAGTAACACCCACAAAAGATAAGATGCAAGAATCTCGATTGCGATGATTTGTTCATGTGCACAAAAGTTTGCATATTGCACTCGTTGAGGAGTCGAGAGGTGGGGAGAGAAGACGGAGCAGTGAGGGAGAAGAAGATCCAAACAGACGTGGATTCGAGAAATCGGAATTGATATACTTTTTCTTTAACCGGATGAGAGTATGATTTTGGGGAGATCAAATGAAATTGATCTTCTCTCTCATTTGTTCATCTTTTTTATCTTGTTACATTATTAAATTATTTTTATCCTTTATCTTTCTTATGTCATCCTTTTTTATTTCATCTTCTCTTTTTAGTTTCTATATTTTTCTTTCACTTGTGACTAGGATAATATAAATCGATTGATGTTAGTCCATCCTAAAATCTTTTGAAAATAAGTCTTGAATTTCCTAAGATTAGAGTAGACTTAAGGATGTTTTTACTTGGACTGTAATCCGTCCCAGACCAGACCAGACTTGGATGGTTATAAAAATACAAAGGGATCAGACATTACCAGACCCAACCAGATCAAACTAGACTAGACCAGACCAGCAAATTATCGTCCAAGTAAAAACATCTTAAACAATAACAATGTAAGACACAAAGATAATTTTCAAGACAACCTAAAATTCATTGTCAATCTTGGCCACCACTTTTCTAACATCCTGTTGATTTAGGATGTTTTTACTTGGATTGTCCCAGACCAACCAGACCAGATCAGATCAGACCAGACCAGACCAGTTCAGACCAGACCAGATCAGACCAGACCAGACCAGTAAATTACAGTCCAAGTAAAAACATCCTTAGTATCAAAAAATGAGGGCTCCAAATTATTTGATGGAGAGACAAAATTTGAGCGGAAAATGTATTGGGTCATCCATTCTCGTGATCCACAAAATAGTTGGGCGAATTATACCGTGCAACCGGCGCACCATGAGGATGGTGCGTCCGGTTGCAAAACGACGCAGCTTGCCCTCTCCCTTCCCTTTTTTTTTTGCTTTTGTTGTTAAAAATGATAATAACTTTTTTATTTTTGATCCGATTTTTATAAAATTTATATCAACATTTTTTATTTTTCATGATCTTTCAAATGAGACCAATATTGCTAATGTAATTTTAAGAAATTATCGAACTATTATATTAATGAGTATTGGATTATAAGGAAAATCGAATCTGTTTGGGAGATGATAGGTTTGTGAAATAGAAGATCGAATCTGTTTGGGAGTGGATCAGTGACCTCAGTTACATTTGATAATACAATGAGTTACATCTTTTTATGAGCGAGTTACATCTTTTTATAAGCAAGTTACATCTTTTTATAAGCAAGTTACATCTTTTTATAAACAAGTTACATCTTTTTAAAAGCGAGTTACATATATATAAACACGAGTTGCATTTGACATGCCTGAACGCGACTTACATATATTTACACGTAAAGTTACATATTTTTACACGTAAAGTTACATATTTATACACGCGAGTTACATATTTATACACACGAGTTGCATTTGACCTGAACGCAAGTTACATATTTTT
The DNA here is from genome assembly GCA_945859875.1 of Cuscuta europaea. Classification (NCBI taxonomy): domain Eukaryota; kingdom Viridiplantae; phylum Streptophyta; class Magnoliopsida; order Solanales; family Convolvulaceae; genus Cuscuta; species Cuscuta europaea. The sequence continues at coordinate 40,292,291 of CAMAPE010000019.1, forward strand.
TTTACGTGAAGTTACATATTGTTACACGTAGAGATACATATTTATACACACGAGTTGCATTTGGCCTGACTGAACGTGAGTTACATATTTTAACACGTAAAGTTACATATTTTACACGCAAATGTTAATATGTTAAAATTACATAGGCAATATTGGTCTCATTTGAAAGATCATGAAAAATAAAAAATGTTGATATAAATTTTATAAAAATCGAATCAAAAATAAAAAAGTTATTACCATTTTTAAAAAACAAAAGGAAAAAAAAAATATAAATCGGTACCCGGTATACGGTGTTCACCGTATACCGGTCGTACGGTATAGGCACTCGAAAAAAAGAGAGAAAAGGTAAAGAGAAAGGAAACAGCAGAGACAAAACACCACGCCAGTAGGACCGGATACTAGCCGTTGCTGCCTTTTCAGGTTTTTCAAATTTCGAAATTCAAACACACATTTGACCCCAAACGCGGCTTAGCAGTATTTCAAGCTCAACCCTCGTCCTCAATCTCCAACTTCAATAATTTTCTATATTTGTAGAAGAAAAAAAGGAAGGAGAATCGGTTCTGTTTGTTTGTTTAAACAGATTATCTGAGTTTGGATAAAGCATGGGCGCTTCTGGAAATTGGATCAAATCACTTATCACTCTCAAGAAATCTCACTCCAAACATACCGCAGTAAGTTCCTCCTCTGCAGTTCATCGTTTTCGCACTCATCCTGAATTTATATTTTTGCTTTTGTTTACGAGTGTGTTGGACTGTGTAGGCGAAGGAGGGAGGGACATGCAGGGTCTGGAAGCTATGGAGGAGTGGATCCGGCGGGCCTAGGCCTGGAAAATCAGAGAAGTATCATGAAGATTCGGAAGGATCCATTTCTTCGTTCGTGTCCGATAGCGCTTTGGCCGCCGCCATGGCGACTGTGGTTAGGGCTCCGCACAAGGAATTCGTCTTGATGAAGCAGGAATGGGCTGCTATTCGGATCCAGACTGCATTTCGCGGATTTCTGGTAATTTCTCTTTATTCATTCACAACTTTCTGCCGAATTCGTTAAATGCTCATCATTAAGAACCGTAAGCTCCGGATCAGGTCATTTGCTCTAATACTAAACATGATAAGAATTTTTACTGATGTGAAGGCGAAACGGGCACTGAGGGCGCTGAGAGGAGTGGTGAGGATACAGGCTATATTTCGCGGTCGACAGGTGAGAAAGCAGGCTGCTGTGACATTAAGGTGCATGCAGGCTCTGGTTCGAGTTCAAGCACGAGTTAGAGCTCAATCTTCTTCTCAGGCAAATGATGATGATCTCATCAAACTAGCTCCTGAGGTACAACGATCAGTCACTTCTTTTGAAGTCCGTATCATTACTATTTGTGATACCTATCGGCTATCGATCTTCTAAAAATTATGATTTCCCCTCCTAACATCTGAAATTTGCAGAATGGATGGAGTAATAGCCCAGGAACAGTAGAAGAGGAAAGGTGCAGATTGATGAAGAAGCAAGAAGGTGCCATGAAGAGGGAGAGAGCCATTGCTTATGCTAATTCTAAACTGGTATACTGTTTTTCTTCACTTATCTCAACAACTTAGTAAATAACTGCTTCCAAATGAATACTTTTAAACAGCACTAGTAAGCAACCTGACTAGAAGTTGAAAGCATAAATCATTGATATGGAGTTTTAAAGTATACAAAATCTAATATAAAGAAAGTTAAAGGCCTTTGAAAAAGATCTAAGAGCACAGTAGCAGCCTAGCAGGAATCAATGTAAGCAAAAACATGATGATAAAATTGAAATATTCTAATTTGCAGCAAACAAGAAAGAAGCTGGTGAATTCAACAAGGATAAAGACAGCAGGGGAGAAGGAAGGAGACAATAGCTGGCTTGATCGTTGGGTCGCAACTAAGCCCTGGGAGTTTAGTAAGTCAGTGGGAGGAGACACCGACTCATCATCTGGTGGGGTGATGACAACCACCCCTGGAGGAGTGGGAGGAGGACCCAATCTTGAACAACACCCTAACAGCTCTTCTGTCAAAATCAGGAGAAACAACATGTCTACCAGGATTTCAGCAGCAAAAGAAGCAACCCCATCATCCGATCAGCTGTGTTCATCGTCATCGTCATCCTGGCATCAGTTGTATAACAATGACAGCACAAGTCATTCGCCAATGTCTTCATCGCCCGAAGAAGAGGCGCTGCCACGTAACAACACACCAAACTACATGACACTGACCGAGTCCATTAAGGCAAAACATAATAAGCTGCAGCAGAGAAAAACATATAATTCCTCTTCATCTCAATATGGTGATGATAACAGCAGCAGCATGCAGAGGCATTCATTACGGGATTTTCAATCCTATCGGGGTAAATCAAGCCCTCTTCGCCGCCATGGGTCGTTGACAATGAGAAGTGCTGGTGCAGATAATGTGATGAAGAACTCCTGCAAGGATCTCTATCCTCCTCCTCCAATGCAGCAGGTTGTGAGATGACTGTGATGATGGTGATTGATGAAGAAAAATATAGGGAAGGATCTTCAAAAGTATTAAATTGAAGTGTGAACTTTTTTGTTTACTGTTTTAATGTGTTCCGTGTGAGGGAGGAGGTCTCAACATCTTGTTGTGTTGTGTGTAGAAACAGTGATGACAGGACAAAAAATGACCATACACATATATGTAATCAGTGGTGTTGTTATTGTAATATTGTTTGTTAAAATGTACTTTTATTTTATACTATCTTGTCTTACATTATGAAATTGGTTGTATATTTATAGTTTTCTGATCTGATTGTATTATGTTTCCAGTTTCCTAGACTACTAATATATATATACTCACTTTGTTTGCCTTTTCGGTTACCAATTCGATGATTCGATCCAGGGGCTATATACACATATTGTGATGAAGCTAAGAAAAAACTTTCAAAGGACTATCATGTATATGCATGCATCATGCATGTACTTTAATTTTCCTTGTATGCATCACCAAATTAAAGCTCCAAGTGGCTTCCCAAAAGTCCAAAAACAGAGACAAAATAGAATGGAATAGTCTATTAGTTTCATCTGTCTTAATTGGCCAAATGATTTCTACACAGCAAATATCATCTCATTATACGTAGTATATATTTGAGAACAAAAATCTACTACTCCGCCCACCCATTCATGCAAGATATATAATGGCCGGCCTCTTCAATACGTAGTAAAGCATATGTATTGGTGTAGAAGTTGAACTAGGGGCTGTAAAGGGCGGGCCCACACTTGCATTTCCAGCCTTCAGGTTCATAGTTTGTGTACTGCTGAACACCCGCCGCCCCGCCGCCGCCGCCGCCGCCGTTGGTGGTTGGCACTTGGATGGCTTCGCAAGGCATGCATCCATAGCATTTGTGATCACACCTTGGTGCAAATGATCCTATTCTCCTCCCCCCTTCTTCTTTCTTCTCACCCTTCCATTTATAATTAGCAAACAATTTAAAATGTCAAAATGTTGGGGGTGAAAAACAGATGATTCTGAGAATCATATGGTAATTTTTTTGGGTTAAGTAACAAATCAAATTTACATTAACATACCTGAAATAGTGAAGAATTGGTGGGAGCAAAAGGCCTGGTTTCTGCATGAGGCAAAGCTAATGTGAGGAGAATACAGAGGAGGATGTAAAACCTGGAAATCATGCTTTTTATGTTGTGATGATGAGGAAAGAAAGAGGCAAATTAAATTCAGAGTGATCTTAGAATAAGGTGAAGATGAGATTGAGAGAAGAATGAATGAATGTATGAATTTAGTGCTGTATGCTATATATATAGATGGAAATCAGGTGATGGATGTTTTGATGGCTGTCTTTCTTTGGTTTTGGGGTCAATCCAATCCAAGATTTCATTTGCTCAGTGCTTCTTTTTAAATTATTTCTCACAGAACAAAAGGGGAAGAAGTGATATATGTCTGATTTCCCCAAAAGCTATACCCACTGCCTATACCTGAGCTCTAAGGTAGCTAGGTAGCAGCATTAATGCATGTAGCTAATCAAACTGCAGCTTCCAAGAATTTCCTCCCCAGTAAATCAAACTGTTCATCTTTGCTTCTCCTACAAGGGATCCTATTTCTGCCCTTTCTCCTTGAAAACTCAGAGACCAACCACATCTACAGTATTTTGTACACTCACTCTCTTTTAATTTCTTCCCAAGTCAAATGTATGTTTTGTCAAGTGAAAAGTAGGTGAAGAATAAGAATAGAAAAAACTGTGTGGTTGAGATTTGTGAAGAGGAGAGAAAAATGTGCAGAACCACAAATTAGTTGCTTTAATGGGTAAGTGGCAAAGTTTTTTTGGACAACAAAAAAGGAAAGTTGGCAAAGTCCAATGGGACGGGGGGAGTAATTTGTATCACTTTTTTTTCAAAATGTGTCCTAACAGTACATGACTCTTTGACAAATCATTTTTTTAACATCACATGTTCTCTTATAACTTTGTAATCTTTCCTTTTTTGGATATCCCAAAAACTATGTCATTTTCCTTTTTAATTATTGAATTAAAAAAGAGTAGTATCTTTCATTCTTTCCAATTAGTTAGTTACAAGAAGTGTCAATTGTGTCCCAAGTACTAACTTCACTCCTACTTCGTACTCCCTCCGGTTCGTATTAAAGTTCTTACTTTCCTTTTAGGGATGTCCCTTATTTAAGTTCACACTTCCATTGTAGGAAACAAAACAGTGCAAAACAGTGCCAAACAGTGTCAAACAGTGTCCAAACAGTGCCAAACAGTGCACTCCACAGTAAAGTCAAATTTATTTTCTTAATCTGTGTGAAGTCAAACTGGGAACTTTAATAGGAACCGGAGGGAGTATAAAATTGAGACATGAAGGAGCAGTACTTTTATAAAGAAAATTGAATTTGCAATCATTCAAATATTACTCCTTATTATGGAAAAATAAAATAAAATGACAAACTGATAATTATAATAAGAGAAAAGGGTCAAATAAGGCCTTCTACTATTATGAAATAGTCACATAAGACCATGTACTCAATAAAGTGTCATATAAGTACCTCTACTTGTAAAAAGCAATCAAATGAATCCTAATGACCTATTTAACACCTCTTAATCTCAGTTTTAACGTACTTTTGACCATCTTTTTAGAATACATTATACGGCATATGTCGAATATATAACTAAGATTGGTTGAAATACAAGTCAAAAAAATCGACATGTAAATTAAAATCGGGATTAGGAGGTGTTAAATAAACCATTAGGACTCATTTGACTGCTTTATATAAGTAGAGGTACTTATATGACATTTTATTGAGTACATGACCTTATGTGACTATTTCATAGTAATAGAAGGCCTTTATGACCCTTTTCTCTTATAATAAAGTAATGTAGGGAGCAATAGGTAATGCTAGAATTCAGGAAAATGGTCATACACTCATACTCCGTACAAATTAGTGACATATACTGATACGGGGTATTTAGGAAAAACACATTAGACATACTCCTATATGTTTTATTCATATTTAGGGCACTTTATTTTAATTGTACCTTGTTAACACTTAACTTAGTGAGATATACAGAGTTATTCTTTTTTTCTAAATTCTCGCAACGATTAGGATGTTTTTAATTAGACTGCTTTCAGTTCCAGATCAAACTTAAACAGATTAGATCAGATTAGATCAGACAGGCCAGTTCAAATCAAACGAGACTAGACCAGACTTGAATAGACGAGACTAGATCAGTAAATTTTAGTCCAAGTAAAAACATCCTTACTTGTATGTTGTTAAACAAAATATGTTGTTAGTTACACATTCACAGTTTACGAATTTTACGTTTGTATTATTATAATATTATTAGGAAAATTATTTATGAACTAGTATGTGTCTGTTTGGAAAAATTGACTAGATCACATTATTTTGCTTAAATTTATGAGGTTTTGGCTAATGTTGTTAGATTGATTGACTCTGCTATATTATGAAAAACAATATTTAAATATATTTTATTAATAAAATAACAAATTATATTAAAATAGTTTAAATGATCATCTACAACAACTTTAGAAAACTAACTTCAACCTTACTTATTTTGATTATTAGACAACTCAGCATGCGAAATCAAAGTTACATGTTTAGTGAAAAAATTAAGGGAAAAGTACGGACAACCTACATGTGGTTGAGGTCATTTGCGGAGAGGGTCATGGATTTCACTTTTTACTAAACTAATATTCGTGGTTTACTTTTGTTAGCGCCACAGGGGGCTCAGCCCATTGACCGTTAATAAAGGCTGACTTGGAGATGTTTATCATCCGATTGGTTCCGTGTGGGGTGTGGTATGGTCAGGTCATTAAAAACCATTGACTTCACTCATTTAATATGTTTAGGCAGTAGGTTTAATAAGAGGAACGACAGGGCTGGAGGTGGCGTAAGAATGAGTTATGTGAAATCCAACAAAGGTAGTCTATGTCCACATTCTCCGTTTTCTTTACCTCACCTCCCAGTTCTTCTTCATTGGACAATCCCATTTCCCACCATGGTGAATCCACAGGTTGACGTGCTCATCGTTCATTCCCAGCCTCTACAAAAATATCACAAAAACAACCAAAACTAAATCTTCAACACACTAATTTCATCCTCAACTTTAACGACGCCACACACAATAACGAAACCCAGATACTACTTTAATCTGTGTATAACGACAACGGTGAAGTAAGTTTCGTGAGTATTAAACTTACCTGAAGAGCAGCTGCAAGAAATTTTGAGTGAGATTCTTCTTCCTTCCTAGCAAAACTGCGCCCTAATTTGTCGTTTGGTGTTCTATAAACCGCACTTAACTGATATACTCATCTAATTCAAATTTGATTCTGACGTGGAAAAATTTCCCCCATGCGGCAACCTTTTTTGGATAATTAACGGGCCACGTCATTATTTCGTAACGGAAATGGACCGAGCCCCATGTGGCGCTAACGAAAGTAAACTACGAATATTAGTTTAGTAAAAAGTGAAACGCACGACCCTCTCCGCAAATGAGCGCAACCACAAGTAGGTTGTCCGTACTTTTCCCAAAAATTAATTAACTAGTCGAAAAACACGATTACCAAACATGCCCTATGTTTATGTTGAAGTTTATTCCTTCGACCCGTTGGGCCCAATACGTGTTCTAAGGGTCTCGAGTGGAAGGGTGAACAAGTTAGATGAAGAAACAAGCAAGGAAAGGACCCAATAATGAGTGTTTATTCACTGAAACGATTACAGAGCCGAGATGTCGTTCGTACAATGGTATGTTATGAGCTGATACAATTGCTATAGTGCTAGAGTGTTAAATTGAAAACCATTTACAATGAAATAAATGCTACTATATATACTACCAAGGGGTAGTTGAATGCGTTGACGTGGCGAGCTGTGGATGGCTTGGCCCCAACCACTAAATCTTCTGCATTAAATGTGTGCTTCCCGCCAGAATCTTGGGATCCCGCCAACAGGTAGGGACGTTTGTCCCCTAAAGCTTGCTCCATGCTTCTTGCCGAGTCCAAGGGGTGGGGACGTTCGTCCCCTAAAGCTTGCTCCCTGCTTCCTGTTAGGTCTAAGGGATGGGGATGTTCGTCCCCAAAAGCTCGCTCCCTGCTTTCTGTGGGGACCTTGGCCTTAGGCCCAGGGGTGGAGACGTCCATCTCCATCAGCTTCCCTTCTGCGTTGCGCCTGCCACATGTGTTGGGGACGTTCGTCCCCGTGAACCTGCCCCCCGTTGTTCGTCTCCGAAAACATCTGTAGGGTGGACCTAATGGTTAATGGCTCAATCCCTGTTGGGCCATTAACCCAACACAAATCCCCCACTTCTGATGTTCCGAGCGTGCGCTGGACATAAGGAAGTTGAATTGAATCCGTTGTATTCCGTCATCTAATGCCTTTGGCGCCTCCCATGTCATAGGCAGAGGGGTACCTCATTAAAAACTCCGCTAAGTAAAAAACCCTGTGGGAAAAAATCCTAACGGAGGAAAAAGAGTACACTCCGCTCTGCCACGAGGAAGATAAGATGCTTCCAATGTACTGCCTTTAGTCGACGCCCCTGACGCGACGGTTGCCTGGTGTATCCTCGATCTCCGAACGTCGGGCCTTATTCCCTGGATCTCCGTACTCGGTCATCCATGTTCGTCTTCAGGTTGGGGACGTTCGTGCACCTTCCCACCGCATCGGCAGCTTACCGCACCGGTTAGTGTTGGATGGACAACATTTTATCCTCTTAAGGACGTTTGTCCACCTTCCCACCGCACCGGCCGCTTACCGCACTAGTTAGTGTTCTTGGATGGAGAACATGTTTGTCCTCTCGGGGACGTTCGTCCACCTTCCCACCACACAGGCAGCTTACCGCATTGGTTAGTGTTGGATGGCGAACGTTTTATCCTCTTAGGGACGTTCATCCACCTTCCCCCTGCATCGGCAGCTTACCACACTGGTTAGTGTTCTTCGATGGAGAACATGTTTGTCCTCTTGGGGGCGTTCGTCCACCTTCACACTGCACCAGCAGCTTACCGCACTAGTTAGTGTTCTTCGATGGAGAACAGGTTTGTCCTCTTGGGGACGTTCGTCCACCTCCCACCGCACCGGCAGCTTACTGCACTGGTTAGTGTTGGATGGAGAACGTTTTATCCTTTTGGGGACGTTCGTCAACCTTCCCACCGCATAGGCAGCTTACCGCACTGGTTAGTGTTGGATGGGAACATTTTATCCTCTTGGGATTCCCTAACCTGAGGAGTTATGTCTCCCCCCCCCCTTTGGGAGGAAGGAATTTAGCGAAATGGTGTCATTGAAAGGACTTCTTCCAACAGCATGTTCGTCCATGGTGTGGAGGAAGAACGTACGACAGACGTATACCCTGCACCCCGAAGATCACTTCATTCCCATTTTCTTCTTGTGGCCGTCTGGCCCGAGGGATCTCTCAGGGCGTTTATTGGCATGGCGATAACCGGCGTTTTGGACTTCTGCCTCCCGCCGATTGTCCCTACGCCATGTGAATGGTTCATGGTTTGGCTGTTTTCGGTTCTGAGGGGTTGGTCCCCTTGTGAACTCTCCGAAGTAGCCCCCCGGACAAGTCTGTTGATGGCCATCCTCAGGCTGTTGCAGTGATCCGTGATGTGCCCCTTCCGTGTGATGGTATTCGCAGTACGCGTTGAGATTCTTTCCCATTGGGCCACCAGCGACGGGCGGCTCTTCCAACATACCTTTGTCCTTGATGGACCCAAGGATTTGGATCACCGTGAATGCCAAGGGGATAAGTCCGGTAAACTCCCACCGGGTGTCGGATGGAGAACCCTGGGTTCCCCAAGGGGCATAGCCACCGCTCATCTTCTTCTTTTTCATCGCCGGAGCTTCTGCCGGCATCGCCCCCAGATGGTCCGCTACCTTTTGGATCGTAAGGGCGGCCACCCCATCTCTTTGGGTGATCTCCTCTTCAATTCCAGGTAAAGATCCCCAGTTACAAGGGCGTTGGTGAAGAGGGTGATGGTTGTGCTCTCCGTGAGGTCTTCGACCTTCAGGGTTTCATCCCTCCACCTTATGAGGAAGGTGGATAGGGCTTCTTCCTTCCCCTGGCGGACGCTCGTTAACCAGATGAAGTGCTTCCTCGGCGTGGAGCTGGAGATGAGCTGCGCCATGAACTGATTGGAGTGTTGTTCAAAGCTATCAATGGATCCGGGCCTAAGCTTCCCGAACCATTCCTACGCCGCCCCCTTGAGGGTGCTGAAAAACAACCTGCAGATGACCTCATCGGAGGCTCCCAACATGGAGAGTTCTCCTGGGAATGAAAGTAGGTGGGCTTTCGGATCCCCAGCCCCATTATAAGTTAGGGTGCCGAACGACCGAATGCCCATTGGCATCTCCGCTACCATGATTCTGGTAGAGAAGGGAGAGGATAGGGCAATCCTGGGCTGATCTGGCTCAGTTTCTGCCCGTCGATTGAGTTCGTTGATCTGCCTTTGGAGATCCATGAGCATCGCATCTCGACGTCGTTCGTCCCCACTCACATTTTGGGTACGCACGGTGTCAGTGCCATGCTGTCTATTAATGACCCGGGCCTCCCGCCTCAATCCGTTGATCGCGGGTCTGCTCCCAGGCCGCGTGCTGCCCCGCTCCTCTGAAGACCTGGTGCCTGTTCCCCCCAGCTCTGCCCGTCTCCGGAGAGTGGACATTCGTGCCAATCCTACTCTGGATCGAGGAGCTAGCTTCTGCGGTCCTGTCTGTACGCTCGCCGAGCGACTGCATAGTGCGAATTGGGGAGAACGGGGTACGCTCGGTGTCATCAGAGTACAACCGCTTCGCCTCCCGTTCGTCCGCCAAAAGATGGATGGTATCCTCCATCTCGCTCACGGCATTAGGGTCCCGTCGGATCTCATGGGGAATCATGTCAGTAAGCACCCCAATGTCCCCGTGGCTCCACAAGCTGCTGGACTGGGCGCCTTCTGCCTGCTGGCAGGCTCTTCGGCTGTTTGATAGTCGTTCAGAGAGATCATAGGAGTTTCCTTCATTGTTCCTTCCCATCTTACTTGTTTTGAGCTTTCGAAAGTGGTTCTTAGCTGAGAGCTTGGTTTTGGAAGAACTTTTTGACCAGTTTCCCACAAACGGCGTCAGTGTTGAAGTTTTTTCCTTCGACCCGTTGGGCCTAACAAGTGTCATAGGGGTCTCGAGTGGAAGAGTGAACAAGTTAGATGAAGAAACAAGTAAGGAAAAGGCCCAATAAAGAGTGTCTATTCTCTGAAACGATTACAGAGACGAGAGGCCGTTCGTACAATGCTATGCTACGAGTTGATACAATTGCTATAGTGCTAGAGTGCTAAATTGTGAACCTTTTACAATGGAATAAATGCTACTATTTATACTATCAAGGGGTAGTTTAATGCGTTAACGTGGCGAGCTGTGGATGGCTTGACCCCAACCACCAAATCTTCTGCATTAAATGTGTTTCCCGCCAGAATTTTGGGTTCCTGCCAACGGGTGGGGACATTCATCCCCTAAAGCTTGCTCCCTGTTTCCTGCTGGGTCCAAGGGGTGGGGATGTTCGTCCCCTAAAGTTTTCTACCTGCTTCCGGCTGGGTCCAAGGGGTGGGGACGTTCGTCCCCAAAAGCTTGCTCCCTGCTTTCTGCGGGGACCTTGGCCTTAGGCCCAGGGGTGGAGACGTTTGTCTCCATCAGCTTACCTTCTGCGTTGCGCCTGCCCCACGTGTTGGGGACGTTCGTCCCCGTGAGCTTGCCCCCGTTGTTCGTCTCTGAAAACGTCCGTAAGGTGGACCTTATGGTTCATGGGCCAATCCCTGTTGGGCCATTAACCCAACAGTTTGTTATATCAAGCGATAGTGCGTTCATTAAAAATATTGAACTTTTTATGATTAATATTGAATTGACAAAATAAAAATGATTTACAAACACAAAATATTTTAGGTAGGAGACACCTTTAGTGGGATGGACCAAAATGGAAGAATACAACAATCTTAGCGGAAGGGAGAAATAAAAATTATACTAGTGTACGCTCTCCGTCACGAAATGAAGCTCCTTATGTGACTCGCACACATATTTATGCAAGATATAGTTTTGTTTTAACTTCCAAGTATACTCTTATTTTATATTAAATCATCAAGTAAAAAGTGAATAAAAAGAAGTACAATATTTTTTTTTTCCTAATCCTAAGTAAGTTCTAATTTGAAATATGATTCTTTTTTTTTTTACTTAGGATTAGGAAAGACACCAATATTGTACTTCTATTTGAGCAAACCGCTATATAAATAATAGTTGAATGGATGATCACTCATACATTTCACAAACTATTTTGAGTAATTGATAAAAATAATTTCCCCCTCAAGGTAGCAAAATATATTTCTTAAACCGAGCAATTCAAAATACACTAGGATATAAGGAGTATCATATTTCATCCGTATTATATTTGTTTGCTACACTTTCATTATGAGGTGTATTTTTTTTTATTTTTGCTACACTTTGTCTTATTGATAAGTTTTTGCTTTAAAAATATTTAATTACACGTATTTTTTTACTTTATATCTAACTATCTACTGTTTTATATTTTTCACAATCTACTGCATTTTCTACAAAGACTCAGGGAGGGGTGATTATTCCAATTTGTTAAAACATGGGGACTTAATTTTGAAAATATTTCCAGACAACTCAATTCATTGATCATTTCAGTTTATTGATCATCACCTTTATTTGCATCAAAATCTTAACCTTATGTGTTTGACATAAACATAGGGATGAGAGTAGCTAGGGTATTGTATAGTGTAGCAGAAGGAAGGTTGTGTGCCTAGACTGCAGAGTTACCATTTCTTTGACAGTTCACATTGCACTATTGCAGAGGTGGAGCTAGGAAAAAATAAATAAAGTGGAGGTATAAATGTCCAATTGTCCAAAGAGGTCTTATTTATTCGAATCAGTCAAATCATATAGGAGTAATAATTTTCTCAATAAAATTAATGGATATTGTGAATCTGTGATAACATTAAGTGTGAATGGAATAAGAATGGTTAAAATCACTTTTTGTTAAAGATGATATGATACGAACTAAGAGTGTCCATAACACTAAAATTGGTTGAATTGATCGATTCTGCTGAAATTTATGAAGTTCTGACTGAAGTGCCTGAATTAGCTGATTCTGCTAATTTACGAAAAAATTATATCTAAAATACTTTTTAATAAAAATTATATTTAAAATTATATTTGAAATACTGTATGATAAAATAGCTAAAATGATACTCCCTTCGTCCCTTAACTCTTTGCCAAATTTGTTTCCCAAAAACTTTGTCACTTTCCCTTTTAATCAATCAATTTATGGCTCATTATTTCTCTTTCATCTACACTAATCTCTACCACAAAGTTTTTACTTTATTATTATACGTGCCAGTCAAATTTGGCAATCCTTTTAGGGACGGAGGGAGTAATCTACAGTAACTTCAGCCAATAAAGAAGAAAAGTAACTTCAACCTTACTTTTTCTTATTATTACACAATTAACCGCGTGAAATCAAAAGTTTCGTGTTTGGTGAAAAAAGTGATTGATAAACACAATAAAACGAAAAACAGGACCACCAAGCGGGCTCTAAATGGAATGAATAAAAAATAAGATAATGATGATGAAAACATAAAAATATTACTCCGTATTGAAATGAAGTTTATCTTATTTGAACTTAGAAACGCTCATTTTTTTTGTTATAGGAACGGAAACACTTTTTCGCTAACAAATAAAAGCACCAAATTGACCATTTTTGTAAATAAATGGGAAAATAGTACTTTTAGTTTTGGAGATAGTCACCATATTGAAATATTAGAACTGTGTCCCCTAGTTTGGTAATATCATCTCACAATTATCCAAATTGTAGTAAATGTGATCCTTTGAGGGGTAAAATGCACAATGTGAGCGTGGAGTACATTTCAGCACTCAAAGGATCACATCTATAGCATTTTGAAAAATTGAGGTGTGACATCTACAATCTCAAACCGACATGTTGGTGTGTGTTTTTACTTTTACTGGGAAATTTGCCTGGTGAATTTTTTTGACAATATGTACAATTTTTTGACGAAGTACAATGTTTTGGTCTTCTCGGAAACATTTTTTGTCTGTGTTGGACATTTATTGTCTCTAAATTGGATTTTATAGGCCGACATTTTTTACCCGTAGTATAACTTAGAGACAAAAATTATGAGAGCGAATTTTCTTTAAAACAACATTATTTTTATACTCCGTATTGTGTTCGAAGTTATAACTCTAATCGTGTCAAAAGTTATAAAAATTAACGGTGTTAGTTCAGATTTGACGGTGAGGACCACATTTACAACACCTCAGACAATTGAGAGGTGACATTTACTAACTCAAAAATACGATGACAATGTGATTTCAGGGACTGAAATTGAATTTTTCGTATTTATTAATCAAATATTTATAACTCCTTTTGTCCCACCTGCCAATTTTTCTTTTTGTTTATTCCATGTTTATCCCAAATATTTTGTCACTTTTATTTTACAATAATGAAACTATGATTCAACTTATTCCCCTCCTCTTCATAGATCACAACCATACATTTTTTTATTTAACACGATCACAAAGTTGGCAATGTTCAATAGAACCGATGTAATGCGGTGCTCCCTCCGTCATTGAATTATCTTCTAACTTTCATTTTTCATTCGTCCCAAAATAATCTTCTCTTTCATTTTTTTAGGAAAGAATTTGTGGTTCAAAATATTTTTTACATCGTCTTACATATTTTCTTCTCCTCTATAAAACTCCCGTTCACGCAACTCTCATTTTCTTAATTCTTGTGTAGAACCTTATTTGGGAGATAATGTATGAAAGGAGGTAGTATGGTTTAGAAATGTTTGAGAAAAAGGTCAAAGGTTGTACTTGAAAGGCACAGAAAGGGGAGGGATTCAAGAATGAAGAGCCAATATGATGACATAACGTAACTAGCTTGTTTACATTTGGGGTAAGAGTAACCTGGCCTGGCCTGGCCTGGCCTGGGAAGCATACTCACTCTCTGATGTGTTGGAAACAGGACTATACGAAGAAGCTAAGTACTCTCTTTCTGTTTAAATAAAGAAGAAATGGAAAAGCTGGTGATGATTTGGTCCTTGTTTCTGTCCCCGCCCGGTCATACTCTTCTAGCTACGTACTACCTACGGCTACCTCTTCTTTCTATCCACCTTTTCATTTCTACAAAAAAAAAAGACTACACCCCATTTCTAAGGGGCCTCCATTCGACGACCAGATGGTACGTTGGGAGGATGTAAATTGGACTATAATCACAATCTGACAGATAGAGAGTGGAGTTCTGTCTTCGTTACCGGGATTCGAACATAAGACCTAACTCTTGTGTCACTCTCTTGCTACCAGTTGAGTTACGCCCACCGGTACCTTTTTATTTCTACAATTTTAAAAATCAACAATGCTTGATATACTCACTCTTATACTCACCTTATACTCACCATTTTTGTGAAGACCTTTTTTTGTATGTAAACCCGGTTCACAGACAATATTTTGTTTGTGCAAAATATTATCCGTGAATTGATGTTCATAGACAAAAAAAACTTTCACAAACATAGGTGGATACAAAAATGGATATAAGAGCGGGTACAAACATCATTTTTGTTTAAAAATAATGTAATTCATTCATGTAGAGCCTATTTGGTACTAGTGAAATTGGCTGAATTGGATGATTATGTTGAAATTTATGAAGTTCTGGTCGAAGTGGTTTGATTGGTTGATTCTGTTGATTTATAAAAAAACTATATTTAAAAAAAATATTAATAAAATAAAGAAGAAAAAAATGAAAATATAGCTAAAATGATCATCTACAGTAGCATCAACCAATAAAGCCACAAAAGTAACTTTAACCTTGTTTTTTTATCATTACAGAATTCAACGCGTGAAGTCAAAAGTTATGTGTTTGATGAAAAAATTAGCTAATAAGATTGATAAGCTGAAAAACAAGGTCACCAAATGCGCTCGTAATTTCTAACAAGTATAGGATGAAGAAATCTCACAAAAAGTGCTTGGTATACACATTTTGGTGTACACCTTTCGTACATTCGTCTGTCTCACGCACACAAAATTTTCTGTCATGTAGAATTGTCTGTGGACAAACAATTCTATGTGCGTGAGACAGACGAGTGTACGAAAGGTGTACATCAAAATGTGTACGCTTAGCGCAACTCAAAAGCCTTGAGAGTATATACGACCACTATAAAAGCTCACTCTTTTTCCTTTTATCATTCTACTTTTTTCATCACATATCTAACTTTTAATTTCTCAATTTATCATTTTTCTTTTCTGATTCAATTAAATGAAGTTGGCGCATAGGTTTATTTTAACCATTTTTCATTTTTTTATTTTTATCAATAAAATAAATTTTAAATATAATTTTTTCATAATTTAATAATTTCAGTCACTTTAGCTAGAATTTATCAATTTCAACAAAATCAGGCGATTCAATTGATTTCAATATTGCTTAACGGACTCTAAATGTTTTAAATGCATAACTGATTATTGGGAAATTTACCAAGTAAGCAATTTCCGCCCAATTATGATGCATGTTTTGGGATGATAATCCATTTTGACTTCAATATTTATTTTTTGAGACGAACATAATGAAATATCACTCTTGGACGTTATAATAAAAATAATAATGTAACGCAATAAGGATTAATATCAATTGTTTCTTATAATCAATTTATCTTTATACATACTAGTCAATCTCGTGCGTTCTAGGACCAGATTCTAAAATGTAATTCATTTGATAGTTTTGATAGATATTGATTTTTAGTATATAATCAAATTAAAATATACTCCGTATAAATCTATAGAAATTAAATAATTCGTTATCAATACTTAAAATAAAGATACATGTACTCCGTATTATTTATTCGTTCTCCATTTTTCTACTACTTGGTCTCTCGTTGCTCTATTTTAGAATACTCAAGCATAGAGTATCTTTGTCACTTATTATATCCTGAATTTAACCATACACAAAAATAAAAAGCAAAAAAAGTCTATTGAGGAAATAAACTAAAACAGATATTCCCCTCTGGTCCTAAATAAACTTCACACTTTGACTCCACACAAATTGAGGAAATAAATTTGACTTTAATGTAGAGTACACTGTTGTGACACTTTTTGATAATGTTTCATTGTTTTGCACTGTTTTGATGTAAATAATTTGTCAGATAAGGAAGGGAGAAGAAGTGTGAAGTTTATTTTGAACATATCCAAAAAAGAAAATGTGAGGTTCATTTACGATTAGAGAGGGACTATAAAACACTAAAAAGTGAAAAGTAAAAGTAACTTCCAAGAGAGCAACTAGGTGAGCCAAGAGACCATATCCACCCCTTCCAAGTTTTTGGACCATCCACCACGTACCATGTCTCTAGTAAAAGGATCTTGCTGCTTATTAATTAATTAACTCACCCTGCACCTTTTTATACTTCAAGGGACAGAAATGATCCAGATGACCAATAACTCCACAAACAAAACAAAAATTAGTAAGTTTCTCATATTTCAAATCTACCCAAAATCACTCATTATCGTCTTTTTCAGCCTTCAATTTCCTTCTTAACGATACGGTTTAACTGGTGGTTTTTTTTCAAAAATATTACTAAAATAAAACTTATTTACATAAATATGACTAATAGTTACTACAATCAAGTGTCGTGGTAACTCGAGTTTAAAACTTGAACATAAGTTACTGTCGATTTTAAGTCCCGAATGGATCCGAGGGCCCAACACCAACCTTAGGATCTATGATATGATTGATACAGTAATGAGTGCTTAAAGGAAATATAAAAACTGCTAAACTCACTCAAGAACTCCAATTGTATTAGTGCAATAAGTGTGATTAAAGAGAATGGCCGAACGGGAGTTTCGGTCCACAACCTAATACAAGAGCTAGAGTGAAATATATTGTTTGTGAGTAATCAAATGCTAACTCTGTACAATGGAATAAGTGATGCTATTTACACTAGATGTGGGTAGGTGGGGGTATGGGGTGCTCCAATGTGATTGGTTGCTTCTCATACTACTTGTGCTTCCATGCTCCCACTTGTGATCTCATACTCCAACATTAAATGGAGTCTGCCATTTGTACGGATCCCCGACCGGCACTGAGTCCCATTAAGCCATCAGTCCGGAAGAATACTCGTGTCAATTACGTCCCGTTCGGAATGTGCCGTTCGGGTATCTTCTTTAGCTGCCCAAATCTCGTTCGGGAACCCATTGTTTTACTTTGGGCTTTCTCATGCTCTTGGGCCTTAGGGATATTCTGGACCAGTATATTGGGCCAAACCATATGTATATTGGGCATATTTTTAAAAATATTTTTATGGCCTTGATAAAAAAGAGAACATATTCACTATTTAAGTAATCTTTTGTTGTTGAAAAAAAATCACTTTTGTTTGCAAAAAAAAATGATTTTTTTGGCGAAAAAATGATTTTTTGGTAAAATAAATTATTTTAAGAAAAAAAACATTATTTATGGTCTTAGTATTAAAAACAAAACATATTCACTGTTTACGTAAAGTAATTGAGCAATTAGATTTCTTATTTTCATTGAAATCAATGCTTTATTTCTTATAATCCATATTACACAGGTTACATTTAGTCTTGCTTGCATTTACATTTTTTATCAGTGTGAGTTACATTTATTTACAGGCGAGTTACATCATTTATGCTACTAGGATAAAAGAAAAAAAGTCATTGGACGCGTGTGTACTATTTACGCGTTTTTTTAAAATGTACAAAACTACGTCGTTTTGGGAGTGGAGCATGATGCTCACTGTGGGATGCTCCCACGGTATACGAACTGAAATCAAATTGAATGACTAGTCAGTGACGTGGACATGTGATGTGGCGAATTGCATTGCAGATTTGTTGACAAAGATGAAACTACCTTGATGGAGTATATGGCCCAGGAACCCCCGGCCCATAGACTCCCACTACTATAGCGAAGGCCTAATAGGCCCAGGAAGCACAGCAGGCCCAAATCACAGCGCCCCAAGTACCAAACAGCCCACGATGAGCATTGGGGTGCCTTCGCCCCCCTGGCCTAAGGCTCATAAACTTACAGTACAGCTTTTTTAAAGCACTCAAACTGTCTAGGAGAAAGCGGTGAAAACAGTAGCCCTCGGCGCCTAGAGCCCTCAGCACCTAGAGGCCCCGGGATGAAGAGCCTTCGGTCAATCATTTATGGCCGAAGGCATCTCCTTGACAGAATCTCCCACCCACATGCGCCGGATCAATGTACCGAGTACAAACGTCGCATCCAACCACCGCATTTCATGCGGCCACATGCGAGTGCCAGTGCCACCCCGTTGAGGTGACCCCTCGACCACCAGAATGATGACACGTGTCCCTATCTGGCATTTATTACTACTATAAATAGCACCCCTTTCCCGTTTGTAATCCATGCTCAATACACTCAACACATTCTGAGCAATATATATTCTATCTCTTACTTTTGCTCTGACTTCTCTCTAGTTACTCCCCGCAGTAACCCATCGGATAGATACCCCCGACTACACTTATCCATCATTTGGTGCTCTCGTTGAGAGGTCGAACAATCAAGTAAGAAACCCTCCCCTTCAGCTAAAAACATCTACTAAAATGGGAAGAACCACCCGTGCTCAGTCCAAGAACCTTGAGGACAACAACTTGGTCCTCGGTGAAGTCAACGCCCTCGGAGCCTCTAACAAGGCTCCCGAGGGCAGGGTCATCACTGAGTTGGAACGGACTGCTGTTGACCTGCGCCTTCAGCTCCAGCAAAACGCTCCCGATGCCCGCCTTGGCATCGAAACCCGAAGGAGGGACCGAAGCGAAAATCAAGTGAGCCCTTCAGTTCTCACTATCGACGTACAGTCGGCTTTCCCTGCCTTCATCCAGACACTCACTCAAAACCCAGGTGCCTTCGGCACTCTGGTACCCCTTCAACCACAAATCGGGAGAACGTTGTTCTTCTCCCACGGCCACCCCCCTTCGTGAACCCTACCCCTCGGGTGGGGAACGACGAAGGGGTCGTGGCTCAAGACACCGCTTTCCAGGAGGTCCAATCCCGGGACCAACGCGGTGTGAACAAAGAAAGGCCTCAGACCTCAGCCATCGAGAGGCTCGGAGGAGCGCAAGACCGCCGAGGGGTCCAAGACTACCTCGGTGGAAAGGCGTCCCAAAGACCCCAAGAGAGCGGGGATCCGTCTCAAGGGCAGACGAGGGGCGTCCCCATCAGGACAAAGGCAAGGCACCACTTCATGCCGATGACACAAGGCACCAAATCAATCAAGCCCATTCGGCCCGTGTTCATTCACAGAGGGCGGAGGCCCTCCCGAAGGATCCCAGGGACGAAATCATTGCGACCCTCCAGCGCCGGCTTAATGAGATGGAGGCTCATCGAGCACATACCGTCGTCGCCACTCCTCATGCAGATCCAAAATATGAGGCCATGCTGGCCAAAATGGAGGAAATGCAGAAGAAAATAGCCGAAGGCTCCGGGGAACCCGTCATCCAACTCCAGACTAGGACGCCATTTACCCCAAAGGTATTGGCGGCCCGAATTCCAGAAAAATACCGAGAGCAGCCCATCAGGCCCTATGAAGGAAAGACGGACTCTCAGGAACATTACAGCCGCTACCAAAACAGCATGCTGATGGTGGGGGCATCGGACGAATATTTGTATCGTTGGTTCCTCTCCACCTTGGAGGGACCGGCGTACGAATGGTTCAACCAACTGCCCGAAGGCTGCATCGAATCATGGCAAGAACTCGCCCAACGCTTCTTGACGCAATTTGCAGGAAGGCGCCGGTCAAGAAAACACTTCTCCCACTTGCTCACAGTGAGACAAAAGAAGGAGGAGACCCTTCGGGACTTCTTGGAACGCTGGAGGACAGAGGCTGATAATATTGATGGCGCTGATGATGGGACCCTCCTGGCCCTCCTTCAAACAGTCATTCGCCCTGAGAACTTTTCAAGGAGCCTCATCATCGAACCTCCCCGCGATTACATAAGGGCCCTGTAGCGGGGGGGCCAGTACGCCGAGGCCGAGGAGGTGGAAAAGTGCCATCACAACCCCGATCAGCAACGCCCTCGGCCAGATGACAAGGGTAACCGGGGGCCGGGGGATCCCCATAATCAATCCAAGGTTTCGGCACCCCCCAGTGATCGCCCCCGGCATGGCCAAGCCAAGCTTGCGGGAGGTTACAAGGGAAACCCGAATGCTTGGGCCCAACCCATTCTTTTGGAGCACCCTCAGACTCCCTTGACGCATCCCGTCAGTGTCATCCTAGACTTCACCGAGGAGAGGGGCCTTGTGGAGCGCGACTCTCGCGCACCCCTGGAGGTATACGCCATCAACCCCAATTATCCTTATTGTCGGTTCCACCGCAACCAAGGGCACAACACTGACGACTGCCATCAGCTGAAGACATCCATTGAAAGGTTGATACAGGCAGGCCACATGTCCCAATTCATCAGAGGCCCGCCGCCTCAGGGGACCCCTCACTACCAGGGGCCCCATAAGAAAGCAAGCGCTTGGGTCAACCCAAACACCATCCCCCTCGGCGACTCGAAGGGTAAGAAAAGGGAGATTGGAAACCTCGATGAGGAGGAGGAGTACAACCAGTACCAAGAGAAAAAGCGCCACATCCATATGATCACTGGAGGCAACACAGGAGGGGACTCCACCAGCCAGTGGAAGAAGTGGGCTCAATCGCTATACGTGGGGGAAGTCACTCATATGCCCCCGGTAAAGCGGATGAGGGAGGAACCCATGACCTTCACCAACGCCGATCTCCCCCCGACTTCCTCTCCGCACAGGGATGCCCTTGTCATCCGTACGGAGATCAATGACACCATCATCCACCGAGCTTACATTGACATGGGCAGCTCCGTCAATGTAATGTACGTCAGCACATTCAGGGAGCTGCATCTGGAGAGGGGGTCCCTTCGGCCCATCAAGACCCCTCTCACCGGCTTCACCGGAGAAACCATTGATTCCGAGGGGGTCATTACCCTCCCGGTACTGTTCAGCGACGGGCTGCATAGAGCCAAGCTCGAAGTGGAGTTCGTCATCGTCAACATCGACTGCACCCACAACATCATCCTCGGCAGACTAGCCCTCGAGGACCTCGAAGCCATCATCTCCATGAGGCACTTGTGCCTCAAGTTCCCCACCGAAGGAGGCATTGGGTACTCAAGGGGGAATCAAAAACTTGCCCGCGCTTGCTACCTTCAAGTGACAAAGAAGACCGAGTTCCGTGTTGACACCATCACCGGAACCGTGGAGGAAGAAGAGAAAAGGCCGAGGGCTGAGCCCGCCGAGGAAGTAGAAGACTTCACACTCGATCCGGCCAAGCCGGAGAGGGTTGTGAAGATTGGAGCCAAGCTCCCCGAAGACCTGAAGACCAGCATAACTGAAGCCCTCCGCGTCTACTCCATTGTTTTTGCATGGGGGGGAGGATATGCCCGGAATCAGCCAAAGGGTCATCACCCACCGCCTCTCGGTGGACCTTTCGATCAAACCTATAAAACAGCGAAGAAGACCCCTCGCGACCGAGAGAAGGGATTTTATGAAGAAGGAGGTCGCCATGCTCCTCTCCATCAAGCACATCAAGGAGGTAAAATACCCCTCATGGCTGGCTAACGTAGTCCTCGCACAAAAGCCGCCCACCTTCCGCATGTGCGTAGACTACACTAATCTAAACAGGGCGTGCCCCATGGACCCCTTCCCCTTGCCAAATATTGATCAACTGGTGGATGAGACCGCGGGTGCGAGATCATGTCCTTCCTCGATGCCTTCCGAGGGTATCACCAAATTTTCATGCACGAGGAAGACGCCGAAAAACAGCCTTCATGACTCCCGAGGGCATATTCTGCTACCTTGTGATGGCCTTCGGCCTAAAGAACTCAGGCGCCACTTACACCCAGATGGTGGCCAGAGTCTTTCAGGCCGTCCTAGGGCGCACCATGGAGGCCTATGTTGATGACATGATTGTCAAAAGCAAACGGTCATCAAGCCATGCTGACGACCTCCGGGAGATCTTCGCCATCATGCAAAAGTTCAACCTTCGGCTAAACCTGAAGAAATGCACCTTCGTCGTACAAGGAGGCAAATTCTTAGGCTACATGGTGAGCCGAAGGGGTATCGAGAACCCCGAGAACCCGATAAGAACAACAACAGTTCATTCCTATTTTGGGGTGAAGGGGAGTAGACTCAGCGAGAAATAATGAGTACACAGCTTCAACAAATCACAACAGGAAGCCCTTCAGCATCACAAGACAATACAGATCATACCGAGGGCTCCCCACGGGAGCACCTCCGGTACCAGGAAGTTACTAATTCCAGAAGGCTAAAGTTATCAAAATCAGGCCAAGTCCACAGCCGGCTGCCTCCGGCATCATCCAATACCGAAGGCTTGATCCTATGGTTAGGTGAAAATTTGCTAACTCCAGGCAACAACATTTCAAGGAATACCGAAGGCATCTACTCGGCCCTTACTACGATATAAATGTTCTGCAGAATTTTCTAAATCCAAGCAGCAATTACCCTCGGCATCTCATTAAGCACCGAAGGGAATGCTCCCAAGCATTGCCCGAAGGCGTCTCATGCCGGGGTTGGACTACAAAAGTCCTAAAGTCCACACCTTGGGATCTACCAAAAGCCGAAGGCTCCTCACACATTATCGAAGGCCAGTCTTACAAGCCAAGGGAAATTGTTCTAAGTCTACAAAGTTGGGTGCCTCCGGGACCACCATCCTTCACCAAGGGATCTCTTACTCAAGATACTACAAATCGAAGGGTCTATTCACCGAGGGGCAAATCATGATTTATGGAAAATATTCTAAGTCCTAAATGGTTGGCCCTCAGCCAACCCATCATGCAACGAAGGCCAAGTCATTCAATGCAACTAAGGGAAGGCGTAGACCCAAGGCCAAGTGACAAGCAACACTTAGAAAAAATTTCCAAGTCCTAAAATGCTTGGTCTACTGTCAAATTATCATTCGTCCGAGGGCAGTACACGAAGGCTAGCATATACAGTTTGAGCCCCCTATCCCATCCAGCCAAAGGGGCCTACTAGCCGAGGGCTCAGTGGCTAAACCACACTTAGAAAATTTCTAAGTCCAAATCGATTGGCCCTCAGTCAACTATCAGTGCAACAAAGGCTAAGTGGAAAGCTACATTTCAAACTAGGGGTGGGCATAACGGTTCGGTTTGACCGAACCGAACCGTACCAAACCGAATTAAACCAAACCGAAATCGAACCATTTGTAATTTGGTTTGAGTTTGGTAGTATTCCTCCCAACCCGTATTAAACCGAACCAAACCGAACCGAAATCATAAAACCGAATTAAACAGAATAAAACCGAACTAATCTAAAAATGAAATAATTTCTTATTATTTTAAAATAACAAATCAAAACCAACTTACACCAAACTAAAACAAACTAAAATATAAGATTTCTCTCATTAATTTGATTGATGTTAATCTTTTTGAAGCTTTGATTCTCTAATTTTAGTGTCGAGGACTAGAGTTTACTACAAGACTTACATTCACAACTATAACAATTATAGTGGTTTAAGTAGATAGTATTTAACTATAATTTATTATCTACTACTACTATATATTTGGTTCTTTACTTACAAGCACCAGTTTTGTTTTTGTTTCGGCTTTATATATAATTTGATTCATTCCCGTTGTTGTTGTTGCTTACAAATGTTTCATGCATATATATTTTTGGTTCATATGTGTTTTGTTACTGTTTGCAAATTTATATCTAACATTATATTTGGTTCATTACTATCACTTCCTGGTTCATTATTTTGAGTTAATTTTTTTATTTCAATCCAAACCTTAATACTTTGGTAAACCAAACTCCAAACCAAACCGAACCGTACCAAACCAAAACAAAACCGAAACTGAATCGGTTTGTATTTGGTATATTTTCTATCAAACCGATTAAACCGAAACCGAACCGAAACCGAAGAAAACCGAAATGCCCACCCCTATTTCAAACTCACATTGCAGCGAAGGCCGCTCCATTTCACACAACCTGAAGGGTCCATTCATGCACTACATTGGGGATATTTTTTCTAAGCCCCAAATATTAGGCCCTCGGTCAAATCATCATGCAGCCAGAAGGGTCACACAACCGAGGGCTCAGTGGTGAAACTACACTTAGAAAAATTTTCTAAGTCCTAAATATTTGACCCGCGGTCAAAGCTCCATGCAGCCGGAGGGTCACATAAACCGAAGGCTCCGTAGTAAGACTACTCTTGGAGAAATTTTCTAAGTCCTAAATATTTGACCCTCGGTCAAATATCCGTGCAGTTAGAGGGGCCACACAACCGAAAGTTCAGTGGTGAGACAACACGTAGAAAATTTTTCTATGTCCTAAACAACTGACAACTCAAACATCAAAGTACGAGGGCATTCATTCACAAGGCAAATTCGAAGACATTCATTTCACAAAGAAAAGACGAAAGCATACATTCAAAGAAAAAAGCAAATTATATATAAAAGGCCCGAAGGCAGGCATTCATCCATGAACAGGGAATAAAAAATTGTTTACAGTCATGGCCGAAGCCGGAAGCATACAAATGTTTGTTACAAAAGATTTCTAAGTACAAATTAAACATTGATGGCTCCGGAGGCATCCTCTACCGCAGGCTTCGATGTTACTTCCCCTCCGGCCTCCCCTTCGCCCTCGGCGTCCCTCATGAAATCTGAATCCTCCAAATCTGACCTCTCAATGTCTGGATGAAGGGGCACGCGAACATCTGACTGTAGGGGAGGAAGGCTGTATGCTGCCGGATCAAAATCTTTGGGCTCCATCTTCAAGTGTCGGGCCATCCTCCGGTAGATGAGGGTCTGAGTAAAGAACTCGCCCCCTTCGTAATATTCTTTGCCCTTTCGGGCCAACCACTCCACACCGAGGCCCTCACACCACTCTTCAACGGACGCCTCCACAACCGAGGACAGCCACTGCTTGCGTCCCTCGACCTTCCACCCCTCCTCCAGAAACTCACTGAGGGCATCCTCCCGCGCCTTGGAGACGGCCTTCGCCTTGGAGGCCTCGGCCTCTTCGGCAGCCTTCTTGATGGTCTCAGCAGCAGACCTCTCGGCTTCGGCTTTGCCCCGGTTAGTTGCCTCCACTTGCAGCTCCATCTGCCGAAGGCTCTCCTCCAGCTGGGCCATCTGCCTTACGACATCGGAGTTCTGATGGATGAGATGCTTCATCTTCCCATCCTGCTCAGCCTTATGAAGGCGCCATTCCTCTAACCTCCGAGACTGCTCCCCGAGGGCAATGCAAGCCTGCAAACCAGCAATGTAAACAGTTAGATAATCTATGCAAAGATAATTTAAGGAAGAAGGGAAGGGGGCAGAGGAAGAAGTACTTACAGTCAAGGAAGACCAGAGGATCTTGTCTTCGAGGGCGTCGTCGTCATAAGCGTCGAGGACTGACCTGTCCATCCCCACAACGATGCTCCTCAAGAACGCCTTCGGGTCGACAACCTACAGGGGGACTCCCGATGGAGCTTCAGAAGCCGAGGCCGCCACAACCGGGGGCTCAGAAGTCGGCTGGTCATCGACTATCAAGACCGGGGGAGCCTTTGTCCCGGCCTCCTGCTTCTTCGCTTTCTTGTCGAAGGGGGCGGCGTCCTTGCCGGCTGCTTTCCTCTTGGCAGCACCGGTGACCTCATCAATAGGCAAACCCGAGGGCCCAGAACCCCTCGGCAAGGTTTCATCAAAGGTCTTCTGGAAATCTGCCCCTTTCTTCTTCGGCTCTTTGGCCGATTTCTTCTTCAGCCCGACAAAGCCTTTGACATTCATCTTCAACACCGGAATACCTGCAAGGCAACACAGGAAGGTAAGGTCGAGGGGTCAAACATGAGAAACGGAATAACATCAAAAATGAAAAAAATCCGAAGTACGAAATGCGAGGCCCTCGAAGCTACCTCCTGTTCCTCCGACGGCGCATTCCAGGATGGGGAACTTCTCATCTGTTTCCCCCAGGAAACGATACCGCCGGAAGCCGAGGGCGTATAGATCACTCTCCAGGGTACATTCTCTGATGGTTATGTTCTTGTTCCGCCCCTCCGGGATCTTGGTGAGAACAAGGCCATCTTTCTCGAGGGCGGCACTTCTTGTCTTCTCATGGCGCCTAAAATGGTCCCGCAACTCCCTCGGGAAAGGGTTCTCATTCAACCTGACATAGCACCACCGCTCCTTCCAACCTTTGTTTGAGGAGGGCGCCTCGGTGAACAACCTGAACTCAGTGATCTGCTGCAAGTTGGCGATTTGCAAAGGTTGAAGCTTTGGAAAAATAGATCTAAACTAGGCTTCACCCCCCTGGGATTTGCAAAGGTGAAGAAACCCATTAATATACAAGTGGCTGTTAGGCGTTAGTTGGCAGGTGACCAGGCCTACATACCTGAGATATTCCCGAAGGAATGGGTACAGTGGAAACCGAAGGCCCATGGATACTGACAGGATGTGAACAACAAAACATCCCTCGGGAGCACGGGA
Organism: Cuscuta europaea; assembly: GCA_945859875.1. Lineage (NCBI taxonomy): Eukaryota > Viridiplantae > Streptophyta > Magnoliopsida > Solanales > Convolvulaceae > Cuscuta > Cuscuta europaea. The sequence goes on from CAMAPE010000019.1 coordinate 40,319,297, forward strand.
GAGAACGTCATCAGGTCCTGGTGGCACCACAGTAGCCGAGGGCCCAACGTGCAGCTGGGTGACATATTAATCCGCCCCATCAGCCTTCGACTTTATCTCGAGGGCGGCGGTGTTAAGGAAGGAATAACCCTCGGGCAGATTGATGGGTTTTCCTTGGTCAGCAACGCTACCCTTCTTCTTGGGAGCGGCAGCCTTCGCCTTCTTCTTCTTCTTCCCGGGGGCCACCCGGAGAGGAGTCGGGTTAAGGGGCCTAGAGCTTCCGGCCTCGGCATCATTGCGAGGAGGCATTACAGCAATAGTGACCTGACGGCTCTCCTTCTCCTCCTCGTCAATAGCCGTCTGCATAACGAGGGCCACCTCCTCATCCTCTATGACCTGCTCGAACTCCTCCGTTTCGGCCTCGGCGATGAGCTGGCTCTGGATTTCGACTGCAACCTCCATGTCGTCTCCGGCCGAGAGCTGCTCGCTCGAAGAATCTACATCACGAATGCTTTCCTCCTCCATCGAAGGTTCCCTCGAGATGTTTTGTGAGTCGATTTGCGAAGACATCCTCGAAGGCTGGGGGACGAGGGTTTCTACAACAGAGGGCTACCTAAGGAACTATATCACTTAGCCTAAGGCTACGAAAGCTGAACTCACCAAGAAAAAAAGCAAAGTATGCTCAAGGCAACAGAGAATGGATCGAAGACTGACCTTGAAAGTTGGTAGTTTGACCGAGGGAAAGTTTCTCTCTCAAGGAAAAATTTGCCAGAGCTTCGCTAAACAATTGAAACGCACAAGGGGAAATGAATCGGGAAAAGGGTATTTATAGGCTCCTAAATCCAGGCTTGGACTGAAATCCGGGCCCCCATTTCCCGGAATCATCATTACACACCGCCGGTTCGACCACCTAGTGGAGCACACGCCACGTGGACTCCACTTCCAATGGCCATATCTCAACGGCTATATTTTGAAAATACAGAGGTGCTCCCGGCCGGTACCCCTCACACAACGTTACAAATGCCTTCGGGCTTTCTCCTTCAGGAGCCCACGGCTTAACAAACGGCAAGATCCCTCAGGACCCCTCAACCCTCAACGTGTTGGGAATCAGGAAACCCTCGGGGCCACACCTCCAAACCCCTCATCAGTGTTTAGCCTTTGGCATACAACAACGGGACCCCTTGGGTGCCCTCATCCCCGGCTTGTCAACAGCTAGAAAATCCCCCCGGCAACACAGTAACTACCACTTACATTCATCACGCCCTCAATCCTATCAACATGGATTGAGGGACTCCCCTTCGGCATCCCCCGGGATATTAACAAAGCGCCTTCGACAAATCAACACACACGCCCTCAGACAAGGATAGCCCTCGGCAACAATACTGTCATCCATTTCGGACCAAGGTTTCACCTTTTCGATTCATCGTTGGGAGAATTCGGTGCACTCTTTTTCCCTCATTAGAATTTTTTCCCAAAGGATTTTTTCTAATGAGGTTTTTAACGAGGCACCCCCAAAATGAAACGAAAAGTGTCAACCTTCGGCCCCATGCGACAGCAGACACTACTCTACTCCTTTTCACCACTTTACAAGTGCCTCAAGGAGTGGGGGACTGGAGAACCCCTCCGGGAACCGGGAAAATCAAAAAATGCTAAAAAATTATTCTCACATAGCATCAACACCCTTCAGTCCCAAAATGTGGGGAACTGAAGGGCTGCCCCCGGCAGAATCGTGTGCGAACGCAAGATCTCTCACAGGTTTACAAACTACAGCAAGGCAGCATCTGAGGACAAACGCATTTTACTCCTTTTTCCTCAAGTACCTTTCGGCAAAAGGAGTGAGGGACTCTTGATGGAGTATATGGCCCAAGAACCCCCGACCCATAGACTCCCACTACAATAGCGATGGCCCAATAGGCCCAGGAAGCACAGCAGGCCCAAATCACAACGCCTCTAGTGCCAAACAGCCCACGACGAGCACTGGGGTGCCTTCGGCCCCTGGCCGAAGGCTCATAAACTTAAAGTACAACTTCTTTAAAGCACTCAAAGTGTCTGGGGGAATGCGGCGAAAACAGTAGCCCTCGGCACCTAGAGCCCTCGGTACCTAGAGGCCCCCGGGATGAAGAGCCTTCGGCCAATCATCTACGGCCGAAGGCATCTCATCGACAGAATCTCCCACTCACATGCGCCAGATCAACGTACCGAGTACAAATGTTGCATTCAACCACCGCATTTAATGCGGCCACATGCGAGTGCCAGTGCCACCCCGTTGAGGTGACCCCTCGACCACCAGAATAATGACACGTGTCCCTATCTGGCATTTATTACTACTATAAATAGCACCCCTTTCCCCGTTTGTAATCCATGCTCAATACGCTCAACACATTCTCAGCAATATATATTCTCTCTCTGACTTTTGCTCTGACTTCTCTCTAGTTACTCCCCGCAGTAACCCCTCGGATAGATACCCCCCGGGTACACTTATCCATCATACCTCGTTCCGGAAAATATGTTTAAAACTACTCTTAATTGAGAAATAAATTTCAAATGTACCTTTAATGGGAAAAACTCGATGAATATGAAGGATGAGCTAACGTTTCAATTCAGCTCACTAAAGCCTTTTGTTTAAGGATGTCAACGGGGCGGATCGGGGATGCGTTTACATATAACCGTACATGACCGGGCTAAACTTGCAAGTGTACAAGTGTCGATATAGTAATAAATTCCGGTAAAATACCGGGTCGAATCCACAAGGAAACGTTGTTTAATTTAGTCTGTGAGTAGATAACTTTAGATGAAACCATATAACTCGGTGATGAAGCTAAGTGGATTCTCCCCCGGATGACCATGAAATCGAGGCATAGCATTGAAGTAGTTATTCTTCATTTCATAGTCCCTTGCCGCCTCGCTTGGGACAATACATGAGGGAGTGGCGGCAACCACGGGTCTCTTCCTTTCGTTGAGTGTTGGCATCATTTTTGCTTCTTTTCTTTCCCTCCGGTTGTGTTTGAAAGTTCTTTCTATTTCAAGACCAATAGGTTCAAGATGTTTAGAACCTTGACTTCTCAAATGCATTCAAACACAAAGCATAGGTTACACACATGAAATAAAAAGTACCACAAGAGCAAGTGAAAAGCAACGAGAAATGAAAATTTCAGGATTTTTGATTGATTGTTTTGGACTTTATTAAACAAGACCGTTTCCCCGGCAACGGTGCCAAAAACTTGACCGAGCTAAACTTGCAAGTGTACAAGTGCCGATATAGTAATAAATTCCGGTAAAATACCGGGTCAAATCCACAAGGAAACATTGTTTAATTTAGTCCGTGAGTAGATAACTTTAAATGAAGAAATGAGTAAAGTGCATGGATTTTGATTTGTGTTTTATATTTTTGGCTTTTCACTTTTTTGCTTAAGAAGATAATCGTTAACTAATTTTAAGTTTAAGATGAATGATAACAGCAACTAAGGCTTCGGGAATCACTTAAATGCTTTATTAGGGTTGAATATTAGTTCTTTGCCAATAATTATGAATACGATGTCGCTAATATATTCTCAACTCCGGTTAAGGCAGCGAAAGCGTGGTTTTTGTTACGTGTAAGTCTCGTTATGGCTTACATTCATCTACCGAAAACCCCGTTGAATATCAAGACATCACACGCGCATCATATAAGATCGGATATATTTCTATTCTCGGTACTATATATGTTTATCCTTTAATGTTCATAGTTTAGACTTCAACGTTAATTGCAAGTATAAACTAAATTTAACATACTTCTATGTTGTACACCATAGTCATAAACAATCAATATATAAAGGATAAATCACAATTTATTGGTTTAGAATTTTTATCAAACACCTAATGGGCATAGAAGTTCATCCCTGGTCTTAGCTAAGAAATTAGCCTCTAATGCTCATATTAATAAACAAACAATAATAAATGTAATGGAACATGAAATCACAAAGGAAATAATACCTAAACACCAATGATTTCGGAGGATGAACTTCCCTCCTCAAGAACTTGAAGAAAATACCAAGAACAAAAATATAAAAGCTAAGAATTAATCTATGGAATGGAATGTCTTTGTATGATGAATTGAGGGCTTTATATAGGCTAAAGAATGGCATCTTTTAGTCTATTCAAGCCCAACAAATAGGTATGGAGGAAATATTAGATCAAATATGAGGAAGATGAAGTTTTCCCATCAAGAAATCTCTTGCACGTAGCTGTGTTTGTAGCAGAAATCGGAACAACCGGCGCCGGTTATAGGGTGTCCGGCGTCGGCCTTGTGAAAAAATGCGTCGGCCGCTCTGCGCCGGTTGGAAACAGGTCGTTTTTGGGAAAAAATCCCAACGACCGGCGCCAGATGTGTGATGACCGGCGCCGGTTCTTGCGCCCAAACTTGTACTTAGCTTCTTTTCTCTTTTGATGCCCAAAATTTATCTAGAAGTGCTGGTTTTCGACCCCTTTTGACTTTTGACCTTATTTTTGCTATTCCAAGCCGTATTTCATGTTTCCGCTCATTCGGGAATATTTACCTGTTTTTGCTTCATATTTTTGTACAGATAATTATAATCACTTATGTAAAACATAAGTAATTATTTTGCTTATCAGTACACCCGTACCCGCCCTGTCGGGTAAATTCTCCACTCCGTAATCACCCTATTATCTAACGGGTAATTTCTACTCAAACCATAAACGCCCCAACGGGTAACAGGTATAACATTGGGTAACCGTGGGTAACCGCTTTATTAAATGAGTCATTTATATTTTAATATAAAAAATAATAATAATTTAAAAGAACAATACAATTGCATCGTCTAGACGACTCTAGATATCAAACGCCTCTTTAAAATTTTGTATATCTACAAGACGAGAAAGAAGACAATCTAAATTAATTTGAATATAAAAAAACTTACTTTGAGAAATAACTAATCGTGAACAAATCTGATAATGATCAAGCAAGACTATAAAAATCTATCATGAATTTTCATTCATACACTATAGTTATACATCTATTATCCATATATGCACAATGAAAAAACAAAAATATCATCTTTTAGTAGTTGTGGGACAAATAATAGATAAAAATGTGGTAAAAATATAACTAAAAATATACTGGGCGAGTAATTAGGGGGCTATTTGTAAAACCGCAACAACCACGTTACCCGTAAAAACAAAACAGGTATTCTTCGCCTCGTATTCATTACCCGATCTATGCGGATTTTCGCATTTTGACCGGTGCAATTTGATGTGGATATCAATGTGTCACAATTGTCATCCATACTTTTGTCCAAACAAAGCTACATTAAAATCAATTGACCAAAATTAAAACATTTCACCCAATTTTGACCTAATCTGTCCTGTCGAACATCAGTTCGTATATACTACATCCGGGTGTACGAGTGAGAACCGTACATCCGGGTATTTTTTATTTTTTCAAAGCTTCAGCCCAATTTAAATGAAATTTAATGAATATAATGGAGGCCCACAATAATTAACGAGCAAATCCCATAAACAACAGGTCCGGAGTGGAAAACAAGTAAAGGGGCCAAATATTTTAACGGTGACATTTTTGTAATTTAAGCGAAAAATCATGTCTCCTGCTAAATGAGCAATAATGTACTTTTAATGAGCATTTGACCTGTTTTATTGAGTATTAGATGGCTAATTATGAGTATCACGATATCTGTTTTACATCTTCTAATTCTTTTTCTGGTTATTTTTTCTTTTATAAAAACTTATTAAATTATATCTATAATATACTCCTGTTAATTTCAATATGCGAGTCTAATGTAATATGATACTTTTGGAACATGCATTGATATGACATTTTAAAAATGAGCATAACATTAGTACAAAATGAGCATACATAACTTACAAAGTGCACATTATATGGAAATCGTAAGGTTTGTTAGTTGAACATCATGACATTTTAAATGAGCATCAACCTCCACCATTGAGATGAAAATCACGACTTCTGGAGAATGAGTAATAATGAACTTTTAATAAGTATCAGACCTATTATATTGAGTATTAGGAGTCTAATATAAAATACTCCGTAGTACTTTTAAAATGCATTGATATGACATTTATAAAATGAGCATATGATCAGTCTCAGATGAGCATACATATCAAACATCGTCTATTGAGATTGATGAAAATCATGAATTCTATTAAACGAGCATTAATGAATTTTTAATGAGCACCAGACCTATACAAATGAGCATATGTAATTTACAAGATGGGCAATGATATGAAAGTTGTAAGTTTTATTCGTTGAGAATCAAAACATTTTCAGTGAGCATCAAACCTCTGTTATTGAGTATTAGAATCTGCGATTGAGTATTAGAATCTGCAATTGAGTATCAAGATTTGTTGTCTCGTGTCTATAATCAATTCTTATATAAATATACTAATAATGTAATATGAGACTTTTGAAATGCGCATTGCTAAAACATTTTAAAAATGAGCATAACAGACCCGTACGGGTAGCTCAGTTGGCCGAGCGGTGGGAGATTTGGAACAATGGACCAAGGTTCGAATCCCCGCAACGACCGGGTGGATGTCACAGAACCTGAAATAAGACTGGGCCTCTGGTGCGCACGGGTGTATGTGCCTACTGCCATTCTGCTGACTAAGTCACCGTCACTAACCTCCCCACCATCCTGTCGGGTCGGGGTGGGGGCTCCTGGGGTGAGAGATTCCACCTTTTTTGGAACAATAAAAATGAGCATAACAGAGATACTAAATGAATATATATAATTTACAAAATGAGTATTCCAAAATTCAAAAGCTCATTTATGTATGTTCATTTTTTTACGCTTTTTACTCATTTGAGTTTAAGGTAAAACTCATTTCTAATGTGCTCGATATAATGTATATAAATACGAAAAGAAGTAAACAACAAATAAAGAAAGAAAAAGAAGTACAAAAAAGACAAAACAAAAGAAAGTGAAATAAAAAAAACATAACAAAAAGACAAAAGTAAAAGATAACAAAAAGAATGGATGGTTGTAAAAGAAAAGATGATGGAAGGGAAGCAGAGAAACAAAAGATGATGGTCGTGGATTCGTGGAAGAAACGAGGATGGCTGGGAAGGAAAGAAACAAAAGATGATGTCGATGGATGAAAAGATGATGGCAGAGAAGGAAAAAATATGCAAAGTCAGCTGAAAGAAAAAAGGAAAAGAATGGCTAGCCAGAATGGTTGCGAAAGAGAATGCCCACTAGGATTAAAGTTTGTTTATTTACAAAAATATCCATTGTGTCTATACACTAGCATATAGAGGCCGTTTGGCAGCATGAAAATCGGTTGTTCTGTCTGATTCTGCTGAAATTTATGAAGTTCTGGCTGAAGTGGCTGCATTGGCTGATTCTGCTGATCCAAGAAAAAAATATTTTTAAAATATATTTTATTAATAAAATAAAGAAAAAATTATATGTAAAAAAAACTAAAATGGTCATCTACCGTAACTTCAGTCAATACAGTCAGAAAAGTAACTTCAACCTTATTTTTTCGACTTATTACACAATTTAGCGCGCGAAAGCAAAATCTACCTGTTTCATAAAAAAAAAGTTGTTGATGAGCCAAATCAGTGTTGGCAAAAGGCCTCATAAAAAATCCTCAAGAGCTTACATCGACTGCGTGATTCCTCAGAAGCCGGAGAAAGAAAAACTAAGCACCCCAAACTTCTGATCGAAAATAATGGCCAGAAGCAAGCAAAAAGTTGCTGCTGCCAAGCGAGGTAGTTTGATTTTTACGCGGACAAACTACTTGCTTTTCTTATTACTTCAAAAAAGAAATCGTTTGATCTTCAGAACCCTGACTATCTTCTTCGTTTTCAGGTGCCGGAGTAATCGCTTCCACACCGAAAGTACGCCCCATTTGATTTTTATGGTGTAAATTGCGTGCTTTTGCATGCATAGACTTGTATTATAATGTTTTGTTCTCATTTCGTGGATTCAGGGGAAGCCAACCGAGTCCAATAAGAGGAGAAGTAAAGCCATGTAGAATTTGTCTCAGTTTCGTATTTTCTTGGGCGGTGAAATTAAATAATTGACATTTTGGTATGTTTCTTTTGCTAGATTCTAAATCCAGTTCTGCTCCAACTGGCGCTGTAACACACAAGCCTCGTCGTTTCAAGCCAGGAACAGTGGCTCTCCGGGAAATCCGAAAAATCCAGAAGTCATGCAAGCTACTTGTACCCGCTGCCCCATTTGCTAGGCTTGTACGTTCTTGCAGTTTTACCCTTTTCATTGGCTATACTCAAGATGTATATCTTTGATTAGTACACTGTTCAATCTTGTGAATAAGATGATTTCCAAAATGGGTAACTAGGGATATCTCAAAATGACTTAGCATGCCAAAACATGTAATGACATTCTCTTGAGAAGAACATGAGCGGGAGTCGATAATTTATTGAATTTGCTGTCTGTATATTAAATAAAGTGATAGATTAGAGTGTTGTCCCTGTACATGCTCAAGATCTCCATATTAGTTATGGTTGGGGTGGGATGGGGAGAGTGTTAGAGTTAGATCTCACACACACACGAATCTAAAAAACTAGAAAAGAACGAGAAGAACGGCACACAAATATAACGTGGTTCAGCCGGCAAGTGTTACTGACCTAATCCACGGGGGCAACTAGGGTTTTCTTTCTTATTGAGATGATGAATGATACAAGTCATAGTTTACAAGTACATGAGTCAATATATATAGGCAAACAATTAGGGTAAAACACTTAGGTTTTGGGCCTGACTGCCACCAAAGAAACAAGCCCAACTAGGGATGCCTGCACATTTAGCTAGAGCAGACTGCTGCTCTTTGTTTATTTGGCTCCCATATCTGAATGGGCCGAAGCCTACATCCCAACAATCTCCCACTTGGAGGCTTCGAAACACGATCAACTGCACTCCACTCCTCTGTACTTCTTTAAACTTCATCTGTGTTTAGCTCCTCCTAGTTGCCACCTGCCTTCTCAACATTATTCTTGAAGGCCAGCTGAAGTTACACAGAACTTCAGCTTGTCCAGCGTCACAAATTTAGTGAACATATCTGCTGGATTCTTTGCACCTGAGATGTTCTTCAAGTTCATCTTTCCTTTAGTGATCAACCCTCTGACAAAGTGATAGACTGGATTCTTGGCAAGTTTCACTGCACTCTCATTATCACAGTGTAACGAGTAACCTGCTTGCTTTTTGTCTAACTCGTCAAGGAAGTTCCTCAACCAAACTAACTCTTTAATGGCTTCAGCAACTGCCATGTACTTTGCTTCGGTTGTTGAAAGAGCTACACTTTTCTGAAGTTTGGACATCCAACTAACTGCAGTTCGTCCCACTGTGAAAATGTACCCCGTAGTGCTTTTAAACGTCTCTTTGCATCCACCCAAATCAGCATCAGATTACCCTCTCAAAATCACGTCTTTATCTCTGAAACATAACCCCATCTTTGTAGTACCCTTCAAATACCTAAGTATCCATTTAATTGCTTCCCAATGTTCCCTCCCCGGTTTTGACATGAAGCGACTAACAACCCCGACTGCATGAACAATATCTGGTCTTGTGCACACCATAGCATACATGAGGCTACCAATTGTAGATGTAAAAGGAACTTTAGCCATTTCTGCTTTCTCTTCGTCTGTTCTCGGAGACCGGTCTTTGGTAAGCTTGAAGTGACTTCCCAAAGGCGTGTTTCTTGGTTTAGTCTTCTCACCATTCATTTTGAATTTCTCCAACACTTTCCCAATGTACTTCTCCTGGGATAGTGTTAAAGAACCATTCTCCTTGCTTCTGACTATGCTCATTCCTAGAATCTGTTTGGCTGGACCCAAATCTTTCATTTCAAATTCTTGAGACATTTGTTTCTTTAACTTGCTGATATCTTTCATATTTGCACTAGCTATCAACATATCATCTACATAGAGAAGTAGAATGATATATGAACTCTTGAACCTCTTCACGTAACAGCAATGGTCCATCTCACAACTTCTGTAACCTGTCCTTATCATGAAGTTATCAAACTTCAGATACCACTGCCTCGGTGCTTGTTTTAGACCATATAAGCTCCATTTTAGTTTACAGACCAATGTTTCTTTACCAACAACCTGAAATCCTTCAGGCTGTGCCATGTAGATATTCTTATCAAGATCGACATGTAGAAATGTTGTTTTAACATCTAGTTGCTCTAGATGTAAGCCCTCTGTTGCTACAATACTTAGAACCAATCTGATGGTGGTCATTCTAACCACGGGAGAAAAAATCTCATTATTATCCACTCCCTTTTTTTGCTGAAAACCTTTGACCACTAAACGGGCTTTGTAACGTTTTGACCCATCAGGTTCATCCTTGATTCTGAATACCCATTTATTTTGAAGTGCCTTCTTACCTGGCAGAAGCTTAGTAAGAACCTATGTCTTGTTCTTGTGTAAGGCATCCATTTCTTCTTTCATAGCCTGCTCCCATTGAAACGAATCATTCTGCTTTACTGCTTCGAATTAACTTTTTGGTTCTCCATTTTCAGTCAAAAGGAGATAATTGACTGAAGGACTGAATCTTTCTTGAGGTTTAGTGACTCGTGTGGATCTTCTGACCCACTATGTTTCAACTGGCTGTGGCTGCACAGGTGAAGGTGCTCCTTCATCCTCTGAATTTTCACTATCAACAGTCTTCGTGATCATCCTCAGACTCGTCAATACTGGAATCATTCTCCATGCTCCCACCGTCTTGAGTATCTTCAGACTCTCTGTTTCTGATGACATCATTTTCAAACTTAACCTGCTCTTTCTGAATCTTTGAGTTTTCTGTGCTTCTGTCTTTATAAAGTTCAGCCTCGTTGAATGTAGCATGTTTACTTCTGACTACCTTTCTACTTTCAAAGTCCCAAAGTCTATAACCCATGTTGTCTCCCCCGTATCCAATGAAAGTGTATTTCTTGGCTTTAGCATCTAACTTGTGACCATCTTTGATAAGATCATAAGCGCTGCATCCAAATACCTTTAAATGCCCATACTTTACCACTTCTTCTTTCCACTCTTCCTCTGGTATCTTGAAACCCAATGATACTGATGGCCCCCGGTTGATAAGATAAGCGGCAATGTTCACTACATCAGCCCAGAACGTCTTTGGAAGCCCAACATCAAGTCTCATACTTCTGGCTCTCTCATTCAAAGTTCTGTTCATCCTTTCTGCCACTCCGTTTTGTTGAGGAGTGCCTGGAACCGTCTTTATCATCTGAATGCCATGTTTAGCACAATAATCAATAAACTTCGTGCTAATGTATTCACCACCATTGTCCGATTTCAAGCACTTTACCTTCAGATTAGTTTCCAATTCAACATCAGTTTTCCACTTCTTAAAAATATTGAAAACTTCAAACTTATTTCTAAGAAAGTAGACCCATACCATGCGTGTTGAGTCATCAATGAAGGTCACATAGTAGCTTGATCCTCCCAGAGAAGAGACTGGCGTTGGCCCAAACACATCCGTGTGAACTAGCTCCAGCTTATGAGTTTTCAGTGTCTGACCTGTCTTCACAAAAGAAACCTTTTTCTTGCCAAGTACACAAGGCTCACAGAACTCAGAATCCACCTTTTTCAAATCTGGAAGTTTCCCCTTGCAATGAGCATCTTCATTCCTTTTTCACTCATGTGGCCTAGCCGTTGATGCTACAAACTGGATGGATTCAGCCCGCTGGTCACTGCATTCATCTCATCATCAGGAGCTTCAACCATATATAAAGTACCCCTTTTGCCTCTGGCGATTACAAGATTCCTCTTGACAACTTTCCATTGTCCTTCAGCAAAAGTAACATCAAATCCCTGATCATCCAACTGCCCAATAGAAATCAGCATCTTCTTAAGGCTTGGAATGACCAAAACGTCTTTCAATGTCCAAGTGGTGCCCAATGAAGTCTTTAAGTCTTTGTCACCCATCCCTGTGATGTTAAGAGGAGAGTCATTATTAGCCAAACGAACTTTACCAAAAGTAACTGTCCGTAGATTCTTCATCGCCTTCGTGCTGAAAGTAGCATGAAATGATGCACCCGAATCCATAATCCACGTTTTTGTTGAGTTTTCAACACAACAGATAAGGGCATCATCTGAATCGCCAGTGGCTGCATTTACTTCCTTCCTTTCTGAAGATTTAGGGCATTAATTTCTGAAATGCCCAGTTTCTTTGCCGTTCCAGCATTGAATATCTTTTCTCGGTTTTGACTGGCTCCTCTTTCTAGACTTTGATCTACCTATGCCATTTCCTCTCTTTCTTTCTACCTCTCCCTTCAGTACTTAACAAAGCACTAGAAGATTCTCCAGAACTCCTCCTTATATCCTCTCCTAGGATAATGTCACGAATGCCCTCAAATGTGAGTTTAGAGGTTCCAGTTGAACCGACTGTTCCTGACCCACTTTCTGGTAATGAGGATAATGAGAATAAAGCTTGGACTTCATCTTCAAACTTAATATCAACAGATAGTAAACGGGATATGATAGTATTGAACTCATTAAAATATGAGGTAACGGATGCACCTTCTTTCATTCTGGTGTTTACCAACTGTCTTATCAGAAATACCTTGTTTGATGCCGATGGTTTCTCATACATGTTTGACAAAGCCTTCATCAAACCACATGCAATAGTCTCCTTCAAGATGTTAAACGCCACACTCTTGGCTAGGGTAAATATGATAACAGCCAAAGCTTTCCTGTCTAGAGCAGCCCATTCATCATCACTCATCTTTTCTGGTCTTTTCCCTGTCAAGGCTTGATCCAAATCCTTCTGACCCAGCAAATCCTCAATTTGCATCTTCCACCATCCAAAATCTTGTCCATCAAACTTCTCGACATTGGTTTTTCCGTCATCTGCCATTGTCCCAGTCCTTCACAATCTGCTGGCTATATTCTTCTGCGGCAGCGCACTGTTGGCGGCACGAGGAGGCTGAAGACGCAGGGCGGCAGCAATGGTGGTGGTCGAATATGTGGTGGTGGCTAAGCTTGCTCTGATACCAGTTGTTAGAGTTAGATCTCACACACGCACAAATCTCAAAAACTAGAAAAGAACGAGAAGAACGGCACACAAATATAATGTGGTTCAGCCAGTAAGTGTTACTGACCTAATCCACAGGGGAAACTAGGGTTTTCTTTCTTATTGAGATGATGAATGATACAAGTCATAGTTTACAAGTACAAGAGTCAATATATATAGGCAAACAATTAGGGTAAAACACTTAATAAGATTCTGGGCCTGACTGCCACCAAAGAAACAGGCGCAACTAGGGCTGCCTGCACATTTAGCTAGAGCAGGCTGTTGCTCTTTGTTTATTTGGCTCCGAGATCTGAATGGGCCGAAGCCTACAGCCCAACAGAGAGTTCATTTTATCTTGATATGCTTACCTTTAGAAGTTAAAGAAAATCTACCAGAGTATGGTGTTGGATAACTCCTGTAGATATGAACCAAGCATTAACAATGTAAGGACATCACAAGATAGATATACTTCCCAGTGGCCATTCTATAGTTAATGCCTTTGCAATTTCTGAGTGTCTTGTAAATAAGGTCATTTCTCATTCTCATTCATCCAATCAATTTTCGGGTGAAATGCGGTGGGCCATTTATCTTACTAAATGGCTCACATATATGGTCATTCATTTACTTCAAATCTTATTTAGACTGCAACATCATATGAAACTATGGCATACTGTCCTGTTAATGTGACACTCTCTTTTTTGTTTCTCAATTGGAGACAAAGTTGGTTGTGTGCTGTATATTCAAATTGAAAGCTGAAATGTTTTGTAAATTATGCCCATTGTATTATTTATTATACTTCCTCCGTTCTTTTTTAGTTGCAACATTCACTCTTTCACGTTTGCTAATGCACAACTTTGACCGTCATTATATTTAATTCTGTATTATTAAAAAATAATTAAAATCAGATTATGAAACTCTTTAATGAGACGAATTCAACAATATTTTTCAAAAAAAAAATTCACCTACATTAATAAATAAAATGCAGTTAAAGTAGAGTACATGAATAGTGTGTAATTTGCAATGTTGCAAACTAATGCAATGTTGCACTAGCAAGATTTGCAGCACTCTCAGAATGCTAAATTTGGAATTTCTAAGTAATCGCACTAGCTGTCTAGCGATGTTTTCCGCCATCGTTCTCATGTCTGTTAAGTTCTTCTCCATCGATCTCTGCTTCCTCTCCAGCGAATCCATCCTATGCTCTGATACCAATGATAGGACACCGGTAAATCCGGCTCAGAACAGTAGAGAATTAGGAAGAATAGATCAAGAAATTGATCATTATCATTATCATTATTATCACCACCGCCGCCGCCACCACCACCAGCCTTTATTATTATTATTGTTATTATTATTATTACTATTACTATTATTACTATTATTATTATTATCAACTTTCTCGCTAAGGTATTGTGGGTTTTCCTTTCCTTAAAATCGAGTTCTTATGTTCTTTCTAAATATGGCAGGTTAAAGAGCTTAGCATATTTTATGCACCTCATGTGACACGCTGGCAAGCTGAAGCTATGCAAGCACTTCAGGAGGTATAACAGCATTGTGTACATGTATTTTTGTTATGATGTGTAATTACCTAATTTTTTGTGCATCAAATACCAACTGGATCAATTACCTTCAATTTTTTACAAATTTCAAAGTGAAACTTCATTTCTTCTATACTTCATTTTTTGGATAACTGATAAAATTATATAGGTAGTATACAACAACATCCAAGCCTTAGTCCCAAAAGATATTGGGGTCGGCTAACATGAATCGATACATGATATCATAACCAAAAGGAAAAGAAGGAATAAAGATAAAAAGATAAGCTATTATGAAAAGATATTATAAAAAAGATGAATATATATAAAAATGATAAAATAAAAAGGCTGTAAATAATGCATATATATATATATAAGGATAAAAAAAACTAGGAAAAAAAAGATGAGGGAAAAAGATTATCAAGATCACTCCTTCACGTGAATACCCGCCCTCCACTTAGTTCTCTCCAAAGTCATGCCCTCATCCAACCCCAGAAGAAGCATATCACTTCGAACTCCCCTAACCCACGTCTGTTTGGGTCTTCCTCTCCCTCTCTTCCCTGCCTCTTCTCCACACATCTCAACTCGCCTAACAGGTGCATCACTCGGTCTTCTACGCACATGACCAAACCACCGTAGGCGCGACTCCCGCATCTTGTCTTCAATAGGTGCTACTCCCACCCTTTGTCTGATTGTCTCATACAATCAGGTAGTACCTCTTAATAAGGTACATGGCTCAACCACAACACCAAAATATAAAAAACTAACCAACTAGCACTTACACTAATTCAGCCAGATATCCCAGATCCCTATCATTTGTTTTCAAGCCAAACCAGACCACACCCAGGGGTGTGGTCAGATAGTAATCATCTTCGGGCGTATAACCGTATAACCTATACAAAATGACCTGCATTTGTGTAACATTTTTATCAACATTGGCTCTATTACCTCAAAAAGTCCAGAATTCCATGTTTTCCAGATTGCATAGACAGTGTGGCTCAATGCTAGTATCTCCACCCGTGCGTGCACGGAAGTGAATAGTCTACAACTCTACATCTATAAAAAAATACGTACTATTAAACTTAGGGGAAAAATATAAGCATAAAAAATTGATCCCGTCACTTGTTAATTATATAACAAACAAAAACAATAGCACACATGAGCATAACCGGTAAAAGGTACGGAGTAAAAGATACTAAAGCCTAATACCTCTATGTGAGATTAATTAGAATTGAACTTTAAAAATCATCTTCAAAATCCTGCCTTTTATTAGACTTTATCTTTAAGAGACAATCTTTACTCATGACATAAACTATGTTAAAAACTAAAAAGCTCTAAATGGTTTGCTTTAGAAAATTTGAAATGTAAAAACAAAGAAAATAGGACGCTTAATACATAATGGTAAAAGATAGAAGTTACTGATACCTAATACTTCTAAAGGGGAGCTAGGTGCACGAAGGATCCCCACAAAGAGAGGGTTCGGGGAAGGGTCCTACCTCAAGGGTGTATAGGGGAGGGGGGGGGGGGGGCATGCTCTCCCCGGTCAAATTTTGACGAGAGAATGTTCCCGAGACTTGAAACTGTGTCTTGTTGGTCACACACGAACACCTTTAAATGTGTGCCAAGGCTCCCTTTCTAATACTTCGAACAAAGATAAATTAATATTGAACTTTTAAATCATCTCTAGAATTCTACCTTTTATTATATTTAATTATTGATTAAATTTTCACTCATGACTATGTTTAATCAATTTGGAGGTTGCAAATGCTCGTTTTTTACATGGCTGCCATAATCTGCTAAAACTACGGCGAGCTATGTTCTTTAGTCACTTTACAAACTTCTTTTTTTTTCAAATATAAACAGGAAACACAGGCAACATGTTTGTTCTTATAATTATTGCAGTTTTGTAAGTAGAAAGGCAGCCCGTTTCGGAACAAAGAGTTATCTCAGTTTATTACGTAGTACTCCCTCTGCCCCCTATAATTGTCCCATTTTTCCATTT
Organism: Cuscuta europaea; assembly: GCA_945859875.1. Taxonomy (NCBI): domain Eukaryota; kingdom Viridiplantae; phylum Streptophyta; class Magnoliopsida; order Solanales; family Convolvulaceae; genus Cuscuta; species Cuscuta europaea. The sequence continues at coordinate 40,335,826 of CAMAPE010000019.1, forward strand.
TGGATCCCCCTATTATTGTCTCATATGGTACCATTTGCGTGGCTCTAATTCATTCTTACTTTATTCCCACATAATTCTACTTTTCTTAAAAACCACACCACTCCCTTCCGTCCCAATATTAGGGGGACAGAGGTAGTATTAAACATTGTGTACATTTTCCAATACACGATGCTCAACCACAAATAAAAACAAATGAAGCTAAAAACAAAGCTAATAAGATGCTTGCAAATAGAACAAAGAAAATAGTTGTCTAATGCAGTTCCATATTTGTCTAAGATATTTTGAATATAGTTCAGTGTTTACAAACTAAAAGAATTTATGCGTTTAGTAAGATACTATAAATCTTCTGCTCTTTATCATCATCTTTACCCCAGTGCCGCAAAGGCTCCCACACCTTCGGTGGGGTAAGGAGGGTCGGATGTACGCAGTCTTACCCCCTTACTAAAGCACACAGAGACTATTTCCAGATGACCCATAGTGAAAATCGCGTCGAAAATTGCATGGACTGACTGCTGATTCATAACAAAGAAGCACAAACAGTTTATTAAGCCATTTTGCTTTATTCCATCATATTCCCAAGCCAAAAAATAGTGAGTCCTTGACACCATTGCAAATGATGGAAAAAAATCATATGTTCTTTATCATCAAAACAATTTTTTTGACTCAAATATGTTTATTATCAATCTGAACTATGAAAAGTGAATTACTGTTCGCAAACTACTCCTCAATCCCAAAAGGATAACTCCCAAACTGAAAGTGAATTACTGTTTGCAAACAACTCAATCCCAAAAGGAGAACTCCCAAAGTGAACTTCTAAGCTAAAAGCCTAAAACAGATTTGAAACCCTGGTACTTCATGTTAGGCAAATATTTACTGACGGCAAAGTGCTGCACAATATTAGACCCTAAATCATCTTTCGGGACTTGAAGGATGCATAAAGCTTTCAACTCCAAGTATGATGTCTAATTGTCTATGAAAGCCATGGAAGTATTTCTCGTATAATTCTGGTTTCATGGCTCTAAGATCCACCATTGTTTTACTACGTAGCATTTAGAAAAAAGAACAGGGAGTCATCGTTTTGGAAACAGAAAATGCACTGTATGATTCATTTTATATTTTAGTATGTTAGCTTATTAACAAGTTGCATCTGTGCATATGTGATGCACTAGCAAGATTTGCAACTCTCAGAATGCTAAATTTGGGATTTCTAAGTATTTGCATGACACTATCAAAACAAATGACTATGCTATATGACTTTTTTCCTTATTTGTGACTGTTTTTCTCACTAAGGTATTATGGGTTTCATTTCCTTAAAATTGTATGGCTCTTTAATCTTGTTCCTCTGAAATCCTTCCTAAAACATTTCATTGCACTGTATAGAGCAGATAGACTTCCTTTCACCCTTACACTTGCATATCTCCTTCCAAATGTACTCACTTGCAGGACACTTGAAAAAAAATGCTTAGCAGTTTCCAGGTGGCCAGAACACGAGCTGCAAGACCCATTTCCATCCAAAAACAAAAAAAAAAATCCTGCAGTAAAGCACAGCTATAGAGTAAAGGAGAACCTAGGAGGATGTAAATCTTATAGATAAACCTCATCCTGCATTCACTAACACCTCTGAGCTTTAACAATTCAAAAAGATCCTAGCTTTGTTATCAAAGTCTCCTGGCTACCAAAACAGTCTAGAAGTGAATCCTTGAATCTGGCCAGTTGTTGAGCAGAGAAGAAGCCCTCTCATTGAGAGACCACTCCCAAATTGTAGCATTTTTCAAGTAGCCCTTATGGAACCTTTTGATCCATGCTCATTTCTTTTTAAGATGTATGTTTTCAATGGTTTGGTCCTCTTGGAAAGTAAAGCTGCATTCCAGCCTTTAGGCTCTCTTAGCCTTAAGCCCCTTTCTTTTCTGGATTTGCAAATAAAGCTACTTTGTCTCTTTTCCCACCCCATAAGAATCCTTCTATACTTCATCAAATGTCTTATTTGTTCGTTGGGCTTTGATTTTGTAGGCTGCTGAAGAATATCTAGTGCTTCTCTTGGAAGAAGCACAACTATGTGCGTTACATGCAAAACGCATCACACTTAGTAAGATCTCTCCCCACTCCACAAGCTTATTGCAGTATTTGTTGACCTAACATATTAAGTTCTACTAACGCCGAAAACCCAAATTCTCATTGCCATGGAAATGCGGGCTTTGTTTTTCCCGTACTTTAGATAAAAATAAAGGGGTTGGTATTTATTTTGGCCATTGCAGTTAATTCATAAAACAACCTTGAAATGAATGCAAGTATGGAACTGTAACATAATTTCATTTTTATTGTCTTTGTTCAGTGAAAATAGATTTTCAATTGGCCAGGCGCATCACGGGGAAAGGACGACCCAAATAGATGATCAAACATCAGTCTAACGTTGTTATATAGAAATAGATTTTTGTTGGTTGTTGGTAGTTACTAGTTTTTTACCCATGCGATGCACGGAGTGAGAGTTTTTATAAAATGATAAATTGAAAATGTTATTCTTTTCGTCGCATAATTAATCTTATTTTGATTTGGCAAGGTGATTAAAAGGTAGTTTTTTTGTTGTTCAAAGTTGGGACTGCTAAAAAGAAACCTTGAAGTTTTTTTTAGCCAGAGGGAGTACATGATATCATCAACAAAACAACGTCCAAGCCTTAGTCCCAAAAGATATTGGGGTCGGCTAGGGACAGACCCAACCGGCCCAGCCCGGAACCGGTCAGCTACTGTGCGTGCCCGGCTTAGCCCGGATATGTTGGGCGATTCAGGCTTTGAACCGACCTGATCGGGTAGGGCAGTTCGGGCACGGGTCTGAAAAAAGGTGAACCGACCCGATCGGGTAGGGTCGGTTCGGGCCCGGTCCGGGCCTAATGGTTATTTTTTTAATTTCTTTTCTTTTCCAGCCAAACAAGCCCTTATACTTGTTGCATTCAAACCCAAACGGCTCTATAGCCGTTTGGAGGCTGCGAGGGGGTCTTGGGGTGGGTAAGTGGGTTGGAGGGGTGAGGTACAAAAAACCTATAAATACTCTTTTTTCTATACAATTCACTACACATCTTCTCCAAATATTCCTACTCTCTGATGATCTGATCTTTATTCTCTAATCTCTACTAATCTTCTCCATCTTCATCTCCTCAAATTTATAACCACATATATTATATTTATAAAATTTATTATCTACTCATTATCTACTTATTATCTACTTATTATTTACTTATATAGTTATATTAATAACTAATTATAATATTATTGTTATTTACTTATATTTTCATATTACATATACTTAATATATACTTATATATATATATATATATTAAAGTATTATATATAAGTGTATTACTCATCTTATAGTAATATACTTATATTATATATACTGTAAACATAATATTATATATTACTAGTTAATCTACTTATAAATATACATTAAGTATATCTACTTATACACTTATTATCTACTTATCCAATTGCTTATACACTCTCACACTTCCATTAATTTAGTTTACACACTCATACATTTTTTCGATTCATGTCATGTGATGTGACTAAGTGATACTGTTGACTGTCACGCACTCACGCGCTTAACACAACACCCTCCTCCTTTATCTTGGCTTGGGACATGCATGATACCAAAAAAATGATCTCATGATATCAAATGTAGATCCTGAAAAGGATCTGCATTTGGTGTTCATTGACTTAGAAAAGGCATATGATAGGGTACCTCGAGAAGTTCTTTGGTGGGCCTTAACTAGAAAAGGCATATCATTTAAGTATATTAGCATCATCATGGATATGTATGATGCTTGTACTACAAGTGCGCGCACTAGTGTAGGGAGGACCGCAGAGTTCCCTATTACTATTGGAGTGCACCAAGGATCTGCTTTGAGTCCTTTCTTATTTGCTTTAGTCATGGATGAACTTACGAAGTCAATTCAAGAAGATATACCATGGTGCATGATGTTTGCCGATGATATTGTATTGATTGATGAGACACAATCCGTTGTTAAAGCGAAGTTGGAAGTATGGCGACACATTGGAGAGCAAGGGTTTCAAACTGAGCCAAAGCAAGATTGAGTATATGAAGTGCAAGTTCAGTGGAGGTAGAAGCAGTAGCAACAACGAGATTACTCTTGATGGTAAGGAGATACCAGTGTGTGATATATTCCGTTACTTTGGATCCATAATTCAGAAGGATGGTGAATTAGGTGGAGATGTATGTCATAGAATCAGAGCTGGGTGGATTAGGGTTGGACTCGGGTCCGGGTCGGGTCCGGGTCGGGCCTAGGCCCGAGCGGGCCGGCGGGTCAGAAATGGTGGACCCGGGACCGGCCCGGGTAACCACCGGGTCCGGTCCGGGTCCGGGTAACCACCGGGTCCGGTCCGGGTCCGGGTAACCACCGGGTCCGGTCCGGGTCCGGGCCGGGCCCATTATAATTTTTTTTTTGTTTTCCTCTTCCTAAGTAACCCCCCTCCCACCCCCAACTCCCAAACCACCCCAAATGGCCCAAAATACCCAGCCCAACCCAAAACTTTTAAAAAAATTGCAAAAAAAAAAAATTGTTTTTGGCCCGAACCGGGCCCGGCCGGGTCGGGCCTTGTTTTGGGTGACCCGAGCCCGGACCGGAAAACCCACGGGCCGGGCCTACCCGGACCGGTCACTGACCGGGCCACCGGGTCGGCCCGGGCCGGAACAGTACCGGTCCCGGGCCGGTTCCGGGTCGGGCCACCCGGCCCGAGTCCATACCTAGGGTGGATGAAATGGAAAAGTGCTTCAGGATTTCTATGCGATCGAGGTATGCCGACTAAACTGAAAGGTAAATGTTATCGTACAACAATTAGGCCGACATTAATGTATGGCGTAGAGTGTTGGGCGGTGAAGCAATGCCACATTCAAAAGATGAGTGTGACGGAGATGCGTATGTTGCGTTGGATGTGTGGACATACCAGAAAAGACCGCCTAAGGAATGAGGTAATCAGACAAAAGGTGGGAGTAGCACCTATAGAAGATAAGATGCAGGAGTCTCGTTTGCGGTGGTTTGGGCATGTGCATAGAAGACCGAGTGATGCACCTGTTAGACGACTTGAGGGGTGGGGAGAAGAGTCAGAGAAGAGAGGGAGGGGAAGACCCAAACAGACTTGGATTAGAGTAATCAGAACTGATATGCGTCTTCTTGGGTTGGATGAGAGTATGGCTTTGGAGAGAGCAAAGTGGAGGGCGCACATCCATGTGGACGATTGATGTCTTGTCTACCTTTCCTCTCTTGTTTCTTTTATCGTTTATCTTCCTTATCTTTTTATATTCTTATGTTATTTTTATCTTCTAGCTTTTTATGCTCTTTTATTTATTTTTCTTTTATCGTGGTTATATTCTTGTGTTATTGTTATCTTATATTTATGTATCTTTATTTTATTCATTTTATCTTACTTTTTTTCCTTTTCTTGTCCGCCTTCTCTTTTTAACATCGATATCATAGATCAATTCATGTTAGCCGACCCCAAATTCTTTTGGGATTAAGGCTTGGATGTTGTTGTTGTTGTTGTTGTTGTACTCATACATTCTTTATTAATATAAAACTAGTTAATTGTTTCACTTATCATTTTAGTATTAGTTCATTGCTATAAAAGTAATTAATTGTTAGTTGTTAGTTTATTGGAAATAGTTACATTAAAAACTAGTTAATCGTTTCACTTATCATTTTAGTATTAGTTCATTGCTATAAAAGTAGTTAATTGTTAGTTGTTAGTTTATTGAAAACAGTTCATTAAAAATTGTTAGACAATAATTGTTTGTTTAATTGTTAAACTAGTTAATTCGAAATTAATTGTTTAATTGTTAAACTAGTTAATTGTTACATTTATTATTTTCCTATAAAACTAGTTAATTGTTACATTTCTTATTCTCCTATAAAACTAGTGAATTGTTACAATTATTATTCTCCTATAAAATTAGTTAATTGTTACATTTATTAATCTCCTATAATAGTAGTTAATTGTTACATTTATTATTCTCCTATAAAACTAGTTAATTGTTACATTTCTTATTCTCCTATAAAACTAGTTAATTGTTACATTTATTATTCTCCTATAAAACTAGTTAATTGTTACATTTATTATTCTCCTTTAATACTAGTTAATTGTTACATTTTTTATTCTCCTATAAAACCATTTAATTGTTACATTTCTTATTCTCCTATAAAACTAGTTAATTGTTACATTTATTATTCTCCTATAAAACTAGTTAATTGTTAAACTTGTTAAATAAAGGTGTTACATTTTAAAACAAATTGTTCGAATTTTTACATTGCATTATTATTTAATTGTAGTTAAGTTTATTACATTGTAGTTCCATAGTTCGAATTTAATTGTATTTCGAATTGGTAGATTTGTATTTCAAATTCACTAGTTTAATTGTACTTCGAATTTAATATTTGTTATATTTTTAAGATGGAACATGCTAGAGCTTCTGTAGATATGAGTAACCTCCGCCGAAACCGAACAAAGGAGATTGCGAGGAATCATGCAAGGGCATGCAAAGGTAAGGGAGGGGTCGAGTCTTCATCTCAAACCCGACATGATTTTGACGCGGTTTACAACCAAAGATATGGGGATGCGATGTTTGATGAGCAATTAGAACAACTATTGCAACAAAATCAAGGAGGTTTTTTCATCAACAAGGTTTTTTTTCACAACTATTGCAACTATTGACGAAGAAGAGCTCGAGGATGATGATGCGGAGGAGAGGGATCCGCAAACGGTCGAGGACGAGGTTCATGGCACACCGGACGATGAGGAAGAGCAAGCAGAAGTGGCTACTTCTTCATAAGGCGGTGAGAAACCTGGATCTATCTTTAAGGCCAACTAGTAGAACACCCGTGCGATGCACGGCTGGTGAATTTTTCACATGTTTAATCATTTTTAGTCAAATTTGGAATAAAGAATAAACTTGTAAATCCAAATGAAATAATTAGAATAAAAAAATCAACAATTTATAATTATAGTCCCTACAATAATGAATTTTGATATGTGATGCAATATATCAAATTCGATTCAACTTGTTGCTAAATGTTTAAACATAATTTGAAAACACATTAGACATGTTGCTAAATGTTTAAATCGCTTCTTTATAGACAACAACCTCGAACTAATACGCTGACTATTATTTATACGAATTGCATTTTTAAAAAGAATTACCTTTGTAAACTTACAAAGCACGGGGGCATTATGGTATTGAGGTTGTACTTTGAGGGGAAGGGGACCGTAATCGTGATCATATATTCGGCACACGATTCACAACCGATAGATCTCACATATTTAAAAACATATTGCCTAGTTTTTTAAGCACGGTTGGTGATTTTTTTCGCGTGTTCAATCATGTTTAGTCAAATTTGTAATAATGAATAAACTTGTGATTCTAAATGAATCATTTAGAATTAAAAAATGAAGAGTTTAGAATTATAGTCCCTACAATTATGAATTTTGATATGTGATGCAATATATTAAATTCGATTAACCACTGATTACACGTAGTATAAACATAATTTGAAATCACATTAGATTTGTTGCTAAATGTTACGAAACACATCTTCATAGACAACAACATCGAACTAATACACTGGCTATTATTTATTAAATTGTGTTTTTAAAAACAATTGCCTTTGTAAACTTGTGAAGCACTCGGGGGTCTTATGGTATTGAAGTAGTATTTTTTTTTTTTTTGGGGGGGGGGGGGGGGGGGGGGGGGGGGAACCGTAATCGGGATTATATATTCGCCACACAATTTACAACCGATAGATCTCATATATTAAAAAACATATTGCCTGATTTTTTTAATGCACGGTTGATGAATTTTTCACCTGTTCAATCATGTTTTGTCAAATTTGGAATAAAGAATAACCTTGTAATTCTAAATGAATCATTTAGAATAAAAAAATGAACAATTTAGAATTATAGTCCTTACAATAATGAATTTTGATATGTGATGCAATATATTGAATTCAATTAACCACTTATTACATACAATATAAATATAATTTGAAATCACATTAGACTTGTTGCTAAATGTTATGAAACGCTTCTTTATAGACAACAACCTCGAACTAATACGTAGATTATTATTTATACGAATTGCATTTTTTAAAAGAATTGCCTTTGTAAACTTAAAGCACGGGGGGCATTATGGTATTGAAGTAATATTTTTTTTGGGGGGGCGGGGGTGAATGCCCAAAAATCTTTTGCTTTTAGATATTAATAGATGTCAGTTGAGTCTCTGTACAAAAAAAGTATTAATATCATTTAAGCACATTTAATTTCAGAACACATCCAATCTAGCCACCTTAACCTCTTATAGTATATTGAAAAAAAATTAAAAAAATTGATTTTTTTAGTAAAAGCACATATAAATTTAAAAAAAGTATAAATAGAAGTATAAAAATAGTAAAAATTGATAAATACAAAGAAAAGATTAAAAATAACTACATGAAAACGTACATAATATGTATAAAACTATGAAGTAGAATTCTTTAAAAAGTAGAATACACAAACAATTAGAAAAACTGAAAAAAAAAAGAGAGTTCATATTCCTAATTTTTTATATATTTCTATTTTTTATTTTAGCAATTTTCACTAACTCTTAAAATATAAACGACCATAACAGGTGAAAAACATATTAAAAAGCCGAATTGATCGCTTTTCTAAAATAAACGTATTTATATGGTACTTCGTTATCATTAAATTTATTTTGGTAACTATATTCACAAATTGATGACTTCTTAAAATAATATAATTTGCAGCACAATACAACGAATGTAAAAGAAGAATCTTACACTTTGTAAAACGTCTATTTAATGTCTAACATACCATTTTATTAAAGCCCAAATCTCGTGATATTATCTACGTCAACCCATTAAGGATCTGTTGGGTAACTATGTTTTTCGGCTTATAAGTCTTATCCGCTAAAATTTTCAAAATAAGTAAAGTGCACTGGATTGTATAGTAATCAAAATAAGTAAAGTTGAAATCAATTTTTTGGCCGAATTGACTTGAGTTATTTTAGAGGATCATTTTAGCTATTTCTGGTTTTACTTTTTTATTTAATTTCTTAATAAATTATATTTTAAATATAATTTTTTCATAATTAAGCAAATTTAGTTAATTCAGTTGATTCAACCAAAATTTATAAATTCCAGTAGATTCAGTCGAATCGCCCAATTTTAATATTACTAAACATTCTCTTATTTTACGTCCAATGCTTGTTTATACTCTAATGTACACACACATCATTCATAGGGTTTGATATGTCATCCTATCAAAACTCGTCCGACTCCCGATAATCTTCCTTTCTTAACCATTCACCTCCACTATATTACAGAGTAGAACAAAATAGAAATGTAGCCCTTTTATCAATTTGCCAGAAAACCCTGCCACACACATTAGTTGAACATAAATAGATTCCCAAATTTTTGATCATTTTAAAATCACCATTACTCTCCTTAGATGGCCTGATCTGAATGCCTAATGGTCCACACAACACCAAAAGTGAAGATTCGTGTCATTTATACATTCAAAGATAATGATTTGTTCGAGTTTCGTAAGGATAGGTCTTATTTATATATTTTTTTTAGGATTAAGTCTATTTTATATTTCTTTTCAGCAATATTATTTTATATCAAGTATTATTTCATCATAAAAACGTTTAAGAATTAATTTTAAATCACTTAAAAATAATTGTCCAGCCCTACTAATATCCACACATTACAAACAATCTACTTGATTTTATAGCTCAATATCTAAAGCTCAGCCCAAGTAAAAAAAGAAGCCCAAACACACTAAATTTTAAAGCTCAGCCCTAGGTATATATTCTCAAATGGCGTTTAAGCTTCAGTGTAATCTTCCAACAGCCAACCTTCACGCCAACAATTGTTCCGACGGCTAATATTACACTGCATAATCAGCTGCAACCTTGCCGACAACGCCATCTTCCCCATGCTTTATTATATTTGAAACAAAGTTTCTTCGTCAACTACATTATTTGACCGATCTACAATAACAATCCACACCCTCGTAGATCCGATAAAAATATGCATCCATATTTGTTGACCGGTAAGGTTCTCTTTTCAATTACATGTTTTCTATCATTTTCTATTTGTAGATCTTATTTGTTGTATATTTTGTCTATATATGCATCATATTTTCGATTGAAGCTCAAATAGAAGACTCAAAATCTAAGTTTTCATTATCACAAACTTCAAGCTAAGTTTACTGTTCTTCCTCGTGAAACCCACCATATATTTTTCTTAAATTTTGATACGGTATTAAGACATATTTTGCAAAATTCCAGTAAAGTTGCAAGTTAACAGATAATTTATTATATCGAGCAAATTCTTTATACTTAAATGAAAACTGGCAACCTGTTCTAAAACATCAACCAACTGGATGTTTTGAATATTCATATAAAAATTGAATTGAGTTTTTAATAACTACTTTCTACTTCAATTTAGTACCAAATATGTGGAGCTATGCGATCACATCAAAGTAAACAAACTTAATTACATTATTTAAATAAAATGAAATCTCATTTAACTCCTTTTTTAATGTATTCTAATTTCATTTTTTTATATTGCGGTTGAGAATCCTTGGATCCGCAAACAAAGGTCATTTTTCCGATAAGCAGAAAAATAATCTCACAGTAGCCCTTTGGATGCTGTGAGATAATTCCCCTTTGGATGCTCTTTTGACATCTTTGACTCAATTGTTTCCACAATCCATCTATTGTCTAAATTGGAAAATTATATGGTTAGTGGCTATGTTTGAGAAGCTTAACTGAAATAAATCGATCCACTCAAATAGAGCTTAAAAACGGCCATCTTTATTGGATTTTGTGTTTGTATAATTGTCAGTTTCCGGAATTTGTTTTGATAAATATTTTAAGATAAGATCCTTTAGAATACAACTTAACTATGATTTCTATGTGAGAAGTGATGGAATATGTTCTTTCTTTGTCTAAAATTTACAGGTTTGTATCGATCTATGATATACATGCAAAAAGATGTTTAATACACTATTTTATACTCTTTTGTGAATCAATAGTTATGGCTATAACAATATACTCTTGAATAGTTTATTAAGTCTCCATGTTTCTCCTTATATTAAGCTTACGATGCATTGATCCAATGTTATATATGATACCCTTCATCCAGGAACTATCAGGAACAATAACACAATAGATGTATGGTTGAACAAACGTCTGATCTAACAGTTAAATGGTATAGAAATTCTGGAAAAAATAGAACATAGCATACCATTTCTATTTTGTACAGAGTAGTATATATTTGTTAATTGTTCTTGAAAATGCAGGTATAATGTTAGTTGGTGCATAACATGTATAAGACTGCATAAGTCCTCACACAAACACAGACTTAGTAAATCCTATGAAAGGTAAAATTTTAAACTCATTTGTTTGCAACAAAAGATCATGAAAGTGGATCCTTTGGATGAATTTTGAGTTGTACAGATGACACTTCAATGGATATCTTTTTCCTGTACTGATATTGTTTTTTTGCACCCTGCTAAAACCAAAATGTAAGAGAGAAAAGAACATTAGGGTTACAATACATTAGTGTGCTTAAAAATGAAAGCTCTAGAGAATAACTTTGGTATCATTATTGCTTACTTTGTAAAACCTTTGAAAATGCAGGTACTTGGATATCAATTTCATTGTATTTTGTTCTTCACCAATGTGTAACTATAAATGTAGGAAATGAAGAGCAGCAGAAGTAATTTCCAGGTATGCCCCCTCAAATAGCCATTATTATTTCAAATAATTGGTTGTATTTGCACCTATATTCACTATGCTAAACAAAACAAAGACCTGTATTAAAAATCAATTTTCACCTATAAATGGTTGGTTGTATTTGCACCTATATATGAATACGTGAAAAGCAATTTTCATAAGCTTTTGTATTTATGAGCACTCTAATTTCAGTAAGAAAGTAATGTGATTCAATGTTTTCCTGTAATCAACATTTAGGCATGATAAGCACAAATTAACATTAAACATGTAAAGAACACTAAGCAAGGAAAGAAATAACTTTGATATTTGATCCTTGAGGGAAGTTGCGGACCTCCTGATCATATTGGATACCTCTTTGTCCCATAGCAGAAATGATGATTGGGTGGTCCCTTACACAACTCTCACATTGACCTTATACCTACAAATTTATACACTTTAGTTAGAATAATAGCATTATAGGATATAGCAACATAAACAAAGGGAGTGCTTACCTTAGAACTGCATATTAGAGACAACCATTATGTTAGAATATTTTGTAGGTGGCCTGTGTTGAGGAACGGAGTGCGGTGAAACAATACGATCAAGATATGTATTTATAGCCAATATACTATCAATTAATCTAAGTTAGAAAATGGACTAAAGAATAAAGAAAAGTCTTGATAGATTTGCACTAAAAATCTGGTTGCCTGAAAATGTAAAGTAGTATGGGCAACCTGTTGAATATGTCAGAAAAGGTGAATGAGTATGCCACACGCATAAAATTTTGCACAACTCTTAATACTTCATATTTCTTTATTCGTATTTATTTTTATCTGCAGGATCTTCTAAAAAATCTTTGATGGTCCCAAGTGAGGTAGAAGTCTAGAGGGGGAGTGAATAGACTTCTAAAATTCTTTTCTTTTCAACCCCTTTTCCTCTAACAGAATGTGTTCCAATATCTTTTGGGAAACATTTAAACATACAGTGGATATCTTGACCTCAAGAGTGTGACACTTTATAGGCACAAAGGTTATGACTCTTTTAGTTGTAACAGAGATGGGTGGACAGAACACTTTTTGTGTGAAGGATTTAGACCTATTGTCATAGATCTCTTTGTAGTGCGTAGGTAAGGAGTTTTTGGTTCACAGAAAACTTTAGGGAGTTTTCTGGTCAGTGAATATGCAAGCCTTTGGGATAGTATGAAGGTGAATGAGAACTGAAGTATGTGTTGGGTGCTGAATGTAAAAGGTACACAAGATATATCCTGGTTCAGAGGTGGTGTAATCCTCCTACATCCAGTCCCAACCTATTTCAGATGGATTTTCCACTAAATGAATATCCCATTACATTTAGTGCCCAATCTACCCCTGGCCCGGGCATAGATTGTGAGGTTTTTCACGAGCAACCACACTGTTCCAAGCTACTCATGTCCTCCAGGGTTTTTCACTAATGGCTTGCCCAACCAGAAGCTACTCATGTCCTTGCCTCACCTTCTGGATGATCACACAGATCCCAGAATGAATACACTAGACCAGTTTACATGGGTTTAAACTAATCTACCAACTAATCTAAGCTCTATAGATGTGTATGAATGATAAGCTATTCTAAGAGCATTAGATGAGTGGGGTGGTAACCTGAGTGGTGAAGGTGAATCAGCTAGCTGGATGTTTTCTGTAAACCTTGATTCCCTTCTGTTCCACTTGGTTCCGATAAACCAGGGCTTGTTGCCATCTGGTGCCACACTTGGTCTTCCCGCACTCCTTCTGTATTTATAGACTTTGTTGTTGAATCTCCTCCGTTGGCTGAGTGATCCAATCTTGATCGTTGCTTGATCTACTTGCTTTGTTCCACTTGACTGGGCAACATGGTTGATTATTCTCTTCTTGTGACACGGATCATTTTATCTTCACTCAACTTGATTCCTCATTTCAAGGCAAAGATAAGATGATTTATCTTTATCTTTTTAGCTTTCAGAAATTCAGTGTCTAGGCCGAGTGGTGTTCAATGCATTCCTCAAGATAAGATTACTTGCTTTTAGTAAATAATGTTATAAGAAATTTTGTCACGTAATTTCTTCTAACATTATTTTCTATGCATTCTGTCATTCTGACTGCAAGTTGGTCTTCTATCTTTTTGTTTCTGTGCTAAGAGAAGAATAGCAGATGTTGAGATTCCGATCAGAATACCTCAACAGAATACCTTACCAGAATACCTATGAGGTCTTCTATTATGGTGTCAACAGAGAACTAGTTTGCGGTTCTCTGTTACGATCATGACAGAAGGTCTTTCTGGTATATATCAGAGACCTTAACATTGGTGTTTACCAGAGTTGATCAGTTCTGATTTCCATCAGAGTTGAGGTTCTCTGTTATGACCAGAAGGTCATTGAAGGTTTTCTGATTAGTTTATTCAAAAGGATTTCTGTTGACTCTTTTTGTACCTTCTTCTTTTTGTTTATTTTCTCTTTGTTTTATGGTACGTTTCTTCTCTTTTTAGTACTCTCTGTTTTTCTTGAGTACTTTATCACTTTGGAGCACATTACAATAAACAGTAGTAGAACAAATAAAGTGCTAGTCTATTACAGGGATAGTTTTTAGTATCATCAAAACTAATAGGTTATAATTATCACAATCTAGGGGACCTAACCATCTTTTCCAATAGTGCATGCAAATTCCCTGGAGCATGTGGGAGCATGGGCTTTGAAATCTTTTTCTAGATATTTCTTCCTTTTTATATTCATTTTTATCCATATGTGTTGTTGTTAGAATTGGCATGTAATCATCATCACTGTATCAAGGCATGTGAAAATCTAAATCACTGTTCACACCTCATTATCTCTCAATAGAAACAACTTAAAACTTGGAGGGAGCACTGTTAACATGAGATTAAAAATGCAACAGTGTTACCCATTAAAAAAATCTCACGCAAGCTCAATGTTGGGATCAAATTTCTTATTTTATATTTTTTAACAAATTAAATGTATGACTCACTTGATGTTGACAGTTTTGAGCGGGAATGGAACCCCAAAAACATTTTGCTTTTAGATTATAATAGATTTTACAAAAGTTAAAGACCTCGAAACCGAGATATGGTACGCAACTTGCAAGCATTGCAACAAAGAATATAACTTGGGAATTTCTGGAGGGTACGGGAGCGCCACAAGGTATCTTAAGGCCAAGCACCCGACGGAAAATGTGAAATCATACAAAGGCAAGGGAAAACAAACACAAATTTCAAGGTTTGCAACTGGCCAACCCTTTGGTAATTTCTCCTATGATGATCAAAGACATTTGACTGGCATGTCTCATTTAATTGTTGAAGAAAATTTGCCTTTTATTTTTTCTGAAAGTCTTGTTTTAAAAGAATATGCTCAAGGTACTTTAAATCCTCAATTTCGAAACTATAGTCGCAAAACAATTAAAAAGAAGTTATAAGGCAATATGTTTTGGAAAAGGAAAAATTACAAACGTTTTTCGCAAACTTTGATGGACGTGTTAGTATATGTAGTGATATATGGGAGGATACTCATCATCATTTATATTATTTGGGTGTGACTGCACATTATATTGATGATGATTGGTGTATGCATAAACGTGTTCTTGCTTTTCTTGAATTTAATGATCGACACACCGGTGATAATATTTATATTCTCATTGAGCGTATTTTAATTGAGTATAATTTGATTAATAAGGTGTTTGCTATTGGTTTTGATAATGCTACTAATAATACTGTTGCTATTCCTAGTTTGCGTAAATTGTGTGATTCATCTTCTTTGATGGGTAGGTTTTTTCATCAACGTTGTGCATGTCATATTTTAAATTTATGTGTAAAGGACGGGCTAGCGGCGTTGGGAGATGTTTTTTGGGTGGTGAAGGGGGTGATTAAACTTATTTGGGTTAGTAATCAACTTAAGATGCAATGGAGAAATTATTTGAAAGAAAGACGTGTCAAATATTGTGCTTTTCCTAAATATTTGTCTATTCGTTGGAATAGTACTTATAACTTAATTAAGGTGCTTATTAGATTTAAAAACCATTTTCCTGTTTTTTTAAAAGAATATGCTAACTATATTATAAACCCGGCTGACATCGACACTTGTGAAAAAATTGTGAATGTTTTGGTGTATTTTAATAATGCAACTCAAACTTTTAGTCATGTTTATAAACCTGCCGCAAACCAATTTTTTTGTTAAAGCTATTAATCTCGCCGACGCTTTTTCTGAATTTGCTGATGCCGCTTACATTAGTTATTTTTGTGACTTCATGAAACAAAAGTTTTTAAAATATTATTCCTATATTCCGCATATATATAGTATTCCATTTGTTCTTGATCCTCATTTTAGACTTGCTTCTTTGGAGCAATGTTTAGATTACTATTATGCTTCTTTTTTTGGTCCATTGTCTATGTACGATGACAAGGCCATAGACCCTAAACAACAATTACAAGAGGTTAGTAATTTATTATATAATTTATTTAATGAGTTTCATGCACAATATGGTAACGCACCCCCTCTCCCGCCACGAACAACTTCTTCATCTAAAGGAAAATCAATTTTGAAATCTGCATTTGACAATCTTATGAAAAAAAGTAAATCAACTTCGGTTAATGAACAAAGCTCGATCAACGAGCTTTCTTTGTATCTAACATTTCTTGTTGAGTATGAAGAAGGTGATGACTTTGACGTTCTTCAGTGGTGGAAGAAAAAAGAGAGAATGTTCCCGATTTTATCAAAGATGGCTAAGCAAGTGCTAGCAATGCCGGTATCAACAGTTGCTGTGGAACAAGAGTTTAGTGCAGTCGGCAACGTCCTAACGGATTATAGAACGAGATTGAGCGCAAACTCTCTTGAGATGCTTGTTTGCTTCCACGATTGGTTGAAGGCAAATCGTAGAACTCAAGAAATTAGCATTGAACCCACCCGCCACTATATGGAAGAAACAACCGAAGATGTCGGAAATTCCGATTGATTCTTATTTATTAAAAAGTGTATTTCATGTTTAAATTTTTGCTCAATTTTCAATTGTACTACATATTTCAAATAAATATATTTTTAACTTTTTAATGTCCAAGTAATCTTAATTTAATATTTAAACAAAAAATAATTAAATAGCTCGGGCCCGGCCTGAACCGGCCCACTACTCGGCCGGGTAGGCTCGACCCGGACCGGGCCCGGTATCACCCCGGGCCGGTTCCGGGCCCATGTTTCTAAGAAAAAAGCCCGTCCGGGCCCGACCCGGAACCGGACCGGCCCGGGTCCATCCCTAGGGTCGGCTAACATGAATCGATACATGATATCACCACCAAAAGGAAAAAAAAGGAAATAACGATAAAAAAGATAAGCTATTATAAAAAGATAATATAAAAAGAGATGAATATACATAAAAATGATAAAATAAAAAGGATACAAATAATGCTTATATATAAGGATAAAAAACAAGGAAAAAAGATGAGGGAAAAAGATGATACGAGATCACTCCTTCACATGAATACCCGTCCTACACTTAGCACTCTCCAAAGTCATGCCCTCATCCAACACCAGAAGAAGCATATCACTTCGAACTCCCCTAACCCACGTCTGTTTGGGTCTTCCTCTCCCTCTCTTCTTTGTCTCTTCTCCACACATCTCAACTCGTATGACAGGTGCATCACTCGGTCATCTACGCACATGACCAAACCATCGTAGGCGCGACTCCCGCATATTGTCTTCAATAGGTGATACTCCCACCCGTTTGTCTGAGTGTCTCATTTTTCACCCGGTCCTTCCTAGTATGTCCACACATCCAACGCAGCATGCGCATCTTTGCCACTCTCATCTTTTGAATGTGACATTGTTTCACCGCCCAACACTCTACGCCATACACTAATGCAGGTCTAATTGTCGTCCTATAAAATTTACCCTTCAGTCTAGTCGGCATACCTCAATCGCATAGAAATCCTGACGCACTCTTCCACTTCATCCACACTGCTCTGATTCTATGAGATACATCCCCATCTAACTCATCGTCCTTCTGAATTATGGAGCCCAAGTAACAGAATCGCTGTTTGGTATCTCCTTACCATCCAGAGTAATTCCGCTATTACCATTGCTTCCACCTCCACCAAACTTGCACTCCATGTACTATGTCTTGCTCTGACCTAGTTTGAAACCCTTATTCTCCAATGTTTGTCGCCATACTTCCAACTTTGCTTTAAGATCTGATTGTGTCTCATCAATCAATACAATATCATCGGCAAACATCATGCACCACTGTATATCGTCTTGAATTGACTTCGTAAGTTCATCCATGACTATGGCAAATAAGAAAGGGCTCAGAGCCGATCCTTGGTGCACTCCCATGGATATGTATGAGGATTGTACTACAAGTGTTCGTACTAGTGTAGGAAGGACTGAAGAGTTCCCTATTACTATCGGAGTGCACCAGAGTTTACAGGTTATCACTGGATGTGAAAGACATTTATTGCTAAAAATGAATTCTTCTAACTAAGTCTATCAATTCAAATCAAAAGAAAACCCTTTCTTTTAGGGTTCATTAATAAAATCAAAGTGAATTTTTTCAACTTGCATTTTGTTCACGTTGAATAGTGTATCAAAGTATGACCTCCACCGATATCAAAGTACATGATATCATCATAAAAACTAAAATGTGATAGTAAGATACACATACCTTGCACATGAGGAATATATCCTAAATAATTTAATTATGTGTATTACTGAAACTGAAACGAATCATAGAAACAATTTAATTCAATGATGAGATGAAAACATTATAGTGATAGTGAAATTAACGTTACATAATAATGAAAGAATAATATGAAAAAATATGTAAAGGAAGTGAAAGATGATAAAGGTGTAACCTATTTATGGAGTATAATCATTTTATTTTAGAAAACATGCATTAGGTTTAATCATATATGAAGTTAAATGTGATTACTATTGGTGAAGGGGTAAACGGTGTCAATAACCAAAATTCAAGGAGTAAATAAGTGATTTAAAAAGATGCAAGGTTGAACCAATAATTTTGACCTACCCTCGAGGGACTAATAGTAATTGTCTATAGTTTTTTCTAACAAAAATTATCCCCATTTTTAAAAACATAATATTGAACAAATTTACTGCTAACATTATATAAAGTCTTGAATTTTGAGTTAGTTAAATGCATCTTCTGTACAAAACGTATTGCATATAAAACACATGTAAACGACAACACATATTACAAACTAGTTACTAGTTTTTTGCGAATAATTATGATTTAAAAATGCAAAAATTTTGATGTAAAAATAAATAATTTTAGAGTTTAATTTATTTGTTGTTACTTCAAACCTATTTTTCTTTTAAAATAACCGAAGAATGTACATAAAATATTTTAATTATGAAATCTTCATTTCACATAAGAAAGATTTTAGATTGACAAATCTCCAACAATGGAAACTTCAAATTTTTTTCAACTTTCTATATGTAATATTGGTGTCATATGAAAGATCATAAAAAGATACTCTCTCCGTCCCGCTAACAATGGGACAAGAGGGAGTGACATGCAAATCAATAAAAAATGTTTTATGTGGTTGATATTGAATTGATAAAGTAAGAATAAAGTAAGAATGATTTAGAGTCACACAAATGTTGCCAAATTTGGTATGGGACAATCATAGTGGGATGAACCGATAAGGTAAAATGGGACAATCATAACGGGAAAGAGGTAGTATAAAACTTGATATATTTTTTATAAACATTGGATAACAAAAAAAAGTTACAACAATTCAAAGAAATCTAGAGTTTTTTATTTTAAATAGACCCCATGACTCGCATGTAGGGTGAGTAGAGTCCTAGAGGTTTTGAACCTTTCACCTCACATAACATATCAAAACTTTTCATAATTGTGGCCCATGTAATACTACAATTAGGGGTGCAAACGAGCCGACCCGAGCCCGAACTCACATATGCTCGAACTCGAGCTCAAAATTATTTTGCATCCTCGAGCTCGACTCAAGTTTGATCGAGCCTAAATATTATAGCTCGAGTTCGAGTCGAAAGCTTTCACGATAGATCGCGAGCTGCTCGAGATCGATTCGACAACCTAGGCAATTAATCACGGACCTTGCAAACATTCTGCTTGTCTGATGCTGCTATAATAATTCAAAAGAGATGAGCTGCTTTATAGATGGATCGCAGGGGTGACTTCTCCTCACTTTCCGGTGTGGGAAGCACAATCTTAGAAGTTTAAAACTTAAATGGAGTAGTAGAATCACGAACTACAAAAACTGCGGAGGAGGGGGTTCGAACTCGGGTTGCCAGCATCAACCTCTAGCCTAGTAATTGTCCAACTCATCTAATGATTACATATGGTTATAATAATAAATAATATTAAATTTAGTCATTACTATTATAATATCTTAAGTATTAGATATAAAGTAATCCTAAATTGGAATAAATATTCCAAATATATATATGTATACACACACACATATTAGGGTTCGTGAACCGGCTCGCGAGCCACGAGCCTAAAATGGAGGTTGGTTTAGGTGGGGGTTGAATGTATGACTAAAGTCTAAAATGGAGGTAAATAATATAAATGTGATTATTGTTTTAACTTTAGTGACTAATTTATTCAATTTTACATTGTTGGCCTTAAAGGTATACTTATAGTAATTTTTGTTACATTTTCATCTATTTTTTATTTCAATAATAAGGAAATATCTGCGTTTCATCAAAGGTAAAAATAGTAGATCTGGTCATATCATATATTGGACTTGTTTGGACATGTTTTGGTTACCACTTCAAAATTGATGAAAATAAGTGTTGGTTTTATTAGATTTTAGAGAGGGAAAAGATTGAGACTGAAAAGCTTGATTCATTCCATGAAATGATATCCTATTTATACAACATTTTAGAGGTAGACTACTAATTATAAGATTAAATACAAAGATTTGTAACTGAAATATTAAATACAAATATTCTAATTTATTTTGTAACTCATGTAACTGATCTCTAGAGCTGTCTAGACTCTTCTATATGACTCCATAAGCCAGGTATTCTATCAGTGCTGAGAATCCTGAGCTTGTCACGTAGAAAAACAAACCGTTGTCGTGAAAGGGGTTTGGTGAGAATGTCAGCTAGTTGATCATGCGAGGGGATATGAAGAACCCGAAGAAGACCACGTTGCACATGTTGCCGGACAAAATGGAAATCAATGGCAACATGCTTCATGTGGGAATGAAATACAGGATTGGCGGAAGAGGTGGTAGCACCTTTATTATCACATAGAAGAACCGCAGGGGAAGTAGGTGAATGTCGGAGCTCATGAAGAAGTGACTCAATCCAGAAGGTTTCGGATGCAGCAGTGGAAAGAGCCCGATACTAAGCTTCGGTAGAGGATTTGGCAATTGTTCGTTGCTTGGATGATTTCCAAGAAATAAGTGACTCTCCAAGAAAAATTGCATAGGCGCTGGTAGAGGAGCGGTCATCAGGATTCCCTTCCCAATCTGCATCAGCATAAGCACATAAGGAAAGGGAAGAACTCCGTCAAAAATATAAATCATGAGAGGCAGTTCCTTGAAGATAACGCAAGAGGCGTTTCATGAGTTGCCAATGATTCACCGTTGGTTTATGCATGACTGAGCTAGCTTGTTGATGGCAAAGGCAGTGTCAGGTCTGGTGAGGTTTAAATACTGAAGGGATCCAATGATCTACCGATAGAGAGTTGCATCACAAGAGCCCGAACTATCAAACAGAGTCAAGGAAGTTGAAGATGCCAGAGGTGTGGATACTAGATTAGCCGCATGCATATTCGGCACCTGTAATAAGTCTTTAATGTACTTGTGTTGGTCAAGAAAAAGACCATCTTGTGTAGGGGTGACCTGGATGCCCAAGAAATAATGTAAGGATCCTAAATCCTTAATGGAGAATTTATGTGCCAATAAGTCAATTGTCTGATGAATTAAGGCTAATGTAGAGGCAGTGACAATAATATCATCCACATATACTAACACATAGATATAAGAGGGATAAGAAGAAAATATGAAGAGACTGACATCAGAAACAGATTGATGAAAACCAAAGGATAAAAGAAATTCACTGAGAGACTGGTACCACACTCGAGGAGCTTGTTTTAAGCCCATAGATGGATTTTTTAAGGCGACATACTCTCCCAGAGCCATCATTGAAACCAGGAGGTCGTTTCATGTAAACTTCCTCTTGGAGAGTTCCATGTAGAAATGCATTATTGGCATCCATGAGAAAGAGCAATGGTTAGAACAACCTGAATAGTAACTGGTTTTATAACTGGGCTAAAGGTCTCAGAGTAATCAATCCTTGGGCGTTGATGAAAGCCCTTAGCCACTAGTCGAGCTTTGAAACGGTCCAAGGATCCATCGGGCTTATATTTCACAGTATAGACCCGTTTGCAACCAACAACGTTTTGATCAGGATGAGCAGGTACAAGCTCCCAAGTTCCTTGTTGAACCAAGGCATCAAATTCCACAGACATAGCCTCCCTCCATTCAGGTACCTGTAAAGCTTGAGAAGCACAAGTAGGAATAATATGATGAGGTAATGATGAGTGGGTAACAACATTAGCTTGCCTACGAGGACGGAGGGTCATTGGGTGGGTGCGTTTGGGTGGGGAGGAGTGTGGAGCATGATGGTGATCCAAGGTAGATACAGAACTATTGGTAGTGGGAATAACTGTTGAGGTAGTGGTGTTGGGTGTAATTGGCAAGGATGGGGTAGTTGGTTTTTGTTTGGGCCGGCGATGGTAAGTGACAAGAACCGGTGGGTGAGAGGCGGTTGGATTAGTAAGAGGTGGAAATGGGGTGGAATTAGACCCATTAGGGGGGTTTTGTTGCGCAGAGGTGTGAGTAACAGGAGATGTCTTCGCTAGTGATGTACCTGAAATAGGGAGATAAGAAATAGGTGGCTGAAGCCAATTATCAATTTTAGAGGACAGATTTGTAACAGTTGTTAGACTTTTAGAAAAAGGAAAGACAGACTCATTGAAGACCACATGTCGACTAATAAAGATCTTATTAGAAGTAGGATCAAGGTAGCGATAAGCACTTTGCTGGTCACAATAACCAAGAAAAATACAAGGTCGGGATCGTGGTTCTAACTTATGAGACATGTAAGGACGAAACCAATGAAAACACTCACACCCAAAAACAGCAAGTTTTGTGTAGTTGGGAAATTTTTGAAAAAGTTTTTCATAGGGAGTACAAAATCCTAGAGAAGCCGCTGGTTGCCTATTAATTAAATAAACAGCAGTTAAAAGGCGTATGACCAATATTTAAGTGGCATAGAAGCATGGTGAAGTAAAGTAATCCCTGTTTCCACAATATGCCTATGTCGGCGTTCAGCAAAGCCGTTATGTTCAGGGGTATATGGAGGAGTAAGTGAGAAATGCCACAGGAAGCCAAGAATTTTCCTAGAGAAATATATTCACCTCCTCCATCAGAGTAAACCATTTTAATGGTTTTTTGAAAAAAAAATCTACAATTTTTTTAAATTGTTGAAAAATTGAGGTTACCTCTGATTTGTGAGTGAGAGTGTAAAACCAAATGTATTTTGTGTAGTGGTCAACAAAAATAACATAATAACGGAAACCATCTACAGAATTAACACGAGAAGGACATCAAACATCTGTATAAATTAAGTCAAGAGGACCAGAACTAGAGAGAGAAGATTTAGCAAAAGGTAACCGGTGGCTTTTATTACTTGCACATGAAGAGCAAAGAGATAGATCCTTACTAACATCTTTAAAATTAATACCTAATGAGGAAATAATTTTTTGAGTGATGGGAAGGACAGGATGTCCTAAACGACAATGCCATTTATTTAGAGAAAACTTTGTAGTAACGTTAGCACTGGGAGACGCGGGAACTGGAACATCAGGCAAGTTGTAGACATCACCGTTATTCATACCTCGTAACAAAATTGCTCCCATTTTCCGGTCCTTAACAAGACAAAAAGAAGGGTGAAATTCGATTAGTACATCATTGTCACGACATAATTTAGCAACAGAAATTAAGTTAGTATGAATAGAAGGCACAAAAAGAGTATTAGGTAAGGAAAGAGAATGAAGGGTCATATTTCCAACTTGTGCAATCGCAAGACTTTTACCGTTACCAATAATTAGGGAGTCTGTGCCGGTATAATTGGATGCCAAGGTGAGGTTATTTAAATTATTGGTGACATGATTAGTTGCCCCTGAATCGAGTAACCATCCATTTTTCCTGGTCGTGACAGTATTGGCTTGGGGGGGATAATTTTGTTGTTCAAACCTGTGCCAACAATTAATAGCCAGATGGTTCGGTTTGCCACATATTTGACATATAATAACCGAACTTGACCTAGAATTAAGCCCAAAAGTGGTACGCCCGACCAGGTGATTATTGATGCTCCCGAGATTACTGTTTCCACGCCGACTGGAATTGTAAAAAATGTTGGGCCGTTGACTTTTATTTTGACTTCTGCCAAAATTTTGAGCTTGAGTATTGGGTCTGTTGGGCAAATTCTGAACTTGGGTTAATGGACCTGGGCCCAAAATAGAAGTGCGCTGATCTAGACCCTTGCGAACTACCATAGCTGCGGAAACATTATCTTCCCTCTTCTCCGCGACAACAGCTGTGTTCGCAGTTGCTATGGCGGTGGTGGGATTCAAGGCCTCTTTCCTGCGCATCTTATCTTCGAATCCAACAAGGAGTGAGTGCAGATCTTCAAACGTAACCTCATCTGAACGAATGGAATTCTCCATAGCTTCGAATTCGGGACGAAGACCTTCCAAGGCTTGGATGGCAAAGTCTTCGTCGTCAACTGGTCGGCCGGCCATGGCGAGTTCATCCGCAAGTGTTCGAAGATGATGAAGGTATTCACTGACCGGTTGCGAGCCTTGTTTCATATGGCGGAACTTATCTTTGAGACTTCGGGTTTTGGAGGCTGACCAAGTC
Source organism: Cuscuta europaea (assembly GCA_945859875.1). Classification (NCBI taxonomy): domain Eukaryota; kingdom Viridiplantae; phylum Streptophyta; class Magnoliopsida; order Solanales; family Convolvulaceae; genus Cuscuta; species Cuscuta europaea. The sequence goes on from CAMAPE010000019.1 coordinate 40,360,544, forward strand.
CCGTACAGACGCTCCAGGGTCTTCCATACGGAGGCAGAAGTTTTGGAAGAACCAACCAGGGGTTTGCAAGCTGAGCTGAGGGATGAAACCAGGGCATGCCGCAGCAGACGATCCTGTCTGTTCCACCGGAGAAGGTTGTCTGCTTCATTTGGGGGGGATTGGTGTTTCCATCTATGTACTGATCCAGGTGAGCACCGAACAGAAGGTCCATCACTTGGTCTCTCCATACAAGGTAATTGGATCCATCCAATTTTTATGGGAACTGACTAGGGTTAAGCATGATAAGGCCATCTGGGGTTAGGGGGTTGTTGGCTGAGAGTGGTGGGTTTGAGTTACCCTGAGAATCTTCTCTGTTTTCTTCTGTAGCCATGGCAGAAGCTCCAGAATGTATATGTGATCAAACTGGCCGGTTAGAGCTCTGGAGTCTCTGATACCATATTAGATTTTAGAGAGGGAAAAGATTGAGACTGAAAAGCTTGATTCATTCCATGAAATGATATCCTATTTATACAATATTTTAGAGGTAGGTTACTAATTATAATATTAAATACAAAGATTTGTAACTGAAATATTAAATACAAATATTCTAATTTATTTTGTAACTCATGTAACTGATCTCTAGAGCTGTCTAGACTCTTCTATAGGTTTGATTTTTTTAATTATTCGGATCCACACTTGATCTAGTTATGAAATTAGAACCGGGCCCATCTTTGCTCTCATATCACATACTAATGAAACCTTTGTCATTCTTCTTTTTTAAAAGGGTAAAAGCTATATTACTACAAAAGAAAATGTACATCTGTTAGGGGCATGCCCCAGAACATGCTTAAGCATTACAGTATGCTTGCTTAAGCAAAAAAAATCAACAACTCCAAAAAGAACGACAATTACAACATAATCTATGGAGTATTCTATGACTAGCAACTTGATTTGATCAATAAGACTCCTAATAGCAGATTGTTTATTGGTAAATAGTCTCATTTCTGGTTTTTCAAATGGTAAATTTACACAGCACAAATCAGCACCAATTCTGATGTTTTGCTCATGACCTAGCACCATTATAATGCACTTTACACATCTTAATATCACTTAACATGTTAGTAGTGTTTCTTTTAAGTTTCGGCCATTCAACAACTCCCCTCCACACCTGGTTGGTAAAAGAGCATATGAAAAACAAGTATCCAGCTCGGATTTACAAAAATAGCAAGTCTTGTCCATTTTCGATAACATGAGGTAGTCACATGTTGGCATCTTGTTTCTTAAGCCCAACCACAAAATGAAATACTACTTTTGAGGATTATAGATAGTTCCTTGCATATAAGGTTCATCCGAGGTTTACTCTCTCCATTCTATTAGCAAGACATAAATGTGCCCTGATGCTAACTTTGCATTCTATTAGTAAAATGGTAGGGTTGCAAGGTTTTCGCCTTCCTTCTTGTAGCTAGCATGATTTCGTCTCTGACCTTTGGTTTTCCTCACTAGGTATTGACACACTCCTAGTCCGAGACATTTTCAGTGCACAATGGTTATCCGTTGTACGTAAGTTTTGTTGTTTGGAGCAATTGTCTACATATCAGAGCACATATCTTACGATGCATTGTGTACTATTAGCTCTTCATTATTCACCAACAGATGTTTGGGTCGTACAAAAAAATCATGATATGAAAAATGTGAATGATTTGTGCGCACCAGATTTGAGATTTGATGACCCTGGAAGTGCCAACATTGCATTAGATTTGGTTAAAATGCATTGGCATTTTCATAAAAATGTACGTAACATTTTTGTCGCTGTGAAAAAATGCAGTATTGAAACTTAAAAGTGCAATGTAATGAAGTAATAGTGGGTTTTTTCACTTTTCAAGTTACACCCTTTTTATTTGAGAGAGAGGATTGTTCCTGTCAGGCTTACTGAATCGGATCAATCATCGATTCATTTGAGGTGCTTCCGAATGAAATTAATGGATCAACATTTATGAGCATGTTCTTCATTAAGTTTAGATTATGTCCATCAAATTTCATTTTACAATTCAATCGGAATAAAATTAAATAAACTATTAAAAAACATTGTGCAAAAATATAAATAAAAAGTGCAATCACATAAATAGAATTATCTGTAAATAATCAATTGATAATATTATCCTTCACCAGTCGAGGCCCATAAAGTGACAAGAAAATAAATGTACAGTGACCCAATAGCAAATAACATTTTTGGCACGCCTGGTAGGATAGTTCATCTATTAAGAAATGTTAAGTACTGAAGACTTTGTTTGCTAATCAAATATAAGAGAATATGATTTTCAATTTCTAAATATGAACCCTCTTTAATATCTTCCCTTCAATTTAAATAAATTTAATTAAAGATTTAGTTAAATCTTTAGTTCTTTAAATGTTTGAGCGCTCTTCTTTAAAAAAAGAGTGTTCTTTAGACCTTCACAGTTTCATATCATTCTAGATATCTTTAAAAACATTATTGAAATTAGTCAATCTTTGAACCGTCGTTATTCAGACCTTCAAATTTTCAAACTGTTTGTTCTTCAAGTCTTCAAATCTTCGTTCTTCAAGTATTTATATGTTCAAATATTTATTAATATAGGATTACTCATGAGGGACTTTCGGGGGGATGCAAGTTTATCAAGAATAAACTTGGGCTGATTATTTCATTCTTTTACATTTTTGGGCCTTTATCCCTATTGGGCCTCTGTTTAATAGCCTGTAGTATAAATACGGAACAGTGTAATAGATAGGGTTCAAGCTTCTCATAATTTCTTCTTCTTCCGCATCCAAAACTTCTCTGCGTTCTTCATCTTTGTTGATTCATAATCAGATCCATATTTTCAGATCAAATTCTTCAGTTCTTATTGATTAATATGGTATCAGATTAGGTTTGATCCTCTAATCGTCTTCAAATTTCTTTTCCTTTCTCATCTCGATTTCTACAATCGGTTTTTTTTCATCTGAATACTTCAATTCTTAACCCTAGTTCTTCGCAAAATCTTATTGCGATGAATTCGAATTCTTCATTCCCTTTAAATCCTACTGAAGATCCGTCTTCTCCTTATTTCCTGCATCCGAGCGATCATGCTGGATTAAGAATCATCTCCGAAATGCTTACTGGTGAGAACTTCAACGCCTGGAAGAAGTCTGTCACGATGGCCTTTAGCGTCAAGAACAAGATGGCGTTCATCGATGGCTCAATCAATCAACCGACTTCAGATAATGCTGTTGCTTACTCAGCCTGGTATCGTATCAATGCTCTACTTCTTTCTTGGTTAATTTACTCTATTACTCCTGAGATTCGCTCTACTTTCTTATACTTCACCTCTGCTAAAGATCTCTGGGATGAAATCCAGCTTAGGTATAGTAAAACTGATGGTCCTCGTGTTTTTTACCTAGAAAAAACCCTAGGTAATATTTCTCAGGGTATTCAGACTATTACTACCTACTATAATGTGTTTAAAGGGCTTTGGGATGAATATGTCAATTTCAAAACACTTCCTTCTTGCTCTTGTGGTTTATGTACTTGTAATATCAATGAGAAATATCAATTACTGCTTCAGAAAGAATCTGTTCAAAAGTTTCTGGTTGGTCTTAATGATTCCTATTCCAATTTAAGGAGTCAAATCCTTCTCCAAACACCTTTTCCTAGTCTCTCCAATGTCTACTCTTTCTTTCTACAAGAAGAGTCTCAAAGAAATCTTCAACATCCTCTCAATTCTATTCCCTTTCCTTCTAACAACAACAATCATGATCCTCCTAATTCTGATTCAGTTGCCTTTTTAGTCAAAAATCCTAACAACAAAAAGAAATCTATCATTTGCAATCACTGTGGCTATCAAGGACATTATGCTGATAAGTGCTTTCAAGTCATTGGATATCCTCCCAACTGGAAAGGACCAAAAGGACTCAGAATTGCTCCTGGCTTCAAACAGCCTACACAATCTACCCATTCCACAAACCATACTCATGCTCATCTAGCAAATACCACTAATGATTCAACTTCTACTGACTTAGATCTATGTGATCCTACTCTGTATAACAAATTTCTTGAGTTCATGAAAACTCAAAATGATAAATCTGCTTCTGCAAATGTTGTTATGGCTGTCTCACCAAATGATCACTCACCTGATGCTTCTTTATTTCTAGGTAATCATTCTGCTTTATTATCTACTTCAAAATATTCTACTTGGATTCTTGACACTGGTGCTTCTGATCACATGACTCACAATTTCAGTTTATATAACTCTACACCTAAACCTATATCTATTAATATTCAACTACCTACTGGTTCTTTCATTAATGCTACTCATATAGGTGATATCACAATCAATAATGATTTTACTCTTCACAATGTGTTATATGTTCCTAAATTTAATTTTAATCTTATATCTATATCTAGTCTTGTTTCACATGAGAATATTTCTGTTCAATTTACTTCTAATCATGCTACTTTGCAGGATCTGCTCACCAACAAAATGATTGGCTATGCTGATCTTCAAAGTGGACTTTATATCTACAATGCTTCTAATTTTTTTCTTTCCAGTAAACTGCCTCTTGTTAATTCTGCTAATATTCAGCCTTTAGACAATAAAAATGATGTTTGGCACTATAGACTGGGTCATCTGCCTTTCAACAAACTAAAATCTATTGTTGATTGTACTGCTCCTTCCCATATGAATAAAAACATTTGTGATATATGTCATTTTGCTAAACAAAAATGTTTACCTTTTCCTGATAGTACTTCTTATGCTTCTCATGCTTTTGATCTTGTTCATATGGATGTTTGGGGTCCTTTTAGGGTTCAATCTTATTCTGGTTTCAGATATTTTTTAACCATTGTTGATGATCATACTAGATGTACTTGGGTTTTTATGATGAAAACCAAATCTGAAGTTAAATTTCATATGATGAATTTTTATAATCTCATAAATACTCAGTTTCATACTAAAATAAAAATCATTAGAACTGATAATGGTAGTGAATTTATATTTCCAAATTTTTATATTACTAATGGCATTATTCATCAACTTTCATGTGTTGAAACTCCTCGATCAACAAAATGCTAGAGTTGAAAGAAAACATCAACACATTCTTCAAGTTGCTAGATCTCTTTTATTTCAATCATGTCTGCCTATTATTTTTTGGTCCGATTGTATTCTCACTGCTGTTCATATCATAAACAGATTACCTACTGCTATTCTTAATAATAAATCTCCTTATGAATTGTTATATAATCAAGTTCATGATTACTCTCATTTAAAGGTTTTTGGATCTCTTGTGTATGCTTCTACTTTAAAAGCTGACAGATCAAAGTTTGATAAAAGAGCTGTCAAATGTGTTTTTATTGGTTATCCTTTAGGATCTAAAGGTTATAAACTTTATGATATTACAAATCATAAATTTCTTATATCCAGAAATGTTAAATTTTATGAAATGATTTTTCCTTATAAAAACAATTATGATCTGTCTAACTCTACTCATTCTGATAACAACCTTATTGAAACTAATGATCTTTCTTCATATGATTACAATATACATTCAAATATTTCTACAAATTACCTACAAAATCAAATTAATGAGGAAATTAATCTTAACAATTCCAATGCTTCTATCAATTTAAATGATTCTAGTACTCTACAGACTAATCATTCTATTCCAGAAGATCAATCTCACAGAAAATCAACAAGGGTAAGATCTTTACCTATTCATCTTCAAGATTACACTTATGATTTACCTAATTCTATCACTGCAGGTACTTCCCAACCCTCTTCTTCTTGTAATTTAGTTAGATATCCTATTCAAAATTATATCACCTATAATAGATTAAGTACTTCTCATTCTTGCTTTATTGCTGCTCTCTCTAAAATTACTGAACCCAAAACATATAAACAAGATGTCAAATTTCCTGAATGGCAAAATGCTATGTCAACAGAAATTCAAGCTCTTGAAAAGAATAAAACTTGGATTTTAGTTACTCCACCTTCAAATCAAAATATAATAGGCTGTAAATGGGTTTTTAAAACTAAACTAAAACCTGATGGTTCTTTAGACAGATATAAAGCAAGATTAGTTGCTAAAGGTTATACTCAAGAAGAAAGATTTGATTATTTTGATACTTTCTCTCCTGTAATCAAAATTACTACTGTTAGAATTATTTTAGCTATTGCTAGTGCTAAAAACTAGTTTTTACATCAATGATTTGATCATTGATCATACTCTGATGCTTAAACTTGAACACAAGATCTCTCCCTTATGTTATCTCTCAGGAGTACCTAATGTAGTTGGGCGTGCAAGACTTTAACGGCCTGTATTTCATTAGTTGAATTGGATTAATGTTTGGCTAAATTAGATGGCCATAAAATTGATGCCACTATGTTTTAATTTAATCCATTTGAATGCATTTTAACACATTTCCATCTATAAAATTTTATGGCGGATTTAGGATGATCCGTGGCAGATCTATCACCTGTGTTTTGAGTGTTCGAAATTACATTAATATTAAAATTAAGAACAATAATCTGATGCACCAATTCAACAAATTAATGTACCTTCATCAATGTAAAATTAGTACATGTGAGTAAAAAGTAATGCATAGGTAATATATTAATAAAATAAAATACTACAAATATTCTATTATATTTTGCTATATGCCAAACCTTCTTAAATAAATAGACTTTCACATATAAAGTAGACTTTTCTTCAATAAATTATTAACAAAGTAGCGTGACATGTAAATTAAAAGAGGTGAGGTAATAGTAATATATGTGGTGGTCTTAATTTTTAAAGAGTAGTCAAATTCAGCATTCTACATGAGCATGGCATCAAACAGGGTGAGAGTTTCTAACACAGGTAAGGGCTACGAGATGTTGTATATTTCAGAATTTTTATGTGAAATTTTTTGCGGATACATTAGACTTGATGATGAACATGTCATAAAAATTTCTTCAAGAAATTTCACCGGGAAAGGCCCCAAACGCCGTCGTCCAGACAGCGGTTTCGGTCAGGAATTCCTGATCGGAAGAGTACTCTATAAAGTAATTGTTTAAATTATTAATAGGAGCCCATTTGCCTTTTTGAAACACCTTTATCCATCGAACGGCCCAACTCCAAATAAAAGCAAACCATACGTCTACACATTAGATCTATGCATTTTATTTAATAAAAGGCCTCATTTGTGTGATTCGCATCAGGTCTCTTAATGTGTCAAGCCGGTCCTGGCCTGATATAAAGAATATTTTTGAAAAATATGTTACATGATTTTTTTATCGTGATAATTTCAATAACTTAAAATTTTGGGTCCGTAAGGTCTGAGTTGGGCCACCTATCTAGGCATCAGATTATATCTCACTCCCTCCGTCCCCTAAAACTTTGTCATCTTTCCTTTTTGTGACGTCCCAAAAAATTTTGTCACTTTCCATTTTAATCAATTATTTGGTGGTTTTTGTTATATCTCTCTTCTCTACACAAACATCAAGCACACAATTTTTACTTTATTATTCTCTGTGCCGGTCAAACTTGTCAAAGTTTTAAGAGATGGAGGTAGAATTTTTCTTAGTAAACTATGATCGATATCCCAATTTTATTTAATTTACACGGGTGAGTCACTATAGGCTGAGCAAGTATAAAACAATCAGCAATTTTTAAATGGGTCGGCATTAAATGATTGGAGATATAAAAAAAGAAACTGTTTCACAAATAATATTGACGTTAGTTCAATTCTTTTTTTTGAATATTGACATTTCAAAGACCCACTTTCTAAACAATCAAACAACCATAACAGATAAAGAAGAAGCAGATAAAAAGATATCGAGAAGATAAACAACGAATCTGGTATACCGTATAAAGGGTCGCTGCTCTCCTTCTCGAGAGAGAGCAGCGGTAAATCCTAATCTCTATATCTCGCCTCTATGCTCTCAAGCCTCAAACCTTAGTGTTTCCATAAGTTAGTCTCCTTTTACAGGAGAAGTTGGCTAACTTATGGATTACAAAGAAGTTAATGAGTTGATACACATTTGTGTCTCATATTACACGTTTAACTAATAACTACACAAATACAAAGATATTTAATTAGATTAGACACCATAAAATATTCCTAACAACATTCAATTTCTAAAATACAAAAATGGATCTAGACTTGAGATTTTGAAGGAGATAATTGAAAGAGTTAATATAATTAATGGCCGCCCATAAAACAAATTCAAACTTCACGTGTTATAAAAAGATCAAATACTTCTTTGCGATTAATCATTGCATCCGCTTGATTATCTCTTACTCCAAAATCTTATTCACGCGTCCAATAATTAGTTAATCAATCTTATTCATTACCTAATGAGATTTTCTTATTGTTTTTCACCAAAACACACCGTAAAGAAAAAAAATACACCGTATCTATTTAATTGACCCTCATTGAAATGATCATCACAAATTACAAAATACTCCATCCATATCTATTTAATTGACCCGTTTAAATAGATTACTGTCTATTTAATCTATTTAATCTATGCTTAGCTTTTTAACGTAGTTTAAGATAATTGTTCTAGATTATATGAAAAGTAGGAGATTTTGGTACTGTAACGGTACTGTAGTTGCTTTTTGAGTGAGTTTCTTTTTTAAAAAGGAAATAAGACAATTAATTTGCTACGCCCCGAAAAGGAAAGTGGGACAACTAAATAGATACGAAGGGAATAATGTATTGTTTGAAGTATATCATATTTGATATGATTATATGATAGAGATATCATTTGGTGATAAAAAAATCAATGATAAAAGAAAACACCAATATCACTGAGAAAAGACAATGGGCCCGTTTGGATAATGACGGTTTCAGGAAAATACCGTTCTTTTTTGAACTACAAACGCTGCTAAAAGCATCGTGTAGCTGTTGAACTAACCACCAAAAAACAAACAGGGACGGTTAAAAATTTATTTACAACACTTAAGAGTCCATTTGATAATTATTTTTTCCGACTTATTAGTCATTTTATTAATAAGATTGTGTTTTGTTTTTTACATAAGTTTAATAATCAAAGTAACCAAACTTGAACAATTTTTTAAAAAAAAATCCCATTAATTTTTATTGAAAGTATAACTCACATATAATTTTTCCCATATGTCAACATGGGAAAAACTCAGTACTAAATTTATCAATCTAAAACATGAGGCATACATGTTACACGCACCCGTAAAAGATGACTAGATTAGTCACGTTATCCCTTTCATTTGCATATTTTTCATCATCCCAATATTACTCATCAATATTACGGAGTAATACACTATGAGCCTATTTGGTGGCATTCTTTTTTAACTTATCAAGTTTATCAATCAACTTTTTCATCAAAAATGTGTTGGTGTTACTTTTCTGTCTATATTGACTGAATTTACTATAAATGATCATTTTAGCTATTGTTTCATATATTTTTCTTTATTTAGTTAATAAAATTTATTTTAAATACTCCGTATAATTTTATCATAATTTTGAAAGGAAGGTGGAGTAATCAAGTAATCAAGTGCATCGATTTTTTATTATTATTATAAGGAGTAGTTGTTGAAATAATAAAGGCCATGTTTCTAATTTGGGATATGAACAAAAGAACATCAACATCAATCAATTGTACAAATCAGACTCGGATATAATGGATAAATTTTATATCATGCATGAAACACGCCTTCAAGTCGGATTGGGAGTCATGCATGAGTAACCTATGTTGGTAGAGCTCAATTATAATTATTTATTTAATTAAATGATTGAAATAGTAATTCAATTTTGTGAGTGATTAAAAGAAGCATTTGGAATTATCCATTTCAATAAATTCAAGAAAAAGTCGTGTGAATATTGAGAATGAGAGGGGTCGGTGTGAACTTCAATCTCCAACAAAAATTTGTGATGTATATATATTTAAAATCACCCAATAAATTAAAAAATTTAAGCATTGATCCTTCTATTGGACAGAAATATTACTAAACCTATTTAATTAGTTAATTTATACCAAAACTTTCTCTTCTTGGTTGTCCTCTGTTGTTGTCCAGATATTTCTTAAACAATTAAACATTATATTAAGGTTTTGGACTACTCCTCCTAACATGTTGACTTTTTAGGGTGGAACCCCATATCTTAACATGATATCAGAGCCAAATCGATCCATGGTGTGGGCCCCCGTTGAAAAATGATGACAATTTAAAACATTACAATGACAAACCGTTGAAAAAAAATGAATGACACTATCCAGATGAAGTGTCTGGTCGTGAGGAGGGGTATTGTTGTCCCACACCAGATATTTCTTAAACAATTAGACATTATATTAAGTTTTTATGATGGAACTTCATATCTTAAGAGCAAAACTCACCAAATATAACTATTATAAGTATGATTAGAAATGCTTTAAAACTTAATAAACACATAGTATAAATGTGTGTTTCTAGCCTTCTAGGTCACATTACTCACAAAGACTAATTTATATGTGGAGTAAAATTTCTAGGTCATTTAAGTATAAGGTATGAAACACAAAAGGAGTAACAATTTTTGGAAATTTTAAAACTAATTTTATATCTGTCCTTCGTTTACTCCTCATTTTAAAATTGAAATCAAATTTTATAGCCTCGTCTATGTGCTTTATTATTTGTCCTACGGTATCTCTAAATATGATATGATATCATTCTGTCTGGTCTGATTTGATCTAATCTTATTTAATGTTTACTATGACCACTTAATACTTTGTCCTACGTACTAGTATTATCTTAGCCTGATTCAATCTTGTTTATTTAAATATAATCTGATCTGATATAGTCTGATGACTCTGATCTAGTATAAATTGTTTGTGTTTCGTTTAAATTGTTTTGATCATGTGTGGGTGTTGAATTAAATATCGTGAACAAAACCTAACTAATATTCCATCTTATCTTGTTTTTGTAAGAAATTTTGACGTGATTTAAAATATTACGTAGTACTCCGTATTTGTCTACTCCCTCCGTTCCTAAAAATTCTTCCCGGTTTGACTTGGCACGCTTATTAAGAAAGTGGAATAAAGTGGAAATGTATGGTCGTGGTTGTGTAAGAAAAAGGTAAAATGAATGTGAGCCACACAAATTGTCCAAAATGAAAAAGTGGGAAGTATTTTTGGGAACAACCCAAAAAGGAAAGTGGGAAGTATTTTTGGGAACGGAGGGAGTATTTCACATACTCTGTATGATTTATATCATTTTTAAGCTAAACTGTCATTGATATTGATAAAAAAAATGTACTTGCTATAGCTAAATTTTTTTCTCAAATTTTATCAGTGTCACACTTTTAAAAAATGAAACAAAATTATGAATGACTCAAGGACATATGAACATGGGCGTCTATAAAAAAGTTTTTTTTTTTTCATTTTTTAATGAGGTTAATTAACTTCATAATGATAAGTATAGGATCCACGTTAAATCTCTGACTTTGGTAGTGAGTTTAAAACTCTGAGTAGACTACAAGTTGCATCTTCGAAACTTGCAGAGGATCCACGCCTCCAGCTCAACTTCATTTTTTTATTGATCTCTATCATCATTTTTGGAGTCCAAACGGCAATCCAACATGTCTAGCACACATTTTTTTTAAAAAAATACACATCTAATAGTTTAATTAAATAGTTTAAGGCAATTTCGTTCATAAAATTGTTAGAAGATTGAGTAGGTGATGTGTGGATAACTTCACGAGCTTATTTAACAGAATAATTTGTTATCAAAATATGAATTGTTCTTAATTTGAGATGATGAATTTGGTTATTTAGAAGGTAAAAATTATTTATAAAAAAACTACTCACTTGGTTCCAGTATGATTGTTTTATTTTTTGTCACTTGTCCGACTAAGTTGCCTCATATCATATTTAATTTGGTAATATGTATGTGGTTCTAATTCATTTTTTACTTTATTCACACTTTACCAGAGGTCACATATTCATGTGATAATTTATATCGATATACTATAATTCCAGAATTATAATTTGCTGTGTTTTGTATCATTCTCAATAAATTGGATTTAATGCATCAAACTCTCTTTTGATATATAAATTCGACACATTAGTCCATGTGATTTAAAAAATGCATCAAACTCACTTGTGTTATAATTATTCAAGCGCAGACCTCCTCTAAGAACAAATTCAACAATTTGAAAATCACTTGACTTAATATTATGATTGAATATGCTATTAATAAATTTGTCAAGATCTCTAAATTATAAAATATACTCTAAGCTTTGTTAGAATGCATTTAACATTCTAAAATTTCATTTGTGAAATAAATTATTTTACATCTGGTACAATTTAATTTTAATTGCATCCTCATAAATGTTTCGTATACTTTAAATTATGTACTTAACACCATAAAATTACATTTGAATATATATATATGATCGTGGTGCTAACATAACTAATTTTTATATAAAGTTTTATGTATATGTATTGCATGTGCAAGTTTAGGGTACTTATATTACATCCCTTCAAAATTTGGGATTTTAAAATTATTTTCCCCAATATATATATATATATCATTTTAAGTGTTGTACACCAGAGCAGCGAGCATAATATCTAGATTATCTACACTCTATGCTTGAGTTATCTAAAATAGAGCACTGAGAGACCATGTAGTAGAACAAAGGAGAACAATAAGTATTACACATGTCTTTACCTTAAGTGTTGCTTATGAATTGTTTCCCGAGCGGGCCCTCCTGCCTGGTGGATCATGCGGAGCTTGGGCTCCCTTAGGGATATTTGGGCCTATACTTGGGCCAGGACCCAATATCCCAACAGATTATATACTAAAAATTGTTATCTATCAAATGAATTACATAGTACATTTTAAGGAAATTCGGTCATACAACACACATGTCGATTGACTAGTATTCTTAATTAGAAATACGTTCATTAAAGTATTTCATCATTGATCGACAAAATTTAATATAACGAAGTTCTATGAGATAGATGGAGTAATAATTAGTGCATTTGTTGCCTTTACAAAGCTCCATATATTTCTATTTGTTATAGACAACTTTTGAATATTGTCCGTTTGATACTTTGGGACCTCACGACTTTCAAGCGCCTTCACAAGTAAGAGCTTCAAGTCTTGCTTATAAACACACACACACACTATCTCACATGCAAGTGATGTGGAAACTTTTGGTTCACAACACACTCTCCCATCGTGAGTATAGTGCTGATAACGTGTTGTAAATTCAGACTCAAAAGTATTCATACATTCGCATATAGAGTATGTTTGGCACAACCAACTGAAAAGATACTTTTATGAGCTTTTTAATAACTGTTAACTTTTAGTGATTGAAAAGATCTTAGAAAAAGGCAGTAGCTGTTTGGTAAAAAGCTGACCGTTTGATTTAACTCTAGCTATGTTTGGCACAACGAGCTGGAACTGGAGGCTAATGTCTGAAAAAGAGGTTATTGTCTAAATCAAAGACTATTGTCTAAAGCTTAATTTTGAGATGCTCGATCTGAATTGGCAACTGAATGAAGTAAATCCGTTTGGCAAAAAGAGATAAAAAATGTCCTCATTATATGAAATTACATAAAAGGGCATGGAATTTATTAAGAGAGAATTCTCAAAATAAGAGTAAAAAAGTTTTGAAATAGAGTATCATGTTTTTTATTCCCTAAATAGGAGTAAATTTCTGCCAAACATGGCATTACTAGGCTTTACACATGTCATTTTCTTTCAAACTTGGAAGATTACTCTTGTTCAGGGAATAAAAAACATGATACTCCTATTTTGGAATTTCAAAACGTTTTTGCTCCTATTTAGGGCAATTTCTAATTAATTAATGCGTTGTAAATGAAGTTGAAACATTAATAGAACAAAATATTATCACAATATTTTTTATGATTTAATAATTATTTAAATTGTACGAAGTACTATATTTTTTTTATAAGTATGTGTGTGCTATATATATATGGATAGTACATACATGTATACATATAATATACTCCCTCCGTTCTTTTTTAGTCGCAACGGTCAACATTTTACATTTGCCAACACACGTCTTTGACTGTAATTATATCTTAATTCTATTAGTAAAAAATATATTAAAAATCAGATTTTGAATATTTGTAATGAGATGAATTGAACAATATTTTTTCTAAAACATAATTTTCATAAAATAATAGCGTAAAATGTAGTCAAAGTAGAACATGTGAATAGTGTAAAATGCAACATGTTGCGATTAAAACGGAATGGAGGATAGTAATACGATAGTATAAAATATCATTTTAAATCACCTCTCTTCCAATCTAACTTAAAACTATTTGCAGCGCACCAAGAAACTAAAATCAATTTTTACCGGATAGGAGCTTCATGTGGCAACAGGGGCGGCTTTGAGGGCAGTTGGGCCAGGCAACTGCCTTGGGCCTCAACTACCAAGGGGGCCTCCAAAAAATTCTACTCCGGTATTAGTATTAGGTGTTATTCGCAGACCGCCAATACACCAAGCGACAACTGCAAGCAGAAATCAGCTTTATAGTTCACTTTTGACTATTCTTCCTTCATCAAAGTTGTAGCTAATGAAGTCTTCTATCCAACACAACTTGCAAAACTGGATTTGAATCATCCAAAAAAAATATATGAATAAAATGGTGGAAGGTCGCATTCTGAAATCTCAACAGAGGTTGTCTGACTTCATCATCTTTTTTCACCTTGGTTCTCTCAGATTCTCACAATGGTGTCTTCATATGATTTGTAGCCCTTGAAGTTGGCTTTCATATGAAACTTGAATCATGTTTTTTGGATGTTCCTAAGAAAAGATATGCTTGAACGATTGACAGAACGACATCCTGATCGTTGTTTTCAAGCTCTATTCGTCTTCTTTTGATCCTGTAGCCAATTCTAGAGCTCTTTTGTCTTCAAAACATTGTCTTTAACACCTCACTGATCTCCAATGCTCCTAATCAACTCTAAAATGCTTCTCAACTCGTTCCTATTGCTTCTCAAACACCGGTGCCAGGCTCAAATTCCTTGATTTTGACTCCAAAAATACCAAAACTCGAACCAACGGCCGGTAAATATGACTTGAGCTTAAAATTGAGACTTATGACACCTTAAAGTTAGGAAAAAACTATCAAAAGCCGATCTCAACACGCATCAACGTCCAACACAGACCGCTAATCGGCTACTGTATATATGCCTCACTGTTCGCCGTCGATGTGGGTCCTTGGTTAGTGAATCAACTAAGACTCTTCAGCTCTTCTCTCTGAGTCTCGTTCTTGAAGTCTCTTAATACTTTTACAAGTACAAGTTTGCCTTGTGTTTTGAATAAGTTTGCCTTTTAAAATTTATCCTTTTGAATATTACAAACATTATATCGTGGACTTTGAATATGCTTTTTTCATAAGGCGATTTTTATTCAATTTATCTGATTTTAAAAGTTATTTGTACATAGTAAATATTTTTCGTCTGGGGCCTCCAAAATGCTCAAGCCGCCTCTGTGTGGCAAAATTAGATTAAAAATGTGGAATTTAAATAAACAAGAACACAAGTTTCAAACTACTCTTACACAAATAACAAGGAGGATAATGCTAATAAGTAATCTGAAAACGTTATTGGCCAAATCAGGAAGAAGAATATGGATGAGAAGAGCCAAACAAGAAAAAAGGTTGTGTGCGAATTATTTGCAGAATTGCATCGAAGAGAGGGTAATCCACTAATCCGTACGCAGGGTTATAATTGGTATCTATAGAAGGGCTGGATGGAAACGTCATGCCTAGAAACGTTGTAATTCAGCTCATTTTTTTCAGCTTAAGCTCAGTTTAGGTATCTATCCAAACGAGACTATTTTTATGATAATTGGCTGGATTTAAGAAATTCCAGCTCATTTTGAGCTGAAATGGCAAGCCAAACATAGCGTAAAATTTGGTATACAAGTTGTTAAGACTAATTAATGCTAGAAGCTACAGACTTATCTGATGTGCTACTCAAAAAGATATTTTATTTTTATAAAATCTCTTAAAAATTGAAACGTCGAACATATAACTAGAAGCTTTTAAAGACATTTTAAATTGTTCAGAAGCCAGAAGACAGAGACTTGTGAGCCAGGGGATACATGGAGATCCACGTAATTTTTTTTCTCATCATGACATCCACATAGTTATATAGCAATAATTTCTAAATTCTAATAAGAGTACAATTTTAGACATGCTCGTATTCAACTTTTATGAGATAGATAAATTGATTTATGTACAAATTAATTTGATGATTCGTATGATATTGTGAAAACCGCGTGGGTTCATGTGAAAATATTCCAACATCTAAAAGTTTTCTTTTATTAAACCCTCTACTTAGGGTAAGAATCTTTTTTCCCCATAATATACTCCCGCAAAATTTATTCTCTTACTTAAATAGGATGTATACTCCGTATAATACGCAATGCCTACCGAATTTTAATTGTATAATTACGGAGAGAAAATAAATAATTACGGAGAAGACTGTACAGAGAGTTGTATACTTACTGACAGTGGGGGTGGGGGTGGGGGTACGGCTCCGGACGGAGAAAGTGAGTCCGGATTTCAATTGCCTAAAATCCTAATTACATCTTCCCACTCCCTCTCTCTCCATAGCTTGTCTTTGACCTCTGCACTTGCGATCTCTGCCAGCAGCTTTTTCCCTCCCTTGCATTGCCTTTCTTACCTGGCTTTCTTCCTGAACTTCGCATACCCACCTTAGATTCAGGTATTCTATTCGTTATGCGTTTTTTCCGGGTTGTTTTAAGTGACAATCTTGATTGCGGGGAGACTGTTGATCTAATTTGTCTTCTTATCCATGTGTGCGTTTCTACAGTTTTATACTTTATAATCATTTGATTGTGTGGAAAGATAGGCCGTCTGCTTCAATTTCAGCTGACAATGCCAATATGCAATGCGTGTCATTTTCCCTTTCTTTGCTTTATATTTTAATTTTTCATCTTTTGCCACTTGAATTTCTGCAAGAATGCAATTGTATGAATTGTGAAGGATGAAAGGATGAGAGTTCATTATATTTGTGAGTATATATGCTTCTTGATGTACTTCAGATATCTGTTGCTTTAGTTGAACATGGATTTTAATCCAGGACTGGATTCTTGGAGTCAGAAATATGTTCTGAATATAAATTAATGTTTTCTCTTTAAATGACCTCTTGGTAAATATTCATATCCCTCTATCTTAGGTTCATTGTCATCTTCTTGTCACAGTTTTCACTAAAATAATTGGAATTCCAAAGCTAATCCGGGGTAATGGAGGGTCATGTTTCCTTGAACTGAAATCATCATCATCGAAGAGAGAAAGGAAAAATGGCAAGAGGGAGAATAAGGGCAAAGCTTAGCTGGAGTAATTTGTACACATTTGCATGTATAAGGCCGCCACAAGCTGCTGAGGACAGGGGTACCAATCCGGGTTATTCACGGATCGTCCATTGCAACCAACCCCAACACCATGATGTGCAACCTCTGAAGTACTGTTCGAATTATATATCGACCACAAAGTACAATATATTATCGTTCCTACCAAAGGCCATATTTGAGCAATTCAGACGTGTTGCTAACCTTTACTTTCTCCTAGCTGCAATGCTTTCGCTCACACCCGTCTCACCATTCTCTGCTCTTAGTATGATAGCTCCTTTAGTCTTTGTTGTTGGTTTGAGTATGGCTAAGGAAGCCTTGGAAGACTGGCGGAGATTCATTCAGGATATGAAAGTCAATCTACGAAAAGCTAAGGTCCATAAACCGGGTGGCAATTTTGGCCCACGACCATGGATGAAGCTTCGTGTTGGAGACATTGTGAAAGTCGAAAAGGACCAGTTTTTCCCAGCAGATTTGCTTCTCTTGTCATCTAGTTACGGAGATGGAATATGCTACGTAGAAACAATGAACTTAGATGGAGAGACAAACTTAAAAGTCAAAAGAGCTTTGGAGGTTACCATGCAATTGGATGATGATGGTTCTTTCAAAGACTTCAGAGCAACCATAAAATGTGAAGACCCCAACCCAAATCTTTACACTTTTGAGGGGAACCTTGAGTACGAACGTCAAACGTATCCCCTTGACCCTACTCAAATTCTCCTCAGAGATTCAAAGCTGAGAAACACAGCTTTTATATATGGAGTGGTTATATTCACTGGTTTTGATAGCAAAGTCATGCAGAACTCTACTAAGTCGCCCTCAAAGAGGAGCCGGATAGAAGAACAAATGGACAAAATTATTTACATCCTTTTTACTCTCCTTCTGTTGATCTCCTCAATTAGCTCAATTGGCTTTGCTGTGAAGGTGAAGTTCCAGATGCCAGACTGGTGGTATTTACACCCTCGGGACAATGGAAATGTTTTCTATAACACATACAGACCTGCATTGTCTGGGATTTTTCATCTAGTTACTGCTCTTATATTATATGGATATTTAATACCCATTTCTCTATACGTCTCTATTGAAATTGTCAAGGTGTTACAAGCACTGTTCATGAATCGGGACATTCATATGTATGATGAAGAGTCTGGAACTCCTGCTCAAGCGAGAACGTCAAATTTAAATGAGGAGTTAGGACAGGTTAACACAATCCTCTCTGACAAAACTGGTACTTTGACATGCAACCAAATGGATTTCCTCAAATGCTCCATCGCTGGAACTGCATATGGAAAGCGTGCTAGTGACATCGAACTTGCAGCTGAAAAGCAAATGGCTATGGAGTTCAATGAGTTGGACCCTGAAAGAAAACCTAACGGATCAGAAATCGAATTAGAGACAGTGACTGCTGGTAAAGAAGAAGAAGACAAAAAACTTCATATCAAGGGATTTAACTTCCAGGATAGCCGGCTCATGAATGGAAATTGGTTAAATGAACCAAATGCAGATATCATATTGCTATTCTTCAGAGTGCTGTCAATCTGTCACACAGCAATTCCTGAAGTAAATGAAGAGACGGGTACCTTCAATTACGAAGCAGAGTCACCGGATGAAGCGTCATTTCTTGTTGCAGCCAGAGAATTTGGGTTTGAGTTCTGTAAAAGAACTCAGTCAATCATAGCTGTTCGTGAGAGATATCCTTCTTATATAAATCCCGTTGAAAGGTGAGACTAATATTTATTGGAATGACTTGGACTTTATCCACTGCTAAATCTGTTATGAATCAGATATCTTATTTTGATTTGGTTTCCCCTAACTCCAGAGAATACAAAGTTCTTAATCTGTTGGACTTCACAAGCAAGAGGAAGAGAATGTCTGTCATTGTTCAGGACGGGAATGGCCAGATTTTACTCTTTTGCAAAGGAGCTGACAGGTGTGTGTTTGAACATCCTTCATAGTGCTGTTGAAATTTACTCATTCAGGAAGATCTACTTGTTCATCACATAAATGTCATTGTGTGTGTATTATTTTTTGTATCCTATCTAGATTTTAATTCCTCTGCTACTTAAATTTCTTTACAGCATCATATTTGATAGATTAGCAAGAAATGGGAGGATATTTGAGGAAGCTACAACCAAGCATTTGAATGATTATGGGGAAGCCGGGTTACGTACACTTGCAATTGCATACAAAAGGCTTGATGAAGCAGAGTATTCTGCTTGGAATGAAGAGTTTGCCAAAGCAAAGACTTCATTGGGAAGTGACAGGGAAGCAATGCTTGAACGTTTATCTGATGTGATGGAAAGGGATCTGTTTCTTCTTGGTTCAACTGCTGTAGAGGATAAACTGCAGAAAGGAGTATGTTTTTCCTCTTGTGGTTTATTAGCTTGGACTTGTTGTACAAGCTTCTGACGTGGAATTTTGGCTATTCCCCCAGGTTCCTCAATGCATTGACAAATTGGCACAAGCCGGTTTAAAGATCTGGGTTCTGACTGGTGATAAGATGGAAACTGCAATCAACATAGGGTCAGTCTATGGATTTAGAAAGAATTTGCACACTGCATTGTTTCTTTTCTGTCATTTTTTTCCCCAACTTCTAAGCAATCTAACACACTTTCTTGGCTTATAAAGATTCGCTTGTAGTTTGCTTCGACAAGGAATGAAGCAAATATGCATATTGCCAAACGCAGGTGCAGCAACAAATGACACAAATGAGGTCTAGTTTCGTTAACTACAGAGTAATACTTTATTATTTCCCTGCAGGAAATATTATTAAACTTCTTGAGCGTGGTTTATTACTTCTCAGGCTGTCAAAGAGAGTATTTTGATGCAAATCACAAATGGCTCTCAAATGGTAAAACTTGAGAAGGACCCACTTGCTGCATTTGCATTGATTATTGATGGAAAGGCTCTATCATATGCTTTGGAGGATGACATGAAGCATCAGTTTTTGGACTTGGCTGTTCACTGTGCATCTGTTATTTGCTGCCGTGTCTCTCCAAAACAGAAAGCTTTGGTAAGGTGTTTTCAAATTTTATCACAGTACATTTTTCAATTGACCCTTTTTATGGTAAGAAAGCTCTTATTTAGCAGTCTGTACGTGCATGTGATTCCTTTTTCCATAGGTGACAAGGTTAGTAAAAGAGGGTACCGGAAGAACTACCTTAGCAATTGGTGATGGTGCAAATGATGTTGGAATGATTCAGGAAGCTGACATTGGCGTTGGGATCAGTGGTGCAGAAGGAATGCAAGTCAGTAATACATTCTACCTCGATTCGTTGAACTTGCATCTATTTAAAGCATCTAAGCATGTATGTGGATCTATAATGGTTCATAGTCTTCTATAAATGATGGTTCACTGTAATATTCATGTGGACCATTCCGTGGAGATAGAAATAAGTTTCACTGGTTCACTGCAATATTTTCTATTTTTTTGGGGGTGGGGGTAAATATGAACAGCACACAAAGATTATAAGTAAAATCTAATTATTTGCGCTTTCTGGTAAAAAATTACAAAATGTAGCATTTTTTGTGCGATTCAATCAACTAACTTATAGTGTTTTCCGAACGTCTTGTGAGGAGTTGTTATTCATACTAGTTAAATGTTTTGAATTCCTAAACCTATATGATAGACGTTTTTATGAAGACTAAATGTAAGCATACATTTACGTAACTGTTAAACGTGTTCGGGGTATTTAAACCTACTTAGTAACTTTTTTGGAGGGATGACAACCCCTTGCCCCCCCCCCCCCCCCCCCCCCCCCAAAAAAAAGCTTGCTGTTAGCCACACACACATGCACCTTGTATATTTATCTATGCATGACATATCTTGGTCTTGTTTTCACTTTATAAGGGGTTTACACATGAGTTTATTGCAGGCAGTTATGGCTAGTGACTTCGCTATTGCACAGTTCCGTTTTCTGGAGAGACTTCTTGTTGTGCATGGTCACTGGTGCTACAAACGTATTGCTCAGATGGTAATGAATTTACTTCTGGTGTTTCATTTGCTTGGATGTTAATAGGCCCCCAATAATATGAAAAGGAGTGGAAAGTACACCTAAACAATGACTTTGAATTTGTTTTACTGCCTGTAGTATTTAGTAGTAGTAGGCACACTTCTATAGCAAGTGTGCCAGAATATAAATTGTGTGCTGGATGTTTTTTGGAACATATAAAAAGCACTTATGACAATTTTCAGAACCATATTGTCTGCTCTAAATGAAATAAAGGAGATTTTATTGGAATTAAAGTTATCAGTTTTACTTTGAAGAGTTTAAACTCAAAAGAACTTTGGTGACCTAAAAGCGCCAACCTAATGCTTTTCTAGATAATTTACTGTTAGAAACTTTTTTCTTAAATATCCCAAACATGCAACAAATGTCTATCCATTTTTTAATTGAATGATGTAACATTCATGTCGGAAGATGAGAGCTGGGGACCTGGCTCGGCCGACAGAGCAGTCGGTTGATCAGAACTCTCGGTTTGAGCACTCAACCCATATGATTTCATACCAGCCAAAGCAAAAAAGGGCCGTTATTAAGAAGCAAAAATTAAGTCACATTTATAGCATACCATTCTTCATTTATCTTTCTTTTCTTTGTCTTGTACATGTTGTAACCTCAATTTCAATGTTTTTTCTTCGTTCAGATATGCTATTTCTTCTACAAGAATATAGCATTCGGCCTCACACTATTTTACTACGAAGCTTTTACTGGCTTTTCTGGGCAGTCTATGTACGACGATCTGTACATGTTACTCTTCAATGTGGTTCTAACATCCTTGCCTGTCATTTCACTTGGAGTCTTCGAGCAGGATGTGTCTTCTGAAGTCTGTTTACAGGTTCGAGTCATATATAGTATATACTTCCTCCTTCCCATATTGATGTGCAATTTGTGGGTATTTTGGTTGATTCATGACAAAGTTATATTTTCCGTGCTAGTACTTATAAGTTATAACTTGGTATCAATAATTAAAAATACTTATTTAGAGACTACATTAAAAGTTCTATTAAAGCTCAAATACAAAATTTAAATATGACCAAAGTTTATACTCAAAATTAGAGAACAAAAAAGAATTGTGTTGACCAAGAAAAGTAGAAATTGCAATCAATTTTGGACGGAGGAAGTATATATAATTTTACATATGCTGTGATTGATGCAGCATTCCTGAATTTTAGTATCTCCTGGCGCAGACTCGCTACTTTACTCATTCAATCAAAATGCATTATTATGCAGTTCCCAGCACTCTACCAGCAAGGACCAAAAAATCTGTTCTTTAATTGGAATAGAATATTTGGATGGATGGGGAACGGTTTTTACGCCTCGGTGATCATCTTTTTCCTCAATCTAATCATTTTCTATGATCAAGCCTTCCGATCGGGAGGCCAGACGGCTGACCTCACTGCCATGGGGACCGCTATGTTTACTTGTGTTGTGTGGGCCGTCAACTGCCAGGTGGCGTTAGCTATGAGCCATTTCACTTGGATTCAACACATTTTTATCTGGGGAAGCATCGCCACCTGGTACGTATTTCTCCTGTTATACGGCTCGTTATCACCGGACATCTCTAAAAATGCCTATCAAGTCCTTGTGGAAGCTCTTGCCCCATCACCGATTTACTGGTTGGCCACTATTTTGGTTACGGTGACATGTAACCTTCCGTACCTGGCCCACATATCTTTCCAACGGGCGTTCAAACCGATGGATCATCACATCATTCAAGAAATCAAGTACTACAAGAAAGACATTGAGGATCGGCATATGTGGACAAGAGAGAGGTCGAAAGCCCGAGAGAGGACAAAGATTGGGTTTACAGCTAGGGTAGATGCAAAGATTAGGCAGTTGAAAGGTAAATTGCAGAAAAAGTATTCGTCTACAGCAGCTATGGCTACAAGAACAGATATTTCATAATACTTGTGCACTTTTTTTGCTGCTGATGTATAAATTAGGATTTTTGTTGTTTCTGGCAATTTTTATAGTTCACTTGTAACATTGTTCTGTCCAGTATAGTGGGGAGGTGCATTAGGCTTGCGATTATACTTATTGGAGTAATACAAAGGCGCTGTTGTATGTATCATTACATTTTTTATTCGGAAAGTATTTATGATTTTGCTAAAAAAGAAACTCTATTCAAAATGAGTTTCTACTTCAAATTGCTTGGATTGAAGAAGCAAATCTAGCTCTGCGATATATGATTTAGTTTTATTATGAGGCAAATTATTTGGTACCCTCAAGGCCTAAAGGTACGGTATTTTGTTCACTTGAATCAATCAAATGCATAATAGATACTAAGGTACTATACTTTCACTTTCTAGAAAGTTCACAAATTACGCGATTATGAGTTAATAGTCTAATACTAATTTTTTAATTCTTAAATATGAATTTTACATTGGAGTTATGTTTTAAAAGTACACACTTTTACAAAAACTTTTACAAAAGAGATATGTGATAACATTTTATTCTTATTGCTTAACACATCACATCATTTTAAATCAAAAACGTGATTCCTTTACACCCGAGTTATGTTTTAAAAGTACACACTTTTACAAAAACTTTTACAAAAGAGAATAAGAGATACGTGATAACATCTTATTCTTATTGTTTAACACATCACATCATATTAAATAAAAAACGTGATTCCTTTACATTGGAGTTATATTTTAAAAGTACACACTTTTACAAAAACTTTTACAAAAGAGATACGTGATAACATTTTATTCTTATTGCTTAACACATCACATCATTTTAAATAAAAAACGTGATTCCTTTACATTGGAGTTATGTTTTAAAAGTACATACTTTTACAAAAACTTTTACAAAAAAGATACGTGATAACATGAATAGTTGGACTGTATTCATTTAGATTTAAATAAATGAATGAATGAATAAATAAATAAATAAATAAATAAAGCCTCTAGGTATTCCGGTACCAATATTATTGCACCATTTGCACGTATTATTGGCGAAATCGCTTGCCAAAATTTTGCAGTTCGTTCTCCAAACAAGGCCCAAAATTTGCTGACTAATTTTTATCATCTGCCCTGTCAAACCCTGTGCTCAGTCAATCCCACACTTCCGAAGACATCCGGCCACCTATTTCCGCCTCGATTTTCCGGCGATTTATATTGATCTTCTGAGGAGGCGCCCGGGAGCATTCACACAATGACTTGCGGTTCTCAGGTTGCGCGTCACTGCAGAAAGGTACTTTTTTAACGACTTATGAAGTTTCGATTTCTTAGTTTCTCCAGAAGTTATTTTTCTCGCGATAGATGCGTTATAAGTAGTGTTTATGGATCTTGATCCATCTGTAAACAGTATATTGGATAGATATCAAATTTAGATTTATTTTAGGGACAATAATTTATGGTGAATGAGCATTGTATGATATATTAGTTAATCTTACTGATTTATAAAGCAATTAAATTAAGGAAATTCATGATGAAATGGAAGACATAGAAAAACCGTTTATTAACCATTAAAATCAAATAGTAGGCATACTTCAGTCTTCTTTTGGGTAGATAGAAAGCACCTGTGTGCTGTTTGGTTGTGTCTGTGTGATTTAGATGTTTGCTTATTGATATTTGATACTATCGTCCATGGTCTCATTGAGAATATTTAACTCGAATTATGCTTTTTCATACAGATAAGAAGCACTTCCAGTTTGGTAAAGCATGATTGCGGAGTATCGGTTCGCTGGTTTGGAAGTGACACAAGGCTCTTGACCAGTAAAGGAGATGGTAAGTTCATTAGAAATGTGTTTTCTCTTCAAGTACATAGTTTATTTACTAATTAGCATACCTTGTGCTATTGGGTATCTTTCTTGTCGACTTGTTATGGGTTATTATAACCATCCTTATTCGCAACCTTGAGGATTTTATGATGGCATATAATGTAGCAGTTCTAGTCATTCAGTAGAACATAGTAAATAATTATGCAATGATTATTAGTTTTTTCGCTGGAGTGACAGTAGATTACCTTTGATGTTTATTATACTATAATGTGCTTCCAGTTGACCACCTACACTAATTATTTAAGTGAAATACTGTTTAGCTGCTAAGAAACTCAAATTTTGTACCGAATGAAAGAGAATAAACAATGAAGTATAGGTACTTGAGTTGACATTAGGATCCAACTCTGGTAAACGACAATATCTGTTGACTTTAAAAAAGATCTGGCAATTCTGTTGTTTCACAGATACTTCAAGGTTGAGACGACCTCATTTTGCAACTGGTCACAATGAGAGTGTCTTGAAATCACCCCAACCGACTAAATCAAGCATGCTGGGCTTCAAAAACAGTCATAGAACAATGAGCCCCACAATGGTGACTTCACATCTTGTCTTATTTGTACCCTTCCACAAAAACGTACTATGTATTATTCAATTTGGCACAATATGAATACTAATTGTGTCCCTTCTATTTCTATTTTTTGAAAGAAAATTATAAATAGCACCTCTAACTCCCTAAGTTGATATAGGTATCATTTATGAGGACACCCAAGGAAGATGTATCAGTGAATTGCATGTTACAAAGCAGAATGTCTTCATGGTTTGTTTTTTCTTCTTTTTGCTACAGTATAGTTTTATGTTGATGCAACTTACAAATTTTGCATTTTTTGTGTGTCAGTTCACAGATGCACCAGAGTAGAGGGTTTTCAGCTAATGCAGGTGAGGCCACTGTGTTGTTGTTTTAAGATGTCCATACTTAATCAGTTTTACTTCCCTCCCTTTCAAAGAATGTTTTTGGTTCTTAAATTACTGTCTTAAGGCTTGTAATCCATATTAGGAAGCATTCAAACATTTGGCTATACCTGTATAGGTTTGTCGGTAAACCCTGGTAGGAGTGTAGGACAAGTCATTACATAGTTGTTTGTCTGTAATATTTTTGTAGTAAATGTATGACACTCACGTGCTTGCAAGTTTACACAACCAGTACACTAAATTTAAATTCTTTTTTGTGCTTTCGTTAAAATATGAAATTAGAAGAATTACTGATAGGTCAATGACAGTTAGAATATACTCCCTTCGTCCCATAATTTTCTTCCCATTTTCCTGATTGGGTTGTCCCAAAACTTTCTTCATGTTTTTCCTTTTACAGAAAGTAATGTGTGATAGATATTGTTTTGCTTCCTTTCTAAATGAACCTGACCCACATAATTTCATTTTCCCAAAAAGCATCTCAAGTGAAAGCGGGAAGACAATGATGGGAAGGAGTTAATATAAACAACTAGATAATAGTGTTAAAGGGTGGTAAAAATTCGCAACTTGAAGCTCTCTTGACTCCAATTTGATTTATTAATGCGCCAACATAATAAAATACACAGAGTATCAGGGCAAGCAATGCTAAAATCAATTCAGGATTAAATTGCCAAAATGTAATTAAACGGATGTAAAATGAATGTGCAAGTTGAGCACTTAAAGTATTTGCATCTATTTGTCCCTGTGTGTACGGGAGGGTATATGCGAAACTTCTCTTGTGGTAAGCACTTTTTCTTACATTAGCTCTTTCAATCTTCCATTCAAATCTTGATCCATGATTCTCATTCTCCTCTACTTCCTTATTAGTGACTAATAATATGGCGAGCAAATATGTCTTAAAACCAGGCGGAAATATTTGGGTAGCAAAGATTAAATATTACTTATATGCATCACAACTGAGCTATTACATAAGTCTTTGTTGATTGTTTTAGACTTTCATCTAATTATGCAAGAATGCAACTTTCTCCTTGTTTTCAGATCTTCCTCCACATCAAGAGATTGGGATGCCCTCACTTTCGCCGACGATGACAGAGGCATGCATTTCTCTAAAAGCACAATAGTATTAGATCTCCATTTAGAAGTTGCCTCACAGCTTATTTGATATGTTCACCAGGGAAATATTGCTCGGTGGTTGAAGAAAGAGGGTGACAAAATATCTGCTGGAGAAGTACTTTGTGAAGTTGAAACAGTAGGATTCGTCTTATGTGCTATATGACTACAGTAATTATGTTGAACCTTCTTTGTATTCAGATGTGTAAATACTAAATATGATATTTATGTCCTTGTTGATACATAGGATAAAGCAACCGTAGAGATGGAATGCATGGAAGAAGGATATCTAGCTAAGATTTTGCGTGGTGATGGAGCTAGTGGGATTCAAGTTGGTGAGGTATTGGCGTCATCCATTTGTTATACTCCCTCCGCCCCCCTATAATTGTCCCATTTTTTCATTTTGGGACGTCCCCCCCTATTATTGTCCCATACCATATTAACATTTGTGTGGCTCTAATTCATTCTTACTTTATTCTCACTTTATCAACATATTATCAACCAGATAATTCTACTTTTCTTAAAAAGCACATCACTCTCTTCCGTCCCAATATTAGGGGGACGGAGGTAGTATTAGATTTCCACGTGAAGTAAAAAAAATCCTATTTTATCTTCCAGCTTACCTTGACTTTTTTTATCATAATTTTCTGACTTTCAGTCATATTTATCGATTTAAGTGTTTCTACGTAACATATTTTGTATCTAATCATTTTTTTATAATTGAAATCCCTGAATTATACTGTGGCTAAAGAGTAAACTTTTCCGAAGTGTGGTAACTGTGTCAATACATGCAGGTAATTGCCATAACTGTTGAAGAAGAGGAGGACATTGCGAAGTTTAAAGAATATCAGCATTCGACATCAGATGATGCACCTGCACCTGCACCAAAGAGCCCTCCACCCCCACCCAAAGAAGAGGCTGCGAAGGAACCAACCCCTTCAGAGCCAAAAGTTTTTCAACAAAGTACACATTCATCTGATCGCACCTTTGCTAGTCCTCTTGCTAGGAAACTAGCTGAAGATCACAATGTACATGTTCTATGACCATCTATTTTGAGAGTGTTTCGATATTATGTTTCGGGATTGGCTTGGGTAATGTTCTAGTATTATTGCATTGATTTTGGTGTAAGAACTGGTACAGGTACATCTGTCAAATATTAAAGGGACCGGTCTTGAGGGGCGCATTGTCAAGGCTGATATTGAAGATTACCTTGGTAAGTAATTCTTTGTATCTATTTTAGAATACCTTTAAAAGGAGTTGATTTAACTTTTTTAAACATGTATTGTTCGTTTTCCATCGTTAGTTTGTGCTATTAACATGGGATGCGTTTTGGATGTATATTCCTTATTACGTGTTTTTGTTCTATTCCTTATTTGGATGTATAGAACCAATGAGTAACCATGCTGTTTAATCTTGCTATTATGTAGCTTCTCAAGGGAAGGAAGCTCCATCAGCAGGACCGAAGGTTGACACACATTTGGATTACACTGATATTCCCCATTCACAGATAAGGAAGGTAATATTTACTGCATAGTATAGTCATTAGCTTTTCCAATCTTTACCTTCAGTGAAAGCTTACCTTTATGTGTGAAATTTATTCTTACTTTTCCTGATACTACACCAAGTTCAATATCATATGCATTTTCACAACACTTGTATCAACTTTGACAGGTTACTGCATCTCGCTTGTTGCTATCAAAGCAAACAATCCCCCATTATTATTTGACTGTGGATACTTGTGTTGACAAACTGATGGAGTGAGAGCTAATTTTACCCCTCTGAAGATTTATCATACAATTTGTTCTTTTGTACATCTTGTGATTTGTGATTTCTTTTCAGATTACGTTCAAAGCTTAATTCCTTACAAGAAGCCTCTGGTGGGAAAAAGATATCCATCAATGATCTTGTAATCAAGGTATGATATGATGACAACATAAAGGGTTTCAAACCTCGTATTTAGTACTATTGTTAGTTACATTTGATTCTTATATTCCATTCATTGCAGAAAATAAGTTGCTTTGTAAAATGTTTTTCTACAAAATAAATTGTTCTGTATAATGTAATGTTTGACCCACAGAAACATATAAATTAAAACTGCTTCAGGAAAATAACATTCTCCTTTTTAGAAGGTGAGTACATATTTTCCCGCAAGAAAATGTTTTCTATATACGAACATAGGAAATCTAGCATAGAAACAAACAGAGCGTTGGAACCCCAATTCATTTTGAAATTTGCAAATTCCAATGACAACCCGCCATGAATTAACCTTTATTTCAGGCTGTTGCTTTGGCTCTTCGAAAAGTTCCTCAGTGCAACAGTTCATGGACCAATGAGTGCATCCGCCAGTGAGTTGATGTGTCAATTCAGATAATATCTATGTGCATCATGTCAAGAGTTGGAAATCAGATTTATATATGGTTCTTGGACTGATGCAGGTATCACAATGTGAACATCAATGTTGCAGTACAGACAGACAACGGCCTCTATGTACCAGTTATCAGGGTGTGTGAGTGTTAATATTTATGCTCTGCTAATGTTTACTAATTTGCATGCTTTCTGACCTATAAATAAACAAAATGTAATGCTTTTGCAGGATGCTGATAAGAAAGGCTTGTCCACTATTGGAGAAGAAGTGAAGCATTTAGCACAGAAAGCAAGAGAAAATAGCTTAAAGCCATCTGATTATGAGGTGAGAGTATCATTACCCTACTGAAAATATAAAGCATGTTTGGTGGCCATAATCAGTTTATTATTCTCCTAGTTAGTAATGGAAGGAAAATGTGCAAATACTCAAAGACGCAAAAAAATGTTACGAAATATATTTGGTTTGACTCGTGCTTTACCTTTGATCAAATTGTTATATACTGCATGATGTGCTGTAAAACAAATGATCCTGCTGCACATGCATTTTGTCACATTCTGCAAGTGTTTTGGTACCTATATTAAGCAAAATAAGCTTTTGACTTATTTATCAGCTGATATTGAGCATATTTTTCAGTCAAATAAGTAATTAACTTTGTTTACCATTTCACTCTTTGATCGCAGGGTGGCACTTTCACTGTATCCAATTTAGGAGGGCCGTTTGGCATTAAACAGTTTTGTGCAATAGTTAATCCTCCTCAATCAGCCATTCTAGCAGTGGGATCTGGTAACATACTACTCCACTTATCCTTAAGGGTGCATTTGGAACTTGGGGAATGCTAGAATAAAATAAGGAAATAATATAGATGAACTTGGAAGTAAAGAGAATTTGAGGAAAATAAATCATTGGTTTAAACACACAAAATTTATTTTTGATGCTTGGTCTAACTCATTATATATTTACATCTATTATATAAAGACCATGACATCTAAAGCCTAGACATACGTAAACTTTTCAAAAACATTTGATAAAGTTTCCTTAGCATCTCTTTCCCTTTCCATAGAATTTATTGGATCCAAACATTCCCCAAGTATAGAAAGATAAAAGAAATACAAAAAATATGTTTTAACTCTAGTCTCATTTAAGCAGCTGAGAGAAGAGTTGTACCTGGTTCTGGTGCTGAGCAGTTTAAGTTTGCCTCTTTGATGTCTGTGACATTAAGTTGTGATCATCGGGTTATCGATGGTAAGTTGTTCAGATTGCATTCTATTATAGATGTGTTCTACAATCTTGGGGCTAAAAATAACTCTCCCTTTTTCCTTTTGTACTTCTTTTTCTGCTTTCTTTCCTATTTTCGCATTGTAATCGTTCTTTCATAAGCTCACTATTGATTTTTTTGTCATTTTTTACTTTTCTATAGGTGCTATTGGCGCAGAATGGCTTAAAGCATTTAAGGGCTACATTGAAAACCCTGAGTCTATGTTGCTGTAAATTGGCAGTTACTGTTTTCGCTCGTTTGTTTTTCACGCAAAGAAAACACATTTTCAAAACTGCAAAGTTGATGTATTTGCCTGATTTTATTATACTAGTAGCTTATTTAGAAGCCCTGTGCCTGGAAGGCTATAGAATATGATTCATTTCATTTCGAATAATGGGTCCAAAGCTTGAATCCCCCCAAAACCTTTGGATTTTGCAGGATGATATAGGGACATTCTTTTTTACGAAGAATTTAGTTGCTAATGATCCCTTTTATACTGTGAAGACCATGTCAGGCTTAACTTATTTTCATGCAATAAGTGAAGCTGGCCGTGTACAGCAATAGTTGTATTATCTCACTTTTTAGAGGGTTTATCGAGGAAAGTGCAATTCATTAACTACTTGGAAGGATGTCAATCTTGCTTTTGGGAATAATATGAAACGTGTCTTACTTTTCTACATTTTCTATTTTAGTGTCTAAACTTATTGCTTTGTTACTATTATGATCATTATCGCATTGTGGTGTCTAACCCTCTAAGCCGAGGTGTGCTAAATGCTTGTGTCATCGATGTCACCATGGAAATGTATTTTAGAAACTAACGTGCCTCTTGGCATATATGGGCAAATTTGATTATATGCACATAAAAATTACCCTATATTGATCTACTACCTCTGTCTCACTATGTTTGGGACAAAGGGGTGTGACACAACTTTTAACAAAAGTTGGAATTGTGTGGTTTGTATTGAATTTATAAAGTGTGAATAAAGTAAGAATGAATGGTAACCACATAAAAATTACCCTATATTGATCTACTACCTCTGTCTCACTATGTTTGGGACAAAGGGGTGTGACACAACTTTTAACAAAAGTTGGAATTGTGTGGTTTGTATTGAATTTATAAAGTGTGAATAAAGTAAGAATGAATGGTAACCACTTAAATATTACTCCCTCCGGTTCTTATTAAAGTTCCCACTTTCCTTTTTGGGATGTCCCTTATTTAAATTCACACTTCCATTTTAGGAAACAAAACAGTGCAAAACAGTGTCAAAAGTGTCCAAACAGTGCACTCCACAGTAAAGTCAAATTCATTTTCTTAATATGTGTGAAGTTAAACTGGGAACTTAAATAAGAACCGGAGGAAGTATCAAATATGGTATGAGACAAACATAATAGGATAGACGAAAAAGCTAAAACGGGACAAAGTTAGGGACTTAGGGGACGAAGAGAGTATAAGATAATGAAGCATATTTAGTAGAGTACTCAGCTCATAAGCAGCAGTAAGTGCATCTCAATAGTAAGTACATATAGTTTCAGGTCACGACGACACATGTATATGATTTGATAGAGCACAATAACATACCTCGGCTGTGGTCCCCATAGAGGTGACTAGCAGGTGGACTAGATGGATTATGATTAATGTAATGAGGGCTAAGGGGGGCATATGGAATGAGAAATGAATTAAATGAAATGCGAGCTCATGGGCCGACTATTTGACTTGCGTATATATGATATGTATGATTTGAAAAGGGGTATGAGCTATTACCTAGAATATGGTAACACCCTACGTTGAGCCGGTTGAGGGTCTCGTGTGATTGAAGCATTGATTATAAACCATATGGGTTACCATTGTATTTTTCAAATGCTTTAAAGTATTGACTCCCCTTCGGGGAGGCACCTCGCAGTTTTAGATAGAAGCTAGAGCTTACTTGAGAAAAGGATCAAATAAGGCCTTTTACTATTATGAAATAGTCACGTAAGACCATGTACTCAATAAAGTGTCATATAAGTATCTCTATTTGTAAAAAGCAATCAAATGAGTCCTAATGACCTATTTAACACCTCTTAATCCCGGTTTCAACGTATTTCTGACCATCTTTTTAGAATACATTATACGACATATGTCGAATATTTAACTAAGATTGGTTGAAATACAAATCAAAAAGCGACATGTAAGCTAAAATCGGGATTAGGAGGTGTTAAATAAGCCGTTAGGACTCATTTGATTGCTTTATACAAGTAGAGATACTTATATGACACTTTATTGAGTACATGGTCTTATGTGACTATTTCATAATAGTAGAAGGCCTTATTTGACCTTTTTCTCAGCTTACTTCATGCATCTTGAAGATAAGACGTGATTCGTGCTTCATCCGTTCTCGTTTTCAAAAAATTATAAGGATTCTCATGGACATTACTTTCATATAAAATGTTTGGTGAGCCTGCGTACTCAAGGTTGCTCGATGTGGCTTAACTTTCAAATACATTGTTTCTGTTGTTTGATTGAATGTTTTCCATTATGTTTATTTATGGATGTTCTATGTGTCAATGATATTTGATGGATTGTAGGGTATCCAAAGTATAATAAAAGGGAGAGATTGAGCTATAGTAAATGTGGAGAAGAAGAAAGTGTATTGTGTGAATGAGTTGTGTTCTATGGGATTGTGTTCTAGTGACTTAGGGTCACAAAAGGCTCCAAGAGGAGTATAAATAGGGAAATCCAGGTCTGAGCCTCTAATACGGGCCCAACAGACCCGGTTACATAAATGGACTAATAATATAAAAGGCTAATCTAGTGGATACAAATTGGACTGTACAATAATACAAGTAATATCTGTAAGGCGAGTGTGGCCGATGGTCCAGGCCCAATACTCGTGAGACCCAGGGGTCCGAGTCTATATACTCTATCAGGAGTCCCCCACTTCCTAAGTCGAGAGTACTCGAGGCCAAAGGGAGTAGAACTATGTGCTGATCTATCGTCTGGTGAGTAAACTTCGTGGCAATTTTTGAATTTATGCTTCTTTGGTTAACGGAGGCGCTAAGTTCCCCGCTCTTCCAGTCCCCCACTCCTTGAGGTGAATGTAGTGAGGTGAAGAGGAGTAGAGTAGTGCATGTCTCATGATGTCTTCAATAGGGATCGAGGGTCGACACCTTTTGTCCACGTTGGGGAGATGCCTCGTTAAAAACCTCACTAGGAAAAAACCATGTGGGAAAAAAATCCTAATGGGGGAAAAAAGTACATTGAATGCCCCCAAAATGAAGCAAAAGGGGTGAGCCCTTCGGCCTAGGTGTGGAACTGCAATCGTCGGCATCTGCTAAGGGGATGGCCAAGATCGATCCTCGTATGTGCGTAGCTCGGCATGATAGGTAATCCTAGTCATCAAATAAAGATGACTAAGAGATAGGTCGAGCGATCATCCATAATGATGTTCGGGTCATAGGATGACCAAGAGTATGGCCAAGAGATCGATAAAAATCCAAGTCATCATTTGATCGCACCTATGCATTCAAATAATAAATGTTGTAATTTCTTGAGCTTATAATTCGTTATTGGATCTGGACCTACATTAAGTGTCCTCAAATTTCCAAGCTAGGACTCAAGCTAGATTTTTATGCTTAGTTGAGCGTGACATGCGTAAAGGACTAAACCTACACCCGCTAGGGGATCGCAGTTCGAATCCGATACTTAAGGGCACACATAACTCATACATAACATAGAAAATACGGTGTGTATTAGATAACATTTGGATTTGGAGCTTATTATTGCCACACCCGTTTGACGTGACCCGGTGGCGCGAGTGTGTGTGCTCTCCCGGTGTACGCGAGTGCTCGAAATTCATAAGTCCGTTTTTTCAATGTCAAAAAATACACATTATTTAAAAAATAATGATAATAAATTAATAATCTAGCTCAACTCGCCGCTCAAGTACGTAGCTGGGATCCGCCAGACATGCACATTTAAGGGTCTTTTAACGGATTACTCGCCCCTCGAGATTGAAGATTGATGCTATATTATTATAATATTTCATTTTATGATTTTTTTGCAAATCATTTTGTAAAAAATGTTCACATATTAATTGTATGGATATAATTTTGGAGTACTTAGCTTTTAAGTGGGCTGGATTGGAGTGTTGTTAAAATTGTGGCCCATCAGCAACTTTGGACATTAACTTTGGGCTCCCTGAGTTTTTGGCCGTTGGTTCTTTCATACTCCACGTTAGAAGTCCCAGCTAGCTCCTGAATACCCAGAAGAGAAGTGCTCCTTGATGCGGAGGGCGAGAGGGATGACGTGCAGCTGACAAAGTCTCCAGTCGGGCGGAGATGCCCTGAGTCATCGGCGTTGTTGGGCAGCAGGTCATCGGAGAGAGGTGAGGACCCATTCTGTTCTGCTTCTACCTTCGTTGCTAGATATTCTTACTTTATTCTTACTTTATCAATTCAATAACAACTACATAAACCACTTTTTATTAATTTGCGTGTAACTCCCTGTTGTCCCATTGTTAGCGGGACAATATGTTGCATTGTCTCATTGTCCCATACATATGTTGCATAACCCATCCCACACACGTGACTTTTTGTGGAATAATACTTCTCTTTTTTATTTGTTTAACAAAATTGTTAGAGATAAGGAATACATAGCACATGGTGTTAATACTTTTTCTGAAATTGATGCCCCTAAAGATTTTGGTGCCCTAGGCACATGCTTATGTGCCTCCCCCCAAAAGTCGGATCTGCTGTTTGGATTATGAGGAAGGCTTTCCAGAGGCCATTAATGGCGGACCTTCGACATTGAGCTCCAATAGTCGAAAAAAACACGAGTAGGAAAATGGTGACCGGAGTTGGGTGACCGAAGCTGGCGACCGGATCTGAACTTTCCATGAGCTGGGATGGTGACCGGATCAAGATGAGGAGCTGGCGACATGAGCTGGGCGAGCGGCGCTGCCATGTGGGAGGCAGATCTTGTGCTTGGAGTCACAGAACTTGGGATTGGGCTCGCTACCATGGCGACCGGAGTTGGGTAAACGGTGTTGCCATGGGGGGGGCAGAACTCGTGCTTGGGGTCACTCACTGTGCGTCACTCCCCAAACGTCATCCCAGTCACCAGCAGATAGTAGATGAAGTCACCAGAAGCCTGGAGAAGTGGATCTACGAGCCCTTGACGTCCTTATTCCTCACCTTCCGGAAGCTGTGCAGCCGGGCTAGATCTACTCCAGATCTGGATAATTCCAGAACTCTTTGAGGACAGTTTCTTCATTTTCCAGACAGATTTTTGCTAGAACTTTTGTAATTGGGATGCTTCTTGTTGTTTTTGGAAGGATTTCTCACTTGATTTTTGATAAAACTCTCAATGAAAGCACCATTGATGAATTATATGTTATCCAAAGTATAATAAAAGGGAGAGATTGAGCTATAGTAAATGTGGAGAAGAAGAAAGTGTATTGTGTGAATGAGTTGTGTTCTATGGAATTGTGTTCTAGTTACTTAGGGTTACAAGAGGCTCCAATACGAGTATAAATAGGAAAATCCGGGTCTGGGCTTCTAATATGAGCCCAACAGACCCGGTTACATAAATGGACTGATAATATAAAACGCTAATCTAGTGGATACAAATTGGACTGTACAATAATACAAGTAATATCGTGAGACCCGGAGGTCCGAGTCTATATACTCTATCAATATTCATGATTGTCTTATATGATTCGGGTATGCTTGACCACGATTGATTTATTAGGTTTGCATGGCGGTTGTCAGCATGTCCAGGGAGGCTTGGGGCATGACATCATACTCTTCTGGTCCTTCTCATATAGGTACGTGAGGGTCCATTTCAAATAG
Organism: Cuscuta europaea; assembly: GCA_945859875.1. Taxonomy (NCBI): domain Eukaryota; kingdom Viridiplantae; phylum Streptophyta; class Magnoliopsida; order Solanales; family Convolvulaceae; genus Cuscuta; species Cuscuta europaea. Next base: position 40,397,129 of record CAMAPE010000019.1, read on the forward strand.
ACAACGGTTGATAAGGTGACAGCTCAAGGCGATGGCGCATACGCTTTGGCTAGGGTAACAAATTGGATAGCTCAAGACGCTTATGACAAGCTAGGGTGATCGATCAGATGACACTATGTGAGTTATAGTTGGCTACTAGGGTTAGAGGAGGTATGGTAGTTATGATTTCATGTGGTGGTGGTGCGACAAGTGGGATTGGGGAAGGGGGCATGGGTATCAACATTAAGAGAGACGTGGATTTGGGGGGGGGGGGGGGGTAACTAGTCAATGAACAGCGTTGGGGTGGTGATGGTGAGTATGAAATGCTGGTTTTGCAAAGTACATGTGGATTCATTGGAGCATATTTTCTTTATATGTCCATTCAAATGTCATAGAGGTTTTCTCAAAAATCACTGTGACAATACTAAGGTGCAAGGATAATGAGCAATGCCATCCGGCTATCTCCTTTATGCATTGTGTACATAATTTGAAAGTCAGGGAATTGAATGAGGTTATTTTTGCTCATAAGGTGACTATAATTGAATATTGATAGTGTTTTTGCAGATTAAACTTTTGGTGTTCAATGTGTTATTTAAACTATATCCTATCAATTATTGATTTTTATGGTGGTGAGTTGGTTGTTTTCTTGATTATCTAGTGCTACCTTGTCAGTTTTACATATGGTACTCAACTACTCATACGCAAATTGTTGACTAAGCAGTTTGCCTTTTGCTTTGGTGACAGAGGAGGAATGGTTGCATTGGTTGCAGAATGCATGATGCTATTGTTTTTTTTATTAAGTGCAGTTGTTGAATCATTAGCACTTGACCATCCATAAAGCACGTTGCCCGTCCCAAGAACTTGAACTTCACTTATCGATGACTGAACCAACTCATAATTGCAGATTCACAAAGCCTCAAGACCTTTCCTGAGAGATGGTGTTTTTATTAAGATTTCATTACGGAATAAATCTAATAACAAAATGACTTTGAAGCTTCAATACAAACTGTTACATTAAACTCAACACCTACATATATGGCTACATATTCACTACGTATTCTTTATTTTATTTTATTTTATTTTATTTTTTGAGTTCTACATATTCACTACGTATTCTTTAATTAGCTGTTAAGTTGTTAAATGAGGACATTAATTATTTTTTAGGTTAATGTTATAAGTACAACTATTTAAATCAATTTTCAATTTAAAAAAATATCTATTCGTTTGTTGTAGCCTTTTCTTTCACCCTCTGTAGATTCGTTGTATGACTGCCAACGCATCTCAAACAATTTCCTTCGATGTTCATGTCTATCATTGCTCTTACTATTGCAATTGACTTTGATGCCTCAACTAGATTATCAACCTCTGCCACATAGTCAAGCTAAGTGAATTGATCGATTTTGGAAGGTTTAGGAAGGCTTCACCCATCTTCCTTCAAGGCCATTTGTTTCTCAGCCATTGAAGAATCGCCAAAGCTCTTTCTTGTATTCTGAAAACTACGTTCTCATCTTTATATAAAAAAGGATTGAGAAATTGTGATGCTCCTATAATTCGCTTAAATTTTGAGAGACTTGTTCAGATATTGAGCATATGACACTCGCTGGCGACTATCGTCTATTGAGCACAAAATTGATGTGGAGAACAATCAGATAGTTCGCCATCCCAGAATGACACGCGTTGATCTCAACCCTGATTTTTTACGGAAGCAATTTTCTACAAGTAAGAGTAAGATACAGAAGTAAAGGCACGGAAATGAACCGAAATGCGATGATAAAGGCCGGGATGAATGGCGTTTCATATTTTGGTTGTTCGGGTCAAAAAGTCAATTGAAAAAGTCATTTAACCAAACACTTTAATTAGCAGATTGATTTGGTCAAAAGGTCGAACATGGTCAAATCAGCCAAAAAATGACGGATAAGCTGCTAACCAAACATCCCCTAAGTAGTGACGGATCCCTTTAGTTCGAGGTTGTTCAGCTGAACACCCAAAAACTTGAAAATAAAGTGTAAAAATACATATAAAATTGAAGTAATAATTTATAAGACAGTATATTGTATATTTTATACAATACTACGTATTTCTTATTCGGAACCCTATTTGCTAGTTTTTTTGTAGTTCAAAAAAATTACATTTCTTCAATTGTTCGGATCAAATAATATTATTGAGTAACATTTTAATGTTAAATTAATTTTGAACATCCAACATTTTATTGCAAGATCCACCACTGATTTTAAGATAGGTTTATGTTAAGGAACGTGAATAAATTAATGCATAAATCCAAAGTATCACCTTCACTATTGCTACTTCTTCTTAACAAAACTAAGAGGGCGTTTGTTAAAAATTAAAATAAGTGATTTTCAGCTTTTGCCTAAAAAAACTGAAATTAGTATTTTCAAATGACACACAACTTATGCTTAAATCAAAAATTTAAAAGTTAAAAGCCGGAAGCAGTTGAAAGGGTGCTTTAAACTATTTTTTACTTTTTTTATTACACAAAAAGAACTTATTTTATCTAGCACTATCAACTTTTACTTTTTCAGAATAACTTTTTTCTCGAACACTACTCACTTTTACTATCAAGTATTTACTCCAGAATCACTTTAAAGAATCACTTTTTTGAAGTAGAAGCAATCACAAACACTCCCTAAATGATAAAACTCATTCATGACATTACTAACCTCTCTAGCAAATCTGTTTCCAGCTTCCTCTATCCAAATTCCAGAAATTGAACTTAATACAGGAGTATCAAAGAAGAAAGTACCAGGGGGTTGAGAGAATAGTGCAAAAGATAAGCTTTTCTCTCACATGTTCCACGCAATACAATGATGTAATCCTTTATGTTTCGTAGGATTCACCAAAATGAAAAGGTCTAAGAAAGTACTACTCACGCAAGATATGAAGACCCAAAGGAGGGGGAAGTAGATAGAATCTGTCAGCCTGTTGGCATGTGCTGAAGCTAGAAGAGGCCACCTTTTATCTGCCTCGTCTAAAGGGTGAACTCAGTCGGCCAGTCCAAGTTCAGGAATCCGAACGGGGGCAAAAGACCAAAATGGGTGCTCGTTAGTTCAGTTCTAGACCGGAATGGGTACCAGAACCGGAAGAAACCAGTTCCAATTCCTCTAATAGATGCCCCGGCCGAACCAGTTCCGGCTTTTTAACCGTTTCAACTGTTTTCACAAAATTGGCTACTTCATTGGTCCAACCAGAACCTAGCAGGAAACAGAACAAGAGCCGTACCCGTTTTTGCCGGTTATGGTTACGGGAAACAGAACCAAGCCTCATCTGGACACGACATAGATATCAGTAGAAGAGACTTGCATTTAAAAGAAGGGAACATTTTCTAGATATGACTAAAAGATAAACAACTTCTCAAAATATGACTAGAAATCTCCTGTATGTTTAATATGACTAATTTGTAGGTAAAAGACATACGGTGCCATAATACATTAGGAGTAAATATCATTAATACCCTTGGGAGTTGGTTTTATAAAAAAAGTCTTCCTCCGTTTTACTTCTTCAAATAAGGAATCATGCATTTTTTTGGGTGGAGTCATCCATAGGGATCATACATTATTTCATCCGACTGAATTATAGTATTAACTATTCCGTCCATGCACTATTTTTGCTAGCATTAAAATCTATTTGAACTAAATATACCACAATGAAGGGCAGTAATTGCACATGCATGTGTTGTGTATATTGAGCGGTAAAGAGTATTGGCTCTGGTGCAATATAGAAGGGCAATAAAATACATAGACGAGTATTCATATAATTATGAGCAATAATATATATATATAATACAGATAGTAAGTAATTTTTAGGAGTATAGACAATAATTTTACAAGCAGTGAAAGTATATCTATGGTGCAATATAGAGGGGCAGTAAAATACATAGACCGGTTTTCATATAATTATGAGCAATATATATACTCCATATAATATAGGCAGTAAGTAATTATATTTTAGGAGTATAGACAGTAATAATGAACGAGCAGTGAAAGTATATTTACGGTGAAATATAGAGGGACAGTATAATACATAGACATGTGTTCATATAATTACAAGCAATATATATATAATATAGACAATAAGTAATTTTTAGGAGTATATACAATGATAATGAACTAGCAGTGAAAGTATATCTACCGTGCAATACTGAGGGGCAGTAAAATACACTCACACGTGTTCATATAATTATGAGCGTTATATATAATAATATTATATTTATATTATGAGCAGTATTTAATAATATTGTATAGGCAGTAATTATTATGGCTGGAGGGTTTGGAATGAAAACAAGGTTGCGAGTATACATCTCTCCTCTAAATTAATTGTAATTTAAGTTATTCAATTAATTGTTATATTATATGTCCGTTTTTTTAGGAATAGTATTTGTTATGCATGTGTAGCCGATCGATCGTTCATATCATATGCGAGAAAATAGGAGAAAGACTCTCCATATTTATTGAAATAAAAACTAGGAAGGATATTCAATAAACTAATAGCAGTTACCATATATGAATAACTCCTATCCTTATTTTTAGGAAGACCAATTTGAATACACGTTTTGCTTTATTCGTGCATATTACAAGCGGTTAAATAAGATTAATAAATGAGTTCCTATATTTAAGCTTGAGGGTAGCCGAGGAATAAAAAGAACCGTGAATGGCCATGTATCATATATTGAGAATCATAACTAACAAGTCATACATTGGGAAACTTAGGTAGTTTTAGTCATACGAGAGATGATTTTCTCTTAAAAGAATTGATGTCGTGTTGGAGAGGAAAAAAACGCTAGCCCCAGGGAAAGAAAATCCCCCCCACTGTTTTTTTCTGGCTGCAAACTTGATCGAATCCTGCTGAGTTCACTCTTTACTACAACTGCCAGAAAGCAGCAAGCCAGCAAGGAGTGGTTAATGGTGGAGATCTACTGGGAAAAGGAGACAGCGTGCTTGGCTTATTTTCAGGAAAACAGGCTAAGAAGGACACGTTTGGGAAATAAAATGAAAAAAGAAAGTCATTGTGTTTACAATTTTGCACTTATATGGTCAACATTAACAGAATTATGGCGAGACGGTTCTTAGGTCCATGTAGGAGTGCAAACAAGTCAACATATTCCTAAGCTATCTGAAACCGACTCGGTGTATATTGATTATATTCAAACCAAATTGAATTCTTTCTGAGAAGCATGAACTCAAGTAATGAGTCAATCCAAATTCGAGTACTATACTTACCCCGGTACGAGCAGCTCGCAGGCCTAACAAAATTTTTCGATTATACTCCGTATGTTTTTTTGCATGTAATTCAAATTAGCCTATTGATTATGGATCCAATTTTTCCATCATTTTCAATGGAGCCAAAGATTCATTATTTTCTGGCTTGAGAATATGATGGAATAAAGCAAAATGGCTCACTAAACTGTCTGCGCTTCTTTGTTATAAGCAGCCGTCAGTCCATGCAATTTTGGACGGGATTTTCACTATGGATCATCCGGAAACAGTCTCTCTGTGCTTTAGTACAGGGGTAAGACTGCGTACATCCGACCCCCCCTTACCCCACCGTAGGTGGGAGCCTTTGCGGCACGGGGTAAATGAAAATGATATGAATGAATTCAAATGGATCCAATGTGTGTTTGAATAAATAAAAAATAAATCACCAGTCAAGTTTCTTCGACCAGGGCTTGTTGCAAATTAGTGCATGATCGAGCTCAAGTCGAGTTTAGAGCATATTCATTCCCGGTTTGATTACACCCTTCCGCCCATGCATGCACTACCTGCATGGGTAGCATGAAATAAGCCAAAGCTGCGCTTATGGATTGAAAGTAAGTTCAGATATGTAATTGTGCAATGGCTACATGGGCTTAGACAAGGGGGCCAATCCTGGTCATGCCCCGCCCCAAGTCCGGTAACACTATTTCTCGGTGTTGATTTTGTATTGAAAAGCTTATACGGAGTATAATGAAACTATTATTCTGGTCTTTCCTAATTAAAAAAATGAGATCCTACCCAAGCCAGGTTTTGCTTGTGAGAACTAGAAAGTAACAGCAATTAGTGAAAGTGTTAAACGGTTCAAGCTCTGTCCTTTGAATAGCATCATGAAATTAATTCATAGAGCACATATAGGCAATACTTAGCGCTGGTCTTTTTCAAATTTATTCAAGATCACAATGCTCAGTACATCTAATTTAGGACATGTATTGGACAAAAATGTAAGCAAAGTTAGCACCTTTAGTGCCCCAGCTTCGAGATTGATAACAATCGATCAAATATGAGAGCCAAATTCTCAGGCATATCATCAAATACTATAGTAGAAAGACACAATGAGGAATATTGCATATTCAAGTAGCAAATATAGGAAAACAAACTCATATGGGCACGTATCTTTTCACAGCCTGCTTTGCCGTCACTCCCAATCCAACCACAGCTCCGCCTATTACTCCGGCCACAGCTGCCGACTTCAACCCTGCGGCCGCTCTGTAGAACGCGCCAGTCCCTAGCCCCGCTACCACACTGTTGATGACATCGTCCGTGTCTCTAACCGCCACCATGCCACTCTCCATCCCAGCATAAAGCAGCCCTATCACACCTGCCCGGTTACCAAATTTGCTGCCGGTGTGACCCGACCCGTTCAGGACCCTATTGATCCGGAGCTTCAAGCTCTCTCCTGGCTCGGAAGCTTTGGCGCCCTGATAAAATCCACTAACACCCCCGAATGAGGCGCCGGCGAGATATCCGATGCCGGTGTAATAGGTGAGGTTTTCACCCCAAGATCGACGCTGCACGCGGGATTCTTCTTGGAAAAGGAATTCCGGGGCTGTGGGAAGCTTGTATAATGTCTGGATTGGGATTTGGAGGTCATGATAAGGATTGTAGAGACGCTGGTTCCGCAGGTCTTGATCGTTTTCTCCGCCGGTGTGAGTCGATGCTCGAGGTTGATGCTCCATGAAAAGATCCCGTCGGGTAGACAAAGGTTAGATTTCTTTTCACCGCCGATTGGGCGATCGGAGAAACAGAGCTCCAAGGTTCCGCGGAAGTAAACCTGCGGCGATTTCAAGGGATAAATAAAATCGGACCGGTTCAAAGTCCAAAATGCGCAAACGGTCTTTGCCCGACTCCGCTATAATTCAATTTTTTCAAAATCATATTTATCTTCCTAATGTTCAATTAAATAATTGTTGAGAAAAAATTAATTTATTACTTAACTAATTTTATGGAATAATATGCTTATTATAAAACTCTAACTTCTTAATTATTTTTTCAATCTCTAGCCACTAGTCATTCGTCTAGTCTCCTGCCGCCCAAAATGGTAGTTGCACCTGCACGCCTCCCCCGTCAGGTATCACGGTTGTCTAATGTATGTGCCCTTATTCGCAACCTCCTTTATCCTCACGCGCCGCAACTGTCTCCATGTCTGCTCGTCGTGGCCGTCCTCGTGTTTGCTTGTTGTGACCGCCCTCATGCTTGTGTGCCTACCAGCAACCGTCACCGTCACCGTCACCGTCCCCATGTATGGGCCCCTACAGTAGACTAATTTAGGTACCAACATGGGGAGGTATTAGTTAGCAAAATAAAAGAACTACCCGAGTAGGAATGATTAGGCCGGTTCAACGATGATGTGTGGGTTAATGCTAGAGTTCAACATTAAGCAACTAGAGAACAGTAGATGTGAGGGCTAGATAATGAATAAGCAAAGGAGAAGTTCTAGTTTAAAAAAAAGTAAATGATAGCAGGAAGACATATAATTATAATCCAGATTGTGGGCTTAGCTACCAAAGGAGAAGACCATACGATTGTGTGCATTTTATTATTATATTTTATGTAATACGTGGGTACATGCATTATGCATAGTGGTGTAATAACTAAGAGAATCATAACATGAATTTATTTGATTACGTTTTTAATTTAATGAAGGGTGGCCGGATTCAAACGAAATGGAACAATTGTTGGCAACTTTGTTATTTGATGGGGGCTGAAATGCTCAAAATAGTTTCTTGGCCAAGTCAACGAGCGGACTCCTCGAAGAGAATGCATCATGTGAATCGAGTTTGATTTTCGAGGTAAGAATCATGGATGACAAGTTAAGCAACAAGTGTAGCTAAATATAAAATGGTGGAAGCTCGAGAGGTTCTCCAACAAAGATTTACACACAAAATGTTCGGTGAAGATGTATGGTCTATTGATAATGAAGCACATGTGGAGGATATGTGGTTATCAATGGAATTGACCATTAACAAGGTGTCAAAGGAGGTACTTGGAAAATCTAAAGGATGTTTGCCACACAAAAAAACACGTCTTGGTGGAATGATGATATGAAACAAGCAATAAGGAACAAAAGAGATTGCTACAAAAAGTTGGGGACAAGTTAGAGTGGTGAGAACATAAAAGCATACAAGGAGGCTAAAAGACAAGTAAAGAAAACCGTAAAGGAAGCACGAGAGAAAGTGAACAAGGACTTGTATGAAAAGTTAGACTCAAAGGAAGGAGAAAAAAATATGTATAGACTTGTTCGTCTTTGTGATCATAGGACTCAAGATATTGGAAAAGTTGAGTGATTGAAGGATATCTATCAAAGGATACTAATGGAAGATGGAGAAATAAAAGAGAGATGAAGGTCATATTTTGATACATTATTCAACGGGAATAAGCGCAAGATATTGGTGATTTGACCATACAAATTGTGTGGTAAATTGAGATTTTGTGAGAAGGATCCAACCAACAGAAGTTATAGAGGCTCTGAGAAAGATGGGGCGGAGAAAAGTCGATGGTCCATATAGCATACCAATCGAGGCCTGAATAAGTTTGGGAGAGAGAGGTGTCGAGTGGTTAACAAGTTTCTTCAACAAGTTTTGAAGAAATTAATAACAAAATGCCAACGAGTTGGCAGAAGAGTACCCTTATTCATTTATTTAAGAATAAGATGACGAACAAGAATGTGCCAATTATTGAGGGATTAAGCTCACGAGTGACATCCCGAAACTTTGGGAGAGAGTGATTGAGCATAGACTCCAAATAAGTGTGAAGATTTTCAGAGAATCAATTCGGTTTTATGTCTGGTCGCTCAACAACTGAGGCCACTCACCTTCTTCGACAACTTGTGGATAAATAACAAGGATCTGCAATTGGTGTTCATTGACTTAGAAAAAGCATATGATAGGGTGACTCGAAGTTCTTTGGTGTACATTAACTAGAAAATGTATATCACACAATTAGGTCTGCATTACTGTATGACGTAGAGTGTTGGGCGGTGAAACAATGTCACATTCAAAAATGAGATGCGAGAGTCTCGCTTGCTGTGGTTTGATCATGTGCATAGAAGACCGAGTGATGCACCTGTCAGACGAGTTGAGATGTGTGGAAAGAGTGAGAGGAAGACCCAAACAGGTGTGGATCAGAGGAGTCAGAAGTAATATGCTTCTTCTTGGGTTGGATGAAGGTGTGACTTTGGATAGAGCAGAGTGGAGGGCGGATATTCGTGTGAATGAGTGATCTCTTATCATATTTTCCCCTTCATCTTCTCTTTTTCTTGTTTTTTAATCCTTTTATCTTTTCTTTTCCTTTTTATTCTATCTTTTTTATGTATATCTATCTCTTTTTATATTATCTTTTTCATCATATCTTATCTTTTTATCTTTCTTATCTCTCTTTTCTTTTGATTATGTTATCATGTATCGATTCATGTTAGCGACCCCAAAATCTTTTGAGACTAAGGTTTGAATGTCATTGTATTATAGTATTGTTAAGTCAAATATAAAAAATCTAATATTAACATTAATCAAACCATATTATTAATCGTTGCAAATAAATTAGTAAAAGGAGCAAAATCTTAAAAGGAAAAATTGAGAAGAATAATCTCATCCTTGGTCATTCTTCTCATAATAATCTCATCTTTACGTATTCCCGGAATAATCTAACATTTGCACCTCATGTTCTTTCGTTGGACCCTGATCGGTTAGTGACCTACTATACCAGGTTTTTTGCATTTTTTTGGAAAACTTACATAAATAATCCCACCTTTCACAAATCCGCTCAAAATAGTCCCATGTTTCATTTTTCTTTTTTTCTCCCTAAAATTTTTCTTTCTTTACTTTATCCATAGACACTTTTTGTATCCTTTTTTCCATCCTTTTGTTCTTATTTTTTTCCGTATTTATTAGTCTATTTCTCACTCTATTAAGAGAGTTTTTGTCAATTTTCCTTCCCAAATTCATTTTTTTGTCATTTCCTTATTCTTCCCGTATCTTTAATTCATTTCTCTTTTTATGTTTTTTTTCTTAGTCATTCTCTTTTTATCAACGATCTTTTTCCCACTCTACTTTTTTGTTATATTTTCTTTTTATTTTCAATTTCCCCCTTTTTTCTTGTTACTTTTTTAGTGTTTTTATTCTTTCTTCTTTTCTTTCTTCTTGTTGTCTCAATTCCACCATCAATGTATTTTTTTCTCCTTTCTTCATTATCGTATTTTCCCAAGTAAATCCACCCATTTTTTTGAGAGGAAAACGGACATTATATTAATTCAACTTATCGTTCTCCAACTGATTCACAATACAAACAGGAGAGTACAACTGATCATAACCATCCGACATAGAAAGTGCGGCCCAAGCTAATTTGTGAGCTACTCCATTCGCGGATCTCCTGTCATGAGTGACTTCTATCACAGCTTCATTACGAACAATGAGTCTAATATCTTCAACAATACTATCAAAATAAGGAATCTCCATCTCAATCAATCAGCCATGTTGCCACCATGAGTGAGTCAGTTTCCAACGTTATTCGTACTCATCCCAGCGTACTTACCCTTGACAAAGTCTCTTACCGCCACTACCTCTGTCACACCTGCTGACCAATTTGCGACTAAGGTTTGACAGACGCCTTGTATGAAATTCATGTCTTCATCCCTAGCGATATCCACACCCAAGAGCGTCTGCTCCTATCCAGAGTTAACGCCGTAGACTCCCCTAGGATCCCCAGCCCACCAAATGCTATCATGCAATCTTCTTTTGCTTATTAGGATATAAAGAATGGCCCTTCTCTCATCGTCAGGGCTGTCGAATGAATTTGGAGGCCCCAGTTCAAAATGAAAAATCGGGGCCCTACATTTATATAAACTAAATATTTATACTTAAATCAATTAAATATTCATTAAAAAAGAACGAACAAAGTAAAAGGACCAACGAAAAAATGATGGATCTATATTTTTCTTCTTTACTAGTTAACTGTATTTTACTGATTAGTATTAATTAATATATAATATTACTATATAATACTAATTAATTTTTAAAAATTTGGGCCCCCATAAATTCGGGGTCCTGTTCTGGATAACCTATTGAACCCCTAAAAAAACGGCTTTGCTCATCGTTGAAAAAAAAATCTCCACATGTTGAATATTCCGAACATCGTCGTTCTCGTTCATCAAGGCTGCAACGTTCATGTCCTCAATTCCTACCGGTGAGGGAGATTGAACCCGCCCGGACCGCTCTCCCGGTAGCCACCTCTCCCTCCAAACTGATATGGTTTGATCGTTCCCCACCTTCCTCTGGATGCCTCGCTCAAGCAACTCTTGGGTCTAAAAGATGATACTGCTTTCAAATAAATGATGGGCTATTCCCTAGCTTAGCCTACAAAAAAGAAGACTTGGGGAAATACTTGGCTTTAAAAAATTGCCCAACCAAGGAATTGGGATTTTTAACCGATCTCCATTCCTGTTTGCATGGCATGGCAATATTAAATTCATGTAAGGATCTGAATCCCAGGCCTCGTTTTTAAGAAATGCACGTAGTCTGTCAACTTTTCCATTTGATACTTTTACTCGTTTGATTTGAACCCCGCCACCAATACTCATTCATTATCACACATCCAACATTCCAAAGTTCCAAGTACGCAAAATTAATACATCAAAATATCCAAGACTTGAAGTTCAACTGTTCCACAAGACCACAACTATTTTCCACAGCTTCAAGTTTCCACCTACATACAAGTATGCAAAATTGCAAATGTAAAGCAATAGACAATTAGACATGTATAATAAGTCAGAGTAACTTGGATAAGTTAATGAAACAAATCAGAAAAATCATTGACTCAGAATGCTTCACCAGAAATATAGGGGCAACTGCTACAATTTCAGTTACAACTTACATGTTATGAACTGAAAGAGCTCTACCAACCTTAAACCATACATTCAGTAATGTGTAGAAGCTTCATCATAGCCAATGAAAATTAACAGAAATGATATAGTCAAGGATTAATGGGATTATGAGTTACTTACACAAAACCTGAACAAGTCAGAGCAAGGGACAAGGGTCCAGGGACAGTTCACAGTTGCAAGAATGCTTTCCTGAATGACATAATCATACTCATAATACATTATACATACTCATAATACATTATATATAATCAGAGAGCTCAGAAGTCGGAATGCACATGGAAAACAACCACATAATGCCAAATCAGAGAGTCATGTACTCATGTGCATACACATTCAAACCTAGCCAATCCCAAATCATATAGCGAGTTACTGATGTACTAATGTTCATACACATTCAAAATCAAGCACATAATGAAACAAACCACACATTTCATAGAGCTCAGAATGTTTTTTATCATTCATAAGGGAAATAGGGGGCATCTGCTATAATTTCAGTTACAACTTACCATATTATGAACTGAAAGAGCAACACCAACCCTAAACCCTAAATGCAGTAATGAGTGGAAGCTTCATCATAGCCAATGCCAAATCAGAGAGTCGTGTACTCATGTTCATACACATTCAAATGGAAAAACAACCAAATAATGACACAAACCAGACATTTCATAGAGCTCTGAAGTCAGAATGCTTATTATGAACTCAAAGAGCAATACCAGGTTTACCAACCCTAAACCCTGTATGCAGTAATGAGTGAAAGCTTAAGCATAGCCAATCCCAAATCATATAGCCAGTTACTGATGTACTAATGTTCATACACAATCAAAATCAAGCACATAATGAAACAAACCAGACATTTCATAGAGCTCAGAATGCTTTTCATCATTCATAAGGGGAAAAGGGGGCATCTGCTACAATTTCAGTTACAACTTACCTTTTTATGAACTGAAAGAGCAACATCAACCCTACACCCTAAATGCAGTAATGAGTGGAAGCTTCATCATAGCCACATAATGGCACGAATGTACAATAAAAATATATAAAATGTACACTTAATAGCACAATAGAGGATCCAGTAGGAGCAGCATCTCCACCACCAACATTTCAATCCATTATTTATATAACAAACAAAGAGAATTGTTAAAATTGTGAAATATAAACAAGAAGATTCATAATAAGCAAATAATACATGAAAATGCATAAAACTATAAAAGTTATACCTTTTTCCAGCCTCTCTACTTCATCAATGTTTTCAGGGTCCATCTAATGTAAGCAACACATGATATATTGATAGGTGTATACTAAGCTTCCACATTGTTAATACTTAATACCTCACAGATAATATGTAAATAGTGTAAGTCTGGAACAATCAGCAAGCTGATTTACAGAAGGATAAAAGCACTTTACTTTTTCACTTCCCTACAGACTCTGTAACACCTTGAAATCCGTACTAGCCGGTAACGTTTGAATTAATATTCTTTCTCATAAAGTTTAAATTGTCAAATGATTATAAAATAAACAACAAGTTTTAGTATTCAAAATAGCATTTTAAATAAAAATAACCAAGCAATGATATACGAATTTTCTCTTTTTTTTTTGCCAAATCTATGTCTAACCGTTACCCTAATTTTTTAAACCAAATTTTAAAAAAGATAATGAAATGGCGTGGAGACTACCATTCCACAACCAAATGAAATAAACGAAATTGTAATAATTAATTGAAATATGGAAGAAGCCAAATTGGCATGCAATAACATTAAATGCTAAGTGAAGTCATGAAGCCTTCTGTAACGAATAAACCCAAAGTGATGTCATGAGGTGGATTGAAATGGTCAACATAACTCATACGTGTTACTAAGATAGGAGAAGGGACATTTGTTGCTAAAAACTACATGTCTTATACGTATATAGTATAGATAGTTAATTTAAGAGCACATTTCATCCATTGGTCAAATTGGGAGGTAAGGATACACTAAGCTAGGCAAGAATTATATAGCAAGCGGTGGACTTTGGCTTTACTTTAGCTTCATAATACGTCCAATGGATTGATAGGAGAGATGAGACTAGAATGTGTCTTTATATATAATTGTATAACCAGGTTAGGGAATTACGAGCTTCTCTCGGCCTGACTTTACCTAAAACTAAATAAAGAAATGAATAAAAGAAGAATCAAAACAGTAGCCATTTAAGATGAAGATCTGGTGATGTGAGGAGGAGTTTCCAGCCTGCTTAGTCATAGTCCTTGTAAACTCTTCCAATAAGCTGCTAAGGTTAGTACGTTTTCAATATTTTTATTTTAGTTGAATTTCCGTCCCCGTTTCTGTTATGTTATGGGGATGATGAACTTTATATAGCATTATACAAAGTAAATGTTTTGTGCTCAAAATATGTGTTCTTTAATTTATGATGATTATTGATTTATAGACCCATTTTATATATATCCGATTGTAGTTGCATTTTAATCAATATGACTATCTCCTGTAAATTAAGTTTAACCATGAAATTTAAAGGCAAAATAACTAAAAATTTATGATTAGATTAATATGGCATATAATAAATATATATAGAAGTACAAGTGGACAATAGATGTATTTTACTAAGTACTATACCTTACGATAGATATGTGTATGTATATACATGTCGTGTTAGTCGAATTGTTAAGTTATGTAATATGAAATAGGAATATACGTATATTTGAGTGTAAATTTGTGCATACATATATGTAAAATTAAAAAAGTGACATCCATGCAACATAGCAGAGGCCAAGCTTAGTTGAAAAATAAGAAATAGTAAAATGGATTAGTAACCTGGCTAAGTTTAATATATGTATGTCATTGTGATATATTTTTAAAATTAATATTACAAGTAATTTCATCTTATTCAAGTAGTATACTAATACCCGACACACTGCTAAACGAAACTCCTAGTTCCTAGAAGTTGATATTTAAGAAAAGTAATAAGAATAATATATAAATAACTATTTTTAAAAGATAGATAATTATCATTGAAGAAATGCATTCCTAGGCTCCGAGAATATGTAGGTGGGGGCATTATGAATTTACATGTAGCAGTCTAGATAGGGAGACATGTACATATGTCATTTACACATGTTAGTTGAAGGCTACTGCATGTAATAAAATTTTTAGATACGTACTCCGGTATTAATATATGATCGGTTTACGTATTTAATCGAAATGGATAATTATATTACTTATATAAATGGGATATTAAAATAACTTAAAGTTAAGGTTCATATAATTACTAATATAAGGTACGTACGTATGATTTATGTATGTACATCTTCTAGCTTGTTCATTAATTAATGTATATATTAAAGTAAGTGGTTATTGTTGTAAATTTCCGAGAATAACAAGTGTGAATTGTTCAACCTTGTCATCAGGACACTAATCCAATTCCAATCCTTGTAATAGACAGATGGCTGAGTTTAATGTTGCCAGCAGATTTTGTAGAATCATTCTTTGATGATTCATCTCCTGGCCAACCAGTATAAATAGGGTGATCAATCCTTTGTAAATGTAACTTAGAAATTTCAGAAAATATTAAGAGACAAAGAAGAAGATATTCAGAGCTTTTATTAATATATCTATTTCTTAAGTTTAGTCTTCATCTTCTTCATTTCACAACACGTTATCAACACGAATCTGCTCAAAATCTTCAAGAAATCATCATCTCCTGCAGGTATTAACATCAATATTCTGTTATCTTCTTTTAGTACTTAAACCAGAAAATTATTCTAAGTTTTAAATAAAAACTTCTGTCATATACGTATGAAAAGAAAATATAGATATCATACATACCTTTGTGAATAAGTAGCTTCTTTAATTGAGCTTCATATACGTACCGCTCTTAATTTGATAGAAGAAGAAAAATTCATGACTAGATATACTCACATACTAAAGAAGAGGAGAAGAATAAACTACAGAGTAACTTTATAATAAATACCCTCACTTTCCAAACTGGATATTAAACTGATGTTCATTTACTTTCTAACTAAATATGGGGATATTTAAGGTGTATACATAGTCATGGGTATACAAATGAACAAACAATAAATAATTAAAATAAGCAGACTTCCTGCAAGAGCCAGTAGGCTCTACTCAGTCTGCAAGAGCCAGTAGTCATACTCACGGGTAGTATAAAAACAAAATCAATTGATAGGTTGAATTCTAAAAGTATAACAGTCCTGCGCAAAAATCATCCGTTATGTTTAATAAAATTTACTGGCATGGTTACTAGTTAGGCAAAGACCATTTTTATTTTACCAGCCACAAAATTTATATGTACTCCACCTAAGTAAAGATAGTGATATTAACCAATAATTTACCACTGTATACTTACGTAAATGAAAAGGTGGTATTAAGAGTAAAAAAAATAGTAAAAGTTATTGCTCCAATTTTTTTTATTCAGTTTAGTTCTTATCCGTTAATGCAATTAGTAACTTTTACGGAACACATAATGTTCTTATATACATTTTTACTAATTAATTTTACACCAATAATTTTTGTAGTACAATGGCAAATATAAGCAAAAGATCAGAATTCGATGTTCTTGATCTGTCCGGTCAAAAATACTTGGAATGGAAAGTGGATGCCTTGGCACATTTAAAGGCAAATGGATTGGAAGACACCATTGAAACTAATAATCAATCTCTTCCCAAGACAAAGCGAAAGCTATTATTTTTCTCCGTCACCATCTCCATGAAAGTCTCAAATCTGAATATCTTTTGGTTGATGACCCAAAAGAATTATGGGACAATTTACAGGAGAGATATGGTCATCAACAAAAGGTACTTTTACCAAAAGCTCAGTATGACTGGATCAATCTAAGATTCCAGGACTTTAAATCTATCAGTGACTATAATTCTGCTATGTTCCAAATAACATCTAAATTGAAGTTATGCGGACAAAAAGTCACTGATGCTGATATGTTGGAGAAAACCTTTTCTACAATGCATATTTCTAATATGCTGCTACAACAGCAATATAGAGAAAAAGGTTTTAAAAAATACTCCGACTTAATATCAGTATTATTGGTAGCTGAGAAAAATAATGACCTTTTGATGAAAAATCATAATCTGAGACCCGCTGGTTCTAGTCCTTCGGTTTATGGTCCATCTGGCCATAATTTAGCCACTGAATCAAATGCAACATACAGTGGCAGTAGAAGACATTTTAAACGTGGACATTTTAATGGTCATAATAACAAGCCACACCGAGGATATAAACGGGTCGACAGACCAAATTACAAGGGCAAGGGCAAACAAAAAGCCCATCAAATAAATCGCCCTACAAAACCCTTGGTTAAGACAGCTTGTTACAAGTGTGGCATGACGGGGCACTGGGCTAACAAATGTCGTACTGCAAAGCATTTGGTGGAATTATTTCAAGCTTCCATGAATCTCAATAAAGCCAAAAATATGGAAGTTAATTATGTCGATGACACAACTCCACCTATGCCAAAATTTGACGTGTCCGACTTTTTCGCGGATGATGCCAGTATGGATGATGCTTTTGCCATTGATCAAACTAACACAAAATAAATTATAAGACTTACATGTTGTAAAATAATAGTTTATGTTATCATGTACTTTTTCTTTCTTTTCCTTTATGTTATTCTCATAAATAAGTATGTAATATATGCACTTTGATGTTATATATAATGCATAATTTGCGTTATTTTCATATCAAACTTATGTTTATTTATATATATTGAAGATATGGATCACTCAAATGATAAAGAGCCATGTCTGATAGACAGCGCCACAACGCACACCATTTTGAGAAATAAAATATATTTTTCTCAAATGACTTTAGTTGAAGCTAAAGTCAATACAATATCAGGTGTTGCGAAGCTCATTGAAGGCTCTGGGAAAGCATATGTGATGCTCCCTAACGGGACAAAAATTATTATAAATGACGCTTTATACTCCAGCAAATCGCGGAGAAATTTATTAAGCTTTAAAGATATGCGTCAAAATGGTTATCACATAGAAACCATGAATGAAAATCAAAAGGAATATCTTTGTCTCACGACAACTAAGTCCGGCACTAAATATATTTGTGAAAAAATGCCAGCATATTCCTGAGGACTATATTTCACATATATTAGTCCATTCGAAATAAATTTGGTCTCTAACACAAAGTTAGATGATCAGAAAACATTCATGTTGTGGCATGACCGTTTAGGTCACCCAGGCCAAGTAATGATGCATAAAATCATTAAGACTTCACTTTGACATCCATTAAAGAATATCAGGGTTCCATTATCAAGTGATTTTCCTTGTAAGGCCTGTTCTCTTGGCAAAATGATCATCAGGCCTTCTATGAATAAAATTGCAACTGAATCACCTGCATTTTTAGAAAGGATTCAAGGAGATATTTGTGGGCCGATAGCCCCACCATGTAGACCATTTCGATATTTTATGGTGTTGATTGATGCTTCAACACGTTGGTCACATGTTAGTCTTTTATCGAGTAGAAATTCAGCATTTGCTAAAATCCTCGCTCAAATTATACGATTAAGAGCTCATTTTCCAGATCATTCTATAAAGATAATGCGACTTGACAATTCAGGAGAATTTACATCCCAGACATTTACGGTTATTGTATGTCAATTGGGATTGATGTGGAGCACCCTGTTGCTCATGTCCATACACAAAATGGTCTTGCTGAATCTTTGATTAAACGATTACAATTAATCGCCAGACCATTATTAATGAAGTGTAATTTACCTTCATCAGCTTGAGGACATGCTATTTTGCATGCAGCAAATTTAATCCGGCTTAGACCGAGTGCATATCATGAATATTCACCAATGCAATTAGTTACTGGACACGAGCCAAACTTAGCACACATTAAAATATTTGGTTGTGGTGTTTATGTTCCAATTGCTCCACCTCATCGTACAAAAATGGATTCTCAAAGAAGGTTGGGAATTTATGTTGGATTTGAATCTCCCTCAATAATCAAATATCTTGAACCGATGACTGGTGACTTATTCACCGCACGGTTCGCTGACTGTCATTTCAATGAGACAGTATTCCCAACCTTAGGGGGAGAAAATACTAAATTAGACCCAAGTACGAAAGAGATTACATGGAATGCAACAGGATTGTCACACCTTGACTCAAGATCAAATATATGTGAGCAAGAGGTGCAAAAGATAATCCATTTACAAAATGTTGCAAATCAGTTGCCTGATGCATTCACAGACACAAAGACAGTGACAAAGTCACATATTCCTGCCATGAATGCCCCTTCCATAATCGAAATCCCAGCAGAGAATTCTGAAAAATCTCTTGCAAATGATTCTTCTATACGCAAAAAAGCGTGGCAGGCCACTTGGATCTAAAGATATAAAACCAAGAAAAACTAAAAGGCAGGAATTGATCTGTGATGCCAAAGATGTTCATCCTTCTGAACAAGAAAATGAACAATTTGAAAATAGTGGCATAGAAAATGATATTGACAAAACAAACATCTCAAATGATGATCCAACTTCCTTAAATGAGGAAGATATTCCAGATAATGATAGAAACGTTGATAATTATGAAATTTCAATAAACTACGTTTCTACTGGAATGCAATGGAATCGAAAAGATATTGATATTAATGAGATATTTGTCTATGCCATTGCCACAAATGTTATGAATGAAAACAATGACAATGAGCCAACATCAATAGAAGAATGTCGGAAATGACACGATTGGCCAAAATGGAATGAAGTTATTCAGGCTGAATTAAAATCACTTGAAAAATGTGATGTTTTTGGACTGATAGTCCTTACGCCAAAAGGCGTAAAACCAGTGGGCTTTAAATGGGTATTTGTGCGTAAACGCAATGAGAAGAATGAAATCGTAAGATATAAAGCCCGACTTGTTGCCCAAGGGTTTTCTCAAATGCCGGGAATTGATTATGAAGAAACCTATTCTCCAGTAGTTGATGCAACTACATTAAGGTTTCTCATTGGCATGTCTATTTTTGAAAGGCTACAAATGCGCCTTATGGATGTAGTCACTGCATATTTATACGGTTCACTCGATACAGACATTTACATGAAAGTTCCCGGTGGATTTAAAATGCCTGAAGCTTATAGCTCGAAACCTCGAGAAATGTTTTCCATTAAATTACAAAAGTCATTATATGGACTAAAACAATCTGGACGAATGTGGTATAATCGTCTCAGTGAATACCTTCTCAAAGAAGGATATAAGAATGATCCAATTAGTCCATGTGTTTTCATTCGGCGATCAAATTCTGGATTCGTCATAATTGTAGTATATGTTGATGATTTAAACATTATTGGAACTCCTGATGAAATTGAAAATACTACAAAATATCTTATGAAAGAATTTGAAATGAAAGATCTTGGGAGAACCAAATTTTGTCTTAGACTTCAAATTGAGCATTTGAAGAATGAAATTTTCATCCATCAATCTAATTACACCGAGAAAGTTTTGAAGAGATTCTATATGGACAAAGCTCATCCGTTGACTTCACCAATGGTGATTAGATCTCTCAACATACACGATGATCCATTCCGTCCCCGAGAAGACAACGAAGAAATACTCGGTCCTGAAGTACCATATCTGAGTGCTATTGGAGCTTTAATGTATTTAGCTGATAATACTAGACCAGATATTGCATTTTCTATAAATTTATTAGCTAGATACAGCTCATGCCCAACAAGGCGTCATTGGAACGGGATCAAGCACATATTCCGTTATCTCCGTGGTACACTTGATCTCGGCCTATTCTACCACAAAGATGCAAAAGTCACTTTAATCGGATATGCAGACGCTGGATACTTATCAGATCCTCAAAAGGCGAAATCACAAACCGGGTACGTATTTACTTATGGTAACACCGCAATCTCATGGAGATCTATGAAGCAGACATTGACAGTCACATCATCAAATCATTCTGAGTTAATTGCACTATATGAAACCGGAAGAGAATGTGTATGGTTGCGATCTATGATTCAACACATCCAAAATGAATGCGGTATGAAGCCTATTACTATTCAACCTACTGTTATCTACGAAGACAACACTGCGTGCATAGCTCAGATTAAAGAAGGCTACATCAAAGGCGACAGAACAAAACACATATCACCAAAATTCTTCTCTACTCACGATCTGGAGAAAGAACGGATGATCAACATTCAACAAATCAGATCCAGTGAAAATCTGGCCGATCTCTTCACCAAATCTTTACCCCCGAAGAAGTTCATAGAATTTGTACAGAAAATCGGCATGCGACGTCTTCATAATTTATGCTAAATTCAGGGGGAGTATTTGAATGCACTGCACTCTTTTTTCCTTCATCAGATTTTTATCCCACTGGGTTTTTCCTGATAAGGTTTTTAACGAGACGGTACATCCAAATACAATGACATTGTAAGTCACAAATCTTACCCCTTATCTTTAAATTATTTTTATAAATAAATTTGGGAAAACTATCAAATAAGCCCCCATACTATACCGAAAAAGCCTATTAGGCACTCGTACTTTACAAACACTCAATTAAGTCCTCGAACTATTAAAAAACGTTCAATTAAGCCCTTTTGGTGGGTAAGTAACTGATTTCTCGGTTAAACGATGACGATGGCGACGATGTGCTCGAACCCCAGCAACGGCGGCTTCCGGGAAACAGGTTACATTTAACTGGGAAATCGGTTACTTACGTACCGAAAGGGCTTAATTGAACGTTTTTTAATAGTTCGAGGACTTAATTGAGTGTTTGTAAAGTACGAGGGTCTAATAGACCTTTTCGGTATAGTACGAGGGCTTATTTGATAGTTTTCCCAATAAATTTTAATATAATCAATACCTATTCAAGGATGAACATTCAAGGGGGAGTGTTGTAAATTCCTGAGAATAACAAGTGTGAATTGTTCAACCTTGTCATCAGGACACTAATCCAATTCCAATCCTTGTAATAGACAGATGGCTGAGTTTAATTTTGCCAGCAGATTTTGTAGAATCATTCTTTGATGATTCATCTCCTGGCCAACCAGTATAAATAGGGTGATCAATCCTTTGTAAATGTAACTTAGAAATTTCAGAAAATATTAAGAGATAAAGAAGAAGATATTCAGAGCTTTTATTAATATATCTATTTCTTAAGTTTAGTCTTCATCTTCTTCATTTCACAACAGTTATTTAATAATTAAGTTATTTTTTGAAATAAATTGTTTTACTTTGAATCATTTTCTTTACGAATTAATATTCCTTTAAAAATGTAATATAAAAGATAACATAACGCCTTGCTCTTGATCCGGTACTCTAACGTGGATACTCCTGTTCTGTTTAGTGTACTGCGTACACTCCTGAAATTCTGTTTAGATGAACTAGTGCTCTCCAACGTTATATATATATTGCTTTTATCTCGTTGAAATATTTTTCGGATTTGATGCGATCAAATCCGAATTTCAATCTAAATTCTGTTGGAAAGATTTATTGAGTTCAATCCGAATTATTTAGATTGAACTAGGATTTGAAATTTGAAATTCAAATTAGGCAATCATCCCTTTATATTAGGCAATCATCCCTTTATATTTACATTTCTTTATCCTATTTAGTATAAAGGGATGATTGTAAATATATCCCTTTATAGTTGTGTATAAAGGGATGATTGTAAATATATATAGGCAATCATCCCTTTATAGTTGTAAATATATAGTTGTGTATAAAGGATAAAGAAATTAGGATTGAAAATAATTAGTTGTGAATATATAGTTGCCTAATATAGTTGTAAATATATAGTAAATCCCTTTATATAGTAAATATAGTTGAAATGTATATATCATCCCTTTATATAGTAAATATTTGTGAATATATGGTTAATCTGTAACTTTTAATTAATCCATTTATATATATATAAAGGGATTGAACTATATATATTAATATATATTTACAACTTTATATTTACAACTATAAAGGGATATTCACAACTATATATAAATCCTAAATTCAGATTTGAAATAATTCGGATTGAACTCAATAAATCTATAAATCCTAATTTAGGGATGATTGTAAATATATATTAGGCAACTATATTCCCTAATATAGGAAATCCATAAATCTATGTATATATAGGCAATATATTTACATATATTTAAATATGTAAATATGGTCCATTTCTTTAGACAATCATCCCTTTAGACTATAGGATTTAGGATTTACAACTACTAAAATAATTAGGCAATCATCCCTTTATATTTACACTCCTGAACTAGGATTTGAAATTCAGACCAACTCGTTGAAATATATTCCAATCTAAATTCTGTTTAGACCATAAATTCCATTTCTCTCCAGCTTTGAAAAAAACCTAACCCCAAGTCTGAATTTTTGAGGTCCAAGAAGCAACAATGGCCGAAATTCCACCCCACCTACACCAAGTCTGAAATTCCCTAAACCAACAAAGAAAAAACGGCACCAAAAACGCAAAGGGATTCATCTTGTAGGACATCTCGGGGATGAGCACTAGGGACAGTGCTTTGGCTAGCTGGGGGGGGGGGGGGGGAGTTTCATGGAATACTCACATTCATGCTCTTTATTCTTGTTCAAAAAATAAATTAAAAAAAAAGTGTTTGTTAAGTTGAAAACCTGAAAGGGCAACTTAAGCAAAAATAAAGCAAAAATAAGAGTGAGTTGGGAGGATTAAATTAAAAAATATGGGAAGCTGAGATGAAACCCCGAAAGGGCACCTAGGCAAAATGAGAGAATGAGAGAAAGAATCTTTTTTTTTTTATTTTTGCAAGATCCAAAGGGTAAAAATGAAAAAGAGAGGTTGATAGGAGATATGGAGTTGAAGACCCCTTTTTACTCTTTTATTTTTGGGGATTCTTTGTGATGTTCTAAAACACTCTTGGATGTTTGTGTTGATACTCTTGTCATGTAAAGGACTTTTTGGACTGAATTTAGTTTACTCGAGACGAGTAAAGGTTCAAGCGTGGGGGTGTTTGATGCACACTAATTAGTAGTGCATAATTATATGTTTTTATGTTTGATTTATGTTGATTGTTTACCGTTTATTTAGTTTGTAAACATTTGTGTGATTTTAGTTGTAATTGTATTTTAATCTTCATTTGTAAGTTGTAAAGTAGAGTTAAGAATTATGGTGTTGGAAAGGGGGACTTTTAAGTGAGGAAAAATGATATTTGACTGCCTAGGAGCTAAAACCCGACCGGGTAGGACCTTGCACCCGGTCGGGTAAGAACTGAAAACTGAAGCTGCTCAGGAAATTGCCAGCCCCGGTCGGGTCCCCTACCTCGCCCGGTCGGGTCAGATGTGACCCGGGACAAAACGACGTGCTGAAACACAAGAACGTGAAGAAATATTTGATTTTGACCGGTACCCGGTCGGGTGGGCACTATACCCGGTCGGGTACCCGGCCAAAGGTGTTGAAAAACACCTATAAATAGCACATTTTTCCTTCACAAAAATATCATTCCTTCCTCCATATACTTAAGCTCAATTTAGAATAGCATTTTTTTTATTTTTCTAGCAATGTTTAGTCTCCAAATGAGGAGTTAAACTTCCATTTTTTGGTTTTGCTCTTGAAGCTTGTTGATTATTAAAGTTGTGAGTTATTTTCTTAACTTCTCTCCTTGAATATTAATTCTTCCCTTAATCGGTTTCTATATTAATGTTGAGGAGTGTTGCTAAGATGACAATTAGTCAACATCTCAATATTAATTATTACTAGAAATGATCAACGAACCGATGGTTAATCGTTGATGGTTTATTAATGCACGGTCGTGGTTACTAAACTTAAGAGGGATTAGTTTTGTTGGTTAAACCGAGACCGTTGTGTTGAGGTTATCAATCTCAATTGATTTCATCAAGGAGTTAGAAAGATTAAATGCTACTATTAAATCGGTATAAAGCGTTGTTCTAAATTAGATTAATAGTAAGGGTTATTAATGAACGGTCGTTGTTAATAACTACCCTCGATGAATTGGATATACTTCTCGATTGAGTATTCGAGAGGGAATAAGTTATAGAATAACAAGGATCAACTAAATATATCAACAAGTGGAAAGTAGCAAAGTCAGGTTCTTTTTATCTTTGAATTAAATCACATATAAGTTGTTCATCTTAGTTTTTAATTAAATTAAATTATTCAACCCCAAAACCCCCCCTTAATTACTAGTTCATAAAAAGAGAATTATTCCTTAACCTGTGGATACGAGCTCTACTACGCTATACTACGTATAAGTGTTATGTATTGAATTTATTTTGACGCACTACGACAAAGTGCTCGTCATCGCTCTAAAAATAGATAACTATCATCATCAAAAAATAAATGAGACACTCTTGGCGCCCCTTTAGCTACCGCAATTCCCACCATGTTACTCATACTCTCCCGCCTCGTAATCATAACACTCAATCCCCCAGCCACTAAATAAACAGGTAAGGTGACAACAAATCTCCTTGTCTCCACATTCGTTTGGGAATTATCGGACCCAATAACTCCCCATCAAAAGGAATGAAGTATTCCACAAATGAAATACATTCCCAAATTAGCTCTATCCAACGAGTATCAAAATTCATCAATCTGAGAAACACTTCTACATAGCTCCACTCTACCCTGTCATACGCCTTACTGATATCGAGTTTAAGCACCACAAACCCATCTTTACCCTTCTTTTTTTAGCCAATGAATAGTCTCAAAAGCAATCATCACATGATCCACAATTGACCTACTCGGGACAAATGTTGGTTATTAGATACCAGGTTATCAAGAACGCCCTTTAGCCTATTTGCTAGAACTTTCCCCAAAAAAATAAAAATTACATTACAAAGGGCTATCAGTCTCCAGTCCTCTAAAGCAGCATGTTTATCCTTCTTCGGTATAAGGATAAGATGTGTTTTATTTACCTCATTGGGAATCCTTCTCTCCTCAAACGGATGCTAACGATATTTGACAATATCCGCCCCTGAAATTTCCAAATAATACTGGAAAAAAGTCGGGTTCAATTCATCCGGCCCTGAAGATTTATCTAGGTGCATTGCAAACAATGCTTTTTTCACTTCCAATGCTGTAATGGGGTGCAAAAGGTCTTCATGTTGTTCTATCGAAACCAGCAATATTCCTGCTAGTGAATCCATATTCACTTGCGTAGCACATGAAGCAAAAAGATCATCATAATAATCATAAATCATATTTCCCAGTGTGCTACAATTCGTTTCCCAACCTACATTCGGGAGTGTTAGGCGTTTCATGTGGTTTCTCCTTCTTCTTTGCTTGACTGCGCTATGGAAAAATTTAGTATTTATTATGTTATTGAAGAAGGTTAATCAAAGCCTCTTTAACTCGATGAAACTCAGTCGCATTCCACCGTTCCCCTTATGTCCGCAAATCTGCCAACCTTCTTTTACAAACATCAATACTGCCTGAAACCCAACCTTTCTATTCTTACTCCACAAATTTAGTTCCGTCCCACATCCCAGAAGCCTCTGCCATATTACTAATTCTTTTGAATTGAGCCAAAATCTTTGCACTACCTCCCTACACTCCTCATCCTGTAGCCATATATTCTCAAAATTGAAGAATATGTGCCTTTTAGTCTCTCCACCATTCTTAACCTGAATATATAATATAAGATGATTGCTGGATGGACCTTTTAATGACATCGCTTTGTGCCCATTGAAAGTTGAAAGCCATTCCTCATTTGCAAGAATCCTATCCATCCTCTCCCCAACCCACCTTGATGTACCACAACCCCGCTCCACGTCCACTGATAACCCTCAAAAGTAACGTTTACCAAGCCACTCCCCCAGACTACCTCCCTAAAGCCCCTGAGCAGCCATGGCGGCTGCGGTATTCTGCTCCTTTATTCACTCTCAAACATAACATCGTCAAAGTCTCCCATAATTAGCCAAGGATCATTCGAAACTCGGGATAGACGTCTAATCAACCCACATGAATCCCGCCTCATGCTACGCTCTTGGAAGCCATAATATCCCGTAAAACGTCACTACGTCTCTTCAGGATCCAACTTAACAATACAATCAATAAAGTTGGTATCAGAAGCCCTTACAACCAACTCAATGTCCTGCCACCAAATAAGACACAACTCTCCGCTCAAACCTACAATGTCAACTGCATACCAACCGTATAACCCTAAATGCTTTCGGACTTCCTCACAATGGGCCGCATCAGCCTTTGTTCCATGAGAAACAGTAATCCCGACCACTTAGATTGCACAAAATCAGCCAAAATCTGCACTGTTGACAAATTTCCTAATCCCCGGTAGTTCCAACAACTGTGGGGAAAACTCTATGTGATAAAAAGATTAAAGAAAAAAATCAAGAAAAATAAAACATTTGGGAAATGTAAAGAAAAATAAATCATTTTTAGGAAAATGTAATTTTTTTCGTTCTAACATTTTATAATAGAAAACCACTCTACTTTATCGTTGGATCTGTTAGGAAATTGATGTAACGTACCTCGAAAGTACAACATCGGAAGTTTAAAATTTTCCCAAACAGATCTTCCCTGATTATGATAAAACAACGAATATAGCAATAATAACAACTCTTAGTTAGAACTTACAGATCGTCCAGCCTAGCGGTAATCATCCTTGACCTTAGGTATCCACATGATTTCCCCTTTCCGAACGAACGGTTAGATCTCCCATAGAGAAAGGCTAGGAAATCTATTCACAAGGAAATAAACTGGTAATACTGAATCTAGAAAGTTGGTCGCATAATTATGAAGGAGGGTGATGTATTTATACTAGTTCTAAACTAGTTTCCCAATCACAATGAAAGTCTTGCTCATTAATGAGTTCTAGTCCTACGTGAACCAATACTCCTTATTAATTAAGTAAAGGTATAATAATAATAATAATAATAAATTACACAATAAAGAGGAATGGGGCTGCCGCCACTCATTCTCTCTTAATGCTTATTTTATTATTTTATTTATATTTTATTATTGAATACACTTTTATTCTAAATTGTACCCAATAAAATCCCAACTTTATTTAATTATAAATACATCTTAATTAAGTATAATAAATCTAATTTATCATACTTAATTAATTCTATCAAATAGAACTTTCCTTCAACACAATGAATTAAATATATGAATCTAATTAATATTTAATCCATTTTCAGTAATACGAATTAAATATTATTTAATCCAATTAATAATATTTAACTCCTTCTAACAATTCAATCGAAAGGTATAATCACTTGTTGTGTGACCCATAGGGCCTTATATATTAAGCACTGATCAAATTAAGGTCTTAGCAGAATCCCTAGATGATTTACCAGACAATCCTAATATATAAGGACGTTTGCGAGGACTATTCAAACTCCCTATAATATAGAGCTCATAGTGATACGGTCCTTTCATTCAACGAACATTCAACTAAGTCTAGAACATGATATTGTGTCTATTCCAATAACTCAGTCTCTGTCTCTCAATCTTTCTAGATGATCCATGGCGATCATATTCGTTATCCAAAACGAATATATCTTTGCATTGGCCAATGACTTTATGATCCATCTAGATATGAGAAGTAGAATGTTCTCTCTTAATCTATTACGAGTAATGAATCCTTTTTTTGGCTCAACTACTACTCCATGTGCTTCGTGATGCACCCAACACATGTCGTATCTACCCCCGATTGGAGTGCAAGCGTTGGTCATGGTCAAAGTACATCACTCCGCACATGTAGTACGTATTGACCTCAAGTCGGAGGACTATTACACTACTCTATACGCCGATAATCCCATAGACACATGAATAGAACTTATCAAATGGTTTCTCGGTGGGTATGCCAATATTCTCTAAAATATCTATGTGACCATAATGAATTACAGGAATTCATAGTTGTGAGATCAACTATACTTTCTAAAAGTATGATGCAGTCCATATACCAATCTTATCGCATATCATCAATATCCCATTCTTGATGATCATTGGTTGGGTCTATTTTAGGACCTTATGTTATATCATATAAGCTCCCACTTACTTGTTGACAACATAAATCCAAGGGAACACAATTATGAATAAAACATTGACAATCGAAAACAATCATTCATAAAGTGTAATACCGTGTATATATCAAATATAAAAAACTGAATGTGATCAAGTACATATATCTCTAAAAAGTGATTGTCGCTAGGACATATATACTAACAGGATCAACCAGTCAGGATCCAATGATAGAAGATGGAGTGCACATGTGAGATTATTATGAAAAACCCGATCAAAAGTGTGATTATTCTTGTGATTTTTTCTTATAAAAAATATTTACGAAGTTTAACAGCACAAAATTCCAACTTGAGCGAGGCGGGTATTAGAAGGAAGCTTTGTCACCGGGGAGATGTGAGAGGACACACACCGCGGCCACCCGTACCGTCGTCTGAGAGTTGCCTATAAGCCGTCCAAGGCAACTAACCACCTTATACATCTCAATACTACTGATGGATAATAGATACCCATATCCTATAATTTAGAAGAGATTGAACAAGAAGGGAGAAGGAGACGAGTAGTGTAGTGTATTATGAGTGAGTTTGTGACTTAGGTTTACAAGCCTCATATAAGGAGTATATATAGAAAAATCCGGATCTGGGCCTCTAACATGGGCCCAACAGACCCGGTTACATAAATGGACTAATAGTATAAAAGCTAATCTAGTACATACAATGAATATGTAAACTATGTGGTAATATAAATGTTGTCTGCTGGTGTGCGTGAATCGTTGTCCAGGCCCAATAGTTGGCAGGTTGGGGGGTCGGGTCCATATATATACTCCATCAACTACCAATAACAATAATAGAGCGCAAGAAAAATAATGCTTGAAGCAAAAATAGAGCAAGAAAAATAGACCAAACCCTAGTCACATGTTCATTACATGGCGGTGGTTCGGGAGGGGGACGGGCCATCAACACGTTATGTTCTTCTTCCAAGACCAAATGATTGTAGATCTATTCTAAAATAGCAAACTTGTCTTGCTCCTTGACTGTGTCGTTCGCTGCCACACATTCACCCTTATTACCAACCAATCTAGCCCCATGTTGCTTCATTTGAAAACTGAATTTTCCTCCTTTACGTCACGGACGAAGCCACAACCTCAAAAACCCTAACAATCGCCTAAACAAAAAATTGTCCGCAAGAGAACCTTCACCGGAAATACCATCCCTAAAAAATTATAAGGACCATCCGCTTTTCTTTAGAGATGTGTTAGGTAGAGCTTTGGAAAAGAGAGTATAGAAATATAAAATTCTTATTTAAGTAAGTTAATTAATTGATTAAATTAAAGTTAGAAATGGAGTGATTAATCATATTTAAGAAAAATTAAACATATGATCCAATTTTTGAAAAAATACTATATTTGTATCTTATAGAGAACATTTTTTTCTATACTTTAATCATATATTAGGATTTCTTCCGATTTTTCCCTATATATAAGAGAGAATTCCTTAAATAAGATTAAAAGAATGTGGAATTGCAAAAACAGGACACGTTGTTTTAAATTCTCTGAATAGGACTAAAAATTACACTTTTACCCCTAATTAACCTAACACAGATGTGCGACTCATATCCTCTACCCTTTGCAATCTTTCACCGGAATTCATCTTCCTCTATCATGGCCGTAATTCACCTTCCACGATTCTTTCCTCTACCATGGTCGCACCTCCGCCATCGATCGTAGACTCGCAACGCCGTAGCTCCGCCATCGACGACCTCTGCTGCAATTTTTCCAGCCAAGTCAAGTATGTACTATCCTCCTCCTCCTCTTCCTCCTCAATTTTGTGGTACTCTGTTATCTTGTTCTTTGGATTTCAATTTTATTTATTAAAGAAGGAAATTGAGAATGCCATAAAATTATCAGTAATTCGAAAACTGTCAATTTTATGGCATTACATCTATGAAGATGACAATTTTACTTTGAAATTAACAAAATTTAGAAAAATGACATAATTGATCTTTAATCCAACACTGATTTATAATAATATCATTTTTATGACATTACATTTGTCAAGGTGACAGTTCAAAGATGAAAATGACATCTCTAAAGAGTAATAATGTCATTCACATGACATTTTCAAAACAAAAATTAAAGTGTTAGTTGTTTGAGTAACAATGTCAGTTTCATGACATATTGTCCATCTTGAAAAATGTAATGTCATAACAACGACATTTTTCTAATTGCTTTTATGGCATTTTGAGGTTCCAAATAAATCAAAATAAATAAATAAATAAATAAATAATTGAAATCCAAAGAAAAAGAAAACGGAGGACCCAAATAAAATTCAAATCCAAAAATTCAAAGACGAAGAGAATAGAGGACCAAAATTTTGAAGAGGATTAGAAGAAGAAGAAGAAGACCTACCTGGTCGCCGATGAGTGCAGGGCTACCGTAGATGGCAGAATTGCGATACGAGGCCACAGTCGATGGCGGATCAGCAGTCCAGGGAGGAAGAGGTGTTCTGCGATGAATTGAAGAGTCGGCAGGAGTGATGCGATGAATCGCAGGGGCAGACTTGTTGGATTAATTGAATCAGGGGTAAAAGGGTAATCTTTAGTCCTATTTAGGGAATAATAAACTTAAAGTCCCAATTGTGGCATCACCTGTATCTTACATCCGTGTGTACGGTCCCCACCGTACACCCGATCCAATTAAGGAAGACAGTGACCCATTAACTAATACAACCCATAATCAAAAGGTCTATTTTTTTGAGGCGGTGGCATTTTTGTAATTTAAGAGAAAAATCGCGGTGTTCGCTAAATGAGCATTGATGTACTTTTAGTGAGCATCTGACCTATTCTAATGAGTATTAAAAGTCTAACAATGAGTATCAAGATCCCTGCTTCATATCTTCTAATTCACTTTCTTTTTCTTATTTTTCTTCTATAAAAACTTATTAAATTATATCTACGGAAAAGGTCAAACAGGCCTTCGAACTAACTTAAAAAGTGCAAATCATCCCTTATATAGGAGGCTCTGTCCGGCGGTCGCCATTTGGGGCGGTTACCTGAGGAATTTTTTGATGAAATTTTTTGAACATCTTTTTCATTAGGTCTAGTTTACTCATACCAAGTTTCAGCTAAAAATTCAATCGAAAAGACAGTCAAATGAATTTTTGATAAAAACTTCGCAGTTAAACAACACAGTACATTTCAGAAAATCATTTGATTATCTTCCCAGTTGAATTTTTATTTGAAACTTGGTATGGGTAAACTATACTTAACGAAGAAGATTTTCAAAAAAAAATCATCAAAAAATTCTATTGGGAACCGCCCCAAATGGCGACGGCCGGATAGAACCTCATATAAGGGGTGATTTGCACTTTTTAAGTTAGTTCGAGGGCCTATTTGACCCTATTCCCTTATATTTATAATCCACTCATATGAATTTCAATATGTGAATTTGATGTAATATGTTACTTTTGAAATATGCATTTATATGACAATTTACAAATGAGTATAAAATCTGTACCAAATGAGCAAATGTAACTTACAAAATGCACATTGTGACATTGATATGAAAATCGTCAAATTTGTTAGTTGAATATAATGACATTTTCATTGAGCGTCAAACCTCATCTCTTGATATGAAAATCACGGTTTCTGTTAAATGAGCATTAATGAGCTTTTAATGAGCATCAAACCTATGTTGTTGAACATTATGCAATTCGTATACCGTGGGATCATCCCACGCTGAGCACCATGCTTCACTCCTAAAACGACGTAGCTTTGCACAACTTTTAAAAAAACGCGTGAACAGTACACACGTGAACAGTACATACATGTACATTAACTTTTTTTTGTCCCAGTAGCATGAATGATGTAACTCGCGTGTAAAGAAATGTAACTCACGGTGATAATAAATGTAACTACAAGCAAGTGGAAATGTAACTCACGGTGATAATAAATGTAACTACAAGCAAGTGGAAATGTAACTTGTCTAATAAGTATTATAAGAAATAAAACATGGATTTCAATGAAAACAAGGAGTTTAATTGCTCAATTACTTTACATAAATAGTGAACATGTTTTTTTATATTAAGGCCACAAATAATGTTTTTCTTCTTCTTAAAATCATTTTTTTTTCAAAAAAAAAACCTTTTTTTGGCAAAAGGTGATTTTTTGGTTTCAATAGCGGGAGCTTCCTTAAATAGTGAATGTGTTCTATTCTTAATATTATGGACATAGAAATGTTTTTTTAAAAATCACTTGTTTTGTCAAAAAATGTTTTTTTTTGCAAAAAATGATTCTTTTGTTTCAATAGAAAGACTTTATGTTGTGATATAACTCGTGTTATGCAAAATGTAACTCACGTTGATGAAAATTCTAACTTAGATGTATGCAAATGTAACTTGTTAAAACAAATCTAAGTGTAACTCGCGTATATGAAGATGTAACTCACGTATAAAAACGATATAACTCGTGAAAAATAAGATATAAATAACTTCATATACTGTCAAATTATCAAATGTAAACAATGAAAACAAAGAGTCTATTTGGTCAAATTAATTTATGTAAATAGTTAATATGTTTTGTTTAGTATTAAGACCATAAAAATGTTTCATAGAAAAATATTTTTTTTTTGCAAAAAATTGTTTTTTTTTGTTTCAATTGCGGGAGTTTATTTTTTTGATGTAACTCATGTTATGAAAAAATGTAATTCGCGTTGATGGAAATCCAACTTAGGTGAATGCAAAATGTAACTTGTTGAGGCAAGTCCAAATGTAACCCACACATAGGAAGATGTTTTTTAATGTCTTAAAAACACTAAATACATTTAAAAGAGATAAAAAATATATTATTATATATTGCAAATAGATAAGAAACACATTATAGAAAAAAGTGTATGAATATGACACATATTTTACAATAAAAGTACATAAATGTAAAAATATATTACACAAAATATAAGTTCGGTAGTAATTTCTGTTGAAAAAAGTAAAAAACTAGTGTATGATTATTAATGCAATATATCGCCGCCCAGTTGCTGTAGCAACCGAAGTCGCCGCCCAGATGTGCTCAGGAGAGGCGAGATCTGCTGTCATCGACGAATCTGAGGGCGGAGGTTCTAGATGCTAGACTTAACGATGTTAGATCACGACGAATAATGGGCGGTGGTGGTTCAAGCATGAGGACGGAAGTGAGAAGGATTACATAGGAGAGTTAGAAACCATAAACAAGAAGCGAGGATTCCCAGGGATATGGACAGGCCTGCTACGGAAGAGCGACTTTTCTGTTCATTTTGAAAGTGATACTCCCCCCGTCCCATAATTTACTTCCGTAGTACAAATGACACATAGATTAAGAAAGTGAGTTTTGTATGATGGAGAGTTGTGCAGATGAGAGAGAAATGTGTAAGAATTGTTGTGAACCACAAATTCTTTGCCAAAAAGAGAAATGGAAGTTCTTTTTGGGACGAACGAAAAGGGAAAATTGGAAGTATTTCGAGGAATAATATTTGTGTCATTTTAAAGTTGAGGAATAATATTTGTGTCATTTTTTGTATAATTATACTCTATACTCATTATCAAAGCTACAAGGCTTAAACCCTGACCCCCCGACCAGCGCTAAACCCTTCAACTAACGACGGCTTTAAGACCTAGCTTCCTTGCTGTAGAGGAAGAGAGAACAAAGGAAACATATTGTTTGTAACAGTGTTGAAGCAAAGATGTCGCTTGACGGGAGCTTTCGTCTTGAATCCCAGCTGGAAAGGTTTGTTAATCGGCGCCCCAAGCTTGCCAAGGTTCAGCTATTCGTTTACCTACTGAATAAGGTATTTATCTATCTATATACTAACTTTTTAAATGACTTCTCCGTTCAGTTTACTGATGAAGATGTTTTTCGGCAAGCATTTGCGATTTAAATTGACACTGATGCTCTTTGAATTGCAGGGTACCGAGCTCACTGAAGGAGAAGTTGTAAATGCACTGGGAG
Organism: Cuscuta europaea; assembly: GCA_945859875.1. Taxonomy (NCBI): domain Eukaryota; kingdom Viridiplantae; phylum Streptophyta; class Magnoliopsida; order Solanales; family Convolvulaceae; genus Cuscuta; species Cuscuta europaea. The sequence continues at coordinate 40,432,195 of CAMAPE010000019.1, forward strand.
AGTTGGTTCTGCACCCGAATTATACTATACCATTGGTGGGATGTTTTCTACCGATAGCACGCAACGTTATTGACAGAACAGTGGAGCTGCTTCGTTTAGTGCCTGACTTGAGTTCAGATAATGATTTGATGACGGATTTTGATGAAGAAAGATTTATTGCAGAAGATGAAGGTTATGACCCTGCGGACATTACACATTTTGTTAATGTTTATGCCAGAAATGGGAAGGGTTTGAGGCTTCATGAACTTGCATGTCTTGCATTCTGTAGGGCACTCGATTTGGTTCCGCATTTGAAGGAGTAAGCTACATTTTTTTCATCTTCCCAAGTCCCAACTTGCATATTAGCATTTTCATCTTGAAGCATGCGTTACCAATTGGTGCATGCTTACCACTTTCTTGCATGCTGACATTCTGATTTCCTTATTCTAGGTCAATTTTTAGTTATTTTAGTTTTGCTCCACCTCCTTTTCAAAGGATCAACAAGAAAGAATCATTTGGTGAAGAATTTGCTGTGGTAAGTTAATTATACCACTTCCACTCATGCTCAAGTATTTGAATTTTCTTCCCCGAACATACTACTCTATAAAATCTACAAGCTCATATTAATTTGCTCCTCTGTTTGTATATCTGCAAGAAAAAGAATAAATGAACATTGTCTACACAAGAAAGAACAAACGTGATTGAGGTTCTCAACTTCTCAGATATGATACTTCAAATAGTTATGTAAATTAACAAATGAGTAAGATTATGCAGTGGGAGTGTAGGACTCAAGTGCATCATTTACTAGCAACTGTTGTTTTGAGCTGACATTACACGCGCCTGCATATTGGACTTGATAGCAGTATTCCACTCATTATGGTCAACTTATTGTTGGCGCGAATTCATTTTCTAATGGGCTACACATTAGAATAAGAAAATGTACACAATTTAAAAGGGTTGAAAATTGCAATTGAAACTGTGAAATAGATTTCTTCAGAACCACAGCTTTATTATAATATTTTGTATGGTTTGGTTTAATATTTTCTCAGTTCTGGATCAACTTTAATTTTTACAGGGAGGAACTTGTCTTGTAGATATTGTAAGAGTCTCGTATCGTTATCTTTTGACAGCGTCGGAGTTTATAATGTTATGGAACTGGTCCTGTTTTATCGACCTTGTGAAGAAGTATACTGATATCCCTGTTAATACCAATGAAGAGCTAAAGAGAAATTGTTCTGATATAAGATGGTGTGGGAAAAAAATATTATCGGTGGTTCTCAGTTTAAGTTCAAATGCAAGTCTGAATGCTGAAGAAGATCTTTTGTGTTTATTGAGGTGAGTGATTGATGTTTTTGTTCCAGTTTTGTAAATGAACTGTTTTTCTATCTTCACAAATATTCTTTGCGAATGAGGAAGAAGCCTATATGTGGATGCAGTACAATCACAAAGCTAATCAAAATCCTACATATATTATTGACCAAGAAAATCCATTTTTTTGCTAAATGAGTCTACTGATAGGTTTGTGTTTCATAAAACACAACAATGTAATTCTTGTATAAATTGTATGGAGCATGAAGTACCCTGAGCAATGTAGATCCAATAGTTGTATCTTCTGAAAAGTAGTACCTTTTCTTCTCCCTCACCTATTTACATGCCTTCATTATAGGTGGCAAGAATTTTGTCAGGATGTATCGATAGAAAAAGCTGGCATGTATATTGAAACTTCAAAGCGAAAAGATAAAAATTTGGTTGGTGAGTTCATTGGGTTTGATCTAGGTTATTCAGCCCCCTCAACAAACTTTTGCTCTTTGATTTCTTCCTCTTCTGCAGTACATACATTTCTACAATCAAAGGAGATCACAAGGTATGAAGCATTTGGAATAGACACTGTTTATTATTTAATGTTTCTAATTATTTATTTGCCTCCGTGCTTTGGGGAGTACACACCATTTGACAATTATTCTTTCCCTTCTGGGATATGATATTCAGGGGTGATGGAAAACCCTTCACCTTGACTTCAGCTGTGAAAAAGAGTTATGAGATGGTCTTTTTAGCTGTGAGTCAGAGGTGGCCTGTTCTTTTGTATGGTCCTGCTGGTGCAGGGAAAACTGCACTTATATCAAGGCTAGCACAAGATTATGGGAGTCAAGGTGATTTTATTTATTATCAATATGTACTACTGACATGTTTTTTGTCTCTTTCTTTTTGAGAAAATTGCTCTTTATTTCGGGACTAAAACTTAGTTTCTTTTCAAAAATAGGACTTACTAGTTTTTTTCTTTAAACAAGACTTATGTATCATATGTTTGGAAAGAGTAATTATATTACCCTAAAAAATCGTTAGGGTTTACCAATCCTCCTAGGGCTTAGGGTTAGCCTTTACCAATCCCACTTAGGGTTTAGTGGTGACTGCCTAGTGGAGCCGCCAGCGACTTTCCAGTTGCAACCGGCACCCAGAGTTCCTGCAAATATCTGGTAACTATCCAATGACTCCCCGGTGGCTTCCGGCGGCGAATTCGGCGACTGGCGGCAGCAGCGTTCGGGTGGTGGTGCTATTTGGCGGTGGAAGATGTACAATAAAAGGTGTATTTTTGGGTTATTAATTATTGTTTAGTCCTATTTTTAGCTGTAGTACAATATAAGGAAATATCGTAAGTTTTGGTCCAATTTGAGTACATTTCTTTTTCTACTTTTTTCGTGATGGTTTGTTCTTAAGTACTATCCCCCGTTCTTAAATAGTTGCAACAATTTGACTTTCACGTTTGCCAACACACAACTTTAACCGTAATTATATTTAATTACGTATTAGTAAAAATTATAAAAAGTTAATATTTTGGAAATTCACATGAATAGAAATTATTAATTACTACCTCCGTCCCGGTAGAATTTGCCAAATGCAAAGTTAGTGAGAAATAAGAATAGTAAAAAGTGTGTGGTTGATATTTGTGCAGAGGAGAGAGAAATGTGCAGAACCACAAATTAGTTACTTTAATAGGAAAGTGACAAAGTTTTTTGGGACAATCAAAATGGGAAAGTTGGCAAAGTCCAATGGGACGGAGGGAGTACATAATAATTTGATTTTAAATAGTAGTAGAAAATCATGGTCAAAGTAAGGTGTGTGAATAATGAAAAATTCCTAATGTTGCAACTTTTAAGAAACGGAGGAAGTGATACTTAACTTGTAAATAAGTCTCAGTAATACTTGAGAGGATCTAGTTAACAAGTTTTCTTGTCAGTGCTACATATTGCATCTCTTAAGTGAGGGTAGGCTCTTGATTTATAGTTGTGAAATGTATTTCTTCTTGATAGTAGGTGTAATATTATGTATCAGCGCACATTGCTTGGCAAGAAAGCTTCTGCTTTGCTTTATCCTCTCAACTGTTATTTAACTGTTTGTCTGTATTTGGTTTTATTCTCTAAGTGCATTGTAAGTTATTGTGCTGTTGACTGTTGTCAACATTTCTGCTGTCCAGTCCCTTTAAAAGCGTGTTTGTACATTTTGTTTTCATGTGATGCATATCCTGGTTTCACATGCTATGAACTTATGAAGCACTGGCACTGTGGCACATCTAAAGAGTCGAAGTGAAGAGTTGAAGTGTGCATGTCAGACACAATGGGGATTTGTGTTGCACAATATCACAGGCTCCATTTGGGCGCTTGAGCTGCTAGTGCACGCCACTTAGACCATCTTTTAGGACATTGCCTGGGCCATGGACCACTGACAATATGGCGCGACATGTTCTCGATACATGAAATTTGTGCCCCCCTAAAATGTAGATAGGGAAGACACTTTGGGGCTTTGGGCCTCGAGAAGACGACACGATAGTCTTTTTTGAAACAACTCCAAAATATAGGACTCAAGCTCAAAACAAAAAGATAATAGAACAAATTAAGCCACATCAATCTCTCTCTCCCCCACCCTCCCGGATCTGGTGTTCTTCTAAACCAGTAAAAACATTGTCTTCCAAATTAGACTTTTATGTATTAGGAAAATAACTTTAAATAATACCAACTATCACCTATAAACCAATAATAATACATACTTCTGAAATTATTTCCAATAATACCAATTATTTGAATACAACAACATTTTCCTAGTGCCGCAAAGGCTCCCACCTAGGGTGGGGTGAGGGAGGGTCAGATGTAGCAGCCTTACCCGTGTACTAAATCATAGAGAGAATGTTTTCAGATGACCCAAGATAAAAATTGCATCGAAAATTGCATGGACTGACTGCTGGTTCATAACAAAGAAGCACAAACGGTTAAATAAATGACACTACCCGTGTCCCTTAAAACTTTGCCATCTTTGACTTTTCAAGTCAATGATGGTGATCTTTGATTTTGATTAGTATAATTTTACGAATGTTATAAATTTATACTTTTATGAAACAATTTTTAACAAAGAACATTTCCATATGTTTTTTATTTTATAAGTCATTTCCTATAAAAATATATCCTTGGTCAAAGTTTAACTCGATTGACCAAAAAATTCAAAGATGGCAAAGTTTTAAGGGATGGAGGGAGTACTTGGAAATAGGGTCACTTATTTGATTTGATATTAGTTTTTGATGAGTTAAATGACCGATTTTTAGTGAGAATTGCTAAATAGTTAGTATTATTAAAAGTTGGCTTCATAGTACGTATTATTCTTGGTTCATGGAAGATAGTCTGTATTATTTGAAGTTATTTTCCCTCATTTGTCACCATATTTAAAGTTTTCGATGTTCCTGTAGTGTTGGTATGGCTGTATATGTGTTCATTTCCATGTTTCATAGCCTCCATAGTGTTTTGTTTGCACTCACATACTGTTCTGCTTGTAACCTCTTCAATTACTAACTGCATCTCTTTTTCTGTATACGCTGTATTTTCGTGGCTGGTCTCATAAAAAGTTCTGTCTATACACATGGATGAGCAAATTGATGGCAAGACATTAGTAGGAAGTTATGTTTGTGCTGAGAACCCGGGTGAATTTAGATGGCAACATGGTTCTCTTACTCAGGTAGGAATTATTTTTATTGAAGAGGGGCACACGCTAATATTTCGATACCTTATCATTTGCTGTGCATGGTTTCATACTCCATTGCAGGCTGTTTCGAATGGACTGTGGGTTGTCTTTGAGGACGTGGATAAAGCACCACCAGATGTTCAGTCTATCTTATTGCCCTTGTTAGAGGGCTCAAGTTCATTTTCCACTGGCCACGGGGAGGTATATCGTTATATATATTTGGAGTATCTACTCTCATCTCGTATACTACCTCCATCCCTTAATTAAAGTCTCGGTTTGACTTTTGAGTCAAACTTGTTAAACTTTGACCACTAATTACTCAAAATTAACAATATTTATCCCAAAAAAATTATTTAATGTGCTTCATTGTAATATATACTCCCCCGTCCCGTTAAGATTGTCACAGTTCCTATTCACCTGGTCAACACAAATCACTCTCAATCTCTTACTTTATATATCAAATTTTTATCAAATTTGATTCTGGTTTTTGCGACTTTGTAAAGCTTTTAATGTAGTTTCTAAACATGTACTCCCTTCGTCCCGAAAAGGTTGGCCAAAGTTGACTTTCACGTGGATTAATAAAGTAAAAACTGTGTGAATGAAATTTGTGCAGAGGAGAGAGAATTAATTTTAGCCACATATTCCTTACTTTAAATGGAAACGGCAAATTTTTTTGGGACATCCAAAAAAGGAAATTTGGCCAACCTTTTCGGGACGGAGAGAGTAATATTTTTTCTAAAAATAATTTGAGTGCGGACAGAGATCTGTTTGCTTTATCATCGGTCAAGCATCGTAAATCGAATTGTCCCATTCTTAGTGGGACGTATAGAGTATTATTCAAATGTCAATTTATTATAGATTATACAAGTACTACATATATATTTATAGATAATTACAGTCAAACGTCCACTTAGGAGACCACAAAGTCAAACTGGGACTTTAATTGTGGGACAGAGGGAGTATAATTGGGTTTTTATGCGTTACATAATCTTATACTACCTCCCTCCCATAAAACTTTTCCAACTTTCTTTTTCTGGCCGTCCAAAAAACTTTGCCATTTCCATTTAAAGTAACTAATATGTGGCTAAAGTTATTTCTCTTTCCCACAAATCTCAACCACACATTTTTTACTTTATTATTCTACGTGTAAGTCAACTTTGACCAAATTTTATGGGGCAAAGAGAGTATGATCTAACCATATTAATTCCTTTGCACCTGATTTGAGTACTCTACAATTTAATACATAATATATTTTGCACTTTCTTTGCCTAAATTAGTAAAATATCTGATTGAAGTTCTATTCTCTCTTGTTTGTTATTCCTATCTCAGAGATGCACTAGTTTTCAATGGAACTTTATTAGGACATGCTGTTCTACATAGTGAATAACATGGATGCATCAAACTTAATTGATGCCAATGAAATGTTAGATTACACCAATGGGATGTTGGTCCCTCCATATTTTGATCGCATGAGACCTATTTTTTTATTCATGTGAATGTTAGGCATCCTACTGTATCTGGTGTAAGAATTAAAAGTTTTGGTGGTTAAGTCCATTGTAAGTCCTTGTTACGAGGCGGGGCCGAATCTTTTAGATTAGGCATGTCATGTTGAGATAATAAAACACAAGCGTTATATCTCTTCATATACACATACTTATGCTAACTTCTAGATCAATGCAGGCAATCAATGTGAATGAAGGCTTTCGCATATTTTCTACAGTCACAAGCTCAAAACTGGATATATATGCAGAAGGTTGGTAATGCTTGTGTGCACATGTAAACTGATGTTTACATTGCTGTCTTTCTTACACTTATCATCCTACATTCCTACTTTAGGATATTAGATTATCTCTGGGAAGTAGACTATATACAGTGTCTCTTCAGTATAAAAGTAACAGCTGCAATTTGCTCATTGTTTTCAAATTGTGTTGTTCTTACACCTTTGGATAGTTGGATGTTGCTATTAAGCTGTGGTTTGACATTATGATGACTTTAAGATGTTGTGTAGTTGTGCATATAGTTTTTGTTGTCTTCTATTAACTACTGAGAGTAGTGATGGAGCAAAAAAAAAAGGCTAAAGGGTCAAATAGGCCCATGTACTAGTCGTGTAAGCTCAATTCAGTCCCTGAACTAAAAAAGGTTCAATTCACACCCTGGACAGACAAAAATTGGTTCAAATTTCATTTTTACGGGTAAACAACCGGTCATTTTTTAATTTTTTTATTGTTTCAGTTTTTTATTTTCGATTTATTGCAATTTTGTCACTTTTTAATAGTTTAGGGGTGTGAATTAGACCTTGTTTTTACCTGTTGTTTAACCTTAAAAAATGAAATTTGAGCCCTCTTTTGACGGTTTGGGGCGTGAATTGGATTTTTTTAGTTCAGGGACTGAATTGAGCTTACACGACCGGTACAAGGGCCTATTTGATCCTTCAGCCAAAAAAAAGTACAGAAACTTTAAATCCTTCCCGAATCATATATATTTCCTATTTTACAGCTATTCATGATATTAAATCAGATGTGTTCTATAAATACTTTAATAAATCTTTGTTCGCTCTCTTATGTGGGCTAACCTTTTCCCTCTATCTACTCCATTTGTTTGTTGCTAGGCAATATTTCAGTGAGTGCATTTTGGAGAAGAATCTTGGTTGGTACTCCTAGTGGAGATGACTTGTTAAAAATTGTGGATGCATGGTATCCGAAAATGAACCCTCTTGCAGGGAAACTTATAGGTATATATTTCTAGTTTTTAGATATCTCTTCCCTTCTTGGTAGAGATCCTTAGAATAGAGACTATTTTCTAGTATATTTTTACCAGCGACTGTGTTCCAACTTTTAATGCAGATACATTCAAACTTGTCAATGACCTTTCAGCATCTCAAACAGGAACTATATCCTGCAGTGCTCTCGGGCGATTCTCATTGAGGTCTACTGTTTAAATGCTTGATGAGTCATGGTTTTGTGCATTCTTTATTTTAACGAGTTACCTCTAATTGCAGAGATCTCTTAAAATGGTGCAAGAGAATTGCTGGACAAGATTTTCTCTCCTTCCAAGATGGTTTCTCAATCTATGCTCGTGAAACTATTGTTAAAGAGGTTTGACATGAAATGAGATCTTGTAAACTGCCATTAGATTTTGATATTCTAGGCAGCGTAGTTGGTGCATGACCTACTATTTATTTTGCAGGCATCGGATATTTTTGCAGCTTCATTTTCTTCTGCTGAGTTCCGTTTGGCTATAATGAATGGGATAGCTAACTTGTGGTCAGTTGATGTTGAGACATTATGTCCTATAAATAAGCCTATGTTTCAAGAAATTTCGCAAGGCAAGAATCAATGTCTGACATTACATGTTGGCCGGGTTGCCTTGGAGTGCTGTCAGAAAAATGTGAGTGAAATTCTTATTATTTTGAAGTTAATACTCCCTCCGTCCCGAATTAAGTTTCTAGTTTGACTTCACGGGTTTTTGGGTACAATAGGAAATAAAGTTGGCTTTTCAAAAATGCCCTTGGGTTATTAAAAAGTGTAGTACCCGAATGGGTATAATAAAGGGAGTAATGAAATGGGGGTTACACACATCAATTCAATGAAGTGATGTGAGGGTAAAACGGTAAATGAATAAAAACTTACCAAATATTGAAAGAAGTTGAAGTGGGAACTTAATTTTGGGACATCCCAAAAAGGAAAGTGAGAACTTAATTTCGGGATGGAGGGAGTATATTTCTTTGTTGGAAATTTATTTGGTATCACTACTAAACCTTTATAATATATTTGCTCAAACAGTTCTGCCTTGACGAAAGACCTTTTGTTCAAATACGCAATTCATTGCATATTCTAGAGAGAATAGCTTGTTCTGTGAAGCATAATGAACCTGTTCTTTTGGTGGGTGAAACTGGTACTGGTAAAACCACTCTTGTACAGAGTCTGGCCACAAAGCTTGGTAAAAAACTTGTAGTGCTGGTATGTTCTATAAAATTGTACAAGTGGAATTTACTATATGTAGTTACTTTTGATATTTGGACTGATTTATATTTTGTGCAGAACTTGAGTCAACAAAGTGATGTTGCTGATTTATTAGGTGGGTTCAAACCAATAGATGCACGGTTTGTATGCTTTCCACTATACAAGGAGTTTGTGAATCTTTTTGCTAGAACGTTCTCCGTGAAGGTATCTTTTTTACGGTTTTACCCCTTACCCCTGGATTGCTGTTCTTATTATTAATACTAATATACATATATATTTATTTGTGCCTCAGGACAATGAAGGGTTCCTTAAGCGTTTAAGTTGTTTTGTGGAAGATAGGAATTGGAAGAAGTTGCTGATTGGTTTTCAGAAAGGTGTTGAAACTATTGAAAAAGAACAATCTAAGTCTGGTGTGAAACGAAAGAGGCCCTTGGATAGGAAAGTTAAGAAGGAATGGGAAAATTTTACCATTAAACTTGAAAAGGCTCGTGCTCAAATTAATGATTCCGCTGGAGTTATATTTTCATTTGTAGAAGGAGCTTTTGTTACTGCTCTAAAGAATGGAGACTGGATATTACTTGATGAGGTGAACCTAGCTCCTCCAGAGACCCTGCAGCGGGTTATTGGTGTACTTGAAGAAGAGAACGGTTCGCTTTGTTTGGCAGAGAAGGGTGATATAACCTATGTAGATAGAAGTACAAGCTTTCGCATATTTGCGTGCATGAATCCTGCAACAGATGCTGGAAAAAGAGACTTGTCCTTCTCACTGAGGAGCAGATTCTCAGAATATTTTGTTGATGATGTGGTGCATGATGATGACCTAACTTTGTTCGTTAATCATTTTATAAAGGAAGACCATTCAAATAAAGAAATAGTTAGCAAAATAGTGCAGTTTTATAAAGCAGCCAAAAATGAAGCTGATGAAAGGCTGCAGGATGGGGCTAACCAAAAACCCCAGTATAGTCTGAGATCTCTTAGACGTGCTCTTGATTATATCCAAAAGGCAAAATCGAAGTTTGAACGCCAGGAAGCCATTTTCGATGGTTTTTGTATGTTCTTTCTGATATTGTTGGATGAACCTAGTGCTAAGTTAATGAATCAATTGATTTGTTCATATCTATTGGGAGGTAAAATACCTAAGCAAATCCCATATGAACGTTACTTGGATGAAAGACAAGCTCAAAATATTACAGCTGGTGGTTTATTGGACAGCTATGTCATAACTAAGACTGTTGGGGAGCATTTGCGGAACTTGGCGCGTGCCATATTTATCAAAAGATATCCTGTTCTTCTTCAGGGACCAACTTCTAGTGGAAAAACTAGTCTTGTTCAATATCTTGCTGCATTAACAGGTCATGAATTCGTGCGGATTAACAATCATGAACATACCGATCTTCAGGAGTATTTGGGTTCCTACATTACTGATGCTAGTGGGAAGCTTGTTTTCCATGAAGGTGCCCTTGTTAGGGCTGTGCGGAATGGACACTGGGTAGTTTTGGATGAACTAAACCTTGCTCCTTCCGATGTTCTTGAAGCACTAAATAGGTTGCTGGATGATTTCAGAGAGCTTTATGTACCTGAATTGCGTGAAACTCTTCGCGTACATGATGATTTTATGCTTTTTGCCACCCAAAACCCACCAAATATTTATGGTGGTCGTAAGATTCTGTCCCGAGCATTTCGCAACCGCTTTGTGGAAATCCATGTTGATGAAATTCCAGACGATGAATTGACAACTATTTTGGAGAAGAAGTGTAAAATTCCTCCAAGATATGCTAAAGAAATGGTTGATGTTATGAAGGAACTGCAGCTGCATAGGCAGAGCAGTAAAGTGTTTGCAGGGAAACATGGATTCATAACTCCACGTGACCTGTTTCGCTGGGCCAACCGCTTCAAGGAATTTGGGAAATCGTACGAGGACTTGGCTCATGATGGTTACTATTTGCTGGCTGAGAGGCTAAGAGATGAGAATGAGAGATGTATTGTTCGCGGAATTTTGGAGAAGAAGTTCAGAGTCAAACTTTCTCAGGATTTCATGTACAAGCAGGTTAGATAATTTCCCCCCTTCATTTGTTATTGCTTACTAAATAAAGTAGAGGCTATCATTCCCTCTTTTCTCAGCCCGAGATTATATCTCCATATCCTAAAATCGTGTATTTGTTTTCCTTGATTTTACATATATTTTTTAGTGATTTTATATATTTTGAGAATTAAATCGTCCCTGTGCTATTTTTGTATATATATTATGACCGCTTGAGGAATGAGACAATCAGAAAAAAGGTGGGAGTAACATCTATTGAAGATCATATGCGAGAGTCTCGATTACGATTTTTTAACCATGTGCGTAGAAGATCGTGTGAGACGAGTTGAGACGTGGGGAGAAGAGGCGTGAGGAGAGGGTGAGGAAGACCCAAACAAACATGGATTAGAGGAGTCAGTAGTGATATAGTATTTCTTAGGTTGGATGAGAGTATGACTTTGGAAAGAGTGAAGTGGGGAGAGAATATTTGTGTGGAGGATCGATCTCATTTCATCTTCTTTTTTTATAAATCTTATGTTCTTTATCTTTTTATCGTTTTATCTTATCTTTTTATGTCTTCTTTTTATCTTTACGTTTTGGTTGTCTTTATCTTTTCTATATCTTTATCTAATCTTTTTTTATCTTTTTATCATTTTAAAATTGTATCTTATCTTTTATAGCTTCGATTCATATGTTGGTTCATGTTAGCCAACCCCAAACTCTTTTGGGACCAAGGCTTAAATGTTGTTTTTATGGTTGCTCCTTTATGAAGTTTAAGAGATATGATATTATCATATCAATGCCTCTTCTATGCTTCCTATGTTCTGGTAGTGACTATTTCTTTTAGTTATTACAAAATAGATTGTTTTCATATCTCTTCACAATTTTCCTGGTGCTGCGAAGTCTCCCGACTTCTCTTAAGTCTTACCCATTCATTTTTATAACATTCGCCTTATGGCTGTTAGATGCTTTAATTATGTTCTATTGGAGGTGTTTCTGTAGCCATTACCATTGTGGTACTTTTTGTTCTATTCAATTGTTTTTAGATCACAATGTAAAGTCCGGGAGATGAGCATTATGGGCCAGAAAATAGAAATTCGATTTTGTTAGAGCTGATTATTGTTTTGTTGTCAGGAAGGAGGAAGTGGAGGAAGCTTTGAGGTTGGCAAGAATCCGACAGTGTTAGAAAATTTTGGGGAGTATGCACCTAAACTGAACTAGAATATACGAAGTATTGTAATTTGGTTAGCTGTTTCTTATTTTTTACTTTTCTTCTCTATGCAGCATTGTTCTGACTAAAAGTATGGAGAGATTGTACTTTCTTGTGGAACGTTGTTATAAGATGCGTGAACCTGTCCTCCTTGTTGGTGAAACTGGTGGAGGGAAGACAACAATTTGTCAATTTCTCAGCATCATCTTGGGATCCAAATTACACATATTGAACTGCCATCAGTTTACAGAGACTTCTGATTTTCTTGGGGTCCGCTGTTTTCTTGTTCATGTTTTTTTTGCATACTTCAGCTAAATATTTTTTGGTCCTACATGGTCTGTTAAAAAGATGTGCATATCGATTTTCATGGGGTGGTTTTTTGTTGTTCTGCAACAGGGTTTCTATCCAGTAAGAGAAAGATCAAGGATTGCCAATGACTTCAAAGATATATGCGTGAAATTGATTGTTTCCAAGTCTTTTGCCCACTTTCCTGGGGATTCAGTATATTTCCATTTTTATGCTGTTTGTAATAGAATATCCTTTTCCTTTCTTCATGCCGTAATTCACTTTTTCATCTCCTGCAGAAAATTTCTTCCGATATTAATCAAGCTTCTACGATTCTAGATAAAGTATCTAGGATTATTAGTAGTTATAGACTTGGATTGGTCTCGCATCCTGATGTGACAGTGGAAGAGCTTGATTGTCTCAACAATTTGAATCTTCGATTAGTTGATCTGTATCATCAGTGGGAGACAATCTTTAGGTGGAAAGATGGACCTCTTGTTGAAGCAATGAAAAATGGGGATCTATTTCTGGTAGATGAAATTTCTTTGGCTGATGATAGTGTGCTTGAGCGATTAAATAGTGTGTTGGAGCCAGAAAGGAAGCTGGTTGGTTGTTTCTTCCTTGATTATATCCTTTCACATTCTTGCTAGTAATATTTCTAAATGGTTACATCCGGCATATGTTTTTTACCTTTTCCTGTACTACAAATTTTATCATATAGTAATGACACTGTAGCTCTCTATGATGTTCAATTTCTGGATCCAATTTCCTACTGTACTCATTTTAGTAATATGTTGGATTGTAGCTAAATTTGTGAGTACTCTTTTTTGGTTTTCCCCAGTTTGTATTGTTATAGAAGTTCAGCGTTGCCTTTTGATTATTGCGTCTACAGGCTTTAGCTGAGAAAGGAGGATCTGATCTTGAGAAGATAACTGCCCATTCTGATTTTTGCCTTTTAGCAACGATGAATCCCGGTGGCGATTTTGGCAAGAAAGAACTATCTCCTGCCCTTCGCAATAGGTTTACTGAGATATGGGTACCTCCTGTTAGTGGCTTGGATGAGCTTAAACTTATTGCTCTTAAGAGGTGTGTGTCTCAATTATTGTTTTCCCAAGAAGTTTTATTTACAAGACTTGCATGACATGTGACCCTTTTTCAGAATTCCAAATCCACAGCTTGGCAGCTTCATGGATCTCATGTTAAAATTTTGGGAGGTATGCAGTAATCTCTTGCTGGTTTGACAATTAGGCAGCGGGGATAGAGTAGGACAAATGGGGTAGTATGATAATTTACGGTAGTCCAGCTTTCATTTATTTAGATATTTTTAGCAATTTTTCTTTGCGCAAAACAACAAGGCACCAGGCCAAAAGAAAGAGTGTGTGTATTTCTTAGTCACACTCTTTCTGTATCTGTCTCCCTTTATCATTGTTCAATCTTTTGTACTACGTAACATAATATGTTCAAAGTGTAACCATGATTCCCATTTCTTCCATGCAGTGGTTCAATAATTTGCAAACAGGAAGAATGCTTACAGTGAGAGATTTCATATCTTGGGCATCTTTTATTAATGCAACTGGAGCAAATTTACAACCAGAATCTGCTTTCCTACATGGGGCTTTCCTTATTTTGCTTGATGGTCTGAGTTTAGGTTAGTCTTTAAATTGTTTTTGTAAAAACTCTTTTGCTGCATCAGCCATGTGGTAGTATCACCATGACACTATGATGCCTCTTGCTGAAGTGATGTTTCTGTTTTGCATCTCTGCCTAGGGAAAATATTGTTTTATTCATCCAAATGAGCCCAGTCTTCAGAAGCATGGCCTTTCCTTGCCATAAATAATCTAAAAATGGCAATATTTAGTAGCAGGCTGTGAAACACGTGTATAAAATAGAAACACAGTGCATCTTTTGTCCCTTTACAACATCAACCTGTTAATTAGAATTTAGAGCTCTTCTTTATTTGCATCATTTTTATTACCTATTTTTTCCAGGCACTAATATCTCCAAGAATGAGGCCTGCAGATTGAGGGAAGAGTGTTTCTTATATCTTCTAGAGTTGTTGAAGGTGTTATTCTATACTGTATCTTTATTGCTATATATATAGGGTGCACTTCTAGTGAGAAGAATGTTTACAAGAAATGAGGATTTTGGCACTTTTAGAGCCATTAGATCTCAATTCCATTGCACCAGATTTATCCTCATTTCTCACAATAAGCCTTCTCTCAGTTGACCATATACACACACACATAACTTTATATAAAACTTGGTAAGATATCCACAACTCTTAGCCTACCAATTTTTGGTATTTTTATGTGGGAATAAAAAACATTTGGAATGTTATGCAACTTTGTACAAGTGAAAACACTTCCGAATTCATAGAGATGGGGTGGGGCCGTGGGGGGAGGATAACTGGATAAGTTTAACTGGGGTTCTACACTGTTATAAATCAGCACAGACCTTTTTGCTTACTTTATTAGTAAGTTGTGTTTGCTGTATCTTGCTATAGGATATGAACTCTAGTTTTGGTAGCACAAGTCTCGCCAGACTAGAGAATTATGGTTGGGCTGACTCTGCTGTTGAGCCTGATGTATGCAATGATGAAATGCAATGTGATAGTCTCTTTGGTATTCATCCATTCTATATTGAGAGAGGTATGATTTCTTTTGAATTTGGTTTTAGTGATGTGATGTTACAGACTTACAGATCATCATTAATAGGGAAAACCAAAAGGTAATAGGTAAAAACTTAGCTTCATAATATGAACTTGAGAAAGGGCCCTAGACGCTTCTTTTGCCTTTTCTTGTTGAGTTGTTCACGCGATGTTATTTTTGGGAGTTTCTTTTACCGTATCGTCATCACTATGTTCTTAGTTTTATTTTAGTATTTTTTCAATGGCTATTAATGAACAACACAATTCTGGAACCTCAAAATATTTGGGTCCATTCTAGATAACCTAATTAACTAGTTAAAAGACGGTCCTGCGTACACTAATATAAAACTATCACCAACAATAATAAGACACTAATATAATACCTACACTATTAGGAAATTAATAATAAAAACAACAACAACAATAGTAGTAGTAAAATCATAGTAATAGTAATAATGATAATAATAATAATCATGATAATATATGTCTTTTTCTGCCCATATCCCCCGCCTAGCACCTTTTTTTAATAAACCTTAGCACTCGTAGTCTCATACTCATTTAATTATGTTCTCCATTATTAAGTGTTCAAATGATTACACCAGTTTTGCGGACTTTCTTTCACCCTGCTTCTCTCTTAGGTGATGATCACAGTGATGATGCAAAGTTCGACTTCCATGCACCAACAACCCGAAGAAATGTGTTGCGGGTGCTACGTGCTATGCAACTTCCGAAGCCTGGTGTGCATCTCAAATTCAGATGAAAATCAATTTGCTTCGATACTCTCTGTGTATCACCTTATATAAGATTCATTGAGTTAAAATAAGAAACGAATGAAATGATATATGTCCTCTAATTTGTGAGTTTTCTTCCTCTAGTTTTGCTGGAAGGTAGCCCAGGTGTTGGCAAAACCAGTTTAGTTGTAGCTCTTGGCAAGTCTTCTGGCCACACTGTTGTAAGAATAAACTTATCAGAGCAGGTCAAGAATCCAAACTCTTCGTCTGCAATCTTTCCTTTCTCTTTGGGTTATTAGTTATTACTGTGTTTCACTTGGTTCAATTGGCACAGACGGACATAATGGATTTATTGGGGTCAGATTTGCCCGTGGAAAGTGAAGAAGGGATGCACTTTGCATGGTCTGATGGAATCCTTTTACAGGTATTGAAATAAGTTTTATGGTTGATGGTGTTTGTCTATGATTATCCAAATACAATTTTTCTGTGCGGTATTTATTTCAGGCACTGAAAAATGGTTCATGGGTTCTGCTGGATGAACTCAATCTTGCCCCACAATCCGTCCTGGAGGTAGTTGCACGTTTCTTCTACTTTTCATCCTTAAATTTATAAGGATATCAATTTTGTAATATGTATCTTCCAGAAAATTTCTAGACGCTAATTATGGTTACATAAAATGCAGGGACTGAATGCTATTTTGGATCACCGAGCGGAGGTCTTCATCCCAGAGTTGGGTCTTACCTTTAAGTGCCCATCCTCCTTCAGAGTATTTGCTTGTCAAAACCCATCATCTCAGGGTGGAGGACGGAAAAGCATGCCTAAGTCTTTTCTTAACCGGTTCACAAAGGTATGCATGTAGGGATTACTAACTTTAACATGTTAGTATGTAGGGACATGAATTGTTGGCTTTACTCAGCTGTCAAGTATCATTAATGTTTCGCTTCACGGTGGGCCTCAGGTTTATGTGGATGAACTGGTTGAAGATGATTATCTTGCCATCTGCACTTCAGAATATCCTTCAATACCAAATTCCGTACTTTCAAATCTTGTCTTATTTAATAAAAGGTTGCATGAAGACACGATGTTGTTACACAAATTTGGTCATGAAGGTTCCCCTTGGGAGTTCAACCTGCGAGATGTGCTTCGATCCTGCGAAATAATACAAGGTTTTTTGTGTGTTCAGATTTTGCTATTCAGTTTCCTGTGTTGTATAATTAACATTTGGTAAGCCTTCTTAAGTATGAAACTATCTTCAGGTGAATGCGGAAAAGCAAAGTCTGATTGCTTTTTGAATACTGTTTATTTGCAAAGAATGCGGACACCATCTGATCGACAAGAAGTCATGAAGCTATTTCATTCAGTATTTCGAATGAAGCCTTCTATAAACCCATACCCAAGGGTGCAACTCAATTCACGGTGCTTGACCGTGGGTAGTGTCTCTCTCCAGAGAGTTCACCATCAGTTATCACATCGTGAGGTTAAAGTTTTACCTCAGCTGCGCAATAGCCTGGAAGCTGTGGCTGATTGTGTGAAGCAACAGTGGCTATGCATATTGGTTGGCCCCCAGTCGTCTGGTAAAACTTCCTTAATAAGGATTCTTGCGCAGCTTACTGGCAATATAATTAATGAGCTAAACCTTTCATCTACTACTGATATATCTGAGCTGCTTGGAAGCTTTGAGCAATACAATGCCATCAGAAAATATCGTCTTGCCATTTCTCAAGTTCAGAATTATGTGCATGAGTATTGCTCCATGGAGTTAGAGTCATTGAGTGAGGCATCCAAGATAAGAGATGATCTTAGTGTTTTGTGGTTTGCCTTCATATCAACCATCAATGCTGTGGCTTCAACAAAATACGCCGATTCCTTTCCTTTGTTGATTAACATCATTGAACATCTTAAGTCTGATCTTGTTTCATGTTCATTGCCTTTGTCATGGTCAATGAGAGATCTGGATGTCATTCTCACTACAATAAGAAAATGCTATGACCACTTGAAAAGGAGATGTGCAACAAAATTTGAGTGGGTACCTGGAGTTCTCATAAAAGCTATAGAAAATGGGGAGTGGATAGTTCTGAAGAATGCAAATCTGTGCAACCCAACAGTATGTCCGGTTTTTTAATTTATTCCATATTAGTTTCTTGTTAATAATATTGGTCCTAACATTTGTCCACAGTATTTGCAAATCGTAAATCATAAAATTCCACTTTGCAGGTTCTTGATAGGATCAACTCCTTGGTTGAGTTGTCTGGCTCTATCACTATTAATGAATGTGGTACTGTTGATGGAAAACCAGTCATTCTTCATCCTCATCCGAGGTTTCGTATGTTTCTGACTGTCAACCCTGCGTATGGTGAGGTATCACGCGCAATGCGAAATAGAGGTATTGAAGTTTATATGATGGAACCTAATTGGTTGCTTGATAGAGGATGTACGGAGCCAGTTGAAGTGACTGAGCGTGAAGATGCAAGGAGATTTCTTGTCCTTGCTGGTATCCCTGTCGGTAAATTACATGATATAATGGCGTGCACACACATCTATGCCAAGAATGAATGTGCACGGTATAACCTGCAAATCACACTTCTTGAACTCTCACGATGGGCGGGGTTGTTTCAAGAGCTACTTACGCAGGGCAATGAATTGTCTTGGAGCCTCCAAATAAGTTGGGAGCATATATACGTTTCTTCTTTAGGTGAAGGCGTGGGAAGACAGATAGTTGATAGTGCTCGAAAATCTCATTTATCAGAGTCAGAATTAAAAAAAATCCATTCATCAGAAGATAGCCTGTTATGCTGGCCCGGTGGATGGCCAACCCCCTTGAAGATGAGGGATTTTATTTTTTATCCCGAGGAGTCAAGTGTGAAACAAAATTGCATGTATTTGGAGTTTCTAGGGTCTCAGTATGCTCGCAACATGCTTAGTTCTGTTTCAAGTCTGCAGCAAACTCTTCCTGCTTCTACCTCTGCCCAATGCTATTTTTTTGATATTAGGAGCTTACATGCATTTATGTGTCCCGCAGAATCAGATAATCTAGATAATTACTATTGTTATAGGAATGATTTTAATCCAAGTGACTTTGAGAAAATGCTTCTATATGCTGCTAACTGGGTGTTTGAGCAGGCAACTGAAAGTGATTACAAACTTTACCTTGTATATTTCAGCTATCTTGCTTCTCTACTACCGAAACCTGATGGTTTCTTTCGTCGATTTGTTGACTTGTTGCAAAAGGAACTAGAACACCCTATATGGAAACTGATCTTCAAGTTCCACCATGAGATCACATCTCAAAATTCAGTTGCAGTAAACCTGAATGTAATGCGCCTCCTATCAGAGGAATTTACTGATATATATGGGCCAGAATATGTAAATATTTCTCATTGTGAAAAACTCAAAACCGCTATTAGTAGTGTGAACTTACTGAGGCTAAGCTATCATCAGTGGAGCTGTGAGGCAGGATACAATCACAGTTCAAATACCGACCTTGAACCCTTTTTTAGATCTTTGCAGCACTTGGAAGATAATGTTCTTCAATTTTTTGGGAAGTCACCTGATATGTTTTTGAAACCACCCAGCACTGAAGCGCTTTGGCCTTTATACAATGATCTTCTTGAACATCACATTCTGTTTTGGAACAGTTATGTTTCATCTGCTATCGAGTCCACTGATAATGTCATGCTTATTTCCTGGCATTCTTTAATGAAGGTCTTGGCAAAGCTGGAGGATTTTTTCCCGGAACAAGTAAAAAGTGTGAAGGTATTTTTGTTTGATAAATGTAGTTCCTTTTGTAGCTATCGCTTTGTTTACTTTCTTTTTATAAACATATTCTCGCTGGAGGATTTTTTCCCGGAACTAGTAAAAAATGTGAAGGTTTTTTTGTTAGATAAATGTAGTTCCTTTTGTAGCTGTTGCATTGTTTTCTTTCTTTTTATAAAACATAATCTCCAACATTCTATTATTTTTGAAGAGTGAGATGTGGAGGATGGATAAAGGCCCATACTGGTCTGCGCCTTTGCAAAAGCCTTTGCTGTGGGATCATGGTGGGCATCCATTTCAACCCTCTACTGCTGAGTTGTTTGAAAAGAGATGTAAACTACTCAAGCTTTGTGATCTAGTATGGCCACGAAAGAGAAAGGCTTTTGAGCGGGGTATGCATCCATTTGAAACGTTTATATATTATTTCTTGCACTCCTTTCTTTTAGTTACTTTTCTAATAAAATTGTTTATTTAGATGGAAACAATGTGCCAACTGAAGCTGCGCTATCTTCAAATCCAGAACTTCGTTTGCTCGCTATGCAAGGTAATTTTTTCTTTTTTGTCAAACCTGTTGACTAATGTGTTTTGGACAGTCTCGTTCATCGCACCATCAGAATTACTTTTTTAGTACTTCCAATTGGCATGATAAGAATATGATGTAATGCCTTGATAATTTTCATTATATTGATGGGGTCCTACAAAGTACAATGTTTTTCTATCCAAGGTTCATATCATATCATATTTATATGATGTTAATGCTAGAAAAAACACCATATTTCTTAAACAATTCTAACACATAAGTTTCTCTCATATACACTGACATATAGATCATTGATTTTTCTCACAAAGCTGGCATTGAAATACTTTTCATGACAAGCCTGCTGACTAGCGACTAAGCATAAAATCATACTTCATAAAGTCATTTTGTATAGGGAAAATGGAAACTATTAATCCAACCTTTTAGCGGTCTTGTTACAATAGTCCCACCTTTTGATTATTCATGAATAATCCAACCTTTGCACCCCATCTTCATTCACTAGTCCCTGACCGATTTATGATCTGTTATTCCAAGTTATTTTCTAATCTTTGCAAAACATTATGTGATCATAAGGCGGGAATTATGGTATAATGTTTTACAAAGATAAGAAAATAACTTGAAATAACATGTCATAAATCGGTCAGGGACCAGTGAATGAAGATGAGGTGTAAAGGTTGGATTATTCATGAATAATCAAAAGGTGAGACTATTATAAGAATATCACTAAAAGGTTGGATTATTAGTTTCCATTTTCCCTTTTGTATATAGTTGCAATGTAAGACATGCATATACACTATTGGTTTGTTGTGACAACTACCCTCAATATATTGTAGACTGGGTAGTCATACCCTCACAGGACATGAATCTTAACATTACTTTTCAATTTGGTTCCTTTCCTGGTGTTCCTTTGGGATATCTTAAAAGTGTGAATCGGCATCATGTTGATGGAACCCGTCCCTCTGAATGCATGGTCACTACTCTAGTGTAGCGCCTGACAACTAGATTTGTCTCTCCATCAATCTTTTATTTTGATTGTTGTCTACCTCATTCTTGGTTACGCCTTCACTTGTACTGTAGACTGGGTACTCATTCCCCCTTCGCAAAATGTCACTCCTGTTTCATTGAGTAAAAGAATATGATTGCCAGTTGATAAAATGTCCTTGGTCTTGCATCATGACAAGACTTCTTTTTGAAGTCTTTGGTTGTAGTATGAACTTCACATGCTATTGGTTCACAAGGCAGGATTGTCCTGGACCAGTTACAAGGTGGCAATGGTACATGATGTTCACCCTCCAAGTATCCTCCCCTTGAGAATTAACTAAGGTGGAAGTGTCCTGGGCTGGTTCACTAGGTGGCAATGGTACATGGTCACTCTCCTGAGGATGTCTTCTTTACTATAGAGCCCCCCAATGGAATATTTAACGTTGACTTCGTTGTTGATATTGTGTAGGGTTTCACGACCAAATAAAATATTTAAGAAGTTAGGAGATACTACCTCCGTCCCCCTAAGTTTGGGACAAAGGGGTGTGATGTGGTTTTTAAGAAAAAGCAGAGTTGTGTGGTTGGTATTGAATTGATAAAGTGTGAATAAAGTAAGAATGAATTCTAACCACTCAAAAGGTAAAACGGGACAAAGTTAGGGGGACAGAGGGAGTATTATATATTTACTCTCCTAACCTCGAGGATGAAAAAAGGTGGCATTGTCCTGGACCGGTTCACTAGGTGGTAACGGTACACAGAAAACCTTCATATGAGGATCTCTTCTTTGCTCTACGGTACCTCCGGTGGATGGTGTGGTGATTTCTTTTTGTTATTATGTTGGGTATCATACTATCATGGCGAAACAAGATGTTATAATACATTAGGGAACATGATATTTCAAGGAATCTTTCCTTGCAAAACAGTTGAAGGTATGTTTTTTATAGGATAACAAGTAGGGATAGTGTTATCAGAAACTTCTTTAATGTCCCTTGTTGCTAGAAAATTCTAAAAGTCACATAGGGAACTCAGAATCGGACTAGAGAAGTTTGGAATAAAAATCTTTCCGCGCTGCCGCAGCTGGAGGCGCATAAGGATGGTGGTGATAATAACAAGTAGTGATAGTGTCATCAGAAACTTCTTTAATGTCCACTGTTGCTAGAAAATTTAAAAGTCACATAGGGAACTCAGAATCGGACTAGAGAAGCTTGGTGGAAAACTCTTCCTGAGAAGCACACAGGTGCTGGTTTGGCAGAGTCAAAGCTGCCGCAACTGGAGGCTCATAAGGATGGTGGTGATGATCGGAAATAGTTGTCCAGGTGATCCGATATTCTAGATTCTTCCCGAAGCCTGAAGTTTGTCACCACCAAGTCGCAGGACCGCAATTTGAAAAAGGTTGATGAGTGGTGTGTGATAGGTATCAATGATCGACAGAACATATATGTGCTGAAAAGCAGAAATCTGAAGATAAGCAGATTTTCAGAATGTATTAATGGTACATAATAGATGAAAGAGATACAGTTAGGACATGTTAGAGAGTGCCCGTTCCCTCCAACTAACATCCCAAATTCTGCCTAACCTCTCTCTCTGATAGGTACTCACGAATTTGAAAGTAAATTGCAGTAGATTAAGATGGAAGTTGATTAAAACTGAAAAGAGAAAGATACAATGAAGACACTTCGAGTAGTCTTCCGAACTCACAAGTCCCTGACTGAACTAATTTCTGCCTGCCCTTGTTCTAATCCCAGCTCCTATTTATATTCTTTTTCTTATGGGCCAGCCCAAAGCTAACTAATACCAGGCCCAGGACCCTCTAATACACTATCACAATTATTTATTATTATTCTAATATTGTTATTATTAGTCTCCTCAGCCCATGATCCTATCATATCTCCCCCCTTGGACAACCACCTTGTCCTCAAGGTGGGTGATTTGAAACAGCCTTGACCTTCCGCTTGATCTTCATCTTGGCCTCTTCCTTCCCAATACCTCCTTGATTTCTGATCTAGGAGCTTCACTTCTTTCACTTTCATCATCACTTCCTCCATCATATGGATTAGTTGCTGAAGAACTCACAATGCAGCTTTGACCATGTCAAGTGGTGTTGGTGGCTGGTCTTGACAGCAGTTTAACAAAGTCCATGTAGTGTTTCTCAACATAGAAAGCTTTTCAGGCTCATTCAACTGTCCTAGCAATGGTAAGAGTGCACCAGGACCACTAACCAAGTCTCTACAGGCTGGAGCATCACCAGCAGAACCAAATAATGTTGTAGAGAATGCAAGAGCTGCATGCCTTGCTTCAGCATTGAACCTGCCATTTGCCTCCCAAACAACCTTCACCAATTCCAGTAACATTCCAGAAAGCTATAGCCGGTTTATGCATAATGTCAAGTCCAATAGATGCAGTGAGTTCATCTTCAAAGGAAACCTGTCCACTAAGTGTAATGGCTTTTGCTACCCCACATACTCTTCCCCTTTTAAAATCCTTACCTAATAGGCTTGGATTCATACTGGCAGAATCAATATCGATTGATAATAAAGTTCTATCTCTTTCAGTGGAAGGGCAATCATCTGAAACACCGCTTGATTGCGTCGTACTTGCACGTGAACTGATAGCTGAGGAAGGAACCTGCAAACTGAGAGTAGCTATGGGCGATACTGTTTGCGATGGTGAACTAGGAAGAGCCGTTTGTGACTGCGAACTGGAGACTTCTGTTTGCGACAAAGTCTATGAACTGAGAGAAACGACTTGCGATGACGATAGGAGAGGAGAAACAGTTCGCGACGAACCGGGAGAAGTCGTTCGCGACTGCGAACCAACCTGGAAGAGCGACGAATGATGATGCTGAACCCTTACTTTCCGATGGTCGACGGCTCCCGACTGTCCTCGATCGACCTTGAGATTGCCTGCGACTAAGTTGAAGCCACCTATCGCACATCCAGTCCATCGACTCGTTCTCATCTCCTTCAATTGACTTTCAACATTGTCCACACTCTTCTCCATCTGCGGTGATATACAGAATGTCTCCATTATTTTCGCACGCTGAAGCTCTGAGATGATCGATTCTGACTCCAGGAGCGATTCCTCTGATACCATTGATAGGTACTCACGAATTTGAAGGTAAATTGCCGTAGATTAAGATGGAAATTGATTAAAACTGAAAAGAGAAAGATACAATGAAGACACTTCGAGTAGTCTTCCGCACTCCCAAGTCCCTGACTGAACTAATTTCTGCCTGCCCTTATTCTAATCCCAGCTCCTATTTATATTCTTTTCCTTATGGGCCAGCCCAAAGCTAATTAATACCAGGCCCAGGACCCTCTAATACACTATCGCAATTATTTATTATTATTCTAATATTCTTATTATTAGTCTCCTCAGCCCATGATCCTATCACTCTCACTCCCACTTTACTAAGCATTCCAGCCCAATTGGTTGTGAGGTTACCGTGCCTAGTGAGAGATCTCGAGTTCGAAACCCGCTAGGCACATAAGGGTTTGAAACTCAATGGAGTGAGTTTCAGCCCTGATTACTCCAGGCCCTCCTAGCCCCCCTCCCCCAGACGCCCCCTGGAGTAAAAAAAATGGTAAAAAAAATGGCCCAGCCATTACAATAGTTCCCACCCTCCTTTAGACTGCTCCACCATTCTCCTCTTATACACCTTATCAAAGTACTTAATGTTATTATTATTATTATTATTATTATTGTTATTGTTATTGTTATTGTTATTGTTATTGTTATTGTTATTGTTATTGTTATTGTCATTGTCATTGTCATCGTCATCGTCATCGTCATCGTCATCGTCATCGTCATCGTCATCGTCATCGTCATCGTCATCGTCATCGTCATCGTCATCGTCATCGTCATCGTCATCGTCATCGTCATCGTCATCGTCATCGTCATCGTCATCAGGCCCGTAGTTTAGTCTTCATCATCACTCTCCCTTGAAGATTCACCTTGTCTTCAAGGTGACAAATGGGAAACAGTGTCTGCAATCTGCTCACAGGTTCCCAGGAGTCCTCAAAATCAGGCAGTTCCTTCCAGTGCACCAATGGCTCTTTCTCTCCAGCTGCATTCAGCCTAATTCCCAACACCTTCTCAGGGGTGGCCTGTAGCTCCCATTCCTCAGAAAAGCATTTAGGTAATGGTTGACAGGGAATGTTAGGTGCTACTGACTTCTTCAGCAATGAAATGTGAAAGACTGGGTGTACTGCACAATCTTCTGGTAACTTCAGTTTGAAAGCAACAGGATTGATTTTCTCAATCACCTCAAAGGGTCCGTAGAATCTTGGACTTGGTTTCTGGTTCACCCTTTCTGCCAAGCTTTTCAATTTGTATGGTTGAATCTTTAAATAGACTTTATCCCCCAACTCCAGTGGCACATCCCTTATTTTTCCATCTGCCTGTTGCTTCATATTATTCTGAGCTGTTGACAATGTCTTCTTTAACTCTTCCAACATTATGTTTCCTTCAGCAGCAAGTCTTGATACTTTTTCATCGGCTGTTACAGTGACATCCCATCGAATAATGGCTGGAGGTTCTTGATGGAAATATGCTAGTTTCTATTGTACCATAACTCTGCCTATGGTATCCTTTTCAGCCACTGTTTAGGCTTATTCCCTGTGGTACATCTTAGGTAGGTTTCAATGCATCTATTCACAACCTCCGTTTGACCATCTATATTGTACTTAAGTTTAGTACCATCCATCTTGAAAAGCTCAGACCAAAAGGAACTCATAAAGACAGTCTCTCTGTCTGAAACAGTAGTGTTAGGGAATCCATGAAGTCTAACTATCTCCTTGCACAAATATTTCAGCCACCTCCTTTGCAGTATAAAGATTAAGGATGGCCCAAAGCAATAAAATGTGCAAATTTAGTTAGCCTTTCCACCACCACCAGCACTCCATATGCTCTAGGTAAACCTCCAATGAAGCCCATACTCAAATCTGACCAAATCTGACTGGGAACTGGTAGAGGTTGCAGAAGGCCAACTGGCTTCAAGGCTTGATATTTATTCCTTTGGCAGGTTTCCCAACCCTGGACATAAGCTTGAATTTCTGCCCTCATTCCATACCAATAAAATAGATTAGCTATTCTGTTTATAGTCCTGAAATAACATGCATGTCCACCAGTGCTAGAATCATGAAACTCCTTCAATATCACTTGGATTCTGGGTGACCCTTTAGGTATCACCAGCCTTACCTTAAAAAACAGTAACCCCTTGATTAATTTGAAATCTGGCTGAGTTCCTGGTTGTCCACTGATCTGCTGAATATTAGTATTACACCTTTTATCTTTGATAAGCTCTTATTCTAGGCCATCCCATTCTTGGCATGTTATCATGGATAAGGTTTCCAGACACATCTTCCTTGAGAGGGCATCAGCAGCCTTGTTCTCTTTGGCCGGCTTATACTTGATTACAAAGTTACATCTCATCAATTTGGTAACTCATTTCTGTTGTTCTTCACCCTCAACCTTCGCTCAGCTAAAAATCTTAGGCTCTTCTAGTCTGAATGTATCTCAAATACTTTTCCAAGCAAGTAAGGTCTCCATATCTGAACTGCCAGAACTATGGCCTTTAACTCCCGTTCGTAAACCGACTTGCTCTGATTTCTAGAGGACAATCCTCTACTCAATTAAGCAATGGGTCTGCCCTCCTGCATTAATGCTGCCCCTACTCCTTTACCCAATTTATCTGTCTCTACTACAAACGTTTTATTGAAATCAGGAACTCTTAATACAGGCAGAGTAGTCATTGTCCTCGTTAGTACTTCAAAGGCCTCTGAAGCTTTCTGGTCCCATGTGAATGCTTCTTCCCTAAGGAGCTGATAAGGGGTGCTGCAATTTTACTGTACCCCTTTACAAATTTCCGATAGTATCCTGTCAGCCCTAGGAATCCCCTGAGTCCCTTGACATCCAGAGATACAACCCAATTTAACATGTCTGCAATTTTGGAAGGATCTGCTGCCACTCCTCCTGAGATTATATGCCCCAAATAAGATAGTTCAGATCGCCCAAAGCTGCACTTCTTCTTGTTGACATACAAATGGTTTTCCTTGAGGTTCTGTAGAACTGTTCTTAGGTGTCTTTTATGCTCTTCCATGGAAGGACTGTAAATAAGGATATCATCGAAGAACACGAAAACAAACTTTCTTAAGTACCTAATTCATGAGGGCCTGGAATGTTGATGGTGCATTTGTGAGTTCAAAAGCTGTCTTATGCACATGAGAATCCTTCATCCGAATCTGATGATACCCCGACTTCAGAACCAACTTAGAAAACACCTTGGCAGTACCTAATTCATCCAATAATTCTTCTATTACATGGATCAGGAATTCATCCTGAACTGTGATTTTATTTAAGGCTCGGTAGTCACCACAAAATCTCCAGCCTCCTTTTTTTCTGACCAGCAAAACTAGGCTGCTATATGGACTGGTGCTGGGTTGGATTATTCCTGAACTCAGTAACTCCTTGACTATAACTTCAATTTCATTCTTTTGGTAGTGGGGGTACCTGTAAGGTCTGATATTGGGGATTGTTGCTCCTTCCTTGATGTTGATAGAGTGGTCACAATCCCTCTTGTCAGGTAGACCTTGAGGAATCTGGAACAGTTCAGCATATTCTTCTACCATTGCTGTCAATAGATTCTCCTGCTCTTGATTCCCTATAACTTCCAAAGT
Source organism: Cuscuta europaea (assembly GCA_945859875.1). Classification (NCBI taxonomy): domain Eukaryota; kingdom Viridiplantae; phylum Streptophyta; class Magnoliopsida; order Solanales; family Convolvulaceae; genus Cuscuta; species Cuscuta europaea. The sequence goes on from CAMAPE010000019.1 coordinate 40,459,982, forward strand.
TTGCAGATCACAAGTGAGATAATAGCCTTGTCCTTCCTGTTGTATTGTTTTGACCAGAAATTTCCAAGATACTGGAGACTGGCCCAAAGTAGGATTCCCTGTTAGTCTTCTATCTTGCCCTTCTTCCTTCCACCTCAAAGTAAGTTTCTGGAAGTTAAATTGAACATCTCCCAGCAAAGTCAACCATTCCAACCCCAAAACTACACCTGTTCCTCCTAGATCAAGGATATAGGAATGTTGGGTTATCAAATAACCCTGCACCATCAGTTGCAATCCTGCACATATACCATTATTCCTTATTTTCACTCCATTTCCCAATTCTACCTGAAACCCTCCAATCTGATTAAAAGGTAAGGCCAATTCATTTATTAAGCTCTGGGATATGAAATTGTGAGTGGCCTCACTATCAATTAAAATTACCACTGATCTGGCCTCCTCTCTATCTTGAATATTCCCTCCCACCTTGAATTTTCTCTGAGTAGTTATCCCTTCCTTGCTCATCACAGACAGTTTCAATGTTTAAAGCTTTTCTCCTCCTCAGGTTGTTCTTCCCCTGGACTGGCAGACTCATCCTCTCCTTCAGGTGGATCAACAAGCACAAATTGATAGTGTTTCAATTCGCATATGTGCTCTTTGTTCCACTTGTCCCCACATTTTAGGCAAAGTCCCTTTTTGCTTCTTTCTTCTTATTCAGTTTGGGAAAGTCTCTGTCCAGATCTTCCACTCGTATTGATGAATCCTGGATTCCCCACCTTACTTTCTCCTCTTATACACCTTATCAAAGTACTTAATGTTATTATTATTATTATTAGTATTAGGCCTTACGCCCGTAGTTACGTCTTCATCAATGTGATGCATGCTACTACACAATATTATGGAAATAAAAAAGCGCAAATCAAGCAGAAGAATGAGTGATAACTGATTGCTTTTATTCCGATTTGACTTTAATACCTTTATTTAGGAAGTGATATGCCATGATTTCCCATTCCTTCTTTTAGAAGATGAGAGCTTTGTTATACTGATAAAATATCTAAGAAAGAAATAAGAAGAAACCAAGGAGAAGGAAAACTCCCCAAACTCCAAAGGAGACGGAAAATTCACTAAAATTCACCATGTGATGAAGATTTTTGGTACATAACATGGTGATTGTCATACTGAATAACTAGAATTCACTTGGGTGATGATTTCTTTTAGCTTCAGGTGACATAGATGTGACTCCTACACCATCTTTAGAAAAAAAATATTTATCCACAACACTTGACTGATCTTAACCAAGGAAACACTGGCTTTCTTATATAGCCAGAGAATGAAGAATGGAATAAATTCTGAAGATCAATTTTAAACTCTGGAGAGGTGAAGAGTGAAGACACATACAAAAGCTAAAGTGTTAGGATCCAGATAACTACAACATCATCCCCACGACTACCAACAACAATAATGATAATAATAATAATAATAAAGAAGTTGAAGAATATGAAGTTCAATGTAATGTGAAGGGTATTCTTTTTCAAATAAAAAATAGCAAGTTAGAAATTGGGAAAAACACACTGAACCTTTGAGACAAAGACTGGGAATCTAGAACCTTTTACCAAACCACCACTCCCAGTTTTAGCTGACACAGAACCTGTGAGACCAAGACTTCTTTCTAAATCATTCATTTTTTTTACCCAAAACTACTAAATCAGCAGGTTAATGGTCAATGCATTTTATGTGATTGAAGTTTGCTGGATTGCTGGGTTGTGTTTCAATTCATTGATTGCCTTTACAGTGTCATATTTTCCAACTAAGGTTTAATCTAAAGACTATTTTTTCAAGGTGTTTGCATGTCATCATATGTAATGGAAAAAACTGATGAAGGGCATCTCAATGTTGTTAACCAGTTGGAAGACATATACCAGGTTTGCTTGTATAATTTTTAATTTACAATTTAATTCTGATAGAGTATTCTTTGTTCATTGATGTATTGTGTTGTTTGAACAGACTCTCTTTATAAGGTTAGACATTGAAAAGAAAAAATTGGAAGGGAATTCTCGGTCAATTCAGCAAGAGCTCCAGCTATCCAATTCATCCACTTGCTGTGTTTTCACTCCTGAATTGTTGTCTGCCAAATCTGGGATTCATTGCTGGCTAGAGACACTGCCCATAGCTGATGATATTGGTTTCATTCTTGATACAATGTTACTTCAGCGTCTTTCCCAGATTGAATCTACCTATGGCGATGAACAACTTTATGTAATAATCTTTTGAAATAAGATTTTGTTGCTGTTTAGATGCTTCTGTTACTTGGAGAGCTAATGCAGTAAATTATAGAACATACCTTATTATTTCCTTAACAAAATGTGTTTTAACATAATACCTTCCTGATCATGACAGGAATTAACTGCATTGGCTGGCTGCATTGAGTATACTTTGAACTTTTCTATGAACTTTTCTCCCAGGCCACCCACAGACTTTTTGGGTTATCAAAAGATCTTGTGGACACTAGATGCTCATGCATCCGTGCATGCAGGTTTTAATAATTTTTAAAATGGCCATTTACTGTTATACAATTTGAGTCATGATGATTCCCTGTCTCTGGGCTGCGTTTGTTTGACTTTTATTTCATAATTCTAGCGTTTTTCTGATTCACTGCAGTTAATAAAAAGATCTCAAGTTTCATTCTTGAGATGTGGTTTGCGTGGCATACTGCTTTGTGGAACCCTTGCCATGTTGTTAATGAGGTAAACATCAATTTCCATTGTGCAAGCACCGGTTAATTTTTTTATTTAAGTTCAACATGAGTTCACTCTACATCTTCTTCATTTTCATCAGAATCTTTCCTGGGATGGATTTAAAAATGATGTTCTACCTGATAGGCTTTTTATGCCAGTGAAAATGACGGCTATTGAGAAAATTCTGTAAGTTACTATCCCGATGATTTTTGTTTGCATGTTTGATAATGAATAAGGCAGTCTTTATTTCTGGGTAGTTGCCTACCACATCAGTTGGAACAATTTCATAATATCTTTGTTTTGATGCTTACTTCATCATCATCATTATTACCCCAGTGCTGCAAAGGCTCCCACCTATGGTGGGGTAAGGGGGGTCGGATGTATGCAATCTTACCCCTGTACTAAAACATTTCCTGAGACTGTTTCCTGTTAGGAGTATTAAATAAACACTACACGTGTATTTCTGTATAATATAGTGTAGTTATAATCTGTTAGGCTTCTGTTACACTTGCAGTTAGTTAGTTGAACTACTGACTTGTATAGATACTCTGTGATCTCTCATTCTCAAATCTCAATAAGATGATTTCATTTCCATCTTCTACCTTGCTTCTATTCTAATATTTCCGGATGACCCATAGTGAAAATCGCGTCGAAAAATACATGGACTGATTGCTGCTTCACAACAAAGAAGCGCAGTCAGTTTAGTGAGACATTTTGCTTTATTCCATCATATTCCCAAGCCAAAAAATAGTGAATCTTTGGCTCCATTGCAAATGATGGAAAATTTGATGCTTACTTCATCCGCCCAAAAAATGTGATTTGCTTCAAACATTTTTTAGTTTGAAAAAGGCTATGTGGATAAAATACTAGCTAATTTTTGCATATACTTTATAAGAAGAGTCACAGACAAGTTACATTCAATAAATCAAGTCAAACCAATGACTAATTTTTAAAGATGCTTTCAAGCAGTTTTCCTTGCCAAAAAAGTTCCACCTTGGTCAAACTTGATTACTAGCAGTTGCAGTTTCCTGACGTCATTGATAATGAATTGCCTACTTCATTTCAATAATGAACACTTAAAGTACATCTCTTCACATGATACCATTGACTTGGGATTAACGATTTATAGGAGTTTTCGTTCCCACAAAACTTGGCCATATATAGTTCATCATATATCACTTGACATGATTGCATGTGTATTGACTACTTTACTGAAATCGTGAGCCAATAAACACTTAAAGCACATTATTTTTCCTCATGATGACCGTACCTTGGGATTAATGATTTAAAGTTGCACCTTGGTTAAACATGATTAATATCAGTTTTCGTGACATTATTGAGAGTGTATTGCCTAAATTGAAATCGTGAGCTTAAATGAACACTCAAATCACATTATTTCTCCATATGAGGCCAGTGTATTAGGACTAGTTATTTGAGGTTCTTGTTCCACACACACATTATTTCACAATTTTCTATGCATGTCTAAATTTTGCGTTGCTACATTTACTGTTATACTTTCCTGTTTAGTTTGTAATTCATTTTGTGAGTACAGGCAAGGTGCATTTGCTGTTAGAGATTACTCCATGCACAGCCTGAAACTTAGATCATCATCACGCCATCTCTGGCATGGTTCTAGAGATGTTTCAATAACCAAGTTCCTTTTATCTGGTGCTCAGTCCCTTTTCCAGCAGGTGCTTCTTTTTAATTTCACAGCATTCACGTTTTCTTTATTGTGGCTACTATATTAACCTCCATAGTATCTTCTCCTCTGTGATTTTAGATCATAAATGCACACAGAATGTCATTTGAAGCAGACACGTACATGAGAATCAAGTCTTTCTTTCGTTCTACTCGCGAGAAGATGATTACGGTATCCATTGTTTAAGATTTATATGTTAAAGATGTTTTCTCTAAAAATGTTCTTTTACCGATTTGTTTCACTGTATCCTTAACTTGATGGATGTCACTTTACTAAGACGAGCCTGGCAGATTTAAAGATATGTTGGGGAGAACACAAATTGTTTGTCAATGGAAAACTATCTTATAAACAAAATTCATTTTTATCAGTGTGTAACTATCTAGTCGTTTTATATATGTTTCAGGAGAAGGATGTGAAGGACGTGATTCCTCTTCTTGCATCTTCGAACCATAAACATTTTACATCATTGCTTAATCTCTTAATTGAGCCAGTGCTCCGTGTCCTTTATATCCCATGTTCAAGCGGTAAATACATGACTTTTTGGGTTTGATTTACAATTGGTAATTGCTATGTTTTATTTTAACTATTAGGATTGGAGTTCCATTTTTAGTTTTATTTTGATGTTTCAGTTACCTCTGTTCTTTTGTAGATATTTTGCATAATCTGGGCTCTGCATGGTTAATGGTTGGTGGCTTACGATACTGCCTTGTGATTAGTCACGCATATTTGGATCCCACTTTAAAATACTCCGTAAAGCACTCTCAGCTCACACAAAAAATTGCTTCCCTTGAACTTGAGAATCAGGTATGGTTTATATTTATTTTGCTATATCTTTAGCTTGAGTTGCCTCCTTTATCACTTGCTGTTAAGCACTTCCACCTCGAGATTGTTTTTGGAACATATATATTTTTATGAGCAATACGATGTATATCTAAATTTTCCTTTGAGATGATGGCACATATAAATATTTAATTATGTTCTATTGGAACTTTTAGTACTGTAACGCCCCTCTCAGGGTTAAAGGAAACGTTACATAAACTTACTACTTTAAAAAAACTGCAATATAACGGCCGCTTGTTTACTAAATAACCCTGATAAAATATCAACATAACAAAAATATAGCTCCAAATAAAAACTCAATAAAATCTAGTTATCACCAGCAAAATGTGATAACCACCTGGATCCGGGAATTTACTAAAACTTCAAATCTTCAAATAAAATAAAGTAATAATAATCACTTTAATATAACATCTGAAATACTAAAAAAAATAGTAACTAGCTAGAAGCCGCCAAGGTCGTTCCTGTTAACTCATTTCGGCACGCGTTCACTCTCTCATCATCTTCCTAGGCCTTGGCCTTACCTTTAGTATCTGTACATGCGAAGAAAGAGGACTGATAAGCTTTACGCTTAGTAAGTCACTATGGATCCACAAAAATATCTGCGAAGTCTATGCTAATTTATCAATAGATAAATTTAGGCTATAAGCATGCACTAAACAAACAATTAACAAACAGCTTCTTGAATAAATTCTGAGAGAGATCCCAAAAGAAAATATTTTCTAAAATAATTTCTTAAAACTACTGGAGAGATCTCAAATTTTCTTTCTCAAAACATTTATGTAAAACTTTCTGAAAGAGATCTCAAAAACAACTTTCTGTAAAACATTCTGAAAGGGATCTCATAACTTTCTGTAAAACTCTGTGGCTAATTTTAACTGTGGGCCCGTGATATGTACTCAAAGGCGCCAATCCGATAGCTCAGGGGAGCGACCCACTAAACATATCGAACTCTCTGGAACTGATAAACTGATAATCTGAGGGAACTTGTTCCCGAGTACATATCACCTGATCTTTCACTTTAAATATTAATTCTTTTTATAGTGACATTTGGGTAAAAACATCATTAAAATCTTGAAATAAAGTAGTGACATAATCTTGACTATGCCAGATAATAAACATAACTTAATACAACAATTACAATAACTCATCAAATAATTCACCAAGCTCACATAATAGCAAATAGTCTAAAATTATCTACTAAAAATCAACCAGACTTCTTTCTTTCATTTGGTTGAACAAACATGTACAGGTGGGAGTGAACTTACCTGCTATCAGCTGAAATCAAATACTCAAATATGTGTGACACCTTGATAATGTCTTCCGATAAGCTCTTCGTAAAAATCTTTAATTAAATATAAAAGTATAATGAGAACTCGTTATATTATTTAAACAGAACTCTCAAACCATCTTACATTGCTCTACTCGAAGTTTCAATTTTTTTAAAACAAATGAACATTATTCATCTCAAGTATCAGAACATCAAAATCAATAGAGACTGATTAAAAGTACTACTTCTAATCTATTACTACGGAGTATTTGTGAAATTAACTACCTGAACTTAAAACCAATTGTCATAACAACTTTTGGTTTAACTTACTATTTATGATATAAAATTCAGGATCTTCCAGGGTAAAAAGAAAAGAAATACTGATGTTATTAAATTCGAACTAAAAGTTTACATATGAAACTTAGAGAACTTGAAATAGTTAATCAAAATAGATATTCAAAACCTGACGGGGATTTATTGTTTCAAAATGTAGGGATAGAATTGATTTAAAGAGACTTTGGGTTGATCACTATTGGTAGAGCAACGGGTTGTTTCTTTTTTTTTTTTTTGGCATCTTTCTCTACGATTGAAAAGAAAGGTGAGATTCTTTGATTACCTGAAGCAGCTTGATAAAACTAGATTAGAACCCAGAGCTTTGGCACCAAGACAAATGAAGAGCAGAATTGAGAGACTAGGACAGCGGCTACCGGTAGAGGAGAGAGTTGATCCTCAGGGTTTATGGGTGATAATATATTTAGGTTATGCCTTTCTAGGGATTTAGTATGATAGAGACTTATTTGGGCTAAAATAACTGATTCGGGCATCTCAACCTTATAAAAAGTACTTCTGATCCAACTGAAAATAACATTCTCTCTTTAAAAAAATATACTGAAACTATAGATAAACATTTATTTTATCACTTAAAATTATTAGAGCTTATCGGTTAACATTATCTGCCACAAACAAAACATGTTAAAACAATAAATCACATTATTCATAAAACAAACTTATTTAACCGACTAAAATAATTAATAATCGGGGTGTTACAACCCCTCCCACCTTATAAAAGTTTCGTCCTCGAAACTTAGAACAACTCGGGATAACGACGTCTCATGTCATCTTCCACTTCCCAAGTAGCTTCTTCAACTTTGTGATTCCGCCACAACACCTTTACTAGAGCTATCTCTTTATTCCGGAGACGTCTAACCTCGTGATCAAGAATTTTTACTGGCTTCTCCTCGTAAGACAAATCATTTTGCACTTCTACTGTTGGGGGTATCAAAACATGCTCCGGATCAACAAAGTATTTTCTCAACATCGAAATATGGAAGACATTATGAATGCCAGAAAACTCTTCAGGTAGCGCGAGCTCATAAGCTACCTTCCCAACTCGTCGGGTGATCTCATATGGTCCAGTGAATCTGGGGCTAAGCTTCCCTTTCTTCCCAAATCGCATCACGCCCTTCATCGGGGCTATCTTGACAAAAACAAATTCACCCACTTCGAATTCTAGAGGTCTCCTTCGAACATCTGCATAACTCTTCTGTCTGCACTGGGCAGATTCTATCCTTTGTCGGATACTCTTAATAGCTTCTGAGGTCGCATCTATCAACTCAGTCCTTCCTTGTAATTCTTCTTCTAGAACCTTCTTTTCTCCCGTTTCATACCATGATATGGGGGATCTACACCTCCTCCCATACAACGCCTCATATGGAGCCATGCCGATGGTTGCTTGATAACTATTATTATAAGCAAATTCCGCCAAACTAAGGTATTTAGCCCATCCTCCTTGAAAATCAAGAGCACATGCCCGTAACATATCCTCTAAAATCTGATTTGTCCTCTCCGTCTGGCCATCTGTCTGAGGATGAAAAGCAGTACTAAACTTCAACTTCGTGCCCAATGATTTTTGTACACACTTCCAAAAGTGAGACGTAAATCTGGAATCTCTGTCTGAAATAATACTCTTCGGAATACCATGCAATCTAACAATCTCCTGTATATATATTTTTGCCAACTTCTCCAAAGAAATACTTGTTGAAATTGGGATAAAATGAGCAGATTTAGTCAATCTGTCCACTATAACCCATATAGCGTCGTAACCTCCAGTTGTCTTCGGTAAACCCATAATAAAATCCATTGATATCTCATCCCATTTCCACTCTGGAATCTGGATAGGCTGAAGTTCTCCGCCTGGTCTTTGATGTTCAGCCTTAACTTGTTGACACGTCAAACATGCCTGAACGAACTTTGCAACATCTTTCTTCATCCCTGACCACCAAAAGCTTTCCTTCAAGTCGTGGTACATCTTGGTCGAACCAGGATGCATAGTGAATGGTGTCTCATGAGCCTCCTTCATAATCTGCTTCCTCAACCCCTCGATGTCCGGGATGCACAACCTGTTTTGGAGTAATAATCTCCCATTCTCATCCAAACGAAACTCAGGACATTTTCCCTCCTTGACGCACTCCTTCAACTTAACTAACTCGGGATCAAGTTCTTGCTTCATAGCCATGTCCTCAAATATTGATGGAGTCACTGTCATAGCTGCTAGTCGCCCACCTACAATCTCCAACTCAAAATCTTCAATTTCCTTCCTCAGCCTTGGATCCATTACCATCATGGACATTACTGTTGCAGAAGACTTCCTACTAAGTGCATCTGCTACCTTGTTGGCTTTCCCCGGATGATAAAGGATCTCACAATCATAATCTTTCACTAGCTCAAGCCACCTTCTTTGCCTCATGTTGAGGTCCTTCTGTGTGAATATGTATTTTAGGCTTTTATGATCAGTGAAGATCTTGCACTGAACTCCATACAAGTAATGCCTCCAAATTTTCAACGCATGTATCACCGCTGCCAACTCCAAGTCATGTGTAGGATAATTCACTTCATAGTCCTTGAGTTGCCGAGACGCGTAAGCAATTACTCGTTCATTCTGCATAAGAACTGCTCCAAGTCCTATCTTCGATGCATCTGTGTAGATAACAAACCCTTCTTTTCCTTCTGGGAGTGCTAAAACGGGTGCAGATGTCAACCTATCTTTCAGCTCTTGGAAACTCTTCTCACAACGATCAGTCCACTCAAATTTCTTACCCTTACGGGTCAAGGTAGTCAATGGAAGAGCTATGGCAGAGAAGCCTTCCACAAACTTCCTATAATACCCCGCAAGGCCTAAAAAACTTCGAACTTCTTTCGCATTCTTCGGCCTGCTCCAATCTCGGACAGCTGCTACTTTCGAGGGATCCACCGAAACCCCCTGCTTTGAAACTACGTGGCCAAGGAATGCTACATGATCAAGCCAGAACTCACACTTTGAAAACTTAGCATATAGCTTATGTTTTCTAAGCGTCTCCAATACTTCTCTCAAGTGTTCTTCATGCTCCTTCTTGGACTTTGAGTAGATCAAAATATCATCAATGAAAATAATGACAAACTTGTCAAGAAACTCCCTGAACACTCTATTCATCAAATCCATGAACGTCGCTGGAGCATTAGTTAAGCCGAAAGGCATAACCACAAATTCATAGTGTCCATACCGCGACCTGAAAGCTGTTTTTGGGATGTCTCCTTCTTTGATTCTTAGCTGATGATACCCTGAACGAAGGTCAATCTTGGAGAAAATCACCGCTCCCTTCAACTGGTCAAACAGGTCATCAATTCTAGGCAGGGGATACCTATTCTTGATAGTCACTTTATTTAGCACTCTATAATCTATGCACAACCTCATTGTGCCATCTTTCTTTTTCACGAACAATACTGGAGCTCCCCACGGTGAGTAACTGGGCCGAATGAAACCCTTCTCTAGCAACTCCTGCAACTGTTTGTGGAGTTCTTGTAACTCCGCTGGGGCCATTCGATATGGTGCTCTAGATATTGGTGCAGTACCGGGCAGCAGCTCCATCTCGAACTCAATCTCTCTACTCGGTGGTAGCCCAGGAAGATCTTCGGGAAAAACATCACTGTAATCCTCCACAATTGGAACTTTAGATAACTGGATGGGTTCTCCAGTGCTCTTGTCTACAATGTGAGCTAAGAAAGCTTCACATCCACTCCGAATAAGTCTCCTTGCTTGCAATGCAGAAATCATCACCTTCCCTGATCCTTTTGGCTCCCCAAGAAACAAGAAAGGATTAGACCCTGCAGGCGCAAAACTAACAATTCTTTTTCGGCATATAATTGAAGCACTATACTTCTGCAGAAAATCCATGTCGAGAATCACGTCATAATCTCTCATATCAAGCACGATCAGATCCACAAATAACTCTCTCCCTGCAATACTCATTGGCACTGCTCGTAACCAATGAGTCGACAACATGATCTCTCCTGACGGAAGTGCTGTGGTGAACTTATAATCTAACTTATCTTGATGTGCTGCTAAGGATCTAGCAAACTCAAGAGATACAAAGGAATGCGTGGCTCCAGTGTCAAATAACACATTAGCATATCTATTAAGAACAAGTATCTGACCTGTGACAACACCGGGATTTATCGATGCCTCCTCTTTCGAGATTGTGAACACTCTAGCAACCGGAGCCTCTGGTGGTGCCTCAAGACGCCCTTGCTGGATGGATGGTCCTTCTAGATAAGCCTGCATATTATGGACAGCCGCTGAAGGTGTTGGATTTCTTGGCATGTGAGTGATCTGGTAGTTTTGCTGACTCTTTCTTGGACAATCTCTCGACATATGGCCCTCAAGGCCGCAAGTGTAGCAAGCTCTAGAACCCAATCTGCATTGTCCTGGATGATTACGGCCACAATTTGTACACAGTGGAAATTTCATCTGTTTATTTTGGTGTCCCTGATGGTGACCAGCTCCTTTTCCATCATTGCCCGTGAAGTTTCTCTTCTTGTTACTCTTCGAATTGTTCATGTGTCGATGTGACTGATTCTGTGACTGCGAAGGCACAGGCTGCGGCTGAGCGGGTACTGGACCGCTAGAGATGTAGTACTTCTTTTGAGTTGCTATAAAAACACAGTCAGCTAGTGTAGCTGGAGTCTGATTGCCATTCTCCAAGTGAACTGCTATATCCTTCCTAAGAGCTGCCAGGAACATCCTCACCTTATCTCTTTCCGTCGGGGCAGCTGTAGGACAAATACGTAGCAGCCTCTGAAATTTTGCCGCCAAGGTTGTAACATCCATGGTTCCCTGGCGTAGACTCTGAAGCTCATCCCGGTACCTACGTGTGACACTAGCGTTGAAATACTGGTTGGTGAACTCCTCTTTGAACTGCTCCCATGTCATCTGCGTGATGTTGTACCTTGTTTCCACAGTCTCCCACCATATTCGAGCATCCATGGTGAGACTGTAAGATGCACATCGAACCTTGTCATTATCTGCTAGTTCCAACCCATTAGCAATGCCTTCCACGGTCTTCAGCCATCCCTGAGCAGCTAGAGGGTCTGGACCCCCTTCGAAATCCGCGGGCTTGATCTTCCTCCATGTGATCATCAAAGGTTCTTGTCTCGGTGCTCCGTGTCCCCTAGCATGATTATTTCCAGCATTTCCCCCTTCACCACCGCCCCTTTGATCGTTCGCGGTCAAACGGTCGATGGTTTGTTGCTGCTCCTGCAACTGTCTCTGAAGTTGCGCTACTAATCCTGCCAAATCCTGCTCGTGATTGTTTGCTTGCTCATTGTTGCTACCAACTGGACGACCACGAGTTCTCCTCATTTTCTTAAGGCACCTAAATATGAACTTTTATTTATGTACCATACACAATACAAAAGGCAAAACATTCTCACTTCTGTTCTCTATCTAATAAAACTCTTCTTGCTCAAGCACAGAAATTTAAAACTAACTTTAAATACTTACTTGGAAGATGATGAGCACGTGTACGATGACAAATGAAGTTACGGGACAGCCTGGCTCTGATACCAAATTTGTAACGCCCCTCTCAGGGTTAAAGGAAACGTTACATAAACTTACTACTTTAAAAAAACTGCAATATAACGGCCGCTTGTTTACTAAATAACCCTGATAAAATATCAACATAACAAAAATATAGCTCCAAATAAAAACTCAATAAAATCTAGTTATCACCAGCAAAATGTGATAACCACCTGGATCCGGGAATTTACTAAAACTTCAAATCTTCAAATAAAATAAAGTAATAATAATCACTTTAATATAACATCTGAAATACTAAAAAAAATAGTAACTAGCTAGAAGCCGCCAAGGTCGTTCCTGTTAACTCATTTCGGCACGCGTTCACTCTCTCATCATCTTCCTAGGCCTTGGCCTTACCTTTAGTATCTGTACATGCGAAGAAAGAGGACTGATAAGCTTTACGCTTAGTAAGTCACTATGGATCCACAAAAATATCTGCGAAGTCTATGCTAATTTATCAATAGATAAATTTAGGCTATAAGCATGCACTAAACAAACAATTAACAAACAGCTTCTTGAATAAATTCTGAGAGAGATCCCAAAAGAAAATATTTTCTAAAATAATTTCTTAAAACTACTGGAGAGATCTCAAATTTTCTTTCTCAAAACATTTATGTAAAACTTTCTGAAAGAGATCTCAAAAACAACTTTCTGTAAAACATTCTGAAAGGGATCTCATAACTTTCTGTAAAACTCTTTGTGGCTAATTTTAACTGTGGGCCCGTGATATGTACTCAAAGGCGCCAATCCGATAGCTCAGGGGAGCGACCCACTAAACATATCGAACTCTCTGGAACTGATAAACTGATAATCTGAGGGAACTTGTTCCCGAGTACATATCACCTGATCTTTCACTTTAAATATTAATTCTTTTTATAGTGACATTTGGGTAAAAACATCATTAAAATCTTGAAATAAAGTAGTGACATAATCTTGACTATGCCAGATAATAAACATAACTTAATACAACAATTACAATAACTCATCAAATAATTCACCAAGCTCACATAATAGCAAATAGTCTAAAATTATCTACTAAAAATCAACCAGACTTCTTTCTTTCATTTGGTTGAACAAACATGTACAGGTGGGAGTGAACTTACCTGCTATCAGCTGAAATCAAATACTCAAATATGTGTGACACCTTGATAATGTCTTCCGATAAGCTCTTCGTAAAAATCTTTAATTAAATATAAAAGTATAATGAGAACTCGTTATATTATTTAAACAGAACTCTCAAACCATCTTACATTGCTCTACTCGAAGTTTCAATTTTTTTAAAACAAATGAACATTATTCATCTCAAGTATCAGAACATCAAAATCAATAGAGACTGATTAAAAGTACTACTTCTAATCTATTACTACGGAGTATTTGTGAAATTAACTACCTGAACTTAAAACCAATTGTCATAACAACTTTTGGTTTAACTTACTATTTATGATATAAAATTCAGGATCTTCCAGGGTAAAAAGAAAAGAAATACTGATGTTATTAAATTCGAACTAAAAGTTTACATATGAAACTTAGAGAACTTGAAATAGTTAATCAAAATAGATATTCAAAACCTGACGGGGATTTATTGTTTCAAAATGTAGGGATAGAATTGATTTAAAGAGACTTTGGGTTGATCACTATTGGTAGAGCAACGGGTTGTTTCTTTTTTTTTTTTTGGCATCTTTCTCTACGATTGAAAAGAAAGGTGAGATTCTTTGATTACCTGAAGCAGCTTGATAAAACTAGATTAGAACCCAGAGCTTTGGCACCAAGACAAATGAAGAGCAGAATTGAGAGACTAGGACAGCGGCTACCGGTAGAGGAGAGAGTTGATCCTCAGGGTTTATGGGTGATAATATATTTAGGTTATGCCTTTCTAGGGATTTAGTATGATAGAGACTTATTTGGGCTAAAATAACTGATTCGGGCATCTCAACCTTATAAAAAGTACTTCTGATCCAACTGAAAATAACATTCTCTCTTTAAAAAAATATACTGAAACTATAGATAAACATTTATTTTATCACTTAAAATTATTAGAGCTTATCGGTTAACATTATCTGCCACAAACAAAACATGTTAAAACAATAAATCACATTATTCATAAAACAAACTTATTTAACTGACTAAAATAATTAATAATCGGGGTGTTACAAGTACTCACTTTTGGTACAATTGGAACTTGTTATCGATCAAGAGACGCTTCATAAATGACTCAGTCGTGTAGCTTCTTGAAGATGAGGGTTTTTGCCTTCATAGTCTTGAATGTCTATTCCTAAACAAAAAATTTGACAACCAAGATGGGAAGTGTTGCAAGAAGAAGACCTAGTGTCAAGCTTATCAGTCTGCTCCTTGACCAAGTTTATATAATAACTGATGTCTTCTTTTACAGGTAAGAAGACAGAGTACTTACTTAGCAGGTTCTTTTCAGTTAAGAGAAGATGATAAACATACCAATGTGCTGGAGGGCCTCAACAATAAGCTGAGGAATCTTCAAAAAAAGGTATGGGATATTTTAATAGTTATTGTCATTTTAATGTTGATAATTGTTTTAGAGTTCACATATCTGATCTTTACCATCGATAGTGAAACTTCTGTTTTTGATGTGATGACACAATGACATATACTTTTGATGATAATGTCCAATAGTGGTGGATCATCTAGGGAAACCTCAAAGGGCTGTTACCCCCCACCCCACCGAAGTGTTTTCATGTTGAACATAAAGGCGTAGCATCATAGTAAAAAGTCTTTTCTATATCGTAAAAAAGTCTTCATCATAGTAAAAGTCTTTTCTTATATCGTAATAATTTCCTACAGATTGGACAAGATAAACACATTTTCCTATTACACAAGTGTCTTCATCACTCTTTCTTCTGGTCGTCAATGTTTACTTGTATCTGATACGCTCCCTTGATGTATTCAAAAAATTAGGGTTCTTATTATCTCTTGTTTTTATATAAACCAAGACTTCAGTATTCAGTACACACTGCATCAATAACTTATTACTTATCATTGCTAATTTTGGCATGCAATTGTCAGAAGTGTGCCATATGCAACCTATAATTGCTTTGAACTATATTGCCACTTTGCCTCAGATAACCGCTATTGTCTTCTTTCTTTTACTCAGATTGTATTCCGCTCTGATCCTGGGAAGTTCAGGAATTTGAAATACGACTGTGATGATTTTCTTAAGTCAGTCCAGAGGGTTTTTAGCTGGATTACATCCCCAAAAAGTGAGCATGTGGAGGATGTGTCTGATCGAATCCAAAATTGGCAGGTAACATTTGTTGTTTACTAAGATATGACTGCTATGTTGCTGATTATGACATGTTATATATTTTTGTGTCGGTCCAGAGGGTTTTTAGCTGGATTACATTTGCAAAAAGTGAGCATGTGAAGGATATGTCTGATCAACTCCGAAATTGGCAGGTAAGATTTGTTGTTTACTATGATATGACTGCTACGTTGCTGATTATGACATGTTATATATTTTTGCGTTAATTTCGCATTGAATTAGTTTCAATTTCAAATTGCAGGAGACCTGTACACGCTTTATTGAGCGTCTTTCAGAAGAATATGCTGATTACGTGGATATTGTTCAACTAATACAGATGTCAATATATGAAATGAAATTAGGCTCCTCTCTTGTTATTTCAAATGCTTTAGATAGAAAGTTACTTGATCAACTGGGTAAACAGGACATGGATTCTGTTCTGGTAACTCATAGTCCAATATATTTTTATTACTCACATGTATTTGATTCCATTTCTGCTGTCTGTAACTTCTCCTGCTACATGGCAGGGGACAATATATTCCTTTATGAGATTCCCAAGGGTATGTGCAAAAAAATATGCAAGTTACAAGGTTGACAGTACGCTGTACAAGTTCTCCTGGAATGATATTGAGCTGCCTACAGATGTTAACACACTGGACTTGCATTTTCTTGAGGATCTTGTTTCTACCAAAGATGATGGCATAGCTGATGGAAAGGTTCGTGATTCTTCTGTTTATTTTCTTCTCTCCCAATTGTACAGAGCATGAATGATCATGTAGGTTAACTGAAAAGTGACACCTTATTAATTATTTAAGAGGGTTCTTGTGCTAGCAGATCCCAGCTTCTCTGTACCACAATATTCTCGTTCGATTGATGCACTCTGCAGCTGATGCTCACTTCATGGATAACTCATCATTTGCAGTGAGTATAACTATAATCCTTAATTACTTAGTCAGTATGAAAGTTGTTCATCAAATGAAATATCTTTTGTCAAAATCTTTCAGCTTTTGGAGAAGATATTTGATGATTTTGCAAGGCGTTGGTTGCACATGAAACTGCATATCAGAATGAAAGAAGAAGACAACAGTGATCAACTAGTTAGGTTCCGATCGCGCCCGCTTAAAATAGAAAATATCCTTGACAGTGATGTTTCCAATTTGGAAAGTGCTGCTTCATATGAGAGTTTCTCAGATTGGAAGGAAATGTTCTATGGTGATGAAATTTCTGACAATGTAATGGCTCTCCTGAGTGCCTCATTACCTACTATTAGTCTTATTTATCATCTTTCTTTAAAACAAAATTGTTGTGTGTTTTCATTATACTAGGGGAAAACTGAGAAGGAATGTGAAACCCCAGAGGATGAATGGAATTCTGTTGAAGAGCCCATTATAAATGACATGATCCACATTCACAATGAAATATTTGGTTCAGTAGATCTTGTTGAAAATGTAAGTCTTGTGTGTGGAGCAGTGAGATATCATTCCTGTGAGCTGTGAACTAATAAATTACAGTACATCCAGCGCACTGGGAAAATTATATGCTGCAGTCATATTTCTAAGTTTTTTGTGTAGCAAGATTTGTGACTAGACGATTTTCTCTGTATTACAGCCTGGTAATATTCACATATCTGATACAGACAGATTGTCTTCTTTCATCGAATCATATTCACTGGGTGTAAGAATGAAAAAAGGTAATCTGGCATCAGAGCTATCAGATTTTTAGTTTCTTAGGATTATCATTAAATATTCTCCGTATATGCTTTTTGCAGGTTTAGATGGTTTCTTCTGCTCAAGTTTGGATGCTAAGGTTGTTCCAGAACACTTACTTCGCCTGTGTTTGGAGCATAAACAGATATTTGTTTCTCCCAGTCAATCAGGGCTCGCATACAACTTTTATAAGGTTATTCATTGTTTGTTTTGGATTGTTATAGTTATGTGTATCAAGTACTTTCGTATCAATAAAGCTGCACCTTCTCATTCCAATGCAATTGATACCCCTCTTAGGATTCAAATGCACCTGCTATGGCATCAATGGTAGCTCCTTTAACTTCTCTTAAACAGAAAGTTCTCAATCTTTTGAATGAATGGGATAACCATCCTGCTCTTCAGAAGATAGTTGATATTATTGACATGCTCTTGGCTATTCCTCTAAGTGCTGCTCTCGCTAAGGTAGAGTATATTCTAATATTTGCATACATAGGATTGGAATCATATATAATTCTAAACTCATATTGGTGCTCTTTAGTTTCTACTCTTATCTTTGTATTTGTTTGTGAAGGCTCTCTCTGGCTTGCATTTCTTGCTTAATCGAGTCAACATGTTATTTCAGACAGTTGCCAAATTTCCATTGGCTGGTAAATAATCACCATTTTCTGATTATTGGACCATGGTATCTTCATAATGTTGTACTGCACTGATAAGTTTCTAACCAATGTTCCCTTCTAATGGATATGCCCTAGATCAAATGAGATGTATTTTTAGTTTGGTATCCTCGTGGCATAAGCTGGAGTTTGAATCTTGGCCTGCTTTGCTTAATGAAGTTCAAGCTCAGTTTGAAACGAATGCTTCAAAGGTAGTTTTTTCTCTCCTTGTATGGATAAATTCCTGGTACTGCTGTACTGACAGATCGTAATGATTTATGCTGTCAAGATATTCAATGTGGTCTATCTTATATTGTTAATGATTGTTTTCTTCTTTGTGCCAAAATGATTGGATTGTTGGATTAACTATTTACTAATATCTATAAATGCAGTTATGGTTACCGATGTATTCAGTACTTCGGCCAAAACAGTCTACTGACAATATTGGATATACTTCATCTGTGGTTGAAAGGCAATGCACATTTTCTATACCATTTTACCCATTAATCATCAAGTTTATCTGTAATGCAAGAATTTGTATTTTTTATTTGACCCTAATACTACATACAGCTTGGAGGCATTTTTTCAAATGTCCTGTGTTGGTGATTTTAGAAAGCGTCTTCAACTACTTGTTGCTTTTCATGGACACCTGAGTAATTGCACACTCAGAGATTCTTCTTCAAGGTAATTACAGTCTTAGTACATGAACTATTCTCACATGCCATCTTATTCAAAGTTAGACTTGTGTATCTGACTGTATTAAAGAACAGAGTGCTAACTATTCTTGTATTTTTTAGCCCTGAGGAGATTGTGAAAGTTCTATATAACAGTTTTGGCTATTATGTGCAGTTCTTGCCAATGTGAGTTCTCTCATATCCATAATGTTTATTCAACAGCCATGTTTTCAGATTGAGAACTTTGAATCTGATGTACTCCTCTTCCATTCTATTTGTTTCTTTGTCGTATTTTACCTCCAAGGGTTTTGGATCACATGGATGCCAGTAAAAGGAATATTGAGAAGGAACTAAAAGAGCTTGTGAAGCTGTGTCGATGGGAACGGATTGAGGATTATGCAGCCCTAGAGAGCTTTGGGCGAACTAGGCATAAACTCAAAAAACTTGTTCAGAAATTTGCCGTGAGTAGCATCTGCTTAAGATAGTTCTTTGGTTATTGTTGAAGTATATTTATTTCTTCTGTATTTTAGGGTAGCCTATGGTGCTTTTATTATCTATCATTGGCCTTCATAGGTATCCATGTCTATGATATGGTGATCCCTGGTTCCACAAGCAAATCAAGAGATCAATTATTCCAAACTTAATACTATATTCAACCTGATAGCTTTATATAGGCAGAAATAAGGTTATTAGGAAACAGATCTAAACTTATTACAGACTCATTAATAAGAGACTGCCTAAAAGGACAGCTATATACATGGAGACAACTAGAATAAGGAGAGCAGAATAAAAGGAAACAACTAGAATAAATATATTTGAATTGAAATGAATTATTCTACATTTTTCTCATGGCTCTCTGAGTCAAACTAATCCTTATTCTTGAGTCTTGACTATTATTTAGTTTATCTCTATCGAGGGAGATACCCTTTTCCCTTCCATGTTTAATCTAATATACATGATCTAATTTTAGAGTTTTTCACTCCATACAATATGCTTCCAGTATTTTTGAATTTCTACTTGTTGTATTCATGCAGGATTTACTTCAACAACCTGTTATGTTTATTATCAATCAAGAAGTAAAAGGAAGGGGACTAAGTTCTCAAACCATCCAAGACACAAATTTTTCAGTTGACTTTTATGAGAGGAGCAGGAATATTCTTAATGCACTTTGTGATCAGATTGAGTTCATAAAGAATAGGTAGTTCATTTTCTCTTATAATATGTTGCTGTAGTTTAGGTCATCGCTAAAATAGTCTCTTTCTACTACAGTCCTCTATATGCTGCTTGGTGGAAGGAAGTTGAGGATATTGTTCAAGATCCGCACGTCAGCAGTATAACAGAAACTTGTTTTGCTGGCACATCCTTTAAGGAAAAAATTATAGGTTACTTCTACCATACTCTTGATTTTTAAATCTGTAGTGTTTATTTCTATAAAATGCCAGTTCTTAGATAATCTGAAATCAAGTTGCACGCTTCAATGATGCAGAAGTCGGAAGGATCCTAAAGGATGGATTACCACCTCAGTATTCACAGATTTCATTCTCTGGTAATTGGAATCGACTTTGGCATACAATAGATGAAATATGTAGGACTCTAATTGGTTGTGTGGAGGTGTGGAATGATGATAAAAAGAAGTCAAGTAGAAGAAGAGTTTTTTCAGATCTACTCAAGGTCTTGGATGTGTGTGGGTTGTCTAAGCACAGATCAACATTCAAAGAGGTACTACCATGAAAGTTTGAAAGAATTATCTGACTTGTTTATTCAATCACACGAGTACAATATATATAGAGTACAAGGCTAACAACCTCAATGATAAAATCCTAAAAATCAGGATCTGACTACCTACCACTTCTTATCTGATAGGATTGGGCATATTATTAGAAATAATAATAAGTAGGCTTGTATTATAAACATAATTTCTATAAATAGAAGTGGGGAGTCTTAGAATGGTAGGCTGTTATTGAATTAGAAAAGAGAACTTTGGAGAGCTCTGGCACTCTCAAATTTGCCCAGAACTATTACTGTACTTTTCCTTCTGTTAATAAACATTCAGTTTTCTTGTTTGATCTGCTCCATTCTTGATTGTCTTGTTAATTCAAGAATCTAGAAATTGTCTGTATCTATCATTATCTAATAAGAAGGATTAAATCACAGCTAATTACACGAGTATTCTAACTTATCTACAATTATGCTCGACTGTACATTTTTACATATCCATATATTTTGTCGAATGCCAGTTCCTGAAAACTATGTTCTTTGGAATCCTGTATGCTCTTACATTTACTAATTTTATGATGTCATTTTGTTATTTTATGTGATATAGGGACAACTAGAATCCAATGCATCAATATGTTGGCTTCTTCAGCCGTCATTCGAACTGCGGGACTTGCTCATGATGAAAACTGGGCTATCATCTGGTGTTGCTGAAAATCTCATTCTTAGACAGCTTCAGGCCTCTTCTGATGAAAATTATAATTCTAAATGGAAATCTGCTAATCAGTACTACTTCAAGAGCATCAAATCAATGAAACTATTGCAGAATATTAGCCTAAACTTCCATAAGGATTTTACTCTCGAACAGGTAGTTTTCAGTTAATTAATCATCTGGAGTGAAGCAAAATTCAGTTTCTTCTTTTTTCAAAATTGTGTACTGTGTTTATATTATGTAAGTACAGGCTAACGGAGGTTCTTTTGTATAATGCAGGTTGAGAGGTCAGGGTCTTACATTGACCATCTTCTTACTATTCAACAAGAACAGCGTGCAGTTGTCTATGCTTTTGCTCGACAACTAGCACACTTTAAGGAGTGTCGTTTACCTTTGGTCAATATATTCTCGGACTCCCCTTTTTCTTCTGCTGGTAACACTAATCTGTGTTTGACCCAAAACCATTTCAAGTCTTTTAATTGCTTGTGGCAGCAAAAGGTAGGCCTTTAATAAGCAGAGGTAATTGTTTTTATGTAAATTACTTTTATTTGAAATGCATAATGTGCATTTTCTTGCAGCAACTCTTTGATGGCTTATGTTGCCTGTTGCATGAAGAGCGTTTGTTCTTACAAACAGTACTGGATAACCATTTGAGTCCTTGCACAAGTGTCAGACAGTCTGCAACGGATTTTCTTCTTTTCATTGGAAAACACATTCCAGTTATTAAAAAATCTAAGGTAGTTTTTCATAAACTAATTTTATGTAAATGGGTAATCTGGATGAATAAATCTGCCTATTGGTGGCACACAGTACCTTTCCAATACTATACGCATAAATTTGACAAAAAATATGTTTTTAGTGGGAGAGGTCCGTAAATTTACCCTTCCATCTTTTTGCATGACTACTCTTTGGCTTATGTTAGAAGGGTAATGTTGGAAACCTGGTTACTTTAAAAAGTGGAACTTTTAAGATGACTTTTTGGGAGAAGGGAATACTTGTTACTGGAACAAAACCAGTTACTTTCCTGGTGGAAAATAATAAGTATGAACTTGTTTCAGATCTGTTTTTGCTAGAAGGATCATATAATCTTCTTTGTAGACTAGCCGATCTCTGTATTTTAAAATGCCTACTTCTCTTCATTTTTGTACAGGCTGTTGCAATTCTCTGTTTTCCATGTTATCATTATATTGAAGCTATTTTACACTTAGTAGAAGTGAATCTGGAGATTGATGTTTGCTTGGGAAAGTCCACAATATCTTCTGCCTAACAAAAAGAAAAAGAAGTATAGAAAAGGCAACATTAATTGTCACATGCCACTTTTCCCTTATTTTGTATCCACAGTTCCTCAGTTTTTTTTATTAAAGTGGCATGGGAATAAAAGACATAGTATTTTTTTTTGAATTTGCAACAATGTTCATTTTGGCATATGCAAGTTTCTGCGATAGCTTACCCTTCAATTTTGTCCATTGGAACTATATAACAGGATTTGCTGGATGATCTTGTTCTTGGTGTTGATAGAGCTACAACCACAACCATAGGGGAAACCCCATTGCATCCTTGTGGCATTACAGAACACATGGAGAAAAGGTTAACACAAAATTTTGAATTGATCAAGTCCTTTGAGAATGAACTCCACAGCTTCCGGAGGCAAATTGGGGATGGAGAAGCTGCAGTTGAAAATATTCTGCTTGAGCATTTCACTGATATATTTGAGAAGGTATTGAGATGTTACTTGTAGCTGATAGTATGGGTTTTTTCTGGGCACTGCATTCTACCAAGATTAGCATTACCACTATACTTTTGCAAATCCTTTCAACATTTAAATCTGAAATAGTTGCTTTGCAATTTTCAGGCCAACTTCATAGTTGGACAGTTTGGTGCTGATTGCGACTCTTCAGAAAATGATGTTCATTCTAGTTCCACTCTTCATGATGCTGAAAATAGTTTTGGTTTGTCCCTGATGGAGACCTGCAAATATATGATGGACACTCTTAATGCTATGGGCTCATTAGGGCATGATCTTCCTGATAAGCTGAATATTGGTGTGTGGAAGGAGCTCCTGCAGTCAAATATAGTAACACTCCAACTGGATGTGATTAGTGATAGATTACTTAAGACCATCTGTGTAGCTGTGAGCGCTGCTATCATTTTGTTTTTTTATTGATCTGTCATGTTTGGGTGTTTCTGTCGATGATTATTTGAATTTTTATTTGTTTTTGTGCTTTGTGCAGAGAAAAATATTGAATTATTATGGCCGCCAAAGTAAAAATTTAACTTCGCTCATTAGAAGACATCTAAAACATCTATATTGCTTGTCAAATGCAATTATGGCTATTGGAGAAGGTCTTCTGCACTGTTCTCTGGTCATGCATAGGATGGTATTATTATAATTAACTTTTTTCCTTTTAGTTTTTCATGGGCAGCTTTCTGTATAATGTTGATCCCTATGTATGCCTGTTTGAGTTTATCTTTCTGTATTACCTATTCATTCTATAAAATGCAGGTATCTGTAATGACCCATGTCCTCGCAGAAGTTTTTTCTTCACTGTTCTCCAATGGTTATGGTACTAAAGAAGACCAAATGAACGATTCCTGTCAAGATGAAATTCCAAATGCATGTGGTACGGGTATGGGTGAGGGCACTGGATGTAATGATGTCAGTGATCAGATAACTGATGAAGATCAACTCATTGAGGCTTCTATAGTATGGATTGACAAAATCCCATACTTGTCTTTTGTTCACTTTGTATCTATTTTTGTTTACCTCTAATAACACGGTAACTAATAATTTTTTTTTGCAGCCAAATGAGCAAGAGAACAATGATTCAAATGACTTGTCAAGTGCCAAAGATAAGGGAATTGAGATGGAAGAAGATCTTACAGGTCCTGCGTATAGTCTTAGTACAGATTCCATTGATGACAAAGATGGCAATGAAGAGGAGGATGGGGAAATAGATTCTGCTATGGGTCCCACTGGTGATCACAGTGACAAAGTTGATGAGAAACCTTGGGACAAGAAAGGTGACGAAGATGATGATAGTATAGATGAGAAGTATAAGTCTGCGCAATCAGTAAACGACAATGGAAATGATCAGGAACTCCAAGCGAAAGATGATACTTCCTCTAATGATGATGAGAATTATGAAAGAGAGGGATGCGATCCTGGGGAGTCTGATAAACAACATGATGAAAATGGGAACGCAGAAAGCCCTGATGATGAAACCGAAGACATGAATTTGGATGAAGGAAATGCTTATGTTGATCCTGCAGGGTTGAAACTTGATGAGCAAGATGCAGGTCAAGCAGATGATGGCGGTGATTTGGATCCATCAGAACAAACTGAACCCATGGAGGAAGATCATGCAAATCCTGATGTCTCTGATAACAGTGAGAATGATGAGGAACCAACTGACTCAAAGGATGACATTCTGGGAGAAACGGATGACAAACACATTGATGAGAAAATATCTGGTGGAGCTCAAGAGGAGGACAGCCTTCAGGAAAGCGATGCAAACGAGGAACAACTCGAGCCAAATGGAGATGTTATTCAGCCTAATGCCTCCCCGTTTGCTGCTCAAACTGAGCAGAATGGTCAAAGTGGACTAGATCTACCTGAGTCCAAAGATGATAACCCTGATGCCGAAAACTTGAAAAACTCAAGCAAAGAGGCAGAACGATCGAATGCCGGTGGACTGGAGCATAACCTTGCTCCTGGTGGAGGCTCTGATGCATATGATCAAGATATCATGGTGGCTGACTCATCTAATGGCGACAAGTTACTAAGTGGTAATAGAAATGAAACTCCAATCCTTCAAGATAACTCCTCACCCTTGTGTAGGAATCAGCCAAATCCATGTCGTAATGTTGGAGATGCTCTTGATGGATGGAAAGAGAGAGTAAATGTTTCTACTGATATAGAGGATAACTTACAGAGTGCAGATGACTTGGAAGATAATGATGCAGTTGAATATCGATATACAGGGGAATTCGATAAGGGGACAGCCCAAGCAATTGGGCCAGCAACGACTGACCAGATCGATAGAAACGTGAATGGAAATGATGTTGAAGGTGATGCTGGAGTGAACGAGAAAAAGGAACATGCTAGTGAAATGGATCTCAATAAGCTCCAACTTCATTCCCAAGCTATTGTTAGTTCTGCTTCCACGTTCAACAATGATATTGAAATGCCATTGGAGAGGTCGGAAACAGACAAGCAACCTGAACAGTCTGCTGAAGAGGATAGAATGGGTCATGTCGGTGGTGAGTCAAGTTGTTCATCGTTGAATCTGATTTCAGTGGTGAAGAATTATTTAAACGAGGATATAAATCAATTCAGCAATCTCTCCATGACTGATGATGATGACTTGGGTAAGGCCTGCAAGCTAGAAGAAGAATCAACAGGTGACATGAAAGATGCGGCTCTTTGGAGAACTTATGAACTTCGCACCACAAGGCTTTCCCAGGAGTTAGCTGAGCAGTTACGCTTGATTATGGAGCCCACTCTAGCCAGCAAGCTCCGAGGGGATTACAGGACAGGCAAAAGGATCAATATGAAAAAGGTAAAATTTTTAACATTCCTGCATATTAGTATTGGATGACAGGAGTCATTTGAACATGGTAATTTTTGTTACCCAGGTAATTCCCTATATTGCAAGTCATTATCGGAAAGATAAGATATGGCTGCGCCGTACAAAGCCAAACAAACGTGATTATCAAGTTGTCATTGCTGTGGATGATTCTCAAAGCATGTCTGAATCACGTTGTGGCCATGTTGCTGTGGAAGCTTTGGTGACGGTGTGCCGCGCAATGTCTCAGTTGGAGGTGGGAAAGTTGGCTGTCGCAAGCTTTGGGAAAAAGGGGAATATCCGGCTGTTGCATGATTTCGATCAGCCGTTTACTGGAGAGGCTGGAGTTAAGGTCAGTAAGTCTGTAATCTATTTTTTAGAGATTGCAGTCTGATAAATAACTCATTTTCTTTTATCTCCTTCCAACTGATTTTCACAAGTATCTTTCTTTAAATGTAATGGAGCAGATGATATCAAGTTTTACATTTAAGCAAGAGAACACAATAGCAGATGAACCAATGGTTGATCTGGTGAAGTATTTGAGCAATATGCTTGATGAAGCTGCCTTAAATGCAAGGCTACCAACTGGAGATAGCCCTCTCCAGCAACTTGTTTTGATAATAGCAGATGGTCGGTTTCATGAGAAGGTATTATTACTCTCTCTATGACTCTTCTTAGTAGAAAGAAAAACCGGTCAAAGACTTGAAGTAAAAAAAGTCCTCTTGTTGGTACAGGACAAATTGAAGCGGCGTGTGAGAGACCTAATGAATAAAAAGCGCTTAGTTGCATTCCTGCTGCTGGATAGCCCTGAAGAGTCCATTACAGACCTTCAGGTATTTTATTGATCGTTTTCACTCAGTTTGTTTTTGGGTTTCTTGGGTTAATAATTTCCATGTGGTTTTAATGAATGAATTTCTCGTGTTGCAGGAAGCCACATTTCAGGGGGGAAGCGTGAAGTTCAACAAGTATTTGGACTCGTTCCCATTCCCGTATTATCTGGTGTTGAAGAATGTAGAATCCCTTCCCAGGACGCTAGCTGATTTGTTGAGACAGGCAAGGACTATAGTAATCATGACTGAGTAACTGAATGAATTGTTTTTTTGGCATTTTCTTCTTCTTATCATCATCTGATGTAAGTATGTGGATGTGGTTGCAGTGGTTCGAGCTCATGCAGTCCTCAAGAGACTAAGGTTTTTGTACTCATCACCATTCATTTTCTTATATTAGAAAGTCTTTCCTTCAGCCTCACCCCACCCCCCACCAAATCACACACAAATTCATCGATAGGTGTAGACGTGTAGTATGATGTATAGAGAGAGAAGGCAGGTGGAAAATTCTGTACGTAGACAGCCTTCACCAACAGTAGTGGGCGAATTCAAATGCTGGGCGCAATGGAATTTTGGCAAGCTATATAACATTCAGCGGCTGTGCAATATAATATTTATATAATACACGTCTTTTTATTAAGCTGGCTTAGTATTTTTAATTTCATCCCATTGGTGGTGGTAGCCGGCAAGTGTATATATTGTGTACTGGTATGGTGATGAGTGAATACTTGATTATTTATCACAAATCACGGGTGCAGCAGCTCACCTGACAAGATGACAAAGACGGCTAAAGTTAGTTTCCCATAAATATGAAGGGAATGCCCGCTGTTTTACAACTACCTACAAGGCTACAAGTATCATTCTCAACCCATTGTTTCGTAACATCCAACATGCAATTACGCTGACCCGTTTTATTATGATAAAACGAGTATTGCACAATCTGTTAAGAGCAGGCCTGTTTGAAAATGTGTATTCATTAAAAGCTTATAATGGGTTAGAATTAATAATAGATCGAGTATTGCGCAATCTGTTAAGAGCAGGCCTGTTTGAAAATGTGTATTCATTAAAAGCTAATAATGGGTTAGAATTAATAATTGTAAAAAAACCGATTTCAATTTTGAATAATTATACAAACAACTTCATGTGCATTCTAGCTAATAATTGTATAAAATGAAAAGTTGAGATACATTTTTTAGGAATTTTATCAATTTAGGACTCGAATGATGGATGAATTATCAATCCGGAACCTGAAAGATGAAATGCATCCCAAATGATGAAAAACTATCAATGTAGGATCTGAATGATTGTAAACTATTAATTTATGACCTAAGTTGTCATAAATTTTATTTTGTTTTTTATTTTAAAAATTTTAAATATTATTTAGTTTTATTAAACTAATAAACTTTTGTGAAGAAAAGTTTATCAAAAATTAGTAATGGAATTAATAAAAAATTAAATAAATGAAAAACTATGGACATTAGGTCCTAAATTGAAAGTTTTCTATCATTCGGGTCCTATACCGATATGTTTCATCTTTCGGGTTCTGAATTGATAATTAATCTATCTTTCGGGTCTTGAATTAATAAAATTCCAATTTTTTAATTGTAGGAAATTACCGGTGGATGCGGTCTGGCTCGGTCTAGTACTGGGTCCAGTACTGTTTGGGATTGGACTGGGTTTGATTTTCTGGTCTCGTTTCAAGACCGAGCAAGATTTTTAGTCAACGCTAACTAATAATCCAATAGCTCACGGAATTCTTCCAGTTGATTTGGAATTTGGATCTAGGAATCAAGTTTGAATCAAGCTAAATCTGAACAAAAGTCCAATTGATGTCCATTATCTTTTGATGGAGTTCGCTTGTTTGATTAACTACCTCT
Source organism: Cuscuta europaea (assembly GCA_945859875.1). NCBI lineage: Eukaryota > Viridiplantae > Streptophyta > Magnoliopsida > Solanales > Convolvulaceae > Cuscuta > Cuscuta europaea. The sequence continues at coordinate 40,488,387 of CAMAPE010000019.1, forward strand.
GCACAAGGATGACAACCGAGCCGATTGGATTGGGTATATCATTACCCGCATCTATTGTGCTAGATGATCTTTTCCTCCAAACTGTCATGTTCTTGTTATTTTTTCAAATTACTTTAGTACCCTAAATGATGATCAATTACTAAAACATCGACCAACTATAAAACAAAAATAAGAACCCATTCGCATCACAAATCAAACCTGATAAAAAGTTACAATCATTTGAACCAGGATATTTTTACTTGGATTGTAATTTTCTGCTCTAGTCTGTTTAAGTTTGGTCTGATTTGATCTGTTTGAGTTTGGTCTGATCCGGGACTGAAAACAGTCTAAGTAAAAACATCCCTAGAATCGAAAAAATTATACTCTCTCCGTCCTGAACTTTACTTTCACTTTTCCTTTTTGGGATATCCCGTAATTAATTTCATACTTGCTTTATTTCTAATTTTGGTAAGCTTTTTCTTTGAAAGGATTCGTTTGCCCTTTACTTTTACTACGAGTATTTATTTACCTCCTTTAGTTACTTTGGACCACTACATCTTTTTACTATGCAAGGGTAATTTTGAAAAGTCAACCTTTACTTTTTTCCTATCTAAAAACTCATGAAGTAAAACTAGGAAGTTAATTCCCGGTCGGAGGGTCCGAGGGAGTTAGTGATGGATTCGGTTCGGGCCACCCGGCCCGTGACCCGGCCCGGCCCGGTACTGTGCGGGCCCGGGACTGGCCCGGTCAGGCGGTCCGGGACCGGGTATGGACCTGAACCGGGGGGAAGGGGTGGGGCGGTCTCGGTTCATCATTTTTGTGACCCGGCCCGGCCGGGTCGGGCCCGGGTCCGGGTCTATTTAAAAAAAAAAAACTTTTTATTTTTATTTTTGGCTACTAGCCGTTGAGGGCTTGGGGGTGGGGTTGGGGACAACCCAAACGGCTATATAGCCGTTGGGTGGGGTAAAGGGGGGGTCCGGGGGGTTGGCTGGTAGGGGGGGGGTGGGGGGTGGGGGGTAAAAAAACCTATAAATTCTCCTACTCTTAAACATTTTTTCATATCTCTTCTCCAATTCTTCCTAAATCCTATTCTTAACTCTCTACTCTCTAATTCTCTTATTCTCCAATATATTATATATCTACTCTCTAATTCTCTTCTCCAAGAAGTTAAGATGGAAAATCAAAATGCCATTATACGGTATAATTTTGATAAGCAGAAGGACCCGAAGACCGGGATGTGGTACGCAATTTGTAAATGGTGCGAAAAAAAATGTATTATTGGGGCTTCAGGCGGATTCGGGATGGCAATCAAGCATATGAAGTCATGTGACAAAGCCAAAGGATCGGGAGGTGCGGGAAGTTCCGATTGATTACAATTTTCAAAATGTTTATCTCTTAAAGTTTGTTTTAATTTTCAAATGTAGTTCCTATTTCATTTCAAATAAATGCAATTGAAGTTTGTTTTTAATACTCGTATAAAACTATAAATTATAAAATATAAAATATAAATTATATATAAAAAAAAATTAACCGGCCCGGCCCGAACCGGACCCGACCCGTGACCCGGGCGGGTGGCCCGGCCCGAACCGGACCCGTCCAACCCTCGGGCCGGTCCCGAGCCCACTGTTCTTGAACCGGCGGCCCGACCGGGCCTAGGCCCGGCCCGGGCCCGACCCGGCCCGAATCCATCCCTAGAGGGAGTATATGTGTAGAATTAAATTTATGAATTTTTTTAGCTGAATATATGCGGCTTCAAAGTAATAGTCATATATTTTTATAAGTTAATGTAAGAGGGAATGAGCGTCGTATAATTTAACACATGATATATGAAGATAACAACACATTCTGCTAAATAATTTAAACAACATAGATATAATTAAAATAACACCGATCTTCAACATAAAGTATTAGTAATTCAAGAAACATGGATATCAAGTAATTTATCCTTGAATTAATGTTGTGTTTCTAGTTATTTTTATAATTTTAAGGAAATTATTGGCTTGGAATTACGGTATGATGGTATACCGGTATACCGTTTATTTCCAAAATATATATTGATACCATACCGTAGCGAAAGTGTTGGTATACCAAACATTTCAATAAATTCTATATTTTTCGATACGGTAAATACTGAATAGCGAAATTTCATTATTTTTCCCACCCCTACAAGGCTACACACACCTTTTGTCCCAAATTTTGGGGCAGTATAAAAATAAAATGATTATTCAGGGGTTTGACCGCAGCTATTGAGTGCGAGTATCTATCAGAGTGTTGAGTGCGAAAATCGGCAGCATTAATTAACTTAAAGCCACCCAGCGGAACAATCACAAGGTTCAACCATGGCTGCTGCTCTGGTGTCTTTAGCTCGCGGTCCTGTGAGGAGAGGCAAACTGCTCTCATCAGCATATCGTCTGTCGTCTACTTTTCCATCCCATGCTACGAGTTTCGGTTAGTCTAATAGCAATTCGATTCTAATTTGATCTTTCAAAACATCATATACCAATTTGGTCGTATTAGGCCATACTGATAATGAAACTATCGCTGCTTCCTGCAATTACGCTATGTACAGTGCGTGTGCAAAAAAGAAGAGCATTTACTTTGACGATTGTGGATTCAGGGTTCAAGGAAGTACCAGAAGAAGAAAAGAGCAAATTTGTTGGAAATGTATTTACCAGTGTTGCTCCAAACTATGATCTCATGAACGACTTGATGAGTGGAGGACTACACAGGCTATGGAAGGACCAGTTAGGTCACTGATCTCTCATTCTTAAAACCTGATTTCACAGTTTACTCTGCAAATTTAAGCTGTCTGAGATTGATTTTTTAGTTCATTTCTATCAGATTTGTATCCAAATTGAACCCTTTTCCTGGAATGAAGCATCTCGATGTTGCTGGTGGGACAGGTGAGTGTATGTTGTTTTGATTATGCAATGCTCTGCAATTGAAACTTTGGTAGCAGGAAGCCTCATGATGATTCTTTGCTTCTGAGAATTAACACTTTTAGCTTAGAGAAGCATTGTTTAAGATATTTTTGTCTTCCATCCGTCGGGATGAGGACAAAGGATGATTTTACTTGAACTAGTTTCAGTCCCAGAATAGATTAGACCAAACATAAACTGATCAGATCAGACTTAAATAAATCAGATCAGACTTCGACATTTGTAAAATACACATAGAACAAATATCTACCAGACTAGTTCAGACCAGACTAAAGCAGAACTAAAATTCCATTCCAATTAAAAACATCCAATGTCCTGAACTCCCGGCTAATCGAGATCGGGAATGTTGAGGTTGGGAATGGAATGCAGAATCTGGGAATAATTCCCCACTTCTAATTGACACGGTAACATCTTAGGTGGCCCATCGACCCAAGGGTGAGATATTTAACTTTTCAATCATCAAGCTCAGTGATGCGCAGTCTTATTGAAGATAGAGAATCGTTATTAAAAAAGTTATCTGGTTACAGGATTGTTAATTCATATTCATTGGACCTTGTCCTTGGAGGTTAATGATATTATCTAAGTAATAGTCTCAGGTTCTCAGCCTAGGTGTCTTCCAGTATATTACTTCCAGCATGTTTGTAAAAATTATTTTTCAATAAAGATGCTTAAGAGTTCATAACTATGATTTAACTGAAAATGACAAGTTTGAATGTGCTTGATTTTTAAAAAAGCAATCGGAAGTAGGATGAAGTTAATAATTATCTAGGTAGCACAGCTCCATATCCTGTGATGCATTACTTGTCCATTGGGTGTGTTTTTAATTTCACAATTCTGACTTGAATCCCAAGAATGATTTCTGACCCATGGTCTTTTTTACAATGATCAACAAGCAACTAAAGATCCAGATATAACTGACATAGCTTTACAGGAGATGTTGCATTCAGGATTCTTGAAAATGTCAAGGGTATAAAACGCAGAGCCCTCCAAGGTATCTTTGATGATAATGTGATTAACGAAACCCAAATTTATGTATGTGACATCAACCCTAACATGTTGCGAGTTGGTAAGAAGCGGGCTCAGGAAAGAGGTAAATACCCATATGTTATTGCTTATAATTAAAGAAAATTGACTTTATCCACCAAGTAATAAGAAAGCTTTTGTTTTCCACCATGCCTCTTGAAGATAACACTGTTTGGAAAATCTAGGCATTGCGGATGACAAATCACTCATTTGGGTCGAGGGAGATGCTGAAGCCTTGAACTTTGGGAACAATTCCATGGATGGATACACAATTGCCTTTGGGATTAGGAATGTTACTCACATAGAAAAGGTTCTTTCTGAAGCTTATAGGTAAATACTAAGCTCTTCCTGATACATAATTGGTTTTAGAGTTAGGAACGTCACACAAAGTGCAATGGCTATTTTTAAGCTTATAGGTAAATTAAAGCACTTCCAGTCCAATAATAAAAAAGAGAGGTTTTTTAAAATGAGTTTTTGAAATTTGATCTAATTCTCTAAAAAGAGTTACATTTTTATATTCTAAAAATCTGGTGTTATTTGTGTAGACATTTTGGTGTTCCAGTTAGAGGTTTTTCACCCAGTGCATGTAATGGGTTTTGGGTGGCTCTGGTATGTTTGTTAGGGTGCTCAAGCCAGGCGGAAGATTCCTTTGCCTTGAACTAAGCCATGTTGATGTCCCAATTCTTAAAGACCTGTAAGTATTTCGAAATGTACAGTGTTTTCATTGGGCGTGGCATGTGGATAGGTCATCTGGAAACAGTTTTCTGTGCTTTAGTACAGGGGTAAGACTGCGTACATCCGACCCCCCCTTACCCCTGTACTTCGCACTTTAGTACAGGGGTAAGACTGCGTACATCCGACCCCCCCCTTACCCCACTGTAGGTGGGAGCCTTTGCGGCACTGAGGTAATGATGATGATGATGATGTAGGACACCAGGATACTTCCTCATTCCGGAAATCGCACTTTTAACTTATCTTAGACTTCGATAGATTTTCATGTTATTATTATCATAAAGAAACGGGGAAAGTCGGATTAATGGTGCTCATAATTGGACATTTGGTATCATTGTTTTGGGAACAAGTTAGAGGATTTCAAAGTTTCAATCCATATTTTTTTTCCCTGAGAAAATAAGCTAAAAGCTTCATAAATAACCAGCGTTTTCTTAATTTTAACTTTTCTATGGACTACTTCATTTATGTGATTCTTGATTCTTTATAAATCTCCTTCAGGTATGATTTCTATTCATTCTCAATCATCCCAACAGTTGGTGAGATTGTGACTGGTGATCGTGAATCTTATCGGTACTTGGTTGAGAGTATCCGCCGTTTTCCAACACAGGTAATCCGTGGACTTTCAATTGTGTTCAAAATGGGATTATGAGTGATTTGGTGGCCATTGGGTGTTTTTGTCATGAGGTCATCAGTCATTCCCACTGGAGGAACTTTTTCCCTTTCAGAATCACTTTCTAATTCTGAAACTGTTGAGCATCAAGACCCATCATATTGTTTAGGATTTCGTGAAAGTTGTGAGCACTAGATTATTAGAAACTAGTGCCGTTTGGCAGAACGTCTGACTCCTAAAGAAACCTCTTTATACTACATAGGGAAATTGCCCTAAATAGGACTTCATATGTTTGTCTATTCCGAAATAGGACTATCATGTTTTTATTCCCTAAATAGGATTAATTACTGCCATATTTTGGTAGTACCAACTTTATTTCCATCATTTGCAATGGAGCCAAAGATTCACTATATTTTGGCTTGAGAATATGATGGAATAAAGCAAAATGGCTCACTAAACTGGCTACGCTTCTTTGTTATGAAGCAGCACTCAATTCATTCATTTTTTTGACGCGATTTTCACCATGGGTCATATGAAAACAGTCTCTCTGTGCTAAACAGGGGTAAGACTGTGTACGTCCCACCCCCCTTACCCCACTGTAGGTTGGAGCCTTTGTGGCACTGGGTAATGATGATGATGTTTTGGTAGTAGCAGACTTTAAACATGACAGTATTTTCCAAACTTGACAGTAATTACTCCTATTTAGGAAATAAAACATGACAGTCCTATTTTGAAATTCTCAAATGTTTTTAATCCTATTTCGAGAATATTCCCTACTAATATATATATATGTGTGTGTGTGTGTATATATGTGTGTGTATATATATCAATCAATTAATTTTCTGGCGTACATGAGCCAATGTTTGATGTTTCTACCAAACACTAACTCATTTGAGACCACACTTGCCGAGCAGATGATAATAAAGTGTAAACTACTCTTTTTTTTTTTGTTGAAAAGGACATTTCATTTCATCATCATTTTCATTTAACCCAGCGCTGCAAAGGCTCCCACCTACGGTGGAGTAAGGGGGGTCAGATGTACGCAGTCTTACCCCTGTACTAAAGCACAGAGAGACTGACTGCTGCTTCATTACAAAGAAGCGCAGACAGTTTAGTGAGCCATTTTGCTTTATTCCATCATAATCTCAAGCCAAAAAATAATGAATCTTGGGGTCGGGTCAAATCAATCTATATACTCCCTCCGTCTCGTTGGAATGTTCCCGGTTTGACCTACACACATATTAAGGAAATAAACTTACCAAGGGGTAAATTTTACTGTTTTGACACTGTTTCGACACTGTTTGACACTGTTTCGACACTGTTTTGCACTGTTTGACCCTGTTTTGATGTAGGATAACTTTCCCTTTAGGGAAATGGGAACTTTCCAACGGGACATCCAAAAAAGGAAAGCGGGAACATTCTAACGGAACGGAGGGAGTATATGATATTAAAGTTAAAAACCATAAACTAGATGTCATTATTCTAAATACAAGTAAATTTTGAGTAATATCAGCTACAAATTCTGAAAACTCAGCAAATTTACTCTACTTACTAAAAAGGCTCTAGCTTATAAAGTATTGTCTAAATTCTAAACAATATTTTGAGTAGGCTAAATATTTCTCTATTGTTTCCATTCACAGGAAAAGTTTGCTGGGATGATTGCTGAAGCAGGATTTCAAAATGTAGGGTATGAGAATCTCGTGGGAGGAGTTGTTGCTATTCATTCCGGGTTCAAGTTTTGAAATAATTTGGAAACCTATAAATCGTTGCTTGACTTTTTTAAAATTCACACAGAAGCTTGTGTACAGAAGATCGAGTTTTAAGGTTAAATAGAGGTTTCTTCTGGATACATTCCCCACCCAGGACCTGACTGAGCTACCCTTGAGGGCAGGGTAGTGTGTCCTATTGTATTCGGGAATGTATGCATCTCCTCCGTTCATGAAACTTTTTACTCTTTCAATAGGGCGGACTACATTGTTTTGCACAAGAATCTCACTAGCCCTCATGTCACTCACTTATATATATAATAGGTTGTTTACTTTGTCCTGCACTCATGCATGTGACTAGTAGGCTCGTGACAAGATTTTGTTTGTGAAAACTATTTTTGTTAACCGCACACATGCCAATAATTCAAGAAACTTTTCTGGAGTCTTGTAGCTCAACTAGTTAATAGAGTGCCGGATCAATTTCCGGCGACCAATCTCGATGGCAACCTTGTAAGTATCAGGTACATGCCCGGTCTTTTGTCAAACATATTGTGATTATAGCTCAAGTTTTCCTCTTAAAGAGCATTTCGGCCAGTTATGTTCACCCTCAAGGAGTCACAGATGAGATGGCCCTCATTTCTTAATAAAATTTTCTTGAGTCAAGGTAAAAACAGTACTAAATGTTTTTCTAGTTATAGTGGAACACAATGTAAATATAGAGTAGTATATGACGGCAATGGATATTGAAAGTATTTCAATGTCCTGTTATACAGGGATTGTGGATTTGTGGTCTGGATACATAAAACCTTTAAAGATAGTAGGGTGGGAAATGAATAATAAATGGGCATTTATTGTTGTTTTGACATCCTACAATAAGAATTACTTAACATGCTATTTTATTGATAATTAATAGATACTACGTAGTTGAGAAGTCTGATTGGATCGTGACCCAACTTATTTTTCGGTTTAATTCTAATGACAATTATCCAATCCTGAGTTATATTATTTATATTAACATTTGTATTAATACGTACGTTTACAATAAAAATACAAATTTAAAGTGTGTGATTAAAAACACAAACTTTTTGTTTTATTTTAATTTATCTTTAGTATCTTAACATTTACGGAGTATTATTTTCAGTTAAAAACATGCAGTTATATTTAGATAAGCTATGGCTATGTTTGGCAGACATAAGTTTCTAACTTCTAGCTTTTGTGTTGATCAAAAAGTCTCTAAAAACTTCTAGTTATATGTTTGACATGACAATTTTTAAAAGTTTTTCAAAAATTAAAAAATCTTTTTTGAGATGCATCTAACTCATGACTTTTAATATTAATTAGTTCTAACAGCTTGTATATCAAATCGAACTCAATCAAACAGTTAGCTTTTTACTAAGCAGTTACCACATTTTATCTTTAAGATCTTTTCAGTCATTAAAAGTTAAGAGTTATTAAAAAGCGCACAAAAATATATTTTCAACAAATTGTGTCAAACATACTCTATATTTATTACGAAAAGGTTCAATATTCTTAATAAATAATAATATTAGGAATTCTAACATGAATGTGTCTAACATATTGTCAACTATTTTTTTGGTTGCTATAAAAACTTTCTCACTTTTCTAGTAAATCAATTAATTTATGATTTTGTTCATTCCTCTTCTCTGAATAAACTTCAATCACATATTCCGTTACTTTTATTATTCTTATTTATCATCTAATTTAAAATTCGCAAATTTCACGGGAGGAATGAGGGATAAAGAGGGCAAAACTCTATTATGGACCGCCGCCTTCTAGAAAATTTTGGTCGAAATACATGATGCATTATTGGATTTATTGGTGATATTTTAAAATTTTCAGTGACATTTATCCTCGTTTAGTTTTAGTTTTTCAAAGTGACATGACGTGACATGTTTTTAACAAAAAATGAGAATAAATGCCCAGCGGTATGCCACTATGCCTATATGATATACTCTAATATAGCTGCAAATAAAAAATGACTCTTTGATCGATACAGGGATTAATAAAATAAAAATTATTTAGGGATTATTTAGCATAAGAAAGAAAATTATATGAAATCTTAAAATCTTTACTCAAATGAAAAAGTGACAAAGATAGTGAGACAATCAAAATGAAAAATTGATAAAGTTTTATGGGAGCTACTTTTAGTGTTAAAATTTGATTTTAGAGGTGACTTTTAATTTTTCTTTTTTTACATTGCTTACAAGGCAGTACAATGGTGTCATGAGATAAGATTTTTTTTACACCGAATCCCATTAATTATATGTCGTGCCACCCACCCCTCCTCCAACAATAACAATAAAAGAAATGTATAGGAAAAACTAAAAGTGAAAAACTAATAAAGGAAAATTACCAAGATACTCCGTATGATCGTATATATCAATGCATTAAGTTTTAAAAATAACATCATTCTAAAAATTCAAAGGCTTCTTCAAAAAAGGTTTAAAACTTGCGAATTGAGCACTATTATTACTTTGTAAGAATTTAAAATTCGTATTATACTGTCATTTAGCAAGTAAAATCCGTTTGGTGAGCATATTTTTCGATTGATTTGTCTTATCAGTCAATTTTTTCATCAAACACGTAACTTTTGGTTTTCCACGTTCAGTTGTTTAATAATCAAACTAAGTATTGCTGAAATTATTTTTCTGATTGAATTGGATGAAGTTACTACAGAGGACTATTATAGCTATTTCATTTTCTTTTATTATATCAAAGAGATATGTTTTAAATACATTTTTTTCAAAATTCAACAAAAACAGTCAATCTCGTCACTTCAGTTTATATTTCATAAATTTCAGCAGAATTAATCAATTCGGCCAATTTCAATGTCATCAAACGAGCTCTTATATTCATCACATAATGCAACGAGGATTTAATCGATTAGAGACCAATCAAGGCTAACAAGTTTTTTTTTGTAATTATTTCTAACCTATTATAGTATCTATTCTGTGTTAAGCCAACATCCTTGAACTGAAATGAGATTCGATTCGAACTTCTGACCTTCTCCTTGAGAGTGCCACAGAGATGTCATCAGACGACAAGATATTTGACATCAACACTAACAAGTTAATAAGTGCAGTGAATGTGCTTATATGTGTCATTTAAGATCCTCTTTTCTTGGGAGATTTTGATAAGTGCACAAATCACCATGCAGGTGAAATTAGGGGGGGGGGGGGGGGGGGGGGGGAATTCCCAGATTAATGATCTGGAGTATCCATGCTGTCACTTGATGTTTAGTCTCGTGCCACTCTTATGATGCAAGAGTTAGAATTTATAAAGAACTTAAATGTGTTCCAATTATTGACATTTTTCTGAACGTACATCGAAAAATTGAGCAGTCTAAATTAGCTAGGGAAACTCCCTAATCATGGATGCATATACGATAGTATTTGATATGGAAACATTAGAGATTGCTCCAATAACTTGACCTATTTAAAGTGCATTAAGAACACTTAGATGTTAAAATGAGGGGAAAAATAATTTAAATATCACAAATTTTAAAGTGGTGTGACATAAGTACCCCAAACTTGCACGTGTAATATGTATACCTCAAACTTTATATAAAAAGTTGTGTTAGCACCATGATCATATATTTTTCATAAATGTAATTTTATGGTGTTAAGTACATAATTTTAAATACACAAAACATTTATGAGGATGTAATTAAAATTAAATTGTACAGGATGTAATATTATTTATTTCACAAATGAAGTTATAGAATGTTAATTGCCTTCTAACAAGGCTTGAAGGTATTTAAAATTATATAATTATTACAATAAATTTGTATCTGTAAAAACGTATATTCGTGGTGCGAAAATAACTTTTTATATGAAGTTCGGGGTAAAAAATACTCTTGTGCTAAAAGAAACTTCAGGCGGTCGACTCCTAGGGTTATCTAGGTGGGTTTTCCGGCGGTGGCTGTCCAGGCACAGCGTCCGACTTGATTTTGTTTCCTCTCTTGGAACATGAGTATTATTAGCTTGAATTGTAGGGGATTAGGGAATGCAGCGACCGTTCAAGGGATGGCCGACCTCATTCAAGAGCACCGTCCAACCCTTCTTTTTCTGATGGAGACCAAGATCAACAGACAAAGAGCAGGGGAATTGCTACGTCACCAGGGATTCCAGCATTGCGAGTGTGTGGATAGCAACGGGAGTGGTGGCGGTCTCGCGCTGGGATGGAACGACGAGTTTGGGGTGTCGATTTTGGCTGCACATCAGAATTACGTAGATTGCATTGTCAAGCAGGCGGAGGATGATCCGGGGTGGAGGCTGACATGTTATTATGCTTTCCCGGAGACGTGGCAGAGGAGAGAAGCGTGGAAGCTGCTTCAGGGGCTAGAGGAGAATAATACCTTGGATGATAATAGGGTATTTTAATGATGTCCTTTATGAATCGGAGAAAAAGGGTCATATTCCCCATCCTCCGTGGAGGTTGAGAGGCTTCCGGGATGTCGTGACTAGCAGCGGATTGAGAGATCTCCCCTTTGAGGGATATCAATGGACGTTGGATCGAGGCAAAGGAACAAGATACCGGGTGGAGGAGAAGTTAGATCGGATCCTGGTTAATGATGTTTGGTGGAATAATTTTTTGGCTGCCCAGGCTTGTTCAGTTGAGGCACCAACTAGTGATCATATGGCTCTATGGGTGAAGTTTAATCCTACGGTCCACGGAAGAAAGCAGAAACGCTTCAAATTTGAGAATGTGTGGTTAAAGGAGGATGAGTGTCGTACGGTGGTAGCTAGTAGCTGGAATGCCGGGGCACATTTAACGATAAATGAAAGGATTATTTTTTGTGGGAAGGAGCTTATGCGACGGGATAGCCGTAGACCGAAGGGCTTCCGGAATCAAATCGATGCATACAAGCGTAGGCTGGCTCGACTGAGGGGCTATGACGATGAGGTGAGCACAAGGGAATTTATTCGGGTTTGATGGCTATTCAGTCATTGATGGTTAAAGAGAATTTTTATTGGAGACAAAGAGAGCAAAGGTTTTCTGGCTAAAAGAGGGAGATATTAATTCGAGATTTTTTCATAATGCTGTTAAACAGAGAAGAAGAAGAAGAAACAAATTGCAGGGACTTCGGGCCGCGGATTGTTCTTGAATCACGGATAGGAGCATGGTGGAAGATATGGTTAGGAGCTACTTTGATAATATTTTTCAGGAAGAGACCGGGAGACAGGAGGTCTCAGCTATGGGTTCTTTTAAACAAGTGTCAGCGGATCAGAATTCTGAGTTGATAAGGCTATCAGTCCGGAAGATGTGAAGGCAGCTATTTTTTATATGCATCCAGAGAAGGCACCAGGGGCGGACGGTATGAACCCAGCTTTTTTTCAGAAATTTTGGGATATTGTGGGGCCAGAGGTGACACGGCAATGCTCAGGTATTTTTTATACATGGATGCTTCCGAATGAATTAAATGTGACAAATATTGTTTTAATCCCTAAGAAAGATAAGCCTGACAATATGGGAGACTGGAGATCTATTGCGTTATGCAATGTCGTGTATAAGATATTTTCTAAAGTGCTCGCTAACCGGCTAAAGGGTATTTTGGGGGGCTTGTGGATGAAAGTCAGAGTGCCTTTATTCCGGGAAGATCTATTATTTATAATATAATTGTTGCTTTTGAAATCCAGCACTACTTGAAACGTAAGACTCATGGGAAAGAAGGTTATGTGGCGCTGAAGTTGGACATGAGTAAGGGTTATGATAGAGTCAGCTGCTCTTTTATAAAGGATATTATGTTAAAGATGGGGTTTAACAGAAGATGGGTTGACATTATTATGATCTGTGTTTCATCAGTTAGTTATTATGTCCAACATGATAAGGATTATTTGGGACCTATAATCCCGTAGAGGGGGATACGACAGGGAGACCCGCTCTCCCCATATTTATTTATTCTTATAGCAGAAGGATTGAGCGCTTTGTTACGTAGAGCTGAGAGCAGGGGGAGATCCACGGAGTAGCAGTCTGCCGGAGGGCGCACCGGGTTTCCCACTTACTTTTTGATGACGATTCCTTTCTGTTTTTTAAATCCTCAAAAGAGGAATGTGCAGCCGTGAAAGAACATTCTGAAAATTTATGAATAACATTCGGGACAAATGGTAAATTTTAATAAGTCTTCCCTTACCTTTAGCCAGAATGGTGGAGAACAATTTAAGGATTATTGCAGTCAACGGTTAGGAGTGCCGAGAGATGGGGGGCACAATCTTTATCTGGGTTTGCCTGTGATGGTAGGAAAAAATAAATTGACCATTTTGGGTTTTTTGAGGGACCGCATTTTTTATAGGATAAAGAATTGAAATAACCGATTTTTATCCCGGGCTTGGCGGGCTGTTTTACTACGAAATGTTATCCAGGCTTTACCTAGTTATGCTATGAATGTATTTCTTTTTCCGAAGGATATGTGTGATGAGATAGAAAAACTTATGAATGGCTTCTGGTGAACGGACTCAAAGTTTGACCAAAAAGGACTGAGATGGAGACGTTGGGAGGTTTTGTGTAAGCCAAAGGAGGTAGGGGGGTTGGGCTTCGGGAGAATCAGAGAATTTAATATAGCTATGTTAGCAAAGCAAGATTGGACACTGAAGCAGGGAATCTTATGGGTCGTGTATTGGAAGCCAAGAATTTTCCCTCTTCTGACTTCCTTCATGCTAAAATTGGAAATAATTTGTCTTTTATATGGTGAAGTATTTTTGAATCTCAAGATATTTTAAAGAATAATATTAGACGGAGAGTGGGGAATGGTATGGATATCCAGGTGTGGGGAGATGCATGGTTGTCGAGTGTTAACGGAAGAGTGTCTTCTATGAAGCCAATGGGGGTAAAGGATATGAATGTGGCAGCTCTACGAGATTCAACTGGGCAGAACTGGATTCTGGAAAGAATAAATAATTGATTTAATCAAGAGGATAGGAGTAGAATATTGAGCATTCCGATTAGTTATATTGACAAGAAGGATGGTTACTTGTGGGTTGGGGAACGGAATGGCTTTTTTTCGGTGAAGAGCTGTTACAGGCTGCTTATGGGGGACCAAACGGGGGGAGGATGGAACGGTTGGGGTAAGTTGTGGGATTTAAAGGCGCCTCCAAAAATTAAATATTTGGCTTGGCAAGTGTTGGATGGCTCTTTACCCTCGGTCCAGAATCTAAAAAGAAAGGGGAGTACTATTCATGAGGGATGCAAACTGTGTGGGCTGCAAGAAGAGGATACAAAGCATGCTACGTTTGTGTCCGAAAGTGGAACGGGTTTGGTAGGCGGCTGGGATTTTGACTGATGTTCAACAGGGTTCTTTCGAGGAGTGGTTCCACAATAAGGTAGGGGCGGCGGACAGGTCAGCGGGCAACAATTTTTTGGCACTTGTTTGGGCTATTTGGAAGCGGAGGAATAGTGCGGTGTGGAAAAATGAAGACCTGGAGGCAGCGGGGGTTATCCGCATGGCAGCGAGTATGATGACCGCGTGGAGGGAGGCCCAGTCAGCGGGTGTACAAAGACCGTGTAATACCCGAGATTAATTTAAGAGGATTAATAGTATTACACATACTAATAAGATGCATCTCCTTTTAAGGGAGCTCATTAGCTAAGAACTCCAAAGTTAAGCATGCTTGCACGGGAGTAGTCTTGGGATGGGTGACCCCCTGAGAAGTTTCTCAGGGTGCGCACGAGTGATGACAAAGTGTACGGAAAGGCTAGTGACGGTTTGTGAGGACAATACTAGAGGTCTGGAGGGAGGTCAGAAGTAACTACCTCGGGGCTTGTACAGGGCCGGGGTGTTATAGGTGGTATCAAAGCAACCCTGCGACAGTGAGCTGACCCGTTAGATATCGGGGGGCAATGGGGATGAGAGATGCGGTTCTGGGGGCTATTGAAGCGGGATGGCAAAGCATGGAGTTCGAGACAAATGCGCTTAGAGTGGTGTGGAAACAAAGAGTAATTTTCATCTCTTTTTGTATAAGATCTGCGAATCGGGTGGCTCATGCTCCGGTATGGTCACTTGTTAATATTTCAGATCATAGAGTTGATTGTGATTATATTCCGATTTGTATTAGTAGTCATCTGGCAAACAATTTTTTAATTTAATGGAAGCTTTAGTTTTGATCATTAAAAAAAATATAAAGTTCGAGGTATATATATTACATATGCAAGTTTGGGATACACACTTCAGATCTCATGAAAGTTAGCGGTATTTAAATTATTTTCCCCTAAAATGAGATCAAATAAAACAAGGTTTGAATAGTTTCCCAAACTATCCTTAAAGCATGGTTTGGTAAGGATAAGATTCTCAAAATGAAATTTTACTTTAAAAAAGTACTCCGTAGTATTGATCTACATATGATTGAGTGTATCAAAGATAGAAAATAATTTAAAAGTTGCAATACAACATAAACAATTTAAATTTAAACATGACTTAAATGACACAATCTCCTCTATTAATGTTTTTGCTATATTAAATAACAGTAATAGGATTTTATGAATCCATTCCATTTCTTCTTCGAATCTGCGTATCCACTGTAGAGCCGTCCGCCATTAACGCCCGATTCCTTGCCCTTCAACTGCATTCGTTCTTCTCTACGGATATCTACTCTATTCTGGTCGTTTCGGGACGGAATCTCAAAGCTCCCTTTCCATGTAATGCCACCGCCTAGACGGTAGCTTCTGTGATGGTATTGTGAGTTTTCATTCTCCGGCGGATATTTTTGAGGATTAGGTTCAGAAAATCCGCGAATGTTGACCTGTATCGCTTGCTCGAAGCAGCTCAATACTGGATCTCTTCACGAACCCGATGAAGACGACGCCGTCACTACTCCCAGCACCAGGCAAGCCATCAAAACACTCACTGCTCAGGTACTTCACATTTTCTGATTTTCTATTAATTGCTTGCGTTTTGTTTGAATGGAGATGATTGCTTCAGGTTTAAACAGCAAATTATTCGTTGATTTTTTGGGGATAATTGCAATTTGTGATTGCTAGATTAAGGACATTGCTGTAAAAGCTTCCGGCGCGTATAAGCAGTGTAGTAACCCTTGTTCAAAGGGGTCAAACATTGACCAGAGCCGCCGGAACTACGCTGACTCCGATGCGGGGTCGGTGTCTGAGAGGGTTCACTGTGCGTATAGAAGGACCAGGAGTTCAAATTCGACGCCGAGGATATGGGGAAAGGGACCGGAGGCCGGTGGGTATTTGAGCGGCGGCGAAGGGACGCCGGCATCGGCGAGCGGGCGGACCGAGTCAGGGGAGTTGACGGAGGAAGGGGAGGGGAAGGAATGGGTTGCTCAGGTTGAGCCTGGAGTGCTCATAACCTTCGTTCCGTTGCCTAATAATGGTGGGAATGGCCTGAAAAGAATCCAATTCAGGTACTTTTTGACATTGCTTCTTCTCCCCTGCATCATTTCTGATCCATTCCTATTCGGTTTTCTAAAAGTTCCTATTTGTTTGAGAATGAATGATTGCAACTTTTAGAGCTGAGACCTTAATGATTGAGGAGGGATATTTGTAACTCTTGGTAGACGTTGTTGTATACGACCAATTTTCAAAATTTCTTCATTTTTCAAACGAATTATTTGTATTTATATATGTATATATACATACAAAATAGAGAGCAAGTTCAAAAACATTTATAAAAAGGAATTTTCCATTGGTGTACTGTGTACACATGAAACATACTCCGATATATCATTTATATATGCATACGATTATACGAATGATAAAAGTTAAATAAAACAAGTTAACCTCCTTATACGATATATCATATATTGAAGTTGTTGAAATTTATATTGATTCTGTTGAATTATAGAAAGAAAAATATATATAGTATATTTTATATAAAAGGAAAATAAATTTTAATAAAGAAGTTTATCAAAATCAATAGTCAAAGAAATTTATTTACAAAAATATGATTAATAAAAGTTAAACATAAATTACTACGAGGGTAGTTACTACTATAATCATTAAAATGACAACTTTTTATAACGAACTTTCATTTTAATCATAAACATGTAGTTATTTCTTTACTAAAATGATTAAATAAAAATTATATAAAAAATGTACTAATCTTTAATACTCCCTCCGTTCTTAAATATGAGTCCTCTTAGGTTTTGGCACGGGTTTTAAGAGGAAAATAATAGGGGTAGTGTAAAAGGTGTAGTGGGTTGTGGGTAAATGAAAAAGTAGGAAAGAGAAAGGGATAATGATAATAAAAGTGGGGGTATAAAGGTATTTTGATTGAAAAAACTTACCAAAAAGGGAAAGAGGGACAAATAATTAAAAATGTCCCAAAAAGGAATGCGATACAATTAATAAAGAACAGAGGGAGTATTTTACAATTCAACACGCAAAATATATGGTTAAGTATTTGGTATAAAAATGTGCGAAAATGAGGTTACCAAAGGAAATTTTTGATGCAATTTTTTGAACATATTATTCATTAAGTCTAGTTTACTCATACCAAATTTCAGCTAAAATTTCAATCGAGAAGACATTCAAATGAATTCTTAAAGATAACTGCGCAGTTAAAAGCGTAGTTATCTTCAAAAATTTATTTGAATGTCTTCCCAATTGAATTGCTATGGTATGAGTAAACTAGACTTAATGAATAAGATTCTCAAAAAAATCATCAAAAAATTCCATCGGGAACTGCCCCAAATGACGACGGCCGAACAGAACCCCTATATAAGGGTTTATTTGATATTTTTTTGTTAGTAGGTGAGCTTATTTGCCTTTTTTCCTTTATATAATCCCTAAAAGTTATCCCTAAAAGTTGTTTAACCTTTTTTCATTTTTAAGTTGGTACGCTAATTGGTAGTTTGGTACTGTTGTCAACACGTCACTTTTACATTTAATTACGCCGATCACGTTTTTCAACAAAATCTAGATTCCGTATCAGAAAACGAGGATTAGATTTGTAGCCACATCTATAAACAAAACAACTTCAAACACGATTGCTATGAAATCCTTCGGATCGGATCACAACTCTTCAATTTTCTACTAAATTAGTAGTGTGAACAATTTTTATGCTATGAAATCCTTCGGATCACAATTCACAACCCTTCAATTTTTTACTAAATTAGGTGTGTAGAATTTTTAAATTTTTGCAAGGTACACGTCATAATTCATGAATGAGGTGTGCTTATATAGTTTTATTAAACAAATTTGTCACATGCTATGAATATTTTTCAGCATATTATAAAAATTTGTTTGATTCGATCAAAGAATACTATTTATAGTGATTAATAAAAAAATTACGAAGTACTTTCTTGGGAGCATTTACTTTAGTATTTAAATAAACAAAAAAAAACGTTTTACAGCGCTTAGAGCTAATTTGGTAATACTCAATCAAATCGATTGTGTTGTCTGATTCTGCTGAAATTTATGAAGTTCTAGTTGAAATGGTTGGATTGATTGGTTCTGCTGATTTATAAAATACTAGTAAATATATTTAAAATGTATTTTATTGATAAAATAAAGAAAAACAGCTAAAATGATCATTTACAATAACTTCAGCTCATACAACAAGAAAATAGCTACACCCTTATAACATTAGTTCTATTATTATACACTTTAAAACACTTTATCCATAGGCTTTGTTTTATTAACAGCATCCAAACAACGATTTTTATCCACAATTCAAGACAGCATAACTATAGTACTAAAGTGGCCCTCGATGTTGTAGACACTAAACGGACAAAACGTAGTAAAACCATGGGACGGATCCAAACAGGAAAAAACATGGCCGTCAAGGGGAGGCCCAACCCCTCAGATTGTAGGATGATTTTCCTGTCTATTAATAGTTTTCATTGACTGAAATGTATAAATTTGCATGCAAGTCCACTGCACTATCCCCGAAATTATATGATGTGGTGGGGCTCAAACTCTGTGGTGCACTATTTCCACCATTTTTGTTGCTGCTTTGTAATCCAAGATCACACTAATGTAGCATTATTATGTATTATGGTGCATGTATACTCTGCTTTTAAAAGAACATAATCTCATACTGTACTTGGTGAATTATAAATTCATTTTACACTTAGGGTGATTTTTTATGGAAAAAAATACTACGTAAAATTTATTGTATTTTACTAAACAGTTAGGGCAGAAGTGCCAGGTCTAAAAGCTAAAGTTAAGTTTTAGTCTCCGTAAGATAATAGAATAAGTACTGGAAATAAATTTAAAAAATCAGGATTTTTTCTGAAATGTTATATAGAGGTAGTGTTTGAAATAAACTCATTTTAACTTTTATCTAAAAGTGTCTACAGATTAATGTTATGTTCTACTCATCAAAAATTGCCTCTCATGCCTCATTTAACTACAAGAGCTGACCAGACAATGTTTCCTTTTTGGCAATAAATATGTGGTTCATATCTTCACTTTTTCTACTCAAATCTTTATCACATGTTTTCCTTAAAACCACTTTATCAGCGGCCAAACCTAAACAAGATTTAATTTAGGACGGAGAGAGTAGCTTTTTGCACCGAACAATTAAACGGGAACATAGAACACTATTGATGAAACATAGCGCACCAGCCCAAACATAGCGCACCAGCCCAAACATAGAAAAATAAACGGGAACATAGAACACTATTGAGAGTAGCTTTTTGCACCAGAAAAATTAAACGGGAACATAGAACACTATTGATGAAACATAGCGCACCAGCCCAAACAGAGAATGTTAAGGGGCTGTAACTTTCATTTCCTCCTGATGTTTCATATTTAAGTGAAAAGGTGACATTTCTGTACTATATTACTTTTATATTAATTGATCAGATCACGGAAAACAACAAAGGAAGACTATTACCACATACCTATCCTTTGTAACTATCAAATTCGCCTAATGTCTAGTTACTATTGGCTGGAAAAATATGTTTATTCCTTTTCTTAGGCATTTGGTCCTGCTGAGTATTTGGATTACACCTTATTCAAATTACAGCTTATGGAGTACTACTAAGCATATGGATAATAATTGGATGTCTACTTTTTATTTCGGCTACTATGCTGCATTGTTTTAGTCTTTTTAGTCATTTGACGCTTGAGATGTTCCTAAGATTTGTGATTCCATTGGACATTTCTGGGTTGCCTGATCATAAAATCACCTTTCTGTTAGCCGAGAGATGTTCAACAAGGGGTTAGCACAAAGATGGTGGGCAGAAAATTATGACAAGGTCATGGAATTGTACAATGTCCAGATGCTCAATCGCCAGGCTGCACCAATGTCTGCTGTTGAGGTGAGTTACAATAATATTCCAGTTGTAATGCAGTTGCACCTTTTCACAACATTGTTTTTGTGGTAATTTTTATATTTGACAACAATCCGTTTCCCTCAGAACTCAAAAGTGGAATATGAGGAGGGGAGCCCAATGGCACCTCCCTTGAGCAAGGTACATCCACGCCTCCACCTCCGACGCCCAACAGGAATGAGTCACTGCTCATCAGAGTCATTGGGGCATGACTCAGTGCACTCTCATTACCATCCTACTCCAATGCTCTCCAGCATCAAAACTGAAACTGCCTCAATAGATGCTTCTGAAAGAAGCAGTTGTCAGTCACTGAGCAATGGTGGTGGTAGTGATGACATGGAAAGTGAATGGGTTGAGGAAGACGTGCCTGGAGTCTACATCACTATCAGAGCTTTGCCAGGTGGCTCTCGGGAGCTTAGACGTGTTAGGTTCAGGTGAGTCATTGATTTCATTCCCATGGAGGCTACTTGTCGATTTCATTGAACTTGGAAAATTCTTAGGGAAGAAAATAGAGATGAAATACAGGGGAATTTGATGTAAAAAACAATATCTATTATATTACTATATAAAGACTTTAGAATTTTAAAAAGATTAAAAACCCTTTCAAAAAAATTATCGTCTACATTCTTTTTTTTTATTTCCATCATTTGCATTGGAGCCAACGATTCATTATTTTTTGGCTTGAGATTATGATGGAATAAAGCAAAATGGCTCACTAAACTGTTTGCGCTTCTTTGTAATGAAGCAGCAGTCAGTCCATGCAATTTTGGACGCGATTTTCACTATGGGTCATCCGGAAACAGTCTCTATGTGCTTTAGTATAGGGTAAGACTGCGTACATCCGACCCCCCCTTACCCCACCGTAGGTGGGAGCCTTTGCGGCACTGGGGTAAATGAAAATGAAAATGAAATTCTTTATTGTGTTTTTCGAGGTGAAACCAAACACAAGAGATTAACTTTTCTTAGTTTCTTTTGTAACCTAGCATTTTTCTATGTCCAGACGTACCGTAGGAGGGAGGTCTGTTTGAAATCTGAAAAAATGTTAGAGAAAGAAAATTCTTTAAAATGAAATAGAGGGGATTTCATAGAAGCGAAAGTTCATGAGAAATTATTAAAAAGGGGGTTCAAACTCAATGAATCAATTTTATATCTTTGTTTGAACTCAGTTTATCTTGTAGTCTTGTACATTCTAATTCCATTAAGCAACCCTAAAGGGAGTATGACTACATGGTTCATTAATTTTATATATTTAACGTCAAAATTGGCACTGATGATATCAAGTCATCTCTAAAAAAAATGCACTTTTTCATTTTCCTGCCATTTTCCAGGTTCCAAATTCCAACCATAGCCTATGTTCCATGTGATGTCCTTAACCTCTTTCATGAAACAATGAAACACTATTTTGATTTGCCTCGAAATAATGCAATTACCTCTGCATCTTATGTACCTTTTTAGTTTTTATCATTGCTACGTTAATATCCTTGTTGGGTTGGATTCCTGAAACTTAGTGTATACGAGTAAACTAATCAACATTATAAGTTCATCCAGAAAAAGTGACAATGTGTTCAAAGTTTAAACTGATCAATGTGTTTTTTGGTGCAGCCGAGAAATATTTGGAGAAGTGCATGCAAGATTGTGGTGGGAAGAGAACAGAGCGAGGATCCAACAGCAGTATTTATGAGATACTGCGGTTTTTCGCTAAATCTTTATACACATTTCTTCCACAAATAGATTATTTTAGAGTTTTTTCATTATATTTCTGGGGGTCATTCTCTTCCCGCTAAATAAGGTTAAAGTTAAATATCGATGGGGTTGCTAAGAAATCTTTTCATAGTCCATAAATTACATTTAATTTCAGACAATACTCCTGTGGGATATTGGAACTAAAGTTCCTAATATTATTATTATTATATACTGCGTATAACACTTCAGAAAGAAGAAAAAGAAAACCTTGTAGCTGAATCGTTCTTATATTTGTGTAGTTTTGGTAAATGTGATTTTTGTTGAATGACTTGATTCTGAAGTTAGATGAAATTAAAAAGAAACTTATTAGTGTACGCGACTTGTACACAAAGTGTACAATAAACCTCCCTAGTGGCATGTGTATACAGACAATTCGTTTAAAAAGGAGTAGGATTTGATGTCACCCCTAATTGTCTATGTACACCGGCAATGTACACATTGTGTGTACATTTTGTGTACACCAAGAATGACTCAATTAAAAATTAAAACTCTTAGTCTTTATACTACTATTTCTTTGGAGGAGAGAGAAATCTCCAATTAAATATTTGTTGCTTTAAATTGAATTGATAAATTGATAAATTCTTTGAAAACCACTAGAAAAATGGCAAATTCTTTTCATTTTGTGAGATGGGGGGCGCTTCATACGTTATTTCTTGATTATCAATCAACTGGGCTTATGTAATATGATTATGGTCACAGAAATGGTGTCCTTGATTGGGCTGGCCGTCTTCATGCTTGGTATTGCTAATTTGTTTTAACTTTGAAAAACTCTTTTAGCGTAAACATAATTTGTTTTAACTAATGACCGAGTGGTCTTTTTGTTTACTAAAGTGTGAAAAAGTTATTGTATTATTCATGTGTTATGTTTTATAAATAAACATAGAAAACAAGAAATAGTAAAAACCTTTTCAAATTTCTACTCTTGACATGAGTAAATGTAGGGGTGAGTCCAGACCAACTCTAGACTGGTTTAGATTCTCAGTCGGATGGCACTTGGTCTCCGCGCACTAGATAACGGCACTCTGATGTCTTCCAATACGGAGAAGAGTAGAAAAGGAAATGTCACACAGAAGAAGAAGCAAAAGGAGAAGAAGACCAGAAAGAGTTGAAAACGCGGAAAGGTCGGCTCCAAAAATAATGACAAAGCCTACTGTTTTTAATAAGCAAAACAATTCCGTTTAGGTGTTAGCGGGGCGGATACACATACATCTTAATGGGGCACTTCCCCCAATAACCTCTCAATAAATTAGCACACTCATTACAAAAAATTAATAATAGGATGCTTTGCCCCCAATAAAATATGCCATTGCCTCCAATAAAAAGCAAAATTGATCAGCCCACATAATCACATAGCACATCAACATACTCCGTATTAATGTTTTATCATCATTTTCTTTAATTGTAAACTTTAACTTCATACACATGGAATAAAACGTACTTTTTATCCACCTAAATTATCTCACATTTTTTACTAAGAAATAGTATGTGATTAAAAAGTTTGATATGATTATGACTAAAATTAATTCATTTATCACCATGATCAATAATAATTTACATCAAAATCTAAAAATATTTTATTTATTCATTAAAAATTTTGATATGATTGAGTATATAGATAGTATGTCATAATTTCGTCTCTATAATGTTATCTTTAAACATCAAACACTTCGAAATGAGGTGGTTTATCCTAACCCCTAATAATTCAATATCATCATTAACAAAATTGTATAATTGTATATTGGTTTTTAGTTCAATATAACTTCTATTTCTACTTGTATTTCATTAACAAATTCATTAGTTTAATTTCTTTTACCATTTCTTATATGATTTCCTAATAACCAAATATGAACTCTTTTCGTCGTTGAAATTTAATTGTAATATTTTGCTGAAAAACTCTATTAAAGTCTGCACTCTTATTAATTTACTTTAGGTGAAATTAGCAAAAAAAATAATTTGCACATCATTAACATATAAATAAGAAAATGAAAAGCGATAACATACGAAAAATAAATATATATGAAGATATCATCAAATATTTAATACTCCCTCTGTCTCGCTATGATTATCTCATTTTACCTTTTCGTTCTGTCCCACTAAGATTGTCACATACCTTATTTGGTAAAATTTGTGTGGTTCTAAATCATTCTTACTTTATTCTTACTTTATCAATACAATATAAATCACATAAACCCACTTTTATTAATAACTGTGTCACCTTCTCTTCTCCCAAACTTAGGGGGACAGAGGTAGTACTTATTAGGAGTTTAAAGTTAAAACCACCCTTTACCAACAGAAAGATAGCCTCTTATAATCATTTTTGATTATTTGTTCCTGAATATCATTTCGAAAATCATAATTTTATATTAAATTCAAGAAGTTGTACAAAAAAATACGAAGTATATATTAAGTTCAAGAAGAAATGTGTGTAATGGTACTCTTTAGTACACATTCAAAATATATACTCTATACACATTTGTTTATAAATCAAACCAAAATCTTGCCCCCAATAACCTTTCGAGCTGGATCCGCCACCGGGTGTTAGTACATTGTGCCCACATTTATTCAAAGTATTGAAGGACAAACATTACATGCAAAAAGAGTACAAACATTTACATTCAAAATAGAAAGAATGGCATAGATGTTACTTCTCATCTTCTGTTGGACCAAAATATGACCACTTTTAAAAAAGACAGAAGTGATTTTTTTTACTCACCCTGCCTTCTTCCGCTTTGAACTCTCGCTGCTCATTCTTCCCTTTCAATTATTCGAACCAGTCACTGCACTCTCTCTGCCGTCTTCATCAGTGAACCACCACCACCGCCTGAGCTCCGACACGAGTTGCAGCCACCATTTCCGCCGCAATCGGACGTCGCTGACGGTAGCATCTGCGCCTCCGCCCTGACCTTCCTCTAGCTTCTCTGGTTTCGTAGCTAGCCGCGCCTCCGGTGTATGACGTCTTCGATCTGAGGCCGCCGGTTCCAGATCTATCTTTCTCAAAGGGCAACGACTCTGATTTGGGCCACCGGTGTCGGATCCGCCTTACTCCATTGAGGAGGGCTGGGGACAGAGGAGTAGGGTTGTGGGCTGGATGTTGGGGGTGAGGGCGGGGTGGCTGGATGTTGCGGGTGAGGGCGGGTGGCTGGTGGTGCTGACTGACGGTGATGACCGGGGATGGTTCTGTCACTGTGACGCTGGCGACATGGATGGGAGGGGAAGGGGCACTGTGGTTTGGCCATGTCGATGGTATGGCGATGTCGGCGGGGGTGTCACTAGGCGGTGGCGGTGTCACTGTGGCGGCGTCACTATGGCGGTGTTACTGTGGCGGCATCACTATGCCGGCGTCACTACATTATTGTCACTATGGCCGGCGGCGGTCTCCAACCAGCGACGGTTACAGGTCGGAGGTGGTGGGTGGTGGTGGATGTCACTGTATCTCATGTCACTGTAGCATTTCACTGTAGCATTTCACTGTAGCATTTCACTGTAGCATATCACTATAGAAAGTAGGCAACTAAGTAAGCTTATTAATTATTAATCACATTTTTGAATTTTTTAAAAAGGGTCATTTTTTTGTCAATTGGCCCTTTATTACTAATATTCAGGGCAAAAGCCCTTCAAAATAAAGAATATAACCTAAATAGTACTCTATGGTTAAATGTCTAATTCTAGAATAGAACTCATGTATTTTTATTCACTTAATAAGAGTAGTTACTGTTATTATACTTTTTTATCATAAAAGAGCTGTTTTTATATTAAAATCGAGAAAACATACAAGACAACCTTCAGATTGTATGCAACTTGAATCCAATCATGAACTCCAGGAGTAGACATAGAATCGGCCACTTCATACAAAGCAACTTGACTCGCAATTTAAGCCTAAAACGTCTCGAACTAAAACTGTGTCTATCAAAAGAATTCCAAAAATTCAAGCATCCAAATCAAACCTACTCAACCTAAAATAAAAATAAGTACCTTTATTGAAGTAAAATCTTTCCACAAAACTCTTCCTAGTACGAAAGTGATTCCGAACTCCGAAGGAGGACGAACTTTTATAATATGGGTGAATGCTAACTCCACCACCGTCGAAATAGCCAACCAAAACTACACGATCTAAAATCGATACAAACTCTCAACCACAACTCGTTCATCCACCATATCTAGGAGTGGACTCGGGTCGGGCCAACCGGCCCGGAACCGGACCGGCCCGTTACTGTGCGGGCCCGGACCAGTTTAGTGAACCGGTTGGTGCCCGGTTCGGGCCACCCGGTCCGGTGAGGTAGGCGGTTCGGACCCGGGCCTGCTAAATAGTGAACCGGCCCGGCCCGGTGAACCGGTTCCGAGCCCGGTTCGGGCCAACCGGCCCGGTGGGATGGCGGTTCGGGCTCGGGTCCTTCAAAAGGTGAACCGGCCTGGTCGGTTCGGGCCCGGTCCGGGCCAATTTTTTTTTTTTTTTTGAATTTTTTTTAAGTTTTTGGGTTGGGCAGGGTATTTTGGGCCATTTGAGGTGGTTAGGGTTGGTTTGGGGGTGAGGGGGAGGGTTGGGGGTTAACTATGAAAAGCCAAAAAAAATAGAACCGAGGCCCGGGCCGGTTCTGGGCCTCCCCTTCTTGAACAGAGGCCCGAACCGAGCCCGAACCGGAACCGGTCCATGCCTACTTTGGGGTGGTTTGGGGTGAGGGGGGAGGGTTGGCGGTTAATTAGGAAAAGCCAAAAAAATACATGAACCGAGGTCCAGCTCGGACCGGACCCGAGGGTTACCCGGGCTGGTTCCGGGCCTCCCCTTTCATGAACCAAGGTCGGGCCGGGCCCGAACCAGAACCGGTCCACCCTAACTATATCTCCTTGGACGTAGCTGCAATCCCAAACATTAAAATACTTAAAAGTTAAAATCAAAATGATCTACCTCTCCAATCCCATGTGGTCATGTGGATGGGGCTATGGGGGCAGCGAAAAATCTCAATCCCTACCGGAGGAGAACGAGAATGGTCGCTAGGTGCGATACTAGGGATGGATTCGGTTCGGGCCACCCGGCCCGGCCCGGTACTGTGCGGGCCCGGGACCGGTCCGGTCGGGCGGTCCGGGATCGGGTATGGACCCGAACCAGTGGGATTGGGCGGGGCGGGCTCGGTGCTGGATTATTGTGACCCGGCCCGGCCGGGTCGGGTTCGGGCCCGGGTCCGGTCTAATTTAAAAAAAAAATGGTTTGGGCTACTAGCCGTTGGGGGTGGGGCTGGGGACAACCCAAACGACTATATAGCTGTTGGGTCGGGTAAAGGGGGGGTCCGGGGGGGTTGGCTGGTGGGGGGCGTGGGGGGGGGGGGGGGGTAAAAAAACCTATAAATACTCCTAATCTTAAACATTTTTTCATATCTCTTCTCCAATTCTTCCTAAATCCTATTCTTAACTCTCTACTCTCTAATTCTCTTATTCTCCAATATATTATATTTATTATTTATATATCTACTTTATAGTTAATACTTAAGAAGTTAAGATGGAAAATCAAGATGTCATTATACGGTATAATTTTGATAAGCAGAAGGACCCGAAGACCGGAATGTGGTACGCAATTTGCAAATGGTGCGAGAAAAAATGAAGCATGGGGGTTTCTGGCGGATTCGGAATGGCAATCAAGCATATGAAGTCATGTGACAAAGCCAAAGGATCGGGAGGTGCGGGAAGTTCCGATTGATTACAATTTTCAAAATGTTTATCTGTTAAAGTTTGTTTTAATTTTCAAATGTAGTTCCTATTTCATTTCAAATAAATGCAATTGATGTTTGTTTTTAATACTCGTATAAAACTATAAACTATAAAATACGAAGTATAAATTAAAAAAAAAATAACCGGCTCGGCCCGAACCGGACCCGACCAGTGACCCGGGCGGGTGGCCCGGCCCGGACCGGACCCGTCCAACCCTCGGGCCGGTCCCGGGCCCATGTCATACTACCCGGCCCGAGTCCATCAATATGCGATACTCTTATTATACTTGCCAAATACACATTACTATCAATCGTTCAGCTACTTTTGTGATTTATTATTATGACATACTCCGTAGTACGGAGCATTTTGTATATGAGTGGAGTCGAGCCGGGCCAACCGGCCCAGAACCGGACCAGCCCGCTACTGCGCAGGCCCAGACCAGCCCGGTGAACCGGTTGGTTGCCCGGTTCAGGCCACCCGGCCCAGTGGGATGGCGGATCAGGCTCGGGCCCTGTTCAGGGCCGGGCCGGGCCAATTTATTTTTTTATTTTTTTTTTTTGAATTTTTTTTAAGTTTTTGGGATGGGCTGGATATTTTGGGCCATTTGAGGTGGTTAGGGTTGGTTTGGGGTGAGGAAGAGGGTTGGGGGTTAACTAGGAAAAGCCAAAAAAAAAATTAGAACTGAGGCCCGGTCCAACCCGGACTCAGGGATTACCCGGGTCAATTCCGGGGGCCCCCTTCATGAACCGAGTCCCAACCAAGCCCGAACCGGTCCACCCCTAATTTTGTATCGCTTTCTTCGTTCTTAGAAAGAAAGGTTACTGGCCTACTGGGCTGTTGTGCTCGACCTGAACCATCTGGTGAGTTGCCCTGTTTCAACTTTCAAGTGGGAAATCAGATAAAAAACATTCTGGTTCATCATATACTACGTACTCCCCCTGTCCCATATTTATCTTCGTAGTTCGGTTTACGATGCTTGACTGACGATAAAGCAACTTGATCCCTATTCACACTCAGATTATTTGTAGTAAATTAAATTTACATATTCAGAATCTACTTTAAATCCGCTACAAAAACTGATCAAGAAAATTTAAGTTTGATAAAAATTTAATATATAAAGTAAAAGTTTAAGAGTAATTTGAGTTGACCGTGTGAATAGTAACTATGAAGATAATTTGGGGACGGAGGGAGTATGTTTTATGGCTGGCCTAAACTATTCTAATAAATGTGGGATTCTAAATATTCATTTATCTATGACTACAGCCATTCCACAGTGAGAGTATAACAAGTGAAAATCCATAAAGGCAATGATAAAAATCATAAAATGCACTTTTAAACGGGTCGTAATTAAAAGGTAGAAATAAAAATTCATAAATTTTATAATCTATAATAATGGCCTCAAAAGTCAAAACCACCATCTGTTACAAATAAGCAAATACAACTTCCAAAATCATAAACCAAACTCCTCGCTGCAAACAAAGAAACTCTAACTCATGCAACAGTTTCTTTCTTAAGTTTAGCAAGCTCTTGCCTCACAACACCAGCTTTCTGCAAATTCAGTAAAAAAAATTAGCATTTCTTCACAAGCATATAATAGAATGAGAAGAGCTCAAGACATCCATATATTGATCGGACCAAATAGATGAGGGGCACAATATGAGCTATCGCGTAAAAAAATATTGATATGGATGTGGTATAAGAGTCATGATTTTGGGATATGCTATCCCATCTCCCCCGTAATTAGGTCTGTTTTCAAAGCTTTTCTAGGAGTGGATTAGAAAAGCCAAACTGGAAAAATACTTGGCCACATACAGGAAAAATAAATCAGGGAAAACCCAAATCCAAACAAAATAGTCAGACCAAACTGAACCACTACTATTAGTCACTGGTTATTTAGTCCCCTCAAATTGA
This sequence comes from Cuscuta europaea, assembly GCA_945859875.1. Classification (NCBI taxonomy): domain Eukaryota; kingdom Viridiplantae; phylum Streptophyta; class Magnoliopsida; order Solanales; family Convolvulaceae; genus Cuscuta; species Cuscuta europaea. The sequence goes on from CAMAPE010000019.1 coordinate 40,517,983, forward strand.
ACCAAGCAGATCAAACCTAACTACAAAACATCATTATTTGCATTAAACTAATTAACTGTAGAGGAGAAATGCATCAAAAAAACTGTAGGGGAGAAACGGTTTATAAATACAGACTACAAAATGTCACTGTAATCTTTTTCAGAAGCAGCTTAGGTATACAGAATGAACTATACTTTTTATTAGCACATAAAATATACTGATTGTGTAATAGATTTTTGTAGATTAGTCCCTTTCTTGGGGTAAATTTGACAGAAAATCAAATTACAGGCTTGGTTGTGTGAGTGTTTTGAATGTATGCTTATATGTAATGATAAAAGCTTTGGTTTATTATTGCTTCTATTGAGGTATATTTGGCAAAAATGATTAGATATCTAGAGTTTGTTAATATTTTTTAAAGAAATGAAATTTTCATAAATCAAAAAAACATAGTTAAACTATGGGAGCATACAAACATTTATGCATCTGTCATTTCCAAGGCAAATTTTTGGACTATTTTTATGACAAACAGAGAAAAGGCCAAAAAGGGACCGAAACAGCCAACAGATGTTCAAAGTATTAAAATTGAATAAGGTCGAAATGAATATTCTAGTTAAGTTAAGAGTTGAGGTTTGGGTCAAGTTAAACCATTTCAACCGACGCTGTCCCAGCTTTATAATGATAAACAAGTTCAGTGTGATTATTAAATAAATAATTTTACAATATGAATAGGATTCCATAATATTCAAGACGTGAAAATAGTGAAACTTAATTCAAACACACAAGTGAATATAAGATGCCACAGTACAATGTACATACCTTGATCTTTGCTAGCATCAGCTTGAATCGGTCAAAATCATTGAGGCTAGCCCTTTTCTTCTGAACAATCAGCTTTCTTCCCCAAGAGCTGCTTTCCCATTTTCCCTTTACATCTGTCAGGCATAACAATATTCCAAATTCAATGCAAATGCAATCAAAATTTCTATGCTTTTCAAAACAAAACCCAGCTTCCTCCATAGCAGCAATAAGAGTTTTCTTTTTTGGAATCCTTTTGATGAATATTCCAAACTCAACATAAGTGCAATCAAAATTTCTCTGTTTTTCAAAAACATCAAAACCCACCAGCTTCCTCCATTGCAGCAATAAGAGTTTTCTTTTTAGGAACCCTTTTGATGTCAATCTTGATGTCTGTGAGAGAAAGCCTCTTGAAGTTTATCTGGCTTCTAACCATGTCAGGCGCATCAACAAGAGCCTGCCAGGTACAAAACAAGATGAGTAAATCATCAAGTTACAATTCCAAATCATGGGGGTTTGCTATACTTAATAGGAATCTAATTATTCAATGAAACTGAAGAATTATTACAAATAAGAAACCTTCCAATAAAATGCTTATACACTCCGGCTTGGATAAAATAACATCTGATACAAAGCTAAGAAACGTAGAAATGTCAAACACATATATGCTATATCTAAAACTAACTAATTTATTAAAACTTATTAAGGCCCTGGTAGGTGATAAAATTGGGCATTGATAAAATTCAGCGTTAGTTATTAATCAAATCGGTGTGGACGCATTTCTTAAGCAAGAGTCAGATACAAGACTTTCACACATCTGCTTACGGAAACAAAAATCGACTAGCACGCCAAGAAAAGAATATCACGGCGGCAAGAGCGCAAAAATATAATGTGAAAAGAAAAAGTTCGTATATTTTGAAGAGGCATACCCTGTTCTGGTCTATGACATCAACAATGACGACAAGCTTGCCATACTCCTTGCCGTAGTTGACGATGGCAACCCTTCCGATCTCTACGTACCTCTTGAAAGGCTGCACTTTGAAGACAAAGTTAGTTATTAACACAATACTGTAAATGAACACTTTACTTGGATATTCAGAGAGAATCTCACCATATCTGCTGGGGAGGAGTGGGAGAGGGGGGAGTGTGTGCTGTGTGAGAGGAGGCGGAAGTGTGATGGAAGAAGGTAATAACAATGGCCTGAATTAGGGTTTCATTTGTAAATAGATGTGATCGGCTTTTTTATTTTTTATTTTTGAGTGCTGGCTATAGGGCCGAATGGAGATTGGGCTTCATGGCCTGGTTATTAAAATATATGCAGAGCCCGTTTGGTGACCCTTTTTTTCGGCTTATCAGCCAGCTTTTTCACCAAACACGTAACTTTTGATTTCGCGCGCTGAATTGTGTAATAAGCAGAAAAAGTAAGGTTGTAGTTACTTTTCTGACTGTATTGGCTGAAGTTACTGTACAGGATCATTTTAGCTATTTTTTTCATATAATTTTTTATTTTAATTATTAATACTACTTCCGTCCCTATATAAAAGTATCCATTCATTTTACACACATCTTAAGAAAGTGGGTTTGGTTGGTACTGTTTGGCACTGTTTGGACACTGTTTGGCACTGTTTGACACTGTTTTGCACTGTTTTGTTTGCCAAAAAAGGAAATGGAACTTTTATTTAGGGACGGCCCGAAAAGGAAACAGATGCTTTTATTTAGGGACGGAGGGAGTAACAAATATTTTAAATATAATTTTTTCATGAATCAGCCAATACAACCACTTCAGCCAGAACGTCATAAATTTCAGCAGAATCAGCCAATTCAACCAATTTTTAGTGTTACCAAACGGGCTCGCAGAGTACAAGTTGAGATAAGGAACAAGGAGATATGAATATTTGATTATCACTAAGTAATTTTTTTAGCATTATGCGATCCAGACTCTAACCTACATGTAATGCTTTTGATAATTTAAAAGAGAAAAAATGGCATAAATATTATGTAAGGCCTTTGGCTAGACAAAAATATGACCATTTTTTCATTGGACAAAAAAGTCACCTAAAATGAAATGGCCCAGTCTGTCATCTGCCCAGGGCTCTTTCTTCGCACCGCACGCAGGACTCCCTGCGCTTACTTTCTTCGCACTTCGGTCTGCCTCGCCGTCCAAGCTGCATCTCCGCTCTCTTCCAGGCCGTTGCTCCGTCTCTCTGTTCAGAACCGCCTCTCTGTCTCATCACACGCCATCTCCGTCGTCGCCAAAGTAGGAAGCCGTTGCTTTGACCTTCTTCAAATCTGGTGTGGAGGAGGGCGAAGGTCGAATCTGTGTTCTTCTCTGACGACTTGGACCTTCTACAAATAGGGGATTCGGAGATGAGCAGCAAGCAACCGGATATGAAGGGGGACGGCGACCAAGTTACCAGATCTGGGTGGACGAAAACAGATCTAGGAGATGAAAACAAGCGACCACGTCTCGGGAGTCACCAAAGCAGGTGGCGCGACGATTATAGTTCAATGGCCTGCGGCGGTTATCAGCTGGAACAGTGGCGGAGATGGGCAGGAGGCGGTTGTCGGCAGTGGCGACAGAGGATTTGGGGGCTGGGGAGGGTGGCTGGGGCTGGGGCTGGGGCTGGTCAGGGGGGCAGGGTGCTGAAGACTGGAGTTGGGGCATGGGGATGGGGAGGGTCAGGGTTAGTGGGCGGTGGGCGAGGAGCAGGGGGTGCGGACAGGGTGGTAGTGGTGGTGTTGGGGGACTGATTTGCCGGAAAAGTCATTGGTCTGGTGGACTGTCAAACTGACATGTTTTCAAGGCATTAATGACACGTGCGGTGGTGTCCGTGACAAGTGCGGTGGCAGTAGTGACACGAGCGGCGGCACAGTGACATAGGCGGTGGTCAGAGTGACATTTGAATAGTGACATAATAATCTTGCAGTGACATAAAAATACAGTGATATAATACTTTTTCAAATATGTGACCTTCTTAGTCACATTTTTGTCCTTTTAAAAAAATGGTCACATTTTTGGAAATCGACTTTAAATTGATAATGTTGAAGGAAAAAACCCTTTAAAAAATCTCAAAATGATTCGTTAGATTCCCACTGTACTACACATACAAAATAAAATAAAAAATCTCATGAATGATTGATTTGTGGATCTTTATCATCTTAGCACAGCTTCTTAAAACAATTGTCATGTTAAAGTATCTCTAGGTTCCAATTACACATAACATAATCTTAGGGGGTGTTTGTTCTTCTACACATTGCGTGTAAAGTGTAGAGAATCAATCAGTTCACGTGAGAAATATTGATACATTGTTTGGTTAGATGTGTATTTTATTTTTAAATTACATCCAAAAAATTTACATCGTTTGGTTGAAAAGTATAACTTTACATGCAATGTGTAATACAAATGTCTAATGAGTGCCTTATTTTGTAAGACATGTGACACATACCAACGCTGTGAAGCAACAATAGGAAAACCACTGATATGACATCCACCATTTACAAGTTCATCATAATTCATAACAAATCGTTCGCATGCTGCCTTTGTTTCAAAGCTGCCCAAGCATATTCCAAAGGCTCGAAAAGTAGACACTCGTAGCAGTAATCCATGCTTAGAAAGTAAACAATCTTAATATTATAAATGAAATAGAAAAAATTAACAAAAATAATCACACTTTTTGTCAGACTTTTCATAATAATCTTACATTTACGTAATCCCATAATAATCCACTTTTGCACCTAATCTTCTTTCGTTGGATCCTGACCGGTTGGTGACCTGCTATACCAGGTTATTTACCCTTTCTTTGAAAACCTTACATAAATAAACTCACCTTTCACAAATCTGCTCAAAACGGTCTCATGTTTCATTTTTTTCTTTTTTCCCTCAATTTTTTCTTTCTTTGTTTTCATCCCTAGAAATTTCTTATTCCTTTCTCTATCCTTTTGTTCTTATTTATTTTCCATTTTTATTATTATATTTCTCACTCTATTAATTAGAAGAGTTTTTGTTGTTGTAAAATTTCCCTCCAAAATAGCTCCTTTGTCATTTTCTTTTTCTTCTCGTATTTTTATTTCATTTCCCTTTCTATGTTTTTCTTTTTAATCATTTTTTCTTATTAAAGATCTTTTCCCCACTCTACTTTTTGTTATATTTTATTTTTATTTTCACTTTTTCCCTTTTTTCTTCTTGTTACTTTATTTATATTTTTTCTTCTTTCTAATTTTCTTTCTTCTTGTTATCTTAATTTCATCATCAATATGTTTTTCTTCTTTCTTCATTATTGTATTTTTTTAAGTAATTTCACCATTAATTCCATCAATTGTGGGAAAAACTTTATGTGATAAAAACAGGGAAAAGGGGCAAATAAGCCCTGGAACTAACTGAAAAAGTGCAAATCACCACTTTTATAGGAGACTTTGTCCGGATGTCGCCATTTGGGGCGGTTCCCGGTAGAATTTTTTGATGAATTTTTTTAGAATCTTCTTCACTAAGTCTAGTTTACTCATACCAATTTTCAGCTAGAAATGCAATCAGGAAGGCAGTCAAATAAACATTTGAAGATAATTGCGCAGTTAAACAACGTAGTATATTTCAGAAAACCGTTTGACTGCTTCCCCGGTTGAATTTTTAGCTGAAATTTGGTATTGGTAAACTAGACTTGATGAAGAAGATGCTAAAAAAACTAATCAAAAAATTCCACCTAGAACCGCCCCAAATGGCGATGGCCCGACAGAGCCTTCTATAAAAGGGGTGATTTGCACTTTTTCGATTAGTTCGAGGGCTTATTTGCACCTTTTCCCGATAAAAATATTATGGAAAAATTAAACATTTGGGAAATGTAAAGAAAAATAAAACATTAGGGAAAATGTATTTTTTTCTTTCATTTTCTCTAATGTTTTATTTTACTTTTAATTTAATTTTTCCATAATCTTTTTGTCACATGGAATTTTTCACATAGTTGATGGAACTAATGGGTGGACTTACTTAGAAAAATAGGATCATGTAGAAAGGAAAAAACATATATTGATGGTGGAATTAAGATAACAAGTACAAAGAAGAAAAAACATCAAAAAAAGTAACAAGAAGAAGGGCATGTTTGGTAACAGCTGCATTGGCTGAAAAGCCTGAAAAGACTGAATTTGCTGAAGGGAAAGTGTTTGATGATATATTAACTGAAATGGCTGATTGAGTGTAAAATTACTATAAAGGGTTTAAGCTTATTTGTGCTAAATATATGACCAGTTGACCATTACCCAACCCTATAATCACATTCTACTCACAAAAAAACAAACCCTGCAATCACATTATTTATTAAAGTTTATATTCAACATCAAAAAAAAGAGCAGTGCATCTCTGTTCTATCGACAACAAATGAACCATTGAAGCCCCAAAATGGAGAAAGAGCACTTCATCTCCGTTCAACCAATTTCACGAGTAATGTGAAATTTGAAGTGGTGGCCTTTGAGGATTTACGAGCACTAGAATCGTTGCAGGGAAAGCATGAAGAAAGTGGGAAAGTGGAAATTAAAAGAAAGTATAACAAAAAATAGAGTGGGAAAAAGATCTTTAATAAGAAAAGAATGATTAAGACGGGAAACATAAAAATGGAAATGAAATAAAAATACGGGAAGACAAAGAAAAAGACAAAAGGTTCTATTTGGGAAGGAAATTTTACAAAAAATAACTCTCCTAATAGAGTAAGAAATAGAATAATAAAAATGGAAAAGAAATAAGAACAATAAGATAGAAAAAGGAATAAAAAAGTGTTTGGTGATGAAAATAAAGAAAAAAGTTTTGGGGGGGGGGAGAAAAAATGAAAAATGAGACCGTTTTGAGCAGATTTGTGAAATGTTGGATTATTTATGTAAGTTTTGGGATTACATAAAGGTGGAAAGGATAAAAGAACGGTATACTAGGTCATCAAACCGGTATATTTTGGGATTACATAAAGGTGATATTATTATGAGAAAACCAGTGAAATGTGGGATTATTCTTGTCAATTTTTCCAATGAAATATTAAATTTAAAAATATGAAAGCTACTAATAAAATCTAAAAGCAGGCAGTGGGTAGATTCAATTTTATAAAAGCTCGAATAGCAGTTTACTATTTTATTCAACCAAATATGAAATTGTTTAGAAATAAAACAAATCCTAGACAAAATTGAAAAAATATCATTGTGGAACATGTTACTAGTCATATTTCACCATTTAGAATAGCTCTCATGTAAATCAATTTCGCCTCTTCATCTGGCATCAATAAGAATGAATTTGTTCCTCTTTGCTAGATGATGTGATTCCAAATGCTCGAATCTCATTCTTCTTGCTTAAATTTGGTATATTCATTATCATCTCTTAAATATGTGGCTTGTTATCATCAGCTCCATTAAAACAATCAAAGAAAGTTGACATCTTCTCAATCTGCTTGTATGATGTAGCACATATATACATATACATATACATACATATATATATATATATATATATATATATATATATATATATATATATGTATGTATGTATATATTAAGTGAACTAAGTGTATTTCCCGCTCGTCATCAAGGACATTTTTGTAAATACACGAAATCCTCTTATTAAAGGCTTCTGGGTTTCTACGCTCTAAACTCAAGCTCATCTACGATGCTTTCTATGTCTTCTTAGCCTTCCTTTGCTCTGCCAAGTGCCATCTCAACCGAAGTGGAATATGGCGACTGGATCTGAGTAGTATCCTCCGTGACATAATCGAATAAATTGTTGTAAGAGTCTATGCTTGGTCAATGACTACAGGCGCTCGATGGATGAAGATTCAGCGGAGGAAGAGGTGTGCGGACACTGCTTCAGCTTCTCTAATCACTCTCTGCTTCATGAGATTGAATTTTCGTCTCAATCTAGGGTTCGTTCACTAAATTCTTTTTATTTCATTGGTTGATAAGCATATTATCTATTTTGGTTTGCATCAATTATGCTCCAGCTTCTTTAATCCATATCTGCTTCATCTGATTGAATTTCCGTTTCAATCCAGGGTTCGTTCACTACATTCTTTATTTCATTTGTTTTAATAAGTAGAGATCACAAATCATTGACCTGATGAATAAATGTAACAAATAATTAGAAAGCAGTATTTTATTCAAGTGATATTTTAGAGCCTCTTTTTTCTTTTTGACTGAATTGGCTTTTAAAGGGGTATAACTTTATACAAAGAAAAACTTTATTTATCTCCACACAAAGGGCAAACTCCTCTTTAATTAATACTGTCAAAAAACTAAAACGTATTATTGACAAACGTCAACGTACATAGCGTGCTAAATCCATTTATTATTGAGCCAATTAAGTCATTTTCTCGCTCGATGTCCAGGGATATTTTGTGTAAGTACATAAATCTGCTCAATAAACGCAGCTGGATTCTCGACTATTGTTTTTTAGCATAAGTCTGCTCATTAGTCTCTACTATAAACACGCTCGGAGAGTCTATCTCAAATGAACTTCTCAATATTAGTTAGTATTATCCGTTAAATCTAATTCTTTATATTCATCTTTCACACACTGTAACAAATTATCTCGAATTTCGAATCCCGTCTAAACCCCTATATATAGACTAAAGTCTATAGAATGTACTGATTCAACAATGGCTTCAAATGGTTCCGGAGTTCAGAAAAAATGAAAGGAATAAAAAGGAGGAACATACATGCATGCATTCTTGGTACTGATTTCGTTGAATTAGTCTCGGTTTTATTTCCATTTTTGTTTCATTTATAAGCGATCGGATGGAATTGAAAAATCTGATGGGTAAATTGAAGAATCTGGAATCTCAAGCTCATCCCTGCCAGAAATATGTTTTTCCTATCAACATCCAGGAAATCCAAAATGATTTGTTTCTAAAGATCAAGAAATACAAATCCAACACAAAAGGTTGTGTAACCTAATAGCAGGGTCCTACGGATGAGCTTCTATCCTGGGACATTTTTTGTCATGTTTTATTTGCCGTCTCATTCTTAAAAAAAATAATCGTTATAATTATTTTGTAGAGTTTTTCCAAGTTTATATATGCATTTTTGTGTGCATTACTACAAATCTAACAACTTTAATTTGGATACTTTTAATTTCATATTTCTATTGGTTTTTTGTCATTGTACGATTTATGTATATATTCCAAATAGAGCTTACTATATAACCCTCCTGTATCAAATAGATCTTTCAGCATCATAGCAGTGGAATGTCGTTAGAAATGCATGAATTGAAGTCTCATTTTGTCATCACCTAAATGGATTACTTGGTGGAATGATGTGCGCAATGCCTACTCGAAGGGAAACAAATTCAGTCATTCAAGTGTGCATAAGGCAATTTAACTACTCTCATTTCATGTTCTAAGTTAAGTTCCAACCCCCCCCCCCCCCCCTCCCAAAGTAGTAGGGTTTGCACCTATGTGGTGAATTAAGTGAACTAAGTCTATTTCCCTCTCATCATCAAGGACATTTTTGTAAATACATGAAATCCTCTTGTGAAATGCTTCTGGGTCTCTATGCTCTAAACTCTAGCGCATCTACGATGCTTTCTATGTCTTCTTAACCGAAGTGGAATATAGCAACTGGAGGAAGATTTCTAAATAGTTTAGTGGATGAAGAATTCTAAATAGTATAGTGGAGAAAAAATTCTAAATAGTATAGTGGAGGAAGAATTCTAATTCGGTACAGGTTGTTTAACTATTTTGATTTTTGTTCTAAATAGGATTTTCCAATGCAAACCTCACCTATTTTATTCAGTGTATTCTTTATTAAATAATATTTTTAATTAGATTTACTATCCATGTGTCCTTTCAATATATTCTTTGGACTCTTGCATGCGTCCAAGGAGTTTACTAAATGGATTATACTCCATATAAGATTTTTAGGATACACGGAGTAAATGTTTACTTCATCAAATAAAATAGAAATAATGGGTATGTTAGTTATGGCTATCAGTTTACTTTTAATAGCCTATTTTAGCTATTATTGGAAATCAAATCTTAACTATGAGGATACTATTTCTGGCTATTGGGTTATGAGTGTGTTTAATGCCTTAGCCTATTTTTGTTTATTAGTTTACTTCCAATAGCCTATTTATGGATATTATTGAAAGAATCTTAAACTACGAAACTAATATTTCTAGCTATTAGGCTATGAGGTTTTCTAATGTCATATCCTGTTTTTGGCTAGGCTGTGAGATCTTTCTAATGTATTACTTAATCAATTCTTTTGCAGCATCTATGTTTACTTGAAGGTTGGTTGATACCGAGACAAAATTGGATTAACAATGGGACCATGTAATTCGGCTCTTGAGATATTCTTTCTTTCAAATCTCATAAATCAGTATAGATATTACACGCTCACCAAGAGTAAAGTTTTTTCTGTCTATACCACTTCTAACATGAGTTGACGTATGAGGCTTATCCCATGACTCTTGATGATAGAAAGCTTGATTTCCGTGGTACGTTTGTTTTGAAACACTACATGTAAAAATGTGTAATGCTTATCCAACAACTATTGTATTATTTTTCTCATCCATGGTAGAGTAGTTAGAAGTCCCAGTCAAAACTACCGCATGTTTTTTGTTACTTAAGAGAAACAAACTTCACCATTTTGATCAATTCGAAGTGCTATAAAACAACCTTGATATAAAAATTGACAAAACATTAGTTATTTTTATCATAGTAGTAAAGGAGAGAATATTCCCAACAATAAGTATATCATTGCATAATACTCCCTCCGTCCCTAAATGTTTGTCACACTTTGACTTCACAAGTTTTAAGGAGATGAATTTGACTTTACACTGTAGCGACACTGTTTCACACTGTAGCGACACTGTTTGACACTATTTTACACTATTTGACACTGTTTGGTATAGATTTGTTTACCAAATAAAGAAGTTGAAAAAGTATGAAAAACATTTTGGGACATCCGTTTGGGGAAAGTGTGACAAACATTTAGGGACGGATGGAGTATATCATTCATGTTCTTCATACCTGATTCAAATCAGCATACATGAACTCTTCTCTGTAATGACTATGTTAAGTTGGTTAGTATTATAGATCAAGTTGATATCTTCTAAAATTTTGCTTATCAATCTTGGTAATACTATAAATTTTGATTCTTTCTTTTATAGATTTCACATTCTCCCTATTTAAAAATTCTGATCTCAGAATTATATTTTTCCCTTTGATAAAACCGTAGTTTTATGCTTGAACTGTCAACCGTAGATTTGAATTTGTAGCTATTTCTTAACATTCAAACGGGAAGATGAGTTTTAATGTTTTCTTCAGCATAAATAGATCAAGGGAAAAGTAATGCTAACTCGAACTTTTATATAGCATTAAACAAGAAAAATTTTGATTGATAGGGCAAAAGGAGAAAGTTATACTACATATTAAATATGACTTTAGTACAGATTATATATTTTAGTACGAGTGTCTAATGAGTGCTCACACATGAATACACACACACATGACATATATACATATATATATTTGTGTACGTATATATAGAGATCGTACACAAGCGTGTGTGTTGTTTTAGGTGAATGACATTGCACTCGATTGCAGATTTGCATTTGGGAGCTTGAAAAAACATTGATTTGATAGTGCTTATGTATGCTATTTCAGCTAAAGGCAATTGATTTTAGTATAAAGTTCATTGGTTCTGCAATTTTTGAAAATGTTATTCTCTTTTTTATCTTTTTTCTACATCTTCTATTTACATTTTCATCCGTTTTGAGCCATCTTCGATAATATATATTTTGAATTCTTTAATACATAAAAAATATTTATGTAAAGCTTACATACAATGCATTGTGTGCACATAAAGGCTACATTAGATCATGCTTATGTCGATTCCCATTTGATTGGATTTTAAAGTTCATTCCTTCTCTTTTGTTTCAACATCATGGTAATTTTTTGCAGGGTATCACCGATTTTATATGTGATTCTGGAGGTCTCGACAGTTCAGGTCTAAGCTCTCAGCAGCAGCAAGTCTAATTTAGTCATTTGTATTCACTCTCCATAATGTATTCAAGAGTGTGTTTGAATTAGTCACAACCATCTGTGTTCTTATTTAACCGATATGGTGCTTATGGGAATCTCATGACCATTGAACTGAAGTTATTACTCTCTTTTCAACTATTAGGATATTGTCCTAAACCAAAGTATTAATTTTTGTGATGTGTGAATTGCCCATCAAGTTGATGTAGCATATTTGTTGGCTCTAGAAATTGCAAATAATCTTGCCATGTCTCCTACATAAAATAGAATATGAATGTATGATAGGTATATTATGTTCCTCTTACACATTGTCTACTTACCAAATGTCATAACTTGATTAAATTTCATGCCATATCCAGATTTGATGCATTATGGACTTGGAGCTCTTTCAAGCACTTTTTAACCCCTTTCAAATTCATAATACGGAGTATGATGTTGCATATAAAATTTGTTAAGGCTTTCAAGCGTTAATTGTAAACGTGACAATTATTTGCATATAGTTTGGTTGATAATCAAGAAAAACGGAATTGTAACACTACAATGAAAATAATTTATTTAATATGTTTTTTTGTATCCATAGTTAAATATTTGTCCAGTTTATATTTTTCCCAAGTTTTTTTCAGCTCAAGTTTATTTGGTTTTTTTTAGTGCAATAGGTTTGCTTTTGGTAAAATGTGGAGATGAGAAACACATGTTACCCTTTGATATAGTTAAACTGCTTTTTGTGCATGCATCATATATTCGTATGTGATGAAATGCTTATTTATGTAAAGCTTATACGGTAGTATACAATGAGGGATGAAGCTAGGACAGTCTTGGTTCTTGGCCAAGATCGCTTGGTTGAGTTGGTTCAAAAAATGGTGGGCTCGGGACCAACCAACTATTATTCGGGTTTGGGTCGGTATCAGGTACCAGGGAGGTCCGGTTCTGGTCATGGACCCAATATTATTTTTTGGATTTTCCCGGTTTCCAGCTTTAAGAAAAGATATTGGGCGGTCTTGGATTGAAATCAGGATCATAACTACCCGGTTTGGTCACCAAATAGGTGAACCGGGACCGTGAACCTCTCTTGGTGGACATGGCCGGTCCCAGGCCCGAGACAAGAAATTCTAGACCCTGTCCGGTCCCAAACAATGCTGGACTCAGTTTAGGACAGGGTCAGACTGTTAGACTTAGTCCACCCGTACTTACAATGCATTTTGTCCTGTACCTGTGTCATACATATATACACTAACAAACTCCTAACTTCAAAAAAAATTGAAACAAATTAATTAGGTGCAGTTTAGATTATGTTGGTTTCAAGGTAAAAATTGATGTTTTATTTTTGGGAGAAAGCTGATAAAAATGGAGTCATATCGAAGCATGCATACATTTTGGAGACTTCTAACCACCCATGATACTAACTCGGTTGGGCGATGGGCACATTGATGTTTGGAACTAATCTTTTGTTTTCATAATAAAAAAATGTCAAAATGTTTACAAGTTCTTAAAATTCTCGCGGCCACAAATTAATTGTATGTGGGTACATTTTCAGTTTGTATCTTTACACTCTCGCTATGATCTGCTATCATAGTATTATATAATACTCCCTCCACCTACAAAGCTTTGCAAATTTCCCCTTTTAATCGTTTTAATAAATACGTGACTATAATTGTCTCTTTCATCTGCTCAAATCTTAAGATGTTTTACTAAAACTTATTTCAATTGCAGTATAATTTTATTATTTTATTATTTTATGTACCATTCAATTTGGGCCAGGTTTCAAAATTACAAGTAATATATACAGTCTAATTACATTCTGATTAGTTTTTAATCCCGTGCAATGCACAAGTGAAAAACTAGTAATTCATCAATTCTTTCCATCTTTTGTTGAAACTTCTTAGCATGTTTATCAAAAGCGCCACTCTTATTGGATTTTTGGGTCCACTAAATTCCTTCTTAATTGGAACACTAGTAGCCCGTTTCTTATTTTTATTGAGGTCAGGCGTAGAAAAAATATGACCATTCATACTTTCAAGATTCACGGCCACACCAAAAACGTCATGTTAAAAAGTTTGTTTCAACATGGACCCTCCTCTAGTCAAAGGATCATTTTCCTTTCCTAAAGTTATCACCATTCAGCAGAAGACTCACACTTATCCTCAAATGCTCATTCATTACCAAATATCATTGCTAGCTCATGATAAGCAAAGGAATGATTTATATCTCAAATGAGTAGCATCTTTATGGCTCTGCCATAATTATATTAATAACAATAATAAAAGTAAAATCTTACATGCAAAATATATCACCACTCAATTATGGATTGTAGAATGATGTTACCTTGATCCATGATGTCCAAAGTTCATCATCACAAGTCACCATTTTCCTTTCTTCATTCCAACCAAAACCCGAAGCATCTCTCAACCAAAGTAAAATCATTGATGATTTTGATTCGATATTTAAACGTGATGTGAACGTGGAAGAACCTTGATACATCTCAACAAAATGGTCAGATAAATACAACTGAAGGTGTTTGAACTGATCAAAATGAAGAGGAAACTATGGGGTCTCACTCAATATCTCATGACAGGGCATCTACGAAGGGAAAAGGTAAAAATTAAAAGCTAAAATTGATGGAGAAGTTGTGATTCTCAAAGAAGGACTTGACAATGTCGCTCAGGCTATCACAACTTCAATATCTGAAATCGTTAAAGCTCCACGCTTCCAATCTAAGAAAATGAACTTTGGAATTTATTGATTGATTTAAATTTTGCTATTGAACATCGTAATGCATGCTATTTATTTCTTGTTCAGAAACGTGAGAAACTGAGAGCTCTTCTTGGATGTTCAGTTGAAAGCCAGACTAGTCTTCTCTATGACATGATATCGTGAGCTAACAAATTAATGTTTTATTGTTATCTTTTCGAATTTAATGTTCGAACAATTTATGCACTATGACATTGCATTAGTCTTGCTTTGTTTGGAATGGTTGTATTACTACTTGAATATTTGAAACTTAATTTGCTCATATTTTTTTCCCGATATATTTCAAAATTTTGAAGGAATCGTAATTTAGAATTCAAATTGAGAGTTGTGACCTAGAAAATAAATTAAACAAGTTGGGGGGTTGGTTGGTTGGTTTGGTATACAGCGTCAGTCGACAAGAGGGGAATAAAAGAAATTTGGGTTTTCAACGTAACAGAAGATGCAATTGTGTGTAATTACTAATTTAAAAAGGTATGAGGATTTATATTTATGTCAATGTAAGTGAAAACACTTCCATTACTAACACACAAAAAAACTTTCATTACTTACACTCCAGTTTTTAACTCTCTCAAACAAGGTAGTATTATGTTTAACACTTACGCTTACATTTCCTTATAGGCCCCTGCGAATTCTTGCAAACACTGCGGTTATTAACACATTTCAACACTCCATTCGAACTAAATGTGATTTGCGGTTAGCCTAATGTTCAATAACATTGATTGCCTTTTGCACACCATATCATCCATAATTGGATTCGTTGTATTCGTATCATTACTTTTGTCATAATTGCCCTAACAAAAAACAAAGGTCTAAGTTGTAACACATGACTACACTCTATACATTTCATCTTTTCACATAATTGCCCTAACTAAAAACAAATACACTTTTGGAGTTTTGGGTTAGCTATCTCTAAATACCCCACAACATTTGATAAGTGTACATTTACCACAAATCCACTTGAAACGTACCATCCATATAATATTTTGACACTATTTTACAGATTATATACATATCCTGTCTAGAACATATTGAGGAGGAAGAATATGATTTGATATCGTACAAATTTAAATGGATTTTCTTTTAGTGAAGTGAAAGTAAAATAATGTTTGCAAGAGCACAAATTATTTGATGAATTTAAAAAATCAACTGCTATTTGTTATTCAGAATTTCGATTTTTTGTTTACTACTAGTATTTATTATAGCAAATATTGATGCGACCAGTGATAAAGTAGTTTATGAAATTCATAAATCAGAGATTCTTCAAAGTTATATAACTTCATAATGTACTCATACATTAATATCAAATGTTGAGAATATAAATGCCAATAATATAAGGAATTTTCTAAGTGTAGTTGAAGATATGCATAAAATATCAAAAAATGGCATATATTTTTACATGAATTAAAAAATGCCAATCAAAATTCCATTCTGGCGCTTTTCATTAAAAATTCTAATTTTGCCATCCCATTAATATAATTGTATAAAATGGCGAGATTCTAATTTCTCGCACTCCATTATCATTGGAACCATATTACTCATACACACATTCTATATACATAACTCACTTGCTGCTAACTTAGATGGGGCATACTATTAATATATATATATATATATATATATATATATATATATATATATATATATATATATATATACATATAGAAAAAAGATCAGGTGAAAAGTCCTCCTTAAGATGAGAAGTGATAAGTAATCTCAGCCCTTGGATTTGCATCTAATCTTACAACGCAACAAACTTATAGACCGAATATAGTAACTTATAACCAATAAATCATAACTTATAAAGTTCTCCATCTTAATTACGGAAATGCCACCGCGTCAAAAAAATTTCCAGGTTTCTGGAGTTATTTGGACGCGGTGGCATTTTCGTAATTATTTTCGAGGGGGTCTATAAGTTATGATTTATTGGTTAAAAGTTTGTACTTTTAGCTTATAAGTTAGACTTCGCAGCTTCTCAGCCTAAGGTCACTTCTCACCTGATCCGCTCCCTATATATATATATATATATATATATATATATATATATATATATATATATATATATATATATATATATATATATATATATATATATATATATATATATATATATATATATATATATATATATATATATATATATATATATATATATATATATATATATATATATATATATATATATATATATATATATATATATATATATATATATATATATATATAGATTTTGGTTCAAATAAGAACACGATCTTAGGAGAGTAATGAGAATGAATATGGATCGTTAGATTTGCTTTGAGTGAAATTCAATGTGCAATATATGAAACTGTAATGTGCATTAGGTGAAATTGAAATGTGCAGCACAAAAGGTACGATACAATGCCATTATGTGAAGCTGAATTGTGCATTAGATGAAATTGAAATGTGCAATAGGTGAAACTGAAATGTGCAGAATAAAAGGTATGATATGCTGATATTTTTGTACCTTTTATTCCGCACATTTCAGTTTCAGCTAACACACACTTGAGTTTAAATTTTTATTTTGCACATTTCAGTTTCACTAAACGCACAATTCAAATCCACATAATACAATCCAACGGCTAGATTCATTCTCATTTCTCTCCTCGAAGTCCGTTCTTACCGGAACCGCTCCCTATATATATATATATATATATATGTGTGTGTGTGTGTGTGTGTGTGTGTGTGTGTGTGTGTGTATGTGTGTGTGTATATATACACATATATAAGGATGTGTTCTAATAAGAACACCTCTTATTGTAAGAAGTGAGAACAAATCATAGCTTTTGATCTGGATAAATGGACGGATCATTAATTGAAGGTGCGGAATAAAATCATACACCATAACACACATACACATGCATCTGGCAAGGTAATGTGATGATGTGTGGCATGACTAAAGGGTAAAAAGGTCAAAGGAAGGAGTTTATCACTTACGAACGGGATAAAATTAAATGTCAAATCACATAAAATAGTATAGTTTAAAAATTGATTTAACTTTTTAAATTAAAATCCGATTTTAACAAAAATTATATCAAATTAAATGATTTTTTATTATCTTTCATATGAGACCAATATAGAATATATAATTTTGTTTCAAACACATAATTATAATGTGTGTACAATACACTACAATAAACATCTACACATACCACATGCACAAGAATATGTATCTAACACACAACCACTAATATATAACGCACAAAACAAGTATCTAACACACAATATGTATAAGAAAATCTGAAACAAGTGTTTTAAACACAAAATCTAATATCTAATGCACAAAGAACATCATCTGACACATACAACAATTAAAAACTAATTAATATCTAACACATAAGGATTTCACACAACTTAAAGTAATATATAACACACAAGAATCAATATCTTATGCACAATACGA
This sequence comes from Cuscuta europaea, assembly GCA_945859875.1. Taxonomy (NCBI): domain Eukaryota; kingdom Viridiplantae; phylum Streptophyta; class Magnoliopsida; order Solanales; family Convolvulaceae; genus Cuscuta; species Cuscuta europaea. Next base: position 40,535,923 of record CAMAPE010000019.1, read on the forward strand.
GTATACGCCCAAGAACCAGTGCCTAACATAAAATACATATATAATCACGGTAAGTATTTATCACACAAGAATCAATATTTATCGCACAACAACCAATATTTTAAGCACATGAAAGTGCAATGTATTAATGAGAGTTTAACTCTTTACAACTGCCCCCAGGGGGGTATTTATAGTAGTAAGAAAAGAGGTGATGCATTAAATGTACCACATGTGTCGACTAATCTATGAACGAAAGCCCTGAGATCCCGGGGAGCCTGATGCGTGTCATTCCCTAATTGGCCTCTGCCCAAATGTCTTCTACGAACAGAGGTAACGATGACCGAGGTGCAAGGGTGCACCCCATGTATGATATTGTCTTTGTTTATGGGCGACTTTTCAGGATTTGTGACCGAGGTGTCACCTCTGAGGTGATGACCTTCGTGGTGTCTGCACGGACTATACAGAGAGAGAGAGAGCCTTTTCTTCATCCTGGGCCAGACTTGTTTGAGGGACCTTCAATGGTGTGATTGGCTTGGGCCTTTGTGTATCCAAGAGTGTGTGAGTTGTGGATTCGAGCACAGATACTCTATCACGTAGTATTTTAAAAATATTTTTTCCGCAACTCGTCAAATTCAATCTATTCAAATGTGCTCTCAATTGTGTATCCATTGAAGAATCACAAATCAATTATGCATCAACACCTATGTATTTGATGTCCAATGACTATCGTTATGTGTTTTCAGTCAATTCAAACACACGTCAACAAATAAACATGTTAAATCGAGTTTGCCATAAATAAAATCTTAAATATAGAAGATAAAAAACGTATTATTGAGTATGCAACTGAGTTCACCTTGAAATTATAAATAGAAGATAAAATTTTAAACATAAAATATTAAGAGCGCATACTGTACACCCAGTTGTATAGTGTTCACTATTGATATTAAATCACTGCATTGGTAGCACAACTGTGTTTAGAAGCATGCAATTAAATCTCATGGTCTACACGTAATATATATGCTACAAATAAACTTATTCATTTAACTATATTATTATTGTATCATCATCAATATATTTATTGGCCAATTCAATAATTTAATACTAATATTCATTTCTCTTAAACTTTATGCTCATTTCATTTAATATATGATACTTGGCTGTACTTGCACAGTAGAACCGGTTCAACGCCTATATTGTACCACCGGGTGTACGGTGGCCACCGTACATCCATTGGCATTGTAGTAATTTAGGTGAACAATGGCGACTTCCGCTAAATGAGCATTAGTGTACGTTTAGTGAGCATTTGACTTATTCTATCGAGTATTAGAAGCCAAACAATGATCATTGCGATCTCTGCTTCATATATTCTATTCATTTTCTTTTTCTTATTTTTCTTTATCAAAACTTATTAAATTATGTCCATAATCAACTCCTGTAAATTTTAATATGCGAATTAATGTAATATGACACTTTTAAAATATGCATTGATATGACATTCTAAAAATGAACATAATATCAGTACCAGATGAACATACATAACTTACAAAATGCATATTGATATGAAAATCGTAAGGTTTGTTAGTTAAACATCACGACATTTTCATTAAGCATCAAAACACCTCAATTGAGATTGATGGAAATCACGATTTCTATTAAATGAGCATTAATGAACTTTTAATGAGCATTTGACCTATACAAATGAACATATGTAACTTACAAGATGAACATAGATATGAAAATTGTAAGTTCTGTTCGTTGAACATCAAGACATTTTCCAGTGAGCATCAAACCTCCGTTATTATGTATTAGAATCGTGCGATTGAGTATCATGATTTGCAGTTTCATGTCTATAATCAACTCTTATGTGAATCTAACGTAACATGAGACTTTTGAAATATACATAACTTACAAAATGAGTATCAAAAAATTCAAAAGCTCATTTGTGGATGTTCATTCTTTTTACATATTTTACCCATTCGAATTCAAAATAAAACTCACTTCTAATGTGCTCAATATTAATATATAAAGTTGAACATTCAATTTATCGAATCATTAAAGTTGTGAGTCAAAAAGGGAAAATGAGAAAGTTGCAGGCTCTTAAATCGCAACAATTGCGGAAGATATTTTTAGCAACAAAAGAAGAGACATTTTTGGAGCTCCAATGTGTGGCGTAGCAGAGAAAATCGAGGTATCCAGAGCTCCGATGTATGACGTAGCAGAGGAAGTCGAGTTATCCAGAGCTCAAAGCAGCTGCAAAGTATAGCTCAACCAGTTCGCCTTCTCCCCCTACCAGCTCCGACGATTCTATGCGGATGACTGAGCGATGAAGATGATCAACAATTCAGAGATTAAGGATGTTTTTACTTGGACTGTAATTTGCTGGTCTGGTCTGGTCTGATTTGGTCTGGTCTGATCTGGTCTGGTTTGGTTTCTTTATATTTTTATAACTATCCAAGTCTGGTCTGGTCTGGTCTGAACTGGTCTGGTCTGGTCTGGTCTGAGACGAATTACAGTCCAAGTAAAAACATCCTAAGAATGAAAGAGTCATTGATTAAAAGACTTAAAGTTGGTAAACATTACAAAATATAACGGATGTACCTGTACACCCGAATATAAGATATAAATTGAGCAACCGGTTGTATGTTATATTTTGCCTCAAATATTGTTCTATATAGTTAATTTTGGTGAATAAAATAAAATTTCTTAATTTCATAACTACTTTTGCGTTAAGTAACATCCACGGAGTTAATCTTTTTATTAATTAGCAAATCAGTATGAGTTAATATAGCAATGAAAGTGAATTTTTGCATTAAGATGAGAGAATGGATGGATTTTGGTTGGGGGGCTCTGAGGATTATATATATAAGATGCGCTAGCTGGATCCTCCGTCTTCCCAATCTTCCTCTTTCTCAGCCTTTTCTGTTTCCAAGTCTCAAACACTTCCCCCAAACTGATCCTTTTGCGTAACGGAAGAACCCGTTCAGTTTTGCTTCCCTGCTCTGTTTCTTCATTCACACCCATGTTCTGGTAACTCCCCTACGATCCCTCCATTGTGTTCTTTCATCCGTTGCTAAATACTGGTTCCGGACTCCCAATTAACAGTTCTGAGCGGATAAAGTTCATGCAAGCAATTACAGTCCTTTAGCGAAAGTTGGGTGGTCATATATATCACCAGTGAGGGTTTAGGGTTTTTGGAGGGTGATGGATAATCTGGAAAAGGCGATAGTGATCAGCTTTGATGAGACTGGGGGCGTCGATGGTGTCTTGAAATCACAAGCGATTGCATTTTGTCAGCAAATTAAGGAGTCCCCATCAATCTGTAGTATATGTATAGATCGTTTGTGCTTTTCAAAGCTAGTTCAGGTCCAGTTCTGGTGCTTACAATGCCTTTATGATGCACTTCGGGGTCGATACTCCTCAATGAGTACAGAGGAGAAGTTACTTGTTAGGAAATCCGTGTTTTCTATGGCTTGTTATGAGACCTCTAGTGATAATAACAACTTGGTGAGGGTTCTGGATGGTCCAACCTTCATAAAGAATAAGCTTGCTCAAGTTTTTGTCACTCTAATTTATTTTGAGTACCCATCAACGTGGCCTTCTGTCTTTGTCGAATTCTTACCGAATCTTAGTAAAGGAGCAGTTGTTATTGATATGTTTTGTCGGATTTTAAATGCTATGGATGAGGAGATAATTAGTTTGGACTACCCAAGGAGCCAAGATGATGTGACTATTGCAGGGCGAATTAAGGATGCTATGAGGCAGCAGTGCATTGGTCAGATTGTTAGGGCATGGTATGATGTTTTGTTAATGTATAGGAGTTCTGATCCAGACTTGTGCACTAGTGTTTTAGATTCTGTAAGGAGGTATGTTTCATGGATTGACATTGGGTTAATAGTCAACGATGCATTTCTTGCGTTGTTATTTGAGTCAATGTTGGTTGATGGCTTGCCAGAACAACTCCGTGCTGCTGCTGCTGCATGTGTGCAAGCAGTAGTTTCCAAGCGGATGGATCCAAAGGCTAAGATCACACTCTTGCAGAATCTTCAGATAAGAAGGGCCTTTAGTTTGCTGGGTGGTGACAATGATTCTGAATTGGTATCAAGCATAGCTTCATTGCTCACTGCTTATGCCAATGAAATTTTGGAGTGTTTCAAGAGGATAGACTTTGGTAGTGGCAAAGCCATCTCAATGGATCTTCTAAATGAAGTTCTGCCCTCAGTGTTTTATGCCATGCAACATTGTGAACTTGATGAAACTTTCAGCATTGTGCAGTTCCTTTCTGGGTATGTTGGCATGATGAAGAGCCTTGCCCGATTGACTGAGACACAGCAGCATCATTTAGGTCAGATACTGGAAGTCATCCGTTCCCAAATTCGCTTTTCTTCGAAGTACCGTGATAATCTTGATGTACTGGACAAAGTTGGGAGGGAAGAGGAAGACCGGATGGCTGAGTTTCGTAAGGATTTATTGGTCCTACTTCGCAGTGTTGGCCGTGTTGCACCTGATGTTACACAAATTTTTATCAGGAACTCCTTCGATAGTGCTGTTGCATCTAGTGGTGATTATAACGTTGAGGAGATAGAGGCTGCACTTTCACTTTTTTATTCGTTTGGCGAATCAGTTAGTGAGGAGATGATGAAGAACGGGGGTGGTCTTTTGGGAGAGCTGGTGCCGAAACTCCTGCAAACAAAGTTTCCTTGCCACTCCAATAGGATTGTGGCATTAATGTATTTGGAAACTATAACACGGTATACGAAGTTTGTTCAGGAGAGTAATCAGAGTATGCAATACATACCCATGGTTCTGAGTGCATTTCTAGATGAAAGAGGCATACACCATGCAAATATTAAAGTGAGCAGACGAGCAAGTTATCTTTTCATGAGGGTTGTCAGATTGCTAAAAGCCAACCTTGTCCCATACATAGAGACCATTTTGCAGGTACTACTTTGAGATCATTATGCTCTCTATTATGGTTGTGGTTATGAGAACGATCTATGAATGGTGTCATTGTTCAGTATGATGAATATGTCTCACTTTCACCTCACATTTCTAATTTTACACCGTTCTTCAGAGCCTTCAAGATACTGTTGCTCAGTTTACAACCATGTCTTATTCTTCCAAGGAACTATTGGGGTCTGAAGACGGTAGTCACATCTTTGAGGTATATGCTAAGTTTATGGTATTTCAATTGATTTATGACATTTTCTGAACAGTTCTGTGCTTGATGTCTTATTGTTCTAACATTGCAATGTTTTTCTCAGGCCATTGGTTTATTGATAGGGATGGAAGACGTACCACTTGCAAAACAATCGGAGTATCTTTCTGCTTTGCTTACTCCTCTTTGTCAGCAGGTCAAGTTTGAATACCCTATATGATGCCCTAAACTTGAGCAGGCACTAGATGTCTTTTGTTACTTCATTCAAAATGTGTTTGTCTATCTGACTATCAGTTACTTTTACTTTCCAAATGTATGCTCATATTGTATGTGAAACAAATGGCGACTGGGTGAGAGTTTTTACAATTTCTTTTACAAATCATGAACTCGCTCAATTTGTAGTAGAACCATTAATGATTTATCATGTTCAATGACACAAATTGAGAAGTGGGTTGTGTTACACAATTCTTCTTGTATTTTTCATTTTGGAAGGAGGGCTAGAGAGGGTTGATGAGTGGAGTAGGGTAGAGTTTCATTATCTTGTCATATTCTGGGTATGAAGATTCTGCTATGTACGCGCTCTTGACTAATATTTACTGTGGACATTTTAAACAGGTGGAAGCAATGCTCGTTAACGCAAAAGTTTTGAACCCTGAAGAGTCCCCTGAGAAGATGGTCAATTTGCAGCAGATAATAATGGCCATTAATGCTCTTAGCAAGGTCGTCTTTCAAGTTCTTAAAATTTCAGTTGACTTTTGATATTAACAGTTATTTATACATAGATTCTATACATTGAAACTATCTTCTATGTCATATATTAGCATCCTCATTTCATTTCATGTCATTTCATGCAATATGTGTGCGCCGTTATTTGAGTAAAAAACACGTTTAGAACTAAAAAGCAGGCAATTGTGTTTCAAACCGAAAAAACGCCAGCCCAACAAATTTTATAAAACAAGTGATAGAGTGTATTTTAAAATGTATTTTAAAATGAAGGGAAAATTCCCAAAATAGGAGTAAAAAAGTTTGAAAATTCCAAAACAGGAATGCCATGTTTTTATTCCCAAAATAGGAGTAATTACTGCCAAGTTTGGAAAATAATGCCATGTTTAAAGTCTGGTACTGCTAAAACATGACAGTAATTAGTCTTATTTTGGGAATCAAAACATCATAGTCCTATTTTGGAATATACAAACGTTTTTAGTCCTATTTAGGGTAATTTCCCTAAAATGAAAGGTTTGCACGTGTTTTAAAAACCGGAATATTAAGGAGCTTTATATGCACAAAAAACAAACTATGGAGCTATTCGGCCTATACTAGTTACTAACCGGCATCCTAAATGGCTAAATGTACAATATGAAGAGCTTAATTTTTGTATTCTTCTAATCTTCATTTCTACTCTTCTAGTGTTTTTTCAGTCAATGACTTTACTACGTTAGGGATAAAGATAAACGGTTAGACCTGTCTAGGCTTCTACAGTTCTACCTTCTTAGAATCATTCACGTAGACTTTTGAAATGCAGCCGGACATCCTCCTTTGACACTCTAGCCAGTCTCTGACAGGCTTACATCACCATTGTCCAATTTTGTCTTTAGTCTGTTTGTCTAACCATTGATGATGGTGATGACGATGATGAGTCGAACTTGGGTTTAATGTGATGGTTATGTAATATTTTTATTATGTATTGTTTTGTTCAGACATAATTTTTGTTGAACTATGTGTTAGGCTTAATTACTATGGAGTATTTCTTTTTATTACGTTTGCTTTTTTGATGGAGTAATGGGATTTGCTATTTAGATTTGTCTAATCCTTTGTTTTTTGTGATATAAAAAGTAGTACAATTAAATGTTCAAAACAAGGCCCATATTTGTTGTCCGATTTTTTCTAAAGGGTACCACATTATACACACGTATGTAAATGTTTTTCAAAGTCAAAGCTTCTTTTCAATGAATTTTTGACCGTATTTTTGTGAATGCTGCCAAATAAAAAGTGTACGTTTTGAACCTCATTTAGTTCCCATGCCATATTTAACTAATTAGGGTGCACAGAGTCGACAAACACCATAATGATTTGACTCTCAGCTTAGTCTCTTCTGGGAAAAACTTCTAAAGTGTTATTTCAATGAAAGTGATGGTGTGTTGTTCTTTAAACCATTGCTCTGTCCTACCTGCTTCTTATACTTTGTGCATTTCCATGGCTCTGGCTAATGACTATATGGATGTATGCTAAACATACTCAGTTCTTAGACACTTTCTAAATTGCATACTGACTGGTTTTGTGGTTTCTCAGGGCTTTAGTGAACGTCTTGTAACTGCTAGTCGTCCCGCAATTGGTCTCATGTTTAAGCAGGTAGGTAAACTATATGTGCTTAATTCTCTATTTTTTTTCCCACACATTTCATTGTGGTTTCAAGAAATTACTTTTCCTACTTTCATCCAATTCAACATTACATTCTTAATTCATATTCATATTATTCCTAAACTTGAATCTGATTGGTTTGTATGTGTATATATAAAATCTTTTTTCAATACTCTTTTAAGCATTATCCTCACAATTTCCTTAAATGTGGAAAGTGAAAGAAAAAGATGACTTGGATTAAAGCATATCTGATCAAGAGATCAATAAACAAATGGACTGGCTACTCCCTTGAGTTATTTTGGAAAATATAATACTATGTATATGGGATTGTAGCCTTGTAGGGCCAATAGCTCCTTGTTTTCTTTATTCAAGTGCCGAGTGATATTGATTTTAAATTGGAATTAATTTGCATATTGTTGTTTTGTTTTTCTATTAAGCTGAATGCTGATGCTACTTCACTTTCTTTTTGTCTCAGACATTAGATGTCATGTTACAAATTCTTGTTGCATTTCCAAAAGTAGATTCACTGCGGTGTAAGGTATGATTTTGATGTGTTATTTGATTATCTTAGTATTTATAATTTACATTTTTCATCTGATATATGAAATCCTTCTATCCAGGTTACGTCTTTTGTTCATCGCATGGTGGACACTTTAGGAGCATCCGTGTTTCCTTATCTTCCGAAGGCGCTGGAGCAATTGCTTGTAGAAAGTGAGGTAATTTTATAAGTATTTGTAGTTCATGTAATCATATATACAAAGTCTTGAGTCACTGACTTCCTTGATGAAACTTTTCATCTAATCATATTATGTCTGACTTTTTTTCCATCATTTGCATTGGAGCCAAAGTCTCGCTATTTTTTGGCTTGAGAATCTGATGGAATAAAGCAAAATGACTCACTAAACTCTGTACGCTTCTTTGTTAAGAAGCAGCAGTCAATCTATGCAATTTTCGACGCGATTTTCACTCTGGGTCATCCGGAAACAGTCTCTTTGTGCTTTAGTACAGGGGTAAGACTGCACACATCTGACCCTCCCTACCCCACCTATACCCCCCTACCCCACTGTAGGTGGGAGCCTTTGCGGCATGATGATGATGATCTTATGTCTGACTTTTAATATCTTTTTCAAATTAGTGATATTTCAATCCATTCTAATAACATATATAAATGTGTGTCTGTTGATTCTATTCACACATTTGATGATAAGTAGTTGCTTTTGGATTTTGCTAATTTGGTGATGGTAATATTTTCGGAATTAATTGCCTTCTTCTGTGACATGGCAGCCTAAGGAATTAGTGGGATTTCTGGTTCTGATTAATCAGCTAATCTGCAAATTCAGTACATCAGTGGGAGACATATTGGATGAACTGTACCCTGCTATTGCTGGTAGGGTTTTCTGTATTCTCCCGAGAGATGATTTTCCTCCAGGACCTGGTGGCAACACTGAGGTATGTAGACATGTGATTTTCTTGTCATTTTCTTTTTAAGTTGCGGGAAAGCATTTGGGAGATGTGCTTAATATGAAATTGCACTTTACAATGTTTGCTCTCGGACTCATGATTGTTTTGCGTAGGAAATACGTGAATTGCAAGAACTTCAACGTACACTATACACATTTCTCCATGTCATTGCCACTCATGATCTTTCATCAGTTTTTCTATCTGCCAAAAGCCGGCCGTACTTGGATACCATGATCCAGATGCTGTTGCATAGCTGCTGTAATCACAAGGATATTGTTATACGGAAGGTGATAACTATTCACTGAAGCTTTGTTTGAATGTTCAGATTTTTTCATTATCACAATTAGTTGTTGGAAGTTCTAATGCTTGAAACTTCTGTTATCCAGACCTGTGTGCAAATTTTCATCAGGCTGATTAAAGACTGGTGCACCAGTCAGTATGGTGAAGAGAAGGTATTGTTAAGATTCAATGCTTAATTGGGAAGTGGGAACCTATTTTTTTCCAATGGTACATCATACATTTTTCTTATCAGGTACCTGGTTTCAAAAGTTTCGTTATTGAGGCCTTTGCAACAAACTGCTGCCTGTACAGTGTGCTTGACAAGTCCTTTGAGTTTCGTGATGCAAATTCAGTAAGTTGCTATATAAATGTCCAAATGATTCTCAGGGATCATGTGGCGTTAGTACAAACTATAAGTGATTTATCTATCATTTGCTAAACACAACTTTTTACCACGATGTCTCATCTCTCAGATTCTATATTTTTCCATTTGGGAGGACACTTTATGGCCCTACTACCTGCTTTAGTTTCTCCATCTAATTGTTTCTTAATTCATAGCTCATAATATTGGACATCTCTCTCTTTAATCTGGTACCTGTAGATTAATATTAATAGTTTCATTGATTTTCAACATGTTCTCTGTTTATCTGTTTATCAACCATATTTTTCACTAAACACAAAAACTTATTTCACTTCAGTGACTGCACTCATCGACTGATAATGAAAAAGTAGTCCATGACTTACTTTGTTGGTTTAAATGGTGTTGAATTAATGAAAGGAAATGGCTCTTCTATCTTCATTTATTGATATTAATTTTGGAAAGTTCCCGAAATATAAGTTGAAACATTTTGGAATTCCAAAATAGCAGTAGTATGTTTTTGTTCCTAAATAGGAGTAATTACTGCCCAACTTGGGAAATACTGTCATGTTGCCAAAACATGGCAGGTTTAATTCCTATTTAGGGATAAAAACATAGTCGTCCTATATTGGTATTCAAAAACGTGGGAAAATGGAAACTAATAATCCAACCTTTTAGCGGTCTTCTTACAATAGTCCCACCTTTTCATTATTCATGAATAATCCAACCTTTTCACCTCATCTTCATTCACCGGTCCCTGACCGATTTATGACCTGTTATTCCAAGTTATTTTCTTATCTTTGCAAAACATTATGTGATCGTAAGGTGGGAATTATGGTATAATGTTTTGCAAAGATAAGTGAATGAACAAGTCATAAATCGGTCAGGGACCAATGAATGAAGATGGAGTGCAAAGGTTGGATTATTCATGAATAATGAAAAGGTGGGACTATTGTAAGAAGACCGCTTAAAGGTTGGATTATTAGTTTCCATTTTCCCACGTTTTTACTCCTACTTATGGCAATTTCTCTACTAGTTTCTATTTAAGTGGAAAATGTATTCTTAATTTTTAAAAAAACTACAACACTCAGTCTATTCAGCCTTACCAAGCAACTTTTTAATGTTTCTAACTGTCCACTTATGGATAGTATAATTGTTATTAAATATGGGGATTGTGGAGTACTACTTATTAATTCTACAATATAAATCTTACTGTGGGACATGACTATAAAATATGTATGATAATAACTTTGGAATTTCATCTCATTCTTCTTTTGGACTTTTGCTTTTTGCAAATCTTAGACAATTCAATAATTCATGTTAACTCCTGTGGCATCATGATGATGATTGCACCACATTAATAATGTTATTGTTACTGTTTTTACTAATACTTTCCCAAAAAGTGTCATGTTCGCAATGCTAAAATTAGTATATTAGCATTACAGATTTGGCTGATTGTATAGGCAGAAGGTAAATAATTTGGGGTTGGTTTTCTAATGATTGCCATGTCTGTTCTTGTATTGCAGTTTATTTTATTTGGTGAGATAGTATCGGCTCAGAAGGTCATGTACGACAAATTCGGCAATGATTTTCTCGTTCATTTTGTATCTAAAGGTTTCCCTAGTTCTCATTGCCCTCAACAATTGACTCAGCAGTATTGTCAAAAGTTGCAAGTAAGTGTCTGTTCACCCGCCCTTTTACAAAGATGTCAACTAGTTTCCCTTGAGCAAATTTAGAATTCAATGCTTTGTCGACTTCCTTTTCCCCCTTGTTTCTTGAATTATAAATTATTTCAACTTGATGGCCAGGGCAATGACATGAAGGGATTAAAATCATGCTACCAGTCTATCATTGAACATTTAAGACTCCAACAAAATGGTGTTGTGTTCAGATAACATCCAGAGAAGAAAAATCGTCTACGTACTATTAGTTGTACTCTTAGTATATGTTTCGTGATTGGTTTTTGTTCACGCAAAGGTGCGGAAATGTTCTCGCTTTTCATCCTACTTAAGTGCATTTTTGACGTCTGTGCACTTATGCAAAGAAAATTTGTTGTAGGCTTCCTTTTCATGTAAATACCATTGCTTTGAGGGATCCGTGGACAGTGAGGTAAATAGATAATCTGCATGCAATATTATTACAAAACTTTCTATATGTTTTGTTTTTGTTATGTCTAATTTATACTATTCTTGTAACAGTTGTAAATTTGCGGAAGCAGTTTTTTTTTTTTACGAAGTGAGTTGAAAAGTTTCTCTCTCGGTTTCACTATGCAACTGCCCGGGGTGGATCTACTTCAAGAAGATCATAATAAATCCCTTGCTGGTTCAACTAGTGACCTAAATTGTTGTGTATACGCCTTGCCAGCATTCTCTTTAGTGTGGGTGAAATTCATGTGGAAGAAACCGAAGTGGATTTTGGCAAGGACTAGTTTAAGATTTAATGCGTAGTTTTTGTTTTTAAAGATAATTTGTTATCTTTAGACTTTAGGTCATTAGCTCGTTGGTAATATAAAGGGCTTAAGCCTAGAAAAATATCGTTGAATAAAATATTTTTGTGTTGTTTATTTCGTTTATAAAAGTAGAATAGTGAAAACTGAATGCAAAGGCAACATTCAACAAAAGTGAAAACAAGGAAAAGAACAAACTACTCTCTCCATCCCAAAATTATTGTTTCGCTTTCCTTTTCGATCCGTTCCGAAATAATTGTCCTGTTTCTAAAACTTTCTTATTTGGTAAACAAATCTATACCAAACAGTGTCGCTACAGTGCCAAACAGTGTCGCTACAGTGTCAAATAGTGTCGTTACAGTGCTAAACTAAACAGTGTCGTTACAGTGCTAAACAGTGTCGTTACAGTGTCATTAGATTTCTTAGTCCCACAATACATCCTTTTTAGACAAATAAATTAATAATAAAAAAATTAATAAATCAACTGCATGAGTAATAAATAAAAATCTCACTCCAAACGGCACTTAGTGACATAGCAACTTTTTTACATCTTGAAACTGACAGGTGGCAAAGACGTGTTAGACTATCCATATTTGTGTATGTGATACACTGAAACAGCCAAATTTTGCAGATTACTACATGTGCTGAGATTCTTTCCAATAATTACCAAATTATTAAAAAGCACGTCATATCTACAAGTAGAACGAAGTATGTTTTCTTGAAATGTTAAGAAGTACGTATCGCTTATTAATGGTAATTTTCCCATGTTTAACACTTCTGTTCGCAGTATTTTCTCGGTGCAATATTGTGAACTTAGAAATTTTTTAATTGAACTGAATTTTTCTAGTGTGTTTTGGCTTGTTTAAGCTTGATATGACAAGTTTAAGTCTGAATTGTTTAAGTTTTATTTAATCTGATTCGTTTAAGTTTGTTCTGATCTAGTATGGTAAATGTTTGATATTTATGTATTTTAGAGCTGCGCTGGTGAATTCTAGTTTGATTTGTTCAAGTCTAATTTGATCTATTCTGATCTGTTTAAGGTTGGCCTGATTTATTTGTTTCTGGTGTAGGCTGAAATGAGTATTAAAACATCCTTAGACCACAGTTACGTTGCCAATTAATAGTTTTGTTTCACTTTCTTCCATCATCTTCTCATTAATTTCTTTAAAAAATTTGTCACTTACATCCATTTGGCGATAAGGTTTCTAGTATAAAACCTATGTAGATGAGTCGAGATAAAACTAGGATCGGAATTTATATTTTTTTTGTTTTGTAAATATACTTATGTACCACTTCCGTAATGTAAATATGTTTCCATTTCTAAATCTTCTCATCATACATTCATACTAGATAAAAAAAGAAATTCCTAAAGTAATGATGTAGAAATGGAGGATCATGTGTAAATAAAAAGATCTTCCCATTTTAAAAAAAGGGATGCTTACATTAATCTTTTTTACTTGAGAACTGTCGTGGCTCCGGCCTCCGTGTGTATAGGAGGTGATAATCGAGTACTTGGATTGCTTAAAGATCGTGTAAGTTCACTTTCCGAATTGATATTTTCTCCCTATGACTAGGTTACAAGAAATTCAATCTAGGATAATCCTTAAAGACACTCTAGAACTTAGGCACAAGAACTAGAGCCAAACTAGTGAGTATATGGTCATATGGATTGCTATCTTAAGTTGAATGCCAAAAGTGATCAAGATATGTTGTATATCTCTCCTCCTCAATCTCTGTACGAAATATGGTGATATATATATATATATCCATATTACACGTCCTAGGCAATTACAACACGTTTGAGAATAACCGTGGCAGTTTTTGGAAATCTGCACAAAACTGCCCAACCGTTCTAGACCTCGGTCTAGAACCAGAGAGCTGGTCTACTGAGTGTTCTACTGCGAGTTCCACTACTGTAGACACTTTGGAATAGAACTCGTTCTTATATACAAGTGCACTTCACACCTACTAGCTTATATTAGAACATGGTTCTAATCTCCATTGACACTCATGTCATTTCCATAGAACAAGAACTACAAAGTAATGATTTAAATGGAGGATTCCATCTCCTTAATTACAAACCTTGTACACACCTTATACACACCATGTTTGTGAAGCTTTTTTTTTGTCTGTGAATCGATGTTCACAGACAAAAAAATAGCTTTCACAGACATAGATGTGTACAAAAGTGTGTATAAAAGTGCGTACAAACATCATTTTGAAATAATTTAGTCGTTCAGAAAATTAACGTAATCAATTAATTTTAATATATATACTAGAAGTACTACGTACATGCTCTATTCAGCCTCTCAATATTTTTCCAAGAAAGTGAGAATATGTTAAGACCCGATGTTCCATCCTAAAATGTCAACATTTTAGGAGGAGTATCCCAAAGTCTTATATAGTGTTTTATTATTTTATAGCTTTGCGTTGTGGGACAAATATTTCAACACGCCCCTCAGTCCGAACCGGATTGAACAATATTGGGGTGTATAAATGGGCCAAACAGACCCTTAACAAGCTACCCGTAATCATGGTGTTAAACAAGCAATCAAACCACAACCGGAATTATCTCTGATACCATGTTAAGACCCGGGGTTCCAACGTTATAGAAGGCTTAACCCAAAGCCTTATATAGTTTTTATTATTTTATACTTGTGAGACAAATACTTCAACAACAGAATATAATAAATGTTTTCTAATGGATCCAATTTACTCATTCACAAGTTTAGACGTCTTAAAAATAAAGTAAAAACTTTATATAAGAATTACTTAATTCTCTCCTGCATCTTAAAACATATGGAAATGTTAATCTTGACTTCATGGAATCATGTGAGAAAAGTAAATAGCTTCTTCCTAGCAAATTCCGCTTTCATTGCCATGGTTTAAAAATGCAATATTTTGTCTTTCGAAGTTGCAAGACAATATAATTACAAGGAAAGAGGAGCAAATAAGCCCATGTACTATCAAAAAAGGTCAAATAAGCCCTTATATAATAGGCTATGTCCGGCCGTCGTCATTTGGGGTGATTCCCGATGGAATTTTTTGATGAATACTTTTGAGAATATTATTCATTAAATCTAGTTTACTCATACCAAATTTCAGTTAAAACTTCAATCGTGAAGGCATTCAAATGAATTCTTGAAGATAACTGCGCAGTTAAAAGCGCAGTTATCTTCAAAAATTTATTTGAATGCCTTCCAAATTGAATTGTTAGCTGAAATTTGGTATGAATAAACTAGACTTAATGAATAAGGTTCTCAAAAAAATTCATCAAAAAATTCCACCTTCCACCGGGAATCTCCCCAAATGGCGACGAGCGGACAGAGCCTCCAATGAAGGACTTATTTGACATTTTTGGTTAGTACGTGAGCTTATTTGCCCCTTTTTCCTAATTACAATTACCAGAGAACTTGCATTTATCTAGACGGGAAATCGAGAAGGTCATGGGTTTTATATTATTGGAGAAACAAAGACAAAATGTATTAATACACTTTTAGTAAACTCTAATTACTAGTGTTGTCAATATAAAAACAAAAACAAAAATACTGGGAAATCCTAGGAGATGAAATTCTTGGTATAAATGGAAAATGTGAGATGCATAATTTTTGGACATGCATGGATAGGAAGGAATATAGGCATAACAAAAACGCAAAAAAGTACAATAATTCGGCTCTACTAAGTCCTACCGGTGATGGCAAACAATAAAACCCTTCCCCGGCCCATACCTTTTTACTACCTGCGGAGTATTTTTTTGGTGTTTTAACTTTTAAGGCATCTCAAAACTAAATTGGTGAACTAAAAAAAAGATAGGGCGTAATTCCATCACTAAGAGCTCCTAACACCGAAATTCGTGAACTAAGAAGTTATTGCGGGTGGACGTAATTGTGGGTGAAGGAAACTCAAGTGATAGATAGGGCGTCACAAAATATAAGTCTTAAGTTCGAATTCTGACAACTGTGATAAGACGTAATTATATATAAATGCATGAGACCTCTGCAAGTACTTTCAATACAAAAAAATTGCGGGATTGACATATATTTGGCCCGGATTACCGATGATTCGTGCCAAGTAGCGCGTACCAAACTGTTTTTGGCACGAGTTTGGCATATCCCTGCTAAAATCCCTGTCAATTTTGAAAAATCTCTACAAAAAATCCCTATCAGTCCTGTGTTTTTTATAGTGTTTGATCAGAGTTTCACTTGCTCTCTGTCAGCTTGTGATTAAAGTCCAATATACTCCTCTCATTTAAGGAGCCAACCTCAGGAATGAAGTCTCATCCTTACTTTTGAACTAAGAAGTTGTTTATTGTCTAAAAATGTATTCTATAAGCAAATATCTAGGATGACTTTTCTTTGATTTGTTTTCAATATGAACAAAGTGATACAAAATTGCTTTTCTTTGATTTGTTTTCATACTGAAATGTTTTTAGTTGGATTGAACAATAATTCCTTGATCTGATCTGGTCTATTTAAGTATGATTTGGTTTGATCTAAATTCGTCTCGTAAATATCTGTTGTATGCGTATTAAACAACTGTCAAAGTTTGATTTTGTCTGATTTGGTTTGTTAAAGTTCGGTTTGATATGATCTAGTCTAAAATAATTTGATCTGACCTAAAACTGAAACCAATGCAATTTAAAAATATGGGATAATTAACTAATACTATCCTCCATTTATTTTTAGTTGTAACATGAATAATTTTGCGCTGTTCATATGCTCCATTTTGATTACATTTTATTTATTAATGTATGTGCATTACTCTTTTTTTTAATATTGTCAAATTCGTCTCGTTACAAATTTTCATAATCCGATTTTTAAATTTTCTTAAAAGTTAAATAATTAAATATAAAGACTATTAAAATTGTACATGGACAAACATAGAAATTGGAATGTAGCAACAACAAACAAATAAACAAAAGGGCAAAATAGACACATTTGTCAATGTGCTTGTTATAATATTTATTTATTAATAAATAAATAAATTTATTTTGTGATGGTGAGAGTTGAGGTAAGATCTCTTCATCAGTGAGGTCTGGGGTGATTGAGTCACGTCGAAATAGACACATTTGTCAATGTGCTTGTTATATGCAAAAAAGAAATATTAATACACGACTAACCTTATTTCATTTTTTGTTTTCGGATAGGGATCTTTCCTCTTTCGTGCACCATTCATTTTCTCACATATACGTCCTACTCCATAATTCTTTTAATTTTCTGACCAGCTAAACACATAAAATAATGCTACACCATAACACTACGTATATAGATTCTTTTTTTAGATTCCCTATTTTCTTATATGTTGCTCTTTTCATTTTTGGAAAATATTTTATTGTCCTTTATTGTTTACTATATTTTCTGTTTTTAGTAACCTTTTCTTTAAATAAACTCAATTATTCTTACTTCTTTCTACTTTTTACATTTTCTTTCATGCCTTTCAACATCTTTCATATTTTTTCTACACAGTTCATTATTCCTATTATTTTTTAATTGAATATTATATCATATCTTTTTGTAGCAAAGAATTGAATGTAGTAATAATAATAATAATAATAATAATAATAATATTGTAGTAATATATATTATTTGATAGTTATCCTTGATGAATACATAGTTTTATTTAATCTTACTAAAACTCATGAGTTTTCCCAGAATATGACATACTACCTCCCTCCCGCAAAGAAGTTCCCACTTTCCTTTTATGGATGTTCCAAAAAGAAGTTCTCATTTCTACAAAAGGAAACCACTTTTAACCAAAAAGTCATAACTACCCTTACTTTTTACCCACTTTTTGTTTGATTTGACATAAAATAAGGTTATACTTGAAAAGTCAAAACAAAACTCTACCTTACATAAATATGTGTGTAGGTCAAACTAGGAACTTCTTTAATGGACGGAGGGAGTATATGTTTTTAATCTTGCATATATAACTAAATTGAACATCACATACATAGAAAAACCATCACATACATGATTTGGCTTGATGGATATTAATGGACGGCTCCCAACCGTTTCTCTAATTGTGTACATCAATTCCACCATGCATATCATTAATTAAGGTATTATTACAGTAATATGAGTGATAAATTTCTCTTAAATAAAAGAGATGGATAAATATATGACTTACGTTACTATAGTCACTAGTAAATTAAAACATTATCATGGTCACTAAAAATCTAATATTACTATTATAATTACTATAAGTATATATATGTAACAGTTATACTTTTATCCATTAACTTTTTTTGATAATATAATGTCATTACAGAGTATTTTTTATTATTTCACATATATAATCCATATAGATAAGCGGAACATGTATTTGGGCCCGGAAATCCATCTCCTTCTCTATTACTCCGTACATTAATTACTAATATTTTTATGATCTTTCGAGTTAATCACATTTCGGAGTACAAATGACAAGTGTTCTAAAAGGTGCAAATGCGAAAGGTGGGGCCTTGGTGTGAGGTGTCGGAAAAATACTCCGCATTATAGAAAGACATGACAAAAGTGATTAACCGAATAGTTGACCATCAAATGCATAAAAAGGGGCGCAAAGACTAGAGGAGTAAAGCAAGATCTAGACGTGAAAAATCAAAATTTGTTTGATAAATATTTTTTTGCAAACAAAAATGATTAAATTTAAGAGGCATTCTTTTTATTAACATGTTACATATATGAAAACTAATACATGGTGATTAAAAAATAGAATATCATTTTGTATTTGCAATTTTGCACTGTATATTAAAATTATATGGAGTATAATTTTGAACAAAGTAAACAATTAGGCTCAATTTTGTAATTTTTTCATTAATCACAATAAAGTACTATATACTACGTAGCGATAGAATTCTACGATGCCTTTTCACTCTAGGTTTCGCCTATTCCCATATAGGCTTTACAAGCTTGAGATCATTGATATATATCAATTATTATGTTATAGGTGCACAATTTTTATTATTACGTACTTAATGATTAATTTGTCATTTATAAGTGTTAATATTTTCAAATAAAAATGAGAAACTTGAATTGGAACATTCAAAAGATAGCAAATGAAAAATTTAAGATGGGACATATGGAATATTATTTTTACACCACCTTCTATGAAATGAAAAATCATCGTGCTACATCATTGCGCTCGAGCTAGGATGATGAACTTTTGTTCAAACAACCGAGTTTTTTATCATCAAAACAACTTTCCATTAGAATAGAGCAAACACGCAACATCAAATCCAGACATATATTACAAATCCGATCGTAAGGCCTAGGAATAGACTTAAAGTCAGTCACCCATACAAAGCAACATGACTCGCTAGATACAAAACGAGCAAGAAGAAGCCTAAAACGACCGAAAATGAAACATTGCCTATCAAGACTTCATCAAAAATCAAAATACTCCGACCACACCCGGTCGAACTGAAATAAAAATAAGTACTGCGAAGTGGAAAACAATACGAAAATAAAAACTTTCCCCAAATTACTTCCTCGCAGGGAGGTGGTTCCGGAGGAGGGCGATCACTTGTCGTATGATAGAAGAGAAATTCAAACTCAAGAAAATTCATCTGAGAACCTATCTTGCCAATCACCAGAATGGTCACTGATAGAGTAATTGTCTATAGAGAAGTGATAACTAGAGAGAGAAGTGC
The DNA here is from genome assembly GCA_945859875.1 of Cuscuta europaea. Lineage (NCBI taxonomy): Eukaryota > Viridiplantae > Streptophyta > Magnoliopsida > Solanales > Convolvulaceae > Cuscuta > Cuscuta europaea. Next base: position 40,555,604 of record CAMAPE010000019.1, read on the forward strand.
TATAAATGCTTGCTATTAATGATTTGTGAACCCCCTACAACTACCCCCAAGAGGGGTATTTATAGGGAAAATGCGGGCTGAGCTCCAAAGTCTTGGGCTTTGGAGGCCCATTTACAATTGGGCCACTATTGGGCTGAGTACAAAGAGTGTAGAAATAACTAAGTATGAAATCCGGTTCTGGGAGCTCTTTGTGGCCGACGAGGGTCTGGCCGACGGAGCCACGACCGACGGAGACCCGGCCGACGGGGACACCCGGTTCTCCTGGCTTCTGGACCATGTTCTGAGTTGATATCTTTCTGGCCGATGGTGGGCCATCTGGCCGACGGAGGCCCCACTGAGTGACATTCGTGCCTTTTGTTCTTCTGAGTATGTGGGTCTTGGGGTCTAGACCCATATACTCCATCAGGAGTCCCCCCACTCTCCGAGCTGAGATGCAGACGAAGTGAGGGAGAGTAGATTCCATAGTCTCGATGTTTTCTGGCCGATGTGGGACCGTTATGGTCGTTGTGGCCATTTCCTGTTTTGGTTCTTCGTGTTTGGCCGGTGTATGCCCTTCACTGTGGACGAAGGAGGCTGATGTTCCTCTGATGGTGTATGTTTGTTTGTTTGAGGACGATGAGTGTCCTGGCTCAGTGGCCGATATGTGTCCTTGATTTGAATAGCCGATGAGGGTGATGTTTCTTCTTTCTGGTCGTTGGCGGTTGCCTTTTGTGTTTTGGCCGATGAGGCCCCATAATTGCTTTTGTACTTCAGGCCGAAGCGATGATATTCGTAGTTTGGCGTCCATGGCTTTGTGTTCCTGTTTTCTTATCTTGGCCGAGAGTGGAGTTCGTGATCTCAAAGCCGTTGAGTGGCACGCGTCAAGGGACGACACACGTCACATTTTGGGAGGTGAGCTATGCTTCCTTGTTTGCTGACTTTGTTGCGGCCGAGGGTGCACCACGAGGTTCTGGATGTTATGGTGCATGGATGCTATAATGTTGTTGTAGTTGTGGACTTGTGTGTTTGGATTTTAAATTTTTTCCTTGCTTGCGTTTAGAGGTCGGTGTAGTCCCCCAGTCCCCCACTTCTTCAGGCCGAAGAGTTAGCGAGGGGTGAAGGAGTAAGGTGTAACCCTAGGCCGAAGCGGAATCCCCATATTCCCTTGAATCCAAACCCTTGGTGATTCCTGACCAAGGTAACCCCGTGGGAGAACCCTTGGACACAGGTCTCTTTCAAGGAGTTATCATCAGGGTTTTATACGAGGCCGATGGTTGTTAGGTTCTTTTTTGCTTTGCTTTGGTGGCCGTTGAAAGGGGCCTGTTGTTGGTAGCGTGTCATGCCGATATGGGCACACTTTGAGATGGGACCAGCCGTTGAAACGATTATTGGCTACTAGGGCCGATGTAGTCGTGTCCTGTGGAGGCAAACATCTCTCCTTAGTGTGGCCGTTGAGTGTCTTGGCCATTATGGATGCTGCTTGCTGGTACGTTAGAAGTGGACTGGTACTGCTGGAAGTGGGCCTGGCCCATCTTCTGAACCGGTGGCAGCTTATTAGGCCTTGGGGGTGGTGGCCGTTCATGTGGCCACTGGGAGGGTGCCACGTGTAGTGACCGTTGGGGGAGGTCCCCTTCCGAAGGGAGCCCCCCATTTGCAACCCGAGCTAACGAAGTCCTGCCCAAATTTCTAGAGAGAGAGAGAACTTGCTCGAGTGTTCTTCTGTTCTTCAAAACTTCAAAGGTCACTTCATCAAACTTTTCTCCGCTTTCTTGCATGCTTTGCTTCCTTAGGCTTTGATCTAGTGTTAGTCCAAAAACCGCCTTTAGATCTAAAGTAGTTCCACTTAGGGCTATAGTAGTTATTATGATGAAGACCTTAGACGAAGAGTACTACCCTTACGATGATGAGGCCTCTGCCAAGTCTCTTGATTATGGAGTGGTGGAGGAGTTTTGCGAGGAGATAGAGAACTTGAGCTCATTCAAATCAGGGGAGCAGGAGGACGATAGAAGTGCGGACGTGTAGGGGTCTCCCGCTCCATGGATGAAGCGTCTACTTCGGCGACTATTCCCTGCCCGAAGCTGGTTTATGCCGTTAAGGGGACCGCCCCGAAGAGAAGGCGCCGGCCGAAGAAAGGCCCGACTTTCTCCTACTTGGATCTCACCAACGTCTTCATCATCAGACTGGAGAGCAGCGCGGCTGAGTACTTGGTTGCCCAGATGTACGTGGGGCCGTTTGGTAGGGTCAGGGCCCTAAGCCGACGGACCACGTACTTCGTCCTCCGCCGGGTTATTTCGGGGTATACCCCATGAGCTTCGCTAAGGGGCTGAGGTTCCCCCTTCATCTGTTCATCACCGAGTATTTAGATATGATGGAGCTTCCTTCGGCCCTGTTGGCCGAAGCCGATGGTAATGCCTTCCCAACGTACTTGATCCCCTTTTCTTTTCTTCGTTTTGCTAATGTTTGTTTTCTATTTGTGCAGAGTTTGTCATGGATCACAGATCCGTCATGATCAGGGCTAACGCGAAGGTGGCCTCTGAACAGGCCGCCAAAGATGCTGCGAAGCTGGCCGCGGAGACTGGAGCACAGCCGAGCTCTGACCAGCTGAAGAAACCGCCCACCCAGCCGAAGAAGAAACGGCCAATGGATGACGGTCAGAAGAAGCTTACGGAGGCTGGCATGCATCCCTCGAAGAAGTCGAAGAAGACTTCTCCCTTGGCCGATGCCGGGGTCATAACTGTTCCGGCCGGAGACGTCGGAGGTTCCAGTGCTGCCGCCGTAGTGGACCTGACATCTGTTCCTTCGTCCAGTGTTGTCTCCCAGCCTCCCCCTATCGTCCAGGACTCCCGGAAGAAGAGGGCCAGGAAGGAGTTGGTCACGGGGACTTAAAAGTTGGAGGTCGAGTACCCTGTGAAGGGAGGCGTCTTCAACGAGGTCGTTGACGGCCACAAGGTGATCTCACAAACCGTCCCAGCTGAGGACTGCGCCTATCTTGATAGGCTTGGCGACGTCAGAATCTATGATGGTGGAATGGACCTCCTCGTCCAAGTAAGATCCTTTGCATACTTTGTTATTTTCGTCTCTTCTTTTCTTTTTTTCTTCTTTTGTTTGCGTCATCGTGGACGTCATCATCGGCCTAACCATCCTGTTTTTGCACGGTGCCTTCATGATGATGGAGAGCCACAAGAGGCAGCAACAAGAGATTGCTCGGCTGAAAGAAGTTGAGCAGAAGGCTGCCTCGGCCGAGGAGGCCATGAGTTGCCTGGATCGGCTACGGGGCGAGGTGGAGGCCCTGAAGAAAAGAGCTGATGAGGCCGATGCAGCCTACCGCCAAGTGGCTACCGACAGGGACAATGCCCTGGCCAAGTTTGCCGGGGAGAAGGAGGCGCGTGAGACTGATCGCCGTCGTGCTGATGAGGCCGAGAAGGCTGCTGAGAAGGCCGCTGACTCTGCCATTGATAAATTCTTGGTTGAAGGCGGGAAAGCAGAAGAGCGCTGACCCTAGTGCTACGAGGTTGTGGCAGCCTGGCTTGAAGATTGGGGCCAGAACAGTCCCAAAGGCCAACAATACTTTGAGAGGGAGATGTCGGTCTACTACGGCCTAGCCAGCAACGGATGCAACGGCTTATCTACAGGAGGCTGCGTTGTAGATGCCACGAGCTGAAGCTGAGCAAGAAATTTGCTCACAAGATGAAGTTGCTTCCGAAGATGAGGGACCCGGAGGAGGAGGCCAAGCTTCTGGCGAAAGAGAGGCAAGCCCCCATCCTCCGCTCCAGCATCGGCGAGGAGGATTGGGATGATGATGAGGAGCTCCTGGACTCTGCTTCTTCAATTCCCAGGCCGATGATGCCATAGCCACACCCGCTCAAGATGTCAGTGAGTGAGAAGTCTGATCCCCCCTTTCCTTTTTGTTGATAATGTGTAATGGCCGTAGTGCCCCCCTTTTGTATTTTGAATACTTAATGAAAATATGTTGGCCCCCTATCTTTAGTGTCTTCTTCGTCTTTGTTTATTGTTCTTTCTTTGAAATATGCCAAGTGTTCTTGGGGATCATGTAGTGGTTTCACCCCGTCGTGGCCGATGAGGACGTCGACACTCACTATCCCATCAGAAGTGTCTCCTTCGTATCCTCTTCTTTGCGTTGTGTTAGTAGTTGTCTCCCTTTGTCGTGGCCGATGAGGCCGCTGGCCCTTGTTCGGCTGAGGGGAGTTTTTCCCACTTTCGGCAAAGGAAAATAGGTGGTTTGTTTCCCTTTCATGCCTTAGAATCTTTTATGTCATCTTCCTTAGGACTCTTGCCAGCCGCTTGGGATGCCACTCATCGGTCAATCACATGTGCCTTGAAAATTTCTGCCAAGTGTTTTTGGGGTAGCTTGTGTATGAATGCTTCGTCCATATTGCATATCCCTTTTCCTTGTGTTTAACTGATATGTACTTAATCAAATTTTGGGGATTTCATTCTTATTGCTCGAGGTCGGCAAATGCGAGGTCCATCGGCTTCCCTCTTTTATTTTTGGGGATTTCTCTTGAGGCCGGCAAGTGCGCGGTCCTTCGGCTGTCCCTCTTTTATTTTTGGGGATTTCGCTTGAGGCCGGCGAGTGAGTGGTCCTTCGGCTGTCCCTCTTTTATTTTCTTCCTCTTTACTTCCTTGAGAGAGGAGTGGGTATCCTTCTTTGAGGCTTCGGCCAAGGGGGGTGCTAGTCCCTTGGCCGGTAAGGAGTCCTTCTGGATCGTCCTATGATCTCGGGGAGGTCCCGTCGTCTATATACGACGTGGGCTAAGGCTTTTGGTCGGTTACCGACGGCTGCCGTTTCTCAACCCTGAGTTTGGTGATTTTTGTTACCTCGGCCATGATTTCAGACCTATCGTCCTGCGATTTAGCGCGCGAACGACGCGGTGAGCTTCCCGTTTCAAGACGTGGGCCATTTGCGGGCCCCCGTCCTAGGGACATCGTCGGCCTTACCTGAGCGTCACGCTCTAAGGGGTCGATACGATGTGCTCTGTCGGCCATACCTGAGCGTTTTGCTCTAAGGGGTCGATATGTGGTATCTTTTCCTTTAACTTTTCAAAAAAAGTAAGTAGAATACGACTTTTATTGATAAATGGATCGAGGCCGAGGGTGGTAATCGATCAATAACCCGTGGGAGGGTGAGGGCTTTGCCGACTTCGCCCTCCTCGAATCATTGATAGAATTTTATCAAATGATGTACATTCCACGTTCGTGGCACATTAGACCCATTCGAGTGTTTAAGTTTGTAGGTGCCAGGTTTCACCACAGCGCTGACGATGTAGGGGCCTTCGTATTTCAGAGCCAGCTTGCCACCTTCCGTTGGCTTGCTTGCCTCCCTTCGGCGGAGGACATAATCCCCCACCTGGAACTCCCGGGAACGTACCTTGGCGTCATAGTATGATTTTACTTGACGCCGGTAGTTCTCGACCCAGATGTAGGCTTGCTCTCGTCTTTCTTCGATCAGGTGGAGGCCGATTTTCATGTTTTCTTCGTTGGCCTCAGGCTCATATTGCTCCACCCGCCGGCTGGGTACGGTGACCTCTGTGGGTGCCTTCGCCTCGAAGCCGTAGCATAGGGAAAAGGGTGTTTCGCTCATCGCCCTCCTCGGCGTGGTACGGTAGCACCACAGAATGTTGGGGAGCTCGTCGGCCCAGCTGCCTCATGCATCCTGGAGTTTTTTCTTCAGACCCTCCAGAATGGTTCTGTTGGCATTCTCGACTTGCCCGTTACCTTGAGGGTAGGCAACGGAGGAGAAACGATGTTTGATTTCCCATTCCTGGAGGAGCTCTTGGAAGGGCGCGGCCTCGAACTAGGTGCCGTTGTCGGATATGATCTCCTGGGGAACGCCGAAGCGGGTAAGGATGTTTTTGTGGATGAATTTCTGGCACCTGACCCCTGTGATACTGGCCGAAGGTTCCGCTTCGACCCACTTGGTGAAGTTAATCGACTGCGACAATGATGTAGCGATTGTTATCGGCGGCTCTGGGCAGGGGGCCAACCAGGTCAATCCCCATCTTGAGAATAGGATTGCAGTGCTGACCGGGGCGTAGTTGACAGCTGGCCGACCAGGGACCTTCTGGAGTACCTGGCATGCGGTGCACTTCCTTGCAAGGTTAGCACAATCTCGCGCCATCGTCGGTCAGAAATAGCCCTGGACGACGAGACGCTGGGACATGCTAAAAGAGCCCTAATGTGAGGAGCAGACGCCGCAATGGACTTCCTCCATGGCCACTTCGGCCTCATCCCGGTGTAGGCATCGGAGGAGAGTGCCATTGTAGGATCTCTTATAAAGTTTCCCATCTTCAATGGTGTAACTTGGGGCCCTGAGTTTGGCTAGCTTGGCCCTCTCCTCCTCCGGTCGATGCTGAATGCACATGACCGGGCTGGCATGGATGCTGGACATGCTGAGCTCCTCGATCTTGGCTATCTTGGAGATGTGCTCTAGATTGTCCGTGCTGAGTTTGGAGAGGATGTCGGCCTCACCATTCTCCGCCCTTGGGATCTATGTGATCTCATGGGTTTCAAATGCCTTGAGCAACTCCTCAGCCGCCTGTTTGTACTGCTTCATCCTTCCTTCCTTGGAATCGTATGAGCCCTCGATCTGACCCACTACCAGCTTGGAGCCGCACCTGATTCTGATGTGTCGCGCTTTGAGGCCAGCGGCGAGTCTGAGGCCGCTGAGGAGGGCCTCATAGTCGACTTCGTTGTTGGATACCCTAAAGTTGAAGCAGATGGCATAGTTAGCTCTGAATCCTTCAGGGGAGATGAGGACGACACCACCCCCACATGCTTTAGCCGCTGATGAACCATCAGTGAAGAGGGTCAATGTCTCGTCTGGCTCTGGACTGGGTACGGTAGCGGCCATCTCCCTTGCCGTGCACTCGGTGACAAAGTCGGCCATGGCTTGCCCCTTAATAGATGGCCTTGGCTTGATTTCAATCTGGAACTGGCTAAGGAAGATTGCCCACTTCACCATCCTTGAGGAGCTAGTGGGGCTCCACATGAGTGCGCTGAGGGGCTGCTGAGTCAACACATGGACGACATGGGCCTGGAAGTAGTGCCCTAGCTTCTTCACCATGTGGATGATGGCTAGCACCGTCTTCTCAATGGGGGAGTACCTGAGCTCGGCCTCCCACAGTGTCTTGATGACGTAGAAAATTGACCTCTGTACCCCTTCATCCTCGCGGATGAGCACAGAACTGATGGGCGACGTGCTCACCCTAAGTACAAGAAAAGGGTTTCACCGGATTTTGGCTTGGAAAGCACGGGAGGGGACGAAAGGTACTGCTTTAGCTCTTCGAATGCTTGCTGGCACTCCGACGTCCACTTGAAGCTGTTCGCCTTGCGCATGATTTGGTAGAAAGGGAGAGACCTTTCAGCCGATTTGGAGAGGAAATGGTTAAGGGCCGCAAGGCGTCCCGTCAGCCGTTGTACTTTCTTCACATTTCGTGGTGGCTCCATGTCAACAATGGCATGGATCTTCTCCGGGTTTATTTCAATGCCCCTTCGGCTGACCATGTAGCCGAGGAACTTGCCCCCCTTGACGCTAAAGGTGCATTTCTTGGGGTTCAGGCGGAGTTGGAACTTCTTCATGATTTCAAAAAATTTCCGGAGGTCGTCAGCATGAGTGGTAGATTGCTTGCTCTTGACGATCATATCGTCTACGTATGCCTCCATCGTCCGGCCGAGGACTGCTCTGAAGATTTTGGCTACCATCCGGGTGTACGTGGAGCCTGAATTTTTGAGCCCAAAAGCCATGACGAGGTAGCAGAAAATTCCCTCCGGGGTCATGAAGGTCGTCTTTTCGGCATCATCTTCATGCATGAAGATCTGGTGGTATCCTCTGAAAGCGTCCAAGAACGACATCAACTCGTAGCCCGCCGTCACGTCCACCAACTGATATATGTTGGGGAGAGGGAACGGGTCCATGGGGCATGCCTTGTTTAGGTCAGTGTAACCAACGCACATCCTGAATGTCGGCGGCTTCTGGGCGAGGACGATGTTGGCCAGCCAAGTCGGGTACTTCACCTCCTTGATATGGCTGATTGAGAGGAGCATGGTGACCTCCCCCTTGACGAAGTCTCGTCTGTTGGACGAAAGGTAGCGTCGCTTCTGCTTGACTGGCGTGGAGGCGGGATCGACTGACAACCGATGAGTGATCACCTTCCGGCTGATGCCAGGCATGTCGTCCGCCCCCCACGCAAAGATGAATGCATATGACCGCAGGACTTCAAGGATGCTGTTGCATTGGTCCTGTGGGAGTGTTCTCCCAATTTTCAGGACTCGTTCCGACCGAGAGGTGTCCAAGGGGACCTCCTCAACCTCTTCGACTGGCTCAGCATGTGGCCTCTCTATGTCCTTGACGACAGTGGCGGTGATAGTGTCTATTCTTTGCTCGGTGCCTGCGGCCGACTTTGTCAGTTTGAGGTAGCATGCTCTAGCTATCCTCTGGTTTCTCCTGGCGTAGCCGATACCGCCGCTGGTAGGGAACATCAAGCATAATTGCTTCATGGAGATGATGACCTCCAGGTCCTCTAGTGTTGGCCGTCCCCAGATCAGGTTGTGGGCACACTCGAGGTTGACCACCATGAACTCCATATCGATCTTGGCGCGATGGGAGTCATCGCCGACCTCCATGGGGAGGACTATCGTGCCCTCAGCATCGATAGAGTCCCCGGTGAAGCCGAACAACGGTGTCCGGATCGACTTGAGCAGGGACTTATTCAGCTTCAGCTGCTTGAGGGTGTCAAGGTAGATGACGTTGACAGAGCTCCCCGTATCGATGTAAGTGCGGTGGATGATAGAGTTGCCCATCTCACATCGGATGACGAGGGCGTCCCTGTGTGATGCGGGGCCTAGAGGCAGATCCTTGTCGGTAGAGGTGATTGCCTCCGTCCGCTGCTTCTTCGGCTGGGGGGAGCGTGGGACACTTCCCAAATGTAAAGGGATTGGGCCCACTTCTTCCTCTGGGTGGCCGAGTCCCCCCAGTGTTGCCCCCCACAATTAGGTGGATGTGGTTCTTCTTCGGAGGGGCTCCTCGAAGTCCTCGTCATCGTCGCTGAGTCTGCTGATCTCGCGCTTCTTCGTAGAGGGTTCGCCCCCACTTTTGCCGGTGTTTACCCACATATTTTTGCGTGGGCCACCTTTAACAAATTGGGAGAGTTTCCCCTGGCGAATTTGCTTCTCGAAGGCTCTCTTCAGCGTGACGCAATCATCGGTGTTGTGGGAGGTGTTCTTGTGGTAACGGCAGTAGGTACCGCCCTAGTGGACGGCGTAGATTTCCTTCGCCGACCGAGGATCCCGTTCAATGAGATCATGTTCCTCGGCATGATCGAAGATGGAGCTGACCGAGTGAGTGGGGGGTCTTCGGCCTTTCTATCCTCCACCGCCATGGGCGATCCTTCTTGTTCTGTCCGCCAGACCAGAGGCGGCCTTGTCCTCTCTGACCTCGGTCCGCGGCCGAGGGTGCGCCTGGAGCTTGCACATTGTTTTTCTTCTTGGAGGGGTGCCCTCCGTCCTTCTTGTGGTTGTGGAGCTCGTCAACGTCAGCGTATAAATTCCCCCGCTGGAGCACCTTCGTGTATGACCTTGGGGGGTCAGTAATGAGACTCCTTGCATACGAGGTGCTGCGGAGGGCTCCCTGATAAAGGACGAGGAGGGTGCGCTCATCGGACCCTTCAACCTCGTTGGCCTCCTTCATCCACCGATCGATGAATGACCGGAGTGATTCATCATGCTGCTGTTTGACGGAGAGGAGATGGGTGAAGTATTTCTTTGCGCGCTTCCTCCCAGCAAAGTGGGCGAGGAAGCGTTGGGCAAGATCCTGCCATGAATCTATGCTTCCTTCGGGGAGTGCGTTGAACCACTCATACGCTGGCCCTTCTAGAGTGGAAAGGAACCAATGAGAGAGGTATTCATCCGACACATTTACCATCAGCATGTTGTTTTGGTAGCGGCTGAAGTGCTCCTGCGGATCGGTGCGGCCGTCATAGGGCTTGATGGCATTGCCTTGGTACTTCTCGGGAATAGGGACCGAGAGTACCCTGGCAGTGAAGGGAGTCCTCGTCCTGACTTGGACGATGGGGTCTCCTCGTCCTTCGGCCAACTCCCTCTCAAGGATGCTGACCTTGTGTAGGAGGGCGTTGAAGGTGGGATCCCTGGATGAGTTGCCCGTGGGGGTGGCGGCAATCTGTTTCACCCCCATCTGAGTGAGCCTTCGCTCCAGCTGGGCGATTACCTCGTCCCGGGGGTCCTTGGCAGCCATGGTGGCGCCTTGTGTCTGCAGGCGGGCTGCGTGAGCCGTGTTGATTTGGTGACGTGCGTCACCCTCATGCAGCTTCCCTTTGCCTTTGTCCAGGCGGGGTCGATCCGCTGTCCGGGATACGGACCCCTGGCTGTCCCTTTGTGAGCCAGGCTCATGTTCACCAATCCATCCCGCCATCCTCTCCGAAATAGGCCGACGACACGTGTCACATAGCCTATTGAAGGCCGAGGCTTTTCCACGCGCTGGGGTTGGTCCAGCTCGAAGCGGGGAAATAGGGTGGGAGTGGGATGACGACGTGTCCTGGGGTACCATCCCTTCGTCGTTGCCTATCTTGATGGCCAATGGCTGGGGCTGAGGAGGCGGCGTCGTGTTCTCCCCTATCCATGGCATGAGTGCACTAAGGATGGTGGGGTTCTGGGCCAGACTGGCGATGATGGCCGAGAGTGCGGCTTGGAGCTGAGGGCCAACGGCGGGAGAAGCCGTTTACCCCAAGGCATTATCGCCCTTCTCCAAGCGCTTCTTCTCCAGGTCGATGCGGGCATCAGGAGCGCCGCCGTTGAGCTGGTGGCGTAGATCATTCGTTAGGTCGATGGCTTCCTGGAAAACATCCCCGCCCGCGGCCTTGTCGGCCGTGGCGTCTTCCTCGTGTTCCCTGTTCTCTTGGGTCTTAGGGATCGCTTTTCCAAGGAGGTTACGGTTTGACCTTGTTCTTCCCATTGTCAGTTAGTTGTGCTTGGTAGCGACGAAGGATGCTAACCTGATTGTTCTAGCTCTCAACGAGAGCACCAAATGATAGAGTAATTGTCTAGAGAGAAGTGAGAGCTAGAGAGAGAAGTGCTATAAATGCTTGCTATTAATGATTTGTGAACCCCCTACAACTACCCCCAAGAGGGGTATTTATAGGGAAAATGCGGGCTGGGCTCCCAAGTCTTGGGCTTGGGAGGCCCATTTACAACTGGGCCACTATTGGGCTGAGTACAAAGAGTGTAGAGATAGCTAAGTATGAAATCCAGTTATGGGAGCTCTTTGTGGCCGATGAGGGTCTGGATGACGGAGCCACGACCGACGGAGACCCGGCTGATGGGGACACCCGGTTCTCCTGGCTTCTGGACCATGTTATTGGTTGATATCTTTCTGGCCGATGGTGGGCCATCTGGCCGGCAGAGGCCCCACTGAGTGACAGTCGTGCCTCTTGTTCTTCTGAGTTTGTGGGTCCTGGGGTCTAGACCCATATACTCCATCAGGAGTCCTCCACTCTCCGAGCTGAGATGCAAACAAAGTGAGAGAGAGTAGATTCCATAGTCTCAATGTTTTCTGGCCGATGTGGGACCGTTATGGCCGTTGTGGCCATTTCCTGTTTTGGTTCTTCGTGTTTGGCATTTGTATGCCCTTCACTGTGGACGAAGGAGGCTGATGTTCCTCTAATGGTGTATGTTTGTTTGTTTGAGGACGATGAATGTCCTGGCTCAGTGGCCGATATGTGTCCTTGATTTGAATAGCCGATGATGGTGATGTTTCTTCTTTCTGATCGTTGGCGGTTGCCTTTTGTGTTTTGGCCGAGGAGGCCCCATAATTGCTTTTGTACTTCAGGCCATGCTGCCACCGACACCGCAACCTACTGCCCCTACCCCATCCCCTACTCCCCCACAGCTCCCCAATTCCCTCCCCAGCCCCTCCCCACCCACCAACCCCCTCCCCAGCCCCTCCCCAACCCACCTGATCCCCTCCCCAACGAACCAGCCCCCTCCCAACCCCCTCACCATCCCACCAGCCCCCTCCCCAGCCCCCCTCCCACCAGCCCCTCCCCAACCCACCTGACCCCCTCCCCAACGAACCAGCCCCCTCCCAACCCCCTCACCAGCCCACCAGCCCCCTCTCCAGCCCATCAACTCCCTCCTCAGCCCACCTGTCCCCATCCTCACGCCGCAGCCGCGATCGAGGATGACAGATCTAACGGAGGCATGTCCATCGAAGATGACGAGTAAAGAAGATTGCACCGACGAAGAAGAAATGAGGAGAAGGAGAATTGCGGTGGCGCGACACAGCGGCGGCATCAGAAGAAGAAGAATTGCGGCGGCGCGACGCGACGATGACAACGGAGAAGAGGTCTGATAACTTGAATTGATTGATACGCAGCAGAGAAGCCGTATGGGAGGAAGAAGAAGCGCAGATCTGTAGGGGGAGGAGGAAGCACGGATTGTATATGGAGGAAGAAGACACAAGCCCAAGGGTTGCGCATGTGTTTGACCGCAAATGAGCGGAAGAAAAAGGCCTGGGCTTGAGCGTCGAGCTGCAGCTGAAGAAGGGATTTAATTGTCAGGTCACTTTTTTGTCAACCCCAATTTTAGTTATATTTTTGTCTATCATAACTCCACAAGTAATATTCATGCGATTGTTTCTTAAACTAATTCAGATAAGATAAGATTTACATATACCAAACGTGACCACATCAAAAAGTTCTGATGGAGTATATGGCCCGGGAAACCCCGGCCCACTGACTCCTACTACTCCAGTAAAGGCCCAACAGGCCCAGAAGGCCCAACAAGCCCAAATCACAGTGCCCAAAGTACCAAGCAGCCCGCAATACGCGCCAGGGGTGCCTTCGGCCCCCTGGCCGAAGGCTAAAACTCTCACAGAACGGGTTTCTCGAGCAAACTAAGAAACTGGGGGAAAAACGGCAGAAAACAGTAGCCCTCGGCACCTGGAGCCCTCGGCACTCAGGGGTCCTCACCACTAAGAGCCCTCGGCTAGTCCTCTGCAGCCGAGGGCACCTCTCCCGACATGATATCCGCCTCACATGCGTACAGATCACCGTACCTTGTACAGACGTCCCATCCAACAGCCACATTAAATGCGGCCACATGCGGCTGCCAACGCCAACCAGTTGAGGTGACCTCTCGGCCAATGGGCGCTTGACACGTGTCCCTGTCCGGCATTTATTGCTACTATAAATAGCACCCCATTTCCCCATTTGTAACCACGACATTCATACTGAATACACTCTCTCTCTTACTTACTTGTGCTCTGACTTCTCTCTAAGTTATTCTCAGCAATAACCCCTCGGATAAGCTACCCCCCGGGTACACTATCCATCATTTGGTGCTCTCGTTGAGAGGTCGAACAATCGAGCAAGAAACCCTCCCCCTTCGCCAAACACTAGCCCTCTACCAAAATGGTGAGAACAACACGTGCCAACTCCAAAAACGTGGAAGACAAGAACCTGGCCCTCGGCGACGTCAACGCCCCCGAAGCCTCTCACAGGGCTCCCGAGGGCGGTGTCATCGCTGGGCTCGAACAGGCGGCTGTCGACCTACGCCTTCAGATCCAGCAAAATGCCCCCGATGCCCGCCTCGGCATCGAGGCCAAGAAGAAGAAACGGAGCGATGACCAAATCAGCCCTTCAGTTCTCACCATCGACGTTCATTCGGCGCTCTCCGCCTTCATCCAGACGCTCACTCAAAACCCAGGTGCCTTCGGCATCCTGACTCTGGCTCAACCCCAGGTTGGGGAGAACATCATACTTCCCCCTCTGCCGCTCCCCTTCGGAAATCCCACCCCTCGGGTTAGGAATGACGAAGGGGTAGTGGCCCAAGATACGACCTCCCAGGAAGTTCAGTCCCGGGACCGCCACAATGACAACAGAGAAAGGCCCCGTACTTCCGCCCTCCACCGGCTCGGAGGAGGGCAAGACAGCCGAGGGGTCCAAGACCGCCTCGGAGGGAAGGCACTCCAAAGGCCCCAGGAAAGTGGAGGGTCTGTCTCGAGGGCAGACGAGGAGCGTCCCCCTCAGGACAAAGGCAAGGCACCCCTTCATGCCGACGATGCTCGCCACCAAATCAACCAGGCCCACTCGGCCCGGGTTCGTTCGCAAGGGGCGGAGACCCTCCCGAAGGATCCCTGGGACGAAATTATTGCGGCCCTCCAACGCCGGCTTGATGAAATGGAGGCCAACAAAGCTCACGCCACCACCTCCACCCCTCATTCAGACCTCAAATACGAGGCCATGATGGCCAAAATGGAGGAATTACAGAAGAAGGTAGCCGAGGGCTCCGGGGAACCCGTCATCCAGTTCCGGACCCGGACGCCATTTACCCCAAGGGTATTGGCGGCCCGGATCCCGGAGAAATATCGAGGGCAACACATACAGCCCTACAACGGGAAGACGGACCCCCAGGAACACTACAACAAATATCAGAATAGCATGATGATGGTAGGGGCGTCAGACGAATATTTGTGTCGTTGGTTCCTCTCCACCTTAGAGGGGCCGGCATATGAATGGTTCAACCGGTTGCCCGAGGGCTGCATTGATTCGTGGCAAGAACTCGCCCAGCGATTCTTGACGCAATTTGCCGGGCGACGTCGCACAAGGAAGCACTTCTCCCACCTCCTTACCATACGCCAGAAGAGAGATGAGACCCTTCGGGACTTCCTGGAGCGCTGGAGGACGGAAGCCGACAAAGTCGACGGTGCTGATGACGGGACCCTCCTGGCCCTCCTACAAACCGTCCTCCGCACCGACAACTTTTCAAAGAGCCTCATCATTGAACCCCCCGCGACTACATAAGGGCTTTGCAGTGGGGGGATCGATATGCTGAGGCCGAAGAGGTGGAGAAATACCACCAGCATCCGGATCAGCATCCCTCGAGGGCTGACAACAAGAATAACCGAGGGCCAGGGGCTCCTCCAAATCATCCCAAGGCTTCAGGACCCTCTGATGACCGCCCTCGGCAAGGCCAAGCCAAGCCCGGGGGAGGCTATAAGAGCAACCCTAAGACTTGGGTACAGCCCATTCTCCTGGACCGCCCTCGGACACCATTGACGCACCCCGTCAGCATCATCCTTGATTTTGCCGAGGAGAGGGGCCTCGTTGAGCGCGATTCTCGCGCGCCCCTGGAGGTACATGCTATCAACCCTCAGTTCCCCTACTGTCGTTTCCATCGGCACCAGGGGCACAGAACCGATGACTGCCATCAGCTAAAGACGGCCATCGAGAGATTGATACAGGCAGGGCACCTGTCCTAATTTATCTAGAGCCCTCGGCAGGAGGGGCCTTCTCATCAGGGACCTCCCCGAGGGCACCACACGAAGGTAAATGCTTGGGTGAACCCGAACACCATCCCCCTCGGCAAGAAGAGGGAGATCGGACACTTGGAGGAGGAAGAGGAGGAGTACCCCCACTACCAGGAGAAAAAACGCCACATCCTCATGATCACCGGTGGCAATACAGGGGGCGACTCCACCAGCCAGCGGAAAAAGTGGGCTCAATCGCTTTACGTAGGGGAAGTCACTCATATGCCCCCGGTAAAGCGGCTGAGGGAGGAACCCATCACCTTCACCAACGCAGATCTCCCTCCTACTTCTCCTCCTCACAGGGATGCCTTGGTGATTCGGACTGAAATAAACGACACCATCATTCACCGAACATACATTGACACGGGCAGCTCCGTCAATGTGATGTACCTCGGCACCTTCAGAGAGTTGCATCTGGAGAGGGGGTCCCTTCGGCCCATTAAGACCCCTCTTGCCGGCTTCACCGGCGATACTATTGATTCCGAGGGGGTAATAACCCTCCCGGTAATCTTTGGCGACGGGCTCCATAGAGCCCAGCTCGAAGTGGAGTTCGTCGTCGTCAACATCGACTGCGCTCACAACATCATCCTCGGCCGGCCAGCCCTCGAGGACCTCGAGGCCATCATCTCCATGAGGCACCTCTGCCTCAAGTTCCCCGCCGAGGGGGGCATTGGCTATTCCCGGGGGAATCAGAAAATCGCCCGCGCCTGCTATCTTCAAGTCACTAAGAAGGTAAGTAAGACGGAATTCCGTGTTGACACCATCACCGGAACCATCGATGAAGAAGAAAAGAGGCCGAGGGCTGAACCAGCCGAGGACGTAGAAGACTTTGCGCTCGATCCGGCCCAGTCGAAGAGAGTCGTGAAGATTGGAGCCCAGCTCCCTGAAGATCTGAAGACCGGTATCATCGACGCCCTCCGCGCCTACACCACTGTCTTTGCATGGGGGCCGGAGGACATGCCGGGGATAAGCCGAAGGGTCATCACCCACCGCCTCTCGGTGGACCCCTCGGCAAAAGCAGTACAACAACGAAGAAGACCCCTCTCCGCCGAAAGGAGGGAATTTGTGAAGAAGGAGGTCGCCGTGCTCCTCTCTATTAAGCACATCAAGGAGGTGAAATATCCCTCATGGCTGGCGAATGTAGTCCTCGCACAGAAGCCCCCTACCTTCTGCATGTGCGTGGACTACACGGATCTCAACAAGGCGTGCCCTATGGACCCTTTCCCTCTGCCCAATATCGATCAACTCTTAGATGAAACCGCGGGGTGTGAAATCATGTCATTCCTCGACGTATTCCGCGGGTATCATCAGATCTTCATGCATGAGGAAGACGCCGAAAAGACAGCCTTCATGACTCCCGAGGGCATCTTCTGCTACTTAGTAATGGCCTTCGGCCTAAAGAACTCAGGGGCCACTTACACCCGGATGGTGGCCCGAGTCTTTCAAGCCGTCCTAGGGCGCACCATGGAGGCCTATGTCGACGACATGATCGTCAAAAGCAAGCAATCTTCCAGCCAGGCCGACGACCTCCGGGAAATCTTCGCCATCATGCAGAAGTTCAACCTTCGGCTAAACCCGAAGAAGTGCACCTTCGGCGTCCAAGGGGGCAAATTCTTAGGCTACATGGTGAGCCGAAGGGGTATTGAGGCAAATCCCGAGAAGATCCAGGCCATCATCAACATGGAACCCCCACGCAATGTGAAGGAAGTTCAACGGTTGACAGGTCGCCTGGCAGCCCTCAACCGCTTTCTATCTAAATCAGCGGAGAAGTCTCTACCCTTCTTCCAGATCATGAGGAAGACGGCTGGCTTTCTATGGACTCCAGAATGCCAGGGGGCTTTCGACGAACTCAAGCGATATCTATCTTCACCCCCTTTGCTCTCAAAGCCAAAGGTAGGGGAGACCCTCTATCTCTACCTTGGGGTCAGCCCGGCAGCCATCAGCTCCGTACTCATCCGGGAGGAAGACGGCATCCAACATGCCATCTTCTATGTAAGCAAGACCCTAAGGGAGGCCGAGCTCAGGTACTCTCCTGTGGAAAAAACGGTGTTAGCCATCGTTTGGACCGTCAAGAAGTTGGGCCACTACTTTCAGGCTCACTCGGTTCAGGTCCTCACTCATCAACCCCTCGGCGCCCTCATGAGGAGCCCCACCAGCTCCTCCCGCATGGTGAAATGGGCTATCTTCTTGAGCCAGTACAACATTGACATCCGTCCGAGGCCTTCCATCAAGGGCCAAGCCCTGACGGACTTTGTGACGGAATGTACCGCAAGGGAAGCCACGGACGGGGAGCCCTCGGCTGCCTCTGACGACTGGTGGACCCTCTACACCGACGGCTCCTCCGCGACCAAAGCATGCGGGGGAGGGGTAGTCCTCATTACTCCCGAGGGCTTCAGAGCCTACTATGCAATCCGCTTCTCCTTCAAAGTATCCAACAACGAGGCCGAGTATGAGGCCCTCCTATGTGGCCTTCGGCTAGCTGCCAACATGAAGGCTCAGCAGATCCACATCAAATGCGACTCCAAGTTGGTCGTTGGCCAAATCTCCGAAGAATATGAGGCCAAGGAGGGAAGAATGAAACAGTACAAAGAGGCGGCCAAGGAGTTGCTTAAGGTATTTGAGGCACAATCTCTCACTCAGATACCGAGGGCTCAGAACTCCGAGGCCAACATACTATCTAAGCTCTCGGCCGACTCCCCCGAGCACATTTCCAAGATTGCCAAAATTGAGGAACTTAGTCTCTCAAGTATCCACACAAGCCCCGTTATGAACATACAACAACGCCAAGAGGACTGGAACTCGGATATCATCACCTTCATCTCCACAGGGCAGCTACCCGAGAATGAGACCCACACCAAACTAGCAAAACTGAGGGCTCCTAGCTATACCATCTAAGACGGAAGGCTCTACAAACGGTCCTACAATGGCACGCTACTTCGGTGCCTTCATTGAGATGAAGCCGAGGTCGCAATGGAGGAAGTCACAGTGGCACTTGCTCGGCTCACCAGGGACCCTTCTCCATGTCCCGAAGGCTCATTCTCCAGGGCTACTTCTGGCCAACCATGGCCAGAGATTGTGCTGACCTTGCCCGAAGGTGCACCGCATGCCAACATTTCCAGAAAGCCCCCGGCAGGCCAGCGATCGACTATGCCCCCATCAACACATCCATCCCCTTTTCTCGGTGGGGGATAGACCTTGTGGGCCCTCTGCCGAGGGGTACCTCCAACAACAGGTACATCATTGTGGCCATCGACTACTTTACCAAGTGGGTAGAGGCTGAGCCCCTCGCCAGCATCACAGAGGCGAAGTGCCGTCACTTCGTCCTCAAGAACATCCTCACAAGATTTGGCGTCCCCCAGCAGATCATCTCCGACAATGGAACACAGTTTGAGGCAGCCCCCTTCTGTGCCCTTCTGGAGGCATGGGGGCATAAAACACACCTTCTCCTCCGTTGCCTACCCTCAAGGCAACGGGCAAGTAGAGAACGCCAACCGGACCTTGCTCGAGGGCCTCAAAAAGAAGCTGGAGGCCGAGGGCGGTGGCTGGGTGGAAGAACTCCACAACATCCTTTGGGCCTACCGCACCACCCCTCGGCGAGCAACAGGTGAAACACCCTTCTCCCTCTGCTACGGTTTTGAAGCCAAAGCTCCTACGGGAGTAACCCTTCCCACCCGGAGGGTGATCCAATATGACCCCGAGGTCAACAACAGCAACATGGCCCTCGACCTCCACCTCCTTTCAGAACGCCGGGAGCAAGCCTTCATCCGGGCAGAGAACTACCGCAGGCAAGTCAAAGGCTACATCGACGCCAAGGTTCGCACCCGAGAATTTCAAGTGGGGGACTATGTCCTCCGGAGGAGGGAAGCCAGCCAACCAACCGAGGGAGGAAAAATGGCACCAAAATTCGAAGGCCCCTACATCATAGCAGCCATCATCAAACCCGGGACTTACAAGCTCAAACGCCCCAACGGGAAAGTGGTCCCTAGGAACTGGAATGTACACCACTTAGTTAAATTTTATCAATAATGTAAGAGCGGCCAAGCCCTCATAACTAGTGAATGTACTATCCTATGGCCCAAGGCCTCCAATTTTGAAGAATGAAGACACATTCAAGACATCAAGAACAAAACACTTATGAGCGGCCAAGTCCTCATACTGGTTACAGGCCTCAGGCCTCACCACGAGGAGAACCCCCTTCGGCACCAAGTGCCGAGGGCAGACACCATCAACACCTACGACAACAGTGAAAACACCATGTGTTTTCAGTCAAGACCCCTCGGTACCAAGTACCGAGGGAGGGAACTCCTATCACCGACGACAAGGAACACCAAGTGTTTCATTTCCCTTCGGCACCCAGTGCCGAGGGTACACATCTCCACCTTCAAACATCATAAAGGAGAACACCAAGTGTTCCTACAGAAGACCCCTCGGTACCAAGTACCAGGGGTACACAACTCACCCATCAACGTCAAATAGAAGAAGAACACTAGGTGTTCCTACAGAAGACCCCTCGGTACCAAGTACCGGGGGCTACATATCGAAACTAACACCAAGTGTTGTTTCTAAAAGCCGTACCCCACGAGGACGCATATACCAAAGGCGCCACCATCAGTGCCGGCGGCACGTAGTGCCCCCGGCCATTTGCAACTAGTGTGCAAATGAAAACCCTTCCTTGAAACGCTTTCCGCGTCACTACCCCCAGGGTATGACAGACATGAGAAATGCCCAGGATTCGACTTTCAAAAACGGAACGCTTTCCGCGTCATCACCCCAAGGGTATGACAGGCACGAGAAATGCCCAGGATTCGACTTCCAAACCGAAACGCTCCCCGCGCCACCACCCCAAGGGTGTGGCAGGCCACGGACTATGTCTAGTGCCGAGGGGACGACTTTCAAAAATGAGGCGGTTTCCGCGCCATCCTCCAAGGGGAGG
This sequence comes from Cuscuta europaea, assembly GCA_945859875.1. NCBI lineage: Eukaryota > Viridiplantae > Streptophyta > Magnoliopsida > Solanales > Convolvulaceae > Cuscuta > Cuscuta europaea. The sequence goes on from CAMAPE010000019.1 coordinate 40,575,856, forward strand.
CAGGTTACAGACCATCATATCTTGTACCCAGGAAACGACCCTCGATCCCCTCGGAACTCGGAAGGTTAACCCGAGGGAGGAGAGCCATTGGTGTATTCTGATGGTCTCCTGATAGGCCCAACCTTACCAAGAAACCAAGTTTCTTGATGCCTTCCCTTCACCACCAACCAAAAAAGGGGGGGGGGGGGGTGAAGGGGAGTAGACTCAGCGAGAAATCAAAGAGTACACTCCAACAGATCACAACATGCCGAGGGCTCCCCACGGGAACACCTCCGGTAATTGAAGGTTCCTATTTCCCGAAGGATACTACTCAAACAAATATCGTCAAGAAATGGCTAAGCCCACTGCTTGGTCACCTCCGGTCACACAAACACCGAAGGCTTCAACAATACGAAGGGACTGGACCGTCCAAAGTCCACTGAACGGCACCTCAAACAAATACCGAGGGCATCTGTTATGCACTAATACCGAGGGCCCTTACCCCATGACAAGGGACACAACTGGCTAAGTCAAACTCAACAACTTTTCAAGTGAATGACGAGGGCACATACTCCTCATCGGCTTTCTTTACAACAACAGGATTCCACACTTTTCCTAAGTCCACACTTTTGGAAAATGACAACAACCGAAGGCATCTATTACAAATCATCAAAGGCCAACCGAGGGGGCTAATTCCAAAATGTTTGCCCCTCGGACAGATTCCTTATTGATCGAAGGTTCAACATCTACGACACACTTTGAAATTTTTCTAAGTCCCACATATTTGTCCCTCGGTCAAATACTCATACAACACAAGGGCCTCCCAATCACCCGAAGGGTCCTATTCATATACCCGGAGGGATCTACGTCCGGAAGCTCAACATCAATTCACGCTTAGAAAATATTCTAAGTCCTAAATGAGTAGCCCCCGGGCATCTCGCAAAAGTGACGCAGAGTCAGAGGGCACCTATCGCCCGAAGGCGGCACAACGAAGCAATGCTTAGAAAAAAATCCTAAGTCCTAAAGATTGCCCCCCCCGGCCCAATCAATATTACAGCTAAGGGAATAGGATAACCGAAGGCTATGCGGTACAACGGCACTTAGAAAATGTTCTAAGTCCTACATACTTTTCCCTCGGTCAACTACTCATACATCAAGAAGGGATGCCATCGCCCGAAGGCTCCCAAGGGAAAAGCTACACTTAGAAGTCTCTCTGGGTCCTACATATTTCACCCTCATCTCAACTCATGAAGGGACCTAATAGCCGAAGGCTACCTATCAATAAAAGGCTACAGTACACAAGGAGTCAACACTGAGAACAATTTTCTAAGTCCTAAACATTGCCCCCCCGGCCTAATCAACATTTCAGTTGGGGCTCCACAGTAGCCGAAGGCTACGGGACACACTACATTTGCAAAATTTTTCTAAGTCCCAATGACATGGCCTTCGGCCATCACTAAACCACCATACATTCATACGTGAGGAAAGCATAAAGGAGAAGGCATACATTCAAACAGAAGGCACATTCAAATATGAAAAACCCGAAGGCAAACATTCATCAATCGGCAAAAAGAAGAGTAAATGTGATAGTTACAAAGGTGGCCGGGGCCGAAAAGCATAAGAATGTGATCATTACAAGTGTGTTCAAATTACTGAGTATAAATTACAAATTAAACAACGTCATTTCCGGGGGCCGCCTCCTCCGATGGCTTCGAAGTAACCTCTGCATCGGCCTCAGGTTCGTCACCCTCGGCTTCCTTCATGAGCTCTGTATCCTCTAGGTCTGGCCTCTCGACATCGGGGGGAGAGGAACGCGGACGTCTGGGGTCAGGGGGAAGCCCGTATGCCACCGGGTCGAAGTCCTTTGGCTCAATCTTCAAGTAGCGAGCCATCCTCCGGTAGATGAGGGCTTGGGTGAAAAACTCACCCCCATCATAATATTGTTTACCCTTTCGGGAAACCCACTCCACACCGGGCCCATCGCACCACTCGTCAACCGAGGACTCGACGACCGAGGACAACCATTGCTTGTGCTCCTCAGCCCGCCACCCCCCCTGCCAAGAACCCCGAGATGGCGTCCCCTCGGGCTCTCTCGACGGCTTCCACCTTCGCGGTCTCGGCCTCCCTGGCAGCTCTCTCCAAAGTCTCAGCTGCGGACCTCTCAGCCTCCGCCCTGCCCCGATCTATGGCCTCCGCCCGCAGGGTCATCTGCCGAAGGCTCTCCTCCAGCATAGCCATCTGCCGGACGGCATCGGAATTCTGGTGGACGAGCTCCCGCATCTTGGCGTTCTGCTCGGCCTGGCGAAGGCGCCACTCTTCTAGCCGCCGGGCCTGCTTCCCGAGGGCAATGCAGGTCTACAAAAATAAAGGAGTTAGCAGGGCCGAACATGGTTACCTAGCTCGAAGTAGAGAAGAAAAATATAACTATCGAAGACTTACTGTGAGGGAAGACCGGAGGATCCTGTCCTCGAGGGCTTGATCTTCATCAGCCCCGAGGGTTATGCCTCTCAGAAGCGCCCTTGGGTCAGCCGTGCCGTTCATTACGGCCGTACCAGCCGGGAGGGAAACCATAAGGACCTCGGAAGATGGCCCCCGGACACCCGACGGCACTTTCGCCACCAGCATCTCCTCGTGCGCCCCGGAGGCGGGGCATTCATCAACAATGATCACCGGGGGGACTTTCTTCCCGGCATCCCCGGTCTTGGGCTTCTTACCCTCGGGATCTCTGCCCGTGCCTTTCCTCTTGGCGGCGGCAGTCGCATCAGCACTTGGGGCCGCCGATGGCCCCTCCGGCTTTTTGAAAAAATCACCGGCGGGTTTCGGGACACCAGCGTCCGTCCCCCTCGGGGCCTTGGAAGATTTTTTCTTCTTCAGATCCGCAAGGCCTTTGACGTTCATCATTTTCACTGGGATACCTGCAAAAATAGTATGCGGTTAAAATCGAGGGGTTACTAACCGAAGGCACAAGGAATAAAAGAACGAACAGATAAACTATGTGCTAAGATATGAAAACCAAGGGCCCTCGTAGACTACCTCCTGCTCCCCCGAAGGCCTCAGCCAAAACGGGATACTTCTCGTCCGCTTCCCCAATGAAGCGGTATCTCCGAAAGCCGAGGGCGTAGAATTCCTTGTCGGCAGTGTGATCTTTAATAGACACTTGCTTCGTGCGACCCTCCGGGATTTTGGCTATTATCAGGCCATCTTTCTCGAGAGCGGCGCTTCCAACCTTCGGATGCCGACGGAAGCGATCCCGAAGTTCCGCCGGAAATGGGTTCTCGATAACTCTGACGTAGCACCAACGCTCCTTCCAGCCCTTATTGGACGAAGGCGCCTCTGTAAATAGCTTCCACCTGGCTATCTGCTGCAGGTTGGCGAAGCCCTCGGCATTCGCATGACCCCCTCGACAGAGGTTGAAGCTCTGGAAGAACAAGTCCAGGCTGGGGGTCACCCCTCGGACCCTGCAGAGGCTCAGAAAACCCGCCACGTAGGAGTGACTATTAGGTGTCAGCTGGCAGGGGACCAAGCCGACAAACCTAAGGTACTCCCGGAGGAAGGGGTGAAGAGGGAACCGAAGGCCCATGGAGACCGACAGCACGTGTACTGCAATACACTCCTCGGGCGCCCGAGACAGCACATCGTCAACTCCCGGCTCGACCACCACGGCCGAGGGCCCTACGTGTAGCTGCGTGACGTAGAGATCCACCCTGTCCGCCTTCGACTTTATCTCCAAGGCAGCAGTATTGAGCCAGGAATACCCCTCCGGCATATCTATGGGGTTCCCCTGATCGGCAGCAACAATCTTCTTCTTGGGGGCAGCTACCTTGGCCTTCTTCTTCCCGGGGGCCACCCGGATGGGAACTGCGTTCAGCGGCTGAGAGGTACTGGCCTCGCCAGCACCCCGAGGGGGAAGGACGGCCACGGTCACCCTCATCCTCTCCTTTGCTTCCTCCTCCTCTGCGACATGCATGGCGAGGGCCAACTCTTCGTCTTCCACCTCCTGCTCGAAGCCTTCGGCTTCAACTTCAGCTAGCAGCTCCTTCTGCACTTCTACTGCCATCGCAACGTCCCCCTGGGCCGAGGACTGTGCACTGGAAGACTCCACATCCGAGAGGACTTCATCCTTCATCGAGGGCGCCCCCGAGATGTCTTGAGAATCACTCTGGGATGACATTATGGCTCTAGCACGAGGGCTCGGGAGAACTAAGGTTTTCCTAGAAAATTCTATCTCCTAACCTAAGGGCACAAGGCACAGCTAACTAGAGAGGTAAAGGGGAAGTGGAGAACTGACCTTGAGAACAAAGGATTCAACCGAGGGCTGCCATTTCTCTCTCTAGAAATTTTGGCAGAGCTTCACTAAGGATGTTGGATGCGTAGAGGAGGAATGGCATTGGCTTGGGGTATTTATAGGCGCTGGAATCCGGGCTTGGGCCCAGACACCGGGCCTCCGGACGGACCGTCATCATTACGCACCGTATTTTCACCCAACCGGTGACACCGCCCACGGACAGCCAACCGTCACGCGCCACGTGTACCCCCCCAACGGCTATAACCTGACGTTACATATTCCAACGGCTATATTCTAGAAGCCCCCGGGTTTTCTACTTCACTCCACTTCATCAAGGAGAGCCTCCGGGTACACTTACCCAGAGACGCCCCCGGATTGTGCCCCACACAGCACATAACAGACACCTTCGGGACCACTCCTTCAGAAGCCCAAGGCTTCATGACAGGCCACCCCTCGGGGATTCCCCCTCAGCACCGTAAAGGCCGGTTAGCCCCCGGGGAATATACCTCATTGACGGATAGCCTACAGCACACAGGTAATGGGAGCCCTCGGGTATCTTCATCACCAACTAATCGACAAGCAGGGGACCCCCCGGTGACAACTTAACTACTGCCCTCATTCATCACGCCCTCGACCCCCCGGTACCTCCCAAATACATCAACAGCGTGCCTTTGGCAATACAACAAACATGCCCTCAGACTATGAGAGCCTTCGGCATCAACATTTCGCTTCATTTCAGACCAAGGCTTTAACCTTTTTGATTCATCCTTGGGGGAATTCGGTGCACTCTTTTTCCCTCATTAGGATTTTTTCCCACAGGGTTTTTCCTAATGAGGTTTTGAACGAGGCATCCCCCCAAAATGAAACGAAAAGCGTCAGCCTTCGGCCCACAATAGCAACGCAACTACTCTACTCCTTTTCACCACTTTACAAGTGCCTCAAGGAGTGGGGGACTGGAGGACCCCCTCGGGAAAATCACTAAAAATACAAAATGGTGAAAATTTCCAACAAACGGCAAAGCAAGCCCTCAAGTCCCGACATGTGGGTAACTGAGGGACTGCCTTCGGCAGGGACATGAAAGCAACAGCTCCTCACCAACTCCAGAGATTACAATGGGACAACATCAAGGGGCAAACAATAATTACTCCTTTTTCCCTCAAGTACCTTTCGGCAAAAGGAGTGAGGGACTCCTGATGGAGTATATGGCCCGGGAAACCCCGGCCCATAGACTCCTACTACTCAAGTAAAGGCCCAACAGGCCCAGAAGGCCCAACAGGCCCAAATCACAGCGCCCAGAGTACCAAGCAGCCCGCAATACGCGCCAGGGGTGCCTTCGGCCCCCTGGCCGAAGGCTAAAACTCTCACAGAACGGGTTTCTCGAGCAAACTAAGAAACTAGGGGAAAAACGGCAGAGAACAGTAGCCCTCGGCACCTGGAGCCCTCGGCACTCAGTGGTCCTCAGCACTAAGAGCCCTCGGCTAGTCCTCTGCAGCCGAGGGCACCTCTCCCGACATGATATCCGCCTCACATGCGTACAGATCACCGTACCCTGTACAGACGTCCCATCCAACAGCCACATTAAATGCGGCCACATGCGGCTGCCAACGCCAACCAGTTGAGGTGACCTCTCGGCCAATGGGCGCTTGACACGTGTCCCTGTCCGGCATTTATTGCTACTATAAATAGCACCCCATTTCCCCATTTGTAACCACGACATTCATACTGAATACACTCTCTCTCTTACTTACTTGTGCTCTGACTTCTCTCTAAGTTATTCTCAGCAATAATCCCTCGGATAAGCTACCCCCCGGGTACACTATCCATCAAGTTCTAATCTATAAAAACATTCTTAGTGGAATAATAAAAGTGATACTCCGTATAAAATAGTGGGATGAAGGCACTACTCTTGTCATACACACCAAAAAGTAAAATCCTTACCAAACAATGAGCGCAGCGTATACTTTGTAAAAAAAGGATGACACTCCATCCCTGAGGGCCCTAATCGTGTCTGGACGATACGTTGGGAGGAAGTAAGTTGGACTATAGTCACAATCTGACAGATAGAGAGTGGAGTCTGTCCCCGGTACTTGCAGAGGCCCTATACATTTCTAGCATAGTAACCCTCATCGCAGTTGCCGAGATTCGAACCCGAGATCTAACCCTTGTGACACTCCCTTGCTACCAGTTGAGCTACGCCCATCGGTGCAGCGTGTACTTTGTGAATTTACTATGTGGTTAATACGGAGTACAAAATAACACACCACAATTTTAAACGATGTTATTTTTACTTGGATTGTTGTCGGTCCTAGATAAGATATGACCAGACCAAACTTAAAAGACCAGATCAAATCAGATTTAAACATATTAGATGAGACCAGACTTTCTTAGTTATAAAATACACAGAGACCAAACTTTTATTACATCAAATCAGACTAGTTTAGATCAAACCAAATTCAAAAACATCAGATCCAATCAGACCAACAATTTTTTTTGAAAACAAATAACTTAATTATTATTGATGAAGATGACAACAAACATTACAATTATAAAACTCAAGGCTGCAATGGGATGAGACATAGAAACGGACGATTCTAATCGAAAACGCCGAATCGCTAATTCTGCAAAGAAGTAGACTCTACCTTCAGATTGACTGCACTTGCTACGATCACAATAATTATCAAAAGAACTCTTAAACATCCCGGTTTCTCCAGCCACCGGTAAGGAGCCAACTGTAGAATTTGTTTCGATTTCACCAGCCACCGATAAGAAATCAATCCAAATGATCTCATCTTCCTAGAACGGCGGTGGTTCAGGAAGGGGGTAATTCGTCTCAATATCGGCGCAGAAGAAAATCATGTTTTTGATTGATGAAGAGACCAGTGCAAATCTCTTCTTAGCACACAAGAACACCCGACCGACAGTGGCGGGGAATATGAATCTGTCAGACGATATTTCGCTACCGAAAATAATACCTCCAAACAACGTTGGGAAAGAAACAAATGAATAAAAGTGAAAACACTGATTAAGAAGATGTTTTTCTATTATTGAAATCAAAGAAGATTGAAAGAAGAGAAGAAAAGAAGAGAAAAAGAGGAGGCCGCGGCTAGGGGTGGGGAAAAATACCGAAATTTCGGTATACCGGACTTACCATATCGAAAAATACCGAATTTACCGAAATGTTTGGTATACCGACGCTTTTGGTACGGTGTGATACCGTACCGAATTACTTCGGTATGGTATGAGTATATATTTTGGAAACAAACGGTATACCGGTATACCGTCATACCGTAATTTCAAGTCAATAATTTCATTAAAATTGTAAAAATAACTAGAAACACAACACTAATTCAAGGATAAATGCCTTTATATCCATGTTTCTTGAATTATTTATACTTTTTGTTGGAGATCGGTGTTATTTTAGTTATATTTATGTTGTTTAAATTATTTTAGCAGAATGTGTTGTTATCTTCATATATCATGTGTTGAAATATCTATACATATTTATAATATTTTTTGTCAAAAGTTGAATAGAACACAAATAGGTTATCTCATTGGTATTTTATAATTAATTTCATTAATGATTTTAGTATATCACTATTAACACTGATTTTCTTTATTTCATTTGACATATAATAATTTGTTATATTAAATCATGGTAATTTATCGATACCGTACCTTACCGTACTGAAATTTTTGGTATACCGAAACAAGGTATATCGAAATTTCGGTATGATAACAGTATGTATTTTTGCATACAAAAAATTTACGATATGTTAAGGTATGCGATAAAATATATGCGATACAGCTATCGGTCGTCTATCGCTATGGAACGCATAAAATATAATTTACGAAATTGTAAATACATATCTATCCCACCTAAATAAACACGCGTCACACACAAATAAAAATAAATAAACATACAAACTATACGCACGCAAGTACTCAACACACATTTTAAATTGTGAGAATAAAATACTATTATCACAATACTATATTAGACCCTTTTACTCATTTTATATGAGAACCAAATTCGAACAACGTGATCTAAGCCATTACACGTGCTTCTCTATTATCAAAGAGAACTAATCCTAATTGCAAAATAAATATTGAACCAGAACTAACTCAACCACTCCCAAATGAACATAAAACGCCTCTTCCTTCAATTCGTGGTTTGGTTTAATTTGGATTTTTTGTCTCTCTTTTCGTACAACCTAAGTTTAAACCCCTCTAAAAGCAATAAGCAATTATGCCACCAAATCTTTGGTCATGTATATATTATTGTCCCATTGCGGTTTGTCTGACCGATCGATGAAACAAACGGATCCATGTTGGCATTCTAATTACTTTTAGAAAAAAAATGCATTTTCAGAGATTATATTAAAAGCTTTACAAAGTCGCAAAAATCAGAATCAAATTTGATAAAAATTTGATATATAAAATAAAAGATTAAAAGTAATTTGTGTTCACCAAGTGAATAGGAATTGAGACAATAATATGGGGACGGAAGGAGTATAAATGTATAATGCTTTTGAGTTGTAAATATATGAGTATAACTAAAAATATGGGGACGGACAGGGGATATTTTTTACCCTAAAAATATAGGTATTTTTAAAAATTGGGCCAGGTCAAGGCTGGCCCTCCCCTAGCTACGCCCATGCGTAGTATGATTTTTGTTCTCCATTTTAATTTGTTTTCATTCTTTTATTCTTCTAATAGAATTAAAAATACCATACTCCCTCAGTCCCTATATTTTAACTTTTTTCGTCCATCTCACTAAATTTGTCGCATATTATATTTGATAAAATCTGAATGATTACCATTAATTCTAACTTTATTTACACTATCAATCACAAAATTCCAATTTTTCTTAGTCATGAACTCCAAATGTAACCATAAGGAAAATATCAATCACAAATCACAAAATTTCACAAGGAAAATGTAATCCATCTTTTTTTTAAAATTTTGTCCTTAACAATATTCTAAAAAGACACAACGCGTCATTAGCCCACATCATGCTGTAATAAATTTCAAGAATTTGAAGATCCTATAAAGAAACAAGAATTTGAAGATGAACAACTGAGACAGCACACAGTACAAGTTATTAAAGCATGGATGATATTTTCCAAAGAGTCTAGAAGGCTGTCGCCCTTGTACCGGGGTCCACCCCTGTATCCAGAGCCCTTTAAAGTCTCCGCAAACACTACACTTCACACGACCAGTTTAAAAATCCCCTGCCCTTTTCTACAACCACCAACAATGCGCAAATATGTCTATTTCCTGCAAATGCCTGCTTCCTAATTGCTTTAAGGCCGTCCCGGACCTCGAGTCTCCGATCAGAGATTCCGGCCACCAGAGGCTGGCGATTGCCGACCTGATCAGTGACCCCGGCTCGCCGTTGAGTGCCGCGGATTTGTCCTCGAACTCTGTCATCGGCTCAAACCTTCATGTCTTTTCTCTGGCGGAGCTCAGGACGATCACCGGCGACTTCTCGCCGGCTAATATCCTTGGAGAAGGTGGGTTCGGCCCAGTGTACAAAGGTTTCGTGACGGACGACTGCAGGCCCGGTCTCGTGGCCCAGCCGGTTGCGGTTAAGGCTTTGGATTTAGAGGGGTTTCAGGGTCACAGAGAATGGCTGGTTTGTACATTTCTCAAATTAATTATGTCCGTCGCAACTCTCAGTTTTAATTAGGGAAATTACCAAAATAGCACCGAATCATACTCGGAATTCCAAAAAAAGGACTAATATCTTTTTCTTCTCAAAATAAAAGTTTTTACTGTCGTGTTAATAGTCTCATTAATTATAATAAACATTGTCGCGTTAAATGCACTGTACTGCAATTATTTGGTAGTCACAGCTACAAGATAACAGTAAATATTGCCATGTTAGTCGCATTTCGGGAATAAAAATAAAGTAGTCCTATTTTGGAATTTCAAAACTTCATTTACTCCTATTTTATGAAATCTCCCTTTTGATTACTTCTATTCTTTTAAAATTGAATTAAATGAGTTCTATTTTTGGGATATAACAATAATATTTTATTTAGAGACTCTTACTTAGGCCATCTCCAACATTTTACACCATTTTTTTACTCTTATTTAGAGACTCATACAATATTTTATCTCCAACAGTTTACACTATTTTCAACACCAAAAAGGAATATTCCCTTTTTATCCTTTTTACTAACTTTTTACCATTCTTCTATTTAAGTATGTAATTATCATATATTTATACATTAACCCCTCATTTAATATTTTGACATTTCACACATACAAACTAAAATACATCATTTTAATATGTATTTTCACGCATTTAACTAATTAAAATACAATAATCAATATTTCACAAATACAAGCTAAAACCACATAAATTTTAAATATTACAATAATATTATAATACTTTGTACTTCATTAATGAAGTACTACTTAAACTTAAAGCAATATTGTATTAGTTCAGACCTGATCACATCAGTTCAGACAAGACCAGACCAAATCATACCGGACCAGATCAGACCAGCAAATTACAGTCCAAGTAAAAACATCCTAATTTGTTGTTCTAAAAATGGGTAAAAAGTATAACAACCAAAAGTTTGGGTCACATTTGAAATAAAAAAATTAAAAAAAAGATGGTGTAGGGGATGGTGTGCGCCATATATGGCGTAAACCCAAACTCCCTCCCCCATTTTGGTGAGATGGTGTGAAGAATGGTGTAGCTATTGGAGCAAGTTTTTGGCAAATACACCATTTTGGTATGTGATTTGGTGATCTATTGGAGAAGCTCTTATACCGTCCCATAAAATAGTTTTCACTATTATTTAAATCAAAGTTTAAGAAAATGGGAACAAAGTGGAAATGTATGGTCGTAGTTGAGTAAGAAAAAGGTAAATAAACTTAGCCACACAAAAAGGAAACCGAGAACTATTTTGCAGGACGGAGAGAGTATATACGTAGTATATAGATAGGTAGATAGATAAAAATCAAATAGAAAGTGCTTCTGGTTTAGAAAATACTCTCCCTGTCCCTTAAAGCTGTGACTGAGATTTATGCAAAAGAGAAAGTTATCGGTAACTACAAATTCTTTGATTAAAAAGGAAAGTGACAAAGTTAGTCAGACTACCAACTATAAGGAGGGAAAGTTGTCCAAGTTTTAAGAGACATAGGTAGTACAAGCTAATCAGGGCCAACTATTTGAAAGGTCTAATTGCTGAAAAACTAAATTAATAATAAAACTAAATTTATTCATATTCAAAATTATTAAACTAAAGCCAATTTCCAAAAAAGTGATCATTTTTATAAAAAGATAAAAATGTGACTTAGAAGATCACATATTTGGAAAAATATGATGTCACTGTCGGATTTTTATGTCACTGTTGTATGTCACTACCGGATTTTATGTCATTTTTGAAATGTCACTACCGATTTTCACATAACTTTTAGATGTCACTATATCGGAAAACGTGTCATTGTGTCGCCATAAAATTTTCCGACGACTTTTCCCCATCAAAATTTTTGCCGGAAATCGTCACCCCCGCCGCCATTGTGTGAGACCGCCTACAGCCCCTTACCGCAGCCCCCTCCACGGCTACCCCAGGCCCCTCCGCAGCACCCCAGCCCCACCCTGCACCCCAGCCCCACCCTGCACCCCAGCCCCCTCCCCGGCACCTCGGCCCCCTCCCCTGCTCCCCTAACCCCTCCACAGCTTCCCAGCCCCTCCCCTGCTCTCTTAGCCCCCTCCCCTTCTCCCTCAGCCCTCTGTGAGTCGCTGCATCCCCAACAAGCACAACCCTGCGTTGCCCCCAGTCCCCTAGCCCCTCAGCGACACGCCCTAGCCCCAACAGCCCCCACTCGCCACAACCTCCACACGAACCATCGCCAGATCTGAAATCACCGTCAGCTTTCGGAACCCTAGCACTAATAATCACCGCCGTCGATGTACTGGATGACAAGGATGAAGCTAGCGAACAACGATGACGGCGAGGCGAGTCCAGGCGCCACGATGTGCGACGAGTCGAAGCGCGAAAGAGATGTGGCGAGGCGCAACGAGGCTTGGCGAGGTGCGGCGTGGCGGCGAGGCGAGACGTGGCGAGAGGTGGGGCATGGCGGCGAGGCGCGGCTGGGCAATAGAGATGGAGAGCGTGATGGGCAGGTTGGCGCAGGCGCGCATCAACGGAGGAGAGCTCGATAAGTGATTGTGAATAGAAGAGAGAAGCACAAAGGGTTGGGGCGGATCTATGGATTGGGGGAGAGATAAAGGTCACTTTTGTGTCCAGCTTGAAAATAGTACTCCTTAATATTTTTGTCTTCTCAAACTCTCTAAGTAATACTTTTGTCATTTTTTCATTTTTTATTTGTAAAAGACATACAATCATGGTGTGATATTTACTTTTTATATAAAGCTCGGGGTATATAGACTACATATGTAAGTTTGGGGTAATTATCTCGCACTCTATTAAAATTTGAGGTATTTAAACTATTTCCCAATAGTAATATGGGATACTTAACAATTTCGTTTCATTTTCCTTATATGTTTAGGCTGAAGTGGTCATTCTGAGCCAATTGAAACATCCCCATTTAGTTAAATTGATCGGGTATTGCTGGGAAGATGAGCACAGGCTTTTGGTTTATGAGTACCTGCCCAGAAGAAGCCTGGAGACCCAATTATTTCGAAGTAAGAATATCTATATACAAACTCCCCCACCTTTAAGCTTATAATTTCACTTCACGTATTAAATAGTAATTTATGTATGGTTCTATTAATTCATTCGTACTTTAAAAATTGACTTTTAATGAGCAATGATCATAATAGTAATATAATGACTATGATAGTGTTCGATTTTGCACTTAAGTTGTCATGGCAATATATTTATAGTTATTGTACACACATTTGAATAAATTTTATTCCAGTAATACTTTAGGAAAACTCCACAAATTCAATATCAACTAAATTTCACCTTCTTAAAGTTCATTGATGAGAGATTTCATTTTCCCAAACATAAAAACTTTTCGTAAAGTACACTTTAACTAAGTCAAGAACCATTTATTTTGCGTTTTTGTGGTTATTAAACTTATTGTTGGCAGAATCCAATTTGGGAGTCATAGTATAAGAACATCCTTATCATTTCATGAGATTGTTAGGTGAGATTGTTAGAGGATGATGATGTTTGTGATGTGATTCAATATTAAGAGCTTGGTTGATTGAGAGAGATCATTAGGTATTTAATTAAAATTAGAGAGAATTCCCTAAATAGTAGTAAAAAAGTTTTGAAATTCCAAAATAGGACTATCATGTTTTTTATTACTTGAATAAGAGTCAATGTATGACAAGTTTGACATTACTAGGCTTTAAAACATGACAGTTTTTTCCAAACTTGGCAGATTACTCCTATTCAGAGAATAAAAAACATGACACTCATATTTTGGAATTTCAAAACGTTTTTGCTCCTATTTAGAGCAATTTGTATTAAAATTATTGGCTAGAGATTAGTATCACTAATCAAGAAAATCAACGCTAACAAACTTTTGTTTATCGGATGGAGTATTTGTAGTATTTGTGTAGTCAAACAGTCTTGGCTACTTGTAGAAAATTATATCAGTACTACTTGTTTAAAATATTTTCCATCATTTGTAACGGAGCCAAAGATTCATTATTTTTTGACTTGAGATTATGATGGAATAAAGCAAAATGGCTCACTAAACTGTCTGCGCTTCTTTGTTATGGAGCAACAGTCAGTCCATGCAATCTTGGACGCGATTTTCACTATGGGTCATCCGGAAACAGTCTCTCTGTGCTTTAGTACAGGGGTAAGACTGCGTACATCCGACCCCCCCTTACCCCACCGTAGGTGGGAGCCTTTGCGGCACTGGGGTAAATGAAAATGAAAATGACTACTTGTTTAAAATAGATAAGTCTTCATCAAGGTAGTCAAAAGCGCTCGCCCCAGCGCTTAAGCGCACCAGACGCAGCGAGCAGGGCCTTCAGCGCTTGGGAGAAGGGGAGGCGCACGTACCTGGGTCAGGCGCAGAATAAGCGCATTAAGCGCATGAAGCGCAGGAGGCGCACGCCTGGCTCGCCTGATCCAGAAAAGGCTGACAAGCCTTTTTTTGGGTTTAAAACTTTAAAAAATAATTAGCCCATATCTTTAATAACACTCAGCCCATCTAAATAATAGCATAAAACCATTTAAACCTACGTAAAAGCTTTAAGTAAAGTACGTAAAAACTTAAAACCTCGCGACTAAGTTATATCACTAGTCATCATCGGCTCTTCAACCTACTCACTCTTCTGACTCAGTTGCTCTACACCAGCCAGTTCTTTCAGTTTTCTTCATCATCTTAAGCAAACTCAGTTCTCCCTCACACCACTAAACAAGATATGTGTTCTTCTTCATGCAGTCTTCTTCATCCAAATACTCTTATAGTATATTTCTATGTATATAATAAAGTACTAGTATATTACTATGTATATATTATATAGTCATAATATATACATTACTATATTACCCTATATTACTCACAACATTACTATATTGCTTTGTATATAATAGTCATAATACTCTATTACTCTATGATACTCACAGCACTAGTATATTGCTATGTTATTAATAAAGTAATAGTACTATGTAGGCTCACAAGTTTAACAAGGGGAAATAGGCTTCAATTTGATTGTCTTTTATTTATAGTTTTAGTATTAAAGCCATGAATTCTGAATTTAGTGTTTTATTTTTTGTAAATCATGACTTTATTTTGGTGAATCCTGGATTTTATATGCATTTGGTTCAATATGATGTGACATACATCATATTTGGTAATTATAGAACAGTATATGTTATTTTATCTAAGTAATGCGCTTCACCCGAGTCAGGCGAGCGCTTTATTTGCGCCTTGCGCCTCAGGCGCTGGAAGGCCCCTAGCGCTTCAAGTGCGCCTTTGGACTTTGACTACCTTGGTCTTCATTAGAACTAAATATTACCAAGCACTCAATTTAAATATCTTTTGATACCATGGTCGTGTGATATAAATGGCAGAGTATTCCACTTGCTTGCCATGGCTGACTCGAATAAAAATCGCAGTCGGGGCTGCAAAGGGCTTGGCTTTTCTCCACGGGGAAGAAGAACCCATTATCTATCGCGACTTCAAGGCTGCAAACATTTTACTCGACTCTGTAATTTTACTTGACTAAATCTCTCTCCCCTCCCCATTTAATGATGTGCAATCTTGGAATAGGTAACATATACGGAGTATATAAGAAATTGCTCTTAACGGGTTAATACACATAATAATTTCAGGATTACGTTGCAAAGCTTTCTGATTTCGGGCTAGCAAAGGATGGTTCGGGAAGAGATGAAGGACTTGTCGCAACTCGTATCATGGGCACCAAAGGTTATGCAGCCCCGGAGTATGTTAAATCAGGTGAAAATAATGTTAATATATCCATATCAAACTAATGTAAATTATCGAATTAAAACGCATCTCTAATGCTCTTTTGTAATTGTTTCTACCATAGGCCAATTGACAACTAAGAGCGATGTATACAGCTTCGGGGTGGTTCTATTAGAACTCATTACAGGATGTCGTAGCGCAGACAAATGGAGTCTTAGTAACAAGCAGGACTTGGTGAGTTGGGCTAAGCCTATGCTGAAGGACTCACGCAAGCTCGACAGGGTCATGGACCCGAGGCTCGAATTTGAGTACTCATTCCGTGGTGCCAAGATGGTGGCTGCATTGGCTCACCGGTGTCTGAGCCACTGCCCGAAGTCCAGACCGACAATGAACCATGTGGTTAAGACATTAGAGGCGGTCTTGGACTTGAAGATAATACCACCAATTGCTCCTTTTGTTTACATCGTCCCTTCTGATCATATAGAAGGACCAAATAGTACAGAAAAAATGCATGGAGATAAAAGAAAGAAAGAAAATCAGGAGAATGGCTGTTCCTTTGGGATTGAGGGTTCTTTTACTTATTCTGATACTAGTTTATACGTAGCTTTTAGGAAAGAGCTAAAATGTGGAGCTAATAAGCACAAGGAGCAAAGGAGAGTAAATCCCAATATTTGATGATGAGTCGATAATCCACCCTCAATTGGTGGTAAATAGTATATGTACGTAATTTGTAAAATGTAATTATTCATTATAGTTTAAATATAATTCAATACACCCAATAAGAGTAATATATATACTTCAATTCTAAATATCACTTGCCTGACATCAAGAATCATTTTTTTTCTTGAACCTTTGTTACTTCATCCGTCTCTCTGTTTGGCATTGATAACATTCATGTCAGTCGATCCCAAATTCTTTTGAGATTAAGGCTTGGATGTTGTTGTTGTTGTTGTTGTAACCTTTGTTTTCATAGTAGCCTTGATTTAAACAGGGCGGAGGCAGAATGCAAGGCCAGGAGGGCAAAACTGTCAACATTAGGGATGGACTCGGGTCCGGGCCGGGTCCGGGCGGGCCGGCGGGTCAGAAATGGTGGACCCGGGACCGGCCCGGGTAACCACCGGGTCCGGGCCGGGCCGGGCCGGGCCCATTAATTTTTTTTTTGTTTTCCTCTTCCTAATTAACCCCCCTCCCACCCCCAACCCCCCAAACCACCCCAAATGGCCCAAAATACCCAGCCCAACCCGAAAATTTAAAAAAAATTGAAAAATAAATAGTTTTTGACCCGAACCGGGCTCGGGCCCGGCCGGGTCGGGCCTTGTTTTGGGTGACCCGAGCCCGGACCGGAAAACCTACGGGCTGGGCCTACCTGGACCGGTCACTGACCGGACCACCGGGTCGGGCCGGGCCGGAACAGTACCGGTCCCGGGCCAGTTCCGGGTGGGGCCACCTGGCCCGAGTCCATCCCTAGTCAACATACATGTTTAGTAGCTTGTACACAAAAATTTTCAGAAAAACAACCATCAAAATAAAAATACACTGTGTAATTAAGTGTGTAATACGTTTTTATCTTACGTGTTATGTTAGGCATGGACCGGCCCAGGGCCGGGTCTAAGCGGGCTTTTTTTCCAAATAGTTGGGCCCGGAATCGGCTCGGGTATAAACCGGGTCCAGCCCAGGCCCGGTTCTATGTTTTTTTTTTGCTTTCTAATTAACCTCCGACCCCCCCTTCCCTTCACCCCCACCCCCCAAACCCCCCCAAAACACCCAGCCCTAACCAAGTAAAACAAAAAAATTGAAAAAAAATGGGCCCAGCTCGGCGCTACCGGCCCGGTTCAACAAAAACATGGCCTGAGCCCGGCCCGCCCAACCCACCCCAACCGGGTAAAAGCCTGGGCCCACCGGGCTGGTCCGGGCCCGCACAGTAGCGGGCTGGGCCAGTCTCGACGGGCCGAACCGATTGGGTCCATCCCTATGTTATGTCATGGCATGCTATATAAAAAACAATAAATATGTTTTACTGCCCAACCCTCCCTTAACAAAAAATATTTTATATGGTACGATGCACAATGTTTAAAGAAGTGTTATAAAGTTTACATTATATATTAAAATCATATGATATATATGAATTTTTTAACATCTATGCATTTTGCATGCAAAGCAATTATTTCACATATTATCATACACCGCATAACTTTTATCTACCCAACATTTAGATTCTATCACATACTTCTTTGAGACAAATTTATATGATTGATTAGAGGAAGCTCCGGTGGGAGTTACCTAGGCGAGGAGTCTAGGGCCCCACCTCTAAAGGGGTCTCATTTTTGTACTTTTTGTAAAAATGTAAACGATTAAATAAATAAATAAATAAATAAATATTAATGGCACAAATAATGAATACTAATATGTAGTACCTTTAACCTTTGAATCACTTGAGTTTGCTAACTTTTTTATTTAGTTGCTAAAAAAATTGAATATTCTATTTAAAGTAAGTGATCCATAATGCTAAATTTTTATAGACGTGTGAAAAAGTTCTTAAAATATTAATTTATGTTCTTAAAATATTAAATTTATTCCCAAGTTATGTTACATTTTTTTTAGAGAATTTGCTTTTATGTTTTTCTTAAATAATACTCCATAAGAAAGTAATCATAATGTACTAAAGTTATTATAGTTGATAATGTTTTCCATTGAGAAAAAGAAAATTTTAAGTACATAAAAAACTACTATCCCCATCTCACAATTTTAGTATGTAATACGGAGTACTATATACGTATTTAGTTAAAAAATGAACTCCACTTTTGCGAATTGTGAGCTAAAAGCCTAAAATTGATAAAATAATACTCCCTCCGTCCCATAAAATACTTCCCACTTTCCTTTTTGGACCGTTCCAAAAAATACTTCCCACGTTTCTTTTTTAGACAATTTGTGTGACTCACATTCATTTTACCTTTTTCTCACACAACTACAACCATACATTTCCACTTTATTCTATTTTTTTAATAAGCGTGCCAAAAGTAACCGGGAAGTATTTTATGGGAAAGAGGTAGTAAAAGTAAAAATTGTTACTCCGAAGTTGGACCGCACACGGTCCAAACCAAGGCACAAATGTTTATATAATTGTAATAAATTCCAAAATACATGACGCAAGTTAAATTAATATGTTCAGATACATGAAGTTCTAAGTCGCCTTGATAGCTCAACATGATCCCTCTGCTCACACATCAACATACCTATTGGAAAAAATTACATGTTAAGAAAAAGCTTAACTAATGTGTCTAGTAATTGTGCACTATTCCACACTATAATATTGAACACTCCATCTGTCCCGTTGTGATTGTCTCATGCATCTTTCTTTTTTTGTTTGTCCCACTAAAATTGTCTCATATCAAATTTGGTAAGATTTGTGTGATACTAAATCATTGTAACATCATTTTTACTTTATTAATTCAATATCAATCAAATATATCCACTTTTCTTAATAACTACACTATCCTTATGTCCTAATTAATGTTAGTGGGACGGAAATAGTTTATTTTTAAAATTGTTTCAGATCATATAACAGATGGCTTGGGTGAACAGAAATGCACCTTAAGCCTTGGCTCAACGATAACAGAAAGCGGGATTTTTTTCGGAATAGATAACCCAAAGATCTCTTCCATGTTGAGATCCTCGGGCCTCAAACCACCGGGCAAGCTCCAATGGAAGCCATGCAAGAGGTTAGCCAAGCTAGCCTGAATGACTTTAAGTCCGAGATTGTATCCGGGGCACATTCTTCTCCCTGCACCGAAGGGCAATAACTCAAAGTCCCTGCCTTTCACATCGATATCCTTCCCGATGAACCTGTCGGGGATGAACTCATTCGGGTGGTCCCACAGGGTGGGGTCCCTTCCGATAGTCCCGACATTGACAAGGATTCTGGTGCCTTTGGGAATGTCATAGCCTGTGACCTTTGAGTCCACGCGTCATTCACGCGGTGCTAACATAGGTGCCACGGGGTGCAATCGCATTGTTTCTTTCACAATTGCTTGGATGTAAGGAAGATTTGACATGTCCTTTTCTTCTACCCATCTCTCCTTCCCAATCACTGGATCTAGTTCTTCTGTTGCCTTCTTAAATATCTCCGGCTTCCTTAATAGCTCTGAGATTGCCCATTCAACCATCACAGTTGTGCTCTCTGTCCCACAAGCTAACAAGTCCTACAATTCGAAATTGTTATAAAATAAAATTGAATACGTCTTTGGCAAAGATTCTTAATCTATTATAGTATTTGTTCTATGTGAAGGTCAACATCTTTGAACTAGGATGAGATTCGAACATGTGACCTCCTCCTTGGAAGTGTCACAGTGATGCCATCAGGCCATAAGATACTTGACTCAACTGAATATGTTATGTACTCTTTATTTTACATTTTCTATACTACTAATTATCTTTTGCATCAAAATAGTTATTGGTATTCTATTTAGATTTCGAAAAGTGTATCGGTTCAAAGTAATTATGATGCAATTGGTGCTTTGAAAGTTACCCAGCCCAATAGCGATCACCGATTTACAGTGATCACGACCAGTGACTTCCAACTAGGGACCACTGTCAGTAGTTAACCGACCGCCAATGACCTGTCCGTCCAGTGATCGCTTGTAATACTCATCATAGCTTAAAAGGATGAAAAAAAACCCGTATGAAGCCCTTGATTCCGTTCCTCCTGAGCTTCACTTCATTGTGAGGATTACCAGCAAGCTGGAGCAAAACATCCACCATATCCATGGCAATGAACTACTTACCCTCGGCCGTCCTCCTACCATCATGTTCATCAAGAATGTGCTCAAGAAACTTGCCAAACTTCTTGCTCAATGACTTCATCCTCTTTATGTTCCCCTGTAAATCCAAGAACGCGATCCACGGGATGGAATCTCCAATGTCTAGCACCCCATTGAGCAAGAACAGCTCGTCTATCATATTCTTGAATTCATTAGGGCTCACCACAGCCCCTTCCCACTCATTCAAGTAACTCTTCCCCAGCACCATCTGGCTGATCACGTTCAAGCTCAGGGTGAAGAGGTAGTCCTTCAATATTAACGGCTGTCCTCGATCCGATGATGACTTTTGGTGCAGGTCGGAGAGGATGGATTTCACCTCCTCGCTCCTGATGTATTCAAAAGAGTCGAGGCGCTTCGAGCTGAATAGCTCCGTCGTGCACATCCGCCGTGCTTGCCGCCAGTAAGGGCCATATTGGGACCATGTTATATCGGAGTAGTTGTATGTTGTGTACTTCCCAGCGGCAGTTTTAGGCCTAAACAGAATTGAATGGTACACTAATTATTTCTTCCCGATTCTAAAAAGTTATTTTTATACCAAGTATATATTGTAAGAGTCACATTATACTAAAAAAGTTTCTTTTTACTAAATATACATGTTTGTTAATTTTTTTTTGTCTAAGAAAACTCTGTTGGTAATTTTTCAACTTTTTTGGATGAAAGGTTAGTTAGGATATTAAAAATAACATCCAAAAATAGCATTTACATTGCATCAAAAGGAACTCAAGGCTAACTAAATCTAAATTAGACAAGCTATCCAAAGTATCACGCGCCCTCACCCCGGGGGAGGATAGAAGAAACCAAATGGGATAGGCCCCACATAAAAACCATCAAAACATGTCATTTTTTCAAGTTTTTCATTGTTTGTATATTTTAAAAGAACTAATTCAAAACTCACATTCTAGAATAAAATATACTATTTCCTATCTATTTTAGGATAGTTGTCATTCCAATCCCATTAAGCAAACTCCTATATACATGTTCTATACTTCTATCTATATACAATGAGAGAACAGGATGTTGAAGTTTTTTTTATATCAATTTCCAAAAATATATTCTTTATATCTCTTAAACTTTTGACATTTTTCGATACATTAATAAATAAAACGTTATCAATCAAAGTAAAATATATGACTAAAGGTCTAGAGCCAAATTCAGAATAGTACCTGCCAACGAAGTTGATGTCCATGGTTTTGAGGAAGGTCTTGGCCATTTCGACGGAGGATCCGACAACCACCGGGAAGGACCCGAACCGGAGCTGCATGATGGGGCCGTACCTTAACGACAAGTCATGGATGGAGCGATGGGGTAAGGTACCAATGAGGTCCAAGTTCCCGATGATCGGCCATGGTTTGGGCCCCGGCGGCAGATTAAGCCTTCTCTGGCGGAGATGCTTTGCTAGCAGAATGAGTGCAGTGGCCCATACCCACGCAGCTGCATAGGCAATCCATCTTGACTCTTCCATTATCAGATAATGGATGGGGAAGCTAAGGCAGAAAAAATGAATTAGATGTAAATTACAAGAAATAATCCTGCAATGCATGCAAGTTTGAAGTTAAGGTAATTCTATGTAATTCCGGTCATATACAACCACTGAGGCAATAACACAAGTCAGCGGCATTGTTATTGTTTGCTTTTGACTTTGAGAACGAATTTCCCGGGTCGCTACGTATTGGGATAACATTCTTTTGACCAAATTGTAGGCAGAATTAGGGGTGAGAATTTGGAATCATGTTTGGTCACTAAATTGATTGTAGGCAAATCAAACACAACTAAATTGTTATGACCCAGTTTGATTGCAATGTTTTTGTTAAAGAGACCCTACATATTGAAATTTTCATCCATTGAGCTTATTTTTCTATCAATATATTAAATTAAAGAATCATTTGCCAATCGGATTACAATACATTCAGGTGGAGTATAGGGGCAAACACAGAAAATTTATAATGGGAGGAGGGCGTAGACCAGTGGCGTATTCAAAAAAAAATTTCAGTTGGGACCAATTTACACTTGAACTTAGTAATATATTTCTCAAATTTTATCTACAGACAAGTATGTATTTAAGATGATCAATTTATGTTATGTGTGCGCGAAAATGCAATTGTAGATAGAATTTGAGAAAATTACCTAAATAGCAGTTAAACATTACAAAATTCGGTGATTTTTGTCCTTTTATATTTTCAATAGGATTATAGGGAAGAAAACACTCTTAATCATATTTTAGTTTTTTCATATGTCAACTCATATTTTGAGCAACATCCTGTAAAATTTTAGGTTCTGAAGGGGTAGGGTTGAGGTTGACGGGACAACTGCTCACATTGCTTCCACATACAATGGATATGCCCCTCACCGTAGTTAAAACAAAATCATTGTAGAAGTTCAATGATGGAGTGTATGGCCCAGGAACCCCAGGCCCACATACTTCCGCTACAACAATCGGGCCCAACAGGTCCAAATGGGCCAAGCCCATCAAACAAGACTCCTGACAGCCCATAATACGCAAGGCGTGCCTTCGGCCCCATGATCGAAGGCTTTGCATTCATGAAACCGAGTCCAGAAACATCACAGGAGAACAAGGCTTGAAAAACGAGCCTTCGGCTATTACAACCTTCGGGACATAATGACCCCCAGTGTGTAGAGCCTTCGGCCTTAGCAGGTGCAGCCGAAAGCGCTCTTCTCGACAAGATCTCATCTCCCACATGTGCTGAATCACCGGGTCAAGTACAAAGTCATATCCAAACCACCGCATTAAATGCGGCCACATTCACATGTCGGCGCCACCCTGGCTGAATTGACCCTCCATCGCTGGTTGCTTGACACGTGTACCCCTGTTGATTAGACCTAGCATTTATGGCTGCTATAAATAACAGCCACTTTCCATTGTAATCGGCACACAATTCATATATCGAATACCTACTCTCTCTCTTACTTATTGCTCTGACTTCTCACTGAGATATTTCTATAATATCCCTCGGATAAGCTACCCCCGGGTACACTATCCATCATTCAGTATTAATTTTTTATATATACTAGTGTGTACCCGTGCACAACACGATAAAATACGTGTTAAAAATTTTCTTAAAATTATATGGGCTGTGAATTGTATGGGAATTCGTCAATTGGAATTTAAATAGAATCCAATGGACTATGAATAGAGTTGTCAAAATGATTAGAAGTTTGTAAGGAAAGCCTATTTCATCCCAATTCACGATGAGCTAAGGATTTCGTTTTTTAACTCGATGAACTCACCGATTTTGTGTGTCAGTTTGCATGGAGCCATGGATTATAGGCATGGGTGGAGCCAGAGCACTGAGCTGGACTAGGATGACACAAAGAAAATTTTTGGGAAAAAAATTACGCAGATTTTTTTACACTAAAAATTAAGTCATTATTTTTTAATTTGGGGTGGGCCTTGCCTAGGTTTGCCACCCCCATCTCCGCTCATGATTTTAGGTTAAGTGGGTTGGACCATACAGATTGTGAGTTGCTCAATACAAACATATAATTTTGATTTTCATTATCTTCAATGTTGATTGTTCACTACCAAAATTATTTTCAATTATATACGGAATACTTACTACTCCCTCCGCCCCCCTATAATTGTCTCATTTTTTCATTTTTGGATGTCCCTTTATTATTATCTCATACTATATTTGGTAACATAATTCATTCCCTTCCGTACCAATATTAGGGGGGCGGAGGGAGTATTTTACACCCTTTTTGGAACTATTATTTCTATAATAATTGTTGGGATATTGGGATCCGGCCCAGTAATCCGGCCTAAAATATTCTTAAGGACCAAAAGAGGTAACAGAGCCCAACAAATACTAGACAGAACAATAGACTCCTGTACGGGCTCTTTCCAACTGGGTATTTCCCGTTGGGTTAATCCCGAACGGGTTGAATATAATACTTGACAATAAGGAGCGTCATTCATGGCTGCTAATCCGATTAGCCCAAAGAGCTGATGGGAAGCCTTGCAAGTGGCAAGGGGCGCACCTCAACATTGGTGTTGTCTGTGGGTACTTGAACTAAAATCCCAAGCAACGTACTCTACTCAACAGCACCTCAGAACTCGACAACAACATGGTTAGAATTTCATCTGAGCATACTTATAACAAGTTCGTTGGATTTCAAATGTGAATCACATAAACTTAAAAAGTATAAGATAGAACTCAAACAAAAGTTATAGACTTTCAAATAAATATACGAATTTTTTATTTGGATGAACAAAACTTTAATTGTAAATTAATAGAGAAGAAAAAACCTAAATTTATTCATAACTTAATTTCAAGATGAAGAAGAGAAAATCATACTTTGATTCTTAATATTTTATTGAAGAAGAATAATATAATTGAAGAAGGCCGCAAAGAATGAGAACAAAACTCGTAGTCACAAAGAAAGAGAAGGAGGATCGATATATCATTGAAGAGACCGTGCACAACAGATCTAATTTTATTTAATTAGCAAAACGACGTCTGGGATCCATGTGCTATGTATGATAATCTCACGGTATAATTTGTTGTTGTCAACAAAACGTGTGCCCATCATGCACTGATTTTACACCAACTTTCTTATTTTTATTTCATATTTAAATATTGGAGGATTTTTTGTTGTAGACAAGAAAACTATGCAATAGTACACATCATTAATATGGCCTTTTTTTAATCAATATTACTAAAGTAAATAGAAAAGACAAATATATGACATGTTTTAAAATCTTCCAAAAAAGTGACCAAGAGTCATTTATTCCTTGTATTTAATATTGCATTTGCTATTATAATATTCCTTTTATATAATTAGTAATTAGTCCATGTGTTCTAGCCACCCCAACAATCCAACACCGACCCCTGAACACTGCACCGCTGTTGCCACCGCCAGCACTGTCGCGACCGCTGCCGCCAATTTTGCCGTTCAGTGACCAACGACCGTCGCCACCTTCACCGGTCAATAACCCAGTGACTTTCACCCAAATCTGGTCACTTACCGGTGACTTCCGCCCCAACTCCGGTCACTGACTCCGGTAGTTATCCAGTGACTTCCGCCCCAACTCCTGTCGCTGATTCCGGTCACTGTTCAGTGACTTCCGCCCAACTCCATCACTAATCCAGTGAATTTCATCCAACACCGGTCATACTTAATTATCTGCACCGCACAGTGACACCGCCCACCGCTAGCGTCGCCGCTGCCGAGCCACCATCATCCACAACCCAATTCAGTCCTCTCCCCAACCCTAGGCCAAGCCCAGATCTGTCCCCCTCCCCTGCGTAACAGAGTTGCGACCTGGCCATGCCGCTGTGACAACCACCTCCCCATCCCCTGACCGGCGGCGGCGACGATGAATGATCAGCCCTTCTTGTGTCACTGCCCCCAACCAGCCAATACTTGACCCCACCACACCTTAGCCATCCCCGCCACGACCCCACCAGCCCTACCACCGCCCTAGTGTAACCTTAGCCGCCGTCGCCATTCCAGATCTAGATCTGAATATCACCTCTTCGCCCCCATCGATTATGTAAACGCCCCTTCAACCGACTCCCCACGCGCGATTGGAAAGAAATTGAAGGAGAAGAAGATTGGCGTAGGGAGGCGGAAACGGAAGGCAACGAACGGCAATAGGCGACGCAAAGGAGACAGCCGACGAGCAGATGATGCGAAGCAATGGCCATCTGCGCAGGAACGGAACTGGATGCCGGATCTGTTTTTAGATCTCCGAATTTGGTCTCCGGATCTAGAAAGATGATGCGTTGGAAGGATGATGCGTTGGAACGATGAAGTGGTCTCCGAATTTGTTTATTTAGATAGTATGTATGTTTTAATAACAATGATCATATTTTAGGAAAATAGAAAAAAGGTAATATTTTTGGAATTGAATAGTCTAATAGTAATATAGAGGCCATTATTTCCATTAATATTAAGTAACTATTAAAATTCCACATACACTTGTTATAATACTAGTTTTACGGATCAAATGTCACGTCATCTCAAATCCAAGCCTTTGATTATCCATTTGCATGAAATGATACACCATTTATCACATATTATTTTCACTATATGGAAAATAATATGATTATGTTTCTTGATATCATCTTTTATCTTCGTTATGTAAAACTATATGGAGTACATAGCAAGTCCGTATCTATTTTAATTGAACTGTTCCTTAAAATAATTGATATATTCTACAATTACTTTACACCGTATAAAAACAAAAGAAATTACCCTTAATGGGAGTTAAACATATGGAAAGTGCTTTAATAGGAGTTCTTTAGCTAATTTCCCCAAATAGGAGCTGTTGTCTGCCACCATATGTTATTTTTTTATTTTCTTCCTTAAATGCCCTTACTTTACACGGAAGCATTGCCACATAAGTAACCTGTTTCTAACCGTTTCTTCCGGTTGGAGATTTCCGTTGCGCAACATTCTTCAATTTTTTTCCTGCGATTAACATTCTTAAGCATCGTCTTGGTTCTGTTCTCTCTTCCGACTTGCCATTGCTTCGGATTTTGCGAATTTAGGTGTTTTCATTGGCATTACGCATACTTGTGCCCTGCGTTTTCCGCAGGTAAGCTTACTACTTGATTTTCCGGAATATTGATTACATCTTTCTTCGAATGTTCTTCTAATATTACTGAATGCTGATGATATGTAATTGTGCATATATGTGTTTCGTAAATTAATTCTGATAGTTTCAGTTTAGTTTTGATGTAATTCGTATTTGTTTTATGATTTTTTTGGTTTGTAAATTTCCTGTGTAAGAATTTTGATTTGTGTTGTTCAATTGGTGATTTACATTGTGATTCGATGTTGTTTGATTATCGTTTTAAATTTTTCCATAACTTCATTTGTTTTGTGTCATTGTTAGCTACTCTTTGGTTGGCATTAAATGTCATAATAACAGTTTTGCTGTACTGATTCATGTATTATGTTGTCTTGCTGAACTTTTCATTATTTTTAGGCATTAATTTCTACAAATGGCTGATATGTTGCTTGTTATGCTTAAGTTGGACGGTACATGGTTGTCTGATTATACATTTTCAAGTTTGGATGCATTTGGTATTCATATTGGACTTCATTCTTCCTACACAAGCTTGCTTGATCTGCTGCGTGGAATCTTTAATCAGTACAAACCAAATCATTCATTCAGGATTTCTTATATTGTTGATGGTTGCCCCCTCCTGTTTTTTATTGTTGATGATGAATCTTTGAAATTCTATCTTTATATGAAGTGTTTGCAGTCGGATGTTGCAAAGTTACCACTATGTGTGGAGTTTAAGTCTGAAATTGTTTCTGTGCTTCATGACTTTGTACCACTTCATAACTCACTTGTACATGGTTCTACTACATCTTCATTGTCTTTGCATGTGAGTGACTCTGATTGTAGTAATCAAGGGAATGGGTTGCATAGCAGTTTGGCTTCCATTGATGAAGAAGATGAGTTTTCCTCTTCCTCAGAAACCAACATTTCATCCTCAACTATTTTGCCTAATTTTTCTGGTATTGGTTCCAAATCATTATCCTTACAACATGCCTCTGTGAACCACCCTGTTGACGTAATTAGTCATTATCATCCAACATGTGTTATGATTAATGCTATTTACACGAACAAGGCTGACTTACTTCATCATTTAAAGTTGTATGTCATCACCAACAATTTCCAATTCAGAACTCTGACATCAAGGAAGAAAGAATTACACATTATTTGTTTGGATCCGTCGTGTGAGTGGGCAGTTCGTGCAGTCAGATTAGATGGTGTACAAATGTTTGAGATTAGAAGGTATGTTGTCATGCTAACTTATATCTAATATTGTTTTTGTTTTTCTCATTATTTTTTTTGTATTATGTGATAACATTTTGTTCTTTGTCTTCAATTTCATTTATGAACAGTTATCTATTGTTATCGTTACAGGTTTGATGTTGTACACACTTGCTCTGTTGACTATAGGCAATTTAATAGTAGACAGGCAACATCTAGTGTCATTGCTAATCTTGTGGCACACAAATTTTTGGATGCTTCTGTTAAACCTTATACGCCAAAACAGATTAGGCATGATATGAATTTGGAATATGGGATTTCTATGTCATACAAGAAAGCTTGGGAAGCACAGAAACGTGCAAAGGAAAGGGCGCTCGGATTTGATGCAGAGTCATACCAGAAGCTACCTTCAATGGTCTTGGATGGAAGTTTAAAGCTGCTTATTCAGCAAACACTATGCAAGAACTTGAGGAATATTTGTCAATGTTGGACACAGAAGATGCTAGAATCCGACCTTGGTTAAGTAAAGTTGGTAACCATAGATGGGCTAAGTGTGTTGCTGGTCCACGCAGATATGACATCATGACATCAAATTGTGCAGAATCGTTAAACAAAGTAAATGTTTGTGCTAGAGAGTATTCAGTTTGTAAATTGGTTGATTTCTTGCGTGAAAGAATGCAACAGTGGTTCACGGAAAGAAGTGAGGAAGCCCTTAAAACATACACTTTCTTGACCCCCAAATTCGAGAACCATTCAGTTGCTGTGCAAGCTGAATCCACACACATGTAGGTTTTAGTGTTTTTCCTGTTTCACTAATAGATGTTGTAACTTATTGTCATAAGTGTTGTTATATTTCCAAATGTATTTTTTTGTTGCCATCTATCATTTTATGAATAT
The DNA here is from genome assembly GCA_945859875.1 of Cuscuta europaea. Taxonomy (NCBI): domain Eukaryota; kingdom Viridiplantae; phylum Streptophyta; class Magnoliopsida; order Solanales; family Convolvulaceae; genus Cuscuta; species Cuscuta europaea. The sequence goes on from CAMAPE010000019.1 coordinate 40,604,960, forward strand.
GACTTGGCTTTTGTTTTCTTACATTCGTTATTTCGTAACTGTATTTTTTATATGTTTTCTATCAGGTGAAATCAACTTTATATTTCGAGTTTGAAGTCGTGGATCGCTATTATAGATCTTTTGTGGTTAACCTCAACCACAACACTTGTACCTGTGGTAGTTTTCAATTGGAACAATTTGTGTGTGCTCATGCAGTTGCTGCTATTCGTGTGCGCCCCCGTTTATCTTGCTATGACTTCATCTCACCATTCTATTCACGTGATTCATGGCTTTCGACTTGGAGTGCTGTTGTTCATCCCATTGTTGATCCACAATCATGGTTGCTTCCTCAACATGTTCGTGATCAGATTTGCAAGCCGCCAAGTTGTCTCAAAAGACCTGCTGGACGTCCTAAGAAGGCCAGAATTCCTTCTGTTGGGGAATTTCGTGGATCTGGATCTAAACGACAAAAGTGCTCTCGCTGCCATATTCTTGGACATAATAAAAATCCCTATTTCTATGCAGTGATTATACAGTTTTATCAGTTATACTTTTTTAGTGACAAACAATGTTTCTGCTGTTTTTTTTGTTTTGTAATAGAGCACAATAATAATGTAGAACGTTGGGAGAGGAGAGAATATAATGGGAATTGAAGTAACGGTTGTCCTTGCACTGGTTCTCGTACTATTTTATCTAGTCTTATCTTTTTTTTAAGGTTATGATGTATGTTCCATTTCCCAATGTCAGATGGCAATATTGTGTGTAATTGTTCAATAAGATGTTCATAATGGAAATAATTGACATATCAATAATGTTTGCAATGTATTATCATCTTTTTCTTTAACATGTATTAGGACTGCGAGTCCTTTGTTAATATTTTGGACGTTTTTACATTGATTTCAATAAAAACAAATATACCAAAAATACCCTTTTATGTTAATTTAACCTAGCTACTTTGTTTACATCAATGTCAATTTTTTCCCAAGCATAGTGTGTACTTGCTCTTTCAAATATTGAAAATTGTTATTCCTAATTATCTTATTTTTTTTAAGTTAACATGTTTGTTCCACTTCCAAATTTAGGATGGCAATATTTTATGTAATTGCTCAATAATGTTTTGAAAATTGAACTAATTGACATATCAATAATGTTTGCAATATGTTAACATTTTTTCTTTAACATATATTACGACTGTGAGTCCTTTTTTATATTTTCAACTTTTTTACATTGATTTCAATATGAATATATACCAAAAATACCTATTTTTGATGTTAATGTCATCTACCTAATTTGTTTATGTCAATTGTTTCCAAACATAGTGTAGACTTTGTTAGGAAATTGATGTAACGTACCTCGAAAGTACGGCAGCGGAAGTTTAAAATTTTCCCAAACAGATCTTCCCTGATTATGACAAAATAAAGAATATGATAATAATAACAGATCTGAGTTAGAACTTACAGATCTTCCAGCCTAGCGGTGATAATCCTTGACCTTTGGTATCCACGTGATTTCTCCTTTCTGAAAGAACGGTTAGATCTCCCTAAGAGAAAGGCTAGGAAATCTCTTCACAGGGAAATAAACTGGTAATACTGAATCTGAAAACTGGTCTATAAATTATGAAGGAGGAGGGTGTATTTATACTAGTTCTAAACTAGTTTTCCAATCACAATGAAAGTCTTTCTCATTAATGAGTTGCAGTCCTCATAGGATTAATACACATTAATTAATTAAATAAAGATATAATAATAAATAATAATTATATAAATAATACGTACATATGTTATGGAGAATAGGGGGCTGCTGCCACCCTTATTCTCATAACATATATTATTTATTATTATTACATTTATTTATAATTTCTTGAATATATTTTAATTCCAAATTAAACTCAAGAAATTACTAACTTTATTTAATTATAAATACATTTAATTAAGTAAAATAAATCTAATTTATTCTTCTTAATTAATTCTATCAAATAGAACTCTCCTTCAACTTCATGAATTAAATATGTTTAATCTAATTAATATTTAATCCATTTTCAGTATTACTAATTAAATATTATTTAATCCAATTAATAATATTTAATTTCTTCTAACAATTCAATCGGAAGGTATAATCACTTGTTGTGTGACCCATAGGGCCTTATATATTAAGCACTAATCAAATTAAGGTCTTAGTAGAATCCCTAGACGATTTACCAGACAAACTCAATATATAAGGACGTTTGCGAAGACTATTCAAACTCCTTGTAATATAGAGCTCATAGTGATACGGTCTTTTCATTCAGCGAACATTCAACTAAGTCTAGAACATGATATAGTGTCTATCCCAATAACTCAGTCTCTGTCTCTCAATCTTTCTAGATGATCCATAACGATCATATTCGATATCCAAAATGAATATATCTTTGCATTGGCCAATGACTTTATGATCCATCTAGATATAATCTTTCTTGGCTCAACTACTACTCCATGTGCTTCGTGATGCACCCAACACATGCCGTATCTACCCCGATTGGAGTGCAAGCGTTGGTCATGGTCAAAGTACATCACTCCGCACATGTAGTACGTATTGACCTCAAGTCGGAGGACTATTACACTACTCTATACGCCGATAATCCCATAGACACATGAATAGAACTTATCAAATGGTTTCTCGGTGGGTATGCCAATATTCTCTAAAATATCTATGTGACCATCATGAATTACATGAACTCATAGTTGTGAGATCAATTATACTTTCTAAAAGTATGATGCAGTCCACATACCAATCTTATCCCATATCATCAATATCCCATTCTTGATGATCATTGATCGGGGCTATTTTAGTACCTTATGTGATATCATATAAGCTCCCACTTACTTATTGACAACATAAGTCCAAGGGAACACAATTATGAATAAGATATTGACAATCAAAATACTTAATCATCAATGTGTAATACCGTATATATCAAATATATAAAACTGAATGTGATCAAGTACATATATCTCTAAAAAGTGATTGTTGCTAGGACATATATACTAACAGACTTGTTCTTTGAAATATTAAAAAAAATGTCTTCCCTAATTGTGTATAGTATAATGTACTTATAAAAAAAATCATACAGTATTCATACATTATTATAAATACATAACTTTCTATTCATTTTGTTTTCCTGAATGAAAAAATAAACATGGCTTTGAAAAATTATCAAACAGACCATATTGTTCTTCTACCAATCAGGAAAATATGCATTTTTGTGACATGGTTAAGTATTGCCAATAAATGCCATCTGTTCAATAGAAATAAGCTGACAAAAAAAGTGATGATAATAGTTGTCATTGTTTAATACTTGTAACTTTTCCAAAGTAATAGAAATAACCACAACCAGAAATGTCAAGCCAAACATACCCACTCGACCCCAATTACATATCCATTTAAGCAAAAAACAGTATTCCTTAACCCCACCATTTTACATATTTCTTTCTATTTTTTTTTTCTCGCTCAACCTTTTTTTGCTGTACTCAATCAACTCTAACACCATCTTCTTTCTGAACATCCCCATTCCATCAGCTGTCAGCTCGCATAAGTCCATTTCCATCATCAAGAATTCTGCAATTTTGAGTAAATACATTCCACAATTTCCCCTGTAACAAACAACCTTTTTTATATTAGTATTTTTTTATGTAATACAATTTCACATATGTAACTTATTAAGTCTTTTACTTACGATGTGTCTTGTTGTGGGCAGTCTGCAACACCCTCAATAAGAATCTCTCTCTTTCCCATTGGCTCTTCATCAATTGCTTCATAGACATTGTGGAAATCGAGAATTTTGGGTAGCATTTTTTGTAATACAATTTGAGTATTGCAGAATATCACGTAGTGAGTCACTTCTTCTATTGTTTGAGTTGTACACTTTAATCTTTCTTTCCTTGACCACAAACACCAACAACACCCAATGACTTCCGGTGTTCAATGGCATATACATGAAGTCACAATCTGCCCAGTGCAGGGAGAAGTTTGTTGCAGTTCCTAGAATGTATTGGGACAGACTTTCTTTGTCTGCTGCTTCTTTGAGTGTGGTCTTTCCATCTAAGATCATGCCATGCTCCTTCTTTATAATTTGTATAAAAAATGGATCTGTGGTTGAAAACATTTGCTTCAACTTGAAGTGTACTCTCTTCATTTCCAGATAGTACATCCCGACTTCTACATGTTGCAAAAACAGAGTTCATATCAGATGTTATTAATATATCTTTCTTTAATTATTTTATTTGAATAACAAACTATACCGTGTCTTTTAGCCATTGATGGTTTAACCACAGGTCATGCAACCAAGTTTTTGACTCTATCTTCATCATGTCCAAAACAAGCGGTTTAGTGATCAACCTTTCATCATCCTTCCTGTATCTTCTAGTCTCATCTTTTTCTTTCTTTGGAACTTTCAGAAGCCCAATCTGGAGGTAATCGCTGAATAGTCTGGTTTGTTGTTCATCAATAGGATCGGTTGGGTCTTCTGAGAAGGGTCCATAGATCACTTTACGTGGTGGTAAGAATTGCTCTTCTGCTATTTTTTTGGCCTTTTCCTTTCTTCTTCTTTTTTCGTCAGTTGTCTGCCCTGCTGGTGTGTACCTGACAGGAGATTTGGCAGTCCTCTTTGCTCTTTGAGTTTGTGTAGATGTTTCCTTTTAAGTTTCATAAAAAACAAACATTGATCAGTCACCCATTAAGTCATTATTAATTATAGTGGCAAAGTATAAATGACATTAATATAATATTTATAACTTTTCACTAAATTTATTGTCATCACCTGCACTTTGTTTCCAACTTTTTGGTTCACATGTTCCTTGTTTTCTCCAAACAGCTGTCTTTCAATCATGTCTACATTCATACACAAATCTCTAACGAATTGTGTATTTTCTTCACTCCAAACTGTATCAACATCTTCGTCATCTCTGTCATTTCCCTTTTTTCTGCTCCACTGTTAGTTTTTGTCTGCATAATTTAATAAAATTATTTGCTATGTCATTTTAGTGCATTTATGATGTTATAATGTATGACAGAATGCAACTATTGCCATTTTGTGGCAATTATGGTATTGTATTACCTTTTCATTTTCTTTATAACCACTTCTGTTCAACCTTGCTTCTTCTTCCTTATCATTGATCTTCTCCTATAACAAACAATCATTTCTTCTCTATTATATATTAAATACAATTATATATATTTAAATCCAATGGAAATTTAGTTGCCTTTTTTTCTCAATTATATATTAAATACAATTGTTTCACATAACAAAATATGACATGTATTACCTGGACCTCTTCTTGGGTATCTCCTACAGTGCTTTTACTTCCATTGCCATCCATGGCTATCTGTTCACCATTCTTATTCTTGTCCTATAAAACACATGTCATGCATTGAAACCAATGAACAATATAAATTTGAAATTAATTAATTTATCATTACCAAATCAATATTTTGCTGTAAGACCCCTTCATTCTCACTGCTTCCACTTTCTTCTGTTTCTGCTTCCATATTTGATATTTTAAAACCTGGTCCACTGCAAGGTGTGGGGATGACTACATTGTCTGTTGCTTCATCCTGGACTTGTGGTTGTTTTGGTGGTTCTTCATTTGTTGCTTCTGCATCAAGTCCATTGTTGTTGATACTTTCAGTCTGCTTTTCACTTCCAGCCTTGTTGCCATCCATTAGTTCTTCAGCTCTAGATGCCTTTCCTTCTGTATTCATCTTCTTCACGTTCTTTGAAAGTTCCTTCACCAACTGAATCAGCTTAGTTAGCATCACCTCCAGATTGTTTTGCTTGTTCTTCAAATCCCTTAACTCTGCCATCATCTTGAATATTTGTTTTACTTGGTGGTCAAATCTCCTCAGCATCATTTTCTTCACTCCCCTCTTGGAAGTTTCTTCTTCACTTTCCTCATAACTCTCATCTTCATCAGTTTCCTTTGATGCTTTCCCTTTACTTGCTTTAGAGCTGCACTCTGGTTTGTCTTTATGTGTTTTCCCCTTTTTGCTTGCAAACTTACCCTTTTTGGTGTTAACTACAACTTCTTTTGTTCTCAGTTTGCCATTTCCCTTTGCTGCCACTTGTTCATTCTTCCTCTTTTCTTTTCCATCTGCTTTAATCACCTGCAGTAATCCTAGTTCTTCATCTAGTAACCTTGCTTCAGCAACACCTTGAATATTTTCCATCTCTTGTGCAGTTGGCACTATGCTCTTCCACTCAAACTGTAAACACAAAGCACAAATATTTCTACATTACACATTTCTTCATTTATTAAGGATAAGTAAATTTAAAAACATATAAATTTCAATTACCTCATCATTATCAAATATAAGATCACAGAAGAGTTCCATGAATGGCTTTTTCTGGAAAGCCCATTTCAGTGTTCTTGGGATCACATTTTCTCTGCCTTCAATAATGCTGCACAGCCCTGTGTTAGCTAAAATCGATAATGTTTCAAAAGCCCAGATTTGAAGTACATGCATGCATCCTGGGAATGCAACTCTATTTCCTCCACACACGTTCAGTGCCTGTGCACTTCTATTGACGTTCGTAACCAAGTCCTCCCACACATCATCCCCTCAAGGATATACGTTGAAGGCTTCAATATCATGTACTAACTTTATGTACTTTGCTGGTAATGGTCTAGACATTTGGTGTCCCAGTAAACCATGTACTAGCACATAAAGCAGTGCTAACTTCAAACCATCTTCCTTTTCTATGTGTGGATCACCATGGTTATAAGCCTCCAGAGCACTTATCACATCTTGTCTCGTAATTACTTGCTTATTTCCAAAATGCCTTCTACAGAAATTTCCTTGTAACTGAATATCACCTTATAACTGAACATTTCCTATCGTTCTGTCACCACCAACCTTCAGCCCTAGCAGCAACGCCATATCTGATCTGGTAAAACTTATTACACTGCTTCCTATGTGAAACCTTATCACACTAGTTTCAGCAATGTTGTTAAATTCCTCAATATAGCTCCCTGCAAGTGCTATGCACAACTGGCCACTCAACCTTGGCATCTGTTCAATGTCAAGCATCCATCCAAAAACTGTGTTTTTGAATGCTATTAATTCCTCTTCACTCAGTTGCCCTTTTATTTTTTTTGCTACTTCACTTAGATTGCTAATGACATTTAGCCTCAACTTGTCCAAACTTCTAAGCAGTCCAGTTTCATAAGTGCGACTGATAGTCTGTATTTAAACAAATTTCATTACTATTAAATATTTTCATTCATTCAAAACAAAATCACAATTTGAACATTTGGCACTCTTACACATGGTTATTGTAAAACATTGCCTAATTACACATTTGAAACACTAGTATTTGGAACTTTTGCATGATTGAGATAGTCTAAAACATAGCAATATTAGAAATCATTGAGGTACTCAATAACTTTTATTTTTCAGTAAAAATTTTATAACAGTTATTTTTGGCACTTTTTTCCATAAAACAGGCATTTTGACGCAATTCTTCTTCTTCAACTAATTGATTCTGTCGTGACACATCTTACAACTCTAACATTTGTCAGTTTTTGCCACATTACAGTTACTTTGCCATAATACTTCTTATTCACCATATTGACTCTGTCACGACACATCTTTCAATTCTATATTTGGCAATGATTTCAAACTACAGGTACTTTGACACAACTATTCTTGTTCAAGTCACTGACTTTGTGATGACGCATCTTTCAACCATAATAATTGTCAATTTTTTCCATAGTACAGGTAATTTGACAAACTTCTTGTTCTTCAAGTCATTGAGTCTCTAATGACACACCTTGTACACCTAACATTTTTCAATTTTTTCCATACTACAGGTACTTTGACACAATTCTTCTTCTTCAACACATTGACTCTGTCATGACACACCTTGTACGCATAATATTTGCCATATTTTTCATAATTCACCCATACTCATAGAATATATTATTATTCATAGTATGCCAACATTAACATTGACAACGTTTGCCCTAATTTAAATACTATAAAACATGATTTAAGTATTACAATATGAATGGACAATAACTCTCTCAAATCAGTGACATTAATACACTTATTACACATAGAATATAAACATTACAGATAACTTTACAACACCTACACAATACATAGCACGACATGCACACAACTTTCATTACATTTACACTTTCTATTGTCAATGATTATTTAAGCATTACAAAATTCATAAATGGACATGATTAACATCGCTTTAACACTTATATTTCTTCTATAGTGAGTACAACATACAACTTCGTTGTTGATTCTGACTTTTTGGCCATGTGATTGAAAATCCGAATCAGCCATGATATCTGTTGTTCTTATCGCGAAGTTTGTCCTTTTTCAGGCAAATATCGTCCTTCTGGCCAAGTTTTACTCTATAATCTGCACTTCGTCCTCTCTATGGCCAAGTGTTGTCGGTTTCTCTCTAGTGTTGTGCGCTGTTGGTTGTGTTCTCCAGGTTCGCGCTTTAATGGAGGCAGTTGTTATTTTACGCGAATGGGAGAAGTTTTGCCGGCTTCCTGTTTTTGTTTTTTTTTAAATCTTCCTTTACCTATGTAGCCGGTTACTTCCACCTTTTCAGCAAATCCGCGTGATTTCAAAACGGTAATACCTTTAGCTTCATTAAGGTCATTATGGTCACTTGCATATAATTTCCGTGTCAAACGTGGTTGACCAAGTAAGACTCCTATTTTGGAATAGGTTCTATGATCTACTCCCATATTGGTAATTTACTCCCATATGGACAAGTAGAAATACACCTAAAGCCTTGGCTCAATAATAACAGAAAGAGGGAACTTTTTTGGTGTTGAAAGCCCAAAAATCTCTTCCATGTTGAGCTCATCAGGTGTCAAACCATCAGGCAAACTCCACTTGAATACATGCAAGAGGTTAGCCAAAGTAGCTTGAATAACCTTGAGCCCGAGACTGTATCCGGGGCACATTCTTCTCCCTGCACCAAATGGGAGTAACTCAAAGTCTCCGCCTTTTACATCGATGTCCTTCCCGATGAACCTATCGGGAATGAACTCGTTAGGATTGTCCCACAGCGCAGGGTCCCTTCCAATAGCCCAGACGCTCACGAGGACTCTGGTGCCTTTGGGAATGTCGTAACCGGCAACCTTTGAGTCCTCGCGGCATTCACGTGGAACCAACATAGGTGCCACGGGGTGCAATCGCATTGTCTCTTTCACAATTGCTTGAATGTAGGGAAGTTTTGGCATGTCTATTTCTTCTACCAATCTCTCCCGCCCGATCACTCTGTCTAATTCTTCTGTTGCCTTTTCTAATATCTCCCGCTTCTTCAGCAACTCTGAGACTGCCCATTCCACCGTTACTGCAGAGCTCTCTGTTCCACCAGCCAATATGTCCTGCAGTTTGACAAAACGTTGCGTCATTAAAAGGGTTCTTAATCCTCTACTTTAAACAAAATGTAAACTACTTCGTGTGACTTTATTACTCAAATGTACTATTTAGGGGGAGGAAATTTGGCCAAATAGTTGTCACTCGTAAAATATTCCAATGAAATTAATATATTTTGGAAAAAGAGAGTTCTAAATATCATCACAAGCCGTTAATGTCGTTAATGTATGTGGTTCCATCCTAAGAGGTCAACCTTCTTCACAAGAGGTAACTCAAGACATGTTCAATTGTTTTAGATATATCCAATGTGGACAACAACATAAACAAAATCTACAATATCTTCTTTAATAACCTGTGTGAAGCCCTTGATTCCATTCCTCTCGAGCTTAACTTCATTGTTAGGGTCATCAGCAAGCTGGAGCAAAACATCCACCATATCCATGGCCTCAAACTCCTCCCCCTCGGCTGCCCTCCTACTATCATGTTCATCAAGAACGTGCTCCAGAAACCTGTCAAACTTCTTGCTCAATGCCTTCATCCTCTTTATGTTCCCCTGTAAGTCCAAGAAAGCGATCCATGGGATGGAATCTCCAATATCCAACACCCCATTGAGCAAGAACAACTCATCTATCATCTTCTTGAATTCATTAGGGCTCAATACAGCCCCTGCCGACTCATTTAAGTAACTCTTCCCCAGCACCATCCGGCTGATCACATTCAAGCTCAGGGTAGACAGGTAGTCCTTCAAGATTAGCGGTTGTCTTGGGTCCGATGATGACTTTTTGTGCAGCTCGGAGAGGATGGATTCCAGCTCCCCCGTTCGGATGTATTCATATGAGTTGAGACGCTTTGAGCTGAACAGCTCCGTCGTGCAAATCCGCCGCGCTTGCCGCCAGTACGGGCCATATTCACTCCAAGTGATATCACGATAGTTGTACGTTGTGTACTTTCCGGCGGCGGTTTGTGGCCTGAATATGTTGATGTGTTAAAGACTTATTGTTAAGGTGGTACAAAGAAACAACGTGCAGTGACTTATGGTTAAGGTGGTTAACGACTTATATTCTACACACACTTTTCAAAAATAGATACGGAGTATTTAATTAATAATGAGGTGTTTGTAAAACGGCATTTTAGCAAAAAATGATAGTTTTATCCCTTTTAGTGTTTTCAAAAAGTAAAAGCGATGTTTGGTAAATAGTTTTTTAGCATTGACGTTTTTGAACGGCGCTGTTAAAATTGAAACGTTGGAAATAACAACGTTTTGGATTAGAGTTTTCAAATATGATAGTTTCTACTAATTGTTATGGTTAAACAACTAAATTATCAAACATCTTTTTAGAACACGCCAACTTATTCTGTTAGTCAAACTCACTAACATTATTTGCTAACCGCTAAATATCAAACAAATATATGTTACTCCTATACCTTACAATCATTTTCTTTATTTTGCGTTGAATTGGTGCTTTTATTTCGAAACAAATTGGTTGTGTAGCAAATCTAGTCATACACAACTAATTATAATGTTTTTAGTTTGACTATTTTCAGTCTCAGACAGTTCATACCAAACCAGATTTGGATAGTACGTTATTGATGGAATTTAATCCAACTACGAGAGCTAAATCTACCAAGATATCAAAATATGACAACGTAAGGCAGTATTATTATTATTCGGAAAAATGATTTACCGATCCCCTCATAGGGTATTTATAGGAAGTATTTATAGACTCTAGGAGTTAGTATTCTAGGAGGAAAATACTACATTAAATGCTAATAATTAACGAATTATTTTGGAAATAAATACATATTTATGACTAAAATAAAGATTGTTTACAAATATGTGACCAGTGACTACAATAGTAATGAAGTCAGGATAATTTATATTCAACTTTTAAACTTAAGTTGTCATGACACTACATTGTAGTAACTACTGATCATATTTGTGTACATAAGTTTTAGTTTAGTAATATTTTTTGAAAGAACTCATTATTTCGAGCAAAATTTCGAAGTACATAAGTTATTGAAATAGTTTAATCGTTACAACCGTTGGTTGACTCATGAAATTTTGAAAAAATCCTTATATAGGTGATAGAGTATATCTAGAGAGAAGTGAGAGCTAGAGAGAGAAGTGCAATAATATACTTCAATAGAATGATTTTGTAACCCCTATAACTACTCCCAAGGGGAGTATTTATAGAGAAAATACGGGCTGGACTCCAAAGGCTTGGGCTTGGGAGGCCCATTTACAACTGGACCGCTACTGGGCCGAATACAAAGCCACTAATGGGCTGTACAAATAAGTAAGTGTAGAATCCGGTTCTGCGGAGTCTTCGTGGCCGACGAGGGCATGGCCGACGAGGGCACCCGGGTTCCTTGGCTTCAGGACCATAATCTGAGTTGGCACCTTTTCGGCCGACGGGGGCATCTTGGCCGACGAGGGCGCCACTCTGTGTCTTGTGCTTTCTGTTCTTCCGAGTATGTGGGTCCGGAGGCTCAGACCCATATACTCCATCAATAGGACTAAAACGTAAAGAAAGTGCACATATAGGACTATCTCATTGTTTTCTTTATAAAATAAGAATTATTTATTCCTAATAAGGGGGTTTATACTTTTAATAAGATCAAATAAGTCACGAGGTCACTTGACTATGAGGTGCTCGAGGAGTTCGAGGAGGAGATACAACATTTGAGTCCTTACAAATCCGAAGAGCTGGTGGACGATGAAGTCGAGGACGAGGAGTCCGCCTCTTCTTCCAGGGGTGAGGACGCAGGTGCGTCCCGAGTGGTGGACGGGGCGTCCACTTCCGCTGTCATTCCCTGCCCGAGGCCGGTGTCTGCCGTGAAGGGAGCAGATAAGCCGAAGAGGGTGAGGAGGCCGAAGAGTGGGCCGGGCCTCTCCTACCTGGATCTCACCAACATCTTTTTTATTAAGCCGGAGAGCAGCGCGGCCGACTATCTTGTTGCCCAGATGTATGTGGGGCCGTTTGGGCGGGTTAGGGCACCTAGGCCGACAGACCATGTTCTTCTTCCGCCACCGGGATACTTTGGAGTATACCCGATGAGTTTCGCTAAGGGGTTGAGGTTCCCCCTTCACCCTTTCATCACTGAGTACCTGGACATGGTAGGACTTCCTCCGGCCTTGCTGACGCCGAACAGCTATTCCTTGATGGTGGGCTTTTTACTCCGGTGTGAGGAGCTGGGCTACAGGCCGACAACGGCCCTATTCATGAATCTGTACCAGATCGGCCGAGGAAGCCACAAGAACTGTGCGGCCTATGCTACTCTTCAACAGCTACCGAAGAAGAGGAGCTTCACGGACTTGCCTTCGTCCATTCATGGGTGGAAAAACAAGTTCGTTTTTGTATCCCTGGGTGAGAGTGGCACCGAGTTTCCCTCCCTCGGCCATACCGGGAGGTTCAATCTCCATGACCCGCCGAAGAGCTCTATCTTAGATGCTCAGGTGGAGGCTTTCCTGGAAGGGGGGCCGAGGAGCGTGAAGGACTACATTACTGAATACAAGATGACCGCCCTCGGCTTCTTTAGATACCATGTGTATGGTGATAAGGAGGATGACCTCCAACTCTGGCCGAGGATGACCACCACCTTTGAAGAGGCCGACGGCCCGGATTTGGGCATTCCTGCTGAGGCCGATGGTAATTATTTCTTCGGCTTTCTGTCTTTATGTTTTGTTCCTTTGCCTTACTAATCTGTTGTGTTTTTCCTTTGTAGATTTTGCGATGGATCGTCGGTCCATAATGGCTATTGCCAAGGCCAAAGCGGCCGAGGAGTTGGCTGCTAAGGCGGCCGAGGCGGCCAGACGTGCCGCGGCCGATGGGAGCGGGGCTACTACTGGTGCGGCCCCAAAGCCTGCCCCATCGAAGAAGAAGAGGCCGGCCACTGACGGCCAGAAAAAATTAACTGAAGCCGGCCTGAATGTCTCCAAGAAGACGAAGAGGGCACCGTCTCCTTCTCCGGCTACCGAGGCCGATACTCTGACTGTCCCGAGCGTGGACGATGGTGATCCTGTCGTGGACCTTACTGCTGCTGGCGATGCTGCCCCATCGCTTCCTCTCGTCCAGGAACCACGGACGAAGAGGGCCGGCAAGGAGATTGCCGGTGCTACCTACCAGAAGATGGTAGAATACCCCGTCGGCGGGGGGGTGTTCGATGATGTCGTCCTTGGCCATGACGTCCTGGCCCAGGCCATGCCGGCCAAGGATCGGCTTACTTGAAGAAGCTCGGGGACGTGAAGATTTACGAGGGCGGCATGGACCTCCTCGTCCAAGTAAGTTACTTTCCTTCGTATGTGTCGTTTTTTCTCGTCGTCCGTGTAGAGTCGTTTGCCTGAATTGTTTTCCTTGTTCTGCAGAGTGCCTTTATGCTCATGGAGAGCCATAAAAGGCAGTACCGGGAGATAGCTCGCTTGAAGGAGCTGGAGCAGAAGGCTGCCTCGGCCGACGAGGCGGTAGCTTGCCTGGATCGGCTCCGGGAGGATGCCAAGGCTCTGCAGCAAAGGGCCGATGAAGCCGTTGCAGCCAGGGACGATGCCCTGGCCAAGCTCGAGGAGAGAAAAAGGGGGCTCGAGGAGACCCAAAAGGCGCTGGAGGCCGAGCGGCGCAAAAACGAGGAGGTCGTGAAGGCGAAAGCTGAGGCCGAGGCCGCCGTTGTGAGGGCTGCTGATGAGGTCGTTGAGAAGTTCCTCGCCGAGGGTTGGAAGGCCGATGAGAGGCTTCCCTGGTGCTACGAGGTGGTGGCCGCCAGGCTTGAGAGTTGGGGGATGAACTCCCCCGCCGGCCAGGAGTATTTCAGCAGAGAGATGGCCGTGTATTATAACATGGGCCAGGAGCGGATGCAAAGGCTCCTGTGTCGGCGGCTCTCTCGTGCTTTGAAGGCCATGAATTATACGTCTGGGTGGGCTAGACGGAACCTGAAGCTTCCAAAGCTGATGAAGGATCCTGAAGAGCAGGCCAAGCTTCCTTTGTCGGAGCGGGAGTCCCCTATTGAAAGCTCCGGCCTTGGCGAGCCGGATTACACTGAATTTGATTTCCTGGACGATGCCACCAGCGCTGCAACCGCTGCCGGCCAGGAGGCTGAGGCCGATGAGGAAGCCGACGAGGCCGAAGAGCCAGCCGCGGATGGAGGTGCCCCAGAGGCTTGATCGGCTACTTTGTAATTAGTTTTTATTTTTGCCCAGATGATGTAACGGCCGAAGAGCCCACCTTTGTACTGAACTGATTATAAATGAAATTTTTTGCTGTCCTTCTCGGCTTTGAATTCCTTGTATGCTTGTTTGCCATTTGTCATTTCAATTCTAAAATTTGTCTAAGTGTCAAGGTCACCACTTGGGTCACCCGCGAGTGTCCGCTACGTCCGTGAGGTCGTCCTCCCTGTCCGGTGGCCTGGTCGGCCTGTTCATCTTTGCTTTATTACCAGAACACTTAGGAATTTTTTCAAAAATTTCCTAAGTGTTTTGGGTCCACGTAGTTGCTGTCTTTCTGGCCTGGTGGCTTGATCGGCCTGGCCGTCGTTTCTTTACTACCCTAATATTTAGGATTTTTTCAAAAATTTCCTAAGTGTTTTGGATTCTTGTAGTTGCTTCCCTTCCGGCCTAGTGGCTTGATCGGCCTGTCCGGTGCTTCCTTACTATCATAACACTTAGGATTTATTCAAAAATTTCCCAAGTGTTTTGGATTCACTTAGGTGCTTTCTTTCCGGCCTGGTGGCTTTGTCGGCCTGGCCGTCGTTTCTTTACTACCATAACACTTAGGATTTTTTCAAAAATTTCCTAAGTGTTTTGGATTCACTTAGGTGCTTTCCCTTCGGCCTTGACCGTGGTGTCCGCTCCGTCCTGGCGTTGGATTTCTTCTTTGTTGTTAGAATTTTTCCAAGTTTCTAACTTCAAGTGGCTGAGCGTTCTCATCGTCCTGGCCTTGGATTTATCATTCTTGACAAATGCTCTGGGAGATTTCCCAAGTGTTTGAGCCAGTGTCGTTGTCGGCCTGCATCCTTTGTGTTGTGGCCGATAAGGGCACCTTCACCTTGATCTTTTGAACTTAGAATTCTTCTAAGTACACATGCAGAGGTGTAGGTAGCTAACGGCCTTGGAGTATACTGGTACCCGCTTCGAGTAGAGTTCCTTCATTTGAGTACTTAGATAATTTTCTAAGTATAAATGTTAGGCATTTACTTCTTTGCGGCACCGCTGCCGGCCAAGGTCTGGCTTGTGGCCGATGAGGGTGCTGGATAAGGAATGGCTTTTCCAAGGAGATGGTCCTACCTTCGTCGGCCAGCCATGGTTCCTTGTTGAGGAACCCTCTTTTTCCCAGGATTTTTTCTAAGTGTTTGGTAAACACTTGAACGAATTCCCAAATAACTTTCGCTTGACCAACAGCCTTGGTTCCAGTGCCTGCAGCGGCCATCCGAGATGCTGTGGCAAGTAGGGATTGTCCCTTGATTGTTTGATTCTTCCGCGGGTGTGATAAGTGCCCGCTTCGTCCTGGTCATCCTCAGGATTGTGATTCTTTGTTTCATACCACACGTTGGTGCTTCAAAGGACTGTGGCCGATGAAGGTCACCTCTCGCGTGTCACCCAACCGATGCGGTTAAGGTTTCATGGGCGTGTGTTTCGGCCTTGATTATTCCTTTGTAGCGCGTGGACGTGTCGTCCATGTTACTTGTCAGTGGTACTACACTTGTGTTCAACTGATATGTACTTGGCCAAACTGGGCCTGAATTGTGGGGATTTTATTTTTCATCGCTTGAGGCCGGCAAGTGTGCACGGCCGTCGGCTTCCCTCTTTTTCCCTTGTATATATATTTTTTTTTCGTTTCAAGGAGTATCCTTCTTTCAGGCTTCGGCCGAAGGGTGTGCTCGTCCTTCGGCCGGTTCGGACTTCGTTTATAACGTCCGTGATCTCAGGGCGGGTCCCGTCGCCTATTTATGACGCGGGCTAGACTTTTGGTCGGTTTCCAACGGCTGTCGTTGCCCATCCCCGAGTTTTGGGATTTTGTCACCTCGGCCATGATTTCAGGCCTGTCGTCCTGCGATCTGGCGCGTGGACGACGCGGTGAGCTTCCCGTTTCAAGACGTGGGCCGTTTGCGGGCCCCTCGTCCTGGGGACATCGTCGGCCATACCTGAGCGTTTCACTTCTAGGCTTACGGGGCCAGGACGATGTGCTCTCTCAGCTAGGCCTGAGCCCTTCGCTGATACAAAATACAATGGAGTGCCTGAGCTTGTTGCTCGTAGGCTTCAAATGCAAGGGGCCACGTCGGCCATACCTGAGCCTTTCGCTCTAAGGTGGCCGACGGGGGCACCTGCTAATGTCTTACTTTAAATTCCAGAGAAAAAATCAGAACATGATTTTATTCATAAGTGGCTCGAGGCCGAGGGTGGCGTTCAATCAGTAACCCATTAAGGGGTGAGGGCTTCGCCGTCTGCACCTCCTTTGGATCACTGATAAAACTTCACCAGATGGTGTACATTCCACGTTCGTGGTACATTGGACCCATTCGGGCGTTTAAGCTTGTAGGTGCCGGGTTTGACCACGGCACTGACGATGTAGGGCCCTTCGTACTTCAATGCTAGCTTGCCACCCTCTGTCGGCTGGCTTGCTTCCCTTCGGCGGAGGACGTAGTCCCCCACCTGAAATTCCCGGGAACGTACCTTGGCGTCATAGTATGATTTTACTTGACGCCGGTAGTTCTCTGCTCGGACGTAAGCTTGCTCACGCCTCTCGTCGACCAGGTGCAGGTCAATCTTCATGCTTTCCTCATTGGCGTCAGGCTCGTATTGTTCCACCCATCGGCTGGGGATGGCAACTTCCGTGGGCGCTTTTGCTTCAAAGCTGTAGCACAGGGCGAAAGGCGTCTCACCTGTCGCCCTCCTCGGCGTGGTTCTGTAGCACCACAGGATGTTGGGGAGCTCGTCGACCCAACTACCTCCTGCGGCCTGGAGCTTCTTCTTCAGCCCCTCCATAATTGTTCTGTTGGCGTTCTCGACCTGCCCGTTGCCCTGAGGGTAGGCAACGGAGGAGAAACGATGCTTTACCCCAAACTCCCGGAGGAGTTCTTGGAAAGGGGCTGCCTCGAATTGTGTGTCGTTGTCTGATATAATCTCCTGGGGGACGCTAAAGCGTGTGATGATGTTCTTGTAAACAAATTTTTGGCATCTGGCCCCCGTGATGCTAGCCAAGGGCTCCGCCTCGACCCACTTGGTGAAGTAGTCGACGGCGACGATGATGTAGCGGTTATTCCCGGCGGCTCTGGGCAGGGGGCCGACCAGGTCAATCCCCCATCTGGAGAATGGAATTGCGGTGCTGACGGGGGCGTAGTTGACAGCTGGCCGACCAGGGGCCTTCTGGAGTACCTGGCATGTGGTGCACTTCCTGGCCAGGTCAGCGCAGTCTCGTGCCATCGTCGGCCAGAAGAAGCCCTGGACGACGAGACGCCGGGACATGCTGAAAGGGCCCTGGTGTGAGGAGCAGACGCCACAATGAACTTCTTCCATGGCTATGTCGGCCTCATCCTGGTGGAGGCATCGAAGGAGAGTGCCATTGTAGGATCGTTTATAGAGTTTGTCATCCTCGATGGTGTAGCTTGGGGCCCTGAGTTTGGCAAGTTTGGCTCTCTCCTCGTCCGGGGGCAGCTCCCCGGTTGCGATGAAGGTGGCGATGTCGGAGATCCATTCCTCTGGTCGCTGTTGGACGCACAAGACGGGGCTGGCATGGATGCTGGACATGCTCAACTCCTCGATCTTGGCCAACTGGGAAATGTACTCCGGGGTGTCCGAGCTGAGTTTGGAGAGGATGTCGGCTTCGGCGTTCTCGGCCCTTGGGATCTGAGTGATCTCAGGGGTTTCAAACGCTTTCAGCAACTCCTCTGCCGCTTGTTTGTACTGCTTCATCCGGCCTTCCTTTGCTTCGTACGATCCCTCCACCTGGCCCACCACCAGTTTGGAGTCGCACTTGATTTTGAGGTGCTTGGCCTTGAGGCCGGCCGCGAGTCTGAGACCACTGAGGAGGGCCTCATACTCGGCTTCGTTGTTGGACACCCTGAAATTGAAGCGGATGGCATAGTAAGCTCTGAATCCTTCAGGGGATATGAGGACGCCGCCGCCGCCGCATGATTTCGCGGCCGACGAGCCGTCAGTGAACAGGGTCCATGTATCGTCCTGCTCCGGCCCGGGGTTGGCGACGGCCGTCTCCCTTGCTGTGCATTCGATGACGAAGTCGGCCAAGGCTTGACCTTTGATGAATGGCCTTGGCTTGATCTCAATTTGGAACTGGCTGAGGAAGATCGCCCATTTCACCATCCTAGAGGAGCTGGTGGGGCTCCTCATGAGTGCGCCGAGAGGCTGCTGGGTCAGTACATGGACGGCGTGGGCCTGGAAGTAGTGTCCCAGCTTCTTCACCGTGTGGACGATGGCCAGCACCGTCTTCTCAATGGGGGAGTACCTGAGCTCGGCCTCCCTAAGTGTCTTGCTGATGTAGAAGATGGCCTTCTGCACCCCTTCGTCCTCACGGATGAGCACGGAGCTAATGGCCGACGTGCTCACCCCTAAGTACAAGAAGAGGGTTTCGCCGGCTTTGGGCTTGGAGAGCACGGGTGGGGACGACAGGTACCTTTTCAATTCGTCGAATGCTTCCTGGCACTCCGTCGTCCACTTGAAGCTGTTTGCTTTACGCATGATCTGAAAGAAGGGGAGCGCCCTCTCGGCTGACCTGGAGAGGAATCGGTTTAAGGCCGCCAGGCGCCCCGTCAGTCGCTGTACCTCCTTGACATTGCGGGGCGGCTCCATGTTGATGATAGCCTGCGTCTTCTCCGGGTTTATCTCGATGCCTCTCCGGCTGACCATGTAGCCGAGGAACTTGCCGCCCTGGACGCCGAAGGCGCACTTCTTGGGGTTGAGGCGGAGCCTGAACTCCATCATTATTTCAAAGATTTCCCGGAGGTCGTCGGCGTGGGAGGTGGCCTGCCTGCTCTTGACGATCATGTCGTCGACGTACGCCTCCATCGTCCGGCCAAGGACCGCTCTGAAGATCTTGGCCACCATCCTCGTGTAGGTGGCGCCGGAGTTTTTGAGTCCGAAGGCCATGACGAGGTAGCAAAAGATTCCATCTAGGGTCATGAATGTCGTCTTCTCAGCGTCATCTTCATGCATGGAGATCTGGTGGTACCCTCTGAAAGCGTCGAGGAACGACATCAACTCGCATCCCGCCGTCTCGTCCACCAGCTGATCAATGTTGGGGAGAGGGAACGGGTCCATGGGGCATGCCTTGTTCAGGTCAGTGTAATCAACACACATTCTGAACGTCGGCGGTTTCTGTGCGAGGACGACGTTGGCCAACCATGTCGGGTACTTCACCTCTTTGATGTGCTTGATTGAGATGAGCATGGCGACCTCCCCTTTGACGAAGTCCCGCCTGTCGGCGGACAAGTAGCGCCGCTTCTGTTTGACAGGCGTGGAGGCCGGATCGACGGTCAGCCGGTGAGTGATCACCTGGCGGCTGATGCCTGGCATATCGTCCGGGCCCCACGCGAAGACAACGGCGTATGACCATAGGACGAGGAGGATGGCGTCTCGTTGGTCCCGGGGGAGTTGCTTCCCGACTCTGAGAACCCGTTCTGGCCGGGAGGTATCCAGAGGGATTTCCTCGACCTCCTCGGCCGGCTCCGCATGTGGCCTCTCCTCGTCCATGGCGGCGGCGGCCGTGATGGTGTCTATCCTCTGGCCTTCCCTCTCGGCCGGCCTTGTCAGTTTGAGGTAGCATGCCCTGGCTATCCTCTGGTTTCCTCTGGCGTAGCCGATGCCGTCATTGGTGGGGAACTTCAGACACAAGTGCTTCATGGAGATGATGGCCTCCAAGTCCTCCAGCGCTGGCCGACCCAAGATCAGGTTGTGGGCGCACTGGAGGTTGACCACCATGAACTCCATGTTAATTCTGGCATGGTGGGGGCCGTCACCGACTTCCACGGAGAGGACTATCGTGCCCTCGGCGTCGATAGAGTCCCCGGTGAAGCCGGATAACGGGGTCTTGATCGGCTTCAGCAGAGCTCTGTCCAGCTTCAGCTGCTTGAAGGTGTCCAGGTACATCACGTTGACGGAGCTCCCCGTATCGATGTAAGTACGGTGGATGATGGAGTCACCGATCTCACATCGGATGACGAGGGCGTCCCTGTGTGATTCCGTACCCGGAGGCAGATCCTTGTCGGTGAAGGTGATCGCCTCCGTTCACTGCCTCTTCGGCTGGGGGGGGACGTGGGACACCTCCCCAATGTAAAGGGATTGGGCCCATTTCTTTTTCTGAGTGGCGGAGTCCCCCCCAGTGTTCCCACCTACGATTAGATGGATGTGATTCTTCTTCGGCGGGGGCTCTTCGAAGTCCTCGTCGTCGCTGAGCCTACCAATCTCCCGCTTCTTCGCAGAGGGTTCGCCCCCATGTTTGCCGGTGTTTACCCAAGTGTTCTTGCGTGGGCCACCTTTGAAAAACTGGGAGAGTTCCCCCTGGCGAATAAGGCGCTCGATGGCCTTCTTCAGTGTGATGCAATCGTCGGTGTTGTGCGACGAGTTCTTGTGGAACCGGCAGTATGTGTCGCCCTGCTGGATGGCCAGGATCTCCTCGGCCGGCCGAGGAGCCTGCTTGATGAGGCCGTGCTTCTCGGCATAATCGAGGATGGTGCCGACCGGGTGGGTGAGGGTTACCCCCGGCCGTTCCAACCTCGGCCGCCAGTGGCGATCCTTCTTACTCTGTCCACCAGAGCCGTGACGGCCCTGGGCACCCTGGCCGGCCGGGGACGGACCCGGGGCCGACGAAGGATTTGTCTTCTTGGAGGGATGGCCCCCCTCTCTCTTGTGATTGTGGAGCTCGTCGGCGTCGGCATACAAGCCTCCGCGCTGGAGCGCCTTGGCGTACGACCTCGGGGGGTCGGTGATGAGGCTTCTGGCGTACGGGGAGCTGCGGAGGGCTCCCTGATACAAGGCGAGGAGGGTGCGCTCATCGGCCCCCTCGACCTCCTCGGTTTCCCTCGTCCACCGATGAATGAAGGACCGGAGGGACTCCTCGTGTTGCTGCTTGACGGAGAGGAGGTGGGTGAAATACTTCTTCGCGCACTTCCTCCCGGCAAAGTGAGTGAGGAAGCGCTGGGCAAGATCCTGCCATGAGTCGATGCTCCCTTCGGGGAGCGCGTTGAACCACTCGTACGCTGGCCCCTCGAGAGTAGAGAGGAACCAACGGCAGAGGTATTCGTCGGACCCGTTCAGCATCAGCATGTTGTTCTGGTAACGGCTGAAGTGTTCCTGGGGGTCTGATCGGCCATCGTAGGACTTGATGGCGTTCCCCCTGTACTTCTCCGGGATGGGGGCCGAGAGGACCCTGTTGGTGAAAGGGGTCCTGGTCCTGACCTGGATGATGGGGTCACCTCGCCCTTCGGCTAGCTCCCTCTCCAGGGCGCTAACCTTGTTCATGAGCGCGTTGAGGCCGGGGTCGTTGGAGGCGCCGGCCGTAGGGATGTTGGCCGACTGCTTGGCCTCCATCTGAGCCAGCCTCCTTTCCAGCTGGGCGATGACCTCGTCCCGGGGGTCCCTGGCGGCCGCGGCGGCGCCCGGCTGGTTCCTCATGCGCTCGTTGTGAGCCGCGTTGATCTGGTGACGCACGTCATCCTCGTGCAACTTTCCCTTGCCCTTGTCCGGGCGGGGCTGGTCCTCTGTCCGGGATACAGACCCCAAGCTTTCCCTTGGCGAGCCAGGACGAGGATCACCAATCCGTCCCGCCATCCTCTCCGAAACCGGACGACGGCGCGTGTCACCTAGCCTATTGAAGGCAGAGGCTTTTCCACGCGCTGGGGTCTGCCCGGGCCGAAGAGGGGAAGCAGGGTGGGAGTGGGACGACGCCGTGTCCTGGGCCATTACCCCCTCATCGTTGCCTATCTGGACGGCCAATGGTTAAGGATGAGGAGGTGGAGTGACGTTCCCCCCGGTCCTTGGCAAGAGTGCGCTGAGGACGGTGGGGTTCTGAGCCAGGCTGGCGATGATGACCGACAGCGCGGCCTGGACCTGTGGATCCACGGACGGAGAGGCCGTGGCCATAGGCTGGGCCGGGGCGTGGTCCGTCTTCTCAGCTCGTTTCTTGTCCAAGCCGAGGCGGGCGTCGGGGACTCCGATGTTGAGTTGGTTGCGGAGGTCCGTCGTGAGGTTGAAGGCCTCCTGGAAGAGGTCCCCTCCGCCGGCCTGGTCGGCCGTGGCGTCCTCATCGTGCTCCCTGGGCTCTTGGTCCTCATGGATGACTTTGCTGACGAGGTTGCGGTTTGACTTAGTTCTCCCCATGATCAGTGGTTAGCTGTGCTTGGTAGCGACGAAGGGTGCTAACTTGATTGTTCTAGCTCTCAACGAGAGCACCAAATGATAGAGTATATCTAGAGAGAAGTGAGAGCTAGAGAGAGAAGTGCAATAATATGCTTCAATAGAATATTTTGTAACCCCTATAACTACTCCCAAGGGGAGTATTTATAGAGAAAATACGGGCTGGGCTCCCAAGGCTTGGGCTTGGGAGGCCCATTTACAACTGGACCGCTACTGGGCCGAATACAATGCCACTAATGGGCTGTACAAATAAGTAAGTGTAGAATCCGGTTCTGCGGAGTCTTCGTGGCCGACGAGGGCGTGGCCGACGAGGGCATGGCCGACGAGGGCGCGGCCGACGAGGGCGCGGCTGACGAGGGCACCCGGGTTCCTTGGCTTCAGGACCATAATCTGAGTTGGCACCTTTTCGGCCGACGGGGGCATCTTGGCCGACGAGGGCGCCACTCTGTGTCTTGTGCTTTCTGTTCTTCCGAGGATGTGGGTCCGGGGGCTCAGACCCATATACTCCATCAATAGGACTAAAACGTAAAGAAAGTGCACATATAGGACTATCTCATTGTTTTCTTTATAAAATAAGAATTATTTATTCCTAATAAGGGGGTTTATACTTTTAATAAGATCAAATAAGTCATATTTCGGGAATAAAATAATGTAGTCCTCTTTATGCATTTTGTCTAGTTTTAGTCCTATTTAGAACAATTTATAGATTTTACATAGTTCAAAGAGTAAATTACCTAAATAGGATTAAAACATGGCCAAAAACCACAAATATGACTACATTGTTTTAAATTCTCTAAATATGACTAATTATGTGTGTTTGGACACTTATAGCCCTACCCCTGCCATCTTTTCCAACGTGTTGTTGCCGTCGGCCGTCAGAATCCAGCGAAAATTTCTAGATCTTCCCCAGCCTTGCTAGTCGCCGCCACCACTTGTCTGACCCGGTTGCCCAAGGGAACTAGGGACGGTAATTAATCAGTTAGATTCGGGATATTTATGGTAGAAAATTAATTTTTAGTTCTATTTTTGAAGGATTTAGATTTTAATCCTGCAAATATGTTTACATTACGTCTTATTTGGGATAGTTAATTAGTAGCTCAAATTCTATTAAGCCTAAACTGCTCAACTACATTATTTAACTAAATCACGAGTGTAGCTACATTATTTAGACCAAAAAGTAGTACTCCGTAATTAATAGTGTACCTGCCAACGAAGTTGATGTCCATGGTTTTGAGGAAGGTCTTGGCCATTTCGACGGAGGATCCGACAACCACCGGGAAGGACCCGAACCGGAGCTGCATGATGGGGCCGTACCTTAATGACAAGTCGTGGATGGAACGATGGGGTAAGCTACCAATGAGGCCCAGGTTTCCGATGATCGGCCACGGTTTCGGCCCCGGCGGCAGATTAACCTTTCTCCGGCGGAGATGTTTTGCTAGCAGAATGAGTGCAGTGGCCCATACCCACGCAGCTGCATAGGCAATCCATCTTGACTCTTCCATTGCGAGAGGTTTCAACAATTAATTAATTTTAATGCCTTCCTCAAATAACAATCTTGAGTTTGATTTTGGTTAGCAGCAAAGTCGGATTTATATAGAAGAAAGAAACAAATTTAGGCCTAGTTTGGTAAATGGCTAATGGATAATCCAAAATATATGTTTGGTGAAAAAATTCTTTAGAAATTACTCTAAACAGGAGTAAAAATGTTTTGAAATTTCAAAATAAAAGTATCATGTTTTTTATTTCCTAAATAAGAGTAATATGTCACGTTTGGAAAAAAATGTCATGTTTTAAAGTCTAGTAATGTCAAACTAGGCAGAATTTTACTCTTATTCAAGGAATAAAAAACATTATAGTCCTATTTTGGAATTTCAAAACTTTTTTACTCCTATCGAGGGAATTCCCCCAAAACTCTTTTTAGAATCCTTTTTTAGAATTCTCCCAAAACTCTTTAGAATCCTATTTAGGGAATTCTCCCAAAACTCTAAAAACTCTTTTTAGAATCTCTTTGTAGCGTTTAGGAATTAGGATTACATTATTCTAATATGAGTCTTTGCAAATTTGTACGTGGCTTACTCTTTCTATTTTTGTCCTCTTTGTTTATTTATCCTTTCAAATAATTTAAGTCATATGAGAGAAATATAAAAAATTTATAATATAAACAAAGAACAAATAAATATTTAGGGTATGTTTGGAATAACTAGTTGAAAAGATACTTTTGTGAACTTTTTTAGTAACTGTTAGCTTTTAGTGACAGAGAAGATCTTAAATAGAAAAGGTGGTGGTTGTTTGGTAAAAAACTGACCGTTTGATTTAGTTCGATTTGGTATACAAGCTGTTAGGGGTGCAAATGAGCTGAGCCGCTCGTGAGCTGCTCGGTCAAAGCTTGGATCGAGTTCGGTCAAACTCGAGCTCGAGTCGGCTCATTAAGCAGTCGAGCCATAAACGAGTCTACTAATTTTAGGCTCGGTAGCTTGCGAGCCTAGTTTTATATGTGTGTATATTTATATATTTAATATATACTATCTATAATATTATTATAAATTAATCACTACAAAAAAATTACGGGATTAGCACAGAATTTGGCACGGATTTACCGATTTTTCGTGACAAATAGCTCGTGCCAAAGTGTTTTTGGCACGGATTTGGCATATCCCTGCCAAAATCCCTACCAAATTCCTGCCAAAATACATGTCAATCCCATGTTTTTTTGTAGTGAATATATAATATATATTAGTATATCTAATATATATAATATAAATTTTTATATATATATATATATATATATATATATATATAATACTGATCGGTAAATGCATATGAGGATCGGGGAGATATTATATTTTCCGTTCCCGTAACTCTAGTTTTAGTTGTTGGGCATGTAAATTTCAATTTGCAAATACTAAGCACAAATATTCAAAGATTGTTTCATACTTGAGCTCGAGTTCGATCCCGAACTTACGAGCTAATCGAACTTGTAACATTTGAGTTGACAAACCAAATTTATCGAGCCGAGTCGAGCCGAATCGAGTCATGTCAATATTTGCGAGTCGAGCTTGAGCCCGGATTTTTTAAGCTCGTTCGAGCCGAGCTCGAGGCAATAGAATATATTTCGAGCTCGAGCCTACATAAACTCGGGCTCGGCGCGGCTTGTTTGCACCCCTACAAGCTGTTAGGACTAATTAATACTAAAAATCACGGGCTTTTTTCAGATGCTACTCTCTGTAGCATCTCAAAAAAGATCTTTTAATTTTTGAAAAGCTCTTAAAAATTATCATGCCAAATATATAACTAGAAGCTTTTAATCTAGAGACGTTTTGAATAGTACAAAAGTTAGAAGGTAGAGATTTATGCCTGCCAAACATAGCCTTAATATAGCTAAATTATAAGTATGTGATACGTCAAATACACACATTGATGGATAGTCTACCCGGGGGTATGTATCCGAAGGGTTACTGCGGGAAGTAACTAGAGAGAAGTCAGACCAAAAGTAAGAGAGAGAGGGTGTATTACTGAGAATGTAATGAGTGATTTTAGCTTGGATTACAAATGGGGAAAAGGGGCGCTATTTATAGTAGTAATAAATGACAGATAGGGACACGTGTCATCATTCTGGTGGTCGAGGGGTCACCTCCGCGGGGTGGCACTTGCATTCGCATGTGGCCGCATTAAATGTGGCTGTTGGATGTGACGTCGTACTTGGTACGGTGATTCAGGCGCATGTGGAGAAGATATTATGTCGAGAAAGGTGCCCTCGGCTGCAGATGATTAGCCGAGGGCTCTGAGTACCGGGAACCTCCTTAGTGTCGAGGGCTCTAGGTGTCGAGGGCTACTGATTTTCGCCATTTTCTTCCAGTAACTTTGTTTGCTTGAGTTGGCCATCCTGTGAGAATTTGGAGCCTTCGGCCAGGGGGGCGAAGGCACCCCCAGTGTGTCACGTGGATTGCTCAGTACTTGGGGCGCTATGTTTTGGGTCTGCTGTGCTTCCTGGGCCTATTGGGCCTCCCTTAGAATAGTAGGAGTCTATGGACCAGGGGTTCCTGGGCCATATACTCAATCACACATCTTATTAAATAATTACTTAAATGATATATTTCACTTAAACTAAATAATACTACGTAATAAGAATGTCATAACAATAGGATCAACAAATTGAATAAACTCATACATGTTCTACATGTTTTAGTGTAATTTGACATTCTATATGCTAATCACAAAAATCTACTTTTACTAAACACTTAGAGGCTGTTTCGTAAAACTGTTTTTCGGCTTATATGACTTATCAGTTAACTTTTTCTCCAAACATGTAACTTTTGTTTTCATGCGCTGAATTGTGTAATAATAAGAAAAAGTAAGATTGTAGTTACTTTTATGTTGTATTGACCGAAGTTACTGTAGATGAACATTTTAGCTATTTTACATATATTTTTTTGTGGGAAAATTCTTGAAATAGGAGTAAAAAAGCTTGAAAATTCTAAAATAGGAGTTTCGTGTTTTTATTCCCAAAATAGGAGTAAGTACTGCGAAGTGTGGAAAATACTGTCATGTTTAAAGTCTGGTACTGCCGAAACATGGCAGTAATTAGTCCTATTTTGGGAATAAAAATATGATAGTCTTATTTTGGAATATAAAAACGTTTTTAGTCCTATTTTGGGTGATTTCTAATTTTTTCTTTATTTTATTAAAAAAATGTATTTTAAAAATAATTGTCTCTTAAATCAGTAAAATCAGTCAATGCAGTCACTTCAACCAGAACTTCATAAATTTCAGTAGACTAAGCTGAATCCGTGGATTTTCGTGATACCAAATGAACTCTTAAACTCTTAGTAATCAGCTCACCAAATTTGCCAATCGAAACAGATACTCCGTACAACAATAAGTCGGTCGGCTAACAATCGAATACAAAACAACGCGATTGACGCTAAGAAAATCATCTCATGCGCGTCTCGATGCCGTTAGCCGCACACGGAAGATAATGAAAGAGCACTCCAAAAATATTACTCCCTACAAAATACGGAGCATGTAAATATTTCGTAAAAGAAATTTAATGTCAAATTAAATTTGATTTTAAAAAAAACAACAACTCAAATTAATCACTGAAGTTTTTAATTAGACTGATTCAACCGGGATCATAACAGACCAAATCAAGCTAGATTAAATAACACCGGATCAGATCAAATCAAAATTTAATAATAGTAAAATACGCGTAAAAATAGAACCATTACCGTACGGATTCCATAAAACATTGAAGCCTCGTCCACCCGAGCGTTGTCCACCTTTAGGCTAACCAGGCCTGATCCTGACAAATGAGAGGCCCTGTTCAAAAGAACAAAGGGAGGCCCTAATATTTAATACAAAAAATACTAATAATAAAATAAAAAAGTAATATCATATTTTATAATTATACTTCATACTAAAATGCAATTCTTCTTCGACTAATACACCAAGAGCATCAAAATCACATCCAATATTTTGAAATTATACTACATTTGTTTAAATAATGTTATCCTTTTAAGATTCTTTCAAATAAAGTCATCGATAAGGTCTTCATATGCAATCTTCTCTAATATGTCGCTCTCAATTGCCACTAAAGCCAATCCGTTAAGTCTTTCTTGTGTCATTGTTGACCGCATGTAAGTCTTTAACGCCTTCAATTTTGAAAAGATTCGCTCTGCAGTTGCAACAGTAATGGGAATAGTCAACAGAACTCTATATGCAATAACCGCATTAGGAAAGCAATCAAGACGTTTTAAAATTTTCAAGATATCAACATGCCCCATATTCTTCATTGGCAAAAAGTCTTTAAGTAACTTCAATTCTACATATAATTCATTTCCATCAATATCTGATTGTTCATCCTTTTTAAGTGATGCTTCAAGACAACTACAACAAGATTTCAAATTGTTATCATCTAATAAACACAACTTTTCGGAGGTAAATAAAAATCCAAAAATATTCTCATATTGTTGATATTGTTCAAATCTTGTGGTAAGTGATGTTATTGCTTGATCAACAATGCATAAGAAATAATTAACTCTAAATGACTCTTGTGCAGATTGGGAAACACTAGAACACACATCATGTGCATTCTCATCAAATTGCCTTTTTCTTCGAATTTGCCGCTTTTGAGGAAATACCGCGGCAATGTTTAATTCAATACAAATGTTTGATGCAATTTCTAAGGCACTTGAGAAACCAGTTTCTCTATAGTTTTCAAAATAAGAAATCAACCCCTTTAATTTTTCAATAGCAACATCAAGAAGCATGTCAATTTTTTGCAAATCCTTGCTAACTAAATTAACAGCATATAAAATTTCATACCAAATAACTACTGCCATATGAATTCAAAGTTACCAAGCTCAATTTCTTCTAAAGATTTTGCTTCGCTCCTAATTTTGGAATCATTATCGGTTTCTGCTACTTCAAGTAAAGCTTCTCGTAATTCTAAAACCTGAAATCTTATAGCTTTAACACTATATATCAATGCGGCTCTCCCAACGAGTAGATGACAATGATTTAAGAGTTAATCCCTTTACATTGTCTTTCAAAATTTGCCATCTTTTAGTGGAATTTGCAAAAATTGTATAGATACGTTGAATAACTCCAAAAAATCTTTAGCTTTGCCACAAGTATTAGCCATGTCACATAAAGTCAAATTAAGGCTATGACAACCACATGGAGTATAAAAAGCTTTGGGATTTAAATCCAACAATTTTTTTTGCACTCCTTGATGTTTTCCTTTCATATTAGACCCATTATCGTATCCCTGTCCTCTTACGTTATCAAGCTCAAGATCAAGAGAGATCAATTCATTTTGCATAACATCAAAAAGGCCTTGACCAGTCGTATAATTAACATTCAAAAACCCTCAGAATGATTCCTCAATGCAAACTGAGTTTGACGAGACATCCACATATCTCAATATTAAAGACATTTGTTCTTGATGACTTATATCAGTGGTACAATCAAGTATCACAGAAAAGTATTTTTCTTGTTTGATTTTTTCAATAATTACAGATTTAATTTGAGAACCAAGCAAGAGTATTAACTCGTTTTGGATCCTATGCCCTAGATAATGATAATGAATTTCATCATTTTTAATACGTTGAACATGTTCTTGAACCACAGGGTCAAACTCTGCCAAAATCTCAATTAAGCCCAAAAAATTTCCATTACTATTTTGATACAACTTCTCATTCGTACCACAAAATGCAAGATTATGTTTAGCAAGAAATTTCACCACCGAAACAATTTTCAACAACATCTTTCTCCAATGCTCTTTTTCTTTTTCGAAAAGTTTTTGAGAAGTTTTATCAATCGTTTGATTTTTCTGCAATCTTAAACGCAAATCATACCATGTAGTCATATTTTTAAGATGTTCAACACTACATTCATGTTCTCTAAGCCTAGTGGTAACATGTGTCCAATCTCCAAATCCCTCATTCGCTAATTGATTTCTACCAATCCCTTTTTTAAACTTTATCAAGTTCCTTTGAATACACTAGCCATTCTCTATCACACTTCTCTCTATTTGGTAAAATTCTAGTGTAAAATGCAGATGAAAACCTTCTTGATGATTGATCTTTAGGACCCTTAGTGATAGATAAATCTCTAATTGGACCCTTTTCAACTAAATTATTAATCATGTTAGAATCAAGAACATCCCAATTTCTTGGATCAAATATATCAATACTTTCAAAAACATCATTAGCAACAACATTATCATCAAATTCACAACTAGAATTAACAATGCCATCAACATTATCATTAGCAGTTGCACCAAGATCATCATCAACAACATTAACAGTTGCACCAACACAATCATCAACATCATTATCAGTTGCACCAACAATATCATCAACATCAACACCACTGCTATCACAAGTATTTTCTTTCGCAAAAACACTTTGTGGTTCTCTTGTAACAAATTTTTCTAAAGCTCCTTTTTGAGATAAAATAAACTCTATCTGTTTTTTTTTCTTCATTCGTTTTTCATATCCGAATTCATATTTTCTAATTCTAGGAGCCATTTTCAAATATGAATTTATTAAATTCTAATTTATAAATTATAAGATGTAGATGAATCCAAAATTCCAAATTAACAATTAAAAAGTATGAACTAGGAATGGGATTATGGGAACAAAAACACCTGAAGACTGAAGTCCTGAAACAGATTATATGCGCCAATGCCCACCGCCCCACCCTCAAGACCTCACTCCTCAAGTTGACGGTTGCTTCAGCTTTCCTGCTGCAGTGCTGCCCAGCGACCAGCAGACACAGAGTAAGACTGTAAGAGAATAAAGAATAGCAGGAGTGCAAGACGTTTTCGGTAGCAGATTAAATTAGCAGAATAGCAGATTAGCATATTAGCAGGACTAGGCGATTCGCTCAACTTGAGAAGAATAGAAGGTATTTAAGATTAAAATCTAACGGTAAAAACAATAAATTGATTAAATTTCATACCTCTCCGACGTTTTAGTAGTTTCGCCGCTTCGATTTCGCTCAATTGCAGTCTTGGTCTTCGAAAATATTCTTCGTTGCTTCGATTTCGCCATTCCACGCGGATGAAGAATTGAAGACAGTTACGCCGTTAGGGAAGTAAGAGCTAGTGAGCTACGCGGACCGCTTAAAGCTTTTTATTGGATCGGGCCTTTTTTCATATTATTATTCTTTACTAATGGACCTAGGTATACTACTACACTTAAAAAAATGGGGGCCCTCCAAAATTGGGGGCCCTGTGCAGCTGCTCCAGTTACACCTGGGCTAGGTCGGGCCTGAGGCTAACCGCAACTCAGCCTGTCAATAAATCTAATCTAACACTAGTTTATACGTATCCACTCAGTCAATCCAGTTTTTCCTTGCAACCCAACACCGTCAATATATTCACTCAACACATTCTTTTTTAATTAAATCCTTACTTTTATTATTATACATAATTTTTTCACAAATTCTATTTTTGCAAATAATTATGATTTAAAATATCAAACATTTCGATGTAAAAATAAATAAATTTGGAGTGAAAGTTTTTTAACTAATTTTTTTAATGTTAAAATATCAAACTAATTTTTTTAATGTTAAAATATCAAACTAATTTTTTTAATTGTATATATCCATGACAGGTGTCATATGAAAGATCAGAAAAAGTTTTGAATTTTTTTATATTTTTTATAAAATTTAGAGTAAAAATTAAAGAGATAAAACAGTTTAAAGAAAATTAAGATTTTAATTTTGTTGGGACTCATTGTCAATTGCTTCCTTGATTAGGGCATGCCACCAAGCATTTCCTCTCTTCAAGAGTCGATAGGGGTAGCACATTGACACCATGGATTTTCTCAATCCATATTTGAGGATGAATACCTCACATTTGTGTTTTTCACCCTTTGTAATGCATAAATTCAAAGGTTGGTTTTAATGGGTAATTCCACTTCTAATCGGTAAATGAATAAATTCAAAAGTTGGTTTTAATGGGTAATTCACAATATTATTATTATGCACATGGTCCTAGCAAATACCGCGGAGTATTAATTTAAGCAAATTTTAATTCATTTACATTTAAGTCAATTTCCATTACGAATAAAGTAAACTTCTTAAGAACTATAAAGGTTGTAAATTACTCCTTTATCCCGTAATTAGGTTATTGCTTTCTTTGTAAAATGACCCGCAATCAAGTTACTACTGTTTTTGGTAATATTTGAGTAGTATAATACTCTTTTACCCCTATAAAAAGCAAGATGTAGTATATCAATAGTTTTATGTAACATATTCTTTACGGTCTTAGTTAATTGCCTATTTTCTTGAACATATTGAATATGTTGTTTTGGCTCAAGCCTTTAAAGTCAAACAAGGAATTTAATTGCACAACAAAAGGAACGAGTCTTAATTAATTGCCTATTTTCTTGAACATATTGAATATTTATCATTTAAAATTAAGACAAATTCTATGTTACCTTTAATGTATTGTACCTTGTCTGTACGTACAAACCAATCAAATATTGAAACTAAACAATAAAAATATAAATAAATGATACTACCTACGTTCCTTAAAATTTTGTCAAAGCTGACTAGCACGGAGAATAATAAAGTAAAAACTGTGTGGTTGAGGTTTGTGCAAAAGAGAGAAATAATAGAAACCACAAAATAGTTGATTAAATGGGAAATTACCAAAGTTTTTTGGGACGTCCCAAAATGGAAAGATGACAAGATTTTAAGGGGCGGAGAGAGTAATATATAACGATGTGTATTCATCAAATGTGTTATAGGTACGATATCCTCACTATTTTGTAAGGGTACTGTAGCATGTACTTAAAATTAATTGTTACTCTCTCCATTCCAAATTGATTTACTAATTCAATTTTGTCAATCAATGTTAAAGTTAAATCCCCCGTATTGATAACTAATTAAATTTTCAATAATTAAGATTTACATATTTT
This sequence comes from Cuscuta europaea, assembly GCA_945859875.1. Classification (NCBI taxonomy): domain Eukaryota; kingdom Viridiplantae; phylum Streptophyta; class Magnoliopsida; order Solanales; family Convolvulaceae; genus Cuscuta; species Cuscuta europaea. The sequence goes on from CAMAPE010000019.1 coordinate 40,638,110, forward strand.
GAAAATACATTAAAATCTTTATAAAGATGCAAACTCCAAATTAGAATATAAAGATGGCGCGAGTCTTTAAAGTAGTCTATTTGATTAAATTAGATATTGGCATGCACGAAATCATCTCTCTCCGTCTCTCTTCACTCTCAATACACACTTTTTTCTAAATATCATCTTTAAATTTTTAAAAGATGTAATTTCCATAAGTGTTGATTACCAAAATGAAAAAATAACGATTAAAAACTCAAATTAATTTACGCTGTGATGCTTATATATTAGAAAACTATCTGAGAAATAAGAATTGGGGTGAAGGCATTTGAAAGCCAAAAGGTTATAGCTACAATATGAACATGTAAAGATGATAATTTACATGCACATTAGGAAGGTGGACCGCATTAAAGAATCATTAAAAATAGAATGAAATCCTCTCCTTAATAGCACTACAATTCCACAAATGAAATTCCCGCTCACCCCAACTTTTACTAACATCCGTCCGATCGATCCCCATCACCTAAATCCACTGCTCCCTCTACCTTGAGCTTCTGATTCCTTCTATCACGGTCTCTCTTTCCTTTACCCTACGCTTCTCAAACACAAGGAAGCTCCGTAAAAATTCTTGGGAAATCTAGCTACAACCTATGCCGGGAAATCAGTATCTAGCGAAATCATCTATTGGAGTCATCTGCACGGAAGTTATCCTAAAAGAAATGGGTATTTCTACATTGTGATCTGTTCTTCAGCCACTTTCCAGGTTCATCCATCTCTGCCGAAAAAGGAGTCATCTATCTCAGTATGGGAAATCATCTTAGCCAAAGTCCAACCGATTCAATCTGAGTTCAAGGTAATTTCTTCTTCTAAATCATATAATCCATCTTCGATTTTTAACTAATTTCATATTTACTAGGTTTATATGTAGATGGCTATGATCGATTGAGTTGTTCGTGAAACTGCATTAGGTGTTCGTACGAATTTGTAAATATTTTTTTATTAAATATTTTGCTAGAATGGTATTTGTTGGAATTTCTCAATCACACATATCCAAATATGCTAATTTAGAAAATCATTTCAATCTGGGAAATCATTTTTGGCCAAAGCCCAATCAATTCAAACTGAGTTTGAGGTAAATATGTTCTTCTTCAGAAATTAGTTCTACTTTATGATTGTTACAATTTCATTCAAATCTTCTATTTCGTCAACTTCAACTTCATTCCACTGATGTGTATTTTGTTTTGGAAATTTGAGAATTAGACAGTATGAAAGCAAGGTGTTTGTTATAATTCCTCAATAACAATGTGTGGCTATTCTAGAAATTTGAGAGAAGTAGATAGTAAGATAGCTTTAAGTACATTCTTAAAACGTCATATTTAAGTTCTATTTTAAAAAAAGTTCTATTTTCATTACATCTTACCATTAAAATTAAAAGGTCGATTTTTCATTTTCATGCTAAATTTTATCAATAAAAATGACCTTTAATTATTGAAAAGTTTAAGATTTTGTGCATTTTCAATAAGCAGAGCTTTGAAGAGTGTTTTCTAATTTTGATGTGTGTGTTTTACAAATGGTATAGGCCGCAAGTGTACATGCATTTCCAGGGAAGTACAAAAGCTGCAGAGATGAGGAGGGAAGTTGCTAGACAAACAATGATGGTTGCACTATGAAAGACAACATGTTTGTGCGGAGGTATGGACTTGAGATTTTCAAGTCTTTGATTGTCTACACCTGACCTTTATCTCTACGCTTTGGTCTGCTAATTTGTACCCCCATATTTGCATCGTTTCACAGGTTAGTACCCGCATACTTGACCTTTCACAGGTCAGCTCTCATAAGGGCATATATAGTTGCTGCAATTTTCTTTTGAGTATTAAACTCCTAACTGCAGCTCCTAACTGCACCTCATCAACAAAAAAAGTTTTCTTTTGATGCTATGAAATCAATTTCTAACTGTGATTCCCTAAGTATATGGCCACGGTGGTCAATAATAATGGTCTCCCAGAAATCCTATTTAATCCCGTCCAAATGTTCCAGCAAGCAAGAGACCATTATGATTAATGTACAATGAAAAGAGTTCAGTTTTGTTATGGAATTCCAGTAAGCCTGACTTTATTATTTGCAGGTCTAATTTTTATCTGCATATTACTCATTAGGAATGCTTTAAAAGTGATATTATAATATTTGAAGCAAATTCATCTTAGTTTCTCTATGTTATATTTGGTTCTGGCAATTTTCATTTTAAGAATAGGCCCTGTAAAATGATATTATAATAATTTTTTTAACCTTCTAAAGGAGTCTTATTCCTTTTTATTGTCTCCGGTCTTAATGAATACAATTGCCAGTTGTCACTATTTTATATGAGATGTCTAAACTTTCGGTTTCTATTTTAATATTTTGTAATCGCCAATTGTCACTGGGGATGGATTTGGCCCTATCCCGCAGTTAGGCTAGGCCAGACAAATAATTATACAATCAATCATGTTACAATTTTGTTTGTTTTGAATCATAAATGGCTTCTAGAACTAATTCCAACCAGATCATGATTTTGGTTTCTCCAGAGTAAGTCTACACTAGAAGGGTTCCAGTTTCATATTTTTATAGCCCTGCCTTCATCCTGGTAGGTTGTGTTATCTCCTTCCTCATATTAATGATTTTTAGAATGAGTTAGTCGATTTCTGAGGACTGGAATCTAATCGCATGTTTTTTGTATTGTTTTTGGTTTTTTCTTTAATCCACTAGGCTCATCACTTTCATGGTGATTTTTGTAGTGGAGCCTGGAATCGATTTTGGCTACAAATTAAATTAGCAGCACTGCAGCAACACCTCCGTTCTTATTTTTTCTCATGGAGCACCATCATGTTGATTTCACCTACTCATATCAACCAGGGAAGTGCCAGTCTTCTGCATAACAAAATCTGGTTTCTAGGAAAAGTCATCCATTCAGTGGTCCAAATTAAAATGGGTAGTAAATTGTTTGTTCTTCCTTATTCTCTTATTAAACTAACACCAAATTGATTTCAATTACTTGAATCATCCAATTTAACATATTAGTATATGTTACAATTAAGTGGACAAAGTTTTGCGTTAGGAGATGATGGCTGAAAAGTAGTTGGTCGATCAAATGAAATTTCCAACATTTCTATACATGCTAACTGTATTGCTATAATCCCCTTAAAATATGGCATGTGCTCGGATGGATTCTCCTTCCCAATATAAGGGTCTTTTGTATTTTCTAACTTCATCTCATTTAATGCTATTGCTACTCAATCTCTTGGAAGCTTAGTATAAAATTAAACTTAGCTTTGCTGAAATCTATTTGTATGTTGATACTATATAAAATATGTTGCAATGATCTATCATGGTTGAAACACTTTTTGAATAGCACTTAAAAACACACCTGGGTTTTTCTTTGTTTTCTCATAATAACCATTGGGCAGCTGAAGTAAAAATTAGGATCCGGGCCAACAAATTGGGAATTCAGCCAAGTCGAGGGGCACCCGAAACATGTTTTTTTTCCTGCTTCATAAATGATATATCCCTCTTCTTTTTATGCACTTGAAATGTGCATAGACTATTTCTTCTGTTTTTCCCAATATATCTTTAAATATGATAAATATGTCTTTCAGTGTGATGAAAACTCTTAAATTTGTTCTTTTTTTGGGTATGTTTTTCTTATAAACCCGTGTATAAATTTTTATTTCACTTAAGTATGTCTTGTGTCATCACCATCAAACAATGCTTTCATAATACACTCTAATTAATTACAACTAAATGTATAAGATAGTAGATGCAGTATTGAGGAAATTTTGTATGGTTCCTACATTATTCTTATGCAGACTGTTGAGATGCTCCTATACTGTGTTCTGTAACATTTCATAAAGCTTTGATATAATTATACACATCCAACATTGGAGGAACTTTTATGATGTTATTTTGAAAGATTGAGAAGTTCCAATAAACTAATAGTGCTGAAATATAGCTCGGCCTAATGAACTAATATTACATGCCGTATATGCTTAGGTGGCCTTCTATGGTTCTTTCTTAAGTTTCTTTTATACGATAGTAAATACTAACATGACACATTTGAGGCTGCATTCTATCATATCTATGCTCATGAAATATTCATCCTTTATTTAGACATGCACACATATATATAAAAAAATATTAAATCAAGAGATAACAAACATGATTAAATTGCCATCTTATTTGTTATCTTTGATATCTAGAAACAAACATATCATGAAAGCTCACTCCGAGATTCAGAAGGGGAGTTCATCGCAGCTGCAACATTCCCCATAAAAGCTCACTTCGTTCTTCAGGCAATTATCGAGGGCATAGACTGGTGCAAAAGACTATGCTTCTGTGGATTTCAGCTCAAATCTGATTAAGAGGTTCTCTGTAAAGCTTTGAATAACACTGACTTTTGAGCATTGCTTCTCGAGGGAATCAGGATGGAGATGAACAACATACAAGTGCCGCGGGTACACCTATAGAGAATCCAACTTCGTAGCCCAAACATTAGCGCAAGAAGGTTTGCTTACGACAACCTTTCAAGTGCGGCCTGTTTACATCGATCAATGGATCGGTGCACTAGAAAGCAGTTGGCTATCCAAATTTCCACCCTCAGAAACTCCAAGTTTTCCTTATTTCCCTTCATCGTAGGTGAAGACCACACACAAAGCTGCGACTTTGGGGTTCAATAAATAAACAGATTGACATGTGTTAAACGGTATTACTTTTAGAGAAACACATGCATACGGCTGGGTTGATGAAATTTGTATTACTTGGGATGAGTTATACCTTGCTTGGTCACTCATGGCATGTGATTGTTGGCTTGCTTGGTAGTTTGTCATGCAGCAGGGCATGTGTGCGGTGTGCTTTTCATCGATTCTTTTGCTTGGTAGTTTGTCATGCAACATGGCATGTGTGCAGTGTGCTTTTCATCAATTCTTTTGCTGCTCTTAGGAGTTTCGGCTTCTAATTTCATTGGGAGCTGTTTGTATTTTGTTTTGGAGATCTTTGTCAGACTTTATATTTATGACATTTTAATTTATGAGAGATTGAACTATCTTCTTACTTGGGTTACTTGCAATTGAATAATTGGGTGGTTTGACCGGTGAAATATTTGGTATTGAGTTGTAGCTGATAGGATATTCAATTGGTAGCATTTGTTAGCAATTTTTTGTTGCACATGAAGCCACAATGTACAGGAATTGGCATTGTATTGATCAAACTTTAGCTGAGGACTACATAAAAGCATTCAACTACATAGACCTACTATTTTGTCTTAGAGAGTGGCATTTTCTATTGGTGGATCATTAAAGTACTCCTCATTTAAGTCTTTAGTTTGAAGGTTTCCCTTAATTTATAATTTCGTTTAATTTCTATCTTAGCTTTCTCATATTAGAGCATGTATTATTTTCCTTTTCATCAATAAAAGCTTCTTTCTCTCATTAGAGCATGCACTATATTTATTTTCGTTTAACAATTATGCTTATATTAATATACCTCATCTTAATAAATCGAAAGAGTTCTACTTAAAATTTCTTATTGAGAATCTCAACTATTTTTATACACTTCCATAAGAACAATGAACAACCTCAAATAGATTAACTAACACATATATTACACATATAAGTGAACATTCAAATTTAGATTAAACACTAATAATGTCACCAATTTAACATTTACATACATGCATAATATTCAATTGTATCCTTGTATGCATGGAATACATGGTATTCTCATCAATATGAAAATAAATGAATTTGACGGGTAATCATTTTTTCCAGTGATTAATTTATATTGCATCATAGTGTTTCAATTTCTTAGGTGTATGGATTTGTTGTTATAAGCTAAGATCATTAGGACATTCAGTTATGAAGCATAATAAAAGTTCCGAAGTTGGCACAAGGTAGAGGTTCCTCCTTTACTAATTACTCATTTGTATTTACTTTTGGGAATACTTGATTAGAACTTCTATATTGATTAGAGATAATAATCATGCCGATTTTTATTCATGCCTAAGCACAAGTTTTTTTTTTAACTCCAGGGGCGTCTGGGGGGGGGGGGCGGGGGCTGGAGTAATTAGGGCTGAAACTCAATCCATTGAGTTTCAAACCCTTATGTGTCTAGCGGGTTTCGAACTTGAGACCCCTCATTAGGCACGATAACCTCACAATTAGGGCTGGAATGCTTGGTTAGACATGTTTTCTTATAAATAAATGGAAGTTCTTAGTCAACTTACTCGACTAATTGACTTATTCGAAGTTCTTAGTCAACTTATTTTTAAATAGTTTAATTAAAATTGTATAGTACATGCACTACATATGTTCAAAGTTAAATATGCAAAGTAGTATAGTTTCAAAAGCTTATAAATATTCTTTCAAATAAGACAAGATTCAAGGGCAATCATGGGAAACCGTTCAAAGTTTTTCTCACGCCCTATTTTTACGTAAGTATAGTCGTATGTTGTGAGCGAGTGTTACAAGACATTTGACTTAAAATTGTAACATGTGACCATGAAAGAAATTAAAAAAAAAAAGGTACAAAAAACTTTGTATATGAGGCCTTCAACAATTTGTAATTTGTGTGTTTATAAACTTCTAATACTCGGTATTTGTAATTATTTATTTACGATGCCTCTATTTGTGTGATAAATAATATGATTTGCAAAAGCTTTGTAATTAACATTTATAATAGGTGCATATTACATCCCGTGCAACGCACGGGAGAAATACTAGTTATGTTAATAAGACTGGGAGTAATTTTTTAGTATGACTTTAACCCAAAAGTCTAGTAGGTTGTCCCAATAAAGTCCAAGTCTTTGGTATAGTAGTATCAAATACTTCTACGTAGTAGATTTTGCCCCTCCGGTGGTGTAGATTTTTGTATACGCAGAGAAACTTTTTCGAATGACTCACAGTGAAAATCGCGTCGAAAATTGCATACGCTGACTGTTACTTCATAACAAAGAAGCGCATACAATTTAATAAATCATTTTACTTTATTCCATCATATTTCCAAAAACCAAAAAATAGCCAGTGTTTGATTCCATTGAAAATGAAGGAGTTGCTCTTTAAGCCAATAATAAGAGTCAATAATTCAAATGTTCTCATTTCATATGCAATAATTCATTTGTTCTCTTTAAGCTCCATTCAAATGTTCAATCAATAAATGAGAAATTACATGAATATGACTGCAATGTTAAATAGCTTCCATTCATAGATATTGAGATTATCTTTAACATTAAGACATGCTAAACAAATTAGAATTATGTACTCCGTTTATTTTATTTACTAATCTTATGAGAACTTTTTATCTTTTATTTCGATTGAACTCAAATTTAAGTATTTTTTTTTTAATTTATATAACTGTGGTGTTATAATATATATACTAATAATTTTTTGTCCCGGTTGGGGGCATTGGTAATTTTTTATCCGAGTTAGCGGAGCATTGATTTTTACCATACGTACGAATAGTGTAATTTTGGTTCGGAACCAGGGAACTTGCCAAACTCAAATCTTTTACTCCCTTCGTCCCAGAATTTACTTCCATAGTACAAGTGACACACAGATTAACGAAGTGAGAATTGTATGATGGAGAGTTGTGCAAAGGAGAGAAAAATGCGTAAAAATGTGTAAGAATTGCTGTGAACCACAAATTCTTGCCAAAAAGGGAAAAGAAAGTTCTTTTTGAGACATACGAAAAGAGAAAGTTGGAAGTAAATAATGGGACGGAAGGAGTACAATATTAGAGTGTGATCAAAAGTATAACTAAGTTCTTGACTAGAAATGAATGCTCTGGCCGATCCGTGAATAACACGATTTGCAATTAGATGTCTCTCAAACAAATGTCTAATACTCCCCTCCGTTCCAAAATGATAGTCTTGTATTTTCTTTTTGGGACGTCTCAAAATGACGGTTCTGTTTCCCTTTTTAGAAAGAAAGATGTGCTCCATATCATTTCACTTTATTATACTCAAATCTCAATCACAACTTTTATCTTTTCAACCACTTTATTAAAATTTGTGCCCAAAAGAAATGAGACTATCAAATCGGGACGGAGGGAGTACTTCGTATCATCTTAATTACTCCATCCGGTTCTTATTAAAGTTCTCACTTTCCTTTTTGGGATGTCCCTTATTTAAGTTCACACTTCCATTTTAGGAAACAAAACAATACAAAACAGTGCCAAACAGTGCCAAACAATGTCCAAACAGTTCTAAACAGTGTCAAACAGTGCACTCCACAGTAAAATCAAATTCATTTTCTTAATATGTGTGAAGTCAAATTGGGAACTTTAATAAGAACCGGAGGGAGTAGATGAGGTCTAAATACGTGGGTCCACTTCATTCTGAATTCCTTGAACCACCAAAAGAGCGTCTGTCACGATCTGTATGCCTTTTTTTATCTACTTTGCAAGTTGCTATGGTTAGTATCTTCCTCCCCTTGCCCACATAGGACATAGCTTGCAAGTTGCTAATATATCAGCACATAGGTCGGCCTAACTCAATTGATAACAACGTGTTTGCTACAAGAGTTAGGTCCTGGGTTCGAATCTCACAAACTGCGATGAGAGGTTACTATGCTAAAAATGCATAGGGCCTCTGCAACTACCGGGGATAAACCTCACTCTCTATCTGTCAGATTGGGATTATAGTCCATTTTACATACTCTCAATGTATCGTCCGGTCGAGGTTGGGGGACCTCAGGGATGAGGTTGTGCTAATATATCAACACCCCATTAGGCTAACCACAACCACTTCAGTTTTCACTGCAATCCAGCACCGTCAATATATTCACCCAACAAAGTTTTTTTTATTAAAACTTTACGTTTTATTATCACCGTCAATATTTAAATTTTTTTAACAATAATCATGATTTTAAAAGTCAAACATTCTGATGTAAAAATAAATAAATTTGGAGTATATTTTTATGTTAAGTTTGAAGTATTTTTTTAAATAAATTTGAGCTATGAAAGAAATAATAATCATGAGATCTAAATTTTAACACTTCAATCTGTTTAAGAAAAAAATGGATCTGAAAAGCTCCAATAGTAAAAACTTCATATATATTTTTAAAATTTGAATATATATGCAATATTGATGTCATATGAAAGGTTATAAAAATTATGAATTTCAATATATTTTTTACAAAAATAGGAATACTAACAAAAAGTTATAACATATTAAAAAATGGGATTTAATATTAAATGGGACCCAGTTGATTCCGCAGCGTGCAAATGTTTTTTTATATCACTTTGCTTTTCATTCGTTCAGCAGAATGCAATGGGGCGGAGTGGATAGCGCTAGGAATAGCTTAGGAATGACCTTTTCACACCTGGGTTGCAAGTAGCCTTATATGAGATTCACCCAAGTGTGTAAGCACTCGTTCATAAGAGTGCAATTTTGTTCACCTCTTTAAGGCTAACCGCAATCCAGTCCGTCAATAAATCTAATTCCCTACCAGTTTATAAGTATTCACTCAGTCAATTCAGTCTTTCCCTGCAACCCAACACCATCAAGGTGTCAATATATATTCATTCTGCACATTTTTTTAATTAAATGGATAAATTCTTAATTTATTTTACTACACATCATTTATGAGACAATTTAATTTTATCAATAATTATGATTTCAAAAGTCAAACATTCCGATTTTAAAAAAATGTGAATTAACTTTTTTGTAAGCATTAAAAATGCACACTTTAATTAAAGTCAATAAAATTCAAAACAATCCATTATTTTATATACTGCTTAAATATTAATTTCCATTGTTTTATATATTGCTATAATATTAATTTTCATTTTTAATACTATGTACTCTATATAATTTTTTATTTAAGTAATGCCCAGCTTCTTTAAAGCAACCAGGAGAGCTCCAATATTGCATGTACCAAGGAATCAACCAAGCGCATGGAGAGTTCCCAGCCGCACGCGCAAGCTTCCTCCACATCTTCTGATGGAGTATATGGACCACAGACCCCCGGTCCTAAGACTCCTACTACTGTAACACAGGCCCAACATGCCCAAGAAGCACAGGAAGCTCAAAGAACAGCGGCTCAAGTGCCAAGAAGCCAACGGTGCAAACATGATTGTCTCCGGCCCCCATGGACGAGGGCTCCAAACTCCAAGAAACAGCTAATCTTCTACATACAGAGCTACTGGGAGAAGGCGGCGAAATCAGAAGCCTTCGGCTACTAGGTAGCCATCGGCTACATAGAGCCCTCGGCTACATAAAGCCCTCGGCTATGTACAGACATCAGAGATTCCCTTTAGAGACAAGCAACAACCGCATTTAATGCGGCGTCACGTACGCCCACCGCATTTAATGCGGTGCACATGCGTATGCCAGTGCCACCCCGGTTGAGGTGACCCCTCCACCACCGGATTATTGACATGTGTCCTTATCTAGCATTTACTGCTGCTATAAATAGCAGCCCATTCTCCAATGTAAAGCATCACAACTTTGATATTCGAATACACACATTCTCTCTTACTTATTTGTTCTTACTTCTCTCTAGTTATTCTCCGCAATAACCCTCAGATAAGCTACCCCCCGAGGTACACTATCCATCATCTTCATTGCTGCACCTGTCTAGCGCGTGAATAGTTGCGCAATTTGTTGTTGGGCCAAGGAGTCAATACGTCGGCCAGCTCTCCCTCCTCTAGGTTTTCCTAATTACGTTTGAGACCTTGCTATATAAAAAAGGGCTAGGTTGCAACACTTTTTGGGGTGAAAAGTTCCCATTTGGGTATTCACTCCTTTGCAATGCGGATAGCCTAAGCAGGGTGAACATCACCTCCTTCCCTCATTTGTTGCCATGTGCTTTTTCTTCCTCTTTTTTCTTTAAATTAATTTAACTTTTTATTTATTGGTCAAATTTTATAAAAAATATATTAGATTTAATAACTTTTTATGTCCTTTCTAATGGTATCCATATTGCATACATAAAAAATTGGGGAAAAATCTTTTTTCTTACATCTATTTGAAGTTGATATTTTTAAAAAAAATTACATATACTATATTGGTATCATATGAAAGATCATAAAAATTTAAAAATATTGATATATATTTTGAAAAAATTGAACCAAAAATGCAAAAGTTATAACAATTGCAAAATTTAAAAGCATTGACATGTCATGTGGCAGCCCAATAGGGGTGAACAAAATTGTTCTCCGCATAACGTACGAATCCGGAATCTCCACACATGCGACCAACCTCGTCATGCTTGATTATTTGAGCTTCTAGAGAAATAATGATAACTACTGTTTATAGTAATCAACCCATTTCTTTCTCCATTCCACAATAACTAAGTGGTCTGTTGTGATGGACACTAATGGGTATGCTTAATAGTCTCTTAGCTTCTTCCGGTGAGAATATCCATAACACTCGGTTTGTAATTCAAATTTTATCGTCCTCCGATAGAAGGGATGAAACATTCATGTTCTTTAAACCCTTCCTGAATCAATTTCTAGAAGCTATGCATTCGCCCAAACTTGACTTCTATCATGTTACCTGATGGATAGTCTACCCGGGGGTATATATCCGAGGGGTTATTGCTGAGAATAACTTAGAGAGAAGTCAGAACACCAATAAGTAAGAGAGAGAGTGTATTCAGTATCAATGCCGTTGTCACAAATGGGGAAAAGGGGGTGCTATTTATAGTAGCAATAAATGCCGGACAGGGACACGTGTCAAGCGGCCATTGGCCGAGAGGTCACCTCAACTGGTTGGCGTTGGCAGCCGCATGTGGCCGCATTTAATGCGGCTGTTGGATGAGACGTATGTACAGGGTACGGTGATCTGTACGCATGTGGCGAAGATATTATGTCGGGAGAGGTGCCTTCGGCTATAGAGCAGGAGCCGAGGGCTCCTCAAACCGAGGGCACCCTGGTGCCGAGGGCTCCTGGTGCCGAGGGCTACTGTTTTCACCGTTTTCTCCCAGTTTCTTAGTTTGCTTGAGAAACCCGTCCTGTGAGAGTTTCAGCCTTCGGCCAGGGGGCCGAAGGCACCCCTGGCGCGTATTGCGGGCTGCTTGGTACTCTAGGCGCTGTGATTTGGGCCTGTTGGGCCTTCTGAGCCTGTTGGGCCTTTACTGGAGTAGTAGGAGTCTGTGGGTCGGGGGTTCCCTGGCCATATACTCCATCAGGAGTCCCTCACTCCTTTTGCCGAAAGGTACTTGAGGGAAAAGGAGTAAACTGTGTCTGCCATTTGATGTTGCTCCGTTGTGGTTTGGTGAGGAGTTTGTTGTTTGCGTGTCCCTGCCGAAGGCAGTCCCTCAGTTACCCACATGTCGGGACTTGAGGGCTTGCTTTGCCGTTTTGTTGGAATTTTTCACCAATTTTGTAATTTAATGATTTTCCTGAGGGGGTCCTCCAGTCCCCCACTCGTTGAGGCACTTGTAAAGTGGTGAAAAGGAGTAGAGTAGTTGCGTTGCTGTTGTGGGCCGAAGGCTGACGCTCTTCGTTTCATTTTGGGGGGATGCCTCGTTAAAAACCTCATTAGGAAAAACCCTGTGGAAAAAAATCCTAATGAGGGAAAAAGAGTGCACCGAATTCCCCCAACGATGAATCGAAAATGTGAAACCTTGGTCAAAAATGGAGAATAACAGTAATGCCGAAGGCTCTTCTCTTTCTGAGGGCTCATGTGTTGATTAGCCGAAGGCTTGCTGCTGATGTCATGGGGGTGCCGAAGGGGAGCCCCTCAATCTGGGGATCGAGGGCGCGATGGATGAAGGCAGTAATCGCATTGTCACCGGGGGGTCCCCTGCTTGTTGATTGGTTGGTGATGAGGATATCCGAGGGCTCCCTTTACCTGTGTGCCGTAGGCTATCCGTCAATGAGGCATACTACCCGGGGGCTACCCCGGCCCTCACAGCGCTGAGGGGGAATCCCTGAGGGGTGCCCTGATATGAAGCCTTGGGTTTCTGAAGGAGTGATCCCGAAGGCGTCTGTTAAATGTTGTGTGGGGCACAAACCGGGGGCGCCTCTGGGTAAGTGTACCCGAAGGCTCTCCTTGATGAAGTGGAGTGATGTAAGAAAATCCGGGGGCTTCCAAAATATAGCCGTTGGAAATATAGTCGTTGGAATATGTAACGTCAGGTTTATAGCCGTTGGGGGGGTACACGTGGAGTGTAGCCGTTGGCTGCTCGTGGGCGGGCGTCACCGGTTGGGTGAAACGACGGTGTGTAATGATGACGCTTGGTCGGAGGCCCAGTTTTTGGGCCCAAGCCCGGATTCTGGAGTCTATAAATACCCCAAGACCAGGCCACTCTCCGCTGTGCGATCTCAGTGTAGCGAAGCTCTGGCAAAAATATTCTAGAGAGAGAGACTCGCCCTCGGTTGAATCCTCAATTCTTAAGGTCAGTTCTTCATTCGCATCTCACCCCTTAGCTAGCTGTGTAGTGCCCTTAGGCTAGGAGATAGAATATTTAGAAATTACTAGCGTCTACGAGCCTTCGAACTAGAGTCAGAATGTCGTCCCAGAGTGACTCTCAAGACATATCGGGGGCGCCCTCGATGGAGGATGAAGTCCTCTCGGACGTGGAGTCCTCGAGTGCACAGTCTTCGGTGGGACAGGATGTCGTCGTTGCCCTGGAGCTGCAGAAAGCCCTCGTTGCTGAGGCGGAAGCCGAGGGTTCGAGCAAGAATGTGAGGACGAAGAGCTGGCTCTAGCCTGGCAAGCAGCTGAAGAGGAGGCGCAAAGAGAAAGCGCGAGGGTCACCGTTGCTGTGCTCCCCCCTCGGGGTGCTGGTGAGGCCAGCACCTCTCGACCGCTGAACGCGGTTCCCATCCGGGTGGCCCCCGGAAAAAAAGAAGGCCAAGGTAGCTGCTCCTAAGAAGAAGAAGAAGAAGAAGGGCAGCGTTGCAGATCAAGGGAAGCCCCTTGATATGCCCGAGGGGTACTCCTACCTGAACACCGCCGCCTCGGAGATAAGATCGAAGGCTGACACGGCGGATATTTATGTCACTCAGCTTCACGTGGGCCCCTCGGCCGTCGTGGTGACTCCGGGCCCAGATGATATCCTCTCCCGGGCTCCCGAGGGCTGTATTGCGGTGCACGTTCTGTCGGTGTCTATGGGGCTCCGCTTCCCCATGCACCCTTTCCTCCGGGAGTACCTTCGGTTCGTGGGTCTGGTCCCCTGCCAGCTGACCCCGAACAGCCATTCATATATTACCGGCTTCCTCCAGCTCTGCAAGTCCCGGGGGTGACGCCTAGCCTGGACCTCTTCTTCCAGAGCTTTAATTTGTGCCGGGGGGCACGCGAATGCCGAGGGCTTCGCTAACTTACAGCAGGTGGCCCTCTTCAAGCTCTTTACCAAGGCACCCTCCTCGAACAAAGGGTGGAAGGACCGGTGGTGCTACGTGAGGCTGACCGAGAGCCCCTTCCCGAGGGAATTGCGTGACTGGTTTAGGAGGCATGAGAAGAGGAGAAGTGTCGCCCTCGAGAAAGACGGCAGGATCCTGGCCAAGATCCCGGAGGGCCGGGACAAAAACATCACCATTAAGGAGTGCACCAAGGAGGAGGATCTCTACACCCTCGGGTTCAGGCGGTATCGCTTCCTGGGGGAGACAGATGAGAAGTTCTCGGCGTTCGAGGGAGCCTCCGAAGGTAGTGGCTGAGGGCACCCTTATTTTATATCTTAGCAGATAGTCCATCTGCTAGTTCGTTTTTTTTTTGTGTCACCTGATAGTAACCCCTCGGTTTTAACCCCACACTGTTTTTGCAGGTATCCCAGTCAATATGATGAATGTCAAGGGGCTCGCAGATCTGAAGAAGAAAAAATCTTCCAAGGCCCCGAGGGGGACGGACGTTGGTGCCCCGAAATCCGCCGGTGATTTTTTCAAAAAGCCAGAGGGGCCATCGGCGGCCCCAAGTGCTGATGCGACCGCCACCGCCAAGAGGAAAGGCACGGGCAGAGATCCCGAAGGCAAGAAGCCCAAGACCGGGGATGCCGGGAAGAAAGTCCCCCCGGTGATCGTTGTTGATGAATGCCCCGCCTCCGGGGCGCACGAGCAAATGCCGGTGGCGAAAGTGCCGTCGGGTGTTCAGGGGCCATCCTCCGAGGTCCTTATGGTTTCCCTCCCGCCTGGTACGGCCGTAATGAACGGCACGGCTGACCCGAGGGCGCTTCTGAGAGGCATAACCCTCGAGATTGACAGAGTAGCCCTCGGGGCTGATGAAGATCAAGCCCTCGAGGACAGGATCCTTCGGTCTTCCCTCACGGTAAGTCTTCGATATTTATATTTTCCTTCTTTACTTTGAGCTAGGCAACCATGTTCGGCCCTGCTAACTCCTTTGTTTTTGTAGACTTGCATTGCCCTCGGGGAGCAAGCCCGGCCGGCGGCTAGAAGAGTGGCGCCTTCGCCAGGCCGAGCAGGATGCCAAGATGCGGGAGCTCGTCCACCAGAATTCCGATGCCGTCCGGCAGATGGCTATGCTGGAGGAGAGCCTTCGGCAGATGACCCTGCGGGCGGAGGCCGCAGATCGGGGCAGGGCGGAGGCTGAGAGGTCCGTAGCTGAGGCTTTGGAGAGAGCTGCCAGGGAGGCCGAGGCCGCGAAGGTGGAAGCCGTCGAGAGAGCCTGAGGGGACGCCATCTCGGGGTTCTTGGCAGGGGGTGGCGAGCTGAGGAGCACAAGCAATGGCTGTCCTCGGTCTTTGAGTCCTCGGTCGACGAGTGGTGCGAGGGGCCTGGAGTGGAGTGGGTTTCCCGAAAGGGTAAACAGTACTATGATGGGGTGAGTTTTTCACCCAAGCCCTCATCTACCGGAGGATGGCTCGCCACTTGAAGATTGAGCCGAAGGACTTCGACCCGGTGGCATATGGGCTTCCCCCCTGCAGCCAGACGTCCGCGTTCCTCTCCCCTCCGATGTCGAGAGGCCAGACCTAGAGGATACAGAGCTTATGAAGGAAGCCGAAGGTGACGATCCTGAGGACGGCCCAGAGGTCACTTCGAAGCCTGCGGAGGGGACGGCCCCCGGGAATGTTGAT
Organism: Cuscuta europaea; assembly: GCA_945859875.1. Lineage (NCBI taxonomy): Eukaryota > Viridiplantae > Streptophyta > Magnoliopsida > Solanales > Convolvulaceae > Cuscuta > Cuscuta europaea. Next base: position 40,654,087 of record CAMAPE010000019.1, read on the forward strand.
CTGTAATTTCTTATTTTAACATGTTTTGAACAATCCCTCTGTAATGAATGTTTGAATGCCCTCGGCCTTTGGCCATGCTCTGTAACAAATACATTTGAATCCCTTCTTTTTTGATGGATGAATGATTGCCTTCGGGCTTTGTATATATGGTTTGTTTTCTCTAATTCATTTCTCCTTGAATGTATGCCTTCGTCTCGTTTTGGATGTATGCCTTCGGCTTTTTGAATATATGTTCAGGACTTAGGATATATCATAAGTGTTTGAATATCGTTGTAGCCTTCGGTAGTTGGGCACCCTTCGCCGGATATACAACCGAGGGCTCAGCAATAGTTAGGACTTAGAAACTTTTTCTAAGTGTAGCACACCATAGGGCCTTCGGATGTCCGTAGTTCAATTGCTGCGTGGTGATTAGGTTGAGAACCCAATTCTTAGGACTTAGAAAAATTTCCAAGTGTAGTTTGCCATTGGAAGCCCTCGGCTGGTAGCCTCCTTCCTGAAGTGTGAATATTGGACCGAGGGCCCAATATACAGGACTTAGAAAATTTTTGTCAGTGTTGACTCCCTGTGTACTGTAGCCTTTTATGGATAGGTAGCCTTCGGCTATTAGGTCCCTTGAGATGAGGGTGAAACATGTAGGACTTAGAAAGATTTCTAGGTGTAGATTTTCCCTTGGGAGCCTTCGGGAGATGGCATCCCTTCTTGATGTATGAGTAGTTAACCGGGGGAAAAATATGTAGGACTTAGAAAATTTTCTAAGTGCTATTGTATCGCATAGCCTTCGGCTGCCATATTCCATTAGCTGTAATATTGATTGGGCCGGGGGCCCAATCTTTAGGAGTTAGAATTTTTTCTAAGTGCCGCTTCTTTGTGTCACCTTCGGGTGATGGGTGCCCTCTGACTCTGCATCCTTTTGCACGATGCCCGGGGGCTACTCATTTAGGACTTAGAATATTTTCCAAGCGTAAATTGATGTTGAGCTTCCGGATGTAGATCCCTCCGGGTATATGAATAGGACCCTTCGGGTGATTGGGAGACCCTTGTGTTGTATGAGTATTTGACCGAGGGACAAATATGTGGGACTTAGAAAAATTTCAAAGTGTGTCGTAGATGTTGAACCTTCGATCAATGAGGAGTCCGTCCGAGGGGCAAATATTTTGGAATTAGCCCCCTTGGCTGGCCTTTGATGATTTGTAATAGATGCCTTCGGGTGTCGGATGATATATTAGCCTCCGGTTGTTGTCATTTTCCAAAAGTGTGGACTTAGGAAAAGTGTGGACTCCTGTTGTTGTAAAGAAAGCCGATGAGGAGTTATGTGCCCTCGGCATGCACTTGAAAAGTTGTAGAGTTTGACTTAGTCAGTTGTGTCCCTTGTCATGGGGTAGGGGCCCTCGGTATTAGTGCATAACAGATGCCCTCGGTATTTGTTTGAGGTACCGTTTAGTGGACTTTGGATAGTCCAGTCCCTTTGTATTGTTGAAGCCTTCGGGGCTTGTGTGACCGGAGGTGACCAAGCAGTGGACTTAGCCGTTTCTTGATGATATTTGTTTGAGTAGTATCCTTCGGGAAATAGGAGCCTTCAACTATCGGAGGTGTTCTCGTGGGGAGCCCTCGGCATGTTGTGATCTGTTGGAGTGTACTCTTTGATTTCTCGCTGAGTCTACTCCCCTTCACCCCCTCTTTTTTTTTTTTTTTTTGGTTGGTGGTGAAGGGAAGGCATCAAGAAACTTGGTTTCTTGGTAAGGCTGGGCCTATCAGGAGACCATCAGAATACACCAATGGCTCTCCTCCCTCGGGTTAACCTTCCGAGTTCCGAGGGGATCGAGGGTCGTTTCCTGGGCACAAGATATGGTGGTCTGTAACCTGCCTCCCCTTGGGGGATGGCGCGGAAAGCGCCTCATTTTTGAAAGTCGTCCCCTCGGCGCTAGACATAGTCCGTGGCCTGCCACACCCTTGGGGTGGTGGCGCGGGGAGCGTTTCGGTTTGGAAGTCGAATCCTGGGCATTTCTCGTGCCTGTCATACCCTTGGGGTGATGACGCGGATAGCGTTCCGTTTTTGAAAGTCGAATCCTGGGCATTTCTCATGCCTGTCATACCCTGGGGGTAGTGACGCGGAAAGCGTTTCAAGGAAGGGTTTTCATTTGCACACTAAATGCAAATGGCCGGGGGCACTACGTGCCGCCGGCACCGATGGTGGCGCCTTCGGTATATGCGTCCTCGTGGGGTACGGCTTTTAGAAACAACACTTGGTGTTAGTTTCGATGTGTAGCCCCCGGTACTCTGTACCGAGGGGTCTTCTGTAGGAACACTTGGTGTTCTTTTCTGTTGTAGTTGATGGAGGTGTCTACCCTCGGTACTTGGCACCGAAGGGTCTTTAAATGAAACACTTGGTGTTTTGATTGGAGTGTTCGCCCTTGGCGTTTGGTGCCGGAGGGCCCTCGGAGGAAACACTTGGAGCTTCCCAACAGATGTTTGGAAGTTGATAGGAGAGCATATCCCTGGCACTGGGTGCCGAGGGGTCTTCTTTGAAACATTTGGTGTTTTTCTTCGTTTTGATGTTGATGATGGAGGTGTACCCTCGGCACTAGGTGCCGAAGGGAAATGAAACACTTTGTGTTTCTTGTCGTCGGTGATGGGAGTTCCCACCCTCGGTACTTGGTACCGAGGGGTCTTGTTCGAAAACACATGGTGTTTTCCTGTTGTTGTAGGTGTTGATGTTGTCCGCCCTCGGCACTTGGTGCCGGAGGGGGTTCTTCTCGTGGTGAGGCCTGGGGCCTGTAGTCAGTATGAGGGCTTGGTGTCTCACAAGTGTTTTGTTCTTGATGTCTTGAATGTGTCTTCACTCTTCAAAATTGGAGGCCTTGGGCCATAGGATAGTACATTCACTAGTCATGAGGGCTTGGCCGCTCTTACATTATTGATAAAATTTAACTAAGTGGTGTACATTCCAGTGCCTAGGGACCTCTTTCCCGTTAGGGCGTTTGAGCTTGTAAGTCCCAGGTTTGATGATGGCTGCTATGATGTAGGGTCCTTCGAATTTTGGTTCCATTTTTCCTCCCTCGGTTGGTTGGCTGGCTTCCCTCCTCCGGAGGACATAGTCCCCCACTTGAAATTCTCGGGTGCGAACTTTGGCGTCGATGTAGCCTTTGACTTGCCTTCGGTAGTTTTCTGCCCGGATGAAGGCTCGCTCCCGGCGTTCTGAAATGAGGTGGAGGTCGAGGGCCATGTTGTTGTCGTTGACCTCGGGGTCATATTGGATCACCCTCCGGGTGGGAAGGGTGACTTCCGTAGGAGCTTTGGCTTCAAAACCGTAGCAGAGGGAGAAAGGTGTTTCACATGTTGCTCGCCGAGGGGTGGTGCGGTAGGCCCAAAGGATGTTGTGGAGTTCTTCCACCGCCCTCGGCCTCCAGCTTCTTTTTTAGGCCCTCGAGCAAGGTCCGGTTGGCATTCTCTACTTGCCCATTGCCTTGAGGGTAGGCAACGGAGGAGAAGGTGTGTTTGATGCCCCATGCCTCCAGAAGGGCACAGAAGGGGGCTGCCTCAAATTATGTCCCATTGTCGGAGATGATCTGCTGGGGGACGCCAAACCTTGTGAGGATGTTCTTGAGGACGAAGTGACGGCACTTCGCCTCTGTGATGCTGGCGAGGGGTTCAGCCTCCACCCACTTGGTAAAGTAGTCGATGGCCACAATGATGTATCTGTTGTTGGAGGTACCCCTCGGCAGAGGGCCCACAAGGTCTATCCCCCATCGAGAAAAGGGGACAGATGTGCTGATGGGGGCATAGTTGACCGTTGGCCTGCCGGGGGCTCTCTGGAAATGTTGACATGCGGTGCACCTCCGGGCCAGGTAAGCACAATCTCTGGCCATGGTTGGCCAGAAGTAGCCCTGGAGAATGAGCCTTCGGGACATGGAGAAGGGTCCCTGGTGAGCTGAGCAAGTGCCACTGTGCACTTCCTCCATTGCGACCTCGGCTTCATCTTGATGAAGGCACTGAAGTAGCGTGCCGTTGTAAGATCGTTTGTAGAGCCTTCCATCTTTGATGGTGTAGCTAGGAGCCCTCAGCTTTGCCAGTTTAGCGTGGGTCTCATTCTCGGGTAGCTGCCCTGTGGAGATGAAGGCGGTGATATCTGAAATCCAATCCTCTTGGCGTTGTTGTATGTTCATAACGGGGCTTGCATGGATACTTGAGAGGCTGAGTTCCTCAATTTTGGAAATTTTGGAGATGTGCTCGGGGGAGTCGGCCGAGAGCTTAGATAATATGTCGGCCTCGGAGTTCTGAGCCCTCGGTATTTGAGTGAGAGAGTGTGCCTCAAATACCTTAAGCAACTACTTGGCCGCTTCCTTGTATTGTTTCATTCTTCCCTCCTTGGCCTCATATTCCTCGGAGATTTGGCCAACGACCAATTTGGAGTCGCATTTGATGTGGATCTGCCGAGCCCTCATGTTGGCAGCCAGCCGAAGGCCACATAGGAGGGCCTCATATTCGGCCTCGTTGTTGGAGACTTTGAAGGAGAAGCAGATTGCATAGTAGGCTCTGAAGCCCTCGGGAGTAATGAGGACTACCCCTTCCCCGCATGCTTTGGTCGCGGAGGAGCCGTCGGTGTAGAGGGTCCACCAGTCGTCCGAGGTAGCCGAGGGCTCCCCGTCCGTGGCTGCCCTTGCGGTACACTCCGTCACAAAGTCCGCTAGGGCTTGGCCCTTGATGGCAGGCCTCGGACGGATGTCAATGTTGTACTGGCTCAAGAAGATAGCCCATTTCACCATGCAGGAGGAGCTGGTGGGGCTCCTCATGAGGGCGCCGAGGGGTTGTTGAGTGAGGACCTGAACCGGGTGAGCTTGAAAGTAGTGGCCCAACTTCTTGACAGCCCAAACGATGGCTAACACCGTTTTTTCCAAAGGGGAGTACCTGAGCTCGGCCTCTCTTAGGGTCTTGCTAACGTAGAAGATGGCATGTTGGATGCCGTCTTCCTCCCGGATGAGCACAGAGCTGATGGCCGCCGGGCTGACCCCAAGGTAGAGGGTCTCCCCTACCTTGGGTTTGGAGAGCACAGGAGGTGAAGATAGATATCGTTTGAGCTCGTCGAAAGCCTCCTGGCATTCTGAAGTCCATTGAAAACCAGCCGTCTTCCTCATGATTTGGAAGAAGGGTAAAGACTTCTCCGCTGATTTAGATAGAAAGCGGTTGAGGGCTGCCAGGCGGCCCGTCAACCGTTGAACTTCCTTCACATTGCGTGGGGGTTCCATGTCGATGATGGCCTGGATCTTCTCGGGATTGGCCTCAATACCCCTTCGGCTCACCATGTAGCCCAAGAATTTGCCCCCTTGAACGCCGAAGGTGCACTTCTTCGGGTTTAGCCGAAGGTTGAATTTTTGCATGATGGCGAAGATTTCCCGGAGGTCGTCGGCATGGATGGAAGATTGTTTGCTCTTGACGATCATGTCGTCAACATAGGCCTCCATGGTGCGCCCTAGGACGGCTTGAAAGACCCGGGCCACCATCCGAGTGTAGGTGGCCCCCGAGTTCTTTAGGCCGAAGACCATTACCAGGTAGCAGAAGATGCCCTCGGGAGTCATGAAGGCAGTTTTTTCGGCGTCCTCCTCGTGCATGAAAATTTGGTGATACCCTCGGAAGGCATCGAGGAAGGACATGATCTCACACCCTGCGGTCTCATCCACCAGTTGATCAATATTCGGTAGAGGGAATGGATCCATAGGGCACGCCTTGTTGAGATCGGTGTAGTCCACGCACATGCGGAAGGTAGGGGGCTTCTGTACGAGGACTACATTCGCTAGCCATGAGGGATATTTCACCTCCTTGATGTGCTTAATGGAGAGGAGCATGGCGACCTCCTTCTTCACAAATTCCCTCCTTTCGGCGGAGAGGGGTCTTCTTCGTTGTTGTACTGCTTTTGCCGAGGGGTCCACCGAGAGGCGGTGGGTGATGACCCTTCGGCTGATTCCCGGCATGTCTTCCGGCCCCCATACAAAGACAGTGGAGTAGGCGCGGAGGGCGTCGGTGATACCGGTCTTCAGATCTTCAGGGAGCTGGGCTACAATCTTCACGACTCTCTCCGGCTGGGCCGGATCGAGCGCAAAGTCTTCTACGTCCTCGGCCAGTTCAGCCCTCGGCCTTTTTTCTTCTTGGTCGATGGTTCCGGTGATGTTGTCAACATGGAATTCCGTCTTACTTACCTTCTTAGTGACCTGAAGATAGCAGGCGCGGGCGATTTTCTGATTCCCCCGGGAGTAGCCAATGCCCCCCTCGGCGGGGAACTTGAGGCAGAGGTGCCTCACGGAGATGATGGCCTCGAGGTCCTCGAGGGCTGGCCGGCCGAGGATAATGTTGTGGGCGCAGTCGATGTTGACAACGACGAACTCCACTTCGAGCTGGGCTCTATGGAGCCCGTCTCCGAAGATCACCGGGAGGGTTATTACCCCCTCGGAATCAATATTATCGCCGGTGAAGCTGGCAAGAGGGGTCTTAATGGGCCGAAGGGACCCCCTCTCCAGATGCAGCTCTCTGAAGGTGCTGAGGTACATTACATTGACGGAGCTTCCCGTGTCAATGTAAGTTCGGTGAATGATGGTGTCGTTTATCTCAGTCCGAATCACCAAGGCATCCCTGTGAGGAGAAGAAGTAGGAGGGAGATCTGCGTTGGTGAAGGTGATGGGTTCCTCCCTCAGTCGCTTTACCGGGGGCATATGAGTGACCTCCCCCACGTAAAGCGATTGAGCCCACTTCTTCCGCTGGCTGGTGGAATCGCCCCCTGTATTGCCGCCGGTGATCATGAGGATGTGGCGTTTTTTCTCCTGGTAGTGGGGGTACTCCTCCTCTTCCTCCTCCAAGTTTCCGATCTCCCTCTTCTTGCCGAGGGGGATGGTGTTCGGGTTCACCCAAGCGTTCACCTTCGTGTGGTTCCCTCGGGGAGGTCCCTGATGAGAAGATCCTTCCTGCCGAGGGTTCTGAACAAATTGGGATAGGTGCCCTGCTTGTATCAATCTCTCGATGGCCGTTTTTAGCTGGTGGCAGTCATCGGTTCTGTGCCCCTGGTGCCGATGGAAGTGACAGTATAGGAACTGAGGGTTGATAGCATGTACCTCCGGGGGCGCGCGAGAATCGCGCTCAACGAGGCCCCTCTCCTCGGCAAAATCAAGGATGATGCTGACGGGGTGTGTCAATGGTGTCCGAGGGCGGTCCAGGAGAATGGGCTGTGCCCAAGTCTTAGGGCTGCTCTTATAGCCTCCCCCGGGCTTGGCTTGGCCTTGCCGAGGGCGGTCATCAGAGGGTTCTGAAGCCTTGGGATGATTTGGAGGAGCCCCCGGCCCTCGGTTATTCTTGTTGTCAGCCGTCGGGGGATGCTGATCCGGATGCTGGTGGTATTTCTCCACCTCCTCGGCCTCAGCATATCGATCCCCCCGCTGCAAAGCCCTTATGTAGTCGCGGGGGGGTTCAATGATGAGGCTCCTTGAAAAGTTGCCGGTGCGGAGGACGGTTTGTAGGAGGGCGAGGAGGGTCCCGTCATCAGCACCGTCCACTTTGTCGGCTTCCGTCCTCCAGCGCTCCAGGAAGTCCCGAAGGGTCTCATCTCTCTTCTGGCGTATGGTTAGGAGGTGGGAGAAGTGCTTCCTCGTGCGACGCCTCCCGGCAAATTGTGTCAAGAATCGCTGGGCGAGTTCTTGCCACGAATCAATGCAGCCCTCGGGCAGCATGTTGAACCATTCGTATGCCGGCCCCTCTAAGGTGGAGAGGAACCAACGACACAAATATTCGCCCGACGCCCCTACCATCATCATGCTGTTTTGATATTTGCTGTAGTGTTCCTGGGGGTCCGTCTTCGCGTTATAGGGCTGTATGTGTTGCCCTCGGTATTTTTCCGGGATCCGGGCCGCCAGTACCCTTGGGGTAAATGGCGTCCGGGTCCGGAGCTGGATGACGGGTTCCCCGGAGCCCTCGGCCACCTTCTTCTGTAATTCCTCCATTTTGGCCATCATGGCCTCGTATTTGAGATCTGAATGAGGGGTGGAGGTGGTGGCGTGAGCTTTGCTGGCCTCCATTTCATCAAGCCGGCGTTGGAGGGCCGCAATAATTTCGTCCCGGGGATCCTTCGGGAGGGTCTCCGCCCCCTGCGAACGAACCCGGGACAAGTGGGCCTGGTTGATCTGGTGGCGAGCATCATTGGCATGAAGGGGTGCCTTGCCTTTGTCCTGAGGGGGACGCTCCTCGTCTGCCCTCGAGACAGACCCTCCGCTTTCCTGGGGCCTTTGGAGTGCTTTCCCCCCGAGGCGGTCTTGGACCCCTCGGCGGTCTGGCCCTCCTCCGAGCCGGTTGAGGGCGGAAGTGCGGGGCCTTTCTCTGTTGTCATTGTGGCGGTCCCGGGACTGAACTTCCTGGGAGGACGTATCTTGGGCCACTACCCCTTCGTCGTTCCGAACCCGAGGGGTGGGGTTTCCGAAGGGGTGTGGCAGAGGGGGAAGTATGATGTTCTCCCCAACCTGGGGTTGAGCCGGAGCCAGGGTGCCGAAGGCACCCGGGTTCTGAGTGAGCGTTTGGATGAAGGCGGAGAGCGCCGATTGCACGTCGATGGTGAGAACCGGAGGACTGACTTGGTCATCGCTCCGGTTTTTCTTCTTGGCCTCGATGCCGAGGCGGGCATCGGGGGCATTCTGTTGGATCTGAAGGCGTAGGTCGACAACCGCCTGTTCCAGCCCAGCGATGACACCGCCCTCGGGAGCCCTGTGAGAGGCTTCGGGGGCGTTGACGTCGCCGAGGGCCAGGTTCTTGTCTTCTACGTTTTTGGAGTTGGCACGTGTTGTTCTCACCATTTTGGTAGAGGGCTAGTGTTTGGCGAAGGGGGAGAGTTTCTTACTCGATTGTTCGACCTCTCAACGAGAGCACCAAATGATGGATAGTCTACCCGGGGGTATATATCCGAGGGGTTATTGCTGAGAATAACTTAGAGAGAAGTCAGAGCACAAATAAGTAAGAGAGAGAGTGTATTATGTATCAATGTCGTGGTCACAAATGGGGAAAAGGGGGTGCTATTTATAGTAGCAATAAATGCCGGACAGGGACACGTGTCAAACGGCCATTGGCCGAGAGGTCACCTCAACTGGTTGGCGTTGGCAGCCGCATGTGGCCGCATTTAATGCGGCTGTTGGATGAGACGTCTGTACAGGGTACGGTGATCTGTACGCATGTGGCGCGGATATTATGTCGGGAGAGGTGCCTTCGACTATAGAGCAGGAGCCGAGGGCTCCTCAAACCGAGGGCACCCTGGTGCCGAGGGCTCCTGGTGCCGAGGGCTACTATTTTCACCGTTTTCTCCCAGTTTCTTAGTTTGCTTGAGAAACCCGTCCTGTGAGAGTTTCAGCCTTCGGCCAGGGGGCCGAAGGCACCCCCTGGCGCGTATTGCGGGCTGCTTGGTACTCTAGGCGCTGTGATTTGGGCTTGTTGGGCCTTCTGGGCATGTTGGGCCTTTACTGGAGTAGTAGGAGTCTGTGGGCCGGGGGTTCCCGGGCCATATACTCCATCATTACCCATTCTCTTTGCCAACATTTTTTGAAATCGCCCAAACTTGACTTCTATCATGTTACCCATTCTCTTGTCAACATTTTCTGAAATCACCTGTTGAGTCTCTAAGAGCATCTCCAATCCACATGGTAGATTAGTGCTTAGGTGTACAATAATGGAGAGGGTGTACAACCAACGGAGAGGGCCTATTAATACCCAACTCCAATGAGGAAGGAAGGAATGACTACCAAATAAAAATCATTATTAAAAATTCATTTCTCTTTGTATTGAAGAATGCGTTTAATCACAAAGGGTCTACTTGGTGAGGTGGATGATTTTTTTTGGCAATCCACCTCTCCATTGGATGTCCTAATAAGCTTTGCCAAATAAATGAGGCATTAGCTCTCACTTAGACTTCCCCAAAAGAAGTTTAAAAAGTATAGTCTTAAAAATTCATCCCACCAAATTGACTTGCCTCACAATGGTGAATCGTAGAATTTTTCTAAGTTCCCCCAACGGATGCCTTCTTTCTGAATTATGTAATTCTTGACCTCACGATTTTTTATTTTTCTTATTCACCACCTAAAACAAATTTGATGCTGTCTAATTGGATCCTGGTAAAACAAATTTTGAAATGAACAGATCCAGATTATGGGATGCAAATCTCAAAACATTATTACTTCGTATTATTCAGCCCATTGAACATACTTACACCAAAGACCATATAATTAAATCATAACTTGGTCCAAAAGGTGGAATCTCTCGCTCAAGGAGCCCCACCCGACCCGACAGGATGGTGAGGAGGTCCTCACCCAACATGATGATGGGGAGGTTAATAATGGTGACTCGATCTTCACAGCGGCGGTAGACCTTATACATATGCGCAACTGAGTCCAGCCTTATGAAATCATAACTACAATGGCACAAAGATCTCACAATAACAGAGAAAAATAAACACAAGTAACCATTAAAGCGAACACCAAGTCTAATAAAATTACAACAGGCTTTAATGATCTTCATTCCTAGTTACCAATGGCAACATTGGCAGCAGCAAGGTCTTCATCCAGGAAGATATCCCACTGCCCCTCCCATTTGATGAAGAACTCTGTGTCCTCAAAATACTTCACTCTGTGAACATCCCCGGCCGGCGTGAACAAGTAATCCCCCGCCCCCAAATCGTACTTCTCCCCTTTGCTCAGGTTCCACACGCTCTTGCTGCCGCTCAGCACAACCAGATCATGCCCAAATGTGTGGTGATGAGCCGGCTCCACGCTCCCCGCTTTGAACTTCACAAAAGCCGATGTCGGCGTCTCTCTCACTATCATCATCGATCCGCCCGGAATGATCTCGACCGGGCTGAACTCCCGGTTCTTCGCGAGCGAGCAAAGCTTACAGGGAGCGCGGTTGAGTTCTTCGGTTGAGGATTGGGATGGTTGTGCTAGGGTTCCGATTTTTGACATCTCCGTAACGGAGCTGTCGAGGAACGATTGGATCTCTGAAGGCCAGGGGTTCGAGCCGGAGGCAGGGCAGGGAGATTTGAAAGGAGTGCGGAGAAATGAATCTAGAATTCGTAAAGCGATTTCAGGGGAAGTGTTCATGCCTGAAACAGCAAGGACGTTGCAATTGTTGATCGATCGAGCGTTGATCGCCTCCTCCGGGGTGAGGCAGGTGGCGGCGTAGACGCCGGGGAACTTGTTGGCGAAGATGGCGACTCCGACGCCGGTTCCGCAGGCGACGAGGCCTCGAACCTCGACCGATGAATCGGCGGCAGCTTGGCTAACGCGGCGCCCGATTTCTTCTCCGACTGAGTAGTACTTGTCGGTGCCGAGGTCTTCGACGTCGACGTTCAAAGCGCGGAGCTGAGAAACCAGAGTATCCTTGAGGTCGCTGCCGAAGGAATCGGCTCCGGCGACGAATTTGAGGCGGCGATCGGTTGAAGCCATTTTGGCGGATTCCAGGTACAACGAATTTAGACGCCTTTGCTACCGGATAATAATAAGGGGAGGTGTAAACTCACTCACTCTCTACTCCTTGGACACTGCCCGGCTGCTCTTGTGTGGCCGGCCCCACTTGGGTGCAGAAGGCCAAATCCCTCGGTTATACGTATTCAATAAATCTAATCTAACATTAGTTTATAAATCTAATCCCTCGGTTATACTCTCAATATATTCACTCAACACATTATTGTTTACTTAAATCTTTACTTTTATTACTTCCTCCGTCCCTCAAAACTTTACCAACTTTCTAGTTTGGGATGTCCCAAAAAATTTTGTCATTTTCCTTTTTTATCAATTATTTTTTTGGTTACAATTAATTCTCTCTTCTCTGCACAAATCTCAACCACACAGTTTTTACTTTATTAATCTACGTGTCGGTCAAACTTGGCAAAGTTTTAAGGGACGGAGGGAGTATTATACATGATTTTTTCGCAAATTCTATTTTTGCATTCCGATGTAAAAATAAATAAATTTGGAGTGAAATTTTTAACCATGATATCTATTTTTGAAAACTAATAATTGAGAGATGTAAAAATATATTTTAACAATGAAATATTTATTTAAACATTTGAATGATTTGAGAAAAATGTTAGATCTACAAATCTCCAACAATTGAAACTTCTCATTTTTTTATTTTTACATATCCAATATTAGTGTCATATGAAAGATTATAAAAAGATGAATTTTGATATATTTTTATACAAATTAGAGCATAAATAAAAATGTTATAACACTTTAAAGAAAAAAATATTAATTTCACATGGGTCCCATGTTGGTCATTTCTCCTGCGTGCGTCACATCTAGTCCATGCGCCCATTTTATTCATTTAGTTTTTGAGTGAGTCGCTAGCACCCAAGGTCCTATGTATCTCATCACTAGACCTTCATATACGGATTCTATCTTGGGTTGCAGCACTCATGGGAGTCAATAGCTTCCAATTAGCTTTTTTACTCCATGGAATGCGGTTAGCCGAACAATAGTAACAAGACATTGAATGATAAATCTTGGCGGAAAATAAAATTAATGTGAAATAAAGTCCATAATTTTTAGTATTAATTACACTCAACAATTTTGATAGAGTATATAGACTCGGACCCCTGAGTCTCACGATTATTGGGTCTGGACAGCGACCCACAAACGCTTATCAGATGTTTATATTATTGTACTGTTCATATATCATTTGTATGTATTAGATTAGTTTTTTCTGGACAGCGACCCACAAACGCTTATCAGATGTTTATATTATTGTACTGTTCATATATCATTTGTATGCACTAGATATGGATAGGCCCATATTAGCGGTCCAGACACGCAGCCCAGCTGCGGACCGATCCAGTGGTTGGTGGCAGACGGCCACCACTGCCACCGCCGCCCAGTTCGCCAAACAGCCGCTCGCAACTCGTTCTTGCCATCATAGCGTCACCAGATGCCTATGGCAGCTAGCTCTACCACCTCTCCAGCAGGCTGCCTCTTCGCCTCCGTCTCAGATTTGTCGGGTGTCGCTTGACCTAAGCCTCTTGTAAGGTTTCTGCCATTAAAGGCGGTTTGAGGGCTCTGCTCACGACCCCAACATCTGCAATAAACAACCAATTCTGCCTAGCTAATGGCCCGGATATGGAATTCTAGGAGCAAAGCTCCCTAAAGATTACGGCCAAATCGAGTTCAGGTAATGACGGTAATGGTCTGGGTCTAAGTTTCTGATCTCACGCAGATGCCCGGACTACGCGACGGAGACACATGGTCGAGTGTGCCAAGCTAAGGCCCACCGTGACCTGTAAACCTACTAATCTTCTTCTCTTGGAAAGGAAAGCTTCTTCTCCCTACGACCTTGACCCCCGGAAACGTACACTACTCTAGGTGTAAGGAGATTGTCCAGGTCACAGCAACAGATACAGTAGGTGGGGGAGCCCATGACTCTAGCTATAACTCAATCGGGCCGTCCATCAGCAGAAATGTTCAACTCCTGGCCCAAGCTATCAATTCAGACTGCCCACTTCTTTCAAAAAGCTAAGTACTCCAAAACTATCTCCATACATTTGATACGTAAATAAATGTGATTAAAATGCCCAAAAAACACATAAATTAAAATATTTTAATAATATGGAATCAAACTTCAATCTCGAGAGGCGAGTCATCCGTTAAAAGACCCTTAAATGCGTATGTCTGGCGGATCCCAGCTACGAACTTGAGTGACGAGTTGAGCTAGATTATTAATTTAGTATCATTAATTTTTAAATAGTGTGTATTTTTTGACATTGAAAAAACGGACTTATGAATTCCGAGCACTCGCGTACACCGGGCGAGCACTCGCGCTACCGGGTCACGTCAAACGGGTGTGGCAATAATAAGCTCCAAATCCAAATGTTATCTAATACACACTCTAGTTTCTACGTTTTGTATGAGTTATGTGTGCCCTCTAGCTTTCGGAAATGAACTAAATCCCCCAGCGGTGGGTTCAATCCTTTAAGCGTGCCACGCTCCAACCATGGGCGGAGCTAGGAGTGGGCCAACCTAGGCCATGGCCCACCCAAATTTTAAAAATGGCTTAATTTTTAAGGTAAAAAATTTCGTGTAAATTTTTTTCTAAAAATATTCTTTGTACCAGCCCAGTGTTCTGGCTCCGCTCATGGCTCCAACTAAACATAGAAACCTAGCTTGAGCTCCAGCTTGAAAATTTGAGGCCACTTAATGTAGGTCCAAACCCAATAGCGAATTATAAGCTCAAGAAATTATAACATTTTTTATTTGAATGCATAGGTGCAATTAAATGATGACTTGGATTTTATATCGGCCTCTTGGCCATACTCTTGGTCATCTTTATTTGATGACCCGAACATCATTATGGACGGTCGCTCGACCTGTCTCTTAGTCATCTTTATTTGATGACTAGGATTACCTATCATGTCGAGCTACGCACATACGAGGACTGATCTTGACCATCCCCTTAGCAGATGTCGATGGTTGCAGTTCCATGCCCAGCCCGAAGGTTCCCCCCCTTTTGCTTCATTTTGGGGGCATCCAGTGTACTCTTTTTCCCTCATCAGGATTTTTCCCCACTGGGTTTTTTCCAAATGAGGTTTTTAACGAGGCATCTTCCCATTGTGGATCAAAAGGTGTCGACCCTCGGCCCCCTATTGAAGACATCACGAAACATGCTCTATTTTACTCCTCTTCACCTCACTACATTCACCTCAAGGAGTGGAGGACTGGAAGAGTGGGAGATTTATTCGAAGAAGCACAAATTCAAAATTTTTCACGAAGTTACTCACCAGACTACAGATCATCACACAGCTCTACTCCCTTTCGCCTCGAGTACTCTCGACTCAGGGAGTGGGGGACTCCTGATAAAGTATATAGACTCGAGCCCTCGGGTCTCACGACTATTGAGCCTGGACAGCGGCCCACACACACTTATCGGATGTTTGTATTATTGTACTGTTCATATATCGTTTGTATGTACTAGATTGGTCTTTTAAGTAGTTGGGCCTATCGGGCCCATATTAGTTGCCCGACCCATTATTTATCTATTTATACTCCCTTTAGGAGACCTGTAACCCTAGTTCCTAACTCTTAGAATCATTATTACACAAACAATATCACTATTCATTCATCTTCCTCTCTATAGCTCAATCTCTCCATTTAATTATATGTTTGGATACCCCCATAATCCATCAAGTTTGTATATCAATCAAGTGGCGGAACAAGAGCAGGGATCTTGGAGGAGCACATAACTCGAAAGGGAAGGTGTTTGGCAACTTGGTAAGGGGGGCGGCTAGCTCCGGCATTAGAATTTTCGTTTTCAATAAAGCGGACGGCGACAAGAGGAAGTGTCGAAGAGGTTCCGACGCTGGATATATATTACGTAGTAATATTTTTTTAAATAAAAACTAAGGATCCATGAAATATATTTAATTTAATGATGTTGGATAGATATTAAAGCGAGGAGTACTACCTCCATTCCATTTCATTTGTCTTATTTAAGTTTAGCAAAATCATTAATAAAGTGGTTTAAATTTAAATTTGTGATTGAATTTAAAAAAATTAAATTGTATGAATCAACTTTTTTGCTATAGAAGAAAGCAAAACACTTATTTTTGGTAACTTGCACTACGAAAAAACACAAAATTTGTCAAGATTATTAATCAGGAATATCGTCCCTAATAAGGTTGTCTGAGATTTGTCAGGGATATTAATAAAAAATCAAGCAAGCAAGGTTCCTCATAGAAATATCTCGGGAGAAGGGGCATATTAACGACTAAAATTTGGATAAAGAAGCACATTAGACACTAAGGTTATTTTCAAAGCAAATACCTCAATATTTTAGCTTTTGGGGGCATAACATCCAAAAACGCGATTTTAATCTTTTTTCATCGGATTTTGGTCCTTTTCATCCTGGTCTTCTTCGTCAATGATAGGTCTGAAAATCTCAAAAAACTTCAATCGAGCACATGTTTGCGCTAATACCAATTGCAAGATCCTAGTTGGAGTATATGGCCCAGGAATCCCTGACCCTCATACTTCCACTACTATGAACTGGCCCTACAGGTCCAAGTGGCCCAAACACATCAAACAAGAGCCCGGGGACGCACGGACTTAGGCATATGAAGCCCCCCAGGATACGTACGTCCTTCAGCACATGAAAGCCTCTAGGTTACGTACGGCCTCCGGCTATGTACGGCCTCCAACACATGACAGACATCGGGGATGTACGGCCTTCGACAGATGAAGCCTCCGAGGTACCTACGTCCTTCAGCACATGGCGATCCACCGGCTACGTACGGCCTTAGGCATATGAAGGCCCCCAGGATATGTACGTCCTTCGACACATGAAAGCCTCCGGGTTTACATACGGCCTATGGCTACATACGACCTCCAACACATGACAGCCCCCCCCCCCCCGGCTACGTACGGCCTCCGGCACATGAAAGCCTCTGAGGTACGTACGGCCTCCAGCGATACCCCATCAAGATCTCCTCTCTGCATGCGCTGAATCACCGCATTGAATGCAACGTCACATCCAAACCACCGCATTGAATGTTACATCTTTTTATAAGCAAGTTACATCTTTTTATGAGGGAGTTACATCTTTTTATAAGCAAGTTACATCTTTTTATAAGCGAGTTACATATATATACACACGAGTTGCATTTGACATGCCTGAACGCGACTTACATATATTTACACGTAAAGTTACATATTTTTACACGTAAAGTTACATATTTTTACACGTAAAGTTACATATTTATACACGCGAGTTACATATTTATACACATGAGTTGCATTTGACCTGTCTGAACGCGAGTTACATATTTTTTTACGTAAATTTACATATTGTTACACATAGAGATACATATTTATACACACGCGTTGCATTTGGCCCGACTGAACGTGGGTTACATATTTTAACACGTAAAGTTACATATTTTACACGCAAATGTTAATATGTTAAAATTACATAGGCAATATTGATCTCATTTGAAAGATCATGAAAAATAAAAAATGTTGATATAAATTTTATAAAAATCGGATCAAAAATAAAAAACTTATTACCATTTAAAAAAAAAGAGAAAATAATATCCAATGGATGGGCTACGGGGTTGGGATATAGGCTGGGCTTGGAATTAAATTTGGAGTCCGCTTATGCCATTAGTTGGGTTGGCTCGTAGACGCTAAAAAAGTGCTCTCCCTTTGGTCATTTTTACATTTCCTTTTTTGCGTCAACACACGTAAACACAAATATAAATAAACTTTTTTAGCGTCGACAAGGCGACACAAATAATGAAAATGGTGCAAGGCCTGTGCAGTATTTTAATTAAGGTCATTTGCCTCCACTTGTCGACGCAAAAGAGCAGTTATTTGCGTCCATTTTAGTCGACACAAAAAAGTTTGACGCAAATAATACTTTTTCTTGTAGTGCCAATAGTCGGCGGGCCGGGGGGTCTAGATCCATATACTCCATCAATATTTATATATAGTTTATAAATTTTATAATTTTATGAAAATATTTTGAATGAGGAACATTTTGATATGATTTTTATATTTTAAATAATTTTGTATTAAGAAATATCATTAGTAAAAGTTGATTATCATTGACCAAGAAAAGTCAATTTGGTGAACCTTTTCGGGACGGAGGGAGTATAGAATACTAATAATCTTTTTAAAAAATAGGGGCCCTATAATTGGCAAGCCATGCTCTATAGACCGGTTCAACTTGTTCAAAAATTCCTATGTACGTAATCAATGAGTCAATTCAGTTTTTTCAAGCAATTCATCAACGTCAATATATTAGCTAGCCAACATAATATACTTCCAGGGAATAAGTGTCGGTCCTTAGGGTTAGAAGTTCATCCGTCTTTAGAGAGATAACAAATACGACGAACCCAGCCGCCTTAGTGCAGATCCTCCTGGCACTCGACGATTAGCCTGTATCTCGGAATAGAGTCGCCCCCTTCTTGTCTTCCATGTACGCTTTTTTCGTTTTGGACGGGAGCTCGTCAACTGACGTGCACTTTGTCGTGAGGTGCACTCAAAATAAATACAATACAACGAATATACGTAGTATAACGAAGTAAGATTCGTATCCACAGGGAAAGGGATACTTTTCTTTTATATGAATAGTAACAAGGGGGGTTTTGATTGGGTGATGAATTTAAAATGTATTTAAACACTAAGTTGAACGACTTATGTGGTTTACTTTAATAGGGATGAAGACTTGGTTTTGCTTTTATCCACTTAATGAAATGTTCGTCGATCCCGGTTATATCTTTAACTAGCTTCCTCTCGAATACTCAATCGAGGAGTATCTCCAGTTCATCGAGGGTAGTTATTAATAACGAGACGCGTTCATTAATAAAACTTACTACCGAGTTAATATAGAACATGCGCCGTATATCAACTTGACAGTAGCAATAAAATCAAGATGAAAACAATTGAGATTGATAACTTCAACACAAGCGGTTTATTGGTTTAATTAGCATAATTAATTTCCATTAGATTATCAACCATGAGACGCATGCATTAATAATCCAAGTTTACTACCGTGAATGAACCGAATTAATAACAAGCGTATTAATCGATTGATTCTAGTAATAATTAATATATGAAACAAAACTAGTTGATCCTTTAAGTAATGTTCAAAATATTAATATGGAATATGAATAGGAATTAATTAATACTCAAGGAAGAATATTAAAGAAGTTGAATCCTACTATAGTTAATATCAAGGTGTTAACTAATTGTCATCTTAGTAACACTCCCCAATATTAACATAGAGGAAGAAATAACTATTACTATAACTAATGTCAAGATGTTAACTAATTGTCATCTTAGTAGCACTCCCCGACATTGATATAGAAATAGTATTTAAAGGAAGAATTAATATTCAAGGAAGAAAATTAAAGAGAATAACTCACAACTTACAAATTCATTAAGCTTCAAAGTAGCAAAACCAAGATGGAAGAGTTTAGCTCCTCATTTGGAGACTAAACATGATGAAAATATAAAGAAAGAAATATTCTAGACTGAGCTTAGAAGTATACAGGAATTGGTTTTTCTAATTGTGAAGGGAAGGGGTGTATTTATAGGCTTTTGGGGATGCAGCTCGGGTACCCGATCGGGTATATACACGGTACCCGACGGGGTATGTGTAATGCTTCAAATTCGAGGTATACTCGATCGATTAAGGGGCAAATCATATAAGCATACCCGATCGGGTGTGTTCTTGTACCCGATCGAGTATGTGTAAAACCTCATATCCGAGGTATACTCGATCGATTTCATGCTTAGTTTTGAAAGGATACCCGATCGGGTGTGTCAGTGTACCCGATCGGGTATAGACACTCGATCGTGGTCCAAATCTTCTCTGCATGTTCCTTTGTCTTCGGATCCGATTTGATTTGAGATTTCAACAAGATACCCGATCGAGTATAGGTCATACTCGACCGGGTATAGACCAAAAATCAGGATCTTTATTTCATCTTGTGATCTTGCACCTTCCTTCCATTTTGGGGTTCATCAACTGTTCTGATGGAGTATATGGCCCAGGAACCCCCGGCCCACAGACTCCTACTACTCCAGCAAAGGCCCAACAGGCCCAAAAGGCCCAACAGGCCCAAATCACAGCGCCCAGAGTACCAAGCAGCCCGCACTACGCGCCAGGGGTGCCTTCGGCCCCCTGGCCGAAAGTTCTAAAATCTCACAGAACGGGTTTCTCAAGCAAATTAAGAAACTGGGAGAAAACGGCGAAAACAGTAGCCCTCGGCACTATGAGCCCTCGGCACCAGGGGCCATCGGGTTGAAGAGCCCTCGGCTACTGCTCTATAGCCGAAGGCATCTCACTCGACAAGATATCCGCCTCACATGCGTACAGATCACCGTACCCCGCATAGACGTCTCATCCAACAGTCGCATTAAATGCGGCCACATGCGGCTGCCAGCGCCAACCAGTTGAGGTGACCCCTCGGCCAATGAGCGCTTGACACGTGTCCCTGCCCGGCATTTATTGCTACTATAAATAGCACCCCATTCCCCCATTTGTAACCACGCTGAAAACGGCATTCATACTGAATACACTCTCTCTCTACATTTACTTGTTTACTCTGACTTCTTTCTAGGTTATTCCCCGCAATAACCCTTCGGATATATACCCCCGGGTCGACGGTGCTGATGACGGGACCCTCCTGGCCCTCCTACAAACCGTCCTCCGCACCGGCAACTTTTCAAGGAGCCTCATCATTGAACCCCCCGCGACTACATAAGGGCTTTGCAGCGGGGGGACCGATATGCTGAGGCCGAGGAGGTGGAGAAGTATCACCAGCATCCGGACCAGCAGCCCCCGAGGGCTGACAACAAGCATAACCGGGGGCCGGGGGCTCCTCCAAATCACCCCAAGGCTTCGGGACCCTCTGATGACCGCCCTCGGCAAGGCCAAGCCATGTCCGGGGGAGGTTATAAGAGCAACCCTCAGACTTGGGCCCAGCCCATTCTCCTGGACCGCCCTCGGACACCATTGACGCACCCCGTCAGCATCATCCTCGATTTTGCCGAGGAGAGGGGCCTCGTTGAGCGCGACTCTCGCGCACCCCCGGAGGTACACGCTATCAACCCTCAGTTCCCCTACTGTCGCTTCCATCGGCACCAGGGGCACAGGACCGATGACTGCCATCAGCTGAAGACGGCCATCGAGAGATTAATACAGGCGGAGCACCTGTCCCAGTTTGTCCAGAGCCCTCGGCAGGAGGGACCTTCTCATCAGGGACCTCCCCGAGGGCACCATACGAAGGTAAATGCCTGGATAAATCCGAACACCATCCCCCTCGGCAAGAAGAGGGAGATCGGAAACTTGGAAGAAGAGGAGGGGGAGTACCCCCACTACAAGGAGAAGAAACGCCACATCCTCATGATCACCGGTGGCAATACAGGGGGCGATTCCACCAGCCAACGAAAGAAGTGGGCTCAATCGCTTTACGTGGGGGAAGTCACTCATATGCCCCCGGTAAAGCGACTGAGGGAGGAACCCATCACCTTTACCAACGCAGATCTCCCTCCTACTTCTTCTCCTCACAGGGATGCCTTGGTGATTCGGACGGAAATAAACGACACCATCATTCACCGAACTTACGTTGACACGGGCAGCTCCGTCAATGTAATGTACCTCAGCACCTTCAGAGAGCTGCATCTGGAGAGGGGGTCCCTTCGGCCCATTAAGACCCCTCTTGCCGGCTTCACCGGTGATACTATTGATTCCGAGGGGGTAATAACCCTCCCGGTGATCTTCGGCGACGGGCTCCATAGAGCCCAGCTCGAGGTGAAATTCGTCGTCGTCAACATTGACTGCGCCCACAACATCATCCTCGGCCGGCCAGCCCTCGAGGACCTCGAAGCCATCATCTCCATGAGGCACCTCTGCCTCAAGTTCCCCGCCGAGGGGGGCATTGGCTACTCCCGGGGGAACCAGAAAATTGCTCGCGCCTGCTATCTTCAGGTCACTAAGAAGGTAAGCAAGACGGAATTCCGTGTTGACACCATCACCGGAACCGTCGACCAAGAGGAAAGAAGGCCGAGGGCTGAACCGGCCGAGGACGTAGAAGACTTTGCGCTCGATCCGGCCCAGCCGGAGAGAGTCGTGAAGATTGGAGCCCAGCTCCCTGAAGATTTGAAGACCGGTATCACCGACGCCCTCCGCGCTTACTCCATTGTCTTTGCATGGGGGCCGGAGGACATGCCGGGAATCAGCCGAAGGGTCATCACCCACCGCCTCTCGGTGGACCCTTCGGCAAAAGCAGTACAACAACGAAGGAGACCCCTCTCCGCCGAGAGGAGGGAATTCGTGAAGAAGGAGGTCGCCATGCTCCTCTCAATCAAGCACATCAAGGAGGTGAAATACCCCTCATGGCTAGCAAATGTAGTCCTCGCACAGAGGCCCCCTACCTTCCGCATGTGCGTGGACTACACCGATCTCAACAAAGCATGCCCTATGGATCCATTCCCTCTACCGAACATTGATCAATTGGTGGATGAGACCGCAGGGTGTGAGATCATGTCCTTCCTCGATGCCTTCCGAGGGTACCATCAAATTTTCATGCACGAGGAGGACGCCGAAAAAACTGCCTTCATGACTCCCGAGGGCATCTTCTGCTACCTAGTGATGGCCTTCGGCCTAAAGAACTCGGGGGCCACTTACACCCGGATGGTGGCCCGGGTCTTTCAAGCCGTCCTAGGGCGCACCATGGAGGCCTATGTTGACGACATGATCGTCAAAAGCAAACAATCTTCCAGCCATGCTGACGACCTCCGGGAAATCTTCGCCATCATGCAAAAATTCAACCTTCGGCTAAACCCGAAGAAGTGCACCTTTGGCGTCCAAGGGGGCAAATTCTTGGGCTACATGGTGAGCCGAAGGGGTATTGAGGCCAATCCCGAGAAGATCCAGGCCATCATCAACATGGAGCCCCCACGCAACGTGAAGGAAGTTCAACGGTTGGCGGGCCGCCTGGCAGCCCTCAACCGCTTTCTATCTAAATCGGCGGAGAAGTCTCTACCCTTCTTCCAGATCATGAGGAAGACGGATGGCTTCCTATGGACTCCAGAATGCCAGGGGGCTTTCGACGAGCTCAAACGATATCTATCTTCACCTCCTGTGCTCTCTAAACCCAAGGTAGGGGAGACCCTCTACCTCAACCTTGGGGTTAGCCCGGCGGCCATCAGCTCTGTGCTCATTCGGGAGGAAGATGGCATCCAACATGCCATCTTCTACGTAAGCAAGACCCTAAGGGAGGCCGAGCTCAGGTACTCCCCTGTGGAAAAAACGGTGCTAGCCATCGTTTGGACTGTCAAAAAGTTGGGCCACTACTTTCAGGCTCACCCGGTTCAGGTCCTCACTCATCAACCCCTCGGCGCCCTCATGAGGAGCCCCACCAGCTCCTCCCGCATGGTTAAATGGGCTATCTTCTTGAGCCAGTACAACATTGACATCCGCCCAAGGCCTGCCATCAAGGGCCAAGCCCTGGCGGACTTTGTGACGGAGTGTACCGCAAGGGCAGCCACGGACGGGGAGCCCTCGGCTACCTCGGACGACTGGTGGACCCTCTACACTGACGGCTCCTCCGCGACCAAAGCATGCGGGGGAGGGGTAGTCCTCATTACTCCCGAGGGCTTCAGGGCCTACTACGCAATCCGCTTCTCCTTCAAGGTCTCCAACAATGAGGCCGAATATGAGGCCCTCCTATGTGGCCTTCGGCTGGCTGCCAACATGAGGGCTCGGCAGATCCACATCAAATGCGACTCCAAGTTGGTCGTTGGCCAAATCTCCGAAGAATATGAGGCCAAGGAGGGGAGAATGAAACAGTACAAGGAAGCGGCCAAGGAGTTGCTTAAGGTATTTGAGGCACACTCTCTCACTCAAATACCGAGGGCTCAGAACTCCGAGGCCGACATATTATCTAAGCTCTCGGCCGACTCCCCCGAGCACATCTCCAAAATTGCCAAAATCGAGGAACTCAGCCTCTCAAGCATCCACGCAAGCCCCGTTATGAACATACAACAACGTCAGGAGGATTGGATCTCAGATATCACCACCTTCATCTCCACAGGGCAGCTACCCGAGAATGAGGCCCGCGCTAAACTGACAAAGCTGAGGGCTCCTAGCTACACCATCGAAGATGGAAGGCTCTACAAACGATCTTACAATGGCACGCTACTTCGGTGCCTTCATCCAGATGAAGCCGAGGTCGCAATGGAGGAAGTGCACAGTGGCACTTGCTCAGCTCACCAGGGACCCTTCTCCATGTCCCGAAGGCTCATTCTCCAGGGCTACTTCTGGCCAACCATGGCCAGGGACTGTGCTGACCCTGCCCGGAGGTGCATCGCATGTCAACATTTCCAGAAAGCTCCCGGCAGGCCAGCGGTCAACTATGCCCCCATCAGCACCTCTGTCCCATTTTCTCGATGGGGGATAGACCTTGTGGGCCCTCTGCCGAGGGGTACCTCCAACAACAGATACATCATTGTGGCCGTCGACTATTTTACCAAGTGGGTGGAGGCTGAACCCCTCGCCAGCATCACAGAGGCGAAGTGCCGTCACTTCGTCCTCAAGAACATCCTCACAAGGTTTGGCGTCCCCCAGCAGATCATCTCCGACAATGGGACACAATTTGAGGCAGTCCCCTTCTGTGCCCTTCTGGAGGCATGGGGCATCAAACACTCCTTCTCCTCCGTTGCCTACCCTCAAGGCAACGGACAAGTAGAGAACGCCAACCGGACCTTGCTCGAGGGCCTCAAAAAGAAGCTGGAGGCCGAGGGTGGTGGCTGGGTGGAAGAACTCCACAACATCCTTTGGGCCTATCGCACCACCCCTCGGCGAGCAACAGGTGAAACACCCTTCTCCCTCTGCTACGGTTTTGAAGCCAAAGCTCCTACGGAAGTCACCCTTCCCACCCGAAGGGTAATCCAATATGACCCCGAGGTCAACGACAGCAACATGGCCCTCGACCTCCACCTCATTTCAGAACGCCGGGAGCAGGCCTTCATCCGGGCAGAAAACTACCGAAGGCAAGTTAAAAGCTACATCGACGCCAAAGTTCGCACCCGAGAATTTCAAGTGGGGGACTATGTCCTCCGGAGGAGGGAAGCCAGCCAACCAACCGAGGGAGGAAAGATGGCACCAAAATTCGAAGGCCCCTACATCATAGCAGCAATCATCAAACCCGGGACCTACAAGCTCAAACGCCCCAACGGGAAAGAAGTCCCTAGGCACTGGAATGTACACCACTTAATTAAATTTTATCAATAATGTAAGAGTGGCCAAGCCCTCATAACTAGTGAATGTACTATCCTATGGCCCAAGGCCTCCAATTTCGAAGAATGAAGATACATTCAAGACATCAAGCCCTCATACTGACTACAGGCCCACCGCCTCACCACGAGAGAAACCCCCTCCGGCACCAAGTGCCGAGGGCGGACGCCATCAACACCTACAACATCAGTGAAAACACCACGTGTTTTCAGTCAAGACCCCTCAGTACCAAGTGCCGAGGGAAGGAACTCCTATCACCAACAACGAGGACCACCATATCTTGTGCCCAGGAAACGTCCCTCGATCCCCTCGGAACTCGGAAGGTTAACCCGAGGGAGGATAGCCATTGGTGTATTCTGATGGTCTCCTAATAGGCCCAGCCTTACCAAGAAACCAAGTTTCTTGATGCCTTCCCTTCACCACCAACCAAAAAAAAAAAAAAGAGGGGGTGAAGGGGAGTAGACTCAGCGAGAAATCAAAGAGTGCACTCCAACAGATCACAACAAGCCGATGGCTTCCCACGGGAACACCTCCGGTAACTGAAGGCTCCTATTTCCCGAAGGACACTACTCGAACAAATAGCAGCAAGGAATGGCTAAGTCCACTGCCTGGTCACCTCCGGTCACACAAACACCGAAGGCTTCAACAATACAAAGGGACCGGACTATCCAAAGTACACTAAGACGGTACCTTCAAATATGTACCGAAGGCCCCTACCCCATTACAAGGGACACAACTGGCTGAGTCAAACTCTACAACTCCTCAGAGTGAATGCCGAGGGCACACACTCCTCATTGGCTTTCTTCACAACAACAGGATTCAACATCAACTTACGCAAAGTAATGTAGAGTCAGAGGGCACCTATCACCCGAAGGCTACACAAGGAAACAGCACTTGAAAAAATTCTAAGTCCTAAAGATTGGGCCCCCGGCCCAATCAGCATTACAACCAAGGGAGTATGGTAGCCGAAGGTCATGCAATACAACAACACTTGAAAAAATATATTCGGTCCTAAATGAGCAGCCCCCGGGAATCTGGCAAAGTGATGTGGAGTCAGAGGGCACCTATCACCCGAAGGCTCCCAAGGGAAAATCTACACTTAGAATATTTTCTAAGTCCTGCATATTCCCCCCCCCCCCCCGGTCAACTACCCATACATCAAGAAGGGATGCCATCTCCCGAGGGCTCCCAAGGGGAAATCCACACTTAGAATGTTTTCTAAGTACTACATGCTTTTCCCCGGTCAACTACTCATACATCAAGGAGGGATGCCATCTCCCGAAGGCTCCCAAGGGAGATTTTACACTTAGAAGATTTTCTAAGTCCCACATATTTCCCCCTCGGACAACTACTCATACATCATGAAGGGATGCCATCTCCCGAGGGCTCCCAAGGGAAACTCTACACTTAGAAGATTTTCTAAGTCCTACATGTTTCACCCTCATCTCAAGGGACCTAATTGCCGAAGGCTGCTTATCAATCGAAGGCTACAGTACACAAGGAATCAACACTCAAGAAAATTTTCTAAGTCCTAAAGAATTGGCCCCCGGCCTGATCAATATTTCAGTTGGGGCTCCACAGTAGCCGAAGGCTACGTGACATACTACACTGGCAAAACAAAATCTAAGTCCTATACATTGGGCCCTCGATCCAATATTTACACATCAGGAAGGGATGCCATATCCCGAAGGAACACAAGAAATCAACACTTAGAAAAATTTTCTAAGTCCTAATTCCTGCTGAACCCTCGGTTGCATATCCAGCAGAGGGTGCCCAACTATTGAAGGCTTCCAAGGGCAAGCTACAATAAAAAAATAGTCTAAGTCCTAAAACATACATTCGAGAAGTAGGAGGCATACATTCAAAACATAAGGCGCATTCAAATGTAAAAAGCCCGGGGGCAGCATGAATTCATCAAGGACAAAGTAAGTGTGAAATTTACAAACAGGCCGAAGCCGAAGGATCAAAGCTGTTCATTACAAAATAGGTTCAAGGATTTCTAAGTACAAAGTCACTCTACAACTACAACAGCATCATTCACCGGGGCGCCCTCTGCAGCCGGCCTCGATGATGCCTCCGCTCCGGTCTCGACAGCGTCGTCCTCGGCCTCATTCTTCAACTCCGTGTCCTCAAGGTCGGGCCTCTGAACACCTTCCGGGAGGGACTCACGGACATCAGGCTGCAGGGGAGGAAGGCCATACGCCGAGGGGGAGAAATCCTTTTGCTCAATGCCCAAATGCCGAGCCATCCTCCGGTAGATGAGGGCCTGGGTGAAGAATTCGCCGGCTTCATAGTACTCTTTGCCCTTCCGGGCCATCCATTCCCACCCAGGACCCTCGGCCCATTCCTCGACGTGTGCCTCCACAACCGAGGACAGCCACATCTTGCGTCCCTCGGCCCTCCAGCCCTCGGCGACGAAGGCATCAACGGCTTCCTCCCGAGCCTTGGCGACGGCCAGCGCCTTGGAGTCCTCGGCCTCCTTGGCAGCCCTCCTGGCCTCCTCAGCAGCGGCCTCAGCATCAGCCTTGCCCTTTTCTGCGGCCCCCAATCTCAGCTCCATTTGCCGAAGCTCCTCTTCCAGCCTGGCCCCCAGCTTCACCGCCTCTTTATTTTTGAGGATGCATTCCCTCATCTTGGCGTCCTGCTCTGCTTTATGGAGGCGCCATTCTTGAAGCCTCTGGGCATGTTCACCGAGGGCTAGACAAGCCTGCAGACCAACAACCAAAATGGTTAAAGGCAATTGCACAATATAATCAAAGGAGAAAAGGAAGAGAGCTGAGTAAACACTTACAGAAAGGGAGGAGCGGAGAATGTGGTCCTCGAGGGCCGCATCGTTATAGGCCCCGAGGGCAGCCCTATCAGTCTCAGGGGTTATGCCCCTCAAGATGGCCCCCGGGTCGACAGTGCCGCTGGCCAGAGATGTCCCCCTCGGGAACGAGACTTGGAGGACCTCAGGCAGCAACTCCTCTGCCCCCGCCGGCGTTTCACCCGACGGCTTCTCCACATGCACCCCGGAGGCGGGGTGCTCATCAACAATAATGACCGGGGGCTCCTTCTCGGCGACATCCCCCTTCTTCGGCTTTTTGGTAGCCGGGGGGACCCCTTGGTCGCTGCCTTCCTCTTGCCGGCAGCAGCATCGCCCTCTGCTTTCTTAAAAAGGGCAGTGGCGGGCTTCTGGCCGCCCTGTCCCGACCCCTTCGGGTCCTGTTTCTTCAGACGAGCAAGGCCCTTTACGTTCACCATGGAGACGGGGATACCTGCAAAAAGGAGACAAAGGGTTAGTCCGACGGGTCTAAGCGAAAGGACAATAACATCCAAGCAAAAATGAAACTAGGTACAGAATTCTAAAGCCCTCGGCCCCTACCTTCGGCCCCTCCGAAGGCCTTGTTGAAGGGAGGGTACTTTTCATCGGTCTCCCCTATGAAGCGGTACCTCCGGAACCCGAGGGTGTATAAATCCTCCTCGAGGGTGCAGTCTTTGATCGCCACGTTCTTATTTTTCCCCTCCGGGAACTTGGCCAGCTTTAGGCCGTCTTTCTCGAGAGCAGCACTCCTGATTTTTTCGTGCCTCCGGAATCGGTCACGCAGCTCCCTCGGGAATGGGCTCTCACCCAACTTTACGTAGCACCAACGTTCCCTCCATCCTTTGTTGGAAGAAGGAGCATCGGAGAATAGCTTGAAGCGGGCAATCTGCTGCAGGTTTGCGTACCCCTCGCCGTTTTCATGCCCCCCCCCCCCCCCGGCACAGATTAAAGCTCTGGAAGAATAGATCCAGGCTGGGCTTCACCCCTCGGGACTTGCAGAGCTGGAGGAACCCCGCAATGTAGGAGTGGCTGTTGGGCGTGAGTTGGCAGGGGACCAAGCCAACAAACCTCAAATATTCCCGGAGGAATGGGTGCACAGGGAACCTAAGTCCCATGGAAACCGAGAGGACGTGAACAGCGATACACCCCTCGGGCGCCCTGGACAACACGTCGTCGGGACCTGGCTCCACCACTTCGGCCGAGGGCCCCACGTGCAGCTGAGTCACGTACAGATCTGCCCTGTCAGCCTTCGACCGGATCTCGAGGGCCTCAGTGTTCAGCCAACTGTACCCCTCGGGCATGTCCACGGGCTTTCCTTGATCGACGGCCCTCTCCTTCTTCTTGGTAGCGGCCTTCTTCTTCTTTAAACCGGAAACCGCCCTCAGTGGTATCGGATCCAGCGGCCTCGAGCTACTGGCCTCCCCAGAACCCCGAGGGGGGAGAACAGCAATCGTAACCTTCGAGCTCTCGTTCTGCGCCTCATCCTCCGCCGTTTGCCATGCGAGGGCTAAGTCTTCATCCTCGCACTCCTGCTCGAAGCCCTCGGCTTCGACCTCCGCAATGAGTTCCTTCTGGACCTCCCGGGCCAGGTCGGCATCAGCACCGTCCGAGGGCTGGCCACTGCTGGACTCCACGTCGGAGATGCCCTCGTCCTCCATCGAGGGCGTCCTCGAGATGTCCTGAGAGTCACTCTGAGACGACATTCTATCTCTGGCTCGAGGGTTCGGAGGAACTAAGGTTTCTAGTGAATTCTATCTCCTAAACCGAGGGCGCAATGTACAGCTATACTAGAAGGAGAAAGGCAGGGAGCACTGACCTCGAAAGCTGAGTTAGGACCGAAGGCTTGAGTTTCTCTCACTAGATTTTTTGGCAGAGCTTCGCTATAACAATTGAGTTCGCACAGGGGAAATGGCTCTGGCCTTGGGGTATTTATAGGCGCTGGAATCCGGGCTTGGGCCCGGAAACTGGGCCTCCGGACGGACCGTCATCATTACCCACCGTCGTTTCACCCAACCGGTGACGCCGCCCACGAACAGCCAGCCATCACACGCCACGTGTGCCACCCCCCCCCCCCCAACGGCTATATCCTGTCGTTACATATTCCAACGGCTATATTCTGAAAGCCCCCGGGTTTTCTACTTCACTCCACTTCATCAAGGATAGCCTCCGGGTACACTCACTCAGAAGTGCCCCCGGGTTGCGCCCCACACAGCACATAACAGACGCCTTCGGGATCACTCCTTCAGAAACCCAAGGCTTCATATCACGGCACCCCTCGGGAATTCCCCCTCAGCACTGTAGAATCGGGTAGCCCCCGGGGAGTTGCCTTCATTGACGGATAACCCGTCGCACGCAGGTAATGGGAGCCCTTGGGTATCTTAATCGCCAACTAATCAACAAACAGTGGACCCCCCGGTAACAACTCCATTGTCGCCCTCATCCAGCAGGCCCTCGATCCCCGAATTGAGGGGCTCCCCTTCGGCGCCACCAGGACATCAACAGCAAGCCTTCGGCTAATCAACACAGGAGCCCTCAGAAGAGAGAGCCTTCGGCATTCCCGTCATTCTCCACTTTATACCAAGGTTTGACATTTTCGATTCATCATTGGGGGAATTCGGTGCACTCTTTTTCCCTCATTAGGATTTTTTCCCAAAGGGTTTTTCCTAATGAGGTTTTAACGAGGCATCCCCCCAAAATGAAACGAAAAGCGTCAGCCTTCGGCCCACAACAACAACATAACTACTTTACTCCTTTTCACCACTTTACAAGTGCCTCAAGGAGTGGGGGACTGGAGGACCCCCTCGGGAAAATCATTAAATTATAAAATCTGTGAAATTCCAGCAAACAACAAAGCAAGCCCTCAAGTCCCGACATGTGGGTAACTGAGGGACTGCCTTCGGCAGGAACATAAAAGCAACAACTCCTCACCAACTTCAGAGATCACGACGGGACAACATCAAAGGGCAAGCACAAATTACTCCTTTTCCCTCAAGTACCTTTCGGCAAAAGGAGTGAGGGACTCCTGATGGAGTATATGGCCCGGGAACCCCCGGCCCACAGACTCCTACTACTCCAGCAAAGGCCCAACAGGCCCAAAAGGCCCAACAAGCCCAAATCACAGCGCCCAGAGTACCAAGCAGCCCGCACTACGCGCCAGGGGTGCCTTCGGCCCCCTGGCCGAAGGCTCTAAAATCTCACAGAACGGGTTTCTCAAGCAAATTAAGAAACTGGGAGAAAACGGCGAAAACAGTAGCCCTCGGCACTATGAGCCCTCGGCACCAGGGGCCATCGGGTTGAAGAGCCCTCGGCTACTGCTCTATAGCCGAAGGCATCTCACTCGACAAGATATCCGCCTCACATGCGTACAGATCACCGTACCCCGCATAGACGTCCCATCCAACAGCCGCATTAAATGCGGCCACATGCGGCTGCCAGCGCCAACCAGTTGAGGTGACCCCTCGGCCAATGAGCGCTTGACACGTGTCCCTGCCCGGCATTTATTGCTACTATAAATAGCACCCCATTCCCCCGTTTGTAACCACGCTGAAAACGGCATTCATACTGAATACACTCTCTCTCTACATTTACTTGTTTACTCTGACTTCTTTCTAGGTTATTCCCTGCAATAACCCTTCGGATATATACCCCCGGGTAGACTATCCATCATGTTCTTTTAGTGAACATGGACCTGTTTGAGCTCAGAATAAACCTAATCTAAACAATTTACAAGCATTTTATCAAACTAAAACTAGTACACCAAAAGTGTGTAAATTACAAAGTAACAATCAATAAAAACTAATAAAAACATAAACATACATATGGAAATTACAAACGTATCATCAACCGTGAAGAAGATGGGGTGATTAATACCATATTAATACCTATGTCCCCAAAAAGTCCGTCATATTGATTTTTCTTGGTCAATAATGGCAAACTTTGGATGATGATTTTAACTATTATATTTATATATAATTTATAAACTTTATAGTTTTATGAAAATACTTTGAATGAGAAACATTTTGATATAATTTTTATATTTTATATAATTTCGTATTAAGAAATATCATTAGTCAAAGTTGATTGTCATTGATCGAGAAAAGTCAATTTGGTGAACCTCTTCGGAACAGAGGGAGTATATAATACTAATAATCTTTTTAAAAAATAGGAGCCTTGTACTTGGCAAGCCCTGCTCTATAGACCGGTTCAACTTGTTCAAAAATTCTAATCACTGAGTCAATTCAGTTTTTTCCAGCAATTCATCAACGTCAATATATTTATCTAATAAAATTTATTTAATTAAATCTTTACTTTCATTAATATATATCAGAGTTTTTGATACTTTTAGTCCCACGACTATTGTTTCAGTGACATTTTTGGTACTCGACTATTAATTTTTCCATTTTTAGTCCTCGACTATAGTGCGAGAGACGCTTTTGGTATCCGTCTTTGAAAATTTCCATATTTAGTCCTTCGACTTTTAAAAAAGAGACACTTTTAGTCCTTCAACTATTGCAATAGAGACATTTTTAGTCCTCCATTTATTGTGTCAAAATCATAGTAGAAGGACTAATAGTGTCAATTTGATAATACTCAAAGGACTAAGTGTGAAAAACTTGAAAGTAGAGGACTAAAAGTGTCTCTCTCACAATAGTTGAGGACTAAAAATGGAAAAATCAAAAGTCGTGTACCAAAAGTGTCACTGACACAATACTCGGAGGACTAAAAGTTGTAAAAACTCTATATATCATGGTTTGCCAAACTCTGTTTTGCGGATAGCTATAATTTAATGTCAAATATTCTGATGTAAAAATAAATTATGAATTTAACTTTTTTGTTGTTTGTTTAGAACTATTTTTTAAAAACATAACTAAGAAATGTAAAAAACATATTTTAACCATGATCGTAACTATAGCACTTGGATCCAGGGTGGGCAAACAGGTAAAAAACCGCGGTTTAGATCGGGTAATACTAGTTTGGGGTTGGTTAGGGTCAGTTTCTAATTTTAAAAATTTAATACTGGTTTATCTTCTTCGAATATGGAAGATGGAAGTCGGTTGTAGCTTCGTCGACGGTCGTCTCTTGGTCGACAATTGACGGGCTGAGCTCACGATGGTACTCCCTTTGTCTTTGCGTTGAAACTGGAAGGTGGAGTTGGTTCTATGTTCTCATCGGTTCAATGTTCTCGTCGGATTCTAGAACTCCGCCTAAGTTTGAGGTCTGCTGTCCAACCTGATCTTGTTGTGGGTTCCTCTCGCGGGTCGAATTTCTAATTAGACCTAACGACTATTATTTATTATTTATCCCGATTGATAGGCTGATCCCCGTTGATGGACTTATCTTAAAATGATCAATGGGTCATGATTGTGATCCATGATGCCATCATCTCATATTTGTCTTTATGATGCATTGATATTACCGTATCCGTGTTGTAGTTGGCAAAGTTTTTCAAGCATGCCAGTAATTAGAGAAAAACAAAATACTTTTTTGGGAATTTTACATTGCTTTTACTACTATTTAGGTAACATTCTTAATGAATAATACAAGTACTGACAATAGAATCATAAAGTAAAAAATATGTGGTTGAGGTTTGTGCAGAGGAGAGAGAAATAACAGAAACCACAAAATAATTGATTAAAATAGAAAGTGACAAAGTTTTTTGGGACATCTCAAAAAGGAAAGATGGAAAAGTTTTAAGAGACGGAGGAAGTATCAAACTTTGTATAGGGAGCGTGTGATGTTTGAATGTTTAATGACGTATGTCTTCTTGAATGTGAGCGGATGAGAATCACATTTAACGGAAATCATGTGCCTTTTGTCTTAACCGATTGAGTTGTGAATATAATATTGACATCATACTCATAAGAATTGGTAAAAAAATGTTCCCGAGATCATTTTAGCAATTTTTTGATATAGTTTTTTCTTTACTTTATTAATAAAAATTATTTTGAATAAAATTTCTTATAAATCAGCAGAATTAGTTAACGTATCCGCTTCGATCAAAGTTTCATAAATTTTAACAGAATTAGGTGATTCGGTCGCTTTCGGTTTTACCAAACGCCTATCAATAAAAATGTAAATAATCAATTGGAAAATGTAAATTATTCAAAAGATACTCTGTTATTATTAGATTCGAATTTCGGGCCCTATACATTAATGTCATTATTCTAGGGCCTGTCCTTTTCATTATTGCTCACATTTTGGCACCACTAGCATTGTCATCCTAATGTTATACGGAGAACAAAAAAGGTTGTTTGAAAAAAAAAGGTTGTGTGAATTTGCAAAACTAAATCATGATGATATTTAGAAGTTTTTGCATTGATGAATGCTTCTTACTTCCTCCGGTTCTTATTTAAGTTCTTAGTTTGACTTCACACATATTAAGAAAATGAATTTGACTTTACTGTGGAGTGCACTGTTTGGCACCGTTTGACACTGTTTGACACTGTTTGGCACTGTTTTGCACTGTTTTGTTTCTTAAAATGGAAGTGTGAACTTAAATACGGGACATCCCAAAAAGGAAAGTGAGAACTTTAATAAGAACCGGAGGGAGTACTTCTTAGTAAACATATCATTGGTAGTGAAGATCTCGTTAACATATTAGGTAATACTCCCTCCGTCCCGCTATAAAGTTCCCGTGAACGGTTTACGATGTTTGACTGTTGATAAAACAACTTAATCCTTGTTCACAATCTATTTATTTTTAGTACATAAAATTAACATATTCAGAAACTACATTAAAACCGCTACAAAGCCTGATAAAAAAAATGTAAATTTGGCAAAAAAATGATTTATAAAGTATTCGTAAAAGATTAAAAATGATTTAAATTGACCATGAGAATAGTGGACGGGAACCTTCTAACGAGACGGAGGGAGTACTACGTACGTATTACAAATGCTGAAATGCGTAGTCACTAAGAGATTGAGCATTTTTTGAACAAATATTTACACAATTTTTTACACTAATAATTGGGAAAAAAACCGAGATGAGTAGACGTCTAAGGATGTTTTTACTTGGACTGTAATTTGCTGGTCTGGTCTGGTTTGTACTGGTCTGGTATGGTTTCTTTGTATTTTTATATCTATCAAAGTCTGATCTGAACTGGTCTGGTCTGATTTGAATTACAGTCCAACTAAAAACATCTTCGATAACCTTACCGTCAACGCGGGGCGTCTAACGGGATGACACCACTTTTCCACTAATCTATTATCTATGTCCCAATTTGTAGGACATATAACAATGATAAGGACACAATTAAACATCTTTTGTCAAAGCTGTAAAAACAGGCCATAAGAATGAAAATGTTTGGGTTAAATAATTCAAATACTAGTAAAAAACGTTACAATGTGAACTCCAACTATCAAAACTTTCACCAACAAAACTGTCATAATGTAAACTTCATTGTCACCGTATCAAATCGTTGTAAACAGTTGGCATTATTGTAAACATTGTTAGTGTGGAAAATGGAAAAAGACGAGAACAATGGCCGGTTAGCGTCTGAAAAGAAAGAGCAGAAGAAAATGGCATGAAGAAGAATGGAAATGGGAAAAGAAATGACAAAGTAAAAATGTAGAGGATGGAAGAATATTTCTAAAACTAAATTGGATTAATATATGAGCTGTGTTCTCAATGAATCACTAAAACTAAATTTTTTAATTAAAATCCCATCGAAAGTTTTGTTAATAAAATAGCCTTAAAGACCTCAACCTAATTTGAAAGGAAATCTTAACTTAAGGGATAGGGAAAAGGGGCAAATAAGCCTTCGAACTAATCGAAAAAGTGTAAATCACCTCTTTTATAGGAGATTCTGTCTGGCCGTCACTATTTGGGGAGGTTATCGGTCGAATTTTTTGATGAATTTTTTAACATCTTCTTCATTAAGTCTAGTTTACTCATACTAAATTTCAGCTAAAAATGTAATCGGGGAGGCAGTCAAATAAATGTTTGAAGATAACTGCGCGGTTAAACAACGCATTATATTTCAGAAAATCATTTGACTGCCTTCTCAGTTTAATTTTTAATTGAAATTTGGTATGGGTAAATAGACTTAATCATGAAGATGCTAAAAAAATTCATCAAAAACTTCCACCGGGAACCTTCCCAAATGGCGACGGCTGGACAAACTCTCCAATAAAAGGGGTGATTTGCACTTTTTCGATTAGTTCGAGAGCTTATTTTTCACTTTTTCCCTAATTTAAAATAGTTTTGAGTTTGGCTTTGGTATTGAGGAGTGAGTGACTTGGTGGGTAAAGGATCGAGAATCGATCGGTATGGATAGTTCCCCCTTAGCGATGTAGAATGCTAGAAGGTCATTATAATTCATAGGTTATTGCATGGATTAAACATTTAAATCATGTTTGATAATATTGAAATTGATTAAATTCACATTGTGAGTGACTGAAACAGCTGAATTGGTTGAATCCATCAAATATTACGAAAAAATTATATTTAAAATTTTATTAATAAGTTAATGAAAAAATTTATGAAAGAATAGTTAAGATGATCTTCATACAACTGTACTTATTTTGATTATTACACAATTTATGGTGCGAATTAAAAAATTACTTGTGCATATTTGGTAAAAGTGACTAATAAGATCAAAAAATTTAAAGAGCCATATGTGACTCTGTTATGGAGTCACATGGCATGTTGTGCCATGATCTCTACCATTTATTTTTTTAGTGGGGTTCTTCGCTAAAAAATAAATGGTAGAGATCATGCCACAACACTCATGTGACTCCCTAAGAGAGTCACATGTGCTTCCATAAAACTACTCCCAATTCAATAAGACTGATACATTGAAAAT
This sequence comes from Cuscuta europaea, assembly GCA_945859875.1. Classification (NCBI taxonomy): domain Eukaryota; kingdom Viridiplantae; phylum Streptophyta; class Magnoliopsida; order Solanales; family Convolvulaceae; genus Cuscuta; species Cuscuta europaea. The sequence continues at coordinate 40,690,492 of CAMAPE010000019.1, forward strand.
GTGATTATCAAACATGCTTTTAATGTGGATTTTTCACTTTATTCTCTTATGAGTTTTGAACAAGCATTGAAGTAGTATTGCATCCGTCCAATTAAATTATACTCCGTACTTTATTTCCACTTTTCAAAACTCTAGTCCAAGTCTTTCGTTCAAGTCAAGCTGGAAAGAATTTTATTGAACGGAGAGAATAACTAAAACTACAATAATGATTTCTTGCTCACTCGATGTCTCTACCACTAGAGGTGTGCACAATTAGATCAATTGACGGCAAAAATTGCAAAAGTTGGTTGATAGTTTATACGGAGTACATGTCAAATAATGAATGTGTTTGATAATGGTTCTCTCTAAATTTCCGATTTCACCCAAGTAAAAGTGGCAATATTGTAGCAAGGATATGTTTCATTGATTCATGTTTCCATTTTATCACTTCTCTATGTTTAAATTAAATCACTTAATTGTAATATATTAATTGATCTATATTAGTAATCCCATATTTCTTTGAGGAATAGATGGAAAGTGCTAGGCCATGCACAAACTTACAAGTTTTTAATGATTCAGATATCATATTGACACACTGTTGGGAACACCTCTACATGTCACACCATGACCAGAGCTAGGAGCAAGAAGCTCATAGGGTATCACCCCCGCACCACACCTGTTCCTCAAACTGGCATCTTCATTCCGCCTTTCGATTTCCTTCTCAGCCTCTTGAATCTCAGCCGAGAAGTCATAGAAAGCATTGACCATCCCCCTGTCTCCCGTCCACGTCGACTGTTGAGGCCTTTCCCCAAGGTATTCCTCATCAGGGGAATGAGTTGACAATGTGTCCACCACAGCCATGAGTTTAGTGGCCTGCAACAAGCTCGGTAGCGAAGAGAAGAAGTACTTCTGTGGGTCCGCTGTGAAAACGGCATACTCGGGGTCGTTCTCTTCGGGGATTAACCTACGCATGAGGGTTGGCCTGTTCGGGATGTACCCGCCGTATGAGTACTGTCCGAAGTTGAGAGCAGCGTGTTGGGCAGACGATAGCCAGATGATGGTGGTCAAAATGGAGATGAGGTCGTGTGGCGTGGCTAGAGTTGGCCACCACTCTGCATGACGAAGATCAGCATGGCCAACATTGATGGACTCCGCATACCATGCCTGGAGCTCCCTGTCATTGCACACTACGTCTGAGTCCGGGTAGTAGTGGCTCACATATGTTTTAACCCAATTCTCGATCGCCCCCCAAATCAATAGCCCATCTGCCGCGTATGGATAGTCCTCAATTAGCAGCTTAACACCATGAGGCTGTGTTGAGTCTGCCACTGCTACTCCTCTGCAATATTTCAAAAACAAAAAAGAAAATGAACTAAACTATCTTCAACCGCATTGCTGTAGAAAGTCCTCAGCATCAACCATAACTGAGAACTTAGAAATGTAGAGTTCATCCTAAAAGGCAATGAAGGAGTAGTCTTAAAGAATGTATGTCTGTCTTTATATTTGGCCAACGTGAGATAACTTAATATGTGCTTCAAGGTAGTGCCTTGTTTGAGCACACTAATCATATAACTTGAGATTAAACTTGAAATTTCATACTAAATCTGTTAGGAGAAGTAATTCTAAAGTCACATTTGAGTAATAAATACATTCTAATAACATAATGGAATTCTATTCTAATGCTTGGCATGGAACCATGGCTTCATCAGGCTGGATGAAATGAAATTGTGCCTAGATAACCTAGGGTTTTCATTTTTACAACAATAGAGGTATGAAGAAGAAATTACCTTCTGATTAAGTCAGCAGGGAGATTTTCCAGATCGAATCGCCAGTTCTTATAAGCAGCAGCACTGATCTCCATGGCGTACCGACCAGGAGTGAAGCAAAGCTCGATCACGCCATCAGCGTTGATCAGTCCCTGCCGAGCCAGCGCGTTTATTTCCAGTGTGTATCTCATGTGCGGATCCAGAAGCTTATAGATCGGATGCATCACGCTCAACTGCCTGTGCGCCGCCAATATAAATGGCTCCATCGAAGCGTGTGTCCGCAACCTAATAAGAATGAATCCAAACAAGCCGCTCGCATTACAGAGAAAAAAAATCCTAAGATAAACTCTGTCCAGACTCCAGATCGAAGAATTAGGTTTTATATATTTACCAGTGGTGAACAAGTTGATGGACGCCGGCGTCGTTGGAACAGACGTGAGCTTTGGCGAGCTGCCACATCCAGTAAGAGGTTCCGTCCACCGGCGGGGTGACCACGCGCTTGGACCGCGAGCTCGGAAAGCTTGACGGCAGACAAAGCTCAATCGCTATTGGTTTCAAGGTTCCCATATCTGTCAAAAAGAAAATGGTGCGAGTAGCATACGTTGCACGACCGTCCAGAGCATTGATACGGTCAACAAATGGCAGGTACGCGTCATGATAATCCACAATGTACAGCTTGTTTGACTCCAGGGCCTATATTTAGTAGATCGTTAGATTTCCGAAAACATTGAATGAAAACAGTTATGGAAGTACGTAATGGTAAGGATGAAAGACTTTTCTTTCAAACTCGGATTGATTACCTCATGTACAGACATGCCATTGAGATATCCAAGAATGTGTTCTTCTTTGAGGGCAGAGTCTAAGGAGCCGTAGACATTTGGGTCAAGCTTGCTCACGGGAGGAAAAACCGTTAGCCTCTCAACAGTAACAGGATTAATTCCTGCTAGTACTTGCCTACCGAACTCATCATCACGCAGCCATGCCAGCTTGTCCTCTACATAATCATATATTAGTCCATGATTAGTGTAAACACTAGATGGATTAAGGTATATTGGTTTGTACTGAGAAAATATTAAGACTTTGAGTTTCTGTTATAGTCTCACATTGGAAAAACAAAGACAAAATAATGTGTTAGTAAAGCTTGAACAAAGTGTCTACTGATAAGAGGTTTTATGGGTTCGGTTTTTTGTGGCTCTTGGTTTTAGTCGGTTTTCGTAATTCTGATATCTGGACCAAGTATATGAATCCAGTTTCGGACTTTCGGTTTGGTATTTTTAGTCATTTGTGTCAGTTTTGGTCGGATTTTGACTGTTTTGGTTGGTTCCGTTGGTTTTTGAAACAAAAATCTTCTGTTGTAAATTGAAGCACCAACAGATTGGTTGGTTTTGCCGATTTCAGTTTTAGGTGGTTATGGTTTTAATTGGTTCAGTTTCGGTTTGTTTGTCGGTCAACTTTGGTTTCTCAATATTTTTGTTCGGCCCTCAACTCAATCCGGAAGTATATCTGTTTCATCCCAAATTTAGTACAACAACAACAAAGGGGCAGAGTACAGGAATAGCGAAGGAATGAGTTTTACTTGATATGATCTTAGGAATGTCGAATTTGAGAAGGTCTCCATCTTTGAACTTGGTGACAATTTTTGGGAGTTTGAGTTTGTTCAAGACGTCATCCTTAATCCCGAGTTTTAAAAGGAGCCCTTCACTATAAAGTTTATCAAGGTCTTGGTATCCTTTGAGGTCAACGTTTTTCTCTGAGATCTTAGCCTGCAACCCAGGGAGTAAGTTGTGGAGCACAGCTTTAAGCCTTCCAGTGGAGAACGCATCCCGCTTAGATTCCTCGAATTGCTCATCCCTCGGCACATACATTGGTGATGGCTTCTCCACTCTGCTCTCAGCATTTATATCTTTTTCAAGTGACAGAAATAAAAACAGTGTCATGTGGCATGAAAACAAAACATCATATTCACAACATTGCAGCAACAATGTGGAAAAAGTAAGAGACTGACCAGTGTCCGTTGGAACACGGCCAGTACGGCAACGCCTTGGATAAGGAATACTTTTGCCACCTAGTTTCGGACGAGCAAAATCGATCCCCTTATCAGGATTGCCAAGATCGTTATAAACGTCGAAATCATATATCCTATCCGATAATTTTCTAACTCCGGTTCCATCACCCCTCAAATCTCTAAGCTCTTTCTCCCTTAAAGCTTTTAGTCCCGCAGGTGTCTCATTGGGCAAATATGGCTGTTCAAGAATGAGCAACTTTTCTCAATAAACATGCAAAACCCATGCATGTTGTTCGTGATTAAAATAAACATGCAAAACCCATACACAAGTTATGTTGATATCTGGACATTTTTGCCACTTTCTTTAGAATGAATCTTACTTTTCTTCCAACTGATTTGTTTCGTACACTGCTCATTTGCATATGATGTTTTATACTACATCCGTCCCAAAAAATTCTTCTCACTTACCTTTTTGGGATGTCCCAGAAAATTCTTCTCATTTTCCTTTTTGGGAAGGTTTGTATGTCTACCGTTCATTTACTTTTTTCTTATTCAACCACAACTTTATATTTTCACTTTATTCTCACTTTCTTAAACTTCGATCCAAGTCAAACCAGGAAGAATTTTCTAGGACTGAGGGAGTACTTTAATTTTAGCTTATTCTTTTTATTTTGACTTTGTTACCCTGTTTGCAGAACTTTTTTTATTCGGATTCAGTCACATGTAAAATTAAAAAGTTGATGCCGTACAGATTTTCTTATTATCCAGACCAAAAGCAATTGACACTTGCGATCCAAAAAGGCAAAAAATGATTCCTTTGGAAGAGAATAAATTTCAAAAAGGGTGACCAGAAACATATCAGATATCAATTATTTAGGGCGTATATACGTATTACTTTTAAAAACCTTGATCTGTATGCTGTGATTAGAAATGGTAAAAAAGATTGGGAAAACATTAGATGGAGGGGATTAAGGAGATAAACCTGATTAGAGAAGAAGATCCTGCTTTTAGGGTGATTTTTCTTGGATTGAACCCAAGAATTGCAAGGGAAATGAACAGTACCACATGGAAAGCCTTCAAGAGTGATGCTTTCCAAGAAGAACTCTTGTTGGTGCTTGTTGGTAACACTTATTGCACCAGGGATCCCAAAATTGGAATCCACCACAAACTCTGCTATGTAATTCACTCTCTCTGTCTTTAGGTTTGACTTCTTTGACCAGTCCCGTAGTACTGCCTTGCTGCTCTTGTATGGCCCCTTTGTTTCTGTAATTACAAATCAAACAAATTTAGAACCAACAGAAAAAGTACAACATATATTAATCGTAGTACTCCGTAATTTATTCTCCGTAATAATTAAATATTACTGTAATAAAATGTGATCTTTCAAATTTTGAAAAAGTAAATTTAAAGTACGTCTCTTTACGACAACTTTATTAGATACACTTTCTTTCTTTTCATCCCAAATTATGATGAGACCTTTCCTCTCTTGAATTCCACTGATTTTTGTTCATTCTATCCTTTCATCTTTTAATTTTATGGGTTGAAATCTATACTAATTTCTCTTCAAATGTTTCATCGCTAACTTTGAATTGTGTAATTGTATGTCTGAAGTTTGTGCAATGAAGAGAAATAAGTTGAATCACAAATTCATTACTTTAAATGAAAAATAACAAAATTTTGAGCACGGAAAATAAAAAGTTAGCAAAATCTAATGGGATAGAGTATTAAATATCATATAAAGTAATTGACTATTTAATTACATGGAATATTAAAGAAAAATGAGCTGAGAAATAAGATGTAGTATGATCAATGAAAGCATACTAAAATGGACAGAAGTCAGATTCTATAATTTGGCCATTCAAACAGGTGATAATATATAGTCAAATATGCAAGTGCAAAGAAGATTGGAAAATTTTCAAACAAAAAAAGGTTACTGACTTGGATCAATCTGAGAGCTGATGAGTTCCAACACAACATTTCTGCCAATGTTTTCAGACAGATTATCCAGATGCTTCACCAGAGTTTCCTTGAAATCTTCATAGTCTTTGTTCTTCACGGTCACCACAGCTCTGACTTCAATACCCAAAGCTGGTTTCTGAGGCACAACAACTTGCACCCATCTCTGCTCACTGCTAATGGCTGCGACCGATGGTTTTACCCTCTTCACCCACAAACCCCTTCTCCTCTCCAGGTTCACGCCGAACCAGCCGTCAAGATCCACTGACTGGTTCGATGAGCTCATGAATGGAACACCTGGTCTAGATACTGTGATCCCCAACATTTCATTTGCCAGCGCCATCTTTACTATGTACTGTATCAAGGGTAGCTAGGCTAGATGGATGTTTCCTCTCTGTTCTTTGAGGTGATTCTTCTCAGAGACAGATGGTTCTTTTTGTTTGTTGTTGGACAAGGAGAGAGAGAGAGAGTTAAGGAGGGGTTTTGATTAGTCTTAAGGATTAGCTGTTGATAGCCCTTGCGAAACAGAGGTTTGATTTATAGGAGTATATGTTCTGACAGAGCATACAGTTATAAAGGTTCTCACCGGCCACTCGTTTTTGGTTATTTGTTTTCTTTCTTTTTTTCTTGAAGAGTTTATTTATAACCAATTTGTACGGTATCTTTTTGCAACAATATTTTATGTCCACACCCGAATTTTATATGTTCATACCATTATTTTCTTTTGTACCCGGAGATAGGAGGGATGGGGCTGAGGGGCTGAAGTAAACCAAGTTGAAAGTCTCTCAATTCAGTTTCGAATTCGAGAAATTAATAGTAATTAATATGTTCATGAAAATGGTGTTATCACCCTATATCGGTGATTACATTTTTGTCTTTCATTCAGTTGTTGGAATTATTAATTAAGTATTGTAAAATTTTAAATGACACAACTTGGGTTAGTACATGTTAATATCATTCATCTATTAAAACAGACAAAATGTATATTTGAGGTGTGTAATTATTGTTTTATTTTGTTTACAAAATTATTTTAATTACAATTCAAAGGGATTGCAATTATCTTTTAATACTATTAAACTATCACACCAAGAAAAACATCAAAAAAGCTTTGGGCCGAGGGGTTGTGATCAAATTATTTTGATCACAACAAACCTATATATCTTTATAGAAATATTTAAATATCTATATATTTGTTGTAACTTAATATTAAAAATAATATTTTTGTAAGCATAGTCAATGATCTCTAGTTCATTACATTAATATTGTAAATAAAAATAAATTGTTAAAATAGTGTGATTAAAATATTTCAACTTAATGAACAAATTGTAAAAAAGTTAACATTTTTAACAAAAAGTTAACTAATTTATGTATGTATAGTATTTTCCTAAATCAATGTTCTAAAACTAAATTGTAAAATGATTACAAATCCATACTTAAAGTTAGAGAATAAAATGTTATTTTTCTTAATCAAGAAAAAAAAATAGAATTAGTTTATGCTAATGGAATATTGAATTTAATGTCATAAAGATGTTTTCAAATGGACTGAAATTTTCTGGTCTATTTGGTCTGGTCAAATCCGGTCTGATCCGTTTAAAATCTTCTCTGGTGTGATTGAAATTTGTGTGATCTGGTAAATATATTTGCTGTGTAATTTTACAATTGTCAAGGTCCTGTTTAATTTGTTTAATTCTGGTATGGTCTAATTTGAGAGTAAACCAATCTTATCAGGCAATCAATGAATGCATATCATCATTTCATAACTTTGTTTTACTATATAAAAGATGCATATATACCTTCATGACATAATTACCTAAAACTGTAAGCAATAAGCATAGAAGTGTTCCATCTAAGAGAGTCTCAAAGCCTAGAAGAGTCGGATCACAATTGTGGTGACTCGGTACACAAAGCATTCATTATCTACTTGTATGTGTAGTGTTTATTTATCTTAATTAATACTACGTATTTTAATTAATGAATAGCTCTAGAAAAGTCTCAGTTTGCGATTTTTTCTAGTGTGGTATTTCAAGTCAGTTTTTTCTGTATTTTTTCAAAGAAAAAACTATTAACGGAATTATGATCACGATGAAAGTAATTTTCAAAAAAAACTTGACACATAGTTAATGAGAGGCGTCAAATGATTAAATTTATTAGCCAATAAATAAATGACACATGAGTCTTTGATAACTCAGGATAACAACACTTGATCTCTAAATGCTTCTCTTATTCTATTTTGGGAATAAAAAACATGATAGTCTTATTTAAGAATTTTCATACGGTTTTAATCCTATTTCGGGAACTTTCTCTTTATATAATTAATTAAAGCAGGTGTTCATAGGAAGTAAAAGATACGGAGTAAATGATAGTTGCGCGTGCAGAAGTGATTGCGACTCAAACCCACAAATTGGTAAGTCAAAGCTGGAATGGGTTTTGTACCAACTCCACTCGTAGTGGACGAAGAGTGAAACTGTAAAAGTTCACGGTCAACACTCAACACTATATTGACCGCTCCGTCCATTTGTTTTCCGGGAAAGCTCCACCTTGCCCATCTAAATTTAAGGTTTACTACTCAAATATAATTAATCATACTCATCCGTCCCGTTATAATTGTCTCATTTTTCAAATCGAAAAAAATTGAATACTCCTCCATCCCGTTATAATTATCCCATTTTTCAAATCGAATAAAATTGAATAGAGCCATGTTCAATAAAACTTAAATGTTTTCTTAACCAAATTCAAGCTGAAATGAACCAAGTGAAACGTAGTACCATTATGACTTTTGTTCGATAAGTATTCCTTCAATCTGTTTCAAATCGAAGTGAAACGGAAACCAGAATTGAACCGAAATCGATATGTTCATCCCTGTTTTCAATGCCTACTTGGGGAAGGTGAGCATCACCCCCATTTCATTAATATTAATTAAAAAGTACATTTTAATTATTTGATTTATTATATAGGCTAAAGGGTCAAATAGGTCCCTGTACCCAACTCAATAGCTCAATTGGGTACCCGGACCAAAAAAAGGTCCAATCCAATCCTCCAACTCTTCAAAATCGTTCAATTTTTTCGTTTAGCCGATAAGACAACGTTTTAATGTTGAGTAAGCAGGTTAAATGCCAAGTGTTATCTGATTTGTGCAAATACATTACGATGTGGAAGGAAGGTGTGTCTTCACATTATGAAAAAGAAAATCTGCAAAGCGGTGTGAAGAGCGATGATGAACAGTGACGAATTTTGACCTAAGGTGAACAATCAAGCACAACGAGTGAAGGACAAAGAGGGAAGAAAGAACGCTGAAGGACTAAATTATACACCTATGTGTTCAGCATCCAAGGAAAAGACCAGGCTTCCATATTTCCATCCTACCGTCTTCCCCAGTTTTCAATTGAATTATTGAAGACCTCAAGAATTACTGGATTGGAAATTCGTCTTCCAACTCGTCCCATAACGTATTGATTCAGTAAAAGTTTGTCTGGTGTGTATGATTCTGTAAATGATTATCCGTATTTAAGTGAATTGTCAATAACTTGTGAATTTTTCATTCACCATTAAAGAATGGAAGAGGAATTTTGAAAAAAAAAATAGATACCCTAATTGTATGATTTCTTGTCATTGAGGTTGTGAATTGTATGTATATGTGTTATATATCTGGTGTGTGTGTTTGTTTTGTGTATGTGTTGGTTATTTGTTGAAAAAATGTTATATTTTTTAGAATGTGGGAGACTTTGGATTTAATTGTACACTACGGTGGAAGGTTTGAAAGGGGCACACCAACGAGGTATGTGAATGAGAGCATTGAGGTAATTAAGAGTGACCCATATGTCATTTCTTATCCTCATTTGAAGAAATATTTGGAATCTGGGCAATTTGGATGTGTAAAAGAAATGCTTTTTAAACTGCCATCTGAATCATTAGAAGCATTAAGGAAATTAGTGGATGATGCAAGCACTTTGGAGTTGGTCAGTTTGTGTTCTAGTGTCGGAAAGTGTGACCTTTATGTAGATCATGGGGATGGTGTTGGTGGTGACACACATAATATGGATGCAATGGAAATAGTTAGGTTTGTTGATGAAAGGGATGACACATACATGAGTGATGAAGCTGATCTAGATGATGATATTGGATCCTTACATGGTGATGAAGATGTAGAAAATGTTGATGGGACTGACTCTGATGAATTTGATGGGAGTGACTGTGATGAGTCTGGTGTTGGGACGAACCAGTTACGCAATGTGGAAGTGCAATCATGTCATGAAGAACAGGTGGTGCGAGACAGTCCAAGAAAATTAGAATTCAAAGTGCACATGAAGAGGATGCTGAAAGTGATGATACAGATGATTTATATTTTTCAGACAACCCACCTACCTATACTTGTGAAACAGAGTCACTCAATGAAGGGGAAGTCCAGTCTAAGAAGAAGATTGAAGTAGTTTCATACAACCCCCTATCTGATCCTCCTTCCATTGAACTAAGGATGCTTTACGAGGATAATATTCAGTTTAAGAAAGCCGTGAATGCATATGCAGTGCACTATAAAAAGAACCTTTATTTATAGTGGGTTGTAAAATGTGCAGGAGAGAATTGTCCCTTCTCTTGTTATGCCAGTTGGGAGGATAGGTACAAGTGTTTCCAAATCAAGAGTACGGTCATGACTCAAAGATGTAATAGCAAATTTAAGTTAAGGATTGCTAGTCAAAAAATGTCAGGTAGGCCTAAGAAGAAAAGAATCCGAGAAGAAAGTGAACCTTCTGCTGCAAAAGTTTCTAGAATAGGCCGTGTGATGACATGCTCAAACTGTAAGCAAAAGGGGCATAATAAATCTTACTGTCCAAGTCTTGAAAGAGGAGACAATAGTGGAAGAGGGGGTGGAAGAGGTAGAGGTGCCAGGAGAGGAGGCAGAAGTGAAAGAGGATGCACTCGTGGAGGCACCCATGGTAGACAACTACCACGTCTGGGAGTGTTATGTTGTTGTTTTTTTCATTTTGGAGTTATTTTATTATGTAATATTTTGCTAAAATGATGGTGTACCACCTACTTTAACATTGTTGTGTGGTGTTCTACCTACCTTGATATTATTGTGATGTGTAGTACATCCCTTTACATTATTGAGATGTGCAGTACATCTCTTTACATTATTGTGATGTGTACTACATCTGTTTACATTATTGAATGGTGTACTACCTCCATTTACATTTGTTCAATGGATGAAGAGTGTTCTGAATTTATCAGTTTACTTTAATGTGCAGGAGCAACTTTAATGCTTTACTGTGTGTATTAAGCAGCCTTTTGTTGTATACTTTTGAGTGTGTTAGTGAATAATTGTGTATGGAAGCTTATGTTGAAAAATTGTTTTGAAGGTTGTTGTATTGATGATAAAAAAATTCCTTTACAAAACTGCAGGTTGTTTTGCAGTTTACTTATTTTAATCTACCCTGCAGGTTGTTTGAAAAACTGCAGGTTGTTTTGTAGTTTATTTATTTTCTCACTACTTATAAATCTCATTCAGATCGATAGCAGCTGCATAAACTGTAAATCTGAATTCAAAGCACAATAATTTAGAGTACATCATAACAAAGTAAACAAAAGTCACCAAACATAACCAGCTAGTACACTTCCAGAACAATATCAATACATTTGAGAGTACATCAAAATAATACACCAGTACCTAGCCACCACTACCTTCAACTAAACAACACTACAATTCATACCAAAGCTTATACATTCTTTCCAAGGAAAGCAGCCACAAAAACTATTACAAAAACTAGACACATTTTTTCCAGATTTTCTTCTCTTTAGCTTCCCTCTGGAGGATATTTTTTATCATTGTAATATCACTCTGTTGTGCTAACATCAGGTCCTTCAAGTCCTCAAGTGTGGTAGCTTTTGTTTCTGAAGAACCAAGTTGTGTGACTACATCATTATCTCTGTCAATTCTTGAGCATACAAGGTCTTCCTTCCAAAGAAAGTACCCACAACCCAGCCCATCCTAAAATTGAAAGAGGAAAACACATAATCACAATTCAAAAAATCAAACATTTTAATTAATGAAATTCAACAAATTAGTATAACTATCTTACCTTCCATTTTTTGAATCCGTAAAATTGTCATCCGCTCTCTAGTGCGGTACACAAGCGAGCTCTCAAACCACATGTGCAATTAACCGAGGGTTCATGTGGCCAACTTTTCTTGCCTGCAGATGACATTGCTGAATCAGACATTGCCAACTTTTCGTGCCGGTCAAACTTGGCAAAGTATTGAGGGACGGAAGGAGTATGATTGTTGAATTGTGCTTTCTAATGTTTAATAAAGAAATATTCCAAAAAAATGTTTAATAAAGAAAGGGTAAGAAAAAATCTATTTGCCACCTCCAGTCGCCGCTGTTCAGATTCACCGCCGCTGGGAGTGATTTTCGTTCCCTAATTTCATCTCCTTTCATATTTGCCTTGATCAAGGTCTGAATAAGGTTGGCTTTGGAGAATCTGAACCTGTTAGCCATTGGAAAGAAAGAGTAGAAGAAGAAAAGTGTTGGGTGGAGGAACGACGGTGTAGTAGACTACGACGACGGCGATAATGGACATGGGAGTGGAGGCAGCGCCGGTCAGGAGCCACATCAGAGCTATCGGCCACGGAGGAGAAAGCTACGGTAGATATACGTGTGAGGAGTCGCATCAAGAGTTATCGACTAATCCTCCAGGCTTTAGGGACAAATCAGGCATATAACTTTAATTTAGTCACATTTTTGTCAAAATAATATCCTAATCTTATTTTTGTCTTCTTCTTTGTAATATCTTCTCACACCTATCCATTGAACAAAATTAAAATGCAAATGAAAATTAAGACCTCATCTATATTTATAATTTTTTTAAAGAATCTATATTTATACTTGTGTAGTTCGTTCAATATTTATATTTATATTTATATTTATATTTATATTTTATTTTTATTTATATTTATTATTGTATTTTTTAATTTTTATTTGCAGACTTAATGTGTAAAAAGCATGTTTCGTTTTTTAGAATCAAATCTCCTCTTTTTCTGAATATTTGATTTATCAAAAGTGGTCCAAAGCAATTGAAAGTCGTACTTCTATTTCCCACGAACACTTACAAAATGATTATACTCTCTAAAAGTACAGAAACAATTCCAAAGCAAAAAACTAAAAAAACGCCCGGCAATGCGGCATACGTTTTGGAAAGTCATAAAAATTTATTCCATTCAATCCCTTATTAAATACTCCGGAATTATTATTCTGTGTGCTCTTCTTCCCCTTTTGTTTACATATTCCCTATAGTTTTGGGATTATGAGCCATGTCATACAAGTATATGGGAATAATAGAAAAAGAAACCCTTAAGAAAGAGTAATACAATTATTTGAAACCGATGGAAGAATAATATACAAAAGACATTTCAAAATTTGGAAGTCAAAAAGGTTGTATACAAAGAGCACTTTAAAATTTCGAATGGGTAAAAGATATTCCATGACACCTGTTATTAAAAATGAATATTATATGATCAAAATTCGATACATAAATAATACGAACCATTATATATTATCATAGAAAAAAGTCAAGTTTTTGAGAGAGATAAAACAGGAAATATAATAGATTGAAATGTGAACGAGGGAGTAATACAAATTATGAATAAAAGAGCTTGCGTGCCTTCCCATAGACGCTGTCAGGAGCCTGGAAGGGCTGTGGTCCTGTGATTTTCTATGTATGCATAATTGTATACGTATATATTCTAATATCCACCCACGGTTTTACTTACTGCTCCTAGTGTTTGACTTCTTGGAATAAGGATGAGGTGTCCAAACGTGAAGTTCCTTTTAGGATGTTTTTACCTGGATCGTAATTTACTGGTCTGGTCTGATCTGGTCTGGTCTGAATTGGACTAGTATGGTCTGATTTCTTTGTATTTTTATAACTATCCAAGTCTGATCTGAACTGGTCTGGTCTGGTTTGGTCTGGTCTGGGAAGAATTAGAGTCCAAGTAAAAACATCCTTACTAAGTGATATGGTTGGGCCCTACTTGCCCAATGATTCATGAAGCTGGCAGTTGCATGTCATTTTATTATACGAAGTATGCAGGGCCGGAGCCAGAGCACCGGGCCAGACTGGGCCATTACAAAGAATATATTTGAAAAAAAAATTACACAAAATTTTTTACAATTCGAATATGAACATTTTTTAAATTTAGGCTGGGTCAGGGCCAGGGTTGGCCCTCCCCTGGCTCCGCCCCTGGAAGCAGTGGAGGACCTAGGGAGGGGCATAGGGGGGCAAGTGCCCCCGCTTTCGACAAGTAATTTCACTACTAGTGTGCCCCGCTTCCGGCCAAGAATTTCACTACTAGTGTAACCCCTACTCTTACAAATTTATGGGTGCGCCACTGCCTGGAAGTATGTCCTTAGGTTGAATTGGCTGGGAGCATTAGGCTCTAGTTTTGTGGGTTGGGGATGAAATGGGTGAATAAATGTTTATAAGGAGTATATAGAATTACAACTTGTATTATAAAGTCATACTGCATCTCAAAATCATTATTCATGAATATTATTCTCTCCGTCCCGGTAAGATTGTCTCATTTTATTTTTTGGGAAATCCCACTAAAATTATCTCATACCAAATTTTATAAAGTTTGTGTGGCTCTAAGTCATTCTTACTTTATTCTTATTTTATCAATTCAATATCAACCACATAAACTTACTTTTCTTAATAACGGTGTCACCTCATTTTGTCCCAATGTTAGTGGAACATAGGTAATACTAAATTAAATTCAAAAGATAAAATAGAACTTATTTTAAAGTTTTCTAAAGAGTGACATATTCAGTGACTAGTCATATTTTCGTCCAAAAACATAACGAGTCATATTGTTGTCAAGGGAAACTCTGTTAGTAATATATAACTACATGTCTTTTTTTTCTAACATTACATTTATTAAGACAGTCCTCGATCCACTAAAATAACAATAAAAATAAAATAAAGTAAAAAATCGTTTGCCTTGCCGCCTATTGGAGACCTCTGTTGCGTACCATGCCACAACGGCCTAGAAGGCGGACACAGACTCTTCTGAATGGCTCATAGTACGCAACGTCGTAGCCTCTTCGGCACTTCCTCTTGCCACCGTCTATCTTGTCGGAGACCGGAAATCCAAGATCGTAGCAAGCCACCTGCCTTGCTGAAGACCTTTCCTTTCCCATTATGTGCCCCTCCAAGATCCCCGGGCTGGTTCCGTCACTGAATTGCGTCACGGGCATTTCCATGTCTGCTCGCCGCGGCCATCCCCCATGCTTGCTCGCCGCAGCCGTCCCCATGCCTGCTTGCAGCGGCCGTCCTCATGCCTACGCGCCTATACGCGGCCACCATCGTCTCCATGCGCCGCCACCATCTCCATTTCTGCTCACCGTGGACGTCCGCATATCATGCTAAATTTCTATCTCGCCGCGGCCTTCCACAAACATGACTTAACAGACTCTTAATGAATCGACTTCTGTTTTTGGGGACAACTTAGGCTTTTTTTAGTCACTGCTTCCATGCTTTGCCCGTCATTGTTTGCTTCTAGTGTGTATATGTGTGTTTGTGCATGTACAATGGTAGAAGCGTGAATGTGTTCTACTGACACAGGCATATCTTCTTCTGCTAGGGGCTCCACATTCAAGTCGAAATGACCACACGAGTACGTGCTGGGGATAAGCAGCCCCTTCACTGTCCATTTCCAGAAAGAATACTTTTGAAGTAGAAGTAGAATACTATTGTAAAACTAGAGGTAGTTGGGATGTATTCAATGTGGTGTTTTATAGTGATAGGATGTAACATCGTCCTCAAGTATATTTACTTTTTACCAAGTTATGTATTGAACCATGTGAAATGAGTAATGAATTTGCGTGGTTGTATATTTTTGCTAATACTTTTACGTGAATAGCGAAATGCACATGGGGCCCACACCGGGAGCGGGGACCGCCCGATATTGCCGGGATCACATATTATATATTCATCTTGATCTAGATAATATTTATATGAAGGTGTAAATCTATGTTGGGCCATACAAATAACATAGAATTGACCGGTTGAGCAAACGAGGCTCATATACCAATATTGGTAATTTAACAGATAACGGTCCGTAACAAATTCCTGAGGCCACTAAATTAAATTTGGGAATACATATTTATTCTAGAAGCCCATAATAATGAGGAGAATGATATATATTTTATTTGGCTCAATAAAACGAAATTTAATTAAACCGGCTCAGAAAATACAACTTTCGGGACCAAGTACACACTTCGGGGCTTAAAGGGATGACCTCCCACATGAGTGGGGGCCAGCCCACGAAATTATACACTCTAGAGAGAAGGAAGAGCCGCTCAACATGCTAGGAGGTTGGATGAGGTGAAAGAATTGGAATCAAATAAGTGTGGACCTCACTCCCACACTTATTTGCTAAATAAGACAAAGGGTGGAGCATCCCTACTCCTTTTGTCACGCCCCAAACCGCATCCGTGCCACGTAGACAACCGCCGTACAACCCAATAAGAACAACAACAGTTCATCCCTATTGGATTACACAAGGCGTCCGATAGATTCTATTGCCAAACCGATTAGTAAACACATACAATCAACATCAATATCATAATCAAACAAATGCGGAATTATAATATGTTTGATAGTTAGCCACACGTGGCAAACACGAGCACGCAAGCTCCCAACTGTTTTAGAAGAAAAACATTGTTCAAATATCCATGAGCAGTTTATAACTTTCAAATAAGAAATGGAAGCACGAACCACGTCTCCCTTCCTGATCAACCACCCTAGGCAAAGGTGCAGGTACTAGGACTCTAGCCTTAACCTGAAAAAAATGTCAGGGCCCCCGGAAGGGTCAGTACTCCATAGAAGTACTAGTGACAAGCAGGCTATATGAGGAATAACTAATGTTTCAGACACGAGACTCAAAAATAGGGTGATACATACATACATATATGTGTGTGTGTGTGTCCCTCATCCACCCGATGATACATACTGTATATATACTTGTAAAATACTTAACCCGTATGTCATTTACCTTAAAGAGTCTTTTAGAGATAAAGTTCTTACCCGACTTATCTCACTCCTTTCCCGGATACCTAGCTCATAAGCTATGTTCTACATTCGTAATATCCTACCGAGTTTCAGGATCATTTACCGTCCCGGGGATACTCAACCCCAACCGAGTTTCAGGATCATTTACCGTCCCAGATATACTCAACCCCAATCGAGTTTCAGGATCATTTACCGTCCCAGGGATACTCAACCCCAAACGAGTTTTAGGATCATTTACAGTCCCGGGGATACTCAACCCCAACCGAGTTTCAGGATCATTTACCATCCTGGGGATACTCAACCCCAACCTTATTCCTTACCAAACCCTAACCTGGATATGGCTAACCTTTCATTCCTTTAACTATGGACAATACCTAGCCCTATAGTCATATAATAATCCTTAATAATCAACGTGGACGGTTCTCACCCGAACGCTCCACGTTTATACTCATTCAAAACTGACTGTTTGGGTGTAAAACCCAATACCCGGTCGAGTACCAACCTATACCCGGTCGGGTATAGAAGACAACAGCCTCTTGGGCAAGTTTTCAATACATACCCGATCGAGTACCTACCTATACTCGATCAGGTATAGGAGGCAGCAACCCCATGGGGCAGTTTTCAGAACATACCCGGTCGGGTATTTACCAATACCCGGTCGGGTACAACATATGATTTGGCGGACAACGCCCGTTTGACAGCCCAAACGAAGTCCGATTAACGTGAAATTTTACATGCAAGTACTCCTTGGCGTCCTTAATCCAAATATACCTATTTGGGTCCTTGGAACATCATACATATCAATTTATAGTGATTTCACTAATCAACCTATAAATCATGCTTTTCGACTATGTTATATTCCTTAACATGACATAACACATACTTTAATATCATTAATCAATTCATAAAGAATATACTTGATTAATTTAGGTAATCTCATGCCTCATGCAAAAGTTATAAAGCATAAAGCCGTCTTCTCACCTTAAATGAAGCTTATGAAGTTCTAGCCTCCCTTATTGAGCTCCGGCGAAACTCCGGTGAACTTCAACGAACTCCGGCGACAATTCCGGTGACCCTTTCAACTTCGTGAAAGTTCCTTGAATACCTTAGACAAGTTACTAACAAGTTTTTATCATCATAAAACCCATATTAATACAAATAACCTCCAAAAGGTTATTTTCTGGCGAACCGGTCACTTTGGCTTCTAAGTCCGTTCTTGGATCTAGAACTACTCAACTACCTTCCAACCCCTCATTCTACACTTCCAAACGTGTAGAAAAATCCTAGGGGTCCTCCATATCATATATGAGTCATATGGAAGTTAGAAAAATAAAGAAAAAGTTGTTATAAGGTCATTACCTTAATCACCATGCTTTTTCCTCCCTTTTTCTTCCTTAAGCCTTCTCCTTGGACTTCTTTGAGCTTGAGCTCGAATTTAGAGCTATGGAGATGAAGATTGCAGAACTCCTCTCTCCTCTCTTATACACTTGGTCGAAGTTATGGGTGTAAGGGTTGATTGGGAATGCCATTTTGGCATTTCTCACCAAAATAATGTGGGAGGGGTCCATGTCCTTTATTTTTTTATTCCAAATCAGTTCATGCCCCCTTCCCATCCCTTGTGCGTCTCCCCTTCTTTCTTGTAAGAGAAAAACGTGGGTTGGCCCCCACTCATGTGGGAGGTCAACCCTTTGTGTCCCAGAGTGTACAATCGGTCTCGAAAGTTGTATTTTTCGGACTATTTTATTTATATTTTATTTTATCAGGTCAATTAAAATATAACATATGTTCTCAATCCTTTCTGGACCTTAGAATGAATATACCTTTACAAACTTTAATTTAGAAGTCTCCGAAATTTCTTTTCGGGCTATTATCTGATAAATTGCCGATACTGATATTTGGACCTCGTTTGACCAACCGGTCAACCCTATGCCTTTCTCACGGCCCAATTAGGATATCCACCACCATATACATTATATCTAGGCCGAGATTAATATAATATGTGGTCCCGATAATATCGGCCGACCCCCACTTCCGGTGTGGGCCCCACGTGAATTTTACTATTCACGTAAAAGAAATATTAAAAATTTACAACCACGTAATATGCGTTCATTCATTTCTCAGGATTCAATACCGAATTTGATAAAGTACAAATACTTGGGGGCAGTGTTACAAGTTCTACCCCCCTTATTTGGGATTTCGTCCCCGAAATCCACGTGTCTAGTCAAACAGAAATGGATATTGTTCCCTCATCAGGGTCTCCACTTCCCAAGTTTGTTCCTCGACGCGATCACTCTTCCAAAGTACTTTTACCATCGGTACCTCTTTGCTCCTTAGCTTCTTTACCTGCCGGTCTATGATCTTTACCGACTGCACCGTATAGTGTAGATCTTCTCGGATTTCCACAGGTGGTTTCTCAAGAATATGTGACGGGTCCCGCACATACTTCTTGAGCATAGAGACATGAAACACATTATGAATCTTTTCCAACTCCGGAGTCAACTGAAGTCAGTATGCTACGACCCCAATCCTTTCAATGATTTTGAATGGGCCTATGTAATGTGGGTTAAGCTTACCCCGACTAAGGAATCTAATGATGCCTTTCCAAGGTGACACCCTCAGAAATACCTCATCGCCAACCTCAAATTCCAACGTCCTTCGACGTTTATCTGCATAGCTCTTTTGCCGATCTTGGGCAGCCTTGAGCCTATCTTGAATAACCTTCACCTTCTCCTTGGTGATCTCAACTAGCTCGATGCTCTCGAGCTTAGCCTCGCCTACTTCATCCCAACACAAAGGTGTTCGGCATTTCCTCCCATACAATGCCTCGTATGGAGGCATGCCTATACTTGCATGATAACTGTTGTTATAGGCGAATTCCACCAAAGCCAACTGGTTGTCCCAGCTTCCTTGGAACTCCAAGGCACATGCTCTCAATATGTCCTCCAAAATCTGAATCACCCGTTCAGATATTGCCCATCCGTTTGAGGATGAAATGCCGTGCTAAACCAATACTTTGTACCCATGGATTCCTGGAACTTAGGCCAAAACCGTGATGTGAACCGTGGGTCTCTATCCGATACTATAGTAACCGGAACCCCATGCAGTCTCACAATCTCATCAGTGTACAACTTGGTCAGTCGCTCAAGCGTATAGGTGGTGTTGATCGGTAGGAAATGAGCACTCTTGGTCAGCCTATCAACTACCACCCATACCGTGTCGTAGTTCCTAACCGTTCATGGCAAACCTACCACGAAGTCCATGGTAACATACTCCCACTTCCATTCTGGAATGGTAAGTGGTTGTAATAATCCTGCTGGGTGTTGATGTTCTGCATTAACCTGCTGACAGGTAAGGCAACGGCTCACATATTTTGCAATCTCTCTCTTCATCCCCGACCACCAGTAACTTTTTTTCAAGTCCCGATACATCTTTGTACCGCCCGGGTGGCCTCCCACTCCTTGAGCATGGTTCTTGGTGCGTTTTTGACACCTCGGTGGCCTCCCACTCCTTGAGCTGTGCCCTTTCCCTTCTGGGCCCTTGATCTTCTTTGCCGGTGGTGCCGGTGCCCTAAATGAATTTCCATTCCCGGCTTGATGCTTCCGAGAATGGTCTTGGGGTCCCGAACTCCCCCATCTCCTCTTCTTCGCCTCCTCGGCGTCTCTCTTCTTCCTTTCATTCCACTTGTCTTCCCCAAGGAGCCCTTGATCATCAATCTCACTAAACGTCATGTGATGATTTTAGGTAGCCCGGTCACGAATATCCAACTGTAGGGTATCCCAGAAGTGATTAGCCATACGATTCTCATCCATGGCGTACTCGGGTATGTATCGTGCCAAGTCTCGGAACCTCTGTTCCAATTGCCTCACCGAGCAATCCTCCTATTGCACCAAGGTCATGTACTCCTTCCTCTTCTGTTTTTTCTCAAACTCTGAATAGTACTGATTGTAAAATTCTACCTCGAATTTCTCCCAGGTGGTCTCGCTGTGGAACTTTCCTTCCACGCCCTCCCACCACACAGCCGCTACTCCCTCCAGTAGCCTGGTAGCAACCGTCAGCTTTATGTCAAGCCCGATCTGCATGTCCCTAGCAGCCTCATTTAGCTTCTTTATCCAATCGGCAGCCACCGATATATCACCCTTGCCATCAAATGACTTGCACCCCAAGGCCCTAGCCTCCTTGAGGAATTTGAAGATTCTCACACAGGGGCCTCCCCCCTGTACCCCCTGTGACGCCACAGGGGTGGCCACGGAAGCACCCCGACTCCCCTGACCCGAACCCCCGTGAGAGGCACACCTAGCTTGGCGCCTGAGATCTCTTCTCAGCTTCTCCTTCTGATACCACTCAAACAATTCACCCATCTGAGCGAATTTAGCATCACTCTCATCGTCATTATCGTCGGTGTAGGTATCGCCCCATCGTATGGGGTCTCCTCATGTTCTGTCTCGGGAACATACGTAGAGTCATAGTCCTCGGTGTGGGTTTCGTGCACCGAGCTAACATGGCATCGCTCACCGTTTGAGCCCGATGACCTCCACGGCCTCCACGGCCTCCTCTCGAGCTCCGAGATGCAACCCGGCTAGCCCCTATGGATGTCACCGGCATTTGCCCCCTCGGGTTGTTCCTCGTAGCCATGCGTCTACCCTCCATTTCTGAAAGAAATTCGGAATGAGCCATTAGACTCGTTTCAATGTCAAGTGACGGAATAGTACAAAAGACACCACTTGGTCTAGCATTATGGCCAACAAACTGTTAAGGGTACCGTCTTAACAATAAGAGGTCAATAACTTGGTTTCCAACGGTCCCTTAAGTACAAAAACTTTTGCTCATGGTTTTATTCAAAACTTTTTGAGGATAATCATATTGAGAGGTTAAATATATAGTTTAGAAATCGATGGCTCTGATACCATTTAATTGTCACGTCTCGGACCGCATCTGTGCAGTGCCACGTAGACAACCTCCGTACAACCCAATAAGAACAACAACAGTTCATCCCTATTGGATTACACAAGGCGTCCGATAGATTCTATTGCCAAACCGATTAGTAAACACATACAATCAACATCAATATCATAATCAAACAAATGCAGAATTATAATATGTTTGATAGTTAGCCACACATGGCAAACACGAGCACGCACGCTCCCAACTGTTTTAGAAGAAAAACATTGTTCAAATATCCATGAGCGGTTTATAACTTTCAAATAAGAAATGGAAGCACGAACCATATCTCTCTTCCTGATCAACCACCCTAGGCAAAAGTGCAGGTAGTAGGACTCTAGCCTTAACCTGAAAAAAAAATTGAGGGCCCCCGGAGGGGTCAGTACTCCATAGAAGTACTAGTGACAAACACGCTATATGAGGAATAACTAATGTTTCAGACACGAGACCCAAAAATAGGGTGATACATACACACACACACACACACACACACACTCACACACACATATATATATATATGTCCCTCATCCACCCGATGATACATACTGTATATATACTTGTAAAATACTTAACCCGTAGGTCAGTTACCTTAAAGAGTCTTGTAGAGATAAAGTTCTTACCCGACTTATCTCACTCCTTTCCCGATCAGGTATAGGAGACAGCGGCCCCTTGGGCAAGTTTTCAATACATACCCGATCGAGTACCTACCTATACTCGATCGGGTATAGGAGGCAGCGACCCCCTGGGGCAGTTTTAAGAACATACCCGATCGGGTATTTGCCAATACCTGGTCGGGTACAACATATGATTTGGCGGGCAACGCCCGTTTGACCGCTCAAACGAAGTCCGATTAACGTGAAATTTTAAATGCAAGTACTCCTTGACGTCCTTAATCCAAATATACCTATTTGGGTCCTTGGAACATCATACATATCGATTTATAGTGATTTCACTAATCAACCTATAAATCATGCTTTTCGACTATGTTATATTCCTTAACATGACATAGCACATACTTTAATATCATTAATCAATTCATAAAGAATATACTTGATTAATTTAGGTAATCTCATGCCTCACACAAAAGTTATAAAGCATAAAGCCGTCTTCTCACCTTAAATGAAACTTATGAAGTTCTAGCCTCCCTTATTGAGCTCCGGCGAAACTCCGGCGAACTTCAACGAACTCCGGCAACAATTCCGGTGACCCTTTCAACTCCGTGAAAGTTCCTTGAATACCTTAGACAAGTTACTAACAAGGTTTTATTATCATAAAACCCATATTAATACAAATAACCTCCAAAAGGTTATTTTCCGGTGAACCGGTCACTTTGGCTTCTATGTCCGTTCTTGGATCTAGAACTACTCAACTACCTTCCAACCCCTCATTCTACACTTCCCAACGTGTAGAACAATCCTAGCGGTCCTCCATATCCTATATGAGTCATATGGTAGTTAGAAAAATAAAGAAAAAGTTGTTATAAGGTCATTACCTTAATCACCACACTTTTTCCTCCCTTTTTCTTCCTTAAACCTTCTCCTTAGACTTCTTCGAGCTTGAGATCGAATTTGGAGCTATGGAGATGAAGGTTGCAGAGCTCCTCTCTCCTCTCTTATGCACTTGGTCGAAGTTATGGGTGTAAGAGTTGATTGGGAATGCCTTTTTGGCATTTCTCACCAAAATAATGTGGGAGGGGTCCATGTCCTTAATTTTTTTTTGATTCCAAATCAGTTTATGCCCCCTTCCCATCCCTTGTGCGGCTCCCCTTCTGTCTTGTAAGAAAAAAACGTGGGTTGGCACCCACTCATGTGGGAGGTCAACCCTTTGTGTCCCAGAGTGTACAATCGGCCCTGAAAGTTGTATTTTCAGGACTGTTTTTATATATTTTATTTTATCGGGTCAAATAAAATATAACACATGTTCTCAATACTTACTGGACCTTAGAATGAATATACCTTTATAAACTTTAATTTAGAAGTCTCCGAAATTCCTTTTCGGGCTATTATCTGATAAATTGCCGATACTAATATTTGGACCTCGTTTGACCAATCGGTCAACCCTATGCCTTTCTCACGGCCCAATTAAGATATCCACCACCATATACATATTATCTAGGCCCAGATTAATATAATATGTGGTCCCGATAATATCGGGCGGCCCCCACTTTCGGTGTGGACCCATGTGATTTTTACTATTCACGTAAAAGAAATAATAAAAATTTACAACCACGTAATATGCGTTTATTCATTTCTCAGGATTGAATACCGAATTTGATAAAGTACAAATACTTGGGGGCGGTGTTACACCTTTCCCTCTCGCCTATTTCGACCAAGTCAACCAAAGAAGAGAAATAATCCTTGCAAAAGCCATCTCATCTATTGCCGAAGCAAGCTCAAACCAAGGGAGGTCCAAGGAAGAAGGAAGAGTGAGAGAAGAAGAGAAAACCCTAGAAAATCAAGGTAATGACCTCGTGAAACCTTTTCTCTTCATTCTTGAAGCCCATATGGTTTAATGGACCATATGAAGGACCCTAGGATTATATTGTTTTAAATGTTTAGAGGTGTAGAATGGGGGGTTAGAAGGTGGTTCTAAGTCCAAAAATAGACTTAGAAGCCATGGTGATCGGTTCACCAGAAAATAACCATTTTAAGATTATTTGTATTGATATGGATTTTGGGATATGTTAAAATCCTGTTAGGACTTTTCTAAGGTGTTCCTAGTGTTCTCACGAAGTTGAGATAGTCGCCGGAGGTATCGCCAAAGTTCATCAAAGTTCACCGGAGTTTCGTCGGAGTGCAATCGGAGAGGGTATAACTTCTTAAAGCTCATTTGAGGTGAGTTGACAGCTTAATGTCTTATAACTCTTGGATTAAGTATGAAGTTACCTAAATAAATGTTATATGTATTCATAATGATGTTTAAAAGTGTTTAAGCATGTGATTAGTCAAGGTGGTTAGGCTTATGTGAATTAAATTATATGAATATGCATGAAAAAGGTATAATGTGTGTGTGTGTGTGTGTGTATATATATATATATATATATATATATATATATATATATATATATATATATATAAACACATTTGATGTTTTGAATGGACAAAATGGCATACCTCCGGGAAGGCAGTGGACGAACACCGATTTGGCCACTATCAGATGGTTCAAGGAAATTTTGCAATGAACCGACGCAGGTCAGGCAGTGAACTAGCGTTGGTTCGGTCTGGGGTTTCGTGGCCGATTTTTTATTCAAAATGGAAATTGGGGCCGGTTCAAGGTAGAACCGACACCAGTGAGTCTATATATGTATGTTTTGCATGGTTTTGCATGGAATGTGATGTTTAAATGCTAAGGCTTGGAACATGATGATTAAATGCTATGACTTGGATTAATCGTTATTAATGATATGATATAGACTTTATCTAAGTATGATGCGTGGTAGATCATAGGATATGGTGGAGTACCCAACGACGAGATTGTCCTAAAAACTCATAATGTAATTGGTGGAGTACACAGGGACGAGATTGTCCTCAAAACTCAGAATATAATTGGTGGAGTACCCAGGGACATGATTGTCTACAAAACTCAGAATATATTTGGTGGATTACCCAAGGACGAGATTGTCCTCAAAACTCGCTATTTAATTGGTCGAGTACCCAGTGACATAATTAGTCCTCAAAACGCATACACTACGGTTTAGAAATCCAGGACCGGGCGATGTCCTTAAAATATTTGATTGGACAAGGAGGAGTCCTATACAATCATCGATATTTGGGTGAGTTTGGGATTTTAAGTCAAGGACTATGACTACTATGATTTTCTCAATTAAACAATGACCTATGGGTCGGGTATTTTCCAAGTGTATATACTAATATGTATTTCAAGACTTGGGGGGGAGGGAGTATAAATGTATGTATCACCCTATGTTTGGGTCCTATACTTGAAATGTTAGTCATTCCACATTTAGCCTGCTTCTTGCCAGTACTAGTGTATACTGACCCCTTCTGGGTCCCTACCACTTTCAGGTTGAAGCTAAAACTTGCTACATGCACCTTTGAAATCGGGTATAGTCTCATCGAGGAAGACGTGGTTCTTACTTCCTTTATTGATTTTAAATTTATAAACATTGTTCATGGATATTTGGATTCCTATAAATTGTATTGGGCCTGCAAGCCCATGTTTTGGTCGGATGTGGCTCATGGTTTATCATTGAATATTTTCGCTATTCATTTAGTTTAAATGTGATGTTGTTATGTATGTTACTTACTGAGTATGATATGAACTATGTTCATGGACGCCTTGTACAGTAAAGTGAGGTTGACCTGCGGGTGACGTGACTTGATTATGCGACGTTGTTGGGATATTGATCCAGAGGCCCAATACCCGGATCAAGAAGGCTCAAGATACCCGGCCCAAACGATGAGCCCATCACTCTATGACGAGTAGATCCAGTGAAGAATTCATGCCGAACGAGATTCGGCCCAAGTAAGGGTTGGCCCAGTAAGAAGATATACCGAACGGAGTTCGGGCTATATATCATACTTGGGCCAATTTGACAGCGTCTTCAGCATAGTCCAACATCCCGTTCGAGCAACGGACAACCGGCAAGTGGCCAGGTGCAATTAATGCCAGATTGTGACATCAGCAAGTGGAAACATGGGTGACCAAGTCGGTGGAACAACAGCCAATCAGCATAGAGCAGCCCATGCTCTCCATTAGTATAAATAGAAGGTTTAAAATCATTGTAAGGGTTAGCATTTCAATACTCAGGCTCTAGGATAGCATTATTGCTCTTATTTCTTGTATTAAAGCATTGTTTCCGATCTACCGATCGGGAATTTCCTTGCAATCAGACTGGTTAATTAATACAAGTGAGCTTTTGAGTATTAGTGAGTTCATATTTTATATTTGGTTATACACTTTGATTCTGTACCATTCCTGATATATCCAAAGTTCGTGTTGGGCTTTCGGATCTACAGGATTTACCTTCAACATTGGCGCCGTCTGTGGGAAACTGTTCAAAAAGTTTCACATTCAATTATCCTAAAAACCACTATTTTTCGAAAATGGTCAGAATCAGTTCTTACCACACAAACGACGGTTCACGCCATCACGGAAGGAGTCACACCCCGGGAAATCAAACCCCTCAGGGACAGTCCAGCCGAGGATCGTATCCTCGTTTTGACGGGGATTTTGTGATTCATGAATCCCTAAGGAGAAATCCTCAGGCCATGCGAGATATGGCCCAGGTCATGCAGCATATGGCAAACGAGGAGGATGGAGGGTCCAATTTTACAGGGGAGACTCCACGCACGGAAACAACCACAGCGTCATCCCGTTCGCATGCCCATCGAGATAATCGCCGTAGCGCCCCACCAACAGCGCATCATAGTCCCAGTGACCGAACCCCGATCGGTTCACAAGCCAGGGGACCAACTCCTATTGGTCATCATTTCCAGTATGCCGAACGGGATAATACCAGGGCCGCTCAAAGGCATTGGGACCGGGAGTATACAGACATGAGGGCTCCACCACTGCCCCCTTTGACGGCCCAGGAGGAAGAAATGGCAGAGATGAGGAGGCAGATGAACGAGATGTGAGATCAGATGATCAGGGCGCCTGCACAACCTGCCCCAATTCAACTCGGAATTACTTCCCCTTTCACCAGGGAAATCATGTATGCGGACATCCAAGGAGGTGCCAAACCACTGACCGGTCAAATCTATGACGGGGTGGGAGATCCCCATGTGCATTTGAGGAGTTACCAAGGGGGACTCATGCTACTAGGAGCACCCGAGGCTGCTATTTGCCGGTTGTTTTTTAGTACGCCCAGAGGGCCCGTCCAGGAGTGGTTTGGGACACTGCAACCCGGGTCGATCAACAGTTTCGCCGAACTATCGACGTTATTCTTGGCCCAATTTGCTTCTAGTGCCAATCCGAAATGACATTTCAGCTACCTGACCAGCGTGAAGCAAAACTCCAAGGAGTCCCTCAATCAATTCTTAAAAAGATGGAGGGACGAAACTCTGACAGTGGGAAATATGACGGATGATACCGCCATCACCCTATTCACGAATGCTCTCCGAACGGGGGAGTTATACAAGGATTTGAAGAAGAATCGAGGTACAGCATATGCCGAGGTATTAGACAGAGCTCGCAAGTATGCTGCCCTAGAAGAGGAGATAATGATCAGGGATAAGGTCGTTGCGTCTACTGCCCCAATCAGAATGGCCGATCGGCTGGGTGCTAGCCCAGTAGCCGCTATACCTCCCAAGCAAGGGAGATTTACCCCCTGGTCCTGTGAGTAGCGACCATTTATCAGCACGAGAGGGACAATATTCCCCTCCCGACGGATTCTTCACAATTTATGGGAGCAGACGACTCTGCTTTTTGTAAATATCACAACAGGAAGGGTCATGCCACCAACGCCTGTAGGGCCCTACAAACGGCCATTGAGGATTTGATCCGACGGGGTCATCTGGGCAAGTATGTGAATAAGGATCCAAATGCGGTGGGCACTTTGAAACCGATCAGGAAACCTAATAGCTGGCGACGGGATGCCCAACGTGATGCCCAGCCTCAAAATGACGTATATATTCCCCCCAGGGATGAACCAGAGGGATCGGGAGGCCCCGGAAAGAAACCTCGAATGGAGGTCAAGGTTATATTTGGGGGCAGGGAGACAGGGGATTCGAACGCCGAACGGAAAAGGTTCGAGCGAAGTCTCTATGTGGGATCCATCTCCACTCCCCCCAGAAGAAAGGAAGGACGGACCCGATCACGTTCGGGCCAGCTGATTTACCCAACTCCCCAAGCCTGCACAGGGATGAATTGGTGGTGAGCATGTGCATTGACAATGCTTTGATCCGCCGAGTACTAATCGATACCGGGAGCAGTGTGAATGTATTGTATTTACAATCATTCGAGAAAATGGGTCTACAAAGAAGTCAATTGACCCACCTAAGGACCCCACTGGCAAGCTTTACCGGTAATTGTATTGAGGCTGAGGGGACCATCCAATTGATGGTTGAAATTGGGGATGAAACGCACAAAGCATCACTCTGAATGACGTTCGTGGTGGTGGATATAAAATGTGCCCACAATGCCATATTGGGCCGACCGGGATTGGAATGCGGGTTAACACAATTGAGGTGGAGACCCACCGAACGGAGTTCGAGGCACACCCAGAACCCGCCACTCTCCTCGAACAAATTGACCTGGATTTCCCCCCGAACCGTATGGTAGCTATCGGGGTAGATCTGGAGGCTGACATCCGGGATGGCGTGATTGTTGTCCTAAAAAAGTTTCAGGTGTTGTTCGCCCGGGGGGCCAGAAGATATTCCAGGTATTGACCCGGAGATAATATGTCACAAACTTGCCGTTCGGCCTGATGCAAAACCAGTCCAGCAAAAGAAACGATATCAAGCAACCGAACGGCGGGAATTCACAAAGCAGGAGGTGGCCACCTTGCTGAAAATAAAACACATCCGTCAAGTAATCCACGTAGAATGGCTATCGAATGTGGTCCTAGCTCCAAAACAATCTACTTGGAGAATGTGCGTGGATTACTCGAATCTGAATAAAGCTTGCCCCATGGATCCTTATCCAGTGCCGAGGATCGATCTGCTAGTAGATGAAACTGCCGGATGTGAATTGTGGCCACCTTGCTGAAAATAAAACACATCCGTCAAGTAATCCACGTAGAATGGCTATCGAATGTGGTCCTAGCTCCAAAACAATCTACTTGGAGAATGTGCGTGGATTACTCGAATCTGAATAAAGCTTGCCCCATGGATCCTTATCCAGTGCCGAGGATCGATCTGCTAGTAGATGAAACTGCCGGATGTGAATTGTTGAGCTTCATGGATGCATTCCGGGGTTACCATCAGATATTCATGCACCCAGCTGATGCAGAGAACACAGCGTTCGTTACTTCGGATGGTGTGTTTTGCTATATTGTCATGCCATTCGGATTAAAGAACGCAATGGCAACTTTTCAAAGGATGATCGGGATGCTGTTCAAAGAAGTGTTGGGGGTCACAATGGAGGCTTATGTTGATGATATCCTGATCAAAAGCAGGAAGAAGGAAAATCATGTCCTGGACATAGAAAAGGTGTTCGGGATAATGCAGAAAGCGAACATGAGGCTGAATCCCAAAAAGTGTGCATTTGCTGTAAGAGGTGGCAAATTTTTGGGATACATGATGAGCGAGAAGGGGATTGAGCCCAATCCTGAAAAGGTAAAGGCAATTGTGGATATGGAGGCTCCTAGAAATCTCAAAGAAGTGCAGAGATTGACCGGTCGGTTAGCTGCTCTGAGCAGATTCCTATCCAAGCTAGCCGATCGAGCTATTCCATTTTTCCAGATCATGAAGAAAGCCAACCCCTTTGAATGGACGGCCGAATATCAAACGGCCTTTGAAGATTTCAAGACATATCTGTCTTCCCCCTGGTCTTGACAAAACCCGAACCAGGGGAACATCTATATATGTACCTTGTTGTAGCTGACCTGGCCGTGAGCACGGTACTATTGAAAGAAGAGGATGGCGTTCAACGACCAATCTATTTTGTAAGCAAGGCTTTGAACGGCCTGGAAACCAGGTACACCTTGCTAGAGAAAACGGTGTTGGCCCTGATAGCTGCCATTAAACGTCTGGCACCATATTTCCAGACCCACTCGGTAACTGTGTATACTACTCAGCCACTCGCCACCGTCTTGAGAAATCCGATGGCAAGTGGACGCATTACCAAGTGGAGCCTCCTGATCGGGCAATATGAGGTGGATTTCAAGCATCGGCCTACTATCAAAGGACAGGCCCTGGCAGATTTCATTGCAGAATGTACCGCCCGGCCCTCAAAAACAGACTCAGAGAACAATGGGCTGGATAACTGGTGGGAAATGTATGTGGATGGTGCAGCTAGTGCCAAGGGTTGTGGAGTTGGAGCTGTGATCACATCGCCCGAAGGTTTCAAAACATATTATTCCATCCATTTTGACTTCAAAGTAACCAACAATGAGGCTGAGTACGAGGCCCTTATTGCTGGTTTAAAATATGCAAAGGCCCTGGGTGCCGATCGGTTAAAAGTCCGGTCGGATAGTCAATTGGTGGTACATCAAGTAAATGGCACTGCTGAGGCTAAAGAAGATAGAATGAAGGCTTACAAAGAGATAGTTGAGGAGCAGATAAACAAATTTGAACAGGTGGTGCTCGACCAAATATCCAGGATAGAGAATACTGAAGCAGATATCCTATCCAAGTTAGAAAATGCAGCGTTCGACGATCGGGCACAGGAGATCTCGGCTCATATCCAACGTTTTGCCCATCGGGAAACATTGGCAACCCCAGCAATCATGGTGCTCCAGATCGAGGCCATATCTTATGTCGTCCCTAGTTGGGTCATAGATATGACCAACTACCTGAAAGACGGAACCCTCCCACAAGATAAAAATCCTGCTTATCAGATAAAATGCATCCAGAGGAGGGCTTCCATGTTCGAATTAGTGGACGGACAGCTGTACAAAAAGACGTTTGGTGGGCCGTATTTGAAATGCCTCCCACCCGATCTAGCGGCAGCCGTAATGGAAGAAATTCATGAAGGTATCTGCTCCAGCCACCAAGGGCCCAAGACACTGGCCAGAAAAATCATCCTGCAAGGGTATTATTGGCCGACTATCCAACAAGACTGCTTTGCACATACTAAAAAATGTAAAGTATGCCAACTGTACGCACCGGTCCCCGAACGGCCGGCCACTTTCTACACTCCAATGACGGTGGCCCTTCCATTTGCAAGATAGGGGATCGACCTGTTAGGTCCTCTACCTACGGCCCCTGGAAACAACAAGTATATCATCGTGGGGATATATTACTTTACCAAATGGGTAGAGGCCGAACCACTGGTCAGCATCACAGATGTCAAATGTCAAAAGTTTGTCTGGAAGAATATCATTTGCCGGTTCGGAATCCCTTAGCAGATTGTAACTGATAATGGAAGACAGTTTGTGAGCCGGAATTTTGAGAACTACCTGGTCAAATGGGGAATCAAACATTCCAGAGCATCCGTGGCATACCCTCAAGCCAATGGCCAAGTAGAGAATATGAACCGTACTATCATGGATGGTATGAAGAAGAAGCTGGAAGAATACTCCTCATCGTGGCCTGATCAGTTAAATTATATTTTATGGACTTACAGGACTACACCCCGAATGGCCACGAGAGAAACTCCATTTGCCCTTGCTTATGGTTTCTAGGCCAAAGTACCAACGGAGATCCTAGTTCCCACACACCGAACGGTACATTACAGCCCAGAACAGAATGAGGACAACCTACGGGCCGAATTGCATTTCATAGAAGAAAGAAGGGATCTGGCAGCTGCACGAATGAAAGAGTATCACAGAGCCACGAGAAGATACTTTGATAAACAAGTAAAAATCCGTTCAATCGAGGTAGGGGACCTGGTGCTAAGAAAGCGAGAAAAAAGCAAACCTCTCGAAGGTGGGAAAATGGCACAAAATTGGGAAGACCCCTACCAAATATGTAAGAAGTATGCTTCAGGAACGTTTGGCCTACAAAATACCGAAGGTCGACCGGCAGGCACATGGAATACGGAACATCTAAGGAAATTTTATCAGTAAAAACGGCTGTTGCCACCTCTGAAAAAAAAATGTATATGTATAGAGAGGGAGGCATAACTTCCAGAAAATCTCAGCCCATGGTTAACACGATCATTCCGGATGACCGAATGATGAACGGGTTAACAACATGGAAGGAAAATCATTCTCAGCTAAGAAAGTTTTGACCCTACATTTATGAATGGATAAAGGGATCAAAACGGCTTGAAGAATCGATGCTCAGAAAATCTCAGCCCATGGTTAACACGGTCATTCCGGATGACCGAATGACGAACGGGTTAACAACATGGAAGGAAAGTCATTCTCAGCCAACGGCTTGGAGTTTGACACTCAGATAGTCTCACCTCAGCGGTTAACATGGGAATCGTTCTGGACAACCGAATGAGGAACATATTAGCAGTTTGGAGGGAGCCATTATTTCAGCTAGAGTTTTGACCTTGTAATTACGCATTGTTAAAGGGATCAAAATGGCCTGGAGTTTGATGTAAGTGATTCTCACCTCAGCTTTTTAACACGCATAATCATTCCGGATGACCGAATGAGGAACGGGTTAACAGTTTGGAGGGAGCTGAGTCGTCAACTTGGCTAAATTCGACCCTGTAATTACGTACGGGCAAAGGGATCAAAACGGCTTGGAGATGGTGTCAGGACTGTAAGATATGGACGAATCGAGCGACGTTCGGATAAGGTACGGATTGTCGTCCGGGGAATCGGAACTATGGTTTTGAAAAATCTCACCTCAGTCATTAACTTGATTTGGAAGCGAGTCGCCCTTTTAGCTATAAATAAGGAATGACCCGATCCGGTGACCTTGCTTACAGTTTGAAAAAGGGTTACCTCAGACCCCTAATATGGATGATACGAGCCAGAGAGAATAGTTCGGAATGCATCGGAATTATGGGTTTGGAAGGGAGATAGTCTCACCTCAGCTTGTTAACACGTGGGATCATTCCGGATGACCGAATAACGAACGGGTTAACAGTTTGGAGGGAGCCCCTGTCCCAGCTGAGAGTTTGACCCTGTGGTCACGATCAAAACGGCTTGGAGGAATCCACCTCAGCTTAAGAGTTTTGACCCCGTGGATCACGAACGGAAAAGGGATCAAAACGGGCTCAGGAAAGGTGTCAGAACAAATTCGGAAGCGAGATAGTCTCACCTCTGCTTGTTAACACGTGGGATCATTCCGGATGACCGAATGACGAACGGGTTAACAGTTTGGAGGGAGCCCCTGTCCCAGCTGAGAGTTTGACCCTGTGGTCACGATCAAAACGGATTGGAGGACTTCACCTTAGCTAAGAGTTTTGACCCCGTGGATCACGAACGGAAAAGGGATCAAAATGGGCTCGGGAAAGGTGTCAGAACAAATTCGGAAGGGAGATAGTCTCACCTCAGCTTGTTAACACGTGGGATCATTCTGGATGACCGAATGACGAACGGGTTAACAGTTTGGAGGGAAACCCTGTCCCAGCTGAGAGTTTGACCCTGTGGTCACGATCAAAACGGCTTGGAGGAATTCACCTCAGCTAAAAGAGTTTTGACCCCATGGATCACGAACAGAAAAGGGATCAAAACGGGCTCGGGAGAGGTGTCAGATATATAAAGATACATGAGCCGAGTGATGTTCGGCAACATAGAAAGGATTATGAGCAAGAAAAATCAGAGAAAGAACAGAATAGAGACATCAACAGTTAAAGAGAAATGCCCAGTTTATTCTTCGGCATTACTAGCCGGAATATACAAAAAAAAAGACAAGAAAGCAAAAATTTACAAGGCTATGCTACTGAAGGATTGCCATTCGGGGAAGGTGGAGGTTGAGAGCTCCTTGCCTGCACTGCATCATCAGGGGCTGCTTTTGACCTTTTCTCCATGATCCGGTCGTATGTGTTCCCGAACAGATCGTCAAAGCCTAATTCATCAGGGTCGAACGGCTTGGGGAAATGTTCTAGGATCAAATCAAGGTTCCTATCCAAAAGCAGATCCTGACTTTGCGTCACAGTTTTCTCGGTCAGGACATCCAAGAAAGATTTCCCTTCCGGCGTGCTGTCCAGGAGATCAATCCCTGCCTTGATGGGATCCTCGCTTTCGCGTAAGAATTGGCCAAGATGAGGTCCCAGGAATTGTCGGGTTGTGTTCTCCAGAGCGACGTTCAGCCCTTTGCCTCGTTGATAATCAACTGTTGATTGATTTGCGATCTGAGAAGTGTTGACCGTATAAGGTTCGGGCAGATGGTCACTTACGGCTTTATCAAATTTGATCTCGGCGGATTCAACAGCCCGCACCTTGGCCCGAAGTTCTTTAATCTCCCGGTCGCGATGTCGGGATTTTTCTTGCATTTCAGCCAGAGCAGCTTTTGCCTTCTCACCTTCCTTGGCCCGTTCTTGTAGATCAGCCGCTAATTTCCGAGCGGCAGAAAGAAGGACCTGGTTGTCATCCCGATCGCTGGCCAGGGCCTTCATTTCCTTTTCGGCCGCAAGAAAGGCCTTATGATAGTATACACCGGCCTGAAAACAAGTTGCAAAGAAAGTCAGATAAGATAAACCAATAAAGAATAGGAAGGTATGGATCATAGTGAAGCGTACCTTGAGTGCTTCTTGATGACCTGCTTCAAAAAGATCTGACCAGTGGGTCAAGTTCGTGAAACTGGGGGGAACCTTAATCGCGGTATGACACCATATGGAGGATGGCATCAGCCCGAACAAGTATCTCCCTTTTGATCTAGGTCCCATGTTCGAAAACTCAACAAACATCCGATCATCGATCGGCGCGTCAGAAAGAGCTGGAGTTGTTGTTTTGGCAGGCATAGATTTTTTGGGTTCAGCTTCCGACCCGGTCAAATCAACCACGTGGTCGACCGGGAACAATATGTTACCGTCATTCCCCTTGCGTTTCTTTCGGATTTGCTCCGCAGAGGCATGATCGGCAATCATTTTCTCCTTGCCTTTTCCAGAAGAAGCCGTCAGAGTAGCGGCAGATATAGAACGCCGGACGGGTATGGGGGATATCACACCTACAAAAAAGGGGAATAAGAGATAAGAAGCTAAAATTGGAAGAAGGAATGACGATCGGGTTAAAGCCTTGTTACACTTACCAATTCCGGCAGATAGCATGTTAGAAGTGGTAATAAAACCCCGAAGACTTCGGGTTCCTCCCATCCGCAAAGATTCAGCTTGGGAGCGTAGAACGACATCTACTCTAGGCTGAGAATCCCGAACGGGATAGGCGTTCCACTTATCCGGAATTGGCAGAGAATCACCTACCCGAACAAACAGAAAACGCTCCTCCCAATCAGCCGGCGGGGTAGGATTATATGTAAGCAACTGGCGATCAGAATGAGCTACCAGCTTCAGGTACCCGGTCGTCCAATAAGGCTGATAGCAGTAGTGATGGAGGAATAAGTCGACACTTGGAGCGATCCTCAACTCGTGGCATCGAATTATGAAGCCTGTAGGAATGCGGTAGGTACTGGGCACGAACTGAGCGGGTAGTACAGAAACCCGGCGTAAGAACTCCACGATGAACGAATGAAGAGGGAAGCGAAGCCCAGCAATCAAAGCGTCAAGGTGCACTAGCATGTGCCCCGGTCGATGCCTCATTGGGTGCCGAATGAATCCAGCATAATATTCTCTTGGTGGGGGCAATAATTGGCTAAGCTGTCGTTCGACATCTTCAGGGAGACATTGTTTTTGTTTACGGATACGGGTAAAGTGTAGGGGAATGCGGGGTGGCCGCTCGGGCATTCCCTTGTTATAGACCTGGACATCGTCCCCTGATAGGCATCCGTCATCACGTGGCTGTTCGATGCTTTTTCCTGCGAGAGGATTGCCGGAGTTAGGTGCTTGGGAAGAAGAGCCTTCGGCCTTGTTACCAGCAGATGTTTTTCCTACGCGAATCAACGGCATTTCTTCAGATTCTGAGCTAGAAGGGAAATACATAAAATCACTTGAGGAATTCTGGGAATTCTAGAGAGAGAAAGCTTGAAATACGCAAGAGAATTCTGAGCTTAGAAGGAAAAATGAGGAAACAGCAAGAGAAATGAGGGGAAAGCACCTCTCTATAAATAGGGAAAGTGCCGCACAAAACCCTAATCCATGAGCAACACGTGGCATTAAGTGGTTATGATTAATCAGGGGTATTTATGGTTCATCTTTAGGCACGTACCCCGAACGGGCAATAAAGAAATATGATTGCGAATACTGGTTAACCAGGCAAACGAACATCTAAAGGGCACTAACGTTTTGAGGCAAATCTTTCTCAAAGAAAAGCAACGAGGTCCATAGGGATGGCTAAAAACTACTCAGATCGCCGATTACCGAGTGACGAACGGGCTCACAGAGAATTAGCAAAGATCACAGGGACTTGCTGGTTAGAAAAACTGTTGTCCTAAAAAATGATCTGAAGCCCGAACGACTACCAACATATAAAGGAAGCCAAGTACGGGTAGACTATCAGAGACATCTGAAGCCAGAAAAAACTGCCAAGTCCTAAAAACGATCTGAAGCCCGAACGGCTACCAACATATGAAGGAAGCCAAGTGCGGGTAGACTATCAGAGACATCTGAAGCCAGAAAAACTACCAAGTCCTAAAAAATGATCTGAAGACCGAACGGCTAAGTCCTAGAAAGAAGGGGGTTTATCCTTGGTGAATTATCAAAACCCTCCAATGCCCGAGCGGCGGTCATACGGTGTTAGGAGTGTTAGGTAAAAAAAATAAAGTCAGAAAATTGATTAAGTGCTACAAAACGGGCTGAATCCCGAATGGTGAGCAATCATTCAATAAACGCAAAAAAGACAGTATAAGATGTTTTGTGCAAAACAAAAGATCTGTATTCATCGGCTCTACAGGCCAGGAAATACAAACTACTTGAAGAAAAGAGAATTACAATGATTAATAAAAAGTTAAACATCTAGATTATTGGCCAGGGGCCATCTCCTCTCCATCTTCATCCTCGTCTTCATCATCATCAGACGGGGGTTCAGGCTCTCTCCCAGCAGCCCGATCAGCTTCTCGTTGCAGATCTCGCTGGAATTTTTCAAATTGAGCTTGTATGATTTCATCCTGGGGAAGATCAGAAACCTGAACCGGCCTCCCAATATTGTTTTGGAGTTGGGCTACAAAAGGACGTAGCAGGACCTGGCCGATCTTGGCATAGAGATATGCAACAATGGAGTCATTCCATTTCTTGCTCTCAGGATCCTTATCCAAAAGAGCCACCCCTGCCGAAAGCCGATCAGCACCCCTAGGAAACCCCTTCAGGTACGCTCCAAATGCGAACGGGATTTGCGTCCTAGCATGATCATCCTTGATGATGGAGAATTCATCGGAGGATTTGAAGGCTTCCCGGACAGCGGATAGATCCACATTCACCTCATATGGGCCGTCCGGGATGCTAGAAGGCATCTCCTCAAACTTGATTTGTGCAGCCTCGGCAGCAATGACCTTAGCTTGGGAAGCAGCAAGTTGGACCCGAAGGGTACCAAGCTCAGTATCCAGCCTTTGTTTTTCCTCCGCAAAAGCCTTCCATTCAGCTTCCCGGGAGGTGATGGCAGCAGCAGCAGTTTGCTCAGCAGAGGATTGAGCAACGATTAATTCCCGTTCCTTGGCCAGACGGGCTTCCCGCATTTGCAAAGTATACAAACCCATCTACAAAGCACCGTTCGAGAGTTAGTACTGATTACAGAGAATAAAATAAAAACAAAGCGCAAAAGATAATATACCTTCAGTGCGGTCAAGGTCAGGCATTCTTCGGATTGCTCGACCGGTAACTGGGGAAGAGAGGAATTGTTGAACCAAGAAGATGTTGACCAGATCTGGCTCGTGGTAGAACCAGCTCTCTCTAGCACCTCATGAACAGGATCCGATAAAGAGATCCGTTCGACCTGACCAGTGATATGGTCGGTATGATTCCCGCCTACGTTCGAGATTTCCCCCTGAACGGAATCAAAGTGTTGGGAAAACTGATGCGGCTGATCAGAACCAAAGCGGTCATCGATTATCATGGCATCATAATGATCCTGACCAGAAAATTGCTGAATAGGCTCCGGTTGCTGAACGGTCGGTGCAGGTTCGGGTTGTGGAGCAGTAGTGGTGGGTGAATCAACTTTTGGATTCCTCTTCATTTTCTTCTTCCTTTTCCCGATCCCGCCAGCAAGCACACGGTTGTCATCCATAGTAGCGTCTGGATTGGGAGCTGAAAAATGACAAAGGGAAATGTTAGTACCGAGCGGCCTTTAGCATGTGAGAAACTAGTAACAAGAAGGGAACGTTTCTCGCACGGGAAGGACGCCCGGACTATGGCACTTGATTCTCAAAACAAGTAAACCCAAGAGAATGGGCAGTACCTATCCTGGCTTTAACAAGCCGATCGGGAGTCAGGTAGGTCATGATATCACAACACTTGTCCTTCTCCACAGCGAGTACGTCCTTATAGATTTCCTCAGTGAGAACTGGGTCGGGAGTCTTGCGAGGAAAGGCGTTCCATTTATGAGGGATCAACCCGTCCTGGATAGACACGAAGAAAAACCTATATTTCCATCCCTTGATTGAGGTTGGATTGCCTTTGAATAGAATGTGGCCCGTTCGGAAACTAGCGGCTAGGTACCCATGAGTTTGTTGGGGGGCTACTTTAAAAAATTGATGAAATAAATCTAAGGTCGGCGAAGCACCGACATCTTTACAACGACAGATAAAGCCCGTCATTGCCCGATAGGAGTTCGGCATGACTTGGGTAGGTACAATTTCATAAAAATTAAAAAATGAAATAAAAAAGGGATGTAACGGAAATCTAAGCCCAGCTCTCACTGAATCAAAATGGACCACGATCATCCCAGGGGCGTGACGCAGGGGATGAAGCCCAGCTTGCAATCGAAAGTCCACTGGGTCTGGGATTAGGGCCGGAATTTCGGCCCTATTATTGGCAGTCAATTTCTGCCGTCTTGCCCTAATTAAACCTAGGTCGAGGGAATGACGGGGGACATCTTTTGGCCGTCCAGCCGCCATTAAATCCATTTCATCCTCGGATTTTGTGCCATCAGAGCTTTCATCAGAGGAAGATGAAGTGCTAGGAAGGTCCTCCGCCTCAGCCCTAGTATTTGTCGCCGTTTCAGTAGAACCACCGGCGAATGGGACTGTGATGACATCCACAATAGCAGCGTCACGGTCATCTCCATGGGAGGCCATCTCCGAATCAGGAGAATGCTGTTGAGAACTCATCTCGACCGAGCCAGAAATGAGGAGAAAAAACAGAGGGAGGAAAGGTACCTGAGCGACGAAAGCTGGGAGAAATTTCAGAGGGAGCAACGATGTGAGGGAGATTGCAGAATCAAAACCCGGATTTGAAAGGTTAAGGGCTAATTTATAGCCTTTAAATTGCCGTATCGAGGACCAATCAGGAAGCAACACGTCATCAGAAGCATTTAAGCTAAACGTGTGTCCAATGAAAAGACTAAACGACGGTTATCATGATGAGTATGGGGAAATAAAACGACAGCCATCAAATCACAGTATGGAGAACTGACTACTTCTGTACCCCGATCGCCATTCGGCGAATTGAAAACATTGGTGTTCATACTTCCTAATGCACTCACTGTCATTCGAGACATCGGAAGTGGGGGACTTGTGTTGGGATATTGATCCTGAGGCCCAATACCCGGATCAAGAAGGCTCAAGATACCCGGCCCAAACGATGAGCCCATCACTCTATGACGAGTAGATCCAGTGAAGAATTCATGCCGAACGAGATTCGGCCCAAGTAAGGGTTGGCCCAGTAAGAAGATATACCGAACGGAGTTCGGGCTATATATCATACTTGGGCCAATTTGACAGCGTCTTCAGCATAGTCCAACATCCCGTTCGAGCAACGGACAACCGGCAAGTGGCCAGGTGCAATTAATGCCAGATTGTGACATCAGCAAGTGGAAACATGGGTGACCAAGTCGGTGGAACAACAGCCAATCAGCATAGAGCAGCCCATGCTCTCCATTAGTATAAATAGAAGGTTTAAAATCATTGTAAGGGTTAGCATTTCAATACTCAGGCTCTAGGATAGCATTATTGCTCTTATTTCTTGTATTAAAGCATTGTTTCCGACCTACCGATCGGGAATTTCCTTGTAATCAGACTGGTTAATTAATACAAGTGAGCTTTTGAGTATTAGTGAGTTCATATTTTATATTTGGTTATACACTTTGATTCTGTATCATTCCTGATATATCCAAAGTTCGTGTTGGGCTTTCGGATCTACGGGATTTACCTTCAACAGACGTTTTACACGAGCTTAGATGCAGTATGGGATGTGACATAGGAGACTGAGAATGTAATTTGAAAAAAAAAAGAGTGTCGGCGTATTAGGGTTCGGCCCAATAGATCGGTCCATAATATCCCTAAGGCCCAAGAACATGGGCAGAGCCCAAAGGAAATCCAGCGGAGCAAAAAGCTTCCAAACGGGATCTGAGCGATTGGTGAAGGAACCGTTCGGTATATCCCGAACGGGCCTTAATCCACACTTGAAGGTTAATCAGCGTACCCCCTGATTGATGGCTCAGTGGGTCCTAGTACCGATCGAGAAGCCGTACAAGTGACAGGTTGCATTTAATGCTAGAGGATAGAGGTCACAAATGGGAGCATGGGTGTACAAGTGGTGAGGAAAGCAACCAATAAGATTCAGCCACATCATTCCCCCCACCTAATCATACCTAGTATAAATAGCTGCATTTATTTCATTAGAAGGGGTTAGCATTTGAATACTCAGAAGCTTATATTGCATTTGGGCTCTTGTATTAGATAGTGGTTTGTAACTTTCGTTCGACCATTTCTCTGTAACCACAATATTACGTTAATACAATTGGAGCTATTAAATCATCTGATTAGTTAGCATCTTTCACTGAACACTTTCTTTTATTTTAATCATCCTTCAT
Source organism: Cuscuta europaea (assembly GCA_945859875.1). Taxonomy (NCBI): domain Eukaryota; kingdom Viridiplantae; phylum Streptophyta; class Magnoliopsida; order Solanales; family Convolvulaceae; genus Cuscuta; species Cuscuta europaea. The sequence continues at coordinate 40,731,739 of CAMAPE010000019.1, forward strand.
ATCCAAGGGTTGGTGTTGGACCTTTGGATCTTTGGGGACTTAAACTCAACAGGGAGAAAGGGTACAAATTTGGAGAGGGATCAGAGAGTTTCCTATGATTTGCATTATATAGGGGAAAAGTACATTAGGATATGGGGATGTAAATTAATCCGGCTTGTACTTCGGGTTTTATGGATGTAAATTATGCCAACTTGCTCTCTCTCAATAAAGGTAGTTTTTGCCTTGTCATACATTACTGGCTGCTATGTTCGTATCTACTACTCCCTCCGTCCCGGAATTATCTTCATCCTTTCCTTTTCGGTCCGTCCCAAATTTATCTCCTCTTTCCTTTTTTGGCAAAGAATTTGTGGTTCACAACCATTCTTACACATTTCTCTTTCCTCTGCACAACTCTTCACCACACATTTCCCACTATCTTAAAACTCGTGTCCAGTCAAAAACCATTCTTGCACATTTCTCTTTCCTCTGCACAACTCTTCACCACACATCTTAAAACTTAGGGGTGGGCATTTCGGTTTTCGGTTCGGTTTTCTTCGGTTTCGGTTCGGTTTCGGTTTAATCGGTTTGATAGAAAATGTACCAATTACAAACCGATTAAGTTTCGGCTTGGTTTCGGTTTGGTATGGTTCGGTTCGGTTTGGAGTTCGGTTTACCAAAGTATTAAGGTTTGGATTGAAAAAAAATAACTCAAAATAATGAACCAAGAAGCGATAGTGATGAACCAAATATAATGTTAGATATAAATTTGCAAACAGTAACAAAACACATATGAACCAAAAATATATAAGCATGACACATTTGTAAGCAACATCAACGGGAATGGACCAAATTATATATAAAGCCGAAATAAAAACAAAACTGGTGCTTGTAAGTAATGAACCAAATATATAGTAGTAGTAGATAATAAATTATAATAAAATACTATCTACTTAAACCACTATAATTGTTATAGTTGTGAATGTAACTCTTGTAGTAAACTCTAGTCGTGGACACTAAAATTAAAGAAATAAAGTTTCAAAAAGATTAACATCAATCAAATGAATGAGAGAAATCTTATATTTTGATTTGGTTTAGTTTGGTGTAAGTTGGTTTTAATTTGTTATTTTAAAAAAATAAGAAATTATTTTATTTTTTAGATTAGTTTGGTTTTATTCGGTTTTATGATTTCGGTTCAGTTTGGTTCGGTTTAATACGGGTTGGGAGGAATACTACCAAACTCAAACCAAATTACAAATGGTTCGGTTTCGGTTCGGTACGGTTCGATTTGGTCAAACCGAACCGTTATGCCCACCTCTATTAAAACTCGTGTCCAGTCAAATAAGGAGATAATTCCGGGACGGAGGTAGTATTATTTGTCCAATAAATTGCCACATCATTAATTCCACATCATTCAATTTGAATGCCACATCATAATTCCCGCATACTTTAAAATAAAAAGGAAGTGCCCTGTGGGATTCGAACACAAGCGACTAGGCCTGTTCACTCAACTCCCACCCAGCTGCACAATTGCCCTTATTTGTTGAAGTATTGTTTCCAAAATTATTTTAATCAGGTCGATTTGGCTATGTTTAAAAAATCGTTTGAGAAGCAACCCCGCCACATGACCGGGTCACGGGTCAAGCCGCCACATGACCGGGTCACGGGTCAACGTTTATACGACCATATAATAACAATACACGTATAATTTTGTGCAAACTTATAATAAAAGAAGTTCTTATTCATAATAATCAATTAATGATAACACTTATTAATCAAACACCCTCATATTTTAGAATATTATAATTTTAATCCTATTAAAAAATGTAATTACATGTTTTACTTTGTATTCTACATTTATAATATCATTTGTTACGATTTTCATTATTAAATAAATAAGTATAAATATTTTACATATTTTTTCTGTTTAGTGTTTTGAAATTGCATTTTTATAGGTTTAAAATTTAAAAAAAATGAAAAAATATCATTTTTTGAAGAAAAAAAAATAATCAATCCAGGTTTTTCCGGGTTTGTCGAGTTTTTTAGGTCCAAGTCCGAACCCAATTTTCCCGGGTCAATCGAGTCTTTTTGGTTTGTGACCACTTCTGGATTGGAAATATGCTGAGCATTACGGATTGGAAATAAAAAGGATTTGACAGACCTACTTATATTTTGGCGTCCCAAAATAAGAACAAGAGAAAAGGGCCTTTTGGATGGGGGCAATTTACAAGCACAAATTTTAGAAATAGAAACAGCTTTCCGAGCATTAAACTATGAAGCATTAAACTTAACCGATTCTCCAACTGAGATGTAGTTCTCAAATTTCATTCAAACACTCCATAAAGTGATTCTGCTTCAAAGCACTACTTACTCATGCAGAATTAGTTTCGAAAAGCAATTCCAAGCACACATAAAATTGATAGATAACTCAAAGTAGACGAACTTTTGTATGTTTTTAGAGAGAGTAAATCACTAGGAGAATCTCACTGTCACATTTCAAACAAAACACCCGCTTATTGTTTCACTATATTATGTGTATGCATTCCTTTTAGCAATGGTAAATAATTTCAATAAAAAGGTGAAATCCATCATCCAGAGATTTAAGAAAAATTACCCCATCAATAGAAATATCTTAAGAAAAACTTACCCCATAAAAAATGAAATTCAAAATTAAAATGCAATTCCATTTGATAACAGAATACATTTTAAATATTGAAAATATCAATATTGTAGGACTTGGGACTAAAGTGGAAATGATAAATGACTATATTAAACCAAACACAGCGTTAAACATGTATTTATTCCTACAGAGAAGAGTATAATTACATCACAGATAGAACAATATTACTAGATAAATACACATTTCTCCAGCAAAAAAGTTCACTTAGAGAGGTTAGAATGAGCTGTATTTGTTTGCTAGAAATTTTGTACCTGATCTCATTGAGATAAAATGCATACACCAAGGCAATTCGAAGAACAGCTAGTAGATATTGCAGTATTTCTTCATACATGTTATAGCTATAAGCCTGTAACCAGTCATTGAAGACCAGATACTGTAAGGATTCCCAAAGCACCGCTCAGCCTAACAGACAGAAATACCAAATAGATGAGCAAAAGTCCACCACCTAGCATTCTATTAGGCCGCATCTCGTTTCTAGGAAGGACAACCAGGGCCCATACTAGTCCGAGCATAAGGAAAGCCATTGTGGAATACAAGCTTTTGTCAAGTGGGAGAGTATATGAACCGGGTTTCTCTGACCATGCTCCAATCAACATCGACACTCCCAAACCAATCAGTATATTAAACATTGGACCGGCGTAACATCCGGAAAAGGCAATCTGCACACCATCCCCACCATTCATTGCCAAGGCAACATTTGAAACCAAATCACCCATTGAGTTTCCCCATGCGAGTACGGTCAAACCAAGGATTGAAGGATTCACTCCCATCATCACCCCTAGTCCAACCAACAAGCTGACAAGCTCATTCGCAATAATGTAAAACCACACAATGCTCATAAAAAACCCTCCCATGACCCATGGGAACAAAAACTTGTGAGGTGGACGGTCTGATCTTGTGAACATGTAAGCAAGAAGACCAAGAGTGCATCCAGCTAAAACCCCAATGATAAATGATATGAGTTTGCTGTTATTACTGACATTGTCTTGATTGCACCAGAGAAATGCCAGAAGAACTGGGGCCAGAGAAGCACTGGCAACTGCATAAAACTTTGACCAAGTCTCTCCTGAAACTAAGGGAATCGTTAATCGTCTTGGCAATGCCACGGGAAGCTCGAGTAGAGACCATAACTTTGACCAGTTGAATGAGGTGGTGTGTTCATCAACTTCAAAGTCTTGGTCATTCCATCCCCATAAAGGCCACTCACTGTCGGGCACCCTAATGGTCTGGTTTGAATATATCGCCAAATTTGATGACCACATCCACTGTGGGAGTGAGCTGTGTGACTGCTCACCATCACTACTTTCTGTTTCAAGGTCAATAAAAGGGGTATATATGGAGTAATCCTCTTCTGCTCCTTGAGAAAACACATTTCCTCTCACAGGGAGAAGTGGAGTGATTGAATCCAACTTCAATCTGCGGGCATGTTTTCTCAAAATCTCATTAGCAGCAACAGCAAAAGCATAAATAATGTAAATTGACAAAAATGCAACTGCACCTATAAAGCTCACCCGACCGAAAACCAAGATCAAGAAAAGCGACAAGAGGGTCACGATGAAAAACACAATATCCCTAATAAAGCATTTTCTGTCAATCTGAGCATACCGATCAGCCACACAAAGAGAAACGACCCCAACTACAATGCAAGTTACAAATACAGCCCCGCCTAGAATACTATTAAGGCCGACTTCACCAGCACCTGTCCCCACAAAAGAAACAATACTTGCAAAGACATCTGGAGCCCCATTCCCCAAGGGGAGCAAAGCTACACCTGCAACGGTGGGTGATAGCTTCAGCAAACTGGCGAGTTTCTCTAAGGAACAGCAGAAGTAATCTGCTGCGGTGTTACCCAAAAGATAGAAGAGCGTAGCTAGCCAGAGAGCAAATGCTACGTAAGCCCATCCGCTTTCGTTGCAACTACAGTAATAGAACTTTGTGTAATCAAAGAACCCTCCAGACATGCACTTAGGGTGAGCTTTCAAGAAGTCACAACCACTACTGTACCCCCTATGTTCATAAACTCCACTACAGACCTCAGGTTTCATAATAGACATATCAACAAGATCCGACCCATTTACACTAGCATTGACTTCTACCATCCCGCGACGGATTACTCTCATATGGTTTGACCAAGCATCATGACCGCTTCTAGACGTCCACTCGGTTGAATGTAATGATTGCAGAGGATGCGGATTCCTCAATATATCTCCCCGGTTGTAGAATAGGAAAATTAGAGCAAACAAACACAATCCATTAACTAAGCCACGAAATCGGGGACTTCCTCTGGTGTAAACTATATTCAATCGTCTCATTATTTAACACATACACATCAATTTGGAGTCCCTGATTACGGAGCCAATAAAGCTCCAACCCTATCGTGAATGAGATACAAGACTAGGGTTGCGACACATGAGTAAGGAAATTGGTCGAAGCAGTTGAATTTCAGGGCCGTCAGTTCTGGCTACGGCCAATTTCTTCGCAGATGAAGCTTTCAAAGAATTGCAATGCTAGAATCATCAAGTTGGCGTCGAAGAAAATGATTGAGAACGGACGGGTCGGGTCGATGTATTGTGGCGGGTGAATATGGACGTTTGATCCGCTGATCCTTCCAAGAAGCGGCTTGGAATTGCTAGATGCCTTTGCTGTGCTTATTTCCTCTACCTACCTTTTGGTTTACTCCAAGGAGCCGTACAGTTATTTTCAGGTCGGAACAGCTAAGACGAAAGGTACTGTAATTGATATTGTAACATTTTTGTTCGGTAAAGAATAAGCAAACATTTTTCTTTTTTACACGCCTTTTTTCGAGCAAAAAAAGAAGAAGAATTCCTCAAATAGGAGCAAAACATATGCAAAATGCAAAAAGAGGAGTATCATGTTTTGAATAGGAGTAACTTTAGTGTTTAGACAAGTATATCCCTACCCAAGCCCCAACAACTATTAATTAAATGTTTAATTCATAATAAATTCGAAACAAATTCAAAAAATCGTAGAAAAATAATTAAAAATTTATCAAATATTACTAAAATAAAAAAATTAAAAAAAAACATATTTTTTTAATTTTTTTTACATTAATAAAAAATAGTAAAACTCCATAAACAAATTAAAAAATATATGGATGTCTTTCCCATCGTTTGTACTACCTCCCTGCACCACCACCTCCGGGCGGTGAAAAAAATTCCATTTTTCCTAAAAACTGTCTTTTTTTCTGAAAATGCCAAAAACATGTCATATTTCTCTTTGCGAATGACAACATTTTCATTGTTTTCTGCCATAAATATGGCATTCGTAATGAACTTGGCATTTTTTCCCGTGGTGGTGCAGAGGCGGCGGTGAATTTTATTTTATTTTATTGAGCTTTTTATTTAAAAAAAAATTATTTTTTTATTTTTTGAAAAATAAATAAATAAATTATTATTATCGAATAAGTCATAAATTAACTAGGTTGGGATTAAATAAGTCATATTTTAGAATTAACTAGGTTAGGGATATTAAGGGTACAAAATTAATGTTTACTCCTATTGAAGGAAGTTTTAAGTTTTACTCCTATTTGTGCAGTTATGTTTATATTTACTCCTATATTGGGTAATTTATAAAAAAATAAGTACTTTTACTCATCATATGTGTGATGGGCTTTTTGTTTGTATGTGAATTTCGTTCGCAAACAAAGTACTACCTTCGTTCCGCTATGATTGTCCCATTTTACCTTATCGGTTCGTTGTACTAAGATTGTTCTATACCAAATTTGGTAAAGTTGGTGTGGTTCTAAATCATTCTTATTTTACCAATTTAATATCAACCGCATAAACCACTTTTTATTGATTTGCGTGTCACCCCCTCTTATCCCATTGTTAGCGGGACGGAAGGAGTATATCTTATTTTGTTTGTGCAAATTTGTATACACAAAATATGACATATTTTGTGTGTGAACGAGCTTCACAGTTAAAATAAAAACCTTTCGCATAGAATGGGTATAAGGATGAGTACAATAAGAATGTTTGTTGTGTGCTTGAGGCGTCGCAGTAACCTAGTAAATCCATGATTGCAAATTGAAATTTTGTTTGTCACTCTGTTTTACCCCATTGGGTACTACAGTAGTATCGTACTACTAGGGGCCAATAGGAGTGGACTCGGGCCGGGCCAACCGGCTCGGAACCGGACCGGGCCGCTACTGTGCGGGCCCGGCTCGGTTCGGTGAGGCGGTTAGTTCACGGTTCGGGCCACCCGGCCCGGTCATCAAGCGGTTCGGTCCCGGGCCTAGATTTTAGTGAACCGGCCCGGCCGGGCCTCAACGGTCACTTTTTTTAAAAAAAAAATAAAATGATAGAAGGCTCCATAGCCGTTGGGAGACCTCCCAAACGGCTCTATAGCCGTTGGGAGCATAGGAGGGGGGTCTGGGGGGTTAGGGGGGTGGGGTGGGGGTGGGGTATACAAAAAAACCTATTTATACTCCTATTTTCTATACATTTTTACACCTCTTCTTCTACAACTCTTCCTACTCTCTAAATTCTCTATTCTCTAATCTCTCATATTCAATCATCTTCATTCTTCATCTTCTCCAAATTCTTTCTACATATATATAATTTATATAATTATTATATGTACTTATATATTAATTATCTACTTATAAATATATACTTATACACATTCATATTATAATTCTTTACGCATTATATTAGATATACTATATATAGTTATACATTATATTATGTATTACTTATAATATATTTACACATTATATATTTATATATACCATATATACTTATACTCATCGACTTCTCGTTTATATACTATATTCTTTACACATTATATTATATATACTATATATAGTTATACATACATTTTATAAAAGTAGTTAATTGTTAGACTTCTCGTTTATCTATTAAATTAGTTAATTGTTTCATTTGTCATATTAATATTAGTTAAATTAGTTAAAGTTAATTGTTTCATTTGTCATATTAATATTAGTTAAAGTAGTTAATTGTTTCATTTGTCATATTAATATTAGTTAAAGTAGTTAAAGTTAATTGTTTCATTTTTCATATTAATATTAGTTAAACTACTTAATTGTTACATTTCTCATATTAATATTAGTTAATTGCTACATTGCTCATTAAAGTAGTTATTTTTTACATTTCTCATATTAGTTAATTGCTACATTGCTCATTCAAGTAAAAAAAAGTAGTTAATTTTTACATTTCTCATATTAGTTAATTACTTAATTGCTACATTTTTACATTTCTCATATTAGTTAATTGCTACATTTCTCATTAAAGTAAAAAAAAAGTAGTTAATTTTTACATTTCTCATATTAGTTAATTGCTACATTTTTACATTTCTCATATTAGTTAATTTTTACATTTCTCATTAAAGTAAAAAAAAGTAGTTAATTTTTACATTTCTCATATTACTTAATTGCTACATTTTTACATTTCTCATTTTAGTTAATTGCTACATTTCTCATTAAAGTAAAAAAAAGTAGTTAATTTTTACATTTCTCATATTAGTTAATTGCTACATTTTTACATTTCTCAAATTAGTTAATTGCTAATATTTGTTCAATTTTAAAGATGGAGCGTGGTAGACATTCTGTAGATGTGGGTAATCTCCAACGCAACCGCAAGAGGGAGATTGCATCGACTCGATCTACTTCACGCAAAGGCAAAGGTAAAGCGCGGACCGAGTCTTCTTTTCAAAGTCGAGATGATTTTGAAACGGATTACCAACGGCGAGATGATATGATGATGTCAGACGAGCAACTACAACACCTATTGTCCCAAAATGATCCACGTTTTGCACAGGAACAACAATTCCCGACAACCATCGATGAAGAGGAGCTCGAGGATGACGATGCGGAGGAGGACGCGGGGGGCGACGGGCAAGAGTTGGAGGACGAGGGCCGTTCAACGACTACAACCCAAATTGGTAAGAAATCTTAATATCCTATTATTGAAAACAATTATACAAAAAGGAAAGACGAAAAAACCGAAAAATGGTACGCAAGTTGCAATCATTGCAAGAAAGAGTTTAGCTTGGGAACTTCTGGCGGATACGGGAGTCTCAAAAGGCATCTTCAGTCCGCCCACTTTGTGGAGTATGCGAAAATAGACAAAGGCAAGGGGAAGCAAACACAAATATCGAGGTTTGCAAATTCTCAACCCTTTGGTAATTTTTCCTATGATGATAAAAAACATTTGACTGGTATGTCTCATTTAATTGTTGAAGAAAATTTACCCTATATTTTTTCCAAAAGTCTTGCTTTAAGAGATTATGCTCAAGTTACTTTAAATCCTCAATTTAGAAATTATAGTCGCGAAACGATTAAAAAAGAAGTTATAAGGCAATATAACTTGGAAAAAGAAAAATTACAAATATTTTTCGCAAACTTTGATGGACGTGTTAGTATTTGTAGCGATATATAGGAGGATACTTATCATCATTTATATTATTTGGGTCTTACTGCACATTATATTGATGATGATTGGAATATGCATAAACGTGTTCTTACTTTTCGTGAATTCAATGATCGTCACACTGCTGATAATATTTATATTCTCATTGAACGTATTTTAATTGAGTATAATTTGATTGATAAGGTGTTTGCTGTAGATTTTGATAATGCTAGTAATAATACTGCTGCTATACCTAGATTACGTGAATTGTGTGGTGCTTCTACATTGATGAGTATGTTTTTCATCAACGTTGTGCATGCCATATTCTAAATTTGTGTGTACAAGATGGCTTAGCGGCATTAGGAAATGCTTTGGAGGTAGTGAAGGGGGGGGGGGGGGGGAATTAAATTGATTTGGGCTAGCACTCCACTAAAAATGCAATGGCGGCAATATTTGAAGGATAGACGTGTGAATTATTGTGCTTTTCCTAAAGATTTGTCTATTCGTTGGAATAGTACTTATAATTTAATTCAAGTACTTGTTAGATATAAAGATCATTTTCCAGCTTTTTAAGACAAACTTGTAACTATATTATAAACCCGGTCGACATCGACACTTGTGAAAAAAATTGTTAATGTTTTGGCATATTTTAATAACGCAACTCTAACTTGTAGTCATTTTTATAAACCTACCGCAAACGAATTTTTTGTTGAAGCTGTTAATCTCGCCGGCGCTTTTTGTGAATTTTCCGAAGCCACTTACGTTAGTTATTTTTGTGATTTCATGAAACAAAAGTTTTTAAAATATTATTCACATATTCCGCATATATATGGTATTGCATTTGTTCTTGATCCTCGTTATAAACTTGCTTACTTGGCAAATTGTATAGATTACTATAATGCTTCTTTTTTTCCAACTCAAGAGTTCGATGATAATCCCATCGACCCTAAACAAGAATTCAACGAGGTTAGTAATTTATTTCATCAATTGTATAATGAATTTCATGCACAATATGTTAATGCACCCCCTCCCATGCAACGAACATCTTCTTCATCTAAAAGAAAATCACTTTTAAAATCCGCTTTTGGTTCTCTTTTGAAAAAAAGTAGAGCAACTCCCGCTACTGAACAAAGCTCAGGTAACGAGCTTTCTTTGTATCTAACATTGAATGTTGATTATGAAGTTGGTGATAACTTTAACGTTCTTAAGTGGTGGAAGGAAAATGAAAGAACATTCCCGTTTTTATCAAAGATGGCTAAGCAAGTGCCAGCAATGCCGATATCAACCGTTGCCGTGGAACAAGAATTTAGTACGGCCGACAACGTCCTAACCGATTATAGAACGAGGTTGAGCCCGAGCCCTCTTGAGACACTAGTTTGCTTTCACGATTGGTTGAAGGCCCAACGAAGAACTCAAGAAATTACCATCACTCCCACCCGCCACTTTATGGAGGAAACAACCGAAGGCGGAGATTCCGATTGATTTTTTATTACAAAATGTATTACATTTTTTAAATTCATCCTAATTCTCAATTGTACTTCTTATTTGAAATAAATATACTTGAATTCGAATATAATATATTGTAATTGTAATAAGAATTATTCTAATAATATAATATATAAAAAAAATTAAAAGGCCCGTCCCGTGAACCGGGCGGGCGACCCGAACCGAACCGGACCCAGGGTAATCCGGGCCGGTTCCGGGCCTACCTTCCGTGAACCGAGGCCCGGCCGGTTCTAGGCCCGAACCGGGCCCGGTCCGAACCGAGTCCACCACTAGGGGCCAACGACTCCAGTTGTTCGTGAAGTATTGATGAGAAGAAATGCTACGTATACACAAGTTATACACAACTTGTACACAGACAATAGTTGTGCGACTCATAAAAATAGTTATCTGTGTGATCTGTTTTAGTTGTTTGTGAGATCAATTTTATAGTATGTACACAGTACACTTTGTGCACAACTCATGTACATTAAATATTTTTCATTGGGTATTACAGTACTACTGTACTGGTATATGTAAGGGCCAACGAGTCAGGCCATTCGTGAACTATTTATGAGCCACTTGATAAAAAGTTAACTCGAATTTGATCAAACTCGAATAAAACTTAATCATTTTTAAATTTGTGGGTTCGTGAGTCATACATGGTTATAAAAAATGAATAAATAATTATATGTTGGAAAAATGTGTTAAAATTGCATTAAATGGTCAATTTGGGGCAATATTTTGAACGAGGTCCACTTTCGATTTGGGTCGGGTCAAAGTGGATTTGGATTGTCCTTGTTAAGGGCTACAATTCGATATATGGTACACTCAAAACGGACAACGGGTGAATGAGAAATTGATTCTCGAAGTTCACTCGTTGAAACGGAAAAAGTGGGAAAAGATGGATTTCTAGTGTGATTTATCCCACACCGGAAAACCCAGGGGATTTTCAACCCTTTATAAAGGAAACCCACCTTGAAGGAGTTAAGATTCCTAAGGGGAAAGGTTCTCTTAGCGCGCAGGGGGTGTCGATCAAATCCCGAAAACGGAGAAGAGAAACCGGGACTTGCGCGGGTGACCTGCGGGACACGAATGTCGTCCAAAAATCTCTTTCAAAGATACGGTATAAGTTTCGTTTCTTCCCGTAACTTTTTTTTTTGCCCAGAACTAGAATTGCTCCGCTTTCTGTTTGCTTCCGGACCAGAAGACCCGAGAGGGTTTCTGTTGGCTTCAGGACCAGAAGACCTCATGGTCTTCTAGTGGCTTCAGACCAGAACACCTCGTAAGGTGTTCTGGTGGGGGCATTCTGGTCGCGCACCAGAACAGCTCTAAGCTGTTACAACCTTTAAATGCCCAAAGTTCTTGTCTTTTGATGCATCTTTAAATGGACAGTTTTCAACATATTAATGCCCAACGTTCTTGTCTTTTAATGCATTTTTAAATGGACAGTTTTCGACATATTAATGTCCAACGTGCTGGACATTTATGTGCAACATTCAGGTCCATTAAAGCTCAGTTAACACACCACAAATCCTCCTATAAATAGCTGACAGGTGCTTTGCAACAAACACACGTTCACAAGCAATTATACACATATTTTAGCTCGAAAAACACCCCCAGCTTCCTGAAAAATTCCAAGTGTTCTACTTGTGTTCCCTTTCGTCGGGACTTCCGTTTGTGTGCTCAAATGTTAGTTCGTTAGCCATCGTATCCTTGGAAATGGTCGTTGCAACGCTCCTAGCACCGTGTGAAGCGACGAATACGTTTTAAGGACATCGTGCGTAACACGAGCTCTGTCTAAACTCTGTTCCATCTATTTTCTGTTTTCTTTAGTCATTTAATTAATTAATTTTTATTAATTATTTTCTTTGTTTTTCGAAACACACCCAACAATATATACATAAATAAATGAATAATTAGATAAATAAATAAAAGGAACTCTATAAATTGTGCTAAAATGAAACTTATTTATAAAAATATGACTAGTATTTATCATAGTATAGTTTCATAGTCACTTAAGTGTAAAATTTGAATATAAGTTACGATGAGTAAAATTATTATTATAATCACTACATTTAGGAGGTCACATTTTTGCAAACAACCTTTATTTTAGCCATATATGTAATTGTTTATCCAAACTCCTACCTAGATTGATCTCTAGTGAGCAAGCATGATTTCTTAAAAAAGAGAGATTTTTGACTTCTCGTTCGTGTGCACAAATCTCAACCACACTTTTTTTACTATTCTTATTTCTCACATATTTTGCACTTGTCAAATTACCTAGGTATTACTAAGTATATTTCGAACAAAAATGATGTTTGTACCCACTTTTGTACACACATATGTTTGTGAAAAGCGTTTTTTGTCTGTGAACATCGATTCACAAACAATATTTTGCACAAACAAAATATTGTTTTAGAACCGGGTTCATAGACAAAATAAAAAAGCTTCAAAAACGTGGTGGATACAAGTTGGGTACATGAAAGCAAATATTGTACTCCCTCCGTCCCTAAGAGCATCTCCATTCATGATCTTAAAATAAACGATTTTTCGATTACACGTCATTGTCACATCACATTTATTTAATAAATCTCAAATAATCTCAAATTTAAAACTCTTCATCAACCATGATACTCAAATAATTAGATATTCTAGATCATGCATTAAATGCATTTTAACTACAATCTAAAATAATCCGGGATTCAAATCTTGATACTGAATTTTCTTTTTCAATAATCTCTCTAAATAATCTCTCACTCACAATGATGATATGTAAAATAATCTTACACATCATCCAATTAAATTTTAAATAATCTCATGGATGAGGATGCCCTAAAAGAACTTCCAACTTTCTCTTTTCATCCGTCCCAAAAAGAACTATACTTTACTTTTTTGATAAAGAATTTATGGTTCACGGGCGTTCTTACCTTCTCACACCGATTCTTACCTCCCCACAACTCTACCACCAAATTCCCAATGAGTTTGATCAGTTTGACAATGAGTAGATAATCTGGGCTTTCGTCTGCACAACTTATCACTAGTATTTATCAATCACTCAGACAATCGCATCCCAGTGCACTTGCTCCGCCACAGGCACTGTGTGTTACAGGCGATTGTATAAAGCTATATCTCCGAATTATAGTAATTTCATCTTGCACTCTTGCAGTGATGCTACTTCCTTTTCGTTATCTTTGTTTATGCATTATTAATTTAATTTTGGAATGTATAGATGAGTTTCGCGAAGCCCGAATACGCGTTCCTCAAGGAGGTCGGAATCGGCCCTACAAATCTCGGATGCTATGTCAATGGGGCGTGGAAGGCTAGTGGACCTACGATCTCCACTGTAAATCCTGCGAACAACGAGGCGAGTTCATATGATTACGTTCTGTTTGTTTGATTTTGATCAGCATGCGGTGAATTTATCATAATAAAACGGGCCCAGCATTTAATACTGTCCATCACTGCTATTTACTCTAATGGTTAGGTTTTATGATTGAATCGCGGATTGTTTATTGTTCAAATGAATATACTAAGGATTCATAGTTTTTGAATTTCATTCCTCGGAGAAGTTCTTTCTTACGGGTGTTTGAATCGATTTTGTTTCTCCTCTTTTTGTTAAAGCAGAATCAGAATTTTCAGTTGTATAATAAAGTGATCCGAGGTAGAGTTTTTGGTATTGATTCTGCTGCTATATGATTATCTAGTGTTTGACAATTTGTTTGCTTTTGTTTTTCACTTTTTGTGTGTACAAATTACCTGCAGAACATATTTTAATGCTATATACGAATAAACAATATTAATGATACAAATGATAGGTGATGCAAAAAAATTCCGCAACAACAACAACATCCAAGCCTTATTTCCAAAAGATTTTGGATCAAATCGATCCATGATAACAGAGCCAAAAAGATAAGAAAGGTAAAATAAAAAAAGAATAAAAAAAATAAAGTATGATAAAATGGATAAAATAAAGACAAATACTACGTACAAGATAAAAGTAACATAAGAAAGATAAAAGATGAATGATAAAAGGGCATAATAAATATAAAAATAACACAACAACATAGAAAGATAAAGAAGATAAAAATAAAAGAAAAATAGAGAGGAAAGAGTGAAAAGAGACCACCCGTCCACACAAATATGCCCCCTTCACTTTGCTCTCTCCAAAGCCATACACTCATCCCACCCAAGAAGAATAATGATTCCGAACAGTACATATCAAAACATTGATGCTGAAAAGATGTAAAAATAACGACTAATATTTTTAATGACATTTATATTCTTTTCAAAGCTTGAAATGTTTGAACAAGCAAACATTGGGGTTAATACTTGAAAATAAAATCTATCCACACTTGTCGATTGAACAAAATTAAATTTTAATCAAGACTTAAATTTATATTAATGCTTAAAATCATGTAGTTATGTTATATTCATGTATCATATTCATATTCATACTCACGCATATTAATATTTTCAGTAATGACTAATATTTTTAATGACATTTATATTCTTTTCAAAGCTTGAAATGTTTGAACAAGCAAACATTGGGGTTAATACTTGAAAATAAAATCTATCCACACTTGTCGATTTGAACAAAATTAAATTTCAATCAAGACTTACAATTATATTAATGCTTAAAATCATGTAGTTATGTTATATTCATGTATCATATTCATATTCATACTCATGCATAGTAATATTTTCAGTAATATTTGCACTAATTTATTTGTGTTTGTACTTTTTATTATACTTGTACTTAAATTTAATACTTCGTAATTGTTATTCTGGGATTTAACATTTAAGAAGTAGAATAGCTTCTCTAAAACTGATTATATGGAGCAGTTAAAAGCAGTTAGAAGTGCTGTCGGAGTTTCACCCAAGCACTCCCAAATCTAGATCTGCTCTTCAGTGAGCAGAAGCAGTTTTGAAAAGTAGATCCAAACACCCTTTTATTCTTCTATTGTTTCATTGGAGAAGTACAATGATAATTTTTGTTATCCCAACGTGGATAACTATTTCCTTTTTATGGTCGTGGTTGTGTGTGTTTTAATTTAATTGGCACGCTTTCATCAACTCAGACAATTGCTAAAGTTGTTGAGGCTTCAATAGAAGATTATGAAGAAGGCATGCAGGCTTGCTATGAGGCAGCTAAGCTGTGGATGCAGGTATATGGACTGTCATAATAAGGATAACAATCTTTCTTTTCAGTCTCTCTCTTTCTGGATTTCATGTACCTAAAACATCGACTCACATTTTGCAGAACTATTTATGTTCATTGTTCAATAATTATCTTGGCTGTTTTGTTTATCCTCAGATTCCTGCACCAAAAAGAGGTGATATTGTTAGGCAGATTGGTGATGCACTGAGACAAAAGCTTCAACACTTTGGCCGACTTGTTTCACTTGAAATGGGGAAAATACTACCGGAAGGAATTGGGGAGGTTCAAGTATGTACTTATCTACTAGTGTGGACCACAAATCTTTTATACTTCTGCAATAATAAAAGTGTTAGCAATATAAAATAATGTTACATACGTTTATTGTAAATAGCTTGGAACCTTCTAGATATACCTTAGACTGTTAGTGCTGTTATACAGGCTGTTAGAGTTAGTTACTTGCACTCTACTATAAATACTTGTATTGACTCTTGTAATCAATAATATTGAAATCTCCTTCATTTCATCTGAGTTCATTTTCTAATATGGTATCAGAGCTTTAGCTCGATCAACCATGCCGGAAACTGATTCAACTTCATCTTCAACCTCCGTTGTTGGAAGTGTCGCCTTTCCAGTAGCGTTCAATCACCCTCTTCCAATCAAATTAGACTCGAATAACTATCTTTTGTGGAAGCATCATGTTGAGTCTGTGATTCGCGCGCACAAACTCGTTCGATTCATAGAGAATTCGAAGACTCCAGAGCAATTCATCACAGATGAAGATGGAAAGGAGACTGTGAATGAGGCTTACACTCACTGGGATCAACAGGATCAGATGTTGTTCGCGTGGATGCTTTCGTCTCTATCTGAAACTCTGCATGCTCGTATTATTCATTGCCAGCGATCGTATGAACTCTGGAACACGATTCACAATTTCTTCCAAGCTAACATCGTTGCTAGGGCAAGGCAGCTCAAATCCGATCTCTATAACATTGGAAAAGGGGAACGATCCATCTCAGAGTACCTGCTTAGAATTCAGACAATTGTTAACAACCTTATTCTCGTAGGTGAACCGATCTCTAATAAAGATCATATCAATGTCATACTCGAAGGATTGCCGCAAGATTATGAAGCTCTTGTGTCCTCTGTAACTTCTCGCAGCATTCTCGAACCAGTTACCTTAGCTGAACTTGAGTCCTTGCTTCTAGCAAAAGAGATGAGACTTAAGAAACATCATGACACTACTCAGCAAAGTATATTTTCTGCTAACGTTGCTCAAGTTGATACTTCCTCAGAACAATTCATCTGAAATCTCTGTTTCTGTTGAAAATGCCTCTGCAAATGTTTCTCAGTATAATAATCCAAATAGTGGTAATCCTTACCGCGGGCGTGGTCGCAATGGCTATTACAGAGGCAGGGGTGGTCGCTCTGGACGTAATTCTATCATTTGTCAAGTCTGTGGAAAATCAGGTCACCATGCCTTGATTTGCTACCATAGACACAATCCTGCATATACCAATCCAAACCCTAATCCTTCTTCTCAAAACCCTAATTATCCAAATCAAACATCTGGACCTCCACCCTACTGGAATCCCAACTCACAATCTCACTGTCCTCCAAATCATTATACTCATCAACCTAAACCATATACCTTTCAATCTCAGTCTATACAATCAAAAGTATTCAAAACTCAATCAGTCATGGAATCATCAGCCTACCAATCCATCTCCACCTCCTGAAACCTTCAACTCACCATGTTACTGCAGATCCATTGAATTTCCAGCACAGTGAGCCTATTGCCACATCTGACAAGCTCTTCATGGGCAATGGACAAGGTTTGGATATTAAGTCTATAGGTTTTTCTTCCTTTCTCTCACCTTATCACTCTTACTGAATAATATACTTCATGTTCCTCATATAACCAAAAATCTACTGAGTGTTAGTCAATTTTCCAAGGACAATAATGTCTTCTTTGAATTTTATCCTCATGACTGCTATGTCAAATCTCAGGTTTCTAAACAAGTCTTGTTGCATGGAAAACTTGGTGAAGATGGCTTACACAAGTTTCCTTTCATTCCTCTTGGTCCATGTCCAACTGGTGCAGTTCATCCTCCAGCCTCTTTAGTGTCTACTAATAAATCTGTGCATCCAATGTCTTGTTTGTCATCATGTAATAAGTCTCAGTCATGTAATTCTTCAATTTCATGTAATCTTTGGCATCTCAGATTAGGTCATCCTCATCTTGAGGCACTTAAATCTGTACTTAAACATTGTAATGTGTCTTCTATAAATCACATTGATGTTGATTTCTGTTCTGCTTGCTGTCTTGGGAAGGCACATAGACTTCCTTCACATCCTTCTAATACTGTTTATCATAAACCCTTTGAAGTAATATTCACAGATCTTTGGGGTCCAGCACCCATTGTATCTTTTGATGGATATTCCTATTATATAGCCTTTATTGATGGTTTTACAAGATATACATGGATATATTTCCTGAAAAATAAGTCTGATGCTCTTCTAGCATTCCAAAATTTCTACAACTTGATTCTCAATCAATTTTCAATATCCATAAAATCTGTACAGTCTGACTGGGGAAAGGAATTTAGATCCTTCACTAATTTCCTCAATGAAAAAGGAATCACTCACAGAATCACATGTCCCCACACTCATCATCAAAATGGTTTGGTTGAAAGGAAACATCGCACTATTGTTGAAAAAGGTCTCTCAATCCTAGCCCATTCTTCTTTACCTTTTAAGTTCTGGGATGCTGCATTTGAAACCTCTGTGCATCTTATCAACAGAACTCCATCCAAGTCCATTGCCAATTCCAGCCCATATTTTAAACTTTATGGATCTATTCCAGATTATTCTTCTCTTAGAGTCTTTGGTTGCACTTGTTATCCTTTTCTCAGACCTTACAATAAACACAAGTTTGATTTTCACTCAGAAGAGTGTACATTCATAGGATATTCTTCTCAGCATAAAGGCTATAAGTGTCTTTTTAAATCTGGCAGAGTGTACATTTCAAAGGATGTCATCTTTCATGAATCCAGTTTTCCCTATTCATATTAAATGTTTTAGACTCAAATCCTTCTTCTGGTTCTAACTCATCTCAATCCCAGTTTCATGAACTTTCCTTCACTAAATCACAATCTCAATCTCATAATCTCTCATCCAATAATTCCCATCCCACTGCCTCGCAACCCATCTCTTCTAATAATCACAATCAATCAGCAAGCCATTCATCTACTCCTTCCACTCATAATTCTTCAGTAAATTCCAACAACTCTACTCTCAGTCCATCCCTACATCAGCAAGCTATTCATCCACAACCACCTTCTCCTCCATCATCTGACTCTACTTTCTCAATTTCAAATTCTGTTCTTATAACTAACACTCATCCTATGCAAACTAGATAAAAATCAGGAATTATTAAACCTAGACTTAATCCTACCTTGCTATTAGCACATGTTGAGCCTCAGTCAGTGAAGCAAGCACTCACATCTCCTCAGTGGTTTTCTGCAATGAAAAATGAGTATAATGCCTTGATAGAAAATCAAACATGGTCTTTAGTTCCTTTACCACCTGACAAACAAGCTATAGGCTGTAAATGGGTCTTTCGTGTTAAAGAAAACCCTGATGGTTCTCTTAACAAATATAAGGCCAAATTAGTGGCCAAAGGCTTCTATCAAAGATTTGGATTTGATTTCAAAGAAACCTTTTCTCCAGTGATCAAACCTATCACTATCAGAATATTGCTCACCTTGGCAGTTTCTTATCATTGGTCCATTCAACAATTAGATGTCAATAATGCCTTTTCTAAATGGAACACTTGATGAAGAAGTCTACATGGTCCAACCCCCAGGCTTTCAGGCACAGGACACCACTTTAGTCTGCAAACTTCACAAGTCATTGTATGGCCTAAAGCAGGCTCCTAGGGCCTGGTTTCACAAACCGACTTCAGTTCTTTATACAGCAGGGTTTCAGCAAAGTAAATGTGATCCATCTCTCCTATTCTTCAAGTCTCAAGGAGTTCAGATCTACATATTAATATATGTAGATGATATTCTGGTCATAGGCACTGATTCTAAAGCAATTCAAAACCTTATTTACAAACTACACTCATCCTTTTCTCTCAAGCACTTGGGTGACATTGACTTCTTCCTAAGAATAGAAGTCAAAAAGCTGCCTGATGGAAGTCTTCATCTCTCTCAAACCAAATACATAAGAGATTTGTTACATCAAGCTGGCATGATTGATTCCAAAGGAGTGAAAACTCCCATGGTTAGTAGCTGCAAGCTAACTAATACAGGAAGTGCTACTCTTCCTGATCCCTCCACTTATAGATCCATTGTTGGCATGCTGCAATATGCAACTCTTACAAGACCAGAACTTAGTTATGCTGTAAATAAGGTCTGTCAGTTCATGGCAGTACCTCTACAAGATCACTGGAAAGCAGTAAAACACATTCTCAGATATCTATCTGGTACTATAACACATGGCATCATCATTAAACCTCTACCTCTGAAAACTATGCCTTTACCTATCTTTGCCTTTTGTGATGCTGATTGGGCATCTGACCTAGTTGACAGAAGGTCCACTTCTGGATCATGCATCTTTCTTGGGTCAAACATCATCTCTTGGTGGTCCAAGAAACAACTGAGAGTGGCCAGATCCTCTGCAGAAGCTGAATACAGAAGTTTAGCAGACACTTCAGTTGAACTTCTGTGGCTTCAGTTCTTACTCAAAGAACTTCAATTATCATTTTCTACTCCAAAGATCTACTGTGACAACCTCAGCACTGTACAGCTTGCCCACAACCCTGTGTTACACTCCAGGATAAAACACATGGAGATTGATCTCTTTTTTGTGAGGGAGAAAGTTCAGTCCAAGCAGATTGAAGTGTTCCATATTCCTGCTTCCCAACAAATTGCTGATATTCTGACAAAGGCTTTATCTGCATCTTCTTTTCTTGAGTTAAAAACCAAACTTATTGTGATTGACTGACCTTCCAAATCAATCACCCTAAGTTTGAGGGGGGAATGTTAGGAATATAAAATAATGTTACATACGTTTATTGTAAATAGCTTGGAACCTTCTAGATATACCTTAGACTGTTAGTGCTGTTATACAGGCTGTTAGAGTTAGTTACTTGCACTCTACTATAAATACTTGTATTGACTCTTGTAATCAATAATATTGAAATCTCCTTCATTTCATCTGAGTTCATTTTCTAATAAAAAGTGTCCATTGAAGTGTTCTCATGCTTACAGTAATCCACACACTAACTCCATTTTTTTAAGGATAGTTGGTTACTGTCGTTTACAAATTAGTTACTATAATCTGCTATTATAAAATCTAATAGTAACCTTGCTTCTGATTGTCACAATCTTTCTTTGAAATACAATTTTGGATTAGCCGTTAGCCATAAAATCTGTGATGCTTCATGCAAGTGGACACACTCGATTTTCTTTGATTTTCTCTTAGTATTCATGCCAATATTATTTAACTATCTAGCTATAAAACTATTTAAACAGGAAATTATTGACATGTGTGACTTTGCTGTTGGATTGAGCCGGCAACTGAATGGAGTAGTCATACCGTCAGAACGTGAGCCTACCCATCTTCACTTGCTGATATCTGTTTTGATTGTAAATGCTCCAAGTATTATATTTTAAGGGTACCTTTTCTCTAGTTTAATTAGCTCCTCATGGTTTTAACTTCACGTATATGTGAACTACATAAAATCTTAGGAAATTTATGATCTGGATATTGAGATGCTTCTTCTGGAATTCTAGTGTTCTCTATATTTATATATATACCTTAGAAGTTCAATGTAATTAGTCTTTTTTTGTCAACAGGGCCTAATCATGCAATGTTGGAGGTGCAGTAAATAACAGACTGGGGTTGTGGTATTGTGTTTTATGAGTGTACACTTGTGATTATCCTTATATATTCGTTGTGAACAGATGTGGAATCCTCTTGGGGTAGTTGGTGTGATTACTGCCTTCAACTTTCCAAGTGCAGTTCTGGGTAAGAGTTGGGATTTGTAGATGCTTAGCTATGTGATTTATAAATTATGGAGTGTACTTGTTTATTGTTAAATTCATGGGAGTTTCTGAGAATGTATCAGTTAATTTTGACTATCGGTTAATTTTCTTCCAAAGTTGCCCCATTAGATTTGTCATACATTAATGGATAACCTTTTTAAACATGACTGTACAGGATGGAATGCATGCATTGCTTTAGTATGTGGAAACTGTGTTGTCTGGTGAGCTCGTAAAAAAGTTGTCTTTTCCACCTTTTCACTTTGTTTGGAAAGAAAAAACTTGATTTTAAATGTTTGGGCTTGCTCTTGTTACCTAGTTTCTTTCTTATATGTTTAGCACGCTATTCTTAATGATCAGAATGCCTACGTTTCTTAGTGTGCTTTGACTTTATTGTTGGTGCGAGTCCTTGTTTCGATCTCTTTCTTGACTAGAGTTAACGGAATACTGCTTCTGAAGTTTGTTTTACTATATGAGTATATGGTATCAGGAAAGGTGCTCCAACTACACCGTTGGTTACTATAGCATTGACAAAAATTATCACTGGGGTGTTAGAGAAAAACGATTTGCCTGGAGCAATTTTCACTGCTTTTTGTGCGGGTGCAGAAATTGGTCAAGCCATAGCAAAAGATACACGAATCCCTCTAGTATCATTCACTGGTAGCTCAAAGGTAAAATGTGCTTCTTGTTTCTGATTAACATTCATTTTCTGATGCATACATAGTATCACCCCAGTAGTAATATTAAATGATGATAACATTCTGACTACCATTTGCCACCTTTGTATTTGGACTGTGTGCCTACATGGATCAGGTGGGCCTTTCAGTACAGCAAACAGTGAACCAGAGGTTTGGCAAATGTTTGCTTGAACTAAGCGGTAATAATGCTATAATTGTCATGGATGACGCCGACACTGAACTTGTAGTTCGTGCTGTTTTATTTGCTGCGGTCGGAACTGCTGGTCAGCGCTGTACAACTTGCCGAAGACTGGTAAACATGTTTTTATCTTAATCTGTCTTTCACATTATAACATCTTTGTTGCTAATACTCTTCTTTTGTGATTCTTTTGGCAAAGCTTCTTCATGAAAGTATATATCACAAAGTAGTTGAACGTCTTGTTGATGCATATAAGCAAGTTAAGATAGGGGATCCTTTAGAAAAGGGTACCTTACTTGGACCACTGCATACACAAGCTTCAAGGGAGAATTTTGAGAAGGGACTTGAGAAAATAAAATCCGAGGTACGCTGTGCTCGCTATGAATTACCATTAAGCTGAGAGGTCTCAACATTCTTATGATATACTCCTTCCATCCCACAAAACTTTGCCATCTTTTTATTATTTAGTCGTCTCAAAAACAGAATTGTCATTTCCATTTAAAGTAACAAATACTCCGTATGTGCTTAAAGCTATTTCTCTCTCCTCTGCACAAATCTCAACTACACAACTTTTATTTTATTATTCCACATGCATGTAAACTTTAGCCAAGTTTAACGGGACAGGGAGTATATTTTTAGGGCTAGTAATTTTAGACCTTAAAATTTGTGAAGGATGTAAAGCTTTATGTGGGCTTCAACTAAGATATTGTGTTGAAACTGAAATTATGAATGAGTATACTAATATGTATATATTTAAATAGTCATTGAAGGGTAGCCTTAGCACACCACTGGTTACGGTGATGCGGTGTGATAGAGAGATCACGGGTTCAAGTTTTGGGAGAGTCCTTTTGTCAGGAATTGGTAAGGGAATGCTTGTCCCCTACTCCCCTATACATCCTTGTGGCCGGACCCTTCCTGGACCCTCTCCTTGCGGGGACGCCAACATTCACCGGGCTACTCCGTTTAGCCATATAATAGTCATAGCACCCAGTTTTGTGGGCCAATTTCTGTAGTATAAACTATAAGGTATATGGTTTTGTGGCACACCTTATTACAACCCATTGTTAATTGAGCTTTTTACAAGAATATTACTAAAATAAAACATATTTACATAAATATGACTATTCATTACTACAATGTGATGTTGTGGTAACTTAAGCTCAAAACTTGAACATCAATTACTATGATGGGGTTAGGTCACCAATATTACTAAAAATTAGCAAATGGACAAAAAAGTTAACTTTCTCTTTAATTTCCAAAAATGTGACTAATTAATTAACATTACACTTACTAAATTACCCCTGACCCCTAGTGACTTTATCAATGAGTGACCTAGTCCGTCACAGTGACATACCATTCAGTGACCTCCGTCATAGTGACTTCCGCCGGCCACCGTGAGTGACCAACCCTATAGTGACTTCCGTTCAGTGACCAATTTACACAGTGACTTTTGTCCAGTGACCAATTAACAAAGTGACATCCGCTCGATGACCAATTTCTACGGTGATTGCCGTGCAATGACCTCTATTGCCCCGCTAATGACCAAACCCGCAGCCCAATGATGAAACTGTCTGCCCAGTGACCAACACTACCGACCAACTCCCCATTGCCGACCACCGCCCCAGCCCCTTCTCAGCACCCATCCACCTCCCCAGCCCCTTCACAACGACAGTGACCATCACCGCCGTACACCGCAACAAGCCCTCAACCGTCACAGCCTCCAACCACCACCGCCGTCCCGACGACCCGCCCCTGCCCATAGCCCTACGCACCTGCTTCCCAGCCCCCAGCACCCACTCCTTGTCCTAGTCTCTCTACACTGCTCCCCTCCACCGCACTCAACCCCTTCTCCGGCCAATTTGCCCTAAGGCCTACCATACCACCACCGCACCTCCACAAAACCCTCGTTGCACCTCCGCCAGCCGCAACGACGCTCCATTAAGGACTGCCCTTGTCCTGCCCCACCCCAGATCTGTTCGCACAACCTCACTTGCCAACAAATATGTTCCAAAGTCGCCATCAACGAATGACCGGCTCTATCTCCATCATTATTAGATCTTCACTGTCCCCAATCGCTCATGTAACAGAGAGGAAAAGTAAGAGAAGAAGAAAACGAGCGAGGGCAGCGTCGACGCCGTCGAAGACGCAGCACAAGCGATGAAGAGGGCATAGGCGACGGAGATGATGAGGGAGACGTCGCAGACGGTGGATGCCGCCGGTGGTGCCGCCGCTACTGTGGTTGAAGCATACGAGCACAGCAGGAGAGAAGAAGAGGTCCTCGATGAATTGTTGAGCGTAAGAATTGTCCTGCACTACTCGGACGGGTAATTAGGGCTGAGGATATTTCAGTCCATTCATTCCAATTTTAGTTAGTTTTTTGTCCACACGAAATTTGGTCATATTTTTGTAAATTGAAACTCTAGAAGTGATATTCTAGTCATTCTTTCTACTATGATTTCATTACTACTCTAGTCACTAGTCATATTTTTGTAAATCATCTTTAGTTTGGTCATATTTATGTAATTATTTCTTGTTAATTTGTTTCATTTTGTTCCTAGTTAATCAAGCATTGAATCTCCTCCTTGGTGGCTATGTTAAACATGTACTATTCAATCTATTTTCTTACTCCTAATAAAATCAAGAGCCATAAGCCATTGTCTATTCCTTCACTTGTCCCGATCCATTGCTTTCCCACCTAAAGTCATCATTTTTAGAATGGCTCTTCCTTTTCTTGTCTGAATCTACCAAGCTAACTCTATTCCTCACAATTCCAAAAAACTACAAATTTTTCTTGAATCATGTCCAGTTCTGACATTAAAATTACTCCTGACTCCCGAGGATCCTTCACCTTCTGCACTAGTCCATAAAATTCTCAGAAATTTCGAATTTCTGTATCATTCCACTCATTATATGTTCCAATCCTTTCATGTAGTTCAGTCAGTAACTTTACCAGATTAACTTGGTTTTAGAATATTCATGCATAGGCATATGCAGTTGAAATTTGGCTACAATGGTCAGCGTGTGTCAGATCACCTAACCAGAGAACTTGTCAATATTAAAAATGATAAGATATGGAAGAGGGTTGATGCTCAACTAACTGGGCTCCTGGGCAGTTAATTTTATTGTTAAGCTGCCACTGCTGCCGCCTATTACCAACTCTTCAAGACCTGTTAATTGGTAAGACAGCAAGCTAAAAAAGGCTTCAGATATTATTTTCTATTGACACCGTCTTTTGACCTTCTCTAAGATCTCCTTTTTGAGTCCACAATATTCTTCGCAACAACAATTACGAGTCTGACTTCGTAGGGGAAATTTTGGAGATGACACAAACTGGTTGTTGTGTTACCTTCTTCGAGAGCCATCACCCTATCAAACTAAATGATCACTACCTTCTAGAGATCGAATAGGTAACCATCACCTTTCAGAGACGCTGGAAACTGAGAAGCTTCAGGGGCTCCTCCACTCACATCACCATTCTTGTACACTTACCAACAAACAAAGAAATCATCCTTCAAGGAGAAAACTGAACACTACTGGTTCTCCATGCATGTCACCATTCTCGTGTCGTCACCTACTGTTTGTTCGGTCCAAGAATATCCTGACTTTCCTCACATGCTGAATAGGTGAATGTGACATGTCCACTCACAACCCTATCCCATCTGTAATATTGCTCAGAAAACGTGCCTCTCCTTCATATAAAGTTTCATTACTTGTCTGAACTCCATTGCCACTCTGAAAGATGTGAAGGAAGCTTTATCACCCACTATACAGGGAGACAATGATTAATGACATATGACACTTTCAGTTTTCAGAACTTGGGACTTGGAGAAGTCGGTCTAGTTGTAAATGTGGGCATGCTCAGAACCCAACATGTCACCATTCTCGTGTCGTCACCTACTGTTTGTTCGGTCCAAGAATATCCTGACTTTCCTCACATGCTGAATAGGTGAATGTGACATGTCCACTCACAACCCTATCCCATCTGTAATATTGCTCAGAAAACGTGCCTCTCCTTCATATAAAGTTTCATTACTTGTCTGAACTCCATTGCCACTCCGAAAGATGTGAAGGAAGCTTTATCACCCACTATACAGGGAGACAATGATTAATGACATATGACACTTTCAGTTTTCAGAACTTGGGACTTGGAGAAGTCGGTCTAGTTGTAAATGTGGGCATGCTCAGAACCCAACTTGTTGCACACGGATACACACAAGTTTGATATTGACAACACTGATACATTTTCACCAATGGGCCAAATTGCCTCCATACAGGCTCTTCTTTCCATGGCTGCAGGTCTTCAATGACCACTATACCAGGCTGACATCCAGATGTCTTTCTTACATTGTCATGTGAAAGCATAAAAGGTATATATGAGAGAACCCCCAGTGTTTGTCTGAAGAGGGGACAGCTCTTGTTTTCCATCACAGACACTCTCTCTATTGTTTGAAACAATCCCCAAGCTTGGTTTGAGAGATTCATCAGAGTTGTACAACAGTTTGGCATGTTCATAGCAAAGTAGATTCTGTAGACCTTTCATCTACCTTATTCACTCACTGTTTATGTCGATGCCATTATTATAACAGGAGATGATACAGAGGGAATAGACCATCTTAAGCAGCATTTGTTCCAATACCTTGACACCTCGAATCTCGTAAAGCTGTAGTATTTTCTTAGAATTGGAATCACACAATTTAAACCAACTGTTTATTTGTTTCTTTCAACGAGGGTATGCTTGGAGACACCGAGACACGCGCACACTAGTACCCGTATAATACAAACTTACAAACACACACACACACACACACTAAAGGGCATTAGTAAAAGCTGCATATCCATCTTCAAGGCCGAGATACCTTTGCTTTTGTTCTTTTAGGGAACGCGTAATGATAGTCTTGGAAAGTCCCATATCACATCTGAAGGCAGAATAGTCCAGTAGCAGTTGAGTTCTTGTAAACTCTTTTTGGCTCTTATTTTCCATCACAATTTTATTTATTGGTAAATTTTCAGGGAGGCAAGATCCTTGCAGGCGGCTCAGTTATACAATCTGAAGGAAATTTTGTGCAGCCAACAATAGTAGAAATATCTTCAACTGCGGATGTTGTGAAGGAAGAGTTGTTTGGCCCAGTTCTTTATGCCATGAAATTTAAGGTGGCTGCTATTTCAAAGCAAATTTTTAAATTTACTTGAGTAGATTTTTTACCCATATTTATGAATGGACAATGTTTCATTAATGCCTTGTAAGCACCCTACTCTTCTTGCAGACATTTGAGGAAGCGGTCAAAATAAACAACTCTGTGCCTCAGGGTTTGAGTAGTTCAATCTTCACCAAGAAACCTGAACACATATTCAAGTGGATTGGGTCAGTATTTCAACTGTTACACTCATTCAAATTGAGTTTGATGTACCAACAGAAGTTAACTAAATGAATTTGACTGGAATTATTTTCTTATTCATAGTTTGTGTAATCCTAAAGCTTCATATTTAGCATTTACCCAGTGTATTCATCATGAGGCATACACATTTCGTGAAAGATTATGGTGGTCTTTGGAAAAAATTTCATTTCTGGGGTTATAGATTAAATATCTACTCTATACGTATTTGGAAAAAATAATACGGAGTAGAACATACAAATATTCGTTTTACTTGAGCAAGACCTTAATTGTAGGTAAAATGGATATTTTATGGGGTATTTAGATTTTATAGGCATAAGCACCGTGTACTTCACTACAAATAATAAATCTCATTTGGATTTCTTACATATTACTACGTATTATTTATTGTATTTTTTGTTGTGCGTATTGTTATATCATTATTCCTACTGCTATTAGTGTGCTCCTATTGACTTTTTGGATTCTATGGCAGTCCACTAGGAAGTGATTGTGGTATAGTGAATGTGAATATACCAACCAATGGAGCTGAGATTGGTGGTGCTTTTGGTGGAGAGAAAGCCACAGGAGGTGGTCGTGAAGCCGGCAGCGATTCGTGGAAGCAATATATGCGACGCTCAACTTGGTAAGTGCATTCATCCCTTGAAACACTTGTTAGGTTTCACAAAAAGTTTTTGGCTACCAGTAAATTTCCTATCCCATCTCAGAAGTGATTGTGGTAACCCTTGAGATTGATTCCATTTGCAGTACAATCAACTATGGGTCTGAATTACCTTTGGCGCAAGGAATCAACTTCGGTTGAAATATATACGGAGTATTTCTTTTTGGTATGTGAATTTACCTACCTACCCTTGGAGTACTTTCCATTTTGAAGAACTGATAACCAACTTCGATGCGCGGAGATAAAATATCCTGGGCTCCTGCTATCACTGAGACACTGGAGTTTTCAGGTTACCTCAAAGCTGGTCTCTATAAAAGAGTCTTCTGTAACGGCAATGAAACACGAGTCTTCTGAATTGCAATCAAGTGAATAAACCTTTCTCAAGTTTGTGCATTGTTTTTCAATTCCAAATTTAGAAATTTATATGCAACATGCCATCTTCTGGTGGCCACACTTGATAAACCTAATCATAAAAAAAAAAACGAAATTCTAGTTGATGTTGGAAGATTTTTCATTCAGTGTTCTTTTCACCTTTTCAAAAATAGTCTTCTTAATCTTTAAAGAAAAAATAGCGGGACTTGTCGTTCTGTTCATCAGTATTTCTGTATCTGGAGTAGTTTTAATTTTGTTAATGAAGCTGTGTTTTCCCATCTTGAAGAAGTAGAGCAAGTTATACTGATATACTTGTATAAATAAAAAGTCGTGGAAAATAAAAAAAGATTCATACAAGAGTTCGGTGCCAAAAGAAAAATATCTGAAAAAATGTATTTCAACAAGCTATGGATTTTAATTTAGAAAAATTTTCAAATAAGTCCTCGTACTATATTTAAAACGTCAATTGAGTTCTCCTACTATCAAATCATTCAATTTTAACTACTTAACTATAAAAAACACTTGATTTTACTTTTTAGCCTGTTGGTTTAAATATTGTTGGTAATCTCTAAATAGGGAAATTGTGGGAGATGGTTGGCGCGCGACGACGGGGAAGTTGTGGACGAAGGTGGTTAGGGAAGTTGTGGGCAATACCAGAGCGTGTCGGTCACGCGCGGATACCGAAAGTAATAATGGGGTGGGCTAAGAAATAAAATTTGAAGAAACATAGATACTAATACATCAAGTAGTTAACACTTTAAATATTGATACAAAATGTAAATTATAAAACTTCTATAAAATTATGAAACTAATAACAAAAAAATGTATGAGTACTTCTACAAGAAAAATTTGTGGATAGGGATGGAGTCGATGGACCCGGGCCGGTCCGGTTCCGGTTCCGGGCCGGGCCCGGGCGGGCTTTTCTTGCAAACACTTGGGCCCGGAACCGGTCCGGGTTGATACCGGGTCCGGGCCTAACTGGGCCGGGCCGGGCCCGGTTCAATGTCTAATTTTTTTCTTTGCTTTCTTGTTATCCCCCTCCCCCCTCACCCCCACCCCCAAACCTCCCCAAAACACCCCGTCCTACCCTAGGAAAAGAAAAAAAATTGAAAAAAAAAATTGAACCGGGCCGGTTCGCCCAAAACTGGGCCCGAGCCCGGCCCGCCCGACCCGCCCGACCCGCCCGACCCGCCCAAACGGGCTAAAAGCCCGGAACTGGCCAACCGGTCCCGGTCTGGTCCGGGCCCGCACAGTAGCGGGCCGGACTGGTTCCGGCCCGGGCCGGCCCGATTTAGTCCATCCCTATTTGTGGATGTAAACTAATAAGAAAAAAATAATCGTTATATTATGTCATCATTTACAAGAAAAACATGTAAATCGTTGTATAAAAACTTGTCCAAAATAGTTCCAATATTGGTATGATATATCTATAAAAGTATAAAACTAAAAAAACAATCAATGTACATAAAACATTTTATAAGTATTCTCAATTTCAAAATTCAATTGAAAATTTTAATCCTTTCTTACACGTCTAGAAAATAAATAAATCATTCTCTAATCTTCAATTGCACAATAAAGAAATCATTTTGTAATACTTCCTCCGTTCTTTATTAACTATCTCGCATTCCATTTTGGGACGTTTTTAATTATTTGTCCATCTTTCCCTTTTTGGTAAGTTTTTTCAATCAAAATACCTTTATACCCCCACTTTTATTACCATTACATCTTTCTCTTTCCTACTTTTTCATTTACCTACAACTCACTACACCTTTTACACTACCCCTATTATTTTCCTCTTAAAACCCGTGCCAAAACCTAAGAGGACACATATTTAAGAACGGAGGGAGTACTACGTATGTAATTCTAACTTTAATCATTAAAAAAATGTAATGAATAAATGCTATTTAATTATGCACTGAAAAATTCAATTAATAATTAAATATAATTACAAAAATAAAATTAATAATACACAATGACACAAAGTCACTTGGAGTTGGAGGCAGAACCACTGGTCCCAGGCGCAGATATGGAGAGCCGGAGAGGGAAGAGGGCCGACACAGAGGCGTAGGGCCGTGGAGGCGAGGAAGGCGGCGCAACTGCTGGCCGCATGTCGGATGGTGCTCGGTGTTCGTGAGATTCGTCTCTTCGACCTTCGTTCTTATTCACTTCTTCCATTTCTTCGCAAATTGCCCGCAGTTCGCATAAGGCCCGCAGGTAAGGTACAAGCAGGCTTGAGGTGGCTTGAGATGGGGTGGACTACTGGTCATTAATATTAGGGTGGGCTGATAATTAAACCTATATTTATATTAATATAAAAAGATTGGGTTGGGCAGAAGCCCACCCCTACCCTCATGTTCATCCGCCCCTGGTGGTGGCAATTGGGGAAGTTGTGGGAAATAAGCGGAGCGTGGCGGCGGTTGGGGAAGTTGTGGGTGATGGGCGGCATGTCACGCCCCGGACCTACCCGGACACGTCAACAACCCGCCATACAGTACGAATAATCAATCGCAGTCCGACTCATCCATACTATACAAGGCGTCTTGAATACCATTCACACATAGTACATCCATAAACAAACATAATGTAAAACATTTATTAAAGCAGCGGAAACAATTGATACAAGTGTTCAAGCCACACTTGGCATAATTAGGCATGCAAGCCCCCAAAGTAATTATTCAGAAAATATTATCCATGAGCATTATTCATATTGTTTTTCAAAACAAGAACGGGAGAAGCACGAACCCAGTCTTCTCCTCAGAAACTTTCCGAAGCAGCGGCTGGTGGTAGCAACCTTCAAGTTCTACCTGAAACTGTGAGGTGGCCTCCCCCGTGAAGGGGAGGTCAGTACTTGGAAGCATTTGACAAGTACAATGACAACTATACTAAGTATAATCAAAGTTTAAATCTCTGAGGTCTTCAACTAGGGCATTATTACATTATAGTTAATCCGTTCATTTAATATTAATTCATCATTTTTTTATCACGGTCTAGAGCCCAGCTCATAATCACCGTTGTCTACTACGGTCTAGAGCCCAGCTCATAATCACCGTCATCTACTACGGTCTAGAGCCCAGCTCATAATCACCGTCATCTACTACGGTCTAGAGCCCAGCTCATAATCACCGTCATCTACTACGGTCTAGAGCCCAGCTCATAATCACCGTCATCTACTACGGTCTAGAGCCCAGCTCATAATCACCGTCATCTACTACGGTCTAGAGCCCAGCTCATAATCACCGTCATCTACTACGGTCTAGAGCCCAGCTCATAATCACCGTCATCTACTACGGTCTAGAGCCCAGCTCATAATCACCGTCATCTACTACGGTCTTGAGCCCAGCTCACTTAATACATGTTTCATGCGGAGCTTCCAAATTTGCCTAAAACCGTATGCCGGTATACGGTGCTCACCGTATACCGGTCATACCGTATAACAACTGGCAGTATAACAACTGGCGACAGCAAATTATACCATATGACCGGTATACGGTGAGCACCGTATACCGGTCATACTTTTTGGCAAGCAGCGTATACGATTTCTTTATTTTTTATTCCTTTTGTTATTAAAAATTGTAATAACTTTTTTATTTCATATCTGATTTTTATAAATTTTATATTAAATTTTGTTATTTTTCATGATCTATCAAATGATACCAATATTGCTTATGTAATTTTAACAAATTATCGAACTATTATATAAATGATTATTGGATTATAAAAGAAACCGAACTAAATTTAATACAGAAAAATAATTGTGTAAATCACAATTTATCTTAAAATTATGTATATAAAAAATTTATTGTAGTATGTATTTATATATGTGAGTTACATATTTTTATACGTAAAGTTACATATTTGTACACGTAAAGTTACATATTGATACACGCGAGTTGCATTTGGTCTGCCTGAACGCGAGTTACATATTTTTACACGTAAAGTTACATATTTATACACGAGTTACATATTTATACACACGAGTTGTATTTGACCTGTCTGAACGCGAGTTACATATTTTTACACGTAAAGTTACATATTTTTACACGTAGAGTTACATATTTATACACACGAGTTGCATTTGGCCTGACTGGACGTGAGTTACATATTTCTACACGTAAAATTACATATTTTATATAGGTTAATATATTAGTTCGATAATATGTTAAAATTACATAGGCAATATTGGTCTCATTTGAAAGATATATCATGAAAAATAAAAAATTTTGATATAAATTTTATACAAACCAGATCACAAATGAAAAAGTTATTATAATTTTTAACAATAAGAGAAATAAA
Source organism: Cuscuta europaea (assembly GCA_945859875.1). NCBI lineage: Eukaryota > Viridiplantae > Streptophyta > Magnoliopsida > Solanales > Convolvulaceae > Cuscuta > Cuscuta europaea. The sequence continues at coordinate 40,765,066 of CAMAPE010000019.1, forward strand.
TAAATAATAGGACCCACTATCATTTTAATACATGTTTCATACGGAGCTTCCAAATTTGTCTAAAACCGTATACCGGTATACGGTGCTCACCGTATAAGAATTGGTCAGCGACTACCATGCCAACAATATCTATATCCAACTAGTTTAATTAAAAGCAAAGTTGATTGTTTTTTATAGTTGGAAGGTTTGATGTGAATTAATAATGGGGAGACCAAATTAACTTATTGAATATATTATAAAATTTATTTGATAGTTCTTTCTATTATTATTATTATCATTATCATCATCATCATCATCATCATCATTATTATTATTATTATTATTTTCAATAAAATTAAAGTAATTTTGCCACCAAAAATGTACTTTCTGTAGTATTCCCTATTAATGTTTTTCATCTTAAACAAATTAGTAAAACTTTCATTTTTCATTTTCTATGATACATAGAGTAGAGTTAGTTAACATCTATTTTAATAAAAAAAACTTGAAAACACCGTATTGTACTACTAAGCAGCGCAAGTGATAGGCTAGGGTATTGGAGTCTGTTTCGTGCCGTCGGTGTTTTTGTATAGCTTCTTCGATGTTTCATCCGATAGGAGGGATAGAGGGTGATCATCAGGAACTCGTCGAGGCAGAGCTTGATCATCAGGAACTCGCCATCCGTACTGGGCGGCAGCTTGGGCGATAAGCGGTATCTCAGAACAGGGATGGGCAGATATGTTAGGGACACGAAGATGTTGATGACGTGGACAAGATGAACAAGGGAGGCAACGTATTGACTAGGCATGGACCCAACCGGGCCGAACTGGCCCGAACTGGCCCGGAACCGGCTCGGCCCGCTACTGTGCGGGCCCGGACTGGACCGGGCCCGAATGGCCGGTTCCGGGCTTTAGGCCGGTTTGGGCGGTTCTAGCGGGCCGGTTCCGGGCCATGATTTTCATGAACCGGCCCGGGCGGTTTGGGCCGGGCCCAGTTCAATTTTTTTTGTTTTTTCAATTTTTTTTCTTTTCCTTGGGTTGGGATGGGTGTTTTGGGGGGGGTTTTGGGGTGGGGGGGTGCGGGAGGGGGGTCGGGGGTTTATTAGAAAGCCAAAAAAAATTACATAGAACCGGGCCCGGCCCGGACTCGGTATCAACCCGGGCCGGTTCCGGGTCCAACATTTCGAAAAAAAGCCCGCCCGGGCCCAGGCTCGGCCCGGAACCGAACCGACCCGGCCAGGAACCGACCCGGCCCGGGTCCACCCCTAGTATTGACAGTCCACTTCAAGATTGGTCACCTGCGGTTTTTTGTTCTATTTCTCCTTCAAGCTTTATTTTTTGCTATGTTGTGCATTTTATTCGGATGATTCTTGTCTGTTTTGGGTGAGTTTTGAGAAGTTTGATTGTTTTGTTATCGTGCGAGGAAGTATTTTAACATCTAAGGCCGACTCTTACTTCGAATCTTTCACATGCCCTTTTATGTTGTTATTTTTAGGGTTAAATCATTTACGTCTGATCAGAACTCGAGAGTGAGATGACCATTTGATTAGTATTTAATACTCCATTTGTCCCACTAACAATGGAACAAGGAGTGACACACAAACAAATAAAAAATGATTTATGCGATTGATATTGAATTGATAAAGTAAGAATAAAGTAAGACTGATTTAGAGTCACACAAATTTTACCAAATTTGATATGAGTCAATCTTAATGAGACGAATCGAAAAAGTAAATGAGATCATCTTCAAAGGAGTAAGTCAAGCGTTTCTCTTTAAATGATACATAAAGACTAGTTCGACATCAACATTAGTGTTAGATTTCTTGGTTCATGATTTAAAAAGGGGAAAATGGAAACTAATAATCTAATCTTTTAGCGGTTTTCTTACAATAGTCCACCTTTTGATTATTCAGGAATAATCAAACATTTGCACCCCATCTTCATTCAATAGTCCCTGACCGGTTTATGACATTTTATTCCGAGTTATTTTCTTATCTTTGCGATATATTATACCATAAATCTCACCTTATTGTCACATGATGTTTTGCAAAGATAAGAAAATAACTTGGAATAGCAGGTCATCAACTGGTCAGGGACCATTGAATGAAGATGTGGTGCAAAGGTTGGATTATTTCTGAATAATCAAAAGATAAAACTATTGTAAGAAGACCGCTAAAAAGTTGGATTATTAGTTTCCATTTTCCCTTTAAAAAACAGGTGTATGATACACGTAGTACTTCATATGTACGTTTTATAAAGAAAGTTGGATACAATTTTTTCTGGTTCTCTTAATAATTTTTGTAGCTTCAAAAAAATGGAAATAAAAAATATAAGCACAACAACTTAACCAGACATAAGAAGACACCTATTCTTAACATGGTTTTAATTTGATTGATTTCGTTCTCAGATGAGACCAAATCAGATCAAATAAAATCAAACTTATAAATACCGAGTAGGAAATACATACAAAACAAACTTTTATCCAATCAGATTTAAACAAATGAGATAGTCCAAAAAATTTCACTCCGTTTTTTTGAAAGGAAAATAAATTATATTAATTCAAACGATCCAAAACAATAACAATATCTCAAGAACTAAATTCACCTCTATCCATCCAAAACCAAAGTCCATCGGCCCCCCACGTCATAACCAGACATAATAGTCTCCTTAGAAAGAGCGAGACTAATCGCTGAAATTATGAGAACATGAGACTATTAGCGGCTGAATCAGTTTGATTGTCTCCAACCAGTAATCTATCAACTAAAGCAAAACAAAACACACACCTACCCCGCTTATTATTTGTCATAGTAGGAATAAAATACAAATGATAAAAGGATTGAAAATAAAAAACTAGAAATAGTAAAACAATCTTCCAAACCCTAGTCGCATAGTTCCTCCTTGACGGCGGTTCAGGAGGGGGTGGATTTCCATCACTTCATATTCTTTCTTCTTAGCCAAAATATTGCACGAATACAACTAGTCCGAAAGCGAGCCGCCTCCACATCCCTATCCACAACGATCTTCCTCGTCCTCATTCCTCCATGGCCTCCATCTTCCCCGTCCGATGTTGACCAAACGGAATTGCTCCCTTGCGCAGACGAAGCAGCCCACCAACAAAGCAAAAAACTCAACGCAACAGAAATCAAATAGCCGCATGGAAAACAGATCTCGCCCAAACCGAGGTGAAGCCCTGACGACTACCACCAAACGAAAGCTAGCCAGAAAAGACCGCACTTCGCCGGAAGAGAAGCCGGCCGTCCATTGCCCAAACTAACCCTAGACTAGGCTAGGCCGTCGGCTTTCTAAAAATTCCACTCTAATTAAAAATATTATTAGTGTTTTCTTTCTATTTCCTTTTGTGAGATAACAATACTAAAATCAGACATAGGAGAAAATTATTTGGCATTTATTAGTGGATGAACAAGTCAATCTTTCCACGAGGCCCACAATCTCCCTAGTTCTCTGCCGCAATGACCGGTCTAGATGTAGCAAAAACTTTTTTCATAATCGGATTTGATTTTATGGGGACCTACTAATTAATGATATTTTGCTATCTTATTAAAATGCCAATTCACCAAGTTATTGCAGTCCCATGATTTCTTCACGAGAAGAATTTAAAATGTTATAATTCAAGAGATATTTTTAGACCATATTTGAGGGATTTAGAACTTCTACCATGCGGTAGAAGTGTCATTGTGCTAGTCTGCTAAGTGCCTCCACGCCTAGTAGTCCTCATTTGAAATAGAGATGAGATGATTTACTCCGCATCATTTTGTCGGATCAAACTGTGAGGACGTCCGAGGTGAATGATTCCACCTTTTGAATTGAAATGGAGACGAAGTGTGATAAGGAGAATATACTAATGCAACCGGTGGACGTAGCTCAACTGGTAGTGAGGCAGTGCCACAAGAGTTATGTCTCGGATTCGAATCCTGACAAATGCAATGAGAGGTTACTATGCTAAAAAATGCATAGGGTCTCTGCACGTATCGATGACAGAGCCCCACTCTCTATCTGTCAGACTGTGATTATAGTCCAATTTACATCCTCCCTACGTACCATCCGATCGGTGTTGAGGGGCCCTCAGGGATGGGGTGTCATCCTTTTTTTTGAGAATATACTAATGCACATGATGTCACTATTAAATGATTAAAGATTCGATTTTTTTTTTCAGAATCATAATTGTGAATTTGTGATGTTACACAAAATTTTGTAAAATACAAGGCTATGAAGTGTGATCATATGTAGACAATATAATCAATTGATGCCCCTAGGCTTGATATTTTAAGGAATAATTAGGGGATAATTGACAGGAGATCGAGACAATGACTTAAGAGTTTGTTGATCCTGTTTTTCGACTTATCGAGCTTATCAGTCAACTTTTTCACCAAACACGTAACTTTTGATTTCGCGCGCTGAATTGTGTAATAATAAGAAAAAGTAAGATTTGAAGTTACTTTTCTGTCTGTATTGGTTGAAATTAGTGTAGGAATAATTAGCATAACCAATCAATCTAATCACTTCAATCAAGACTTCATAAGTTTCAGCGGAGTCACCAACTGTCCTTTAGGTATTACTCCCTCCGTCCCTAATAACTTTGCCAAGTTTGACCGGCACGAGGATTAATAAAGTAAAAACTGTGTGATTGAGATTTGTGTAGAGGAGAGAGAATTAACAGAAACCACAAATTCTTTACTTAAAAAAGAAAGTGGCAAAGTTAATGGAACATCCAAAAAAGGAAAGTTGGTAAAGTTATAAGGGACGGAGGGAGTACTAAATGGGCTCTAATAAGTAGCTATGATAGAGACGAAATATAATGATTGAAGTTTAGGTATGGAGTACGTGAGGCTAGCTATGTGGCCCCATGATTATATGATGATGTTGTTTCCAATACAAGCTATGTGTGGAGGAGTCCAAGAGGATGTCAATATTTGAAGGGCAATTTCTATGGTACCTTGAAGGTATGGTACCATGATGGTATGCACCAATAAAAAATTTTCAGTTGAATAATTTAAATGCAAATAAAATGTAAAACTTTGAGTTGGACCAATGAAATGCATCCTAGGTATGGTACCCTCCTATTTTTGTTGGGTACCATAACAAGCACCTATTTGAAGAAACCAGATGAGATAGTATGAACATGCTGAGGTGTACATTTCCATACTTTGCTTGGCATTTGTACACTTTCTATACCTACCAAGCAAAGGGATATTCACTTTCTATTATTCAAATTGGGATTATAACTAAATTCAACCTTTCCGTTAATGAGTTCTTGAAGTCTTGTCTATGTTTGGTTCAAAGTAGGGAAGGGAAGAGAAGAGGTCTTGAGGCCAAGGGAGGATGAAGAAGGAAGGTCTTTGGCAAAAGTCTCCTCCAAAATTCAGATTTGGGAGATTCAATACGGGAAATTTACCTATATATTACTAAAACTCATATCAATTCTCATAATATCACTAACATGTTTTGTGACCATTGTATGATCTGACTTTGTTGGAAAAATAGTAGTATTTCAAATGAATAAAATGTTATTTTCTTTAATTATTTTTCACACACTAATTTATTAATAAATATTTATACATCTTATATATACATTATACTTTTATCTCTTTACATTATTTTTAATAAAAAAATAATTTTGAGCGTTACAACTCACAAAAGTGTTGGACTTGTATTAATATTATTAAATAATATTTACTCCTAATGATTATACTAGTGGGAGTCGAACCATTCACCCGTTGCATACAGGAGTTATGTTTGATGGAAGCCAAATAATTTTTAAGTTGCTCAACGTATGTGGGAGTAAAAATCAACTTTAAGAATTCAAACTTTAGTATTTAATAATACTAATGTAGTAATGTTTCACGTGAGCAGCTAGCAAGTTCATGTTGCATGAGTATATATATAGATGTGTTCGGCCATGCTAGAGAAGAGGCTAAGAAAATTATAATTTTGAGCTAAAACATCCCCTAATATATTACAACTCTGATGGATTAATTTTATTCTACTCTCGTTATTCTGTTACCCGCTTACGTCGAAGAGCTCGTTTTATCTTGAGGAAAAGTTTTCGCTAGATTATTGAGGAAAATACTTTCTTGAGGACAGCGTTTAGCGACTCAAGCTAGATTATTTTTAACGCTTTTTGGAAGTTTATCCGGCCGAATTTACACCAACAGACTTAATTACTCAATGGTCATGGAAGTCACTTTTGTTTCGTTATTATGAATTATCTACTTTGCTTATTAGAACTGAAAAATGGGAATGACCATGTACATATTTAATTTTCATAATAAGAAAAAAACATTTGGAGTCATAAATTGGGAAACACATCTTCTTTTAATCATAAAAGCTGTAAATATCTCTTTTTTTAGTATTGAAGAAAATAAAGGATTTCGGAAGTCATTAAACCTTCCTCCCATTATTTCTTACTTCCTCCGATCAAAATCCCAGTATATGTGTGGTAGAGACATATACCACACCCTTTCTTCTCCCTCCCTTCAAAATCCTCCAACCCTTAGGTCATGTTTGGTTCAAATTAAAGGAGGAGGTAATGGGAGAGTCAAGGAGGAAAGGGAAGGGAAGGGAAGGGAAGGGGAAGGAAGAATTTTGATAAAAAATTGTGTTTGGTTGGATGAAATAGGAGGAAATAGGAGGAAAGGTTTAATGAAAATATTTTTTGCAATTTACTTTTCTTTGATAGCTTACTTAAAAAAATAGATACATGTCTAACTATTGTGAATATTACTCATATGGTCATGAGTCATAATTTAATTTTATTTGATTTTATACTTTTTTTATTTTATAATTTTTCATTTTTCAGTTTGAAATTTTTTACTTTTTTATTTTTATTTTTTAAATTTTTTATATTTAATTTTTACAAATTTTAATTTATAATTTTTAAATTTTTTAATTTTTAAAATTTTTAATTTTTAAAATTTTAAATTTTTTAATCTTTAAATTTTTATATTTGTTAATTTTTCAAAACTTTTGGATTTTTACCTTTTTATATTATACGGAGTAACGTTTTGTTCATTCATGTAGGAGATGTATAGTTTGTAGTTATCAACACGTTTCCTCCGAAATACCCCGATTTGGGGGTTTAGAATGGGAGGAAGTGGAGAATTTTGGATGTCTTCCACTTTCCTCCCCTTCCGCGAAGGAGGTTTTTTATTTCCTTGGAGAGCGTCGAAGTTATAAGATGACTATTCTTACCCGTGTCTAGGATCAATCCCAATAGTAGGGTCTCACATTAGGAGGCCGTTTGGCAACCCTCATTTTCGGCTTATCAGGCTTATCAGCCATCTTTTTTACCAAACACGCAAATTTTGCTTTCGCGCGCTGAATTGTGTAATAAGCCGAAAAAGTAAGGTTGGAGTTACTTTTCTGGCTGTATTGGCTGAAGTTACTGTAGATGATCATTTTAGCTATTTTTACATATAATTTTTTCTTTATTTTATTAATAAAATATATTTTAATTTTTTTTTTCTTGTATCAGCAGAATCAGCCAATGCAGTCACTTCAGCCAGAACTTCATAAATTTCAGCAGAATCAGCCAAAACAGCCGATTTTCGTGCTACCAAACGGGCTCTAGAAGTGCTTGTGTAAGAAGGGTAGGCCATTGCATCAATCCTAAACCCCCCCTGTCATACATAAAATAGGCTGCCCCTGCCTACATACAGGCATCCTAATGAAGAGAGAAAAAAGGGCTATTTCCTTCGATCAAACATAAACAAATTCCCCATTTTCCTCCCCTCACCTCCGAAACCCTCCAACCAAACAAGAACTTAGAGATGGATGCATCCTTTTTTCACATTTATGCAATAGCTCACGTGACAGTCAACTCTTATCTCACTTCAGGTCAACTAGCTAGGCTTGGTTTCCCTCTTGCATGAAAAATGTGAATGTTACCTTAAACATCTCCTAGCCATCACCTTGGTCCATTTTATATTGGTCTCTTTGTACCTAAAATTGTTTCATTTAGGTTGCATGCATTTTTAGTTCACTATTATTTTTATTCTCTAAATATATGTACTTGTAACACGTTTGTGTGAGATCCAGAAAGATGATACCAAACTTTTTCTCAACCGGTCTTCACTTTATGCATTATTCATATTCGATCATAAGTATATCTCTTTAAAAATTTACAACAAATTAAGTCTTGACAGCGTCCAGTGTTAAAAGTTGATAAGAGAACATTTTACCTCTATTACACTCATTTGATGAGACCCTTCTCCAATATCTTGTGTCCAAAAGGTGGAATCTCCCACCCCAGGAGCCCCCCACCTCGACCCGAGAGGATGGTGGGGAGGTTAATCACGGTGACTCAGTTAGCAAAGCGGCGGTAGACCTTATACACTTGCGCACCAGAAGTCCAGCCTTATTTCAGGTTCTGTGACCTCCACACGGCCGCTGCGGATTTCGAACCGTGACAACTTGGTCCAATTATCCCACCACTCAACCAACTGAGCTACCCGTACGGGTACCAATACCTTGTCCCGAGAGACATCATTGTAAAACATACTTCCTTTTCCTTGAAATTTAATATATGTTCAGTTTTTTGTGTCACTTGCTTTCATTTTTGTGTCATGAATAAAATAATATTGAGTAAAATGGAGTAAAACTTATGGTATTAAATTTCACAATAATATAATACCAATCGACCCGTATTCTACACAAACTAGCTCAAAATTTTATGAAATTCTTTCTCAAGAATTCGACTTTATGTAGAAGTGCAAGAAATTCCACTTTATTATTAATAAAAGATAGAGTTGATTTCCTCTCTAAATAGACATGCGAGCTTGCATTTGGAGACGAGTAAGGTGATGAAAACGATATTACACCTAGACGATGAAGGGGTCATCTATGGATTGACATTACATATAGTGTAGGCAACTACAGGATAAGGCAGCTGGTAGTCAAATAGGTAACTGAGCTATTGAGGGATCCCAAAGCCATATAGAGTGCTGCTGGTCAATATGAACCTTGGGATAAAAAAAATCAATGATTACAAATTGAGAATATAATTTCATACCTAATAGTTTGTAGTTTGACTTTACGGATTTTTAAGTACAATAGAAAATAAAGTTGCCTTTTCAAAAATGTCTTTGGGTAATTAAAAGGTGTAGTACCTAGATGAATATAATAAAGAGGGTAATGAATAATAGAAACTTACTAAATATTGGAAGAAGTTGAAGTGAAGACTTTATTTTGGGACATCCCGAAAAGAAAATGTGGAACTTTATTTCGGGACGAATGTGGTATTAATTAAACCAATTTTAGTACTACAGTACTATATTAGGCTATTTCAGTGTAATTATAAGGACTTGTGTAGGAGTCTGAAACGGTGATAGGTTGGGCTGTCCGGAGAACGTAGGGCCAGAGAAGTCCGTCGAATTTGGGCCGGAAGGAGCTGGAAGCGCGGCTGCAGCGGACTGTGGTGCCGGTGTTGGTGCAGTGGGTGTCCAAGAAAAGGGCTTCGGCATGTTGAATAAGCGATAGGACCCCAACGATGGAGGCGGCGACAAGATGAGCTGAGAGGCAGAGTGCTGCGGTGACATGATGACACCGGACGAGGAAGGCTGCTTCGGTCGGACAAGCGCCTGTGATTGTCCCGCAGCGTGAGCGACCGCGCTGCCGAGCGCCAGTGGGCGTGAAGTTGTTGGTTGCGCTGGTGTGGTGGGCGCCGTGAAGGTGTCAACGACGGTCGACATATGATGAGATGCTAGGGTTGGAAAATCCTAGGCTACTGATACCATGTGGGAAAATAATTATGAGAGAATGAATTGCCCATAACGAAGCCCTAACATTGTATTTATAATGATAATATTAGGAGTAATTACACACAAGTTCTTATAATTACACGTATTAGTCTAGACCAGATACCGATATACAAATGTTGTAAGATGTGTATAGAAAATACATTCACCAGAATGGCTTAACTAGATTACACTTAAGTAGAACGGACTAGATTAAAAAGTTTAAGTTCAATTAAAAACATTTTCTAGACCTATAGAGATATTTTTTCACTCATATGTGGGCTTTATCTCTTCCCTTCTAGCCGTCCATTGATGCCATGCCAGACATCTCTACCCTATGGCAGAGGATCTACATTTGTAATTGAGAGAGCATCTATGCGAAGCTTACCAGAAACCAAGAACTCTATTGCTTTAGTGGCACATTCACACTCGATAGCTAACAAGCACAAGTTAATTCAATACTAGGGATGTTTTTATTGTTTTTGTTTTTGGTCTGAAATTAGTTTTAATAAAATTAGGTTGGATCAAATCATGTCAGGTTAGACTAGACTTAAACAGAGCATCCAAAAAAACAACAATTGTGAAATATACACAGGACTGATATCCATCAAAGCAAACCTCACAATGTTAGATTAAGCTAATTAAACCAGATTAGAAAATTTCAGTTCAATTAAAAAATACTTTAAACCTATCCGATCATATTATAATAACAATAAGAAATAGACAAAAAAAAAATCAATTTTCCAAATGGTATGGTGAAACAATTGTAGAAATATTTCGATTTATGCCTATGATATTTTGTACTTTCCTCCACAAAAGAATAAACTCGCCAAGTAATCTCTTTCTTTATTAATAGAATAAATTAGTCAAAGTATTATTCCAGAAATAGAGCAAAAAAAAGTACCTATTCGTAAGTACTACTGTATTATAACTTCCTTCAATTGGTAATACTCTCTCCGATCATAAATAAACTTCACACTTTCACTTCACACAAATTAAGGAAATAAATTTGACATTACTGTAGAGTGCACTGTTGTGATACTGTTTGACACTGTTTTGCACTGTTTTGTACTGTTTTGATGTAATAATTTGCCAAATAAGGAAGAGAGAAGAAGTGTGAAGTTTATTTTTAACCTACCCAAAAATGAAAGTGTGAAATTTATTTAAGAGCTAATTACAAAATCAATACAAAAAACTGTCACTAACACATTTTCATCCGGTCCACATAATTTTTGCTTGTCCCCTCTTTGTTAACCTTTTTTTGTACATATATGACATTTTCCTCTTTTCGAAGTTTTATATCTGAAGCAATCCAAATCACCAAAACTATGCAGGTCATGCCTTATAAGCATCATTTAACTTATTATTAATACTATATTACTCCGTATTATATTATTATTATAATTGGTTATTTTCTAAATACCATTATATTGCCCCGCCGCCGGTCAAATCATACTCCTCCGTACTCCTCCGCTACTCCAGTTTACGCCTTTCCGGGCTCTTTTGTTTCTATTCACAGCTCTGTTCCATTTCCACACTGCGATTCACCTCCACCAGCGATAGCGTGGCTATACAGCTCTCCGACCTCTGGAGCGCCGTCCGGCTAATCTCTCCGTCGCCGCTCTTCACCGGGCTATTCGGCAACGACGTGAACTTCCGCCTCATAATCCGCCGCATCGCCGCGATCAAGTGCACCGTCGGGTCCGGAGGCGGGCCAGCCGACCGGAACTTCATACAGAAATTCAGGTGACGGTTCAGCGCTTCCTCGCCGCTGATCAGCCGCTCGCACCGCATACTCTCGTCCTTCACCGCCTCCGAGCACAGGCCGCAGATCCATTTCCCTTGGTAGCGCTCACGGATCCTCTCTATGTAGGCCAGAGTGCACTCCTCTGTCAATCCGCAGCAATCGCATTTCGCGAAGTCCACATCCGCCGCCTCAGCCGCCGATAATGTCGCTGTAACTGCTCCCGCCGCCGCCGCGGTGCTCGCCACATTCGAATCGGTATGTGCGGTGCTCGACATTTCTACCACTGATAAGCTGAAATTACACATAGCATAGTAGTATTATTACGAGTGAAACAAAAACAGCAAACTCTAATTGAAGAGGTAAATTGAATTTTTGAAATACTCCGTAGAATCGATTCAATCGAATAATTACCAGCAGAGGCAGCGATAAAAAAACACTCTTATGAAAAAAGTGTTATCAATCTATCAGCTTGTAAGTATTAATTACTTCACGTACAGATCAGATTAGACTCTGCAAAAGCAGAAGGAAGTTGAGATTTTATCTCTCTTTCTCCGCACCATCTTAAACCGTTGCTTCTTCAGGTACAGAAAAGGTCTCCATGAAACCCATGCTTAATTTGATGTGAAAGAAAAACAAACCAAGCCGCAAATTCCCTCTTCCGTTTGTAGAAGTTTGATTGATAACTCTCATATAAGAAGAAATGAAGGTGTGGTGGATTGAAATGAAGGAGATCCTCAGTTTCTTCTGGAGCAGAGGTTGTTTTGCAGAGAGAGGAAGAAGAAGGTTGGTTATATTGGGAGGAGTGGGAATGGGGACATTGGGAGGTCAACTTGATAGATTATAGAAAGTGTTACGCGTTAGACAAATCATATGTGGGATTTCGTCTCCGGGCCCACACTCAAGAATTACGATATCGGACCGTTCTTTATTATCTAAATGGTGTTTGGATTTATTTTTTAAAATTGCTTCTATTTCTTATGGCGCATAAGTAAATATCGTGATATTTGAGTAAAAGTGAAGAAGTACTTTTGTGTGTTACAAATTGATTTTGAGGAGTTTTCAGAAGACAGGAGAGATAGGTTTCGAAAAACTGATTTTGATTGTAGTTCTACTTTTAAAAAGAAAGCAGAAGCAGAATACATTTCAAACACCCCTTATAAGAATGTATACTTTCCTCCAAAAGGTTGAATCTACAACCCCAAGGGCCCCCACGCCCCGATCCGATAGAAAATATGGGAAATTGTAAATTGCGGTGAGTCAATCGGTTCAACGGTGGTAAATCTTATGCTTGTGCGCACCAGAGGTCCAACTCATCACATAAGAGCTGTAAACTCGAGACGATCGCTGCAGTTTTTTATCCTTTGTCATTTCTTCAACTTTCTCGCTATTCGACCAACTGAGCTAGTCGTGCGGGTGTATATATACTTTCATATATGGCAGAAGAAGGTATGGTTGAAATGGTATTAAAGCATTTTATACTTTTTCTTTTCAAAAGTACAATGGAGTTTTTCAAAGAGCTATTTTTTCAAAGAGGTTTTTATGCTTTTGTCACACTTTTGTTCATTTTTTGTTCATTTTTTCTTATTTGTTTCACATCACATTCTCATCTTTCATACTGCTTTCATAATTTCATTCAATAAAGTTTGACCGATTTTGATTTGTATGTGAAATAATAAAATAAAAATTTTGTGATTAAATTTTATGTAGAGGAAAGAAACACAACATCAAACACAAAATGAATTCTTTAAAGCAAAATGAAAAACAAAACAGACAATAAAATAAAAAATGGTAAAATTTAGTTGTACAAAGACTCCAAGAAAGTAATTCTAGTACTTTTTCTCTTGCTCTTTCACATGATATTGTTTTCGTTCATATATTATATATGATCCCTCTGTCGATAATTACAGTAGTTAAAATCGTCAAAGGGGTATCAGAAAATTGGATTGAAATCTCACAAGTGATAAAACATAGCGGTCAAATAAAAAAAATGAACAAAATAGAAGACGTGAACTATATGTGAAATTAACAAATATGAATTACCGGTAATTAACTAGTAAGACAAAAATGGAATAAATTAAAAAAATTGAAATAATTCACGCTATTCGCTAACGGGACCATAGTGTAGGGTATAACCGTATAACATACAGATGGCCAGCGTGGGGCAATCGGTCCCTCTGACCCTCTATCAGTTGCTGAAGGGGATCCAGCTTCTTGCTTGCCTTCCCGCTAAAAAAGTATAAAAAAGTATTCACTTTTGTTTTTTTTTTGGCTCTTTCTCTAATTAAGTTAATAGTCTCCCTCCATTTCAATTTATTTGACACTTTCCAAATGAATGTTACAGTTACTTATTTCCATATTTGGTAAACAAATTAATGTTAATACAATATAAAACAGTGTTAAACAATGTGAAACAGTGTATTCTACAATAAAATTTGTCTCTCGGTAATTTTTTTTTCTTAATCTTTGTGAAGTCAAAGTGTGCCAAACAAATCGAAAAAGACAGAGAACATTTTTAGGTAATAATTTTGAAAGCAATTTTTATCTTATCATTTGTTATACAAGAGTAATTTTTTTGTTCGTATCTTTGCTGAAAGACAAGAAAGTTTGTACAAAAAATTGTTTAACGATATACTACGTATATAGTTGCTAATTGGTTGATTCTGCTACTATGGGTTGAACTTGTGAATGAAATGGTTAAGGGGGTGAACTTGTGACACCACTCCCAATTTGAACTTGGATATATTAATTCATTAATATTAAAATTTAATTGAAAGTACAAATACCTATTTAAATGAGGATGACTAGCTAGTTGAGTTCATGAATATTTATTCATTTTAAAAAAAACAGTTGCAAGTATATTAATCATACAAGAAATGATTAATTGGTTTAAATTAATACTGATTAATTATATTGTGCGTCGGACCCTAAATGTTGGGAGGGACTAACTAATATATTCTGGGACCATGCTAAATTAATTAAAATTCCAAGGATAAGGAAATATGTAATATATGGGTAAATGGGCCAAATAAAAGGAAAGGAATGATACGAGAGACTATTCAAGCCGTTTACTAATAATAGAAATGTAAAGTAGTTGGAGCCCGGAATATTGGAAAGGACTATCCAATACATTTTAGGATCGACCCATTTAGGGTCTACTAGCCTATAACAATATAAATAAATGAATAAAAGTGATTTGGGACGGACCGAGATAGACTGGGTAACCAAAGTGGCATTCTTGCTCAATATATACTAAGAGTCCGTCTGATAACATTAAATTTGGTTGAATTGGTTGATTCTGCTGAAATTTATGAAGTTTTGATTGAAATGGATATATTGACCGATTTTGCTGATTTGTGAAAAAATTATATTAAAATATGTGTTATTAATAAATTAAATTTAAAATTATATGGAAAAATAGCTAAAATGTCCCTATAAATTAACTTCACCCTTATTTTTTCCTATTATTACATAGTTCAACGTGAGAAATCAAAAGTTACGTGTTTGATAAAAAAACTGGCTGATAAGCCTGATAAGCCGAAAATGAGGATGACCACGTACACAGGCTCCCAAGTAGTCATGATTCTTTCACACTTTAAATTGATGATTATAATCATTTATCACTTTAATGTGCTCCGGGTGATTGGGTGATTGCTCCACAAATTTCAATCACCGGCTTCAAACTTAAAAAGTACTCCGTATAGCATAAATCCATATTATATTGAATGAATGAATAAATTCTCAAAACATGATTTCAAAAGGTTACGTTAAATATGGATTGCTCGATTGATACAAGCGGTTGTGGGACGGGTAACTTACCCAATAAGTGATGCACCTACTAATCACAATAAGTTAACTCTTGACATCCACAGCCATATAGCTTTAACCCCTTAGCTTAAAGCTACTTTATGGGCAATTTATCTCACTAAGGGTCCATGCAAGTATCTGGTACACGTCAATTAAATTATGATTATAGTTCAATTTAACATTTTGTTTTTACCAGTTGTTTTGTCAATTCTAGAGCTTCATGGATGGATCCATCACTTAATAATGCTAGGGACTCAACTAACTCGCTTGATTAGACAGCTCAGTTAGTCACATGAAATTTGGAAAAAGTGATCCAGGGTCGAGTCCCGCAAATAGTAGTATGTGAGTAACCTCCCAGTGTTAAGGGACTCCTTGTGCACCACGAGCACTAATCTAGGATGTTTTTACTTGGACTGTAATTCGTCCCAGACCAAATCAGACCAGACCACACCAGAACAGACCATACCAGACCAGACCAGTTCAGACCAGACCAGACCAGACTTGGATAATTATAAAAATACAAAGAAACCAGATCAGACCAGACCAGATCAGTTCAGACCAGACCAAATCTGACCAGACCAGACCAGACCAGACCAGATCAACGAATTACGGTCCAAGTAAAAACATCCCTAGTCTTTATACTCAACTGAGTTATCATAATTTACAACCCTTGATATGCTTTGTCGGGAACAAGACTCGATGAGCTCTAATAAGACAAATCCAATAGAGAATCCATGAAATTATATGGAGTTGCCATCCTAGATAGCCACCTAATAGAGTCTAGAACTAGAATATAATCTAAAGAGCATATATAGAATAAAAAGAAAGAAAAATAAAAGGAGAGGCCAATGAAGAAGCTCAATAATTGTCAATTGATTGCTAGTATGGGGAATCCAGGTTTGGCATCTCATCTGTGCTGTCAACTAAAATTTGCCCATTTTATTAATGGTATGCCACCTCTCCATTATTCCCACACTAAATAACCCCCCTGACCTTTTCTTTCAAACGATAATGCATAGATAAGTAGAATTAATTCTTTTTTCCTTTGCGCCATATACCATATATATTTGGAGAATATCATATACTCCATCCGTCCCGCAATTAAGTTACCACTTTTTTTTGGGCAGTCCCTAAATTAAGTTCACACTTTCTTACTTTCCTTTTTTGGCAAATTATTTACATTAAAACAATGCAAAACAATGTCAAACAGTGTAAAACAGTGTCCAAACAGTGCACTTCACACTACAGTCAAACTTATTTTCTAAATATGTGTGAAGTCAAACCGTGAATATCATATATATTTTTTGTCAACTAAAGCATTCTCTTATTTATTTTTTATTCATTTATTTATTATTTGTTTATTCCTAGTCTCTTTTGTTAGAGACATCTGGAGGGCGGTGTCATTAGATTAGGATTCAGGAAGTTATTGACATAATAGCTTTTGATTCTATAGTTATGCATAGTCGTGGGAGTAATTATTTTATTCTTTCGTCATTTACTTTGTCTTCATTCGGTCTCAATTTATCATCACCCTATGCTCTATTTATCAACATTTTTTGGACTCCCTCCTACCTCATTTAATGTTTTTGAGTTTTTGACTATAAAATATAAATTGTTTTATGAAATAATGAAATTTGTGTACAAGAGGTTAATATAATTTAATGGACGGATGAGGATATATTTATTACTTAAAAGTAAAATGAAATTCAATTAAGATGTAAGAATAGTCCAAAAGGAAAAGTAAGAAGATAATAAGAGGCCAGATGTGTATAATTTTCAATCAAACACAAATTTATCTAACTATACACAAGAACTTTAGTACTTCATCTGTCCCTAAATTATCCTCCAAGGATAGTAGTACTATGTGTTGGAGAGTTCGCAAAAGAAAGAAAAATGTGTAAGAAATGATGTGAAAAACAAATTCTTTACCAACAAAAGAAATGAAAAATTACTTTGGGAAGGATGAAAAAAGAAATTTGTAAGATAATTTAGGGACAGAGGAAGTATTAGGTGATGAGACTGAATTATTCAAAAAAAATGCAGAACTCATTTTCTTAATAACTCAAATGTCCAAAAATGATGCTTCCTCTGTTCTTTATAAATAGCAACATTGTGATTTTTCTACTATTCACATATCTTACTTTGACCACGATTTTCTGCTATTATAGGAGTATCATCAATTTTTTGTGTATAAAATGTTACTCTGTATTAATTTTCTAATAATGTGAACTTCCAAAAGATTAACTTTTTATAATGTTCACTAATATGTAATTAAATATAATTACAACTTTTAGATACTACTATGTGAAAATCACATTGTTGTAACTATTAAAGAACTCATAATAAAAAATGATTGATGCTTCTACCACACCTTTTAGATACTACTCCGTAATTAGTAATTATGGAGTATTTTTTTAATTTGCGTTTTAATTATTTTTATGTGAAGCCTTTTACAATAAAAAATCTGGCTTCAACTTATTAGAGTTCTTTTAAATGGAGTGTTTTTTATCCTTGTACAATTTTTTTAGAGAAAAATAAATTAAATATCACAAACTAATTTGAAGGAGTATAGGATAAGCGCCCCAAATTTGTGCATTTAATATTTTTTTTGAGGATGCAATTAAAAATAAGTTATATCAAATGTACTACGTCCTCCGTCCTGTTGGAAGGTTCCCATAACAAAATGACACGGTTATTTAGGCAATAATTAAATAAAGTACTTCGAGTATATTTTGAGAAATAATTTTAATAGCTATATATTATAATGTAATAGTAGTTAGTATTTGATGGAGTATATGGCCCAGGAACCCCCCGACCCACATACTTCCACTACTACAATCAAGCCCAACAAGCCCAAGCGGCCCAAACACAACAAACAAGGCCCCTGAATGCTCCAGGGGATGTACGTCCTTCGGAACATAAAGGCCCCAAGGGACGTACGTCCTCTAGCACATGAAGGGCCTTGGGTACGTACGACCTCTAACACATGAAGGACCTTGGGTACGTACGACCTCTAACACATGAAGGACCTTGGGTACGTACGACCTCTAATACATGAAGAGCTCCAGCTACGTACGGCCTCTAACACATGACGGTCTTCTCCAACTACGTACAGCCCAGGGGACGTACGTCCTTCAACACATGGAAGCCCCCAGGGGACGTACATCCTCCAGCACATGGAAGCCCTCAGGGGACGTACGCCCTCCAGCACATGGAAGCCCCCAGGGGACGTACGTCCTCCAGCACATGGAAGCCCCCAGGGAACGTATGTCCTCCAGCACATGGAAGCCCCCAGGGGACGTAGTCCTCCAGTACATGGAAGCCCCAAGGGGACGTACGTCATCTAGCACATGGAAGCTCCCAGGGGACGTACGTCCTTCGGCACAGGCAGCCTTCGGCTCATACATAGCCTTCGACACATGCAGCCCCCAGGTGCTTCTAGCTGAGGGCACTCTCCTCGACAGGATCTCCTCTCCACATGCTCTGAATCGCTACATTAAATGTGGTGTCAACTCCAACCACCACATTGAATGCGGTGCCATATGTTGTGTCGACGCCACCCTGGCTGAGTCGACTCTCCACCGCTGATTACTTGCCACGTGTACCCTCACTCATTACACCTAGAATCTATGGTTGCTATAAATAGCTAGCCCTTCTCCATTGTAAAGGATCCCAGATCCGAATCTTGAGCTCATTTATAAAACACACCTACTCACCCTCTCTCTTACTTATTGCTTTGACCTCTCTCTTGATATCTCTTATAATATCCCTCGGATAAGCTACCCCTAGGGTACACTATCCATCATTTGGTGCTCTCGTTGAGAGCTCGAACAATCAAGTAAGAAACCCTCCCCCCTCCAAAAAAAAACACTCGTCAGAATATGGACATAATATCCCTTCGGCCAAGATCATGGCAGTAAGCCGGTTCCCCTCCGGTCCAAGACAGACGTCCGCTCAGCCTGAGCATGGAGAACAAAACTCCTTGTCTTTACCAGGCGGTCACCAACTTCTGGTCAAAAACACAACCCGTGCTTTCACCCTGCAGCAAGGGGAAGCCTTAGTGGATCCTCAGCTAGTGTATCCCTCGGCCAAGGACCAGAAACCAAGACAACAACAACAGCCAAGGGGACGACAATAACGCACCGTCCACTAAGTCATCGGATCAGACAGAGGATGGCGGTGCCCTCGTCCAATGAAAGCTAGTGGGCACCCCTCGTCTACGATGGTTCCCTCTTCGACCAAACACGAAAGAAGGAGGACAAATCTCTCCCCCTTCATTCTGGGAACAGGAGTAGCTCCACCCTCGGCCAAAGGACCCTCATCATCGGCCAAGGCTGATGGAAAACAAAACAGATCCCTTCGTCCAACTGGAAAGTCGGCGCCCCTATGTCAAAAATGAACAGATGGTAGGTAAGATGTTGCACCCTTCATCTTGGGAGCAACACCGCACCCTCGCGCAGGAAAGGACCACCCTCGTCTCTGGACCTCTTTGGTAGAAGGCTAGTTCATGGGGACGAACGACCCCACCCTTAGGAAAAGAACCAGGATCGAGGGAGCCTGTCATCCAACTCCGCACGAGGACCCTCTTACCCCAAGGGTATAGGCATATCAAGTCCGGTATGATTATTATTATTATTATTATTATTATTTAATGTTATTATTTAATGTTATTATTTAATGTTATTAATGTAACTATTATTATTATATTATATTATCACCACCGTCACTGGCGGGTTAAAGTCCCCCTGCGTGGTGCGAGCCAAGCTCTTGGCCTTATAGGCGCAATTTACCGGCTAAGGTTTGCCCCCGGAAAACTCTAGGCACCAAGTGCTAGGCCAACGGTCAAGCACACCAACCGAGGGGTACCAAGTACCCCCATCTTTCTTCCTTTAGAGCGCTCTAAATTCAAGGCAATACCAAGTATCATAACCTAGGGGTGACAAGTACCCCCGTCCTTCCTCCTTGAGAGCGCTCTAAATTCAAGGCGATACCAAGTATCACAACCGAGGGGTACCAAGTACCCCCGACCTTCTTCCTTGAGAGCGCTCTAAATTCAAGGCGATACAGAGTATCACAACCGAGCGGTACCAAGTACCCCCCATCCTTCTTCCTTGAGAGCACTCTAAATTCAAGGCAATACCAAGTATCACAACTGAGGGATACCAAGTACCCCCCGGCCTCCTTCCTTGAGAGCGCTCTAATTCATGGGGATACCAAGTGTCACACCGAGGGGTACCAAGTACCCCCAGCCATTTTGTTCCCAGGCCGAGGTAATAAATCTCAAACCCCTTGGAATGCGGATGGCTAATCCCGAGGGTGGAACCAACGGATTGCGCTGTCGCATTAAAAGGGACCAAGTCCCTCAAGGAACCAAGTTCCAACCCCCAGCTTATCATATATCTCAAGACCGGTCTTAGCCATTCCTTTACCGGATGGTGACCGTTGCATGGATTTCCGGACCGGCCCCTCATTGACTTCATCCTCATATCAGAGCCGGCCCTCAGCCTCGGTGTGATTATTTATCTCCAGACCGGCTCCTCAATGCCGAAGTGTTGTTATAGCGATAGGGCTCTCCATCCCTTCCAGGATGGGGACCGTCGGCTTCACGATGAATGGCCTCTCATTGCCGTCGTCCTCATATCACAACCGACCTCCGGCCTTGGTGTGATTATTTATCTCCAGATTGGCTCCTCAACGCCGAAGTGTTGTTATAACGATATGGCTCTTCATCCCTTCCAGGATGGGGACCGTCACCTTCACGACGAACGGTCTCTCATTGTCGTCGTCCTCATATCAGAGCCGGCCCCTCATCCTCGGTGTGATTATTTATCTCAAGACCGAGTCCTCAACGTTGAAGTGTTGTTATAACGATAAGGCTCTCCATCCCTTCCAGGATGGGGATTGTCGCCTTCACGACGAACGACCTCTCATTGTCTTCGTCCTCATATCACAACCGGGCCTCAACCTCGGTGATGCATAGGTGTACCCGGGGGGTATCTATCCAAGGGGTTACTGCGGGGAGTATCTAGAGAGAAGTCAAAGCAAAAGTAAGAGAGAGAGAATATATATTGCTGAGAATGTGGAGCGTATTGAACCTGGATTACAAATGGGGAAAGGGGTGCTATTTATAGTAGTAATAAATGCCAGATAGGGACACGTGTCATCATTCTGGTGGTCGAGGGGTCACCTCAACGGGGTGGCACTGGCACTCGCATGTGGCCGCATTAAATGCGGTGGTTGGATGTGACGTTTGTACTCGGTACGTTGATCCAGCGCATGTGGGTGGGAGATTCTGTCGAGGAGATGCCTTCGGTCGTAGATGATTGGCCGAAGGCTCTTCATACTGGGGGCCTCTAGGTGCCGAGGGCTCTAGGTGCCGAGGGCTACTGTTTTTGCTGCTTTCTCCCAGACACTTTGAGTGCTTAAAAGAAGCCGTATTGTGAGTTTATTAGCCTTCGGCCAGGGGGCCAAAGGCACATCAGTGTTCGCCGTGGGCTGTTTGGCACTTGGGGCGCTGTGTTTTGGGCCTGCTGTGCTTTCTGGGCCTATTGGGCCTTTGCTACAGTAGTGGGAGTCTATGGATTGGGGGTTCCTGGGCCATATACTCCATCAGGAGTCCCTCACTCCTTTTTTCGAAAGGTACTTGAGGGAAAAGGAGTAATTGCGGTTGTCCTTTGATGCTGCCTTGCTTGTAGCTTGTAAACCAGTGAGAGATCTGCGTTTGCACATGATTCTGCCAGGAGCGGCCCCTCAATCCCCCATACTTTGGGACAGAAGGGTCATGTTGCTGCTTTGGGGAGATTTTTGACATTTTTCATTATTGTGATTTTTCCCGAAGGGGTCTTCCAGTCCCCCACTCCTTGAAGCACTTGTAAAGTGGTGAAAAGGAGTAGAGTGGTGCCTGTTGTTTGTACGGGGCCGAAGGTTAATGCTTTTTGTTTCATTTTGGGGGGATGCCTCGTTAAAAACCTCATTAGGAAAAACCATGTGGGAAAAAATCCTAATGAGGGAAAAAGAGTGCACCGAATTCCCCCAATGATGAATTGAAAAGGTGGGACCTTGGTCTGAGATGAAGGACAAAGTTGATGCCGAAGGCTACCCTTGATCTGAGGGCGTGTCTGTGGAGTTTCCGAAAGGGTTTTGATGATATCCCGGGGGATGTCGAGGGGGAGTCCTTCAATCCATGTTGATAGGATTGCGGGCGTGATGAATGTAAGTGGTAGTTGCTGTGTTGCCGGGGGATTTTCTAGCTGTTGACTAGCTGGGGGTGAGGGCTCCCGAGGGGTCCGTTGTTGTATGTCGAAGGCCGTTCACCTAAAAAGGGGTTTTAAGTTTGATGTTTCCGAGGGGTCTCTGTATTGCGTGGCCGGGGGCCGACTGTTGATGAAGGTGTGCTCCCCCTCGGGGTTTCCTGGCCTTCAATACGTTGAGGGCTGAGGGTTCCCGAGGGGTAAGCTCGTTGTTAAGCTGTGGGCTTCTGAAGGAGAAAGCCCGAAGGCACTTGTGATGTAGTATGAGGGGTACAGGCCGGGAGCACATCTGTGATCTCAAAATATAGTCGTTGCAATCAGACCGTTGGCACATGGAACGTTTAAAAAGTGGCCGTTGGAGAGGACTTCCACGTGGTGCATGGCCGTTGGCTAGGTTTGGGCGGGCATCACTGGTTGGCGGAAGGGGCGGTATGTAATGATGGCTTTCGTAACCGGAGGCCCGGTTTTGGGCCCAAGCCCGGATAAGGGTGCCTATAAATACCCCAAGGCCTGATCTTGTTCCCTCTACGCATCCTGGTCGTGTAGCGAAGCTCTGGCAAAATTTCTAGAGAGATAAAGTTCTTAGTTCGATCAAACCCTTACTCCCAAGGTCAGTTCATCTTTCATTTTGCCATCGTTCTCATATTTTGCTTCAGTCTCCTTAGATCTAGTGTTAGCGACCTTAGGAACTTCTTTCCCTCTATTCCTTCCTTCATGCGAAGACGTCGTTTGCGAGCGATTCCCAAGATATATCGAGGGAGCCTTCGGTTGAGGCGGAAACTTACTCTGATGTTGAGCCTTCGAGCGAGGAGCCTTCGGCGGGTGATGCTGCTGCTGTGGCCATGGAGGTGGAGAAGGATCTCAGGGCCGTGGTCGAGGCTGAGGACTTTGAACAAGTAAATGAAGACGAGGAGATGGCCCTCGCCGTTCATGTTGCTGAGCAGGAGGAGCAAAAAGAGAGGATGAAGTTCACTATTGCCGTCCTTCCCCCCCCCCCACCAATGTGGGTGAGGCCAGCACCTCCCGGCCCTTGAACCCAACGCCCCTCAGGGTTGCCCCGGGAAAGAAGAAGAAAACAAAGACTGTCGTTCCCAAGAAGAAGGGTAGCGTTGCTGATCAGGGAAGGCCCATCGATCTGCTCGAGGGCTATTCCTTCTTAAACACCGCTGCCCTCGAGATCAAGTCGAAGGCTGATATGGCGGAATGTTATGTCACACAATTGAATGTGGGGCCCTCGGGCACAGTATTACTGCCGGGACCAGAAGACCTTCTCTCCCGAGCTCCCGAGGGGTGTATAGCGGTGCATATCCCCTTGGATTCCATGGGCCTCCGGTTCCCCTTGCACCCATTTCTTCGTGAGTACCTCCGGTTCGTGGGTCTGCTTCCTTGCCAACTCATGCCCAACAGTCATTCTTACATCACCGGTTTCCTTCACCTCTGCCAAACCCGGGGAGTGGCCCCCAGCTTGGACCAATTCTTCCAAAGCTTCAATCTCTGCCGAGGGGGCCATGCAAACACCGAGGGGTTTACGAATCTGCAGCAGATAGCCCAGTGGAAGCTGTTCACCGAGGTGCCCTCCTCAAATAAAGGCTGGAAGGAGCGATGGTGCTATGTCAGGCTAGCTGAGAGCCCCTTCCCGAGGGAGTTGCGGGACTGTTTTAGGCGGCATGAGAAGATTAGAAGTCCCGCCCTCGAGAAAGATGGCCTTAAGCTTGCCAAGATCCCGGAGGGGCGCAACAAGAATGTGACGATCAAGGAGTGCACCCTCGAGGAGGATATGTATGCCCTCGGCTTCCGGCGGTATCGCTACTTGGGGGAGATAGATGAAAAGTTCCCCCTCCTTGATCGAGCCTTCGAGAGAGCCGGAGGTGATTACCGAGGGCCTTGAGTTTCGTACTTAGGAAATTTTTAGTACTTTTGATATTTTCCCATGCTTTCTACCCTCCGGGCTAATTCTTTATTGTTGCTTTGCAGGTGTTGGTATGGATGCAAACGCCCTCTTCGCTCTGAACAAGAAGAAGGGCAAGGCCCAAGCTAAGAAGAAGGACCCTTCGGGCCAGCAGCCCGTTGAGGCCTTCTTCCAGAAGGAGATGCTGGAGCCCTCTGCTGTGGCTGCCGCCGCTGATGTGGCCGGGGGGGCACGAAGAAGAAGAAGGGTAGCAAGGGGGTTGAGCCCCCTGCCAAGAAGCAGAAAGTTGCCGGGGATGTTGCTGAGAAAGCGGCCCCCATGGTGATTATAGAGGATCGGTCCTCTGCTGAGCCCTCGGCTGCGACCGCACTGACGGCCCCTTCCAGCGACCCTTCGGGAGAATTCCCTCGGGAGACCTTGCACGTTCCCCTCGTCAAGGGGACTGCAGTGATGCATGGCACAATAGATCCGAAGGATTTCCTGGGGAGCATCACCTCGGACCTGGATAGGAAGGCCCTCGGGACCTACGATGACAAGGCCCTCGAGAACAAGATCCTCCGGTCTTCCCTCACCGTAAGTCTCTGTTCCTCATTTTTATTTTTCATTCACTTAGTACATCTCAGATGATAGCTTGACTTCTTTGTTCATTGCTTACAGGCCTGCATAGCTCTCGGCGAGCAAGTCCGTGGCTGGAAGAATGGCGCCTCCAGAAAGCCCAGCAGGAGGAGTCCCTGAAGAAGCTTATCCTTGAAAAAGATGCTTCCCTTAGGGAAATGTGCAAGCTGGAGGTGACCCTTCAAGAGATGGAGCTGAAGATGGAGGCCGCCATGGTAGAGGTCAGGGCCGAGGGGAAGGCTGAGGCCGAGAGTGCTGCTGCCGAGGCCACCAAGAGAGCCACCGATGAGGCCGAGAGGGCCAAGAACGGGGCGGTAGCGAAAGCTGGGAAAGCCGCGGTTGAAGCCTATACTGCCGAAGGCTTTTGTATATAATTTGCTTTCATCTTTGAATGTATGCTTTCGTCTTTTCTTTGTGAAATGAATGTCTTCGAATTTGCCTTGTGAATGAATGCCCTCATACTTCGATGTTTGGGTTGTCAGTCATTTTAAGACTTAGGAAAAATTTCTAAGTGTTGTTTTTTCCATCAAGCCTTCGATTGTATGGCCCCTCTGGCTGCATGGATATTTGACCGAGGGCCAAATATTTAGGACTTAGAAAAATTTTCTAAGTGTAGTTCTTCCCCCAAGCCTTCGGTTGTGTGGCCCCTCTGGTTGCATGGAGATTTGGCCGAGGGCAAAATATTTAGGATTTAGAAAATTTTTCTAAGTGTAGTTCTTTCACCAAGCCTTTGGTTGTGTGGCCCCTATGGCTGCATGGAGATTTGACCGAGGGCAAAATATTTAGGACTTAGAAATTTTTTCTAAGTGTTGCTTGTCACTTGGCCTTCGGTCCACGCCTTCCCTTAGTTGCATTGAATGGCTTGGCCTTCGTTGCATGATGGGTTGGCTGAGGGCCAACCATTTAGGACTTAGAATATTTTCCATAACTCATGATTTGCCCCTCGGTGAATAGACCCTTCGATTTGTAGTATCTTGAGTAAGAGATCCATTGGTGAAGGGTGGTGGTCCCGGAGGCACCCAATTTTGTAGACTTAGAACAATTTCCTTTGGCTTGTAAGACTGGCCTCTGGTAATGTGTGAGGAGCCTTCGGCTTTTGGTAGATCCCAAAGTGTGGACTTTAGGACTTTTGCAATCCAACCCCGGCATGAGACGCCTTCGGGAAATGCTTAGGAGCATTCCCTTCGGTGCTTAATGAGATGCCGGGGGTAATTGCAGCTTGGATTTAGAAAATTCTGCAGAACATTTACATCGTAGTAGATGCCTTCGGTATTCATTGAAATGTTGTTGCCTGGAGTTAGCAAATTTTCACCTATCCATAGGATCAAGCCTTCGGTATTGGATGATGTCGGAGGCAGCCGACTGTGGACTTGGCCTGATTTTGATAACTTTGGCCTTCTGGAATTAGTAACTTCTTGGTACCGGAGGTGTTCCCGTGGGGAGCCCTCAGTATGATCTGTATTGTCTTGTGATGCCGAAGGGCTTCATGTTGTGATTTGTTGAAGTTGGGTACTCATTGATTCCTCGCTGAGTCTACTCCCCTTCACCCCATTTTTTGGTGTAAGGAATAATTGTATTTAGATTTTGATGATGCTATATTAATTAGGACTTTAGAAGTACCCCTTTTAGAAATTATGTATTAGAATTTTCCTTTGTAAAATTCTTAGATATATTCGACTTGACAGAAGTGCTTCGAGAACAGAAGGGCTCCCAGAGCAGAAGTGCCTCTTAAGGCTTTATTGAAACAGAGGACCTTTGGTTCTCTGCTCCAGAACAGAAGTCCTCAGGACCTCTGTTAGTATTGACTCTGACAGAAACCCTTCTGGGTCTCTGTTGGATACTCCCAACAGAAGTGCTCCAGACCTCCTCTGTTCTACTCTCAGTCAAAGACACCAGAAGGTCTGACACTTAGAAGATTTTCAAAGAACCGGGAAGTCAACTTAAAGATTCCTTCAACGGCTAGGAGTATAAAACGGAAAAGCTACAGTGCATGCATTAAATGCTCATTTAATGCACCCCATGCTACGTAGAGTAATTGCAGATGATTGGCCGGAATGTCAGGAATACTTTATCCCAAAATAGTAACCCGCCAACCTTACCGGGCTCTACTAGTCAAGTCAACTGATCGCTCATTTAATGCAGTTGTCCTCCTACTCCTCCAACGGGAAGACAACCTCAGTATAAAAGATACACTACGAAGAACAACCGGACAACTTTGCCATAACCTTGCTATCACATTGCTAACCAAGCAAGATATTCAAACTCTGAAAAGCAAAAGCCTCCTTGAGATTCAAACTTAGTATCCTCTACAAGAGAAGGCAGAAGTTGGAAAAATACTCTTTCCAACTCAAGCAAAGTTCCAAGTGTTCTTCAACTCTTCAAGCTCTTCACATACACATATTTTGTAACGAAGCTAGTTGGAGGAACCTCAGTTTCAACAGAAACTCTTCTTGCTACAAGAAGGACGTCCTAATAACTGGAGTAGTGAAGTGGTGATACTTCAAGGAGACTCAGTGTAAGGACCAGTGTTAAAGGAAGCCAGGCAGTGCATCCCAGGACACATCTAGACTTGAAGAAGACATGGAGTGCTTCTTAAGTGCTAGGACTAAGGCTTTGTAAATGGCAGTTTTTACAGCTTAGTGGAACAGTGGATTAGAGGAACGAGTTGTTCCTTGAACCACTATAAAAATCCCTGGTGTCGTTTACTTACTGCTTTTAATACTTGCACTTAGATAGAACTGTATAACTCCTTGGACTTGGTATCTGTGTTCAACAGAACTGGTTCTACGAGTTAACAGAAGGCCTTCTGCCTTTGCTTCTCTGAGGCTAACAGAACTCCCTGCCAGAACCCCATCCGCTGCCAGTCTGTTCTTTCAACAGAACAGGCTATTCTGAAAATCTGGTACTTAGTTTAAAAAGCTAAAAACCAATACAGTCTATTCACCCCCCCTCTAGACTGTATCCAGTATAACCGGGACCAACAAGTGGTATCAGAGCCTCCTTGTTCTAATAATCTTTTAGGTTATTTATTGAACAAAGATCCACTTGTTTTTCTGTTTTACCTCATTTCTATCTGATATAATGGATCACTCCTTGTCCAAGAATCTTATGTTTTCAGATCTTAAGTTTGATGACTGGAGGATCCGGATGAAAGCACATCTCTGTGCCCTGCATGATGAGATGTGGGAAGTTCTTGATATTGGCCCCTTCACTAGCTTCCAGAAGGTCAACCCTGAACATGCCATAGATAATACCAGACCCCAGATGATTAGCAAAGCCAAGTCAGAATGGACCACTGAAGAGAGGAGAAAGTACAACTTAGACAATATTGCTAAGGACATCCTCTACAAGTCCATTGATGATAGATACTTCAACAGAATCAAGAAATGCAAGACTGCTAAGGAGATCTGGGATACTCTTGAGCTCATTGGAGCTGGTGATGAGCAGGAGAAGGACAACAAACTAACCATAGCCAACAAGAAGTTTGATGACTTCAAACTTCTCCCTGGTGAAAGCATCTCCAAGATGTATGACAGGCTCCTCACTCTCACTGGAGAGATTTCTGAGCTTGGCAAGGATCTCACAACCAAGGAGATCAACCTGAAGGTGTTGAGGGGACTGCCCTCAGCATGGAAGATGAAAGTAGTTGGTGTCCAAGCCAGCAAGGATGTAAAGACTTATCCCACTGATAAGCTCATTTCAGATCTCAAAGCTCATGAGTTTGAAATGATTGAAGAAAAGGAAGATGTACCAGAAGAGAGGACCACTACAGCCCTCACTGCCAGCACATCTAAGGTAAATGATTTTGACCCTTCAGTACTTTTATCTGATGAATATATGGCTGCCTTTGCCAGGAGATTCAAAAAGTTTATGAAGAATCCCAAAGATGGAAGGAGTCCATCTTTCAACAGAAAGCCATACCAGAAGGTCAAATCAACAGAAAGCAGTGGAGAGCTTCTCTGTTACAACTGCAGACAACCTGGTCACTTCAAGGCTGATTGTCCCCATCCTAGAGTGTCCAAGAAGCAAGGACAGGATGGAGAAAAGAAGAAGTACGAGGACAACTCCAGAAGGAGAAAGGCACTTGTGACAGAACAGGTGGAGAAAGACCCTCTGTCAGAAACAGAATCCAGTTCTGACTCAGATTCTGATGAGGCCTTCTGTTGCCTGGATGCTGAGACAGAAGACCTTTGCCTGATGGCTCATTCTGATGATGAGGTAACCTCTACTTCTGAATCTAGTTTTTCTTCGGTAGGCTTAGCTTTTGATTCTGATTCAATGTCAGAATTTTGGGAAGAGTTTAAGGCCATACAAGCCATTTATTCTTCTGTAACAGAAGAAAACAGTAAGTTAAAAGCTGAAATTCTTGACTTAAAGAAGGAGGTTGAGATCAAAATCAATCTTCTAATTGAGGAAAGAGATCAACTGGAGACTGAAAATGTTTCTCTTCTTAAGAGAATAAGAGAAATAGAGCCTCTCGAGATTAAGTACAAAGCTTACCAGAAGGCCCAGTCTTCCATGGAAAAGATTGTGCTTGATCAACAGATTGGCACTGGTTTTGGTCTTGGTTATGGCTCAACAGAATCAGGTGAGCCTTCTGTAATGCCTAGCACCAGAGTTGCTAAGGCAGATAAGGTCATAGAGCCACTGATTTCTAGCCCCATCTGTCAAGCTGGTGTATCTGGCACCAAGGTTGTTCATGAGGAAGTCAGACCAGAAAAGGGTAAGATAAAGGTTCAACAGAAACCCTTTTTGAAAAATAATGAACCTGGCAGAAAACCTAACAACAGAAAAGGTTTTCAAAATAACAAAAATAAAAGACCATTCATTGACAGACAACCTCATGTCAATCGTGCCAGAAATGATCACCAGAAGGGCAAATATCAAGAGAGAGTTAACTTCAGGCAGAAGAGGTTGGCTGGTCAACTTCAGAAGCCCAAAGTTAACCGTCCCTCTGCTCTTGATAGTATATGGGACTTCTTTCCAACAAAGAAAGCTATGCAAAAGTATGTAAACAGGAAGCATGACCCTCACAAGCATCTGCCTTAAGTGAATCACACTTCTGTCTACTACAACTACCAGGTGGACAATGGGTACCACCCACCAAGGTTTCACTTGATGAGACCAAAATGGTACCAACTACCCAGACTCCATGACCCCCCAGGACCCAGCATTGCTTGGGTACCTAAATCTTTCTTTTGATCTTGCAGGAACTGTGTGCTGGAGCTATCTCTGAACAAGAATGGTTTATTGATAGTGGATGCTCCAGGCACATGACAGGTGACAGAAATTGCCTAACAGAGTTCTAGAAATGCAAAGGACCCAGAGTTACCTTTGGAGGTAATGACAAAGAAGGTCAAACAAAAGGAAGAGGAAAGCTGATCAAAAACCAGATCATCATTGATGATGTCTCATATGTCAAAGGACTGAAGTTCAACTTGCTGAGTGCTAGCCAGTTCTGTGACAAAGGCTACACTGTTGAATTCACAAAGGACTTCTGCTATGTGAAGCATGAGACAACAAAGGAAGTGGTTCTTACAGCATCAAGGAAGAAGAACATCTATGTAGTTGATTGGAACACTGCAAAAGATGGAGTTTGCCTGATAGCCAAAGGAGATTCAAAACTGAGTTGGGACTGGCACAAAAAGCTCAATCATTTGAATTTCAAAACAATCAACAAACTAGCCAGAGAACACATTGTAGAAGGGCTACCAGACATTGTGTACAAAAGAGAGACCCTCTGCAGTGCATGTCAGAAAGGCAAACAAGTGAAGAATTCCTTCAAACCCATTGCTGGAGATCTTTCTACAAGTCCTCTAAATCTGATTCACATGGATTTATTTGGACCTGTTGAGACTCCAAGCATTGGTGGCAAGAAATATACCTTAGTCATGGTTGATGACTACTCCAGATACACATGGACTGTTTTTCTGACAAAGAAAAATGAAACTCTTCAGAAGTTGCCATCTCTGTTAAAGCAACTTCAGACAGAGAAGAACTTGAAAGTGAAGACAATCAGATCAGACAGAGGAACTGAATTTGTCAACCAAGTCATAAAGGACTTCTGTGATCAGAATGGAACTTTTCATCAACTTTCTGCCGCCAGAACCCCTCAACAGAATGGCGTAGCAGAAAGAAGGAACAGAACTCTAAAAGAAGCTGCAAGAACAATGATTGCAGAATCTGGATTGCCTATGAGATATTGGGCTGAAGCAATCAACACTGCATGCTATACTCAGAACAGAAGCATGATCAACAAGAATCACCAGAAGACCCCTTATGAACTCTGGAAGGGAAGAAAACCAAACATCAGCTACTTTCATGTATTTGGATGCAAGTGCTACATTCTCAACAATGGAAAGGAGCATCTGAAGGTATTTCAAGAAAAGGCTGATGAAGGAGTCTTTATAGGCTATTCAAACACCAGTAAAGCCTATAGAGTACTCAATAGAAGAACCCTACATGTTGAAGAATCCATACATGTGAAGTTTGATGAAAGCACCTCTGTTGAAGATGTAACAGAGATTCTCAAGGATGTCACCATAGAAGACAGAACACCAGAACCAACAGAAGAGGTGGCAGACAACCCTGCATTTCCAACACCTGCACCAAACCCCCTTCTGTTGAATGAAGATGAAGACTCTGAAGATGAGGAACCAGAGAGACCAAGACAGCAACTGACAGAACCAGATCTAACATGGTTAAGAGATCATCCTCCTAACCAAGTGATTGGTCAAATCAGAAGTGGAGTTCAAACCAGATCCACATCAAGAAGAGAAGCAATGCTTGCCTGCTATATATCTCAGATGGAACCTATGACAGTTGAAGAAGCTCTTGCAGACTCAGATTGGATCAATGCTATGCAAGAAGAGCTCACTCAGTTTGAGAGGAACAAAGTGTGGGAACTTGTTCCTAGGCCAAAGCACCAGAATGTCATTGGAACCAAATGGGTATTCAAGAACAAAGCAGATGAAGACGGCAACATTGTAAGGAACAAAGCAAGGCTAGTAGCTAAAGGATACTGCCAAGAAGAAGGAATAGATTTTGATGAGACCTTTGCACCAGTTGCCAGACTTGAAGCCATCAGAATCTTTCTAGCCTATGCTGCCTACAACAACATCAAGGTCTACCAGATGGATGTCAAGAGTGCATTTCTGAATGGAGATCTTGAAGAAGAGGTTTATGTGGAACAACCACCAGGTTTTGTCATCCCTACTCAATCTTCTTGTGTCTACAAGCTTAAAAAGGCCCTCTATGGTCTTAAGCAAGCTCCCAGAGCCTGGTATGACACATTGTCTCTTTTCCTAGTGAACCATGGGTTTACTAAAGGAAAGGTTGACAAAACTCTATTTCAAATCTCTGTTGCTAATCATATTCTGTTAGTACAAATATATGTTGATGACATTATATTTGGTAGTACTAATCCAGAACTGTGCAAGAAATTTTCTCAAGTGATGCAGAGTCAATTTGAAATGAGTATGATGGGAGAACTCAGTTACTTCCTAGGGCTCCAAGTCAAACAAGTTCCAGAAGGGATCTTTATCAATCAAGGGAAGTACACCAGAGATCTAATCAAGAAGTTTGGAGTGGAAGGCAAATCATCAGTGAAGATTCCCATGAACACCTCACAAGGAATTGGTCCAGATGATGAAGGAAAGGATGTAGATGCAACAACATACAGAGGAATCATAGGATCTCTGTTGTATCTGACTGCAAGCAGACCAGACATCTCATTCTCTGTTGGAATCTGTGCCAGATACCAATCAAAGCCCAAGGAAAGCCATCTAAGTGCTGCAAAGAGAATCATCAGATATATCAAAGGAAACCCCAATGCAGGCCTATGGTATCCCAAGGGAGGTAACTTTGAACTAATTGGTTATTCTGACTCAGATTTTGCAGGTTGCAGACTAGACAGAAAGAGCACCTCTGGTCACTGCCAATTGCTAGGAGGAAGGCTTGTTTCCTGGTTTAGCAAGAAGCAGAACTCCATCTCAACAAGTACAGCTGAGGCAGAGTACATTGCAGCTGGGAGTTGCTGTGCTCAGCTACTCTGGATGAAGCAACAACTGAAGGACTATGGAATTCAAGCAAAGGAGATCAAGCTGTTGTGTGACAACACCAGTGCCATTGCTATCACTCAGAATCCAGTTCTTCATTCCAGAACAAAGCATATTGAGATCAGACATCACTTCATCAGAGATCATGTGGAGAAGAAGCACATCTGCATGGAACATGTGCCAACAGAAGACCAACTTGCAGATATCCTGACAAAGCCTCTTCCTGAGGCTAGGTTCAACAAACTGAGAGAAGAATTGGGAATGATGGATGAGATTCCAAGGGAAAGATGAAAAGGAAGGCCCTCTGTTGCTCTTTTTCTGTTGACAGAATTCCTGTAGCAGAACCCCTTCTGTTAACCCTCCTCTGTCAACCTCTTCTGTTCTCTACCCTGACAGAACACCTATGCAACAGAAACCCTTTCTACAGAAAACCCTCTCTTGTCTAAACAGAAGGTGGTGGACTTAGTAAAGAAAATTTGTAAACCGGGTGACCTAGTAACTTATTAAAGGTCATTTACCCTTTTACCCTTAAAACGGTATCCAGCCGTACAAAATTTACTGCGCCCCCGTTTATTTACTGCGCCCCCCTTTTTCATTTATTGGTTTCTTGGAACCGTAAATTATCTCAAACGTCCACTAACTCATATCCATAAAACCTCCTTTCGCAAACCTAAACCGTTACTGCTCTGATAACTCTCAAGCTTTTGAACTCTTATCTCTCAGAAATTTGCCAACCGCAGTAAACTCCATGGCCATCTTGAGCTTCTCCGATCTTTCAAAGGAACAAAAGGCAACACTTCTCAAGAATGTCTTGACTGGCCTGAGATGCGAACTGGACGTACTCCCCAGGTTCGCAGAGAAAAAGGAGAGGATGACCTCCATTGTTGACGGACTGTCACAATGCCAACTGAGCAAGGTCATCTCTCATGATTATGAAGCATACAGCAACGTGGACACAGTTGAGTTCTATCTCAACGCATCCTTCAAGGATGAAGTCATCTCCTCCGTCGTCCAAGGAGAAAAGGTGGTTGTTGATGCTGACGTCATCAACAACATCTTCCACATTCAGCAAAAGGGAGGAAGGGACTCTCTACTTGACTTGGAGGATATTGACATCCCTCTGTCAGAATTCAAGAAGAAGTTCTGCAGAAAAGGGGAAGAAGTTGAGAAGGTCAACATAAAGAAGCACCTGCTCAAGAGGGAGTTTGAGCTACTTATAAACATTTTCCACAAATGTTTATGGTGCAAGTACACCTCCACTGATGATGTTACAACGGCCAATGCTAAAGCCCTGTATGCAGTGCATCATGGGGTGAACATCGATTGGGGACAAATCATGGTGAAGTCCCTGATTGAAGTGATCAAAAAGAAGAATCCAAAGACTAGCCTCTATTCTGGGAAGCTGGGGCATGGACTGCTCATTTCTGAAGTGCTCCTCAAACAAGGAGTAAGCTTGAGGAAGGCTACAGCCTTGGATCACACCAAGGTAATTTTCCTGACTGCTTCCCCCAATAGGGAAAAAGCCATAAAGGCAGAGCTGAAGAGACAACTTCAACTTGAAGCTAAGAGAAAACAGGGAGAGAAGGTACAGAAACCTCTCTCTGTAGCCACTTCTGCTAAGAAGGCAGAAAAGAAGAAGAAGAAGAAGAAGACTGAAGGGGAAGCACCTCTTGCCCCCCCTAAGGCCGGACAGAAGAGGAAGAGGACCTCCAAACCAAAGAAAAAGGTTGCTCAACCTCTGGTTTCAGAATCTGAAGGAGTGGCAGACACTCAGGGGGAACCAGAGATCCCCACCTCTGCTGCATCTCCTGAACAGAACAGGGTGCCAACTCCACCAGAGCACCCCAGTCCTGTGAAAGATGGGTATCTGTCCTTGCTTGACAGACAGTTTACCCGGGTCCTTGAATGGAGAAGATGGAGAATGGGACCCCTCCACAAGATAATCCAGTTCTTTGATCACTATGAGGCAGAAGAGGAAGCCATCCTGAATTGGGTTGGGACTGATGATGTCTCAAAGTGTTTTGCCCTCAACTTTCTTCACTCTGTCCTTGAGAAGAAGAAGGCCAGCTACAAGGGTAAGGCTATTCTCATTTCTTCACCCTCGGAGGAAGCTGTCAAACCTCTGGAAGATGGGGAAATTGAAGCCTTTGAAGAATGGCTGTTCACCAAAATGGCATCTGACTCTGTACAGCCCAACTTCAACCCAGGAGAGTCCTCTTTACTCAAGACAGAAGGACAAGCAATGATGGAGCAAATCAAGGAATGGAGGACTTCCTTGCTCGTGGACAACATCATTGAGGTAAACTCTCCAACCCCTTCTGTTTCTATCCCAACAGAACCACATATTCCCTCACCTTCCACCAGCACAAAAACCCCCCCGCCAGAACACCCCCAACATAAAACTCCTGAACAGAACACCCCCACCCCTCCTCCATCACCCAAACTGAAAATTGCATCTCCTTGCAGAGCAATTGTTCCCTACAGAAACCGCTCACCTTCACCTCCCCCATCTCCCCCTCACCAGAATGCCTCACCTTTTCACTCCTCACCCCAACACCAGAACCCCTCACCCCAACAGATCTCCTCCTCCTCATCCTCTTCAGAATCTGATCATCAATCTCCTCCACCAGAATCACCTCCTCCACAACAACCTGCAGGAAACCTAAAACCTGTATGGTTCCTCAGAGATTCTGATCCTACAACTATCTCCCCCATCTCTGCACCCAAAGGGTATTCTAGGGACTCTGTTGCTCCCAATCCCTCTCTGAGAAAGAAGAAGAAGGTGGTTCGCAACAGAAAACCTATCTACTCTCCATATGAGATATCCTCTGACATGGATGGATTCATGATCAGCAAATCATACAAGGCCACTTCCAAGAGACAGAAGACCCCTCCTCTGACTCAACTGGAACATGAACAGCTTGTTCACTCTCTGTCCTCTGTCCAAGAACATCACTCACTACCTAGGGGAAGAGGTCTAGAGATGCCTCAAGCAGATGGACAAAAGACTGACATTCCCTTCAACAAGTTTGTTGAATCTGCAGAAGAATTTGGAGGACAGATCCTCCAAGGCTTGGACAAGCTGATAGAGATAAATGATAAGCACTATGGGCATCTTGCTCATGTGAATGACAATCTGAATTCAGGGATGCAGTTCATCTCTGACCGTTTTGAGAACCTCACAGGGACCCTCAACAACTTCATCGCCTCCTCAACTGCCAGAACAGATGTCCTATCAACAGAAGTGGTAGGCATCCACAACACTTTGTCAATCTTTCAACAGACTCTCCTGAGTCAAGGTCAGGCAATCCACCACATCTCAGAGCATCTTGAGGCTCTGAAGAAATCTGATGCCAGAACAGAGAGGCACCTAACCTCTATTGAGCAAATGTGCAGAACTCATCAAGAACAGGCCCAAGCCCTCCTATCTACTGACAGAGACCGGTATCAGAAGATGGTGCTCCTTGAAGCCAACAACAAGGACATCTTCTCTGCCATCCAGAAGCAGCAAGGTCTGATTGAAGGCCTTACATCTGTCACTCAGACATTACCAGAGGCCCTGGAGCAGATAGCCTCAACCCAAGCATCAGAATTCCAGAAGATCAGTCTTATGATAGAAGACTTGAATGATGCCAAAAAGGGGGAAGAGGACCCTCAACAGACCAGGCCTAGGTCTCACAGAACTCCTACCAGAGCACCCTCCTCTGGTGAGCCTGCAGTAGATCCGGCTCCCTACTTTGAGGCTGCCTTACAAAAGAAAAGGGCAGCAGGCATACCTAGACCCCCATCTCCAGTCAAGAAGAGCACCAAGAAGAAGAAAGTTTTCAACTTTACTGAATGGAGATTGGGTGGCTCTCAGAATATTGACAGAGCCCAATTTGAGGAAATGAAAGCTAAAATGACTCCTACCCAACAACAGCACCTTTATCTAGATAAAGATGGTGTTGTCAGAGTTAGGTATGGAGGATCTCTTGAAGAAGCAGAAGAATGGTACAAAAAGAACATTGTCCCTGGAAAGACCGTACATGAAGGTGTCCTCAACTACTTGGACTGCAAACTCTCTCCAATATGGGCATCTTATCAAAGGTCGGGCAATCTGTTCAAAATCAGAGCTGAAATAAATGAAGAACTGCTCAGGCTTCAAAGACTAGAGGAAGAATCTCTACAGGCAGCTAATCTGGAGAATGTGTAAGGTTTAAACTCTGTAAAACCTATCTAATAAAATCACATCTCTGCCTTCTTACTTTGAAGTGCTTTTCCTCAATTTCTTGTCTTTTTTGCCTTCTGTTTGTGTTTGTTTATTTCTGTTATATTTTGCTATCTGAATGTATCTTACTCTTACTATTTTCCTATGCCAAGTTGCCCACCAAGATTTTAATAGAAGTTTTTAAACTTAATATTTTTATGGTGAAGGCACTTCTCTGGAAATAGTTAAAGGGTTTTGGCATCATCAAAAAGGGGGAAATTGTAAGGAATAATTGTATTTAGATTTTGATGATGCTATATTAATTAGGACTTTAGAAGTACCCCTTTTAGAAATTATGTATTAGAATTTTCCTTTGTAAAATTCTTAGATATATTCGACTTGACAGAAGTGCTTCGAGAACAGAAGGGCTCCCAGAGCAGAAGTGCCTCTTAAGGCTTTATTGAAACAGAGGACCTTTGGTTCTCTGCTCCAGAACAGAAGTCCTCAGGACCTCTGTTAGTATTGACTCTGACAGAAACCCTTCTGGGTCTCTGTTGGATACTCCCAACAGAAGTGCTCCAGACCTCCTCTGTTCTACTCTCAGTCAAAGACACCAGAAGGTCTGACACTTAGAAGATTTTCAAAGAACCGGGAAGTCAACTTAAAGATTCCTTCAACGGCTAGGAGTATAAAACGGAAAAGCTACAGTGCATGCATTAAATGCTCATTTAATGCACCCCATGCTACGTAGAGTAATTGCAGATGATTGGCCGGAATGTCAGGAATACTTTATCCCAAAATAGTAACCCGCCAACCTTACCGGGCTCTACTAGTCAAGTCAACTGATCGCTCATTTAATGCAGTTGTCCTCCTACTCCTCCAACGGGAAGACAACCTCAGTATAAAAGATACACTACGAAGAACAACCGGACAACTTTGCCATAACCTTGCTATCACATTGCTAACCAAGCAAGATATTCAAACTCTGAAAAGCAAAAGCCTCCTTGAGATTCAAACTTAGTATCCTCTACAAGAGAAGGCAGAAGTTGGAAAAATACTCTTTCCAACTCAAGCAAAGTTCCAAGTGTTCTTCAACTCTTCAAGCTCTTCACATACACATATTTTGTAACGAAGCTAGTTGGAGGAACCTCAGTTTCAACAGAAACTCTTCTTGCTACAAGAAGGACGTCCTAATAACTGGAGTAGTGAAGTGGTGATACTTCAAGGAGACTCAGTGTAAGGACCAGTGTTAAAGGAAGCCAGGCAGTGCATCCCAGGACACATCTAGACTTGAAGAAGACATGGAGTGCTTCTTAAGTGCTAGGACTAAGGCTTTGTAAACGGCAGTTTTTACAGCTTAGTGGAACAGTGGATTAGAGGAACGAGTTGTTCCTTGAACCACTATAAAAATCCCTGGTGTCGTTTACTTACTGCTTTTAATACTTGCACTTAGATAGAACTGTATAACTCCTTGGACTTGGTATCTGTGTTCAGCAGAACTGGTTCTACGAGTTAACAGAAGGCCTTCTGCCTTTGCTTCTCTGAGGCTAACAGAACTCCCTGCCAGAACCCCATCCGCTGCCAGTCTGTTCTTTCAACAGAACAGGCTATTCTGAAAATCTGGTACTTAGTTTAAAAAGCTAAAAACCAATACAGTCTATTCACCCCCCCTCTAGACTGTATCCAGTATAACCGGGACCAACATTTGGTAATGAAGGGAAGGCTTCAAGAAACTTGGTTTCTTGGTAAGGCTTGGCTTATCGGGAGGCAACAACATACACCATTAGCTCCCCCCTCAGGTTAACCTTCCGAGTTCCGAGGGGATCGAGGGTCGTTTCATGGGCATGAGACATAGTCTGTAGCCTGCCTCCCCTTGGGTGATGGCACAGAAAGCGCCTCAGTTTTGAAAGTTGTTCCTTGGGCACGAGACATAGTCCGTGGCCTGCCATACCCTTGGGGTAATTGTGCGGGAAGCGTTTCGTTTTTTGAAAGTCGAATCTTGGGCATATTAGTTGCCTGCCATACCCTTGGGGTAGTGGCGCAAAAAGCGTTTCGTTTTTGAAAGTCGAATCCTGGGCATATTACTTGTCTGCCATACCCTTGGGGTAATGGCGCGGAAAGCGTTTCAAGGAAGGGTTTTCATTTGCACACTGGTTGCAAATGGTCGGGGGCACTACGTGCTGCCGGCACCGATAGGTGGCGCCTTCGGTATGAATGCGTCCTCGAGGGGTAAGACATCAGAAACAATACTTGGTGGTTGTTTCAGCCCCCGGTACTTGGTACCGAGGGGTCTTCAAAAGGAAACACTTGGTGTTTTCCCCTGTATGGAGTTGATAGGAGCACGTACCCTCGGCACCTGGTACCGAGGGACCTTCTTAAAAACACTCGGTGTTTCCCTTATTTGTCGTAGGTGATTGGAGTGTCAACCCTCGGCACTTGGTGTCGAGGGGTCTTGCAATAAGGCCTTGGGCGAGGAGTCTGCATGAGGGCTTGGCCGCTCATATGTATCTTGTTTCTTGTTCTCGGTGTCTTCAATATGTCTTCAAATTTTAAGGCCTTGGGCCGTAGAATAATACATTCATTAGTTATGAGGGCTTGGCCGCTCTAACATTACTCATAAAATCTAACTAGATGGTGCACATTCCAATGTCGGGGGACCTCGTGTTAGTATATATGTCCTAGCGACAATCACTTTTTAGAGATATATGTACTTGATCACATTCAGTTTTATATATTTGATATATACGGTATTACACATTGACGATTAAGTATTTCAATTGTCAATATCTTATTCATAATTGTGTTCCCTTGGACTTATGTTGTCAATAAGTAAGTGGGAGCTTATATGATATAACATAATGTCCTAAAATAGCCCCAATCAGTGATCATCAAGAATGGGATATTGATGATATGCGATAAGATTGGTATGTGGACTGCATCATACTTTTAGAAAGTATAGTTGATCTCACGACTATGAGTTCCTGTAATTCATGATGGTCACATAGATATTTTAGAGAATATTGGCATACCCACCGAGAAACCATTTGATAAGTTCTATTCATGTGTCTATGGGATTATCGGCGTATAGAGTAGTGTAATAGTCCTCCGACTTGAGGTCAATACATACTACATGTGCGGAGTGATGTACTTTGACCATGACCAACGCTTGCACTCCAATCGGGGTAGATACGGCATGTGTTGGGTGCATCACGAAGCACATGGAGTAGTAGTTGAGCCAAGAAAGGATTCATTCCTCGTAATAGATTAAGAGAGAACATTCTACTTCTCATATCTAGATGGATCATAAAGTCATTGGCCAATGCAAAGATATATTGGTTTTGGATATCGAATATGATCGTTATGGATCATCTAGAAAGTTTGAGAAACAGAGACTAAGTTATTGGAATAGACACAATATCATGTTCTAGACTTAGTTGAATGTTCACTGAATGAAAGGACTGTATCGCTATGAGCTCTATATCACAGTGAGTTTGAATAGTCCTCGCAAACGTCCTTATATATTAAGTTTGTCTGGTAAATCGTCTAGGGATTCTACTAAGACCTTAATTTGATTAGTGCTTAATATATAAGGCCCTATGGGTCACACAACTAGTGATTATACCTTCTGATT
This sequence comes from Cuscuta europaea, assembly GCA_945859875.1. NCBI lineage: Eukaryota > Viridiplantae > Streptophyta > Magnoliopsida > Solanales > Convolvulaceae > Cuscuta > Cuscuta europaea. Next base: position 40,805,992 of record CAMAPE010000019.1, read on the forward strand.
GAACTGTTAGAAAAAATTAAATATTATTAATTAGATTAAATAATATTTAATTAGTAATACTGAAAATGGATTAAATATTAATTAGATTAAACATATTTAATTCGTGATGTTGAAGGAGAATTCTATTTGATAGAATTAATTAAGTCTGATAAATTAGATTTATTATACTTAATTAAAATGTATTTATAATTAAATAAAGTTGGTATTTTCTTGAGTGAAATTTAGAATTAAAATGAGTTCAAGAAAATACAAATAAAATAATAATAACAACAACAACAAATGTACATAAAGAGAATGAGGTGGCGGATTCCTCATTCCTCTCTACTATGTACGTAGGTTTTATTATTATTAAGGAGTATATCTTTATTTAATTATTAAACGGTATTGGTCCTAGTTAGACTAGAACTCATTAATGAATTAATGAGAAAGACCTTTATTGTGATTGGGAAACTAGTTTAGAACTAGTATAAATACATCGTCCTCCTTCATTATTAATAGACCAGTTTTCAGATTCAGTATTACCAGTTTATTTCCCTGCGAAGAGATTTCCTAGCCTTTCTCTTAGGGAGATCTAACCGTTCTTTCGGAAAGGAGAAATCACGTGGATACCAAAGGTTAAGGAATATCACCGCTAGGCTGGGAGATCTGTAAGTTCTAACTCAGATCTGTTATTATTATCATATTCGTTATTTTGTCATAATCAGGGAAGATCTGTTTGGGAAAATTTTAAACTTCCGCTGCCGTACTTTCGAGGTACGTTACATCAATTTCCTAACAGTGGTATCAGAGCCAAACCGATTTTAATGACATCATGCGAATTCTTGATGATATTCGTGTATCTCCAATATTTTGATTTCAGAAATACATAAGGAGTACATGTAAATTCGAATACAACTTCTGAAATTGTATTATAATTGATCTTTTGAGATCACGTGAGTATAATCTGAAATCTACAAAATTGTACACTAGATTTTCGATATTGAAGATTAGAAAACTTTTATGCAGTAAAATTTGCAATCTCAGGATAGGCGCAAGTGCGCAAACGCAGTTACGCAGATAATCTGGAACGAAGTAATTGCGTTGTCTTCTTCCCAATTTCTTCTTTTTATCTTGCTTCTAAATTTTCGAATAAAGCCATTTTGAAGGAAGATCTGGGTTTCCGGCGATCTTCACACCCTTCCGACCGGCGAAATCTAACAGCAATCAAAGGTTCGTCTTCGAGAAAATTTCGTCTGGCGAGTTTGACGCATCGACAATCAGCGAACACGGGAGATGCACGTGCTGCTGTTTTCAAAAATTCACAAACCTTGTGTTTGTTCTAAGTAATTGGGCGGATCCGGGATCTCCTAACAGACTAGAGTCTCTAGTCTTGATTTATGTTTTTTTAGAAATTAGATTAAATTTGAGGACCCATTTGCAATACCTACAAAGTCCTAGTTTAATTGCAAAGTCCTAGAAATTAGACCAATTTAATGCTATGCTTGGAGAAGGAGTACTGTTTTGGACTTGGTCCTCCTTTGGCCGTATTAACGGTTATTAGAAGGTGTATTAAAATATCCTTTTAAAACAGTAGCTAGATATTAGAATTGGTCTTATTTAATCAGATAAATAATCTTAGAGATCTAATAAGTTTAATTTTGACAAATTTGATTTAACAGATTATTATTATAGCATGCTTATACTTTAATTACTTGGTTATTGTATTTATTATAAATTAGATTTATATTACATGCTTAATTTATCTGTCTGAGTTAGATCTCATCAACATATTATTTGATAATATGTTGTAGCATCTTGATTAAGTAATTTAATACCCGCTAAATGTTCCCCATAAATTAAAAAAAAAATTAAGTCTTATCTGGGATAACGACATCACCCATCATAATTAAATTAGTAGAAATATTTTTTCGTTGAAGAATATTTCACCCAAGTGTTTATTCCATTCGACAAAATATAGAACTAATTTATAGGTACAATTGTTTGTGATCGTGTGATGGTTTTGACTTACTTAAATTAGCTCGAGTCGCCCAAGCGTCAGTGTTAATTTAAGGATGTCGATCATTTAAAAATTGATCAACCAAAAGTTGCTTGGGCGCAATTGGTCTGGGGACCTACCTATTATACTATTGCAGTGATCAGCCCAAGCTGGGACTGTAATAGTATGAATGAGGATTTTGGCCACTATGATTGTAAAACATTCCATGTTCCTTTTATTGGGGTCAAAGAGCATGTAAAAATAGTGGGAGCTAAATAATTAAAAGTCCATATTATTTGGTTAACTAGATGTGATCATAGGAATTAATATGTGATTTTAATTCCTGTTCTATTTGAACTTCTCTAGGCTTTTAGGAATGTCGAATTTATCATTGAGAAGTATCTTGGATACATGCAAGCTCACTGGACCAAACTTTCTGGACTGGGAAAGAAATGTGCGTTTAGTTCTTAGACGAGAAAATATTGAGTATGTGTTAGACACATCGGTACCCAAGATTCCTGATGCTAACTCTCCCGAGTTTGCCACGTTTGACCTGACTGCTCGAGAGAAACACGTTACTGATGCTAAAACTGTGCAATGTGTTATGTTGGCTGCAATGTCTATGGAGTTGCAAAGGCAACACGATAGGATGAGCGCCTCCGAGATGCTTGAACACTTGAAAAGTCTGTTTGATTCAGAAAGTCAGACTCTAGAGTATGAACTTCTGACAGACATTTTCAAGTGTAGGCTTCAAGAGGGTGGCAACGTGTCTGAGCACGTCCTCAAAATGATTGGCTTAATTGAAAGAGTTGCTACCACCGGAATAAAGTTTGAGGATCGTGTCTCAGCTGCTATCATCCTATATTCGCTTCCGAGTTCATTTACTAACTTCATTGTGAATTATAATTTGAACAAAACGAAAGTGACCATGCCTGAACTCCATAACATGCTCAAGTCTTATGAAGCCTCAACCTCTAAAGGAAAGACTGTTCTTATGGTAAGCTTTAATGCTAAGTCTCGTTCTAAGAACAAGAATAAGCAAAAGAAGAAAGGTAAGGTTGGACCTACTCCTACAGCTCTGAAGCCTAAAGGTGGATGTAACACCGCCCCCGAGTATTTGTACTGTACCAAATCATGTATTGAACCCTGAGATATGTATAAAAGCGTTTTTACGTGATTGTAAATTTTTATCGTTTCTTTTACGTGAATAGAAAAATTCACGTGGGGCCCACACCGGAGGTGGGGGCCGCCCGATATTATCGGGGCCACATATTATATTGATCTTGGACTAGATAATATGTATATGGTGGTGGATATCCTAATTGAGCCATGACAATGGCATAGGGTTGACCGTTTGGTCAAACGGGGCCAAATTATCAGTATCGGCAATTTATTAGATAATAGCCCGAAAAGGGATTTTGGAGACTTCTAAATTAAAGTTGAGGAATGCATATTGATTCTAAGGTCCAATAAGGATTGGGAACAAGTATTATATTTTATTTGACCCGATAAAATAAAATATACTTAAAACAGTCCGGAAAATACAACTTTCGGGACCGATTGTACACGTGGGAACATAAAGGGATGACCTCCCACATGGGTGGGGGCCACCCCACGTTTTTTCCAGACTTGGTGGGTTAGAGGAGTGTGCAAATACTGACTTTGGATGAGAGAGCCGAGCTAGGGGGGAGGTTGAGACAAGAATTGACTCCAAGAGGACCCCCCACCCCTCATCATGGTCTAATGAGCCCAAAATAGACTCCCATCACCCCTTACAGCCATTCATTCGGTTTTGGCATCAACTGAGGTGAGATAAGCTCTGCAACCACCTTATTCTTCACCCATTTTCGCACCAAGGCTAAGGAAGAAGAAGGGGAGGAATAGAGAAGAGAAAAGAGGAAGCTAGAGAGCAAAACTTGAGATTTTCAAGGTAAGGACTTCATTAATCCCATTCCTTTTCTTAAACTATCTTATATGATTATTCAATCATATTCCACACCCTAGGATTGTTATACACGTTGGGATGTGTAGAAAGAGGGGTTGGAAGGTGGTTCTAAGTCCAAGAACGGACTTAGAAGCCAAAGTGACCGGTTCGCCGGAAAATAACCTTTTTGAGGTTATTTGTATTACTATGGGTTTTATGTTGATAAAACCTTGTTAGTAACTTGTCTAAGGTATTCAAGGAACTTTCACGGAGTTGAAAAGGTCGCCGGAGTTGTCACCGGAGTTCGTTGAAGTTCGCCGGAGTTTCGTCGGAGCTAAATCGGGGAGGCTAGAACTTCATAAGCTTCATTAAGGTGAGAAGACGGCTTTATGCTTTATAACTTTTGCGTGAGGCATGAGATTACCTAAAGTAATCAGGAATATGTTTTGTGGAATGATTAAAGATAACCAAGTGTGTGTTTATGCCATGATTATACACAAAACATAGTTAAAAAGCATGTTATGTAGGTTTGGTGATTAAAAATGTGATAACATATTTTGTGTGATGATCCAGGGATCCAAAATGGTATTTTTGGATCAAGGACATCAAGAAGTATATGTGTATAAAATTTCAAGTTAATCGGACTCTGTTTGGGGGGTCAAAAGGGGCGTTGACCGCCAAGTCAACTGCCATACCCGATCGGGTATTGACACATACCCGACCGGGTATTTGTTGAAAATCAGCTTTGTGGACTACTGTATCCTGTACTCGACCGAGTATGGGTTAATACTCGATCGAGTATTGGGTTATGCTCAAAACGGGCAGTTTTGAGTAGGTTAACGTGGGCCGTTCGGGTGGGACCCGCCCACGTTGGATCCTAAGGATTGTTATATGACTATAGGGCTAGGCATTGTCCATAGTTAAAGGAATGAAAGGTTAGCCATATCCAGGTTAGGATTTGGTAGAGAATAGACTGGGGATTGAGTGCCCTTGGACGGTAAATGATCCAGAATACTCCAGGTGGGGTCGAGTACCCTTGGACGGTAAATGATCCAGAATACTCCAGGTGGGGTCGAGTACCCTTGGACGGTAAATGATCCAGAATACTCCAGGTGGGGTCGAGTACCCTTGGACGGTAAATGATCGAGAATACTCCAGGTGGGGCCGAGTACCCTTGGACGGTAAATGATCTTAAATACTCCAGGATGGGTTGAGTGCCTTGGACGGTAAATGATCCTAAAACACTCGGTAGTATGAATCGAAGTAGACTATAGCTTGTGAGCTAGGTAACCGGGAAAGGAGTGAGAAAAGTCAGGCAAGAACTTTATCTCTAAAAGACTCTTTAAGGTAAATGACCTACGGGTTGAGTATTTTACGAGTATATATACAGTATGTATCATCGGGTGGATGAGGGACATCTATATGTATATATCACCCTATTTTTGGGTCTCGTGTCTGAAACATTAGTTATTCTTCATATAGCCTGCTTGTCACTAGTACTTCTATGGAGTACTGACCCCTCCGGGGGCCCTCACATTTTTCAGGTTGAGGCTAGAGTCCTACTACCTGCACCTTTGCCTAGGGTGACTGATCGAGAAGGAAGACGTGGTTCGTGCTTCCATTCTTATTTCAAATGTATAAACCGCTCATGGATTTTTGAACAATATTTTCATTAAAACAGTTGGGGGCCTGCGTGCCCGTGTTTGCCACGTGTGGCTAAGTTTCAAACATTTTATTATTTTCCGCATTTGATTGATTATGATATTGATGTTGATTGTATGTGTTTACTAATCGGTTTGGCAATAGAATAAATCGGACGCCTTGTACAACTCAATAGGGATGAATTGTTGTTGTTCTTATCGGGTTGTACGGCGGTTGTCTACGTGGCTCGGATGCAGTCCGGGGCGTGACAATTTAGTGGTATTAGAGCCATCGATTTCTAAACTATATAATTAACCTCTCAATATGGTTATCCTCAAAAAGTTTTGAATAAAACCATGAGCAACAGTTTTTGTACTTAAGGAACCGTTGGAAACCAAGTTATTGACCTCTTATTGTTAAGACGGTACCCTTAACAGTTTGTTGGCCATAATGTTGGACCAAGTGGTGTCTTTTGTACTACTCCGTCAATTGACATTGAAACGAGTCTAATGACTCATTCCTTATTTCTTTCAGAAATGGAGGGTGGACGCAGGATAACTAGGAGGAACCCGACAGGGCATGTGCCGGGGGCCACCGGGCATGCCACTCGGGCGGAATCACGGACCTCTAGGGGTAGAGGCCGGGGCCAAAGCCGAGGAGGAGGCCGAGGCAGGGGTCGTGGGCGTTCTACCACGCCGACGACAAGTAGCACACGCGTCGGTTCCGTGCACCCGTCATGGGCCACCGAATCGGACGACTTCTCCTATGCTCCAAGCACGGAGCAAGAGGAGACCCCGTACAACGGGGAGGACTTTGAGGAAGAAGATGAGGATGATGATCCTCATTATGACCGTATGAGTGAGGTACTGGAATGGTACCTCGAGAATAAGGCAAAGCGGGAACAGCGGCGCCAAGCTAGACAGGCTAGGCAAACCATGGGGCAGGGAAGCCGAGGTGCTTCTAGTGCTCCATCGGGGGCATTTGGAGGAGACACGATGGTGCGTATCTCCAAGTACCTCAAGGAGGCCAGGGCCTTGGGGTGCAAATCATTTGATGGCAAGGGCGACATATCTGAGGCCGCTGACTGGATTAAGAAGCTGAATGATGCTTCTAGGGACATGCAAATTTCACTCGACGTGAAGTTGAGGGTTGCCACCAGGTTACTAGAAGGGGTAGCCGCTGTATGGTGGGAAGGCGTGGAGGGAAAGTTCCACGGTGAAGCCACTTGGGAGAAATTCGAGGTGGAGTTCTATAATCAGTACTACTCAACTTTTGAAGTCAATCTCAAAAGAAGAGAGTACACGAACCTGAAACAGGAGGATGGTTGCTCGGTGAGGCAATTGGAACAAAGGTTCCGTGACTTGGCACGATTCATCCCAGAATACTCATTGGATGAAAATCGTATGGCCAATCACTTTTGGGATGCTCTACAGTTGGACATCCGTGACCGGGCTACTTACCATCACAGTATGACATTTAGTCAAATCGTTGATCAGGGGCTCCTCGGGGAAGCCCAATGGAACGAGAGGAAGTTGAGGGACGCCGAGGAGGCGAAGAAAGGAAGATGGGGAAACGCTGGACCCCAAGACCACTCCCGGAAGCATCATGCTGGGGGTGGCAGTTCATTCAGGGCGCCGGCACCACCGGCGAAAAGGAATAAAGGCTCAGGAGGGAAAGGGGCCAAACCAGGGAGTACATGGTCACCGAGGTGTGCAAACTGCGGCAAGAATCATGCGGGGAAGTGCAATGAACCACCCCGGTGTTACAAATGCGGTAGCACGAGCCACCTCAAATCCTCTTGTCCAATGCTTAACGGGGGAGGACCATCGGGAGCCATGGGAGGACCTACGACTAGTAGGGGACGTGCGGGGCCGTCTCAGACCGGCACGGGAAGGAGCGGACCCACGGCTAGCAACGCCGCGTCCGTTAACCAAGGGAGGACCCAAGCACGGGTGTATGCAATGACCGAGGCTGATGCTCGGGCCAACCCGGACTCCATTGCTGGTAATCTCTTGATTTCACACGTATTTGATCATGTAATGGGTTGAAAAAATCTTCAAAAATATGAAAGACCCGATCGGGTACTCCTATAGACCCGACCGGGTATAAGCTATGCTTCGAATTTGAAGTGTGCACCCGTTCGGGCAGCCAAGGCAGGATGCCTTACTTTTGACATTTCGAGCAATACCCGATCGGGTATGGCTATATACCCGACCGGGTATGTGTAGATTTTGAACTTCGAAGTGTGTACTCGATCGAGCGTAGAAGACAGGGAGCTTTTATTTGTGGATTTTGAGTGATACCCGACCGGGTATAGTATATACCCGACCGAGTATTGACATTTTGCCCGAATTCGAGGCTGGTACTCGATCGAGCAAGGAAAACAGGGGGGTTTCCCCTTAAGAATTCGAGAGATACCCGACCGGGTAGCAGACCCTACCCGACCGGGTATAGGGTAATTCTAGGCTGAAATTTTTCCGTCCGGTCCTTTTCTGTCGGGACGACGACTAGGGTGTCTTACATGACTTATATATGTAGGAACACTAAAGATCAACGATAGGGATGCGAGAATTCTCATCGATACCGGGGCACAACGTTCGTTTGTGAGCGAAGCGTTTGCCAAGGGATTGAACATGCCTTTGGTAGCAATGATGCAACCTTTGCTGGTCTCTACGCCATTGGGAGATGATGTAGAGCGGAAACACTACTATCCCTCGTGTAACGTAGGGATAGGGGGGCACTGTCTAACGGGTGACCTTGTGCCGTTAGATATGCTCGAGTTTGATGCTATACTTGGCATGGATTGGCTCGAAAAACACCATGCGAAGGTAGATTGCTACACCAAGGTGTTAGAACTAAAGGATGGAGAAGGAAACACTCTATGCTTCGAGGGAGATAGAGGGAAATTCAACCCTTGTATCATATCGGCCATAAGAGCAAGGCGTATGATGAGGAAAGGGTGTCAAGCATACTTGGCCTATGTCATAGGCAAGGAGGGCAAGGAAAAGAGTCTCACTGAGGTGAGAGTGGTGAGTGAGTACCCAGAAGTTTTCCCTGAAGAACTCCCGGGACTCCCACCAGATCGAGAAATTGAGTTCACCATTGAAGTAGAACCCGGTACAAAACCCATCTCGATTCCCCCATATCGGATGGCACCGGCTGAACTTCAAGAGTTGAAGGTGCAATTGGAAGAATTGCTGGACAGCGGATTCATCAGGCCGAGTCATTCACCATGGGGAGCACCGGTACTATTTGTAAAGAAGAAGGATGGTACACTCAGAATGTGCATCGACTACCGTCAGTTGAACAAGGTCACGATAAAGAACAAATATCCTTTGCCAAGGATCGATGACTTGTTTGATCAACTACGGGGGGCAATGGTGTTCTCTAAGATTGACTTGAGGTCAGGCTACCATCAACTGAGGATCAAGGAGAGTGACATACCCAAAAGTGCATTCCGTACGAGGTATGGTCACTATGAGTTTCTAGTAATGTCGTTTGGGCTTACGAACGCCCCCGCGGCATTCATGGACCTCATGAACCTAGTATTCCACCAATACTTAGACCAGTTCGTCATAGTGTTCATTGATGACATTTTGATATACTCCATGAATGAAGAGGAACACGAAAAACATCTAAGGCTTGTGCTTGAAACACTGCGGGAGAAGCAACTCTTTGCCAAATTCTCTAAATGTGAATTTTGGCTTGGGGAGATCGGTTTTCTCGGGCATGTGGTATCGGGCTCGGGCATTTCAGTTGATAACTCCAAGATTGAGGCGGTCACTAATTGGGAGAGGCCCAAGAACGTGAAGGAGATAAGGAGTTTCCTCGGTTTAGCGGGGTATTACCGCAAATTCGTGGAAAAGTTCTCGGTGATAGCATCCCCACTCACGAAGCTCACTAAAATGGGGGCTAAGTTTGTGTGGGATGACAAGTGTGAGAAGGGGTTTCTTGAGCTAAAGAAACGTTTGACCGAAGCACCAGTGCTTGCCTTGCCCGTGCAAGGGTTAGGGTACGAAATCTACAGCGATGCTAGCATTCAGGGACTGGGATGTGTACTGATGCAATCAGGGAAGGTAATTGCTTATGCTTCTCGGCAGTTGAGGAAGCATGAAGTAAACTACCCCACACATGATCTGGAGCTAGGTGTTGTGGTATTTGCATTGAAGATTTGGAGGCACTACCTCTACGGGGAGTTGTATCACATTTACACCGACCACAAGAGCTTGAAGTATGTGTTCACTCAGAAAGAGTTGAACATGAGGCAGAGGAGATGGATGGAGTTAATTAAGGATTACGACTTGATCATTGACTATCATCCAGGCAAGGATAATGTTGTAGCTGATGCACTGAGCAGGAAGAGCTCATCATCAGGGGTTTTACTCACATGCTTACGGGCACTGAGGGCACGCGTGGAGGTATCCACGGATGGGGCGCTATTGGCCAGATTTGAGGTGAGACCCACCTTATTAGATGAAATCAGAACATGTCAAGGCAATGACGAGGAATTTCAGAAAATCCGGGAACGGATGCTTGTGGGGCCCGTCGAGGGTTTCCGTGAGAGAGAAGATGGACTTCTACTATTCAAGGAACGAGTGTGTGTACCATCGGATGAGGAGCTCCGAGAATCTATCCTTGAGGAGGCTCACTCATCTGCGTATGCCATGCACCCGGGCGGTACAAAGATGTACCGGGATTTGAAGGAAAGCTACTGGTGGTCGGGGATGAAGAGAGAAATTGCAGAATACGTGAGCCGTTGCCTTACTTGTCAACAGGTTAAGGCAGAGCACCAACACCCGGCAGGGTTACTACAACCACTTACCATTCCAGAATGGAAGTGGGAGCATGTTACCATGGACTTCGTGGTGGGTCTACCACGGACGGTTAGGAACTACGACGCGGTATGGGTGGTAGTCGATAGGCTGACCAAGAGCGCTCATTTCCTACCCATCAACACTACTTATACGCTCGAGCGGTTGGCCAAATTGTACACAGATGAGATTGTGAGACTGCATGGAGTTCCGGTTACTATAGTATCGGATAGAGACCCACGGTTCACATCACGGTTTTGGCCTAAGTTCCAGGAATCCATGGGTACGAAATTGAGGTTTAGCACCGCGTTTCATCCTCAAACGGATGGGCAATCTGAACGAGTGATTCAGATCTTGGAGGACATGTTAAGGGCATGTGCCTTGGAGTTCCAGGGGAGCTGGGACAATCAGTTGGCTTTAGTAGAATTCGCCTATAACAACAGTTATCAGGCAAGTATAGGCATGCCCCCATACGAGGCATTGTGTTGGGATGAGGTCGGCGAGGCTAAGCTCGAGGGCACCGAGTTAGTCGAGATCACTAAGGAGAAGATAAAAGTCATACAGGATAGGCTCAAGGCTGCCCAAGACCGGCAGAAGAGCTATGCTGATAAACGTCGGAGGACGTTGGAGTTTGAGGTTGGTAACGAGGTATTTCTGAGGGTATCACCTTGGAAAGGGATCATCAGGTTCCTCAGTCGGGGTAAGCTTAACCCACGATACATAGGTCCGTTCAAAATCCTTGAAAGGATTGGGGTGGTAGCATACCGACTTCAGTTGACCCCAGAATTAGAAAAGATTCACAATGTATTTCATGTTTCTATGCTCAAGAAGTATGTGCGGGACCTGTCACATATTCTTGAGAAACCACCGGTAGAAATCCGAGAAGACCTACATTATACGGTACAACCGGTAAAGATCATAGACCGGCAGGTAAAGAAGCTAAGGAGCAAAGAGGTGCCGATGGTAAAAGTACTTTGGAAGAGTGATCGTGTCGAGGAGCAAACGTGGGAAGTGGAGACCCTAATGAGGGAACAATATCCATTTCTGTTTGATTAGACACGTAGATTTCGGGGACGAAATCCCAAATAAGGGGGGTAGAACTTGTAACACCGCCCCCGAGTATTTGTACTGTACCAAATCATGTATTGAACCCTGAGATATGTATAAAAGCGTTTTTACGTGATTGTAAATTTTTATCGTTTCTTTTACGTGAATAGAAAAATTCACGTGGGGCCCACACCGGAGGTGGGGGCCGCCCGATTATCGGGGCCACATATTATATTGATCTTGGACTAGATAATATGTATATGGTGGTGGATATCCTAATTGAGCCATGGCAATGGCATAGGGTTGACCGTTTGGTCAAACGGGGCCAAATTATCAGTATCGGCAATTTATTAGATAATAGCCCGAAAAGGGATTTTGGAGACTTCTAAATTAAAGTTGAGGAATGCATATTGATTCTAAGGTCCAATAAGGATTGGGAACAAGTATTATATTTTATTTGACCCGATAAAATAAAATATACTTAAAACAGTCCGGAAAATACAACTTTCGGGACCGATTGTACACGTGGGAACATAAAGGGATGACCTCCCACATGGGTGGGGGCCACCCCACGTTTTTTCCAGACTTGGTGGGTTAGAGGAGTGTGCAAATACTGACTTTGGATGAGAGAGCCGAGCTAGGGGGGAGGTTGAGACAAGAATTGACTCCAAGAGGACCCCCCACCCCTCATCATGGTCTAATGAGCCCAAAATAGACTCCCATCACCCCTTACAGCCATTCATTCGGTTTTGGCATCAACTGAGGTGAGATAAGCTCTGCAACCACCTTATTCTTCACCCATTTTCGCACCAAGGCTAAGGAAGAAGAAGGGGAGGAATAGAGAAGAGAAAAGAGGAAGCTAGAGAGCAAAACTTGAGATTTTCAAGGTAAGGACTTCATTAATCCCATTCCTTTTCTTAAACTATCTTATATGATTATTCAATCATATTCCACACCCTAGGATCGTTATACACGTTGAGATGTGTAGAAAGAGGGGTTGGAAGGTGGTTCTAAGTCCAAGAACGGACTTAGAAGCCAAAGTGACCGGTTCGCCGGAAAATAACCTTTTTGAGGTTATTTGTATTACTATGGGTTTTATGATGCCAAAACCTTGTTAGTAACTTGTCTAAGGTATTCAAGGAACTTTCACGGAGTTGAAAAGGTCGCCGGAGTTGTCGCCGGAGTTCGTTGAAGTTCGCCGGAGTTTCGTCGGAGCTAAATCGGGGAGGCTAGAACTTCATAAGCTTCATTAAGGTGAGAAGACGGCTTTATGCTTTATAACTTTTGCGTGAGGCATGAGATTACCTAAAGTAATCAGGAATATGTTTTGTGGAATGATTAAAGATAACCAAGTGTGTGTTTATGCCATGATTATACACAAAACATAGTTAAAAAGCATGTTATGTAGGTTTGGTGATTAAAAATGTGATAACATATTTTGTGTGATGATCCAGGGATCCAAAATGGTATTTTTGGATCAAGGACATCAAGAAGTATATGTGTATAAAATTTCAAGTTAATCGGACTCTGTTTGGGAGGTCAAAAGGGGCGTTGACCGCCAAGTCAACTGCCATACCCGATCGGGTATTGACACATACCCGACCGGGTATTTGTTGAAAATCAGCTTTGTGGACTACTGTATCCTGTACTCGACCGAGTATGGGTTAATACTCGATCGAGTATTGGGTTATGCTCAAAACGGGCAGTTTTGAGTAGGTTAACGTGGGCCGTTCGGGTGGGACCCGCCCACGTTGGATCCTAAGGATTGTTATATGACTATAGGGCTAGGCATTGTCCATAGTTAAAGGAATGAAAGGTTAGCCATATCCAGGTTAGGATTTGGTAGAGAATAGACCGGGGATTGAGTGCCCTTGGACGGTAAATGATCCAGAATACTCCAGGTGGGGTCGAGTACCCTTGGACGGTAAATGATCCAGAATACTCCAGGTGGGGTCGAGTACCCTTGGACGGTAAATGATCCAGAATACTCCAGGTGGGGTCGAGTACCCTTGGACGGTAAATGATCCAGAATACTCCAGGTGGGGCCGAGTACCCTTGGACGGTAAATGATCTTAAATACTCCAGGATGGGTTGAGTGCCTTAGACGGTAAATGATCCTAAAACACTCGGTAGTATGAATCGAAGTAGACTATAGCTTGTGAGCTAGGTAACCGGGAAAGGAGTGAGAAAAGTCAGGCAAGAACTTTATCTCTAAAAGACTCTTTAAGGTAAATGACCTACGGGTTGAGTATTTTACGAGTATATATACAGTATGTATCATCGGGTGGATGAGGGACATCTATATGTATATATCACCCTATTTTTAGGTCTCGTGTCTGAAACATTAGTTATTCTTCATATAGCCTGCTTGTCACTAGTACTTCTATGGAGTACTGACCCCTCCGGGGGCCCTCACATTTTTCAGGTTGAGGCTAGAGTCCTACTACCTGCACCTTTGCCTAGGGTGACTGATCGAGAAGGAAGACGTGGTTCGTGCTTCCATTCTTATTTCAAATGTATAAACCGCTCATGGATTTTTGAACAATATTTTCATTAAAACAGTTGGGGGCCTGCATGCCCGTGTTTGCCACGTGTGGCTAAGTATCAAACATTTTATTATTTTCCGCATTTGATTGATTATGATATTGATGTTGATTGTATGTGTTTACTAATCGGTTTGGCAATAGAATAAATCGGACGCCTTGTACAACTCAATAGGGATGAACTGTTGTTGTTCTTATCGGGTTGTACGGCGGTTGTCTACGTGGCTCGGATGCGGTCCGGGGCGTGACAGTGGAGGTCATATGAAGCCAAAGGTTGCAAAGGATGTTTGTCTCTACTGCAAAGAAAAGGGACATGGGAAGAGAGATTGTGAGCTGTATAAGGCTAATCTAGCCAAAGCACCAGGTGCTTCAAGCTCAGGTATTTTTATCATTAAATAAATATGTCTATAACTAACTCTCATTGTTAAAGTATTAGATACAACTTATAGCTTACACATTTGTAAAAATGTGCAGAAGCCTGAGAAGCAGTGTAGAAGTTGGACTGGGTAAAATTGACCTACGCGTGAAGGCTGGAGCAAAAGTTGCTACTGAACGTGATAGGATCTTATAGTTTAGATTTGCCCGGTGGTTTTAGATTAGAATTAAATAATTGTTATTTTATTCCTTCTATTACCAAGAAGATTATTTCCATTCATATGTTAGACATTAAAAGATTTCTATTTCTATTTTGCTAATAATAATTGTTATTTTCATAAAATGGTGTTGTTGTGGAAATGCTTTTCTTATGAATGGTTAATTATCAATCGACATATTAGATATTAAATGAATAAAATAAAAGGATCTCGATTAAGTAATCAGAAAAATCACTACCTATCTATGACATTGCAAACTTGGTCAAATTAATGAAACAAGAATAGCAACGCTAAATAAATTAGATTATTTAACACGTTTTGACTTTGAGTCATATGGAACTTGTGAATCTTGTCTTTCAAGTAAATTGACTAATAAACCTTTTCTAGGAAAAAGGATAGCAAGCCAAAGAGTACTTAAGTAAAGTTTCTGATTTATTTAAAAGATCGAAGAATTCGATCATAATGAACTCCTCCAGAACACCTCAGAAGTGTGACGTTCTGCAAGGAGAAATAGGGCCTTGTTAGACATGGCTAGATCTATGATGAATTCATTTTCTCTTCCAAACATTCTTTTTAGGGTACACACTATAAATCTCAATATGCATTCTGAATAGTTTGATTAGTGCAAAACGTACTATATGAGTTGTGGTATAATAAAAGACATTTTCTTCACATATTAAATATGGGTTGCCCTACATATGTAATGAAATGTGCACTAATAAAATTGAAAGATGAAGTAACATAGAGAATGAAGATTTGTTAGATGGTCTGACAAAGGATTCAGTGGGAGAATTAAGTCGAAGAATGTCTCTAGGAGTATATCCTTCCTTCAGCTAGTGGGAGTAATATAGGAAGCGCTTCGCACTAGCAGGTGATTCTTATGAAGAAAGTAATGGCATGGTTGTCATTCCTCCTGCACCTAACTCTCCCTCTCTGAGTAAAGCACCAGAAACTCTATGAACATTGGATAGTCCAATGAAAGAGAACCTCTTCACGATCAGAATGAACAACCTGAACAAAACGCAAAACATTCAACTTTGTGGGTCTACTAGGATTCGTCATGAACTAACTAGGTTTGGCTTCCTCATGGAGGATCATGATGATGTTAAGATTCCTGATACGGATGAACCTGAGACCCACATAGAAGCAATATTAGATGTTGATTCATAGAGGTGGTGAGAAGCCATAAAATCTAAAATGGACTCGAAGTGTATCAATCAAGTATGGAACTTGGTTGACTTGCCTGTTGGGGTTGGACCCATTGGATGCAAATGATTTTCAAGAAGAAAATTAATGTCGAAGGCAAGGTGCAAACATACAAAGCTAGGCTAGTGGCTAAAGGTTATAGTCAAAGAGAAGGAATTGACTATAGTGATACCTATTCGCCAGTTGCAAAACTCAAGACCATTCAGATTTTGTTTGTGACAGCTACATACTATGATTATGAGATTTGACAAATGGATATCAAAACCCATTTCCTTAATGGAAACCTCAAGGAGGAGGTGTACATGGTACAACCTAAAGGCTTTTGCATCCATGTCAAATTCTAAATCATTATGTTAATTAGAGAAATCTATTTACGGGCTAAAACAAGCCTCTAGGAGTTGAAATATTAATTTTGATGAAATAGTCAAATCGTTTGACCTCATCAAATGAAATGAGGATGCTTGCGTGTTTAGAGTGCGCAATAAGGATAGCGTGGTCTTTATAATGATATCTGTTGATCATAGAGAATGATATCCCCTCATTGAAGTCCGTGAAAGGATGGTCACCCAAAATCTTCATGAACATCTTTTTGTCTATGGTAGACAAAAAGGACTAGTAGAATTTAATTATTCTAGCACTAGTTTCATGTATGATAAGAAAGACTACGAGTCACAGTCAATATATGTTTTTAGTCTCAATGTAATACTAGTGCTGAAAGAGTTACAAGTTAGAAACTACTATAAATTCGACAACTAGAGCCTAGTAAATTGTTGCATTTGATACAACACAGGTAAGCGTTTAGATATGTTAGTTCCTTAAAGACACAGGGGTAGTTCCTAGCGACAGTTATCCAATAATTGTTATTGTGATTGTACCTGGTGCATTTGCACAAGCTAAGGAACCAAGATGCGAAGTAAGGAACTAGAAAATACCAGTATGCTATCATGTTTTGATAACAAATAGCAAGATGAGAAGTTGCAATAGAATGCCTTCCCGTAGAGGACAATTTGGCTCGCCCATTCACCAAACCTTTGAGATGCGAGAAACATACTAGACTTTTAAGAGACTAGGTGTTAGACGCATCGGTGATTGGCACTAGGCCAAGTGGGAGATTGTTAGTATATATGTCCTAGCGACAATCACTTTTTAGAGATATATGTACTTGATCACATTCAGTTTTATATATTTGATATATACGGTATTACACATTGACGATTAAGTATTTCAATTGTCAATATCTTATTCATAATTGTGTTCCCTTGGACTTATGTTGTCAATAAGTAAGTGGGAGCTTATATGATATAACATAAGGTCCTAAAATAGCCTCAATCAATGATCATCAAGAATGGGATATTGATGATATGCGATAAGATTGGTATGTGGACTTCATCATACTTTTAGAAAGTATAGTTGATCTCACGACTATGAGTTCCTGTAATTCATGATGGTCACATAGATATTTTAGAGAATATTGGCATACCCACCGAGAAACCATTTGATAAGTTCTATTCATGTGTCTATGGGATTATCGGCGTATAGAGTAGTGTAATAGTCCTCCGACTTGAGGTCAATACATACTACATGTGCGGAGTGATGTACTTTGACCATGACCAACGCTTGCACTCCAATCGGGGTAGATACGGCATGTGTTGGGTGCATCACGAAGCACATGGAGTAGTAGTTGAGCCAAGAAAGGATTCATTCCTCGTAATAGATTAAGAGAGAACATTCTACTTCTCATATCTAGATGGATCATAAAGTCATTGGCCAATGCAAAGATATATTCGTTTTGGATATCGAATATGATCGTTATGGATCATCTAGAAAGATTGAGAAACAGAGACTAAGTTATTGGAATAGACACAATATCATGTTCTAGACTTAGTTGAATGTTCACTGAATGAAAGGACCGTATCGCTATGAGCTCTATATCACAGGGAGTTTGAATAGTCCTCGCAAACGTCCTTATATATTAAGTTTGTCTGGTAAATCGTCTAGGGATTCTACTAAGACCTTAATTTGATTAGTGCTTAATATATAAGGTCCTATGGGTCACACAACTAGTGATTATACCTTCTGATTGAACTGTTAGAAAAAATTAAATATTATTAATTAGATTAAATAATATTTAATTAGTAATACTGAAAATGGATTAAATATTAATTAGATTAAACATATTTAATTCGTGATGTTGAAGGAGAATTCTATTTGATAGAATTAATTAAGTCTGATAAATTAGATTTATTATACTTAATTAAAATGTATTTATAATTAAATAAAGTTGGTATTTTCTTGAGTGAAATTTAGAATTAAAATGAGTTCAAGAAAATACAAATAAAATAATAATAACAACAACAACAAATGTACATAAAGAGAATGAGGTGGCGGATTCCTCATTCCTCTCTACTATGTACGTATGTACTAGAACTCATTAATGAATTAATGAGAAAGACCTTTATTGTGATTGGGAAACTAGTTTAGAACTAGTATAAATACATCGTCCTCCTTCATTATTAATAGACCAGTTTTCAGATTCAGTATTACCAGTTTATTTCCCTGCGAAGAGATTTCCTAGCCTTTCTCTTAGGGAGATCTAACCGTTCTTTCGGAAAGGAGAAATCACGTGGATACCAAAGGTCAAGGAATATCACCGCTAGGCTGGGAGATCTGTAAGTTCTAACTCAGATCTGTTATTATTATCATATTCGTTATTTTGTCATAATCAGGGAAGATCTGTTTGGGAAAATTTTAAACTTCCGCTGACGTACTCTCGAGTTACGTTACATCAATTTCCTAACACCTCGGTCCCGTTGGGGCGTTTGAGCTTGTAAGTTCCCGGTTTGATGACGGCTGCAACGATGTATGGGCCTTCAAATTTGGGTGCCATTTTACCGCTCTCGGTTGGCTGGCTTGCTTCCCTTCGTCGTAGGACATAATCCCCCACTTGGAATTCTCGAGAGCGGACTTTGGCGTCGATGTAGCTTTTGATTTGCCTTCGGTAGTTTTCCGCTCGTATGAAGGCTTGCTCTCGGCGTTCTGAGATGAGGTGAAGGTCGAGGGCCATGTTGGCGTCGTTGACTTTGGGATCATATTGGGCTACCCTTCGGGTAGGAAGGGTCACATCAGTGGGAGCTTTAGCTTCAAATCCATAGCACAGGGAGAAGGGTGTTTCACCTGTCGCCCGCCGAGGGGTGGTGCGGTAAGACCACATAATATTGTGGAGTTCTTCTACCCAGCCTCCCCCTTCGGCCTCCAGCTTCTTTTTGAGGCCGTTAAGTAATGTCCGGTTGGCATTCTCCACTTTATCGTTGCCTTGGGGGTAAGCAACGGATGAGAAGGTGTGCTTGATGCCCCATGCCTTCAGGAGGGCACATAAGGGGGCTGCCTCAAATTGGGTCCCATTGTCGGAGATGATTTGGTGGGGGACGCCAAACCTTGTGAGAAAGTTCTTTAGGACAAAGTGGCGACACCTGGCCTCAGTAATGCTGGTGAGGGGCTCAGCCTCCACCCACTTGGTGAAGTAGTCAATGACAACGATGATGTACCTGTTGTTGGAGGTACCCCTCGGCAGAGGGCCCACAAGGTCTATGCCCCATCTAGCGAAGGGTATAGATGTGCTGATGGGGGCATAGTTCACCGCTGGCCTGCCGGGGGTTTTCTGGAAGTGTTGACATGCGGTACACCTTCGGGCGAGATCTGCACAATCTCGGGCCATCGTAGGCCAGAAGTAGCCCTGGATTTTGAGCCTTCGGGACATGGAGAAGGGTCCCTAATGAGCCGAACAAGTGCCACTGTGCACTTCCTCCATTGCAACTTCGGCTTCATCTTGATGAAGGCACCGGAGCAGCGTACCATTGTAAGATCATTTGTAGAGCCTTTCGTCCTCGATGATGTAGCTGGGGGCCCTCAATTTTGCTAGCTTGGCGCAGGCCTCATCCTCGGGCAGTTGCCCTGTGGTGATGAAGGCAATGATGTCTGAGATCCAGTCCTCCGGTCTTAGTTGTATATTCATGATGGGACTGACGTGTATGCTTGAGAGGCTGAAGTCTTCTATCCTTGCAATTTTGGAGAGGTGCTCGGGAGATTCATCCGAGAGTTTTGATAAAATATCGGCCTCAGAATTTTGAGCCCTCGGTATTTAGGTGAGAGAGTGTGCCTCAAATACCTTGAGCAATTCTTTAGCCGCCTCCTTGTATTGTTTCATCCTCACATCCAGACGGACGTCCATCGCCTCATCCCCATATCCAGACAGGCATCCACCATCATCGTCCTCATATTCAGACGAGCGTCAACAACCTTGTCCTCATGATCAGACGGGCGTCCATCGCCTCGTCCTCATATTCAGACGGGCGTCCCCTTAGCAGACGAACACCTCTGCAGCCCCACACCCGGGACGAAGGGCTCACCCCTCTTGCTTCATTTTGGAGGCATCCGGTGTACTCTTTTTCTCTCATTAGGATTTTTCCCGGTGTACTCTTTTTCCCTCATTTTGGGGGCTTTGGCCGAAGGCCATGTGTACCCTCACTTATTGCACCTAGCATCTATGGTTGTTATAAATAGCTAGCCCCTTCTCCATTGTAAAGGATCCCAGGTCTCAATCTTCAGCTCATTTATAATACACACCTACTTTCCCTCTCTCTTACTTATTGCTCTGACCTCTCTCTTGATATCTCTTATAATATCCCTCGGATAATCTATCCCCCGGGTACACTATCCATCAGTATTGATAACTGTGATATTACAAATGTATTATTTTTAATCTTTAATGATTAATTTGTCACTTAAGATTGTTAATTGTTTCCTAAAATGGAAATGTGACCCTTCTAACGGGACGTCTAAAAAAGAAAAATGGGAACCTTCTAATGGGACGGAGAGAGTATTATTTATTTCACAAATAAATTTTTAGGATGTTAATTGCATCCTAACAAAGTTTAGAGTATTTTAAATAACTTAATTATTCCAACATATGTATATTTGTAAAAAGCATGATCATGGTGTGAAAACAACTTTTTAGAGAAAGTTTGGAGTATATATGTTGTGTATGCAAGCCTGAGACATTTATCTCACACCCAATCAAAGTTTAGGATTCTATAAAAACGCATTATTTTCTGTTTTTTATTCACATTTGACATTTTAAAACTTATGCACCCACAACAAACACATATTCTACACAAATAAAAACACGTACATGTGTATAAGTGTATGTATTATGTATCAATGTAATGTTTATCAATGTATGTACCATGTACCAATGTGTGCGCGCGGGCAATAAAAAGTATTTGGTGGAATGCTTACATTTATGATGACAATAATTTTTCTATTTCTAAGGCTATTATTAATATTAACAAGGATACTATGTAAGCTCCTCCTCACAATAAACCCAAAAGGAATAACAAACATGTTGCTTGTTGGAACAAACCCCCTAATAATTACATTAAAATCAACATTGACATGAGCAAGTTTCGGGGTGGATGTATTATCTCGGGTATTATTATTTGGGACGACCATGGCCATCCTATTCACTTCAAGTCGCACACTCATATCTAGTAACGAGGATTATACAATTAATGTCTCTGATATTTTGATCAACATAAAAATTTTCTTAGTGACAAAAACCACACTAATATCATAATTGAATGTGATAATTCCAGGTAATCCAGACTCTAAAAGGGGTGGCAAGACCCTCGTGAAAAGTTGTAGCCAATTTGTTCGCCTTTAAAGAGAATTTCCTTACGGATAATCTATACTTTGATCATGTCAAGAAACATTGTAACTGTGCTGCAAATTTTGTTGTTATTAACGTTGATCATTGTGATGATAATCCAAATAGTTACCGTAAATTTGTAGGCATCATCAAGTTTGATGCAATTAGTTTCCTATATGTCTTTTGATTCCGTAGGTTTTTGTTCTTGTCCACCTATCATGTAATTCCCTCTTTATTATACTGTAATAAACTGGTAAGGTGTTCCCCGATCCTTGCCCCAAGTCAAGTGGCTACTCACTGGGATTAAAAAAAATAAAAATAGAAATTACTTGGTGGAAACTGTTGAAAGTTTGAGGTGATAAATATAATTATTTATATATTTGATTTTT
Organism: Cuscuta europaea; assembly: GCA_945859875.1. Taxonomy (NCBI): domain Eukaryota; kingdom Viridiplantae; phylum Streptophyta; class Magnoliopsida; order Solanales; family Convolvulaceae; genus Cuscuta; species Cuscuta europaea. The sequence continues at coordinate 40,827,825 of CAMAPE010000019.1, forward strand.
TCCCATTTATTTGACTAATTAAATGGCTTGTGCGCAAGCATATATACATAGTTTAATTTAGGAGGATCGTGGATCGGTTCAAACAACTAATAAAGATCGAAGATTTTTTTAAAGAAGAACATTTATTTTTTAATAAGAGTAAAATGCATACATGGTCTTTGAACTATCATCACTATATCGTTTTGATCCTCGAACTATTAAATCTATCATTTTAGTCCTTAATCTATTTCACCTATATTAATCATGTCCTTCCGTTAAATTTGCCGTTAACTTTGACGGAAGCTAATTAATTTATTAACATCTCATAATTTTAAACATTTTGGAACAATACAATCATTCTTAAAATTTAAGTAGCTAATTTAGTTTTTTTAAAAATATACATATATGTACACATACACATATAAAAATTATAAATAAATAATATAAAATCAAATGTATGGCCTAAATAATACATAGTATATAAGAGATAATCAAATAATTAATTATATACATATGAGCAGATAAAATTAAATAAGAAAACGAGGGTGATTATTATTATTATTAATTATATTAAGAAAAAATTTAAAACTAGGTATGACTAAAACTCATCAACTTTCTCAATACATCACCTCATTAGTCCCCCCCCCCCCCCCCAAAAAAAACAGTACTCCGTATTTAAATTTGTAATATTTAATAAAATAAATAAATAAATAAATACTCCCTCCGTCTCATAAATTTCTTCCCACTTTCCTTTTTGGTTCGTCCCAAAAAATTCTTCTCACTTACCATTTTTGGACAATTTGTGTAGTTCACATTCATTTCACCTTTTTGTTACACAACTACAACCACACATTTCCACTTTATTCCACTTTCTGAATCTCCGTTCCAAGTCAAAGTGGGAAGAATTTTATGGGACGGAGGGAGTAAATTTTATGGAGTAATTTGCCCTTACATTTTTTACCAGAATATACTCTTAGATTGATATTACAAAACTCTAACTTCCTTCTCATTTTTGGTAAAAAACGTAAGGGTAAATTAGTCCATAATTTTTTATTATTATTAAATATTATGAATTTAAATATGGGGTATTGTTTTTTTTTTTTTTTTTGGGGGGGGGGGGGGGGGGGGGGCTAATGAGATCATGTATTGAGAAAGTGGATGAGTTTTAGTCATACGGTCATACCTAGTTTTAATTTTTTTCTTAATATAATTAATAATAAAAACAATCACTCTCGTTTCCTTATTTAATTTTATCTGCTCATATGTATATGATTATTTGATTCTCTCTTATATACTACGTATTATTTAGGCCGTACATTTGATTTTATATTATTTATAATTTTTATATGTGTATGTGTACATATAAGTATATTTAAAAAAACTAGATTAGCTACTTATTTAAGAATGATTGTATTGTTCCAAAATGTTTAAAATTATGAGATGTTAATAAATTAATTAGCTTCCATCAAAGTTAACGACAAATTTAATGGAAGGACTCGATTAATATAGATGAAATAGATTAAGGACTAAAATGATAGATTTAATAGTTCGAGGACCAAAACGATATGATGATGATAGTTGAAGGACCATTTATGCATTTTACTCTATTAATAATAATGGGAGTGACAAGAAACAGAGCAAATCAATAGCTCAGAGCTACTCTGGGGGTGAGGCATGGAACTGACTAGCCCCTGAGAACACGTCAAGATCGCTAACCCCGCATCATGGCAGACTAGTCTAACAGCATCGATGTACTTGTTACTAAAATAAATAGACATAAAACTAGAGTTACTAAATTGAAAATAGCAAACAGAATTCAAACTCCTGTTTTTTCCAGCCACTAGCACGGGAGAAGAAGTTTGATCAGCCACCTCCAAAGACGTCATTCTGCTTTTACTAATCATTGGGAAGGGAAAAGAGGTTTGTCAGTCACCTCCAAAGGAAGCATCCCGCTCACGAGATCTAATATAATTTTAGACAGTGTTGATCTAGTAGCACCGTCGTAAAGCTGTTTTTTGGTCTAATTCCATTACCCTCCATACTGATCTCCATCACTTGGACTGTGGCTAGATTCCCTAACCCGCGGCATGCTGTTCCGACTCACACAGCCCATCCAATTAGTCACCACACCCGACTGGCCAAAGCTAGCGGGGAAGAAGCACCCTACAATTGAGGGGAAAAAACGCCAAACACACCGGGAAGAAAATCATACTGAGATTATGACCTGTAGAATTCACTAACCTTCTCACGATGCCCTGATGCTGCTACAACGTTATTGGCTTTCACTAGAAACCAGCGACGGTAGAGTTATTTTTCTCTAGGGTTCGGCTGCTCCATGGGAGTGCTTTTTTATTTCGATCATTATTTAAGAATAAATTTTATTTAGTAGACTGTGACGACAAAAACATACTAGTATATTTTATAGATGTAAGTGTATCTTCTATCTACCAAATCAAGAGTTCGTTTTGTTACATTTTTTCGACTTATCGATCAATTTTTTCACCAAATAAGTAACTTTTTGTTCCACGTGTTGAATTGTGTAATAGTCAAAATGAGTTATTTAAGGTTGAAATTACTTTTCTGCCTGAATTTGCTAAACTATTTTAGCTATTTTCATTATAATTTTACTTTATTTTTTAGTAAAATATATTTTAAATATAACTTTTTCATAATTCAGTAGAATCAACCAATTCCACCACTTCATGCAGAACTTGATAAATTTTAGTAGATATGTCAATTCAGTTAGTTTTAGGCTATGTTTGGCAGACATAAGTCTCTATCTTCTAATTTTTGTATTGTTCAAAAAGTCTTTAAAAGCTTCTAGTTATATGTTTGGCGTGACAATTTTTAAGAGCTTTTCAAAAATTAAAAGATCTTTTTTGAGATGCTACAAGGAGTAGCATCTGAAAAAAGCCCGTGACTTTTAGTATTAATCAGTCCTAACAGCTTGTATACCAAACAGAACTAAATCAAACCGTCAACTTATTACGAAACAGCTATCACCTTTTCTCTTTAAGATTTTTTCAATCACTAATAAGTCACTCCCTTCTAGCTTTTATACTATTTCAAAAGTCTTTAAAAGCTTCTAGTTGTATTATTGCGCAATTCAACGCGCAAAAACAAAAATTACGTGTTTAGTGAAAAAATTGATTGATAAGCTTGATAAGCCAAAAAAGACGTGCATTCTTTATTTGTATTAAAATCACATACGGAGTATATGTTTTTTCCTTCTCATTTCTCCAATATACTTTCCATTTTCATTAATAAAAAAAATTCTTCATTAAAAAAGAACCGGACAGTTGCATTCTTATTTGCAGAACCATGCACTCTTGTCATCAAGCATTATTCTTTAGAGTCCCATATTTATATATATGGCACTATCCCAATAACAATAAGAACTAGATATGTTTTGTCATTTAAAAATAGGATTATGTGTTTTACATATTTATAAATATGCCTATGTTTATTTTAGTTATTACTATTGATCTTTAGGATGTTTTTACTTGGACTTTAATTTGCTAGTCTGGTCTGAACTGGTCTGATATGGTCTGTTTTTTTTTGTATTTTTATAACTATTCAAGTCTGGTCTGGTCTGGTCTGGTCTGAACTGGTCTGGTCTGGTCTGGGACGAATTACAGTCCAAGTAAAAACATCCTTAATTGCATCCTTATAAATTTAGATTCATCTTGATATGAATACCTTTAAATTCTCAAAGACTCATTCTTTAGATCTTCAAAGCTTCGTTCTTTAGATCATCAAATATTCAAGGCTTCATTCTTCAAAAATCTTCAAATTTTCAAGGCTCCTTTCTCTAAAACTTTGAACATTCTTCAAAATTTGGAATTTATTTATCAACAATGGACGAAATCACAAAGAATTAATCATATATTCTTGATAAAATCCGTGGTTTGAATTCTTCTCGTTCCGTAGAATTGTTAGGAGCCTCTCGAAAAGTCCTTATACCTTTGCTGCACTTTTTCATCTTAAATTTTCCATTGACTTCTTTTATCCGAGACCAATATTTATAGATATGGAGGGCATGGAATATGCATTGTGGTTCTGAAATTTCATCCATATCTTTTGGGTTTTAATGGGAATGGGCTTTGGGCCTCACTTACTTGCATTTTCATAGCTAGAAAAATAAGCACTTATGCAATTAGACATGACAATGGGTCGGGGTGGAGCGGGTACTGCAAGATCCAGAACCGCCCGGTGACCTGCACGGGTCCAAACTTGTTGACCCATGACCCGCCCCGCATCACCGTAACCTAATTAGCTAGCATGTATTTTTATTTGTGAGAAGTTGTTACCAATTGAATCTACATAAAATTTATATTTGAATAATTATTAAAAAATAATATATTAAATCAAATTCACGATACGCTGCCTGGACTTTGGATCAGCCTCTCAGTGCTGACGTCCAAACATCACGAACGGCCCCTCGGCCTCGATGTGATTCTATATGCGATGATCGGCCCATCACTGGCCGTCGTCTTCAGATGGCTCCTTACTTGCCTTCGTCCTCACTGCCCCTCTGCATGATTCCGTACCTCAAGACCGGGTTCCTCAGCGCCGGGCATCTTGAGCTAGCGATTGGGCTCGCCATCCCTTCCTGGATGGTGACCATCGCCCTTACATGACGGTCGGCTTCATCAGCACCAACGTCCTCAGATCACGAACGGCCTCCCAGCCTCGACGTGGTCCTATGTCTCAAGACCGGCTTCCCCAGCGTCGAGCATCTTGAGCTATCGATTGGGCTCGCCATCTCTTCCTGGATGGTGACCATCGCCTTTATATGATGGTCGGCTTCATCATTGCCTCATCCTCACATCCAGACGAACGTCCATCGCCTCATCCCCATATCCAGACAGGCATCCACCATCATCGTCCTCATATTCAGACGAGCGTCAACAACCTTGTCCTCATGATCGGACGGGCGTCCATCGCCTCGTCCTCATATTCAGACGGGCGTCCCCTTAGCAGACGGACACCTCTGCAGCCCCACACCCGGGCCGAAAGGCTCACCCCTCTTGCTTCATTTTGGGGGCATCCGGTGTACTCTTTTTCCCTCATTAGGATTTTTTCCGGTGTACTCTTTTTCCCTCATTTTGCGGGCTTTGGCCGAAGGCCACGTGTACCCTCACTTATTGCACCTAGCATCTATGGCTGCTATAAATAGCTAGCCCCTTCTCCATTGTAAAGGATCCCAGATCCGAATCTTGAGCTCATTTATAATACACACCTACTTTCCCTCTCTCTTACTTATTGCTCTGACCTCTCTCTTGATATCTCTTATAATATCCCTCGGATAATCTACCCCCGGGTACACTATCCATCAGTATTGATAACTGTGATGTTACAAATGTATTATATTTAATATTTAATGATTAATTTGTCATTTAAGATTGTTAATTGTTTCCTAAAATGGAAATGGGACCCTTCTGACGGGACGTCCAAAAAAGAAAAAAGGGAATCTTCTAATGGGACGGAGAGAGTATTATTTATTTCACAAATAAAGTTTTAGGATGTTAATTGCATCCTAACAAAGTTTAGAGTATTTTAAATAACTTAATTATTCCAACATATGTATATTTGTAAAAAGCATGATCATGGTGTGAAAACAACTTTTTAGATAAAGTTTGGAGTATATATGTTGTGTATGCAAGCCTGAGACATTTATCTCACACCCAATCAAAGTTTAAGATATTTACTATAAAAACACATTATTTTCTGTTTTTTTATTCACATTTGACATTTTAAAACTTATGCACCCACAACAAACACATATTCTACACAAATAAAAACACGTACATGTGTATAAGTGTATGCATTATGTATCAATGTAATGTTTATAAATGTATGTACCATGTACCAATGTGTGCGCGCGGGCAATAAAAAGTATTTGGTGGAATGCTTACATTTATGATGACAATAATTTTTCTATTTCTAAGGCTATTATTAATATTAACAAGGATAGTATGTATGCTCCTCCTCACAGTAAACCCAAAAATCATAACAAACATGTTGCTTGTTGGAACAAACCCCCTAATAATTACATTAAAATCAACATTGACATGAGCAAATTTCGGGGTGGATAGGGATGTATTATCTCGGGTATTAGTATTTGGGACGACCATGTCCATCCTATTCACTTCAAATCGCACACTCATATATAGCAACGAGGATTATATAACTAATGTCTCTGATATTTTGATCAACATAAAAAATTTCTTAGTGACAAAAACCACACTAATATCATAATTGAATGTGATAATTCCAGGTAATCCAGACTCTAAAAGGGGTGGCAAGACCCTCGTGAAAATTTGTAGCCAATTTGTTCGCCTTTAAAGAGAATTTCCTTACGGATAATCTATACTTTGACCATGTCAAGAAACATTGTAACTGTGCTGCAAATTTTGTTGTTATTAACGTTGATCATTGTGATGATAATCCAAATAGTTACCGTAAATTTGTAGGCATCATCAAGTTTGATGCAATTAGTTTCCTATATGTCTTTTGATTCCGTAGGTTTTTGTTCTTGTCCACCTATCATGTAATTCCCTCTTTATTATACTGTAATAAACTGGTAAGGTGTTCCCCGATCCTTGCCCCAAGTCAAGTGGCTACTCACCGGGATTAAAAAAAATAAAAATAGAAATTACTTGGTGGAAACTGTTGAAAGTTTGAGGTGATAAATATAATTATTTATATATTTGATTTTTTCCCATTTATTTGACCTATTATGCAATTAGGCATGACAACGGGTCGGGGTGGAGCAGGTACTGCAAGATCCAGAACCGCCCGGTGACCTGCACGGGTCCAAACTTGTTGACCCATGACCCGCCCCGCCTCACCGTAACCTAATTAGCTAGCATGTATTTTTATTTGTGAGAAGTTGTTACCAATTGAATCTACATAAAATTTATATTTGAATAATTATTAAAAAATAATATATTAAATCAAATTCACGATACGCTGCCTGGACTTTGGATCAGCCTCTCAGTGTTGTACAAAAGATTAGAGAGACGAGGATGTCTAAATGATGATTTCAAGGAAGGTGTCAATGAGTTCATTGAGACAACGGTAACTTTATATTCTAGTGGTGTCATTGCATGCCCCTGTAGAAAGTGTAAAAATCGAAAATGGTTGACTTGGGATATTGTTAGGCAACACCTATTTGAGAAAGGTTTTATCGATGACTATTATGTATGGGCAGCACATGGAGAGACACCCAATTCAAATGGTCTGGTTTATTTTGATCAACCTAACTCCTTGCATTGTAATGCATCTGAGGCCCAATATGATCCATACAAATCGATGTTTGAGGATGCAGTGAGGAATGAATTCCCAACAGAAAATCAAGGTGATTTTCTTGTGAGTGATGAGCCTAGTGCAGCAGCAAAGAAGATGTATGAGATGCTAGATATGACGAGTCAACCATGCTTTGAGGGTTGTCCAATGACTGAGTTGAGCGCAATGTCTGAAATGTTGAACATAAAGACTGAGATGAATCTATCTGAGGCTGCTACAGACAGGATTGCTCAATTTGTTAATATATTTTTCCCAACTAAAATCCCCAACAGGCCTATACCAAATTTCAACAAAATAAAAAGGAAGTTATCGTTGTTGGGAATGACTAGCCAGTCTATTGACTGTTGCCCAAAAGGATGCATGATATATTGGAACGGAGACAGTGAGCTAATGGAGTGCAAGTTTTGCGGTGGTGCAAGATACAGGATCAGTAAGCAAACAAAAAACCCAATTCCACTTGCAAGAATGGAGTACTTCCCACTTACTCCTAGATTACAAAGGCTTTATGCATCAGATACTACCGCGGAGAAAATGAGGTGGCACAAAGTTCACCATAGAGAAGAAGGAGTGATGCAGCATCCGTCGGATGCAAAAGCGTGGATTCATTTTGACAATCTCCATCCAGATTTTGCTGAAGACCCGAGAAATGTTAGGCTTGGTTTATGCAGTGACGGGTTCCAGCCATTTGGGCAATTTGGTCAGAAATACTCTTGTTGGCCTATCATAGTGACACCATACAACTTGCCACCAGGTATGTGTATGAAACAACAATTTTTATTTTTGTCTATATTGGTACCTGGACCAAAAAAATCCAACAAAGGGGATAGATGTGTATTTGCAACCATTGATAGAAGAGTTGAAACAACTGTGGGAGGTTGGGGTTGTAACGTATGATGCATTATCAAGGGAAAATTTCAATATGCGAGCTATGTTGCTATGGACAATAAGTGATTTTCCCGCATATGCCATGCTTTCTGGATGGAGTACAAAGGGAAAATTTGCATGTCCATGTTGTGCTGAGTTTACTGAAGCATTTTGGTTATCCCATAGCAAAAAACATAGTTGGTTTGATAATCATAGAAAGTTCCTACCAGGTGATCATCCATTTCGGTTTGATAATGAGAACTTTACTAAGGGAAAATCAATCTTCTATGGCTCTCCGTTACCGAGAGATGGTTCATACTGCTATGATGAGGTCGGTTCCCTGATGCCCGTGACTGAACTAGGAGGTATTGAGCATAATAAAATAGTTGGAAAAGATATTGGATGGAAGAAACGTAGTATATTCTGGGATCTCCCGTATTGGAAGGATTTGCTTGTACGACATAATCTCGACGTGATGCACATAGAGAAGAATTTCTTTGAGAATATGTTCTATACAATTTTGGGGGTGCCAGGAAAATCGAAGGACCATGCTAAAGGAGAATGGATATGGAACAAATTTGCCATAGGCCGAGTATCGAGAGGGACAGTCACGGAAAATTCCCTAAGGCTCCTTTTACTCTTTCAAGTGAGCAAATGACAATGTTATGCAATTGGGTTGATTCATTGAAGTTCCCTGACGGCTTTGCTTCTCGGTTAGGGTGTTGCATAGAAATGGAAAAACTTAAAGTGTTTGGCATGAAGAGTCATGATTGTCATGTGTTTATGCAACGTTTAATTTCGATTGCTTTTAGAGAGATGTTACCTGCTTCGATTTGGGAGGCAATCACAGAGATTAGCTTATTCTTTCGTGAGTTAACAAGAAAGAATATCACCGTTTCTGACATGGAGAAGCTCAAGGCAGATATTCCCATTATTCTATGCAAGTTGGAGAAGATTTTCCCACCGTCATTCTTTGACCCCAGTGAGCATCTTGTTGTACATTTACCAGATGAAGCTTTGTGGGGCGGACCTGCACAGTATCGTTGGATGTATCGTTTTGAAAAGTTAGTGTCTTTTACTTTTTCTCTTTCGGTTACTATAATCTTTTATAAATTTTACTTCATGTCTTAAGTGTTATCATTGACATAGTTTCCTAGGATCAGTCTTGAAGACAAAAATAGGAAACAAGGCAAGAGTTGAGGCCTCAATCAGGGAAGGTTATTTGCAAAGTGAGATGGGTACATTTGCGAGTTACTATTTCCCGGAGGAAGTGGTTACAAATGAACGCCGTGTGCATAGATTGGATGGTGGTTTCTTTATTAATGATGATGCTAGCGCTTCAATTTTTGCACAAAAGGCAAAAGCAGTCGGTGCAAGCACGCGGCGACACATGAACCAAAACGAATCTAGTGCTGTTCACTCATATGTGTTGCAGAACTGTGTAGAAATCCAACCATTCCGAGAGTAAGTCATACTATTCTAAGCATTGTTTGGTCATTTTTAATGTGGTGTGATATATTGAATGTACTTATATTTAAATGTGAGCGTGGTCTTTTATTACATGATGTTTATCAATACAACAGGATTATCTAGTTCTGACGAAGTCCAACTACAAGCCAACTTTCCTTTTTGGTTTTACCACTACGTGAGAATCTAAACTACCTTATTTAATTAAATAAAGTCGAACTACGTACTGTATAGAGTTTTATACATTGTATGTATTAAGATTTTGTGCTTTGTTTAGGTGGAAAACGACATAATAGATCATCCACGATGGCTTCGTGCTTTATCTAGATTTCCCTCTCCATATGTGACTACTTACCAGACGCTTAATATAAACGGCTATAAATTTAACACTATTGAGCGTTCTGAAGATAGGGTTACATGTAATTGCGGAGTTATGGTGAAGTGCACAAGTTTTGATGGATCGAGGCTCGATTACTATGGATTGATACAAGAAATAATTCAGTTGGAATATCAAGATTACAAGGTACTTGTTTTCAAATGTGAATGGTTTGATCCTTCTGATAGAGGTACACGAGTCCATCCATTATACAACATAGTTGATGTACACATGCAACACCGACTTCGTACTCCAGATTGCTATATTTTAGCATCACAGGCTGATCAAGTTGTGTATTACTGTATCCGAGTGCAAAGAGGAAGGCCAACAGATGGCAATCTGTTGTTCAATGCATGCCCCGAGCTTTTGTGGAGAAAGAACGAGGTGAAGAATCAAATGAAGAAGAAGAAGAGGAAGAACCATCAGCATTTCAAGAAAATGAACCGGGAATCTCATTCTACATAGAGTTAGATTTTTCAAGGGCACAACATATTGATGACCCTAGTGGTCGTCCTGCCACCTCGACTGCTCCAGAATATATGGATGACGCATTAGACGGAGCATATGACAATGAGCATGGAGATAATAACAACAATGATGTTCAAGAAGATGAAGTTGAATGCACAGATGATGATGATGATGTTTAAAGTGGTGGCGATCAATGTGTATTTCTTTATTTTTATATTATCGATTTGTTTCGGTAAAAAAAAAAAGCGAGCAATTATTTGAATTTTATTTTTTAAGCATACTATTTATAATTTTTGAATTTTATAATAATAGGATGATAAAACTTCAAACATTTAAATATGTAGAGCCTGTTTGGTAACATCATAATTGGCTGAATTGACTGATTCTGCTGAAATTTATGAAGTTCTGGTTGAAGTGGCTGTATTGGTTGATTCTGCTGATTCTTATAAAAATTATATTTCAAATATTTTCGTTTGGTAACATCATAATTCGTTGTTCACTCTGTGCAGTTACAAGGTGAGTGCATTTTTTTTCGGCTGGTGCTTCTAGATGTACTTCGTATGTACTATGTGTATGTGCTAAGTTTGCTAAATCACTACGATGTACTAGCTGTTTAGGTAAAAAAAAGCTACGGAACTTCTTTTGGCTTCAGCTATTAAGGTCTTCATCTCTTAATAGTTTGGTTAAATAAGTTTATTAATTTGTTAGTGGAATGTTCATTCCTATTAAGGACTTTAGTTTTATCATTCATTCAAAGTAGCAGAGCAACTATTTACTGAAGCATGTGTCTGTGACTATGTGTACTGTTTAGAGCAAAGTTTTGATTGCCCTGAGTTTTGCTTGGTTGACTTGCTTTATTCATAAATTGATAGAGTTGATCCAACTATTGAGGTGGCTGGATGGGGTACATGTTAAAAATTATCTATATAATAGCTCTTCTATGTGTTTCTTTAAATGTATTCCTGTGTTTTGAATTTGTTCATGCATTTATAACAGCTCTGCCGGTGAACTGTGAACTTCATAACAGAAAACAGTTACGTACAACCCATCTAAGTTGTCAATAGCCTCGTTTCTTTTAGTGAGCTGTCATGCATTTATAACAGCTCTGCCAGTGAACTGTGAACTTATGAACTTCATAATAGTTCATGGTTGGGTTTATGTTCCTTTTTCAGTGAATAGTCTCGTTTCATGCATTTATTATAATAGTTCTCCCATTTTCTTACTGGTTGGGTTTATGTTCCTTGCTCTTTTGATTATTGATCCCAATTGACTTTTGTTCCTTGTTCTTATTTAATTTATGTTTCACTCTTTTTGACATAGGTCCTTTTAAAAATAAAAAAATGTCCACATTTAAAGGACTTGGAGCTCCCTGTCAGAATAAGAAACAATATCATGTAACTCAAGAGGTGTCGGGCAGTTCTAGCCATTCAACGCCATCTCCATCGGCTTCTTTACTAAAGTGAAGCTTGACTCCTAGCTCAGGACTTGGATCTGGCTATCAGAATAACAAATCAGGGCATGTAACCCAAGCGATATTGGGCGGTTCTAGCCGTTCAACACCATCTCCACCCGTTTCTTCACATGGGAGAAGGCAGCCTATTAACACAACTAAACAGATGCCGCAAACAAGGCAGCCTCCCCAACAGCCTCCTTCACAATATAGTTTACCTCGAGGTCCTAGGCCAAATATCACACCACTAAATAACCAACAACCAATCATTTCTCCATCCCTAAACCACCAGCAACTGAGTCTTACATTCTCTCACCAACAACATCCTTCAACATCACATATACATGATGATCTATTTGAAGACAATGAAGATGTGGAAGATGAGATCGTTGATTGGAAACATAATACCTACGGTGATCTTAATTGGGGAGAAGAGCCATTAGATCCTTTCAAATCTCTATCAGTGGCAAAATTTGAAAGACCCAATGTCGGTGTAAATGTCGCAGGAAAGTAAGTGTAATATTAACTATTATTTATGTGTATACATTATTCTTTAATGCTACTATACAATTACTAATAAATAATGTATACTTTATATGCAGTCTAATCAACATATCTGTTACCAAAACAAGTCTAAATTTTCAAGGAATTGTCTCAAAACAAATCAAGTATAATCTTCATCCAGCTGGACAACAATGGAAATGGGTCCCTGATAAAACTAAACAGTTATATTGGGAACAATTCCAGGTATGTGTGAGTAATATGTGTTGTTTTAGAATATAATTATATATGGTATGTGTTTTCAAGTGTTTTCAAGTGTTTTGTCATACCTTTTCTGGAGTTAAACACTTTATTTTAACTCAAAAGCACCTATATTCTTAAAGATTGAAGGTTTGATTGTATATAGGATGTAGTCACTTGGAATATTTCTGAGTTCAAACTTAAAGACATCAAGGAAGGTTATGAAAAGTATTTACAGAATCGTGCTTACTCCAATATCATGGGTGATATCAGGTGAGCATAATGAATGATATTTATTTTTACTAGTCAATTTATTTAATTAACTTGAAATATAATGGTTATCCTTATTACACTTGAAGAGAAAAACGGCCTGTAACAGTGAATGACTTCACTTGGGCTGCTGTTGAAGAGTATAAGAGGTCAACGCAATTTCAGAGGGCATCTGCTGCTGGTAAGAGAAATCGTATTGCCATTGGGGACAAATGCAAACAATATGGGGGTTCTCGAGCTGCGGTTGATGTGGCAGCCCAAGAGGTGAGTTTAAAATTTATTTTGATATATGTCTCAAATTTTAGGTGATTCATTGGATGATGTTTTTGCATTTTGTTTTAGTTGAGGATTACCGGTGAACATATAAATCCTGTCAAACTTTGTGAGACCTTCCATCCAAAGAAAAGGAAGAATGGAGAGCTAATTGATTATTCTTCACAACCGAAAGTTATGGTATGTAATTACTTTTCTGCTTCTTGGGTCTCTATATTTTACATTTATAAATATTTTAATTTATTTAATTTAAATGTATAACCATATAACAATCTGCTCTAAACCCTAAAGATTTTTGTACCATCATTGAGTCTGTAAATGTATTGTACATATATGGTCAGTGTTTTCTGTTTTAGCCCCCTTATTAAGTGTGTAAATGCATTGTATATATGGGTATTGTTTTCTGTTTTTAGCCCGTGTACTGAGCGTGTAAATGCATTATATATAAGGGCTATTTTTTGTGATTTTAACCCCTGCTTTGTGTGTGTAAATGCATTGTATATATTTGGAGTGTTTTCTAATGGCCAATACAACTGACTTTGAAGATTTTATTTGCTTAGTTATCACCATGCTTCCCCTCTTGCTACTATCCAATTTGCTCAAAGCCTCAAACGCAGTCCTACACACACGCTAACTGTACATTCATATCTCAGAAAAGAGTGGAGGATGTGTTTGGTTATTTTTAACACTTATCAAATTCTTTTCGATAATTACTCTATTTGGTAACTTTATTTATGTAAGATTTGATCTCAAGATTGTATTAGGTCACCACTTTACACGTAGTTTATAGTATTAAATCTGTAAACATCCTATTGAGATTTTTTGAGCAATTGTGAGTTGTGTCGTTATTGTAAAAAAATACCGGCAATATTCTCTTTTTAATTGTGTAGTGTATGATTTTAGTTCTTTTTTCTGATTTTGATGTTGTTGATTCATTAGTTTAATACGTAGTGCAACATACCATGCATTGTACCTAATGTTTTTTATTAGAGAGTATCAAATATTTGAGTGACTTGCATCATTTTGTTTGCACAGGAGGTTATTAACAAGCTGTCTACTACATTCCATGAAGCTGAAAGTGAACATCAATCACAAGAAGCTGAAATTTCTGCGGCAGCAAAATCAGTAATTTCTGAGTTGCATTTCAAGTATTTTGATGTCGTTGGGTACAACAAGAAAAGAATTTTGGGAACGGGAAGGTATTCCAAAGCGTTTCTTCTCCAATTAGAGTCAAATCATAAAGGATCTTCATCAAAACGCTTGCATGATTTTTGTGTTGCTTGGGATGAGCATATGAGAAAATGGTTGTCTTCGCATGGTCATGAGGCTCCACCGGTTATGCCTCTTGTGGATGAAAGTTTGACAAATAAGAATCCCGAGTTACAACCTAAAAGTTTTGAAGAAACATGGCTTCCGTTCTTCAAGTCATATGGAATTGATGCCCCAAACTTCTTTCCACAACAAGATTTATCCTCTCAAGACTCTCAACAGTCACATGGAGATTCTTTATCCAACTAGATGCATAACTTTAATTTTGAAATGGCTTAATCATTTTAAACCACATTAATGTGGTGATATGTATGCCTTTTTTGGATTTAGTATTGAACACTAGATACTAACACTGACTTGGATGTTTTTTTTGGATTTAGCATAGTTGGGGCTTTAGTAGTGACCTGGAATCTAATTAATGTAAAATCTAAGCTAGTATAATATACAGAGTATTATTTTTTGGCAATATTTGATTTTAATTATATTTAATGGTTCAAATTTATCTTTTCATGCTTTGATTTGATAAATTAATATAAACAGGTTTGGTAGGCATACATAAATAATAATTGAATTGAGAGCAATTCATAAATGAAGAATATTTTTTTTGTAAATAAAAATTAATTACCGGCGAATAATAGTGACAGATATTCCGCCACTAAAACTGTTGGCGGAACCATCCGTCACAAAAGTCCGCTTCTAATCACTGACAGATTTGAAAATCCGCCACGAAACAATATTACTTCCAGAATTTACTGGCGGACGATCCGTCAGTGATTTCCGTCACCAAGAATTTCTGTAGCGGAGTTAGCGACGGATATTCCGCCACTAAATTGCGAGATTTCTTGTAGTGATTTATGTATTTTACATTCTATTTTCCTAATATAAATATATTTGTGAGACTCCTAGGAGGGTAATATGTTTAATTATTTCACAAACATGCAAAATTGCACACCTAAACCATATCTGGTGCCATTAGACTGAACAATTAAATAGAACACATACTCTAATAGATTAAGAAGTGTTACACACATATTATCACTCAAAAAAGACATTGAAAATTTCCTTTGGCAGCTGGGCGCAAAATGTTAAGAAATTCCTCTTAATCATCTTAATTGAGTTAATTCCGAAGTATTAACTCATAGTCACACATAACTTCTCCAACATTTATGGACGTGGAATGTGGGACTATGTGAGTGGACGATGAGTCATGTGGGGTTTCCCTTATCTAAAACTATATATACTTAAATATATATTCCGCATATAAGAATATTTATGTGAACAAATAGTACAATTAAATAAGGATACGAGCCCGTTTGGTAATACTAAAATCGGCTGAATCAGCTGATTCTGCTGAAATTTATGAAGTTATGGCTGAATTGACTTTTTTGAACAAGAACAAGACGGCTTTATATTGATATCAAAACATTCAGCAAGGGAACAAGAAAGTAAAAGGACCACTTCCAATCACCAACCCTCAAACCAGACTTAGAGTCAATCACCCAGAATAAAGCAATATGGCTCGCTGATCCTGTAATGGGTCTAAATGAGCCTAACGTGGTTAGAGTAAACCTCTCACCACCCAACCTAATGCAAGAGTCTGGCAAAAATAAACGTACATCATCAACAAAACAACATAAAAAACAAAGAAAGAACACAACCAAGCTAAATCAAAAGTAGAGATAGTCTTCCAAACCCCAGTCGCACAATTCCTCCATGGCGGCGGTTCGGGAGGGGGTCGAATCAGCACCTCTTCGTCTTCTTTCACCCGTACGAGACCTCCGCCACCGGCAAAGCACTTGGATTTTACCGTGCTTCGCAAACCTCTGCAAATCCGTCTGCGGACGCTCATCTTTTACTGTTCTTCGATCGTCGGGGATGCCGCAGGGACTAGCCGAGCCAGGTGACCTGAGCCACCGCCGGAAAAACTCCTAGGAAGATCCTAGAGACGACCACAGATTCTTTGTTGCTAATTTAGCTCTCGAACACCCTGTCTTCCTTCAGCGCATCCCCTACTCGTAAGCCGCTGGTCTCCTCTCAACCCTTTCCAGACAATCGAAACTGTCTATTTCCCTTCTAGGTCGCCGATCGAAGCCAATCTTTGTTAGCCGCACACGATCGCCGCTGCTGCTCTTAGGGTTTTTCGGACGTCACAAGAGCTCTCTAGCTATTAGATATGTTTGATCCCAATTCAAAATAAAACTTATTTGATTCTACCGAAAGTATTGGCTGAACTGACTTTATTGGTTGATTCTGCTGATTTATTGAAAAAAATATATTTAAAATACTCCGTATATTTTATTAATAAAATAAAGAAAAAATTATATGAAAAAATAGCTAAAATGGTTATCTACATACAGTAACTTCAGTCGATACAGACCGAAAAGTAACTCCAACCTTACTTTTACTTATTATTACACAATTCAGCGCGTGAAATCAAAAGTTACGTGTTTGATTAAAAAGTTGACTGATAAGCCTGATAAGCCAAAAAATAGAGTCACAGAACGCGCTCTACATTAGTTAGCTAGTGTGTCAATTTTATATAATGATGATATCTACTTGTTGATTAATACAATTGAGAGTTTATATTAATTAAGATGTGGTTAGTTTTCTCTCGATCTGTATATATTGTTTGAAGTACTTTTTAAATGTTGATGATTTTGACAAAAGTGATGGATCATGTTGTATTCATGTATACTGAATTACCAACTAATAAGTGTCTGAGTGTGTCCTTGCATTATATTATTATTATTTCTTTATTTGAGTCGTGTGATTTATAGATATGGCAAAGGTACCTCATGTTCCACGAGTTTATCTATATTCTGTACCAAGTATGGATATTGTAAAATTTGTCTTTAAAAAGTTGACTATTTAATTACACGAGTTTTAATTGTTCTTAGTTTGAGGGGGTGAAATTTGTATACCAATTATGGAGTTTATCTATATTATATACCAAGCCTCCAAAGGGATTTGTATCCTGTTTATCTTTACTATACAAGGAAAAAAAATAGTAGACAATATATTTGCAAATGTATTCTCGCAAATAACTATATTGGCATGGATTGATAGGCACCGACAATAACATATTTTTGCCAACTGGCTCGGGAAAAAAAATAGTAGACAATATATTTGCAAATGTATTCTCGCAAATAACTATATTGGCATGGATTGATAGGCACCGACAATAACATATTTTTGCCAACTGGCTCGGGATGAAACGACATTAGCATGGAATTTGGCATGAAGTTGACGTACATGTGCCAACTCCGTGTCACGTAACATATTTTTACTAACTAGGTCAACAAAACGGCATTAGCACGGAATTTGACATGAATTTGACCTACAAGTACCCATCTATGTGAAATACTTTATGAATTTTAACGAATCTCTACCATTGATCAAAGTCAAATTTGTCCCAAGTCTATTATTTTTTGTAGTGATCTTAGAGAACATTTCACTTGATGCACATTTCAGTTTCATCTAACTCACATTTCAGTTTGACGAAAATCAATCTGACGGTTCAGATTCGTTCACATTTCTATCCTAAGATCATTTTCTCATTTGAACCTAATTAAGAGGATGTTTGGATCCGATTCTTAAAACTGCTTCTGCTCTCTGAAGTTGGATTGTTTGGGTGAAAGTGCAGAGGTACTTTTGACGCTCTAATTTACTTCTAGAATCAGTTTTTTTAGAAGTTCCAAAAAAAACGATTTCTGAAAACTGGTTCTGACTCTGCTTCTGCTTTAAAAAAGAAGCAGAATCGATTCCAAACATCCTCTAATATGAGTGTGGCTAAAAAATGTTACAATTTCTGCATAATAATTGCAATATTACAATTAAAATTTTGATATGTAAATTGGCCCAAGTAAAATTTAACATAATCCACGTCCGAGATACGATGAATGGGGGGGGGAGGGGTTGGATCCAAGGTAAGTCCACCTTCACCTTGGATGATGGGCTCGATCAACCGCGTAGAGTAGTCATATCAGGTCGATTTTTTCCTCTAATTGAATGAGTTTTTTGTAATTTCAAAAAGTTCATGTATTGGTTATAATTTTTTGTATTTTTTTTTCTATTTTGCGTTATATGCATAAATTATACTTTCGAATGTATAGGTCAAGTATTAGTCATTATAATATACGATTATAAATGTGTTTTTCACCGGATAACAATATCTGTTTGATCTCAAAAAAACTCGATTAATTTTTTATCATACTATTCAAAAAGTATTTAATTTTATTTTTCAAAGGTTTTTAATATATATTTTTATAATGTGAACAATTAGCCTTAAATTGTCTTAACTCTAATATTAGCCTCAAAAAATTATAGAAAGACATGTTTAATTTTTTTAGTAGATTTATGTAATTGACAGTAACTTTTTTTTGTAAGAGAAGTGATTTTGGAATTAGATATTGAATAAAAGAAATAGTGCATATCGTAGGGGCGAAAACCTAAAAAATGCAAGACCTAAGACAAAGTGTGTCATATTTACAGGGACTAAAATGTATTTAAGCCTAATGTTTAACATCGTTTGTGAATAAATAACATTTACTTATTAATATAGTTTTATGCTTTATATTATATATTATGTGTAGGACGGTAGGAGAGATGACATAACACTCGATTAAAATCAATATAATAAAGACTAATACGAATAGATTTTTTATTAACACACTTTTCGAGGAAAACCCTAGTGGTGGTGTGCGGCTCTTCTACGGATTAGGTTTGGTGCCGCGAATCTGTATTGCCTTTTCCTGCATTATAATATATGTTAGTTATGATATACCCTCATATTTTTCTCCTACTAATGAATGTTAGTACACTAATTTACATAAATATTTTTTAAAGAAATGTGGACTTACATTTCCATTGTTGAGTCCACACTCCCAATCAGTATCTCCATGGAACGTTTCCATATGCCTCATCATGTACACTCTTTCATTTTCTTTGGCCTTGTTTCTCCATGCCATTCTTACAACTTCTGGCTGCATGTTTTTCACTTTCTTTGCATGTGGGTGCCTTACATCTCTGAGCCACTTCAGTACAACACTTTTCTATACCTATAAGTATTTAAACAGTTTGTGCATTGAGTATGTATAAAAACATTTGAACACTAAAATTGTACGATTACTCATATAATATGTTCAAAATACTCATTTCAAAACCATACAATTCTTATTTGTAAACTTACCATGTGGTTTGGTTGGGAACCATACTTCATTTTTATTGCTATTTCCCTGTCACAGCTATCAATGATGCTGAACTTTGTATTCTTCAAATCGATGCACATTAAGTAATAACTTCCATTTTTTTCAGCCGGGAATAAAAACAAATCCATATTGTTCACTTTTGGCAATGCTCCAGTAAATTATTCCCGAGTGGCTTCAACAAACCTCTTCATCCTTGTTGTTGCAGTGCTGAGCTGGTTTTCCTCCAATACTTTCTGTATATCAATCATTTAAAATATTAATTATAAATCTATGAATAAAAATATATACAACAATAATTCTTACGCATGGTGATGCTGTGAATATCAATTTGTTTCTCGATTCCTTGCTCTTAAGGGTCTCTATGTGGTTTAGAATCATTGCCCATACGTCTATGACTTTTGGACTGACTTTGCAATTGATGTCCAGAGACTCCAATTCTCCCTTTGTAAGAACAACATTTCCATCTTTGTTTAGTGGACGAAAGACGGTCATCGATCATCACTGGAGGAGTGCTAGTGGAGGAATAGAAGTCGTTGATCGTCGTGGGAGGAGTGCTAGTAAAGTTATGGTTGTCAGCGGTGGAGGAACAAAGACGGCCGCCTCATATTTTCTGGATGCTTTGCCCTCCGGTCCAACTCAGTTCTGGAATCAGAGCTCGCCACCATTTTCATCGGAGCTGCACGGACAATAGAGGCTGGTTACTCTAACATCAATCTGTTTCTCGATTCCTTGCTCTTAAGAGTCTCTATGTGGTTTAAAATCATTGCCCATACGTCTATGACTTGTGGAGTGACTTTGCAATTGATGTCCAGAGGCTCCAATTCTCCCTTTGTAAGGACAACATTTCCATCTTTGTACAGCTACTTACTTTTTATCATTGTTGTTGTTAGAAACAAATTCAGCCACTTTTATCTCTTCAGTTGTCATTGAACCCTTGATTTCAATAATTCTAGTAACATATGGAGACTTGTGAGGAGCTGTAGGGATTACTTGTCTTTTTTCACTTGATTCTCCTAACAACAACCTTCATCATCAAGGGCAACCTGCTTTCCCTTTTCAGCTGGTCTATTTCTGGCTTCATCATCAACTTTTTGATCTCTGCTTTCTGTTTCAACATTCACTTCTTCACGCTCATTATGAAGTTCCACATGCTCATTACACTGTTCAGGTTGCTCATTAGATTCTTGTGAAAGTAATGTGAAGCTTGGCTTTTCGTACTGTGTCAGTGTTGGCCTCTCACTTCTTCTGTGCCATTTCAATGGCTTCTACTGCTCTCAGAACATCTTCTGTCCAGAAATCATCATCTAGTGTCAGTGTTATATCTTTTGCTTTCTCAGTTGTTGGCTGTTCTTTGGAGTATGTGATGAACAGTCCATGTACTTTGTCAAGCAGGACCTTCATTGTTTCATCATCTGACAAAGCCTGTGCAGCCTGCTGAAATTTCTCATCATAGATTGATATGCTTTCTGCCAACTGTTTAGCTGTTGTGGCGAATTCCTTCATCACGTCCTGCTTTAATCACAACAATATGATGATTACAAACTAATTATGCTGTAACAGACACTCATTAGAATATTGCACTAGTAACACACTGATATTCAGTAGCACTACCATTTTATTATCTGTAACCACTCATCATTATTAAATATTTAACATCGTTTCATACCTTTTTTGCTGTTGTGAACATTCAGCTTCATATTGTGTTGCCTTGTTTGGATCATTTCCCATCACTTCTGGTATCTCAACCGTTCCCTGATTTGCCTCATTTGTGTAACCATATCCAAAGCCTCCGCTTTCCATCTCTTCTTTTTCTCTTTTATTCAAATTCTGAGTAGTCCATCCAATAAATGATGGTGCTTTCCTTGGCAGTCTCCTTCCTTTAAACGACAGTCTATCAACATAGAATATTTGCACATAGTGTTAATCTAGAATTGAGCATAAAACTTTCAAAACATTTACAAGTACACTGATTATATTTAGCATTAAGATTTCATCAATTTTTAGCTCATTTTGAACCATTAGATGTGAAAATGAATGCATAAGATTCATTCTCACTTCGCATGGGAAGACCTCTTTGTATTTGAACCATCCCCTTATCTTATACCTAAAAGCATTATATATGATAGAGAAGATTCACACTCTTAATTGTTAGCTGGATTATCTTATACCTAAAAGCATTATTTATGAGAGATAGACATCTCTCGCTCACTTGTTACACGACTTACGATTTAATCTTTCTTATATCTAAAATCTTATATCTAAAAGCACTACATATGATTAAAACAAATCTCCCGCTCAATTGTTAGCAAAGTTGTCTTATACCTAAAAGCATTATATATGATAGATAAAATTCTCCCTCAACTCTCAATTGTTAGTTGGATTATCTTATATCTAAAAGCAATAATATTTAACTCAATTGTTAGACAACTTATGGCATAATATTTCACTCAATTGAAATATTTCTTATATTTTCTCTCTCATATTCTTACATATTATTGAGTTATCTTACCTTATACTAAAAAGCATTACAAATGAGAGAAAAAAATTCTCCTACTGAATTCTAGCAAGTTTATCTTCTTAGCTTCTTATACCTAAAAGCAATACAAATGAGAGAGGAAATTATCTCGCTTAATTGTTAGTCGACTTATCTTATATTTAAAAGAACTAAATATGAGAGAAAGTTATCCCGCTCAATTGTTAGCAAACGTAACTTTTAATACTGAAAAGCATTAATCGTATAATAAGACTAGGCAAATATGCTTTGCAATTTTTTTCTACTATATACATTTTCAAACTAAATATAATAAAATACATTTTTTCTACTATATACATTTCTTTGAGGTACAATAAATTGGAAACCCATATTGATATGTGGTAGTGTTTGTAAGGTAGATTCTATGGTATCCATAATGTACCATATCTTTGTCCACATGGACCAATTAGAATGTTGCAGTTGAATGATTTAAATCTAAATTAAAAATAATATACCACCTACGTCCCAAAAAACTTTGTCAATATCAAAAGTCAATTATATCAGTATCGAAAAGCATTAATCTTAACTTGTAAAAGAACTACATATGATTGAGAAAGTTATCCCGCTCAATTGTTAGCAAGATTAACTTCTAATACCTAAAAGAACTAATCTTATACTTAAAAGAACTATATATGAAAGAGAAAGTTATCCCACTCAATCGTTAGCAAGATTAACTTCTACTACCTCCGTCCCATTAGAAGGTTCTCGTCCACTATTCACATGGTCAACTTAAATCATTTTTAATCTTTTACTTATAAATCAAATTTTTATCAAATTTACATTTTTTATCAGGCTTTGTACCGGTTTTAATGTAGTTTCTGAATATGTTAATTTTATTTACTAAAAATAATCAGAGCGTGAACAGAGATTAAGTTGTTTCATCGTTAGTCAGATATCGTTAACCGTTTACGGGAACCTTCTAGCGGGATGGGAGGAGTAATACCTAAAAGTAGTAATATGAGAGAGCAAATTCTTCTCCTCAATTCCCCCGATCAATTGTTAATGTATCTTCTAATGCCTAAAAGCACTACATATTTTAAAGCGATGACGTTTTTTAATAAAATGTGACATTTTATGAGGGACATTTTTTTAGAATAAAGTATGTGTAATGATTCACCCATAATAGCATTTTAATTTCCCAGTAAGATAGGAAGGAACATATTCAGAGTAGACTTCTAATTATATTTGCCTCATTTGCATATGAAGAAATTAATTTGTGTTTCAGAACTCCATCCACTTTTTCCCCAACTATAAATTGTGCAACTGTACCAATTGTGACATGTAGTTAATTTCCTAGAATATGTTATAAGATACAGAGTATTTAACATCTAATATGTAATAAAATTGCTTACATCTTGTCATGTACGTACTAATCACTAAAAGAGTGTTACAAATGATAAAAAAGTAAATTTGATATCATTGATCCATTTGAAAAAAAATAAACCAAAAGCATAGATTTTTCAAATAAACATTAGTTCCGTCCCATAAGCTAATAAATTTTAATAATGCGGAGAGAGTGATATAAAATATATTCCGTATTACATAATATACTATGTAATAGAAAACAAAATATGCACAAAATATATGATTACGATTATAGAATATATGGCAGAAAAGAATGTTATATTAATGGAGTATAAATACTTTTAAACTGATAGGGCTAAATAATTAAATTTCCAATACATTAATAAATTAATGTAATCAAAGTAGAGTATGTGAATATTATAACACTCTATATTGTTCTTATTTTGTTCATATATAAAAAATTATTTATTTATTTAATGCCGAATAAGTTGTGTCGAGGTTTGATGAAATTATTCTTTTCTTATACGGAGTATATAAGTAGATATATAGTTGAATTTGGTGAATCACATATATATATTGGATATCTTCTTCATTTGGAATGTTATTTAGGTTTGTTTGATAACACTGAATTTTTCCGAATCTACCGAAGTTGATGACGTTTTTGCTCAATTCCTTAATTACGAAGAAATTGTATTTTAAAATATATGTCACAAATATTTATTTCAGAGTTTTTTTCTCAGTGTCACTTTGATATAATTTTAAATATAATTATAGTCACTAAAAATTAATAAG
This sequence comes from Cuscuta europaea, assembly GCA_945859875.1. Classification (NCBI taxonomy): domain Eukaryota; kingdom Viridiplantae; phylum Streptophyta; class Magnoliopsida; order Solanales; family Convolvulaceae; genus Cuscuta; species Cuscuta europaea. Next base: position 40,852,130 of record CAMAPE010000019.1, read on the forward strand.
TCATATTTTTATCCATAATTTTTTTTGTCATGTATAAGGAACTTTTTTTAATACGGAATGCTCTGTATTGAGGTTGGAAAATAGAAAGATTATCTAATAAATCTTCAGTTTTTTTTAATTTTTTATATGTAATATTGATGTCATATGAAAGATCGTAAAAAATTATGAATTTTGATATAATGTTTATAAAAATTAGAGAAAAAATGAAAAAGTTATACCACTTTTAAGAAAATGGTATTTTTTAATACAATGGGTCCCATTAATTGTTGCCACGTTATTTTACAAATGTATAGCTTCAATTGTGTTCCGTTTTAGTCTTGCGGTTGCCACATGGCATTTGTAGAGCATTTTAAAGAGGGGAAAATGGTCTTTGAAAGAGCTATCTCCTTTCCTATATATAAATAAATAGATATTGCAATTGTTTTAACTTTTTATTTTTTAATCCAATTTTTTTAAAAAAATATACCAATTTTTGTATTTTTGTATAATCTTTCATATGATATCAATATTGGATATAAAAATTAAAAAACAAATCCCATTAAAAATGAATATGTAGATTTTTTTTATATAATATTGATATCATTGGAAAGACCTTAAAAAATTATTAATTATGATTTTTTTTTTAAAGTTTTACAGTAAATAAATAATTTATTTATTGTAATTTAAACAAAAAATGAAATGTAGTGCTAAATGGCAAGGAAGTGGTGAACAAAATTACACTCAAATTTTAATCCAAATAGAAGTGATACTTTTTTTTTCAGATTGTATTGTCGTGTTTTGGTTCACTATACATTAATATCCTTATTAATTACTACGTATATAGCTAATCTATTTTTCAGCGGTAATTATTCCTATTTATGAAAATATTTTCTTAATTTATGTTTCACGTTATTTTGACCCCTATTTTGTTTTGAAAGCTATTTTGACCCCTATTTAGTACAATTTCATATAAATAAATAAGAAATTAGCCATAATAGGACTTAAACATGCTAAAAAACTCATATTAGGACTTACCAAGTTTTCTCTCGTTAATAGGACATATACGCTCCTATCTTACGTTTTACTACTTTAGGAAATATCCTAAATACCCCTATTCGAAGTTAAGAAATTTACCGGCCTTTTTCGGTAAATTTCTGCATTCTTTTTCCTGCATTCTTTTGCCATGGATTTCTCTTGGAGTACGAGGTCATAGCTGCCTGTGTTTCGTTCTTTGCGGAGTATGTTTACTTCAAATTTAAAGCTTTCATAATACTGGCCGTGATTCTGTTTTTGTTCGTCAATTCTTCTTCAATCGTTGTTACATTGAATTCGCAATTGCCTTCTGTTTTTTCCTTCCAGCTCTGTTTTTTTCTTCAATTTCATATTATCGATCCTTTCATCATATGATCGCTTTCAAATTCATTATAATCAACAATTTATTTCGTATGTAGTTGTACTCTGTTTTATTTCATTAAATTTCATCCGCTAATTTAGATATCAGTTTGTATCTACAATTTATTTTGTTTTTGTTAAATTCTCTATTCTTCTACCTAAATTATGCCCTTCGAACTGTCATTTAGTTTGTTCGAACTGTCATGTATATGCATTTTTTGATTACCTGATTAGGCTTCACTATGATTGTTGTACATGGATCGGAAGAATAGCTCTCAAAAGCCTTTTTGGCCACTTCATCTGCAGTTTTGCAAATCTCTTTGACAAATTGACTATTGTCCTGTGACCCCATCCCCCAACAAGATTCAGCAGTTTTGTCCATCTCTTGAGACTGACTCAATATGTTAAACGTAGGCATGTCACAAACTACATCTTCATTGTGCTCGGTCTCTACAACATCTTTATCTAGAACAGCATCCTCATTTTTTGCACCACCATCCCTAATCTGTAAAATATCATCCTCAGTCTGTGCAGCAATGTACCCAGTCTCCTCTTGCACATGAATGTCAGCAGTATCATCATCCTTTAGCCTAGGTTCCTCATCATTCTCGTAATCTTGCCCAGTCATGTCATCATCTTTTTCATTAACATTTTCTTCTTTTTCTGGACTTTCATTCTTTTCAACTTTCTCTGTTCTTTCTCTTGTGTCCTCATCTTCACCTTTATCACTGCCTTGTGACATCTGTTTGACAATAAGTAGAACTTCTTTTAAAAGATATTCCTGCTTTTTCTGAGTTTGCTTAATGTTTTTCATTTCTGCCACTAGTCTGGCAGTCTCCTTAGCTTGTTTCCTCATGCTTTTTTGCATACTGTTACTATGTTTGCTCATGAACATAATATATTTCTCTGTTTTCTTCCACTATCACTTGAATCATCTTCTTCATCCTCACTCTCAGTGCCTTCATCACTCTTTGTTTCCTCATCACTTTCGAATTCCATCTTAATCTTCTTTCTTCTTTTAGAAGTTCCCTCGCCAGATTTACCTTTTCCCTTCACTACTTTTCTTGTTTTCCTTTTCATGCTTCTTATTGCCTTTTTTTGCCTTTTTCTGCAATAGCTTTCATCTTTTCAGCATCTAGCCTCCCCACATTTGGAATAACAATGTCCATTCCATGGCCACCTCTGTCATTGTTTCCTCCAATCATGGCAATCTCTTCTTCTGTTGGTACGATCTGTGTCCACTCAAACTAAACAAGTACACTTTGTTAGTAAAAAAATTGTAACCTTATAATCTAGATATATTTAGACTATTAAAACTAATACCTTGTCATTCTTGAATATTATTTGGGAAAGCACCTCCAGTGTAGGTTTTTTCTTGAATTCCCACTTCAGTGTCCTTGGTAAGATGTTTTCTCTGCCCTTTATTAGCTTGCACAAACCAGCTTTTGCAAGTCCTGGGAATGTCTCAAATGCCCACCATTGTAAAGCCACCATGTACCCAGGGAATGTAACTCTGTCCCCTTTGCCTTTATCTAATGCCTCACAACTTTGTTTTATTTTGTCAACCAACTCGTTCCAAACATCATCACCCCATGGGTAAGCATTGAATGCATCCAAATCGTTTACCAGGTTTATGTAGTATGCTTTCATAGGCCTGGCAGTTTGATTCCCAAACAAACAATGGGACAATATGTATAGTAGAGTCAGCTTCACTCCATCCTTTGTCATTCTTCCTTCATCAGTGCTCTCATAACTCTTCAATGCATTTTGGATATCTGCACGGGACACTGTAGCCTTGTTCCCAAAATATCTTCTCCATATATCTCCCTCAGGCTCCTCTGAAATATTTGGCTTCAGACTCCCAAATTTTAAACCACACATTGTTGCCATATCAGCCTTTTGAAAACTTATTACACTGTTTTGAATATGAAATCTGATGACACTGTCATCTGCATTTCCATTAACTTCAGTGACATAGTTTCCAACAAATCCTAACAGTAGTTGTCCACTATTCCAAGACATATCTTCAATTTTTAACATCCAATCAAATATGGTGTTACTAAAATCAGTCAGTTCCTCAGTGCTAAAACATGTCCTTATTCTTTTAAGAACTTCAGCAACATTGCAGTAAGAATTGACACGCAAGTTTTCCAAGTCCACTAACACTGACTTCTTAAAAGCTCTTGTTATTGTCTGTCAAGTTCACACAAATATAGGCATTATAATCAATTTGTAAAATATTTTGTCATTCAAGTCAAGATATTCATAAATAACATGGTAATATTAACTACTTAAGTCATTAGTTTGCCAGTTTCATACTTTCCCATAAATTGTGATAATTCTTGCAATTTCACTTTTCATTCAGAATGCCACCATATTCTTCTCTATTTTGCATTATGTTGTTTTATAACAACATGACACACTGAAAACTCACTAAACTGTCATTTATGCGTTAGACTTTCAATTTCCAATTCAATGTAGTGTTAATTTCCGTTCAATCTAAGACATATTCATACAATGTCACTATTTCATGCAAACTGTCATCACAATAATGCTACACTTACAACCCCACAATATAACCACATATTAGTGGAATGTCACTTTTCATACAAAATGCCACCATATACTTCTTTATTTTGCACTATTCTGTTGTATAACAACATCACAAACTAAAAATGATCTGCTAAATTCTCACTAAACTGTCATTTATGTGTCAGACTTTCAATTTCCAATTCAATGTTGTGTTAATTTCCGTTCAATCTAAGACATATTCATAAAATGTCACTATTTCATGCAAACTGTCATCACAGTAATGATACATACTTACAACCCCACTATATAACCACATATTAGTGGAATGTCACTTTTCATACAAAATACCACCATATACTTCTTTATTTTACACTATTTTGTTGTATAACAACATCACAAACTAAAAATGATCTGCTAAATTCTCACTAAACTGTCATTTATGTGTCAGGCTTTCAATTTCCAATTCAATGTTGTGTTAATTTCCGTTCAATCTAAGACATATTCATAAAATGTCACTATTTCATGCAAACTGTCATCACAGTAATGATACATACTTACAACCCCACTATATAACCACATATTAGTGGAATGTCACTTTTCATACAAAATGCCACCATATACTTCTTTATTTTGCACTATTCTGTTGTATAACAACATCACAAACTAAAAATGATCTGCTAAATTCTCACTAAACTGTCATTTATGCGTCACATTCTGAAGTTCTAATTCAAACAAACGCATATTCATAAAGTATAACTAATTCACGCAAAATGTAACCATAGTCTTCATACACACTTAAAATGCCACCATATAACAACATGATGCAATGAAATGTTATTACATTCAAACGATTTAAACTTTCTAAACTCCTTTAACTGTCAAACTTTTGTCAATTTCAGACATTCCTCTACTCAACGAAATTACTACTTACTATTTCGGAATTGATTCTGACGGAAACTTTGTTTGACAAATCCATAGCTCTGTCCGTCAACTCTACTCAACGATTCTACTCTCCTCAAATTTGAGCGTCGTCTAAGATGAAGGTTTACTACCTCTGTGCTTTGAAGTTTTGAATCGAAGTGCACTTTTGATAGTCGTCGAATGACTGGTCTCTTCAATCGCATCTCTCAACCGTTCCGATACATGTTCATTTAATTTGGAATCTCTTTTTCGGCAGCCATGATCATAATGGATGCTTGGAAACCGGGAATAGCTGGGGGAAAGAATTAACCGTCAAATAAGGGAAGAGTACGTGTGTATCGTTTAATGAGGTCATTTTTGGCAATTCAACGCATATTTGGTCTTATGCGAGTCGGGGGAAAAGTGGATGTCCTATTTTTTAAATTTTGATAAGTAATAGTCCTATTTTGTAAAATTTCTCTAAATAAATGTACATTCTTTTCAAATTGTCCACGTTTGATTATAATAATTATCACTAGATAATAAAATATAGCTTGGCAACGCCTTGCTTGGCCGGAACTCATAATATCAATAGAAAAATCAAAGCAACTATAAGAATTTGATCGAATAGAAGAAGCATATTTCTTATACTGTATGACATTTCTCTTTTTGTCAATTGATGTACCCAAACACGAGAAAGCACCACAAAAGATGAAATTCAGTAAACGAACTTTATAGAGTATCTTTATTGGTAAAAAACTACTATCGCACAACTAAAGCCAAAAAAAGATAATCAAATCACTGATTAAATCAATCAGTTTGGTGGGGGGAAGAATATCTCCTCTGCAGTCCTCTTCGACCTGAACTCCTTCTCCACATCTTCCGGAACATTGAAAGCAGCCTGAAGCACTTGAGGTGAAAGCGCCTTCCACACTGATGTCTTCCCAGCCAAATGAGTGAAAATAGGGCTGCAAATAAACACAAAAATTATTATCATTGCACTAAACAAAAGGATCCGAGAGAGAAACATTATAATTTCAGGCACTAAAAACTACAAACTTTCCAAGTATCTCCACAAAAACACTGAGATTTCAAGAATATATACTACTTACTTTGGAGTAGAGATGATGGAGAACCACTCCAAGCCAACAGGATCAGAAATCTTAGAAACAACAAAGAACCTTGGAACAATGAACAAGTGGCCTGCTTTGACTGTAGTCTCCAGCACACGCTTCCCATCCACACCTACAACCTGAGCACGCCCACTACCCCTCACAATGTAAGTCACCTGTAGGGCTGAGTCACAAGAGAAGCCAGGGGAACACATGGCGTTCCCATTCAACCTCACCAGATCAGCTCCAAGCCCAACCTCTCCAACCAAAGGCAAGTTCTTTGTGTTCAGCACCACAACTTTGCCACCATCCTTAATGTCAACATCCAAGGGCGCTTCCTCACAGTTCAATGCCATGCCTTCCCTGTGGGATGGGTTGGGTTCGGGCATCTGGAAACCCGGTTCAAGTTTCACAATGCCCTTGCTGGATTGGCTACCCACGAGCTTCTTCACGACACTCTCGTCCAGATTCCATGCCCGGGAAACAAACTCACTTGAAAATCCAGTGAAGATGCCGTTCGGACCAGTCAAGAAGAAGTCGGTGAAAGAACCGGGCTTATGGGCCGTTTTGGTGTCACCAAGGAAGAGAACTACGAGCTCCGTCTCCATCTTGTTGTACCACCAGGTGACTACACCAAAGGGAAGAGCAATGGCGTCTCCCTTCTTGATGGAGATAACCTTCTCTTCCTTCTCAGGAAGGACAATTCCGGCAACTCCATAACCTGAACAGTGCATTCGATCATCATCATCAAATCAAAATCCATGTAGTATAAACTAATAAATAAATATCTGTCAAGCATAGATTTAGAAAAAATTCCACCGATTTGAGTATTACATTACAAAACTAGTATTGAATCCAGCATTGCATATTTTATAGTTCTAAAAAAATCTGCTGATGGTTCATATAAGTGATTGATTTTATCCAGAATTTAAACTTTCGGGGTAACAAATCGCAAATAGGTGAGATACTTGGCAATTCGAATCAACGATCATACCAAATTAAGTACTCAAAAAAATCAACGATCAGGAGACAGAGATCAAATATGAAAACTTATATTCTACCAAGTAATCATACTCGGCAAGCATCAACAGCACATAATCAGAGTAGATTTTCACCTTGAAGAACATAGGCAACCTTGGCGGAATCAGAGTAGCGAGGAAGAGCAAAGCCGTTCTGCTCAAGAGCAAGCTTGGCGGCGCCGATGTTGCCTTGGTGGAGCATCGGAAGCTCCTCCGGGGACCAGGCGTAATAAGCACCGCCATCTCCTCCGTACACCTTTTTGGCCAACTTTGGGGAAAGATCGAGATCCATAGATAAGTTTTAAGAATAAACAGGCAGAAAGTTTTTAATGTGGTATTCAAAATGCATTTAGCGGCTATTTAAAGGGATTACAGAGGTCCTGCGGATATGATCAATTCCTACCCAATCTCTTCTAATCTAACTATATTTCTAATTGGATAGAATTTACTCATGGGATAGAATTTACCGATTAATAGGTACATAAGAATTTGGTTAATGATACATAACTAATGTTTGTTTTTGTACAAATACATGTTAGTATTTACAATAGGGAAAAGTGTCAAATAGATTCTCGAACTTACAAAAAAAGTCAATTAAGTCCTTATATAAGAGACTTTGTCCGGGCGTCTCCATTGAGTTTTGATCCTCTCCGGTAACTAGATACTTCCGGTTGGAGAGAGATAGAGAGGAGGGAAATTATTGTGGGGTATGTTGATGAGTAAGATAGAGAAAAAGGTAGTGATAGATAGGAAGAAAAAAGGAAATGGAGGGAAAATAGAGGAAAAAAATGGAGAGGAGTTGGACTCGTCTTCATTTGGGGCGCTTTCTGATTGAATTTTTTGATGCAATTGTTTGAGCATCTTTATTCATTAAGTCTATTTTGCTCATACCAAATTTCAGCTAAATCTTAAATCGGGAAGACATTCAAATTAATTTTTGAAGATAACTGCGCAGTTATCTTCAAGAATTAATTTGAATGTCTTAGTGATTGAAGTTTTAGGTGAAATTTGAATGAGCAAACTAGACTTAATGAATTAGATATTCAAAAAAAATCATCGAAAAATTTCACCGCCAAGCGCCCCAAATAGAGACAGCCGGACAGAGCCTCTTATATAAGGATTTAATTGATTTTTTTGTAAGTTCGAGAACTTATTTGACACTTTTCCCTTTAAAATAACAGATCTGTAATATACTTCCGAAAAAGTTCGTCATGTTAACTTTTCTTGTTCAATAATAACAAACTTTAGGGAATGATTGTAATTATTATATTTTCATAATCCGTGTAATTTATAAATTTTATACGTTGAAATATTTATTGTGAATAAAGAACATTTTGATTTACGTATTCTGGATAATTCCATATTAAAAAATATCATCATTGAACAAAATTGATTGTCATTGAGTAAGAAAAGTCAATTTGGTGATTTTTTTGGGAGTGAATGAGTAATTAATTGTGATATCTTCAAATGATAGACCGATAGTTTGGAAATCTTGGATGAATCGAAAATTTAAAACAGAAAAGTTTTAGAAAACCCCGTTTGGATCAGATTTAGATAAAAACCAATACCGGTTTGGATTTTATTTTGACAGAAATACCGGATTGGATTTTGTTTTGACAGAAATACCGGATTGGATTTTTTTTATACCAAAAATACCGGATTGGATTTAATTCGTAGTACTTGGTATACAATATGGGGCAGTATACTCCCAAATTCGATTATAACATCTTTTTGATTAAATTGATCTCAGATCTACATAAGACTAAACGTGTTCAAACTTATAAATACATTAAATCATTTTACATCAAATTAGATTTAGATAATAGTAAAATACACATGTAACATATATTTATCAAATCCAAATAGATCAAACTAAACTAAACGAGACTTAAAACATACCAAACGGATCAGAAAATTTCCGTGCAGTTAAAAACACGCAACACTTCATTATACACCCTAATATATTTCTCCACTCAATTAATTAATTAATTAATTAATATAGACCTTATTCTGATTATTTAGTTTAGCATAGACAATGATATATAATTAGTTTATTTTAATTTAAGGCCTTAATTAATCAATAATGATTTGCTTATTTTGACATATTAGATCGTTTTGTAATATGGCAAAAGAAAACTGTCATACAATTTTTCTAAGTTTTACTTTCATGCAAGGGTTACAAAATCAAAATTGTTTAAAATGCTACTGGGCATAACTTTTATTAGTAAACGCGCATTCATTTTTATTTTAGAAAATCACATTTCGATCATCACTAATTTTTCATTTGAGATGATATATTTGTTTTGGTCCAAAATAGGACGCTCGTAGACTTTTAGAAAAGCTACGTACGACACTCAAGCAGGAAATCAGGAAAATAATGCAAATAAGGAAAGAAGCTAAAAGTGTTTAGTTGCCAGAAATAGCATATCTGTATTTGAAATTCGAATTACCTTTTATAGGCGATTACAAATGGTAACTGCCGAACATCATGATGACTAAATTGATTACAACATTAATACGGAATTAAATACATAATTAATAGTACATTGATTGTTGGCTGTTACTCTTTCTAGTTGGCTGTCAGGTCAGCTTGGCTGGCAGTCAGAACGCTTGAGCTCCTCGCGCGGCAGTCTTCCGCTAGGTTGGGAGGCAGACCGCTGGGCGGGCTGGAAGGCAGGCTCCTGGCAGGGCTGGAAGGGAGGCCGCTGGCCGGGCTGGAAGGCAGGCTTCTGACTGGGCTTGAAGGCAGGCTCCTGCCTGGGCCGGAAGGCAGGCTCCTGGATCGGGTGTGCCTGGAAGTAGTGTGTCAACTTCTTGGCAGTGATGTAGGCGGCATATATCGTCTTCTCGAGCAGGGTGTACCGGAGCTCAGCATTCTGGAGGGTCTTGCTTACATAGTGGACGAGATGTTGAACGCCTTCCTCCTCGCGAACCAGCACAGAACTGATTGCGCCTTGGGAGACTCTGAGATAAAGGATCAGTGTCTCCCCCCACTCCGACTTGCTGAGTAAAGGCTCTGAGAGGAGGTACTTCTTTAATTCCTCAAAGGCTTGCTGACACTCATCATTCCAAACGAAACCGTTCTGTTTCTTTAGGACCTGGAAGAAGGGTAGGGATTTCTCGGTGGACTTGGACATGAAGCGTCCGAGGGCTGCTAGCCGGCCGGTGAGAATTTGGACTTCTTTCCTCGATCTCGGAGGTTCCATGTCAAGTATTGTCCTTACCTTCTCGGGATTCGGCTCAATCCCCCTCCGTGTAACCATGTACCCCAGGAACTTACCTCTCTGGACAGCAAAAGTACACTTCTTCGGGTTCAGACGTAGTCGAACTGCCTTCATGATCCCAAAGATCTCTGCCAGGTCATCTGCATCATCGGACGCCCGTGTGCTCTTGACGATCATGTCATCAACCTTCCGAAATACCTTGCCCACCATCCTCGTGTACGTCGCCCCAGAATTCTTCAGATCGAAGGCCATGACAAGATAACAAAAAATGCTCACTGGGGTGACGAACGAGGTCTTCTCTGCATCGTCTTCATGCATGAAAATCTGATGGTATCCTCGAAAAGAGTCCATTAAGCTAAGGAGCTCACATCCGGCCATCCCGGTTGATCGGTGTTAGGCAATGGGAATGGATCCATCGGACATGCCTTGTTGAGATCGGTGTAGTCAACACACATCCTCCAGGTTGGCAGCCTCGGGGCCAGGATCACGTTTGCCAGCCAGACCGGGTATAGGACCCCTCGAATGTGTTTGATACTCAGGAGCATATTGACCTTCTTCTTCACGAATTCCCTCCTCTCGATTGAGAGGTATCTTCTTTTCTGCTGGACGGGTTTCACTGTTAGATCGACCGCCAGCCGATGGACAACGATGCTTCGGTCGAGGTCGGGCATGTCCTCCGATCCCCATGCAAAGATGACGCTAAAAGGGACAAGGACCTGGATGATCTTCTCCCTCAAGCCGACCGGGAGCCCGGTCCCGATCTTGACCTTCCGCTCCGGCCTCTCGGGGTCAATTTGGATTTCCTCCACTTCTGAGGTGGGTTCAGCGCGGAGCTGATCTTCCTCATACTTCACAGCTTTGTTTTTGATGGTGTGGACCCTCAAGTCTAGCCCTGGGACCGGTTCGGTTCCCCTTAAAAAGGAGGAACCGTTTAGAAAAAACACAATTTTTTATATCGATTCGGTTCCAATAAAAAAAAATCTAGAACCATTATGGAACCGAACCAAGTGTTAACGATTCGGTTCTTGTCATTTTTCGGTTCTTAAAAAACTAAAATCAGCCAATTCCCGCCACAAAAAGTTAACGTACACCACAAAACTGGAATCGATCATATTATAATCCCATTTCAAATAACCATCAAATTTAAAATTACAAGTTCGGGATTGTGAAAACTAGGATTGATTGAAACATGAAAGTTAAATTGTTCAATTAAGTCTCCTAACAAAAATCACAGAGCTATAACACATTAGTTAGCTTAGGTAATCACTTTAAAAGTGACACATGTCTTTTTTTAACCAAGGAACTATAACACTTGTCTATTCATAATTTAAGAAAAAGGAGGAGAAAAGGTTAAACATTATTCTAATATCCAGTCATATTACATTTAAACACAAGCCCAAGCAAATGCAAACATTCTTACCACCCCATTTTAATAGATTCAACATTTTACTTTCTAGCCAGAAAATCAGATGAAACAATATATTGACAAGCAATATATTTTCTTTCTTGAACTAGGTAGGCGGCTTGAAGAACTTAAGCTTGAAGCCAAAGTAGACTAGACCATGCACCAAATACTACCAACTACTGAAAGGGCTAAGTTAATGGTCACCCCCAACCAAGGGTCCAATTCAAGTACCAATTGAAATAAACTAATTTGAGCTCTATATGCATAGTTGTGATCTAAAGTACAATTTAATAAGCTACGTATAATATTCAACATTGATATACTTGATAAAAAACAGTTTAGTAAAATGATTGCATTCCTAACCACTATAGTAGACTAGTAGTCGCAAACATTTTAGGGTTCTTCAACTCTAGTCTTCTCTAATTTTAGTTGTTTTTTTAATTACTTTTTTATGCTTGATTAAGTAAACACATCTTTTTGTACATGAGACATAATTGATAATTCAGTCATTCACATATGGAAAAAGCGAAAACAAATACTACAATCACAGAAAAAGAAATGGAAATTAAATAGCTTCAGATATTTACATACAGTGTGCCTTCTCTTTGCTTTTGACGGAGGGCTAGTGGGCATTGGGAAGTGGGAGGCAGCATCGGAACAGGATAGTCTACACAGAAGACCCAACATGAATAGAAAAACAGCTAACCAAAATAAGAAGGCAAGATCTATTCAGAACCTTCATTGGTTTTGCCAGGAGATTCAAAAGTTTTAATTAAAGAAATACAGAGAGAAAGAGAAGACAACTTAAGGTCTACGAGCTCTCCTTTGGAAGCTTTGATGAATCCATGAAATTCACTGAGCAGAGTAGAAGATGATCGGTGTGGCTAGTGTTTTCCTCCTAATCCTTTGAGTCGTACTTGTACCCGATAAAGACTGAAGCGGACTAACTCACTAAAGGAGTCGTGGGCGGTGAGTTGTACTTCGTATTACTCCGTATGAAATACGGATAACCCACTACTGACGGGCTATTAGCTACGAAGTACGAACTGCTAAAAATGGACTATCGGTTCTCTATCGGTTTTTCTAATACATTTTTATGAAAAACAGAGAACCGAACTGATATTATACATTAAGAACCGAACCGATAAGTTTTTGACCCCTCAACATAGGAACCGAACCGTTTCATATCAGTTCGGTTCCGGTCATTTTTTCGGTTCCCGATTCCAAAATCCCGGGCCTACTCAAGTCTTTCTGACCGATTTGTTTGCAAGCTTTCAGATAGCAGCTCCTCGCCATCCGTTGGTCTCCCCTGGCAACTCCGACGCCATTCGGAGTGGGGAACTTCATGCTCCTGGGATATCACACATCTGAGGTCCTCCTGGGATGGCCTACCCATGATGATCTTATGCTCACAAGTTAGGCGTACGACGATAAACTCGACGTCTAACTTGGACACGCAAGGCTCGGAGCCTACCATCACGGGGAGGACTATGCTGCCCTTCGACTCAATGGAGTCCCCGGTGAAGCCCGAGAGTGGTGTTCTTATCGGGATCAAGTCCTTTCGGTCCAAGCCAAGACCCTGGAAGGTGTCATAGTACATGATGTTAATGGAGCTCCCATTGTCCACCAGGACTCGGTGGACGATGGTGTCATTGATTTCGACCTTGATCACCAAGGCATCCCTGTGCGGCGGAGGCATCGGTGGCAAATCTGCGTCGGTGAAGATGATTGGATCCCTCTTCACCCACTTGTCGGCGGGAGCCCTAGTTATCTCCCCGACGTACAGAGCTTGGGCCCACTGCTTCCGTTCTCCAGAGGTGTCACCTCTCTGGGGTCCCCCGAATATGAATGAACATTGATGGTATTTCCAGGAGCTGTCCCCTAGGTCGGCATCGTCTTCCTCATAGAAGGCGCCGAGCTCTCGCTTCTTGGGAGGCTGCTTCTCCTTTGATGTGGTAGCTTGGTCAGACCGCTGCCATGTCAGGCTCCTCTTCTGCGAGATGCCTCCTTATTTGCCAACGAATTGGCCAAGGTACCCTTTCTGGATGAGTTCCTCAATTTACCGTCGGAGAATGAACCAATCATCTGTATCATGCCCTGCTCTCCGATGGAATCGACAATATTGGTCATGGTTGCGCTTGGTGGTCACCACGTCACACTCCTCCGGAAAGTCGAGCTGAGTAAACCTTGCTCTTCCGCGTAGTCGAGGATGGCCCCGACCGACTGAGCAAGTGGACTCAATTGCTTGACGGGCATGAGCGGTCCGCTCGGGACGTCCGCCCTGCCCTTGCCTTTGCTTTTATTACCTTTGTACTTCTTGTTTTTGTTGCCAGCTTTTCCGTCAACTTTCTCGGCGCCCGAACCAGCTTCCTTCTTCTTCTCTTCCTTTGCGCCTTCTTCCTCATCTCTTTTCCTCTGCAAGGCGTCCTCCGCCTCAGCTTGACGATCAGCACGACCGAGCGCCTCCTCTTACGAGGTAGGGGGACTTCTGACGAAATCTTTGTAAAGCTCGCCAGACCGGATAGAATTTGTGAGCATGGCCACCCCGGTCCTGTCATCAAGGCCCTGGACCTTGACTGACTCGGTCCTCCACCTCGCTAAGAAGGTGGACAATGATTCCTTCTTCCCCTGCTTTAGGCCGAATAGGTGGCTGAAGTTCTTCTTGACGTGTCGGGAGCTCGCGAACCTTAAGAGAAAGCGCTGAGCCAACTCACGAAAATTCGTGATACTCCTGTCGGGTAGAGAGTCATACCATTCACGAGCCGGGCCATCCAAGGTGGCAGAGAAACCGCGACATCGGATGGCGTCCTCGTACCCCATCATCACCATGTAGGAAAGGTATCACTATACATGATGATGGGGGTCAGAAGTGCCCTTGTATATTTCGATGGTGCAAGCCTTCTAGCCCCTTGGCAACGGCGCATCCATGACCGCCTAGGTCAAAGGTTCGGGTATCTAGAGGTCGGCCGTGTAAGGCTCCCCCCCCCCCCCCCCCCCCCCCCGACGACGACCCTTCTTCTCAACTCATCAAGGCATTGTCGAAGATCTTCCACCTCAGCCGGCGGTGGGTTCCCCTGGACAGCCTTAGCACGGGGCTGGGCATGTCCAGTGGCGCCTCCAAGTCGCATGTGCACGTGAGGTCGGGCCCCACGTTTTGCCTTTCAATGGAGCCAGTCCAGCTGCTCGCACGGTGAGAGTGGCGAGAGGACTCGCCTCCTTCTATCTGCATTGAGCGCCCCTCCCCGCCTGCCGATGGGACCGGCTAAGCTGCTGAGAAACTTCTTCCCTTCTGTGCTGGTCGGATCCAGAGCTTCGCCCGTCACACCGTCTGGAGGACACCTCCACATCTGCAGTCGTCTGTTGACGGGCAGGCTCATCCACGTTTCCTCCAGACACCATCTGCTGGAAACCTTGATCCAAGGCCCCTAGAACTCGAGTCGCCTCCTGTAGAGCTTCCACGGTTCCACCCCAGGGTTGAGTCGAGTCGGGTCCATGCGCGGAGCACGACGTCGACCTCCACCTCGCCGGCTGCGGACTGAGCGCTCACCTTGGGTGTGGTTGAGCGTCGCCCTCAGGTCGTTGTGGCCTGACAACCGTTTCCGAAGGTCACCTTGCGCGCCTCCCCCCTGCCTTGTCCGTGGTTATCGGGGGCACGCTGGCGGCTAGGCCGGGTGGATTCCTCGGTGTGGACTGACACATGGTCACATCAGGACAAAATTCCGGCCATCTTCCTTTGTGTTCCTACTCGAGCGATGTGAGAGACAATAGAGGGTCTCAATCAAAGCACCAATGTTGGTCCAAAATAGGATACTCGTAGACTTGTAGGAAAGCTACGTAAGACACTCAAGCAGGAAATCAGGAAAATAATGCAAATAAGGAAAGAAGCTAATAAGTGTTTAGTTGCCAGAAATAGCATATCTGTATTTGAAATTCGAATTGCCTTTTTAGGCGATTAAAAATGGTAACTACCGAACATCATGATGACTAAATTGATTACAACATTAAATACATAATTAGTAGTGCATTGATTGTTGTCGTTACTCTTTCTGGTTGGCTGGCAGGTCGGCTTGGCTGGCAGACAGAACGCTTGAGCTCCTCGCGCGGCAGGCTTCTGCTGGGCTAGGAGGCAGGCCGCTGGTCGGGCTGGATGTCACGCCCCGGACCTACCCGGACACGTCAACAACCCGCCGTATAGTACGAATAGTCAACCGCAGTCCGACTCATCCATACTATACAAGGCGTCTTGAATACCATTCACACATAGTACATCCATAAACAAACATAATGTAAAACATTTATTAAAACAGCGGAAACAATTGATACAAGTGTTCAAGCCACACTTGGCATAATTAGGCATGCAAGCCCCCAAAATAATTATTCAGAAAATATTATCCATGAGCATTATTCATATTGTTTTTCAAAACAAGAACGGGAGAAGCACGAACCAAGTCTTCTCCTCAGAAACTTCCTGAAGCAGCGGCTGGTGGTAGCAACCTTCAAGTTCTACCTGAAACTGTGAGGTGGCCTCCCCCGTGAAGGGGAGGTCAGTACTTGGAAGCATTTGACAAGTACAATGACAACTATACTAAGTATAATCAAAGTTTAAATCTCTAAGGCCCTCAACTAGGGCATTATTACATTATAGTTAATCCGTTCATTGAATATCAATTCATCATTATTTGTCACGGTCTAGAGCCCAGCTCATAATCACCGTTATCTACTACGGTCTAGAGCCCAGCTCATAATCACCGTCATCTACTACGGTCTAGAGCCCAGCTCATAATCACCGTCATCTACTACGGTCTAGAGCCCAACTCATAATCACCGTCATCTACTACGGTCTAGAGCCCAGCTCATAATCACCGTCATCTACTACGGTCTAGAGCCCAGCTCATAATCACCGTCATCTACATCGGTCTTGAGCCCGGCTCATAATCACCGATTCCTTATAATTCAAATTCTTAGGATCTAATTCATCCATTTCTCAACTAACATTTCCAACTAATATTTCAATGCTAGTTATTTATTTATTTCAATATAATTCCTTCTTCTTGCATAATTGGCCTTAATATCAAATATCACTTTCATACCTTCATGGCTTCTCCTCATGGCATCAAAGTATACTATCCCAAATGATATTCATGGTTGGTACAACCATCATACACACATATTCATAACATCTAAACATACACAATTTATTCATAAATTTGTGTATCATGCATACTATACTTTTAATCAATAGTAGTTCTATTTATACATTATTAACCATCAACAATTCATGCACATCACATTTATATTCACTTAGGAAATCCCATGAAATTAACCCAAAGATTATAAGTATCATAGTCGTTCATCCTCACCTTAATTAAGCTTAAGCGTGTTCTACGTCTCTCGATTGGACTTTGACCAACTCCGGCGAACTTTGACCAACTCCGGCGAACTTTGACCAACTTCGACGAAACTCCGGCGAAGCTCAAAAATACTTTAAATCAAGTTCCTAACAAGGTTTTATCATCACAAAACCCATATCAACACAAATAACCTATAAAAGGTTATTTTCCGGCAAACCGGTCGGTTTGGCTTCTAAGTCCGTTTTTGGACTTAGAATCACTTTCCAACCTATCATTCCACACTTAAATCATGTAGAACAATACTAAAGGTCTTTTATATGATATATACCTTATATGCTAGAAGAAAAACAAAGGAAAAGTTATGATAAGGTCATTACCTTAATTTTCACACTTTTTCCTAGCTTTTTCCTCCTTAAACTTTCTTCTTGGACTCCCTTTAGCTTGAGTTCGGATTTGGGCTATGGAGATGAAGTTTGCAGATCTCTTCTCTCCTTATTGGTGTATTTGGGTCGAAATGATGAGTGTAAGGAGGTAGGGGTGGTTCCTTCTTGTCTCCTTTAGACAATGAGTGAAGGAAGGGGGCCTACTACATGTCAAAGGTGTCTCCCCCATCCTCTCAATTGTTGTTCAGCCAATTTGGCACTCATCCAGCCCTCAAGGGTTGACAATTTCGTGGGGTGGCCCCCACCCATGTGGGAGGTCATCCCAATTTGTCCCAAAGTGTGCAATTTGCCCCGAAAGTTGTATTTTTCGGACTGTTTTAAGTATATTTTATTTTATCGGGTCAAATAAAATATAACACTTGTTCCCAATTCTTAATGGACCTTAGAATCAATATGCATCCCTCAACTTTAATTTAGAAGTCTCCAAAATCCCTTTTCGGGCTGTTATCTGATAGATTGCCGATACTGATAATTTGGCCCCGTTTGACCAACCGGTCAACCCTATGCCATTGTCATGGCTCAACTAGGATATCCACCACCATATACATATTGTCTAGTCCAAGATCAATATAATATGTGGCCCCGATAATATCGGGCGGTCCCCACTCCCGATGTGGGCCCCACGTGCATTTTACTATTCACGCGAAAAAATTAATACAAATTCACAACTTCGTAAATTCACTAAATTTTTTCATAGGATCCAATAAATTATTAGCTTAAAGATAAATACATTTGGGGACGGTGTTACAAGTTCACCCCCCCTTATTTGGTGGGATTTCGTCCCCGAAATCCACGTGTCTAATCGAAAAGGAAAGGGTACTGCTCCCTCATTGAGACTTCAGTCTCCCAGGTTTCTTCTTCGACTCGATCACTCCTCTAAAGGACCTTTACCATAGGAATCTCCTTGTTCCTTAGTTTCTTTACCTGTTGACCCACAATCTTCACCGGTTCCACCGCATATTGTAGGTCTTCACGTATCTCTACCGGTGGTTTCTCAAGGATATGAGACGGATCTCGCACATATTTCTTGAGCATCGATACATGAAACACGTCGTGTATCTTCTCAAGTTCTGGCGTCAATTTGATACGGTAAGCCACGGCCCCTATCCTTTTAAGGATTTCAAATGGGCCAATGTATCGGGGGTTAAGTTTTCCCCTCGATATAAACCTGATGATACCTTTCCAAGGAGAAATCCTTAGAAAGACCTTATCACCGACCTCAAACTCCAATGGCCTGCGTCGTTTGTCAGCATAACTCTTTTGCCGATCTTGGGCAGCCTTGAGTCTATCCTGAATGACTTTCACCTTAGCCTTGGTGATTTCGACAAGTTCAATCCCCTCGAGCTTGGCTTCGCCAACCTCGTCCCAACACAACGGTGTTCTACATTTCCTCCCATACAATGCCTCGTATGGAGGCATGCCAATACTCGCCTGATAACTGTTGTTATAGGCAAACTCAACCAGAGCCAAATGTTTGTCCCAACTCCCTTGGAACTCCGGAGCACATGCCCTAAGCATATCTTCCAGAATCTGTATCACCCTCTCGGATTGCCCATCCGTCTGTGGGTGAAAGGCTGTGCTAAACTTTAGCTTCGTACCCAAAGATGCTTGAAATTTTGGCCAAAATCGGGATGTGAAACGTGGGTCCCTATCCGAGACAATGGATATCGGAACTCCATGCAGTCTCACAATCTCCTCCGTGTATAGCTTTGCCAATCTTTCAAGAGGATAAGTAATGTTGATAGGCAAAAAGTGTGCACTCTTGGTGAGCCTATCAACCACTACCCATACTGCATCATAGTTGTTCACTGTTCGTGGTAGTCCCACCACGAAGTCCATGGTCACGTGCTCCCACTTCCATTCTGGAATGGTAAGTGGTTGTAAAAGTCCTGCCGGGTGCTGATGTTCCGCCTTGACTTGTTGGCAAGTAAGGCACCGACTCACGTACTCTGCGATGTCCCTCTTCATACCCGACCACCAGTAACTTTCCTTCAAGTCTCGGTACATTTTAGTACCTCCTGGATGCATGGCATACGCCGAAGAATGAGCCTCCTCCAGTATAGACCTTTGGAGTTCCTCGTTCCTTGGTATGCATACACGGCCTTTAAACAATAAAAGACCGTCATCACGTACCCGAAAGTTCTCAACAGGTCCCTCAAGGATCTGTTCACGGATCTTCTGACATTCTTCATCAGTGGCCTGACATCTACTGATCTCACTCAGCAATGTAGGCCTAACCTCGAATCTAGCAATGTGAACCCCACTTGTGGACACCTCCACTTGTGCCCTTAGTGAGCGTAGACACGTGAGTAACGTCCCCGATGTACTCTTTCTGCTCAATGCATTGGCTACTACATTGGCCTTCCCGGGATGATAGTCGATGATCAAGTCATAGTCCTTGATCAACTCCATCCATATCCTTTGTCTCATATTCAACTCTTTTTGAGTGAATACATACTTCAAGCTTTTATGATCGGTGAAAATGTGACATGTCTCCCCATAGAGATAATGCCGCCAAATTTTCAGTGCAAACACTACCGCTCCCAACTCTAGATCATGGGTAGGGTAGTTTGCCTCGTGTTTCTTTAATTGCCTTGAAGCATAGGCAATCACCCGACCGTTTTGCATTAGAACACATCCAAGCCCTTGGATGCTAGCATCACTGTATATGTCGTACCTTATCCCTTGTGTGGGTAGAGCGAGGACTGGTGCTTCTGTAAGCCGTTTCTTTAGTTCGAGAAACCCTTTCTCACAATTGTCGTCCCATATGAACTTGGCCCCTTTCACAATGGAGACGCCAATACAGAAAATTTTTCAAAAAACTTACGATAATATCCTGCTAAGCCGAGGAAGCTACGTATTTCTTTCACGCTTTTGGGTCTCTCCCAATTCATAATGGCTTCTATCTTGGCTTTATCCACCGCAATGCCCGAACCTGACACGACATGTCCGAGGAATCCGATCTCTTTGAGCCAAAACTCGCATTTAGAGAACTTGGCAAAGAGTTGTTTTTTCCTTAGCCGTTCAAGTACAAGTCTCAAATGATCTTCATGCTCCCCCTCACTCTTGGAGTATATCAAAATATCGTCAACGAATACTATCACGAATTGATCTAAGTATTCACTGAACACACGGTTCATCATGTCCATGAATGCCGCCGGGGCGTTGGTTAGCCCGAACGACATGACTAGGAACTCGAAATGATCATACCTTGTGCGGAATGCACTCTTCGGTATGTCATCTTCCTTTATTTTCAGTTGGTGGTACCCCGACCTCAAGTCGATCTTCGAAAACACCGTCGCCCCTCGGAGCTGATCAAACAAGTCATCAATTCTAGGCAAGGGATACCTATTCTTGATTGTGACCTTGTTCAGTTGACGATAGTCAATGCACATACGAAGTGTTCCATCTTTCTTCTTCACGAAAAGGACCGGTGCTCCCCACGGAGAGTGACTCGGCCTTATGAAACCGTTATCCAATAGCTCTTGCAATTGGGTTTTCAACTCGTTAAGTTCAGCGGGTGCCATTCTGTATGGCGGTATAGAGATTGGTTTGGTGCCGGGTTCGGCCTCGATCACGAACTCAATCTCCCTATCGGGTGGAAGTCCCGGCAAGTCTTTTGGGAAGACATCCGGATACTTGCACACAACTCTCACATCATTGATGTCTATCTCTTCTTTGGTTTTGTCCACCACGTACGCTAGGTATGCGTGACACCCCTTTCTCATCATATTCCTTTCTCTCACGGCGGATATGATACAACAGTTTGATTTGCCTCTATCTCCCTCGAAGCGTACGGTCAACCCTTCGCCGCCTTCGAGTTCAAGAACCTTCGTGTAGCAATCGACCCTAGCATGATGTTTCTCAAGCCAATCCATCCCGAGGATTGCATCAAACTCGATCATACTCAGCGGTACGAAATCACACGTCAAGTTCTGTCCCTCCACCTCCACCTCACACGATGGATAGTGGCTTTCTCTCTCAATATCATCCCCTAGAAGCGTGGACACCAATAGGGTTTGAGTCATCGGTACAAGTGGTCCGTTGAATCCGCTGGCGAACACCTCACTCACAAATGATCGTTGCGCCCCGGTATCAATAAGGATCCTTGCTTCTCTCCCGTTTATCTTTAGTGTTCCTACATTCATAAGTAATGTAAGACACACCATCTAATAAATAGGTTCGTTTCTTAAGTCGTAGAGTATGTTGGTTGTGTTTCGAGTGGGGTCCGTTCGATACCCTCCCGAAATTTCCCGGTTTCTAACCTTTAGGACCGTTTTAGGATCAATCCGGGTGAAAGTCGGCCGCTTTTCACGAAAGCCGGCCGGTTTTCGACTGCGAGAAAAATTCTAAGTTTTTAATCACGAAAGCCGGGCGGCTTTTACGAAAGCCGGGCGGCTTTCGTCGCCGTAGTTTTTATTCAGGGAATGATTTCGAAGCCGGCCGGTTTCTACGAAACCCGGCCGGGTTTCAGCAGCGCAGGAATTTCTAGGCCCGACGAAAGCCGGGCGGCTTTCGCCAAAGTCGGGCGGCTTTCGCCAAAGCCGGGCGGCTTTCAGCTGCGAGAAAATTCCCAGGTCAGGCCTTTATGAAAGCCGGCCGGTCTTTACAAAAGCCGACCGGTTTTTGGTTGCGAGAATTTTACTGAATAAATGATGACGAAAGCCGGGCGGCTTTTGGTGGAAACCGGCCGGCATTCGTCGCCGCAGCATTTTCTCAGTATTTCAAGATGAAAGCCGGGCGGCTTTCGTCAAATGTCGGGCGGCATTCGCCCAGGGCGGGGGTTTTTCCTCCCCTTTTCCCCACAATCCCGACCAAACCGTCGGGGTTACAAATTTTTTTTTTCACCTTACAAACACTCCTATTGCATACAATGGAGTAATTATCGTGAGTTTAAGATCTTACCCGCCACGGAGTCCGGGTTAGCACGTGCGTCCGCCTCCGTCATCGCATAAACTCTAGCTTGAGTTCTTCCTTGATTCACGGACGGCGCATTGCTCGAGCTCGCTCCCCCCTGGCCCACACTGGCATGAGGTGCTCCGGCCCGGTTCCTACTTGCCGTGGTAGCGCCGCTTGGTCCCGACCCCCGGTTCCCACCAAGTTGAGGGCAGTTTGGTTTAATATGCCCTGTACTCCCGCATTGGTAGCACCGTGGTGGATCACGACACTTACCGGTGTGGTTCCTGTTGCAATTTCTGCACCTTGGCGTTATTGGGGCTTGTGAGCCCGAGTAGTGCCCGCTCGTGGCCGGGTTTCCCTTGGATGGTGCTGCCGGTGCCCTGAACGATCCACCTCCCCCGTGGTTCCCCTTCTTATTGGGACCTTGGGGGCCATGGCTTTCCCACTTCCTTTTCTCGGCCTCTTCGACATCTCTCTTCTTCCTCTCCTCCCATTGCTTTTCTCCCTTCAACCCTTGGGCAACCACTTGGCTGAAAGTCATATTGGGCAATTGAGTTGCCCTGTCACGTATCTCCAAGTCCAAGGCCTCCCAAAAATGATTCACCATTCGGTTTTCATCACAAGCATACTCTGGTATGTGATCAGCAAGGTCTCTGAACTTGTTCTCAAGTTCTTTCACCGTCATGTTACCGTCTTGGGTTAGGAGAGTGTATTCCCTCACCTTGGCGTTTACTTCGAAGTCAGAGTAGTACTGGGCAAAGAATTCTTGTCGAAAATCCTCCCATGTAACAGTTCCGCCATACTTACCCTTGGTTCCATCCCACCATTTGGATGCCAATCCTTCGAGTAACCTTACCGCGATTCTCAGTTTAAAATCGGGGGTGAGCTGCATGTCAAGGGCTGCCTCGTTCAGCCTCTTGATCCACTGGGCGGCAACCGAGATGTCTCCCGTCCCGTCGAACGGTTTGCACCCTAAGTCCCTCGCCTCCTTGATGTATTTGGAGATCCTTATGACTGGACCTCCATCGCCCCGACTCCCATGCGCTTCCACATGGGTTCTCGAATCACAAAAACTCCTCCCTCTTGGAGCCCCGCCCGAAGATTGTCCTGCACGGTGCCTTCGGCGTGCCCTCCTTTCTTCGCGCTCCCGATGATACTGTTGGAGCAGCGCTTCGATTCTGGCCAAGGAGCCACTTTCCTCCTCATCACTCACATCGTCATCATTCTCTTCGTAAGGGGTCTCAACTGGCTCAGTCCCCGGCTGGTAAGTTGAGTCCTCATAAGACCAATAGGTCTCACTCTCGGTATCAACGTGGCCATCGCTCACGGTTTGACGTTGGCCTCCACGACCCCTTCCTCTTGATCCCCTAGAGGACCCCCGGCTACCGCGCTCGGACCCACCCGGTGCACGGCCCAACGGGTTCCTCCTAGTGATCCTTCCAATTGGTTCCATTTCTGAAAGAAATTAGAATGAGTCGTTAGACTCGTATTGAGTGTCAAATGACGGACGGGTACTTAAAGACATCATTCGGCTCAAATCACCGCCATACCAATTGTTAAGGGTACCATCTTAACAATTAGAGGCATTGCAACTCAAGTACCAAAAGTTCTATAAGTACAAAACTTATGCTCATGGTTTTTCAAATTCATTTTCAAAAAGAAATTTTGAAGCTTCATTATGATGTTTACGGACTAAGGCTCTGATACCATTTAAATTGTCACGCCCCGGACCTACCCGGACACGTCAACAACCCGCCGTACAGTACGAATAGTCAACCGCAGTCCGAATCATCCATACTATACAAGGCGTCTTGAATACCATTCACACATAGTACATCCATAAACAAACATAATGTAAAACATTTATTAAAACAGCGGAAACAATTGATACAAGTGTTCAAGCCACACTTGGCATAATTAGGCATGCAAGCCCCCAAAATAATTATTCAGAAAATATTATCCATGAGCATTATTCATATTGTTTTTCAAAACAAGAACGGGAGAAGCACGAACCAAGTCTTCTCCTCAGAAACTTCCCGAAGCAGCGGCTGGTGGTAGCAACCTTCAAGTTCTACCTGAAACTGTGAGGTGGCCTCCCCCGTGAAGGGGAGGTCAGTACTTGGAAGCATTTGACAAGTACAATGACAACTATACTAAGTATAATCAAAGTTTAAATCTCTGAGGCCCTCAACTAGGGCATTATTACATTATAGTTAATCCGTTCATTGAATATCAATTCATCATTATTTGTCACGGTCTAGAGCCCAGCTCATAATCAACGTTATCTACTACGGTCTAGAGCCCAGCTCATAATCACCGTCATCTACTACGGTCTAGAGCCCAGCTCATAATCACCGTCATCTACTACGGTCTAGAGCCCAGCTCATAATCACCGTCATCTACTACGGTCTAGAGCCCAGCTCATAATCACCGTCATCTACTACGGTCTAGAGCCCAGCTCATAATCACCGTCATCTACTACGGTCTAGAGCCCAGCTCATAATCACCGTCATCTACTACGGTCTAGAGCCCAACTCATAATCACCGTCATCTACATCGGTCTTGAGCCCGGTTCATAATCACCGATTCCTTATAATTCAAATTCTTAGGATCTAATTCATCCATTTCTCAACTAACATTTCCAACTAATATTTCAATGCTAGTTATTTATTTATTTCAATATAATTCCTTCTTCTTGCATAATTGGCCTTAATATCAAATATCACTTTCATACCTTCATGGCTTCTCCTCATGGCATCAAAGTATACTATCCCAAATGATATTCATGGTTGGTACAACCATCATACACACATATTCATAACATCTAAACATACATAATTTATTCATAAATTTGTGTATCATGCATACTATACTTTTAATCAATAGTAGTTCTATTTATACATTATTAACCATCAACAATTCATGCACATCACATTTATATTCACTTAGGAAATCCCATGAAATTAACCCAAAGATTATAAGTATCATAGTCGGTCATCCTCACCTTAATTAAGCTTAAGCGTGTTCTACGTCTCTCGATTGGACTTTGACCAACTCCGGCGAACTTTGACCAACTCCGGCGAACTTTGACCAACTCCGGCGAACTTTGACCAACTCCGACGAAACTCTGGCGAAGCTCAAAAATACTTTAAATCAAGTTCCTAACAAGGTTTTATCATCACAAAACCCATATCAACACAAATAACCTATAAAAGGTTATTTTCCGGCAAACCGGTCGATTTGGCTTCTAAGTCCGTTTTTGGACTTAGAATCACTTTCCAACCCATCATTCCACACTTAAATCATGTAGAACAATACTAAAGGTCTTTTATATGATATATACCTTATATGCTAGAAGAAAAACAAAGGAAAAGTTATGATAAGGTCATTACCTTAATTTTCACACTTTTTCCTAGCTTTTTCCTCCTTTAACTTTCTTCTTGGACTCCCTTTAGCTTGAGTTCGGATTTGGGCTATGGAGATGAAGTTTGCAGAGCTCTTCTCTCCTTCTTGGTGTATTTGGGTCGAAATGATGAGTGTAAGGAGGTAGGGGTGGTTCCTTCTTGTCTCCTTTAGACAATGAGTGAAGGAAGGGGGCCTACTACATGTCAAAGGTGTCTCCCCCATCCTCTCAATTGTTGTTCAGCCAATTTGGCACTCATCCAGCCCTCAAGGGTTGACAATTTCGTGTGGTGGCCCCCACCCATGTGGAAGGTCATCCCAATTTGTCCCAAAGTGTGCAATTTGCCCCGAAAGTTGTATTTTTCGGACTGTTTTAAGTATATTTTATTTTATCGGGTCAAATAAAATATAACACTTGTTCCCAATTCTTAATGGACCTTAGAATCAATATGCATCCCTCAACTTTAATTTAGAAGTCTCCGAAATCCCTTTTCGGGCTGTTATCTGATAGATTGCCGATACTGATAATTTGGCCCTGTTTGACCAACCGGTCAACCCTATGCCATTGTCATGGCTCAACTAGGATATCCACCACCATATACATATTGTCTAGTCCAAGATCAATATAATATGTGGTCCCGATAATATCGGACGGTCCCCACTCCCGATGTGGGCCCCACGTGCATTTTACTATTCAAGCGAAAAAATTAATACAAATTCACAACTTCGTAAATTCACTAAATATTTTCATAGGATCCAATAAATTATTAGCTTAAAGATAAATACATTTGGGGACGGTGTTACACTGGAAGGCAGGCTCCTGGTTGAGCTGGAAGGCAGATCGCTGGTCAGGATGGAAGGTAGGCTCCTGACTGGACTGGAAGGTAGGCTCCTGGCTGGGCTGGAAGGCAGGCCGCTGGGCGGGCTGGAAGGGAGACTCCTGACTGGACTGGAAGGCAGGGCGCTTGGCGGGCTGGAAGGCAGGCTTCCCACTGGGTTGAACGACATCTGCAGGCTCTCTTGGGCTTCCGCTCCTTGATTGGCCTGATCGGTTGGGCCAACTCGAGCTCTAGGTTGTTGGGCTGGGGCCTGCTGGTCCAAGTTTGGGGCCTGGGCCGATTAGGCTCTCGGCCTAGTCCCATAACCCCACCACTTTGATTTGTACTGTCCTCAATGAATTGCATATTGAGTTGAATAATTATTCTGATATTAAGTTACTATTGTTCATCTAAATTTATTACCCCTTACTTCAAATAATTACAATAAAACAATATACTAAGAAATGGCTAATGGATCAAATAGGTCGTGGTACCTTTTCGGATTGCTCAATTTGCTCCGTGAATCCAAAAAAGCTCCAATTCACACCTGAACTCGATAAAAAGATCCAAATTTCACTTTTTGCAGGTTTCAATCCGGTCACCGCCACGTCACCCGGTAGGGTGCCAACTGTGCATGTGACGTGGCAACTTAAGGGGTCAAATAACCCCCTAAACCCGACCGAATCGCTCAATTTACCCCCTCAGCCCTAAAAAAATGTCAAACTTTTGAACAAAATTAAAAAATAAATAATGATAAATAATAAATAAAATTATAAGTAGAATTGTAAATAAAATAGATGTCGAAAATATAAAATATATTAATATGAAATATTTATCGTTTACGGTAAATTCAAAATAAAAAATAAAATAGAAACTAAAAAAAAACTTTAACTTTATTTTCATATTTTATAACTACTACGTATATTTCATGTAAGAAATAAACAATGTAGTTTTACCAACTATATTTAAATTTTTATTTTATGTATTATATCTACGGGCTTGGTATATACTACCTCTGTCCCATAAAACTTGACAAAGTTGACCGACACGGAGAATAATAAAGTAAAAATTGTGTGGTTGAGATTTGTGCAGAGGAGAGAGAAATAATAGAAACCACAAAATAATTGATTAAAAGGAAAAGTGACAAAGTTTTTTGGGACGTCCCAAAAAGAAAAGATGACAAAGTTTCAAGGGACGGAGGGAGTAATACAAAATTTAGGTTTTTGGTTTGATAATTTATACGAAGCATTATGTTTAAATTATCCATTTGTATTTTTTCATTTCATATTTTTTAATTTATTTAAAAATATACTAAAAATAAATATACAATTTTTATGTAACTATTTTTCAAATTTACTAATTGCACTTTTTATATCTATAGTAATATAAAAATTAGTCATATACTCCCTCCGTTTCCAAAAGAAAGTCACGGTTTGACTTCACGATTATTAAGGAAATAAATTGACTTTACTGTAGAAAATACTGTTTAGACACTGTTTGGCACTGTTTAGACACTGTTTGGCACTGTTTCGCACTGTTTAACACTGTTTGGATGTAGATTTCTTTGCCAAATAAGGAAATAAAGGAAGTGTGACTTTGTTTTTGAAACATCTCAAAAAGGAAAGTGTGAGTTTCTTTTAGAAACGGAGGGAGTATAAGAAGTAAAATATAAAAATAGTAACTACATATTTATAAATTATAATATTTATTATAAATATATTGAAGTCTTTTACGTATTATACTTTGTATATAA
Source organism: Cuscuta europaea (assembly GCA_945859875.1). Lineage (NCBI taxonomy): Eukaryota > Viridiplantae > Streptophyta > Magnoliopsida > Solanales > Convolvulaceae > Cuscuta > Cuscuta europaea. The sequence goes on from CAMAPE010000019.1 coordinate 40,880,359, forward strand.
GAATTATTTTCTTTTAGTTTATATTTTATTTATTTATTTTGAATTTACTAGAAACAATTCATATTTATATTTTATATTTTTGACTTATTCATTATTCTATTTTTTATCATCTTTTTTCTTTTTAATTTCTATTTTTCGTGATTCTGACGTTTTTTTAAGAGTTGAGGGGGTGAATTGAACGATTTAATCAGGTTCAGGGGCATATATGGCCACTTAAGTTGTCATGTCATGTGCACAGTTGACACGTTTGAGATCTTCATCTACACATCTCACCTTTGGAGATATTTGGATGGAGGAAAATTCTTTGTTCTATTAACAATCTAAGTATGATCTGGTCTAATCTGACCTGATTTTATTTGGGACAGGAAATAGTCCAAATAAAAACATATATTCTTAAAGCTCCACTGGCAGACCGACCTTGTTATTAAAAAAATTACCATGCACAATTGTTTAATTATATTATACAATTGAATGCAACCTAATATGTGCACATGCATATATAAATGGTGTTATTTATTGAATATGCTAAATTAAGAATTTAAGATCGATTTCCAAAAATGTGACCGCGTTTACATTTGGACAAAAATGTGATTAAAATAATGTGACAACCAAATATTCATGTTACTACTTCATTTTCATGTCACTTTCGGATGTCACTGTCGCAACTGCCCGTGTCACTGCTGCTGCCATCATCGTGTCACTTCCGCCGCCACCGATCGTGTCACTGCCACTGCCGTCGGCCGCCGCTGGTAGCGGCCACCGACCACAATGACATCATCATAGTGACATCGTTGTGAGCACCACCCAAATACCGTCGCCGCAACTCCGCACCGCTTCATCAAGTGACCCCCGCCTAGCCCCACCGACGACCACTGGCCCCACGCCCCACCACCCCAAACCCATTCCACTAGCTCAGGTGCACAGTGCCCCTACATGCACCCTCCCTAGCCCCTCCCCTGTGATAGCCCTATCCCCAACACCGGCAACCATCACCTAGGCACCGGTGATCGTCACCTCCGACCACCACACCCTAGACCCCTCCCCTGTCACCCCAGCCCCCAGCCAGCATCCCCCATCCCCCTATAAGCAACATCCCCCAACCCTTACTGTGTTTGACACTGTTTCGACACTGTTTGGCACTGTTTCGACATTGTTTGACACTGTTTTGCACTGTTTGACCCTGTTTTGATGTAGGATAACTTTCCATTTAAGGAAATGAGAACTTTCCAACGAGACATCCAAAAAAGGAAAGCGGGAACATTCTAACGGGACGGAGGGAGTATTTTATTTAAAAACAATTCAAATCGAATCAACAGAATATATAAATGTCACAAGTATTCTCTATTGACACTTTTAGTCAATTAGAATGAAATTGCTTGTTACAATTGTTTGTCTACAGAAAAATTCGAATAAATACATGAGTCAATGACATTTCCATATAGCAACCTTGTCACTTAAGCTTCTTAGTAGTCACCATTAGTTCAGTGTTCCCTTCCGTCACGACTCGCGAGATCTCAGTCCGTCGGTCGGTGCTTCGCAGATCCGCCGATTTGGACTCAACTCCGGCAATGCCGCGGCTTTCGTCGTCGATACCTTCCAAGGCTAATTCCGTGGTTATGCTACTCTGCACCTTTCTGCTTCGGTGTACGGAAGCTTCAGTTCATGACTACTCAGGGGAGAAATTCGCGAGCAAAGGCAATGCATTTGTGGTCCATGGAGGTAGCGAAGGAATTTACTCTTACAATCAGAACCGCAACGAGTCGTCTTCTCTCTCTTCTAACGGCAATGCTTTCATTCGGTGATTATTCTTCTCTCACTGCTTTAATACATGGTGAAATCTCTTCATTTCTTAATCTTGTTTGCCTCTAGCTTCGCGTATTCTGTTACTAATAATGATATGCGGAGACCTTATAACCGAAGACCATTCGAATTCATGGTTTTGTGGATGTCCAGCATTGGTAAGATAGCTTTTTTTATATGATAAAAAGATCTTATAAGAAAAAAGGCGGCAGTTTTTTTTAGTTCTGTTTGGTATCATAAGCTCTGTAATTGATTAAGTCTAAAACTTGTAGACATTCTCTAATAAGCTAAAGATCTTTTATTTTTAAAAAGCTGTTAAACAAACAACTCATATTCTAGAACTTCTTAGAATCTTTTTAAATAGTATATAAGCTAATAGGTAGGGGGTTTAAGTCTACCAAACATGCACTTAATGATAGAAGATGCAGAAGCTTTGAGCTTTTAGTTGCTATGTGGTTAGGTGGGCCACTGCTCAGATGAGCTTAAAAAGTTAAAGGAGTTGAGTTCGATTGACTACAGAAACGTCATTGACTCATTTACAAGTCAGAACATGCAAATAAATGAAAATGGGAATCTTTTGAATAATATGGATTAAAGATTTGAAGCTATCAACTTCATTTTGATGGCTAAATTATACGTAGTAATTGCTTCACTCAATCACAGCTTGGTTTGACCCCATTTCTATGTATGCTGAGCTTGTACTTCATGAAGAAGTATGGAGTATACTTTTAAGAGCACTTTTGGTAATGATGAAATCGGTTGAATCCACTGAAATTGGTGAAATTATGGCTGAAACGCATGAATTGACTGAATTATGGGGAATAATTGAATATATTTTATTAATAACATAAGATAAAAATATATGAAAAAAGCTAAAACAGTCTTCAGCAAATTTAGTAACTCCAGCCTTGTTTATTTTGATTATTACACAATTCAATGCGCTATATCAAAACTAGCGGGCTTTAATTTGCATACTGCTTCGCTCATATCCAATGGTGGGCAAAGAGCTGTTTGTTTCACGGCGAATTATAGGTACTCTTATTTGGGTTTCCCAACAAAATGTATAACCTAACGTGCTTTCTATAAATACCAGCTTTGAGAAGATAATATTCCGTAGGCCAAGGGAGTTTTCAAATTTCAGCTCAGGGTCTATTCATGTAGTTCTTTTTGAGGTGGACGAGAGAGAACTGATTGGTGGCTCAGCCTATGGGGGGCAAAGAGCTGTTTGTTGCACGACTGATCTTGCCAAACTTGGAGTATGTAAGCAAGGAGAAATCATTCACCGTCCATCCACAAAACATTCTGGCTGGCCTCAAGTCTTCAGTGCCTCATTTGATGTTGATGAGGTTGATTCAATACTGCAGCCAAGAGAAATACAGATAACAAAAACAGGGATGTATAATTTGTATTTCATTCACTGTGATCTGAATCTTAAGGAAGTTGTTGTCGAAGGAAAAACTATATGGAAAAATCCCACTGGTTACCTGCCTGGTAGAATGGCGCCACTCATGAACTTTTACGGGCTCATGTCTCTTGCATTTGTGTTGCTTGGAGTCTTTTGGTTCTCACAGTATGCTAGATTCTGGAGGGAAGTTTTAACTTTACAAAACTGTATTACTCTAGTAATAACTTTGGGGATGCTTGAGATGGCTTTATGGTATTTTGATTTTGTCGAGTTTAATGAAACGGGAGTCAGACCAACTGGAATCACTGTGTGGGCTGTCACCTTTGGCACCGTGAAGCGCACTGTTTCGCGTATAATCATTTTAATGGTTTCTATGGGCTATGGTGTTGTTAGACCTACCCTAGGGGGTATTACATCTAAAGTACTTATGCTTGGTGGGACTTTCTTTATAGCATCTGAGGTACTTGAGATAGTAGAAAATGTCGGAGCTGTAAGTGATCTATCAGGAAAGGCAAGATTGTTTTTTGTACTTCCTGTTGCAATTTTGGATGCTTTCTTTATTCTTTGGATATTCAGTGCCCTCTCTGCAACACTAAACAAGCTTCAGGTACATGACTCTTATCTCAACTCTATGTTGTGGTAACTTGAAATCAATAATGAACCTAATTCTGGGCAAGTGTTTTGGATATCTACTTGCTAGTTGTTCAAGAATAAGTGCATAGATATGGTGTGTTTTCTTTAACTTGATCAGTATCTTACATGTTAGTTCTCTTTCAGTGAAACTCTTCGATCCTTGCATACGATTTATAAGAACTGCACTGAGATAGTCTGGTGTTTATATCATTGACAATCTTTGCTTGATGAATGAGCAATTGTCCAATTTCACATTCAAATGGTAAAAGGGTTAGAGGAAAGGGCTAAGGTCTTGATGTCGATGATCAATTGGCATCACTACAATCATTTTTTATCCTAAAAAGGAAATGTATGTATTCACTGCCTGTATTGATAATATGCTCCAACAGGCTAGACGTTTGATGGCAAAGTTAGACATATACCGGAGGTTCACAAATGCTTTGGGAATAGCTGTCATTGTCTCTGTTGGTTGGATATGCTATGAGGTAACATTGCTTGTAGTCCAGAGAGTAGTTAAGGCCATTCTATGCATGTTGAACTGTAACTCACATATTTAAATGCAAATCTCTGTTCGTTTCACTATTAACCTGAAATTTCAGGTGTGATTTCACTCTAATATTTAGGCAATTCAAAAATATGTATCAATTAGCCAATTTGAAAATACATATCAATTAGTCAATTCGAAAATATAAACCTCAAAACTTTCAACATTGCAAATAAATTATAACCATGTCAGGGAAAAAATGCTGAATTGTATCTTTATCATAGAATGTCTAGTTAATACTCTCTTTGGTCCTTTGTTAAGGCACCTGTTAAATATCAATTAGCCAATTTGAAAATGCGTATGAATTAGCCAATTCAAAAATATAAACCTTAAACCTTTCAACATTGCAAATAAATTAAAACCCTGTAAGGGGAAAAAATGCTGAATTGTATCTTTTCACAGAATGTCTAGTTAATACTCTCTTTGGTCCTTTATTAAGGCACCTGTTAGAATGAATCAATGGCCCTTTATATCAGACATTGTTCTTTATATGCTCCGTATAACATTTAATATTCTTTTTTCATGGTTCGCCCCTAAAAGTTTTGTGATCATGATTATTTATAGTTATGTGTTTCGTTTAGGAGACAAAAAAGTGGGTCAATTTGGAACATCTTAATTTTTTTTAGAATCCAGGGATTATTATAATAATTTCTTTGATTTGGCTAATTTGGTCTGTAACGTCTTCTCTTAGCTATGGTAGTAGGATGCAGTTTCTTATTCTTTTTCGTGAAGCGAGGAGGTTTAGGTTTCAATATATTTTGAAATAAAGACAATTAGGTGCTCATTAATTGACTCTATCTTACGGGTAAAATGATAGTCGTTTTTTGTGTGTTCCATGTTTCTATAATCATTATGTGTCATCTATTATGAGAATTGGGAATAGAATATCTGACCTGTTGAGGGAAAAGGGAATATATGAAGCTGCCTCTCCTGAAGTCTTGTATTAATAGTATAGTATATGACTTTGTTTTGCAGCTTTACTTTAAATCAACCGACATATACAATGAGCGATGGCAAAATGCATGGATCATCCCTGCTTTTTGGCAAGTTTTGTCTTTCTCTCTTCTCTGTGTCATTTGTGCTCTTTGGGCGCCATCACAGAGCTCAATGAGGTAAGTTTCATACTTTCATGCTACACACTATTAATACATTGATTGATTATGATTTATATAATGCCTGTTGTTTGCACATTCAATGTTAATTATGATGAATGTCTTTAGGAATACTAAAATTTCTTGTTGAGGCTTTAGCCTCTATTTAAGTCATCCCACGTCATACAAGTACAAACTAATATATAGCATTGTACATTTTTACTTTCCACAAGGTTACCTTTTAAGATGGAATCCTCACATTTCAATAAGTTGTCAAAGAGTTTTAAGTTCAAAAAGTCAAATCTATCAAAAACCTAAAAAATGAGCACTTGAACCACAAATCTTAATAATCTTTTCTTGGTCGCCTATGTTTTATCTTGAACTACCGCGCATAACGCACATGTTGAGGCACTAGGGGACGTGGTCCTTATAGAATATAGAATGGTGTGAATTGCACACGACTTACTGACTTAGTGATGGGATATTTGTGGAACAGATATGCTTACTCAGCAGATGCTAATGAAGACTTTGACAAGGATGAAAATACTCTAACTCTCATAAAGCCTTCACCCTTTCCCTCAATGGAAGTACAAACACCTTCCAAAACTAAACCGGCAACGGGAGGTGGGAATGGCGATTTGGAAGAAGACAAGACTGAGTAAAGTGAAACACGCGAGTTTTGTATAGTAGGACACCCGGAGTTTAATATGTTAAATCATGTTTTGCTGATATCTATCAAGGATATCTCTTGTTTGTTGTAACCTTATTTAGCTCAAATTTTCTTCTTTTCACACATTGTAATGTAATACTACAAGTTTACTACTAACAGTTTGTGGAGTCACACTGTCACAGTAAAGATAAGTTAGTTACATTTTATTGCAAATTTACAATTCCCCGCCATTGTTACTTCCCAGTATTACCCAAATATAATTCTTGAAAAGAAACAATTCTTCCCAGTATTACACTATTACCCAAATATAAATTTTGATTTATTTCCCAGATATCTTATATTTTAGGTAATATCAAAAGAAAGATTGATGACAAAATAATGTTGTTATGGTTTGCATAATGATTTTTTAAAAATGAGAAAGTCACATAAAAAATTGAATAAGCAAGTAATAACTCCAAATTGAAAGTCCCGCTGACATAGGAATAGCCTCGGTTTGACTTCGGCATTCACAAGAATTGAGAAGTTGAACTATTGAAATTCTGTTGTTATCGTTATTTTATTCTCTTCCCCTCTTTCAAACATTACTCTTACGGACCATTTCGTAAACATTACAAAAACATATCCCTTCATCTCATTTTAGTATACTCCTTCCGTCTCATTTTAGTTAGCTCAATGGTGTCTAAATTTGACCGGTTATATATATTTTTGAAAGGTCAAAGTTTACCATCTTTAATTGGAAAAGTCAAAGATGGCTAACTAAATTTGGAGGGAGGTAGTATTACATAAAATATAATGGGGCACAACTATGATTGACATCAAAACTCTTTAAAGCAATAAGCAGTACTCCGCATCTTCACGGAGAATTCAATTTCACTGGGTCCATGTCGGAGACAGCGGGGCAGTCGTGACACCATTCGTGCAGGTCGCTACTTATGCGACAAGGAATTTCGCTACCTTAGGACAGTTAGAGTTAATGCCGCCGTTTACCGGGGTTTCCATTCAAAGCTTATAACACTTCTCCTTTTGACTTTCCAGCACCGGGCATGTGTCAGACTCTATACATCGTGTTACCACTTAGCAGAGCCCTGTGTTTTTAATAAACAGTCGCTACCCCCCTGGTATGTGCCGCTTTCCTAATCAAAAGATAGGAGAGCACCCCTTCTCCCGAAGTTACGGGGTCATTTTGCCGAGTTCCTTCGACATGGTTCTCTCAAGCGCCCTAGTATACTCTACTTGTTCACCTGTGTCGGTTTGGGGTACGGTCAGTTCACCGGGAGGATCGCCCTCCCAATTCGAAGTTTTTTCCTGGAAGTTGAAACCTTGTTGACTATGACAACAGTCGCGACTATAAACAGACTCGTGACTATGGCAGGGCGGTACGCTCTGCTCTCTCGCGACCCCTACTCTAATCAAAAGACTCAAGGCCCCTACTGAAGATAGGTCGCCAAACTACGACGAGAGTTTCGCCTTTCGCGTAGGGCCAGGCCGAGTCAGAAAGGCTTTGATGACTCAAGGTTCATATTAGGGAAAGGAGAGTGAGGGGAAGAGGGGGCAGCCCTCGGCCCGATCATCCAATTCAAGTGTCAGTAGCGGAACGTTCTGTCAATCGGGGAAGGTTTTTGGTGACAAGACCTGGAGATATCAGAAGTGAGAATGCTGACATGAGTAACGAAAAATCCTGTGAAAAACACGATCGCCTGCCAGTGGAAGGTTTTCTGCGTTCAGTCAATCTACGCAGAGTGAATCGATCCCTAAGGAACCCCCGAAAGCAATAAGCAGTACAATTTAAAGTGTTTGGATACGTCAATCGGACATTTTTGGAATGGTATGAACTATTTTTACAATAGATGTCATGGGCAGTCGTTTTTTGACATGGCGTAAAATATTAACGAACTATATTAAAAATTTATCAAGAAGTATTTATACAAATTAAAAAGCATGAACACTACAAAAAATCACGGGATTGACGGGGATTTTGGCAGGGATTTGGCAAGGATTTTGGCAGGGAAATGCCAAATCCGTGCCAAAAACACTTTGACACGAGTTATTTGGCACGAAAAATCGGTAAGTCCGTACCAAATTCCGTGTCAATCCCGTAATTTTTTTGTAGTGGAAGTGTAGAATATAGTTTTGGTGATACTTTTTGACAAAAAAATGAGTTTTATTTCGACCCGTAAAACTTGATCAAAATTAAAAAAAAGTTTTTCTCAACCGCTAAACAAGCAAGGTTGAACAATTTTTTGTGACGAATGGAGTAATTTGTTGGATAGTGAATGAGTTAAAACATGGTGGTAATGTTTGGTGTTCACAAAAATTTGCACATTATATAACATGCATCTTCTCTCTCTATTTTTACATTTTCCTCTTTGATTCATATATATCTCATCATCACCATCTTCAATTCTTCATCATCTTCACCACCACCATCTTCCATACGCATCATCTTCCATCTTGGTCATCTTCATCATTTTTCATTTTCCTCACTTTATCATCATCTTCCATTTTCCCGAATCCCAACATCATATTATCTTGTGTGATTAAAAAAACAATCGGAGATGGAGAGCCGCCGGAAAACAAATCAAAGAAGATCACTAGGATTATTGGTTTGTGTTCTCTATAAAAATTATTTGTATATTCCTATGTATTTATAAAAAAATTCCATAAAATAAAAGTGGAAATGAGTAAATGTCTATAAAGTTACGCTACATATAAAAAATGTATGCTGGTGTCTATACACAGACAACTAAATTAAAGTATGTGAGCACACATCAATTTATGTGTCACGTACAATGACGTCTCTTGCAAAAAGAATACGAGTCGATATATGTGCTACATACATTTTTGTATGTGATCTAAATTTACAATTTTTTCAGTTTAATTTTTTCATACAGACAAACTTTATCAATATTTAGGAAAACATATACTGCATCCGTTTCCAAAAGAAAGTCACGGCTTGACTTCACGATTATTAAGGAAATAAATTGACTTTACTGTAGAAAACACTGTTTAGACACTGTTTGGCACTATTTGAACACTATTTGGCACTATTTAGCACTGTTTGAATGTAGATTTTTTTTGCCAAATAAGGAAATAAGGGAAGTGTGACTTTGTTTTTGAAACATCTCAAAAAGGAAAGTGTGAGATTCTTTTAGAAACGGAGAGAGTATTATTTTATAGACCTCACAAACAATAACTCAGGGGATTGTGCATCTCTGATTTTATTTTCCGTCAACTAATGAATCTTCCAAAGTTGGAGATGATGAAAGTGAGGAAGATATAAGATGATAAGAAGGAAGATGGTGTGAATAATAAAAAATGATGATGATAAGGATAACGATGGAAAATGACAAAAAGTGAAGAAGATGAAAGATTGTCAACATGAGAAAATGATGAAGATGGAAGCTGATGATTAAGGAAGAAAAAACGAGCGAGATAAAAAATAAAGGATCCTACGGCCGCAAAGAACCCCACAGCCATGGCCGTCAATGATGGCGTATGCTTCCTTCCTATATGAATTAATGAAGTTATTGAATTTAAAAAAAAATGACCCTAGAAAGAGAGAGGTAAGGGTGGGTGAGAAATTATAAATGGAATGATAAAAATATGAATTAATTATAGCATGTACAAATGGGCTATGTTTGGTGGACACAAAAAGTGTACACTTTTTGTACAATCGTCTGTATACATAGGCAATTGGGATAAGCGTTGTCTATTTCTTAACGAATTATCTATTTACACAGATAATTAGAGAAGTGTACATAAAAAGTGTACACATTTTGCGTACCTCAAGCATTTTTGTGTACAAATAATGACTAACCCGCACGGGTAACTCAGTTGATCGAGTGGTGGGAAAATTGGACTAAGTGATCAAGGTTTGAAACCCGCAGCGGTCGTATGGAGGTTACAGAACCTGAAATAAGGCTGGACATCTGGTGCGCACATGTATAAGGTCTACCGCCGCTTTGCTGACTGAATCACTGTGATTAACCTCCACCATCCTGTCGGATCGGGGTGGGGAGCTCCGGGTGGGACCAGGGGCGGATCCAGGAATGAAGAGTGGGGTGGGCTTAGCAGGAAAAAAATTGTTATTGCAAACAAAAAGTTTAGCTTAGGCTGCTTAGGGCCGTAATCGAATTGAGTTTTTTTCGAACTACGCGAATTCTAGCGTGATTTCGAATTTAATTTAGCGATCTGAGCTTAAGAAGCTTTTTTTAACTCGAACACGAACTAGATTTTGAGTTCGAATAGTTGTTCAAGCTGAGTTCGAGCATAGTGGTATTCGGTTTGATCCGGACTCGAGTCTATCAATAACTCGTAAATTATAGGAATAAATTTTATTTATCTTAAAATTTAAACATTTTCATTGCAATTTTTTAAATATATTTGAACACTAAAAAAATAGAGTTCATATATCTATTTTATTCAAGCCGAGTTTGAGCATAAATTAAATTAATAATCAAATAGAATTACATAACTATTAAATAAAACTAATGCACAAATTAATAGATTAAAAGAGTATAAGAGTATGTGTGGATGGCTGGACAACTAGACTCGGCTAGAGGCAGCTAGTCGGACTCGAATAGACTAGAGGGGCAGAGCCACAACGAGCTACAACTTGGAGTGTCGGACTCCAGAGGGACACCGATGATCGACCGCAGACATAGGGGACAGGAAAGCAGGTGGTGGCGCGGCTGGGTGCATGTGTTTGTGACATCGTGGCTTCGTCGCTTTACTGAGTTGAGTCCTTTCCGCTTCTGCTTTGTGCTTGTTAGTCGCTTTATAACAAAAGTATACTTCTACAGTTCTAAAAATCACAAATAGTAGTTCTTACCATGCTTGTTGCAAAAATTAGAACTAGACAATGAACTGGGTGATGGTAAAAGCATAATTTTAATAATAATAATAATAATAATAATTTTAATAATAATAATAATAATAATAATAGAAATAGTATATGACCAAATAAAGATAGTTGATAAAGAGTAACTTAGTTATTTTAATGATTATAATTATGTTTAAATTTTAATGCTTATAAAAGTTACTTGGGTCAAATAATAGTATTATTTATATAATAATAACAGTATTATAATAATAATAATATAATATTAATCATAAAATTTATGTTGTAAAATAATATTGTAAACTTGTAATATAAAGTGCTTTCATTGATGGTGTGGGTGAGTGGGTGAGATGGGATTGCATAATTTGCAGCTGGCTCCAAACGCCAACTACATACGATTGTTTAATACTCCGTATGTAAAGTTTTGCTCCTCAATTTATCCCACATCGACTGCAAGGATGGTTCACCCTCCTGAGTGTCCTATATATAAATCACTTCTTGGTGCAATCACACCAAGCTCTATTATTACGCATCGGAATCATTTGTTCTTGGGATCATTTGTTCCCATGACTATGGGCTTTAAACAAAGTTTGGGCAGCCTTTTGCTTTTAGAGCTTCTTAGAACACTTCCTTGTAGACTTGGGGTGGGCTGAGTTTTAATTTTTGGGTGGGCTGAAAATTAAATCTCTTTCTATACTAACAAAAAAAAATTGGGTTGGGCTGGGCTAGAGCTCACCCTAGGCCCTACATAGATCCGCCCATGGGTGGGACCAAGTGTACAAATAATGACTAGAGTATAAATGTGCTAAGAGTTAATTATCAAAATAGGACTAAAAGTCATTCACTTTTAACAAATAGGACCAAAAAATGAACTATGTTTGCATAGGACTAATTATGTGTACTTGGACAATTATACCCTTATAGCTATTAAAATGTTTTAATTCCTAATAAAATAATAAAAAATAATAAAATTCGTAAAAAATACTAAAAAATTAAGAAAAACATTTCGATATTAAAAATTTAATTATATTTTTTTTTCAAAAAAATAAAAAAATTAAAAATAAATAAAAAAAAATGAAAACTCAAAAAAAAAAATCGCCGCCGCCTCTGCCGCCTCAGCACCACCACCTCCAGTCATCAGGGGAAAAAAATGCCAAGTTCATTACGAATGTCATATTTATGGCAGAAAAAAATGAAAATGTTGGCATTCGAAAAGAGAAATATGCCACTTTTTGGCATTTTCATAAAAAAATGGCTTTTTTTCATCGGCCGGAGGTGGTGGTGGTGGGAGGTAGTACAGGCGGTGCGAAAGACATCCATATTTTTTTAATTTTTTTACGGAGTTTTACTATTTTTTATTAATTTTTTTAAAAATAAAGTTATTTAAAAAAAACGTTTTTGAATTTTTTATTTTATAAAAATTTTATAAATTTTTTAATTATATTTCTACGAATTTTTGAATTTTTTTCGAATTTATTATGAATTAAACATTTAATTATGGCTTTTGACTATTTTTAATTCATATTTAATTGAAGGTAAGAATGGAATGCAAAAATAGGTATGTTTCCAATAGGACTCATATGGTCCTATTTTGGAATAAAAACATAGCAAGTTCTATTTTAGGTTTTTGCCATAGTTTTAGTCCTATTTGAACTAATTTCTGATGTGCTAATTGTTCAATCAAGTTGGTTTGATACGACAAGGCAACAAGAACTTTCAGTGACTCAGGTTGACTCTGGTTAATATGACATGCCGCCACCAAAACTTTACCTACCACCTCATTTTTAATAAGAACCCCTTACTAATAGATAGTACGGAGTATTTCGTATCAAAATTGATTACCATTAGCTAAAATTATTGAAATTATAACCGAAAGAATAGAATTAGCTTATAATATTTTTACTTCAATTAAATTTTATGGTTTGACCTGACTGGTTTAATCATGGTCTAATAGGTCAATGACGTACCAACAGGTGTATTTAAGTTTAGTTTGGTTTGTTATGAACTAAACGTCTAAACATGTCCAAGTGCAAACTTTATAAAACTTCTGAATCAGTTATATATTTATGGCTCATAATGAATTAATTAAAATTTATGATTAAAATAAAAATTCATTTCCAAAAATGGACCTTTTAAGTGTAGCAACTAGAGCAATAGTTTTAATTATAATAACTTAATTTTTATACTTAGTGAGTGATCATGACACTAAAATTGTAGTGACTTATTTAAATATTTTTGTAAATTTTTTTTTTCAGAAATACATTTGAAAAAATCTCATAAATAATCATATTCAGCTAAAAAATAATGTCAACCTTTTCATTATTGAAAATTTACATATGTGATCTCTTAGTATGAGTGATTAAATTAATAAGTTTAGTCGTATTAACTTATGTTCATTTTTATGTTGAAGCGACTGTGACATTATATTCATAGTAATTTAAGTCATTTTTTGTAAATGTGTAGTATTTCAATAATATATCTGAAAACTATTTTTTACGCGCAAAATAAATAAAATAGGTGTGGACAAAAATGTTCATTCATAAGCTAGAAAGACCCCAACCCTAGAACTGTTTTTATTTGTCATTTTTTTCAATCATTTTTCCTTTACACCCTCAGTTACACCCTCTTTATTTATCATTCTTCGACAAAATTGTTTGTGTGAACAAAAATTGGTTTGCTGATTGATGTACCTTTTTACAAATATGTCAGGGTGGTTGCACAGAAATCAATGTCAGTGTATACGGACATCAGTTGTCTGTGAGACAAAAAAATGTTTGTACATATACAATTTCTATCTGTGAACACATACACTTAAAGAAAACCAATGCTTGTCTACATACATTTTTGTCTATGACAAAAGTTTATAAAATGCTACTAATTTTTTAGTTTCATCTTTCGTTAGAGATAATTTATCATTATTTAGCACCATGCAAAAAAAATTAAGACGACTAACTTTCCAGTGAGTTTATGACAAATTTTCCGATAAGTTTCCGGTGAAGATGATGATGGAAGATGATGATGAACATGATGATGGAAGATGATGATGAATAAAACCTAAAAAGAAAGAAAATGAAAGAAGGAAATTAAAAGATGATGATGAAGGAGAAAGACAATGAGGGTTTTGGTATGATGCTAAGAGGGGACTGGGAAGAAGGGCCCCTCCGAGATAGGGTGTCTTCTTTTTTTAGGAGGAGAGAAGTAAAAAATGGGGATTATAGAGACCTATAAGGTGTACTCACTGAGGGTATACCATTAGCAAATTTCTTTTTTTTAGGATGAAAAATTTCATTTTTACTTGCCCTAGTTCCACGTTAGACCGGTGGACGTAGCTCAACTGGTAGCAAGGGAGTGCTACAAGGGTTAGGTCCCGGGTTCGAATCCCGACAACTGCGATGAGGGGTTACTATGCTAAAATACATAGGGCCTCTGCAAATATCGGGGACAGAGTGTCACTCTCTACCTGTCAGATTGAGATTATAGTCCAATTTACATCCTCCCAACGTACCGTCTGATCGGGGATGGGGGCCCTTAGGGATGGGGTCATCTTTTTTTTTACGTTAGAACGCAGCCTGCACATATTGACCTGTAAAAGTGAAATATTCGAAAGTCAAAATCGCCCTCTTCACAAGTTAATGCGGAGTAGCTAGTTAGGTGAACCCTCATTCTTTCCTGAGTCAGATATATCGCAAAAGACCAACTCCTTTTCCCACTGATTAGCAATTAATTTCAATGGGATGGCTGAAAAACTAATAACGACAAAAGTAATGCATGATTTCCGTATTCATCTTCATATCTCTAGATAGGGAAAAATAAGGCAAAGCTATTTGTGTATGAACCCATTTTCAGATAGCGTCATGTGTTTCATTCTTTATCAAAGTGGTTCATGTGTTTGAATTTTGTTATCATAAGAGGGTCAGACCGTTAAAAACATCTGAAAAAAATCGTTAAAAGTAACTCCAATTTTCAAAAGTGCCCGAAAAATTAAAAGAAAAATACGAGAAGGTGTGCCTCAATAAGACGACGCTAGACCATCTTCCTTTTTTGTTTTCAGCCACCCTCTTCACCGGAAAGTCCATCGGAAAAGTGATATTAGCGAAATCATTTTTAAAAAATAAATCAAACAGATCTAAAAAATCTAAAGGCGAAGGTGGTTTGGAGGTCATCTTGACGAGTAGCACCTTTTGGTCTTTTTCTTTTAATTTTTCGGACACTTTTGAAAATCGGAGTTACTTTTAACGGTCTTTTTCAGACGTTTTTAACGACGTGACCCTCTTGTGATAACGGAATTCAAACACGTGAACTACTTTGATAAAGAATCAAACACATGACCATATCTGAAAACGGGCCCAACCACAAGTACTTATTCTGTACTTTTCCCTTCTCGATACGTAGTATTATCAAATCTTTATTTAAAGATAGTTTTTAAACAAGTTTGATGATAATTCAAGTGTTTGAGTAAAAAATTTAGCAAACTTTGTCACTCCCATCTGATTTAAGTCTTACATAACAGACTGTGAAAAGTTAAAACATAACCAGATATATCCACGCCATCAAGGATTATATCCCGAGTTCGAATCTCGTCAACTGCGATACGATGAGGGGTTATTATGCTAAAATATGCATAGAGCCTCTGCAAGTACTAGAAACAGAGTCTCACTCTCTATTAGTCAGATTGATATTATAGTCTAATTTAGATCCTCCCAACGTACCGTCTAGTCAGAGTTGGGAGACCTGAGGGATGGGTGTCATCCTTTTTTTTTAATAGATATTTCCACAATTCCACGGATGGAATACATTGCTCCAACAATATTTATGACTTTCATTCAGTTGACTAATACTGGATACAACTGTACAACATCTTCACATGCCCAAAAAGAACGAAAAAAAGGTGAAATGACAGCTAAAAGTATAACATTCAAAAAACTAGAGCACCTTTTTCACGAACTCAGACGGGAGAACAGAAGCTATGCCTTCACACGTCATCATTCTTCAGTTCAAAGTTCGTTCATACAAATACAATAAACAATCCCTTCAAACATCATTTGAAACTCGCTGAATGCCTTATTCTCCTGCACACTCCACAAAGAATCAAAGAATATTTCCCTAGACTCTGATTGATAACAATAAGAACCATAAAAAAAAAAAAAAAAAAAAACTCACATACCAAATCCCCCATCCCCCATCCCCCTCCCCTAGCTAGTGAGATGTCCTCTTCAAGAACTGTGAGACATGGATTCCCTCAAAGAAATCAAGAATAGCATTCTCGAGATCCTCAACAGTGTACTTGATGTAATTCTCCGGGTGCCTCCCACTCTCAATGTGACTCCTATACCGTCCAAGAAAGGATCTATAAGCAGGTATCAACCTTTCTGACATGGATATCCTTAGCTCTTCGCGAAGCTGAGTATCTGGTATCAACCAACTTGACTGTGTCCGATGAACCTCTTCGAACAAACCATTGAAGCTCTTAAACCTCTCTCTCAATGCAGTCTTTGATACCCCTGATGAAAAGCTACCAGTGTGCAATCCTTCATCTCTTAAACAATACAAAACCTTCACCCATGTCGACCTCTGGTAATTCATAGCCGCTTGCAAGTACCCCCCAGTTAACTTCTTCAAGTAATGATCCCCAATCATCTCTCTTAGCTCAGGTGACCCTTTGATCTTCTTGACAATGTAATGCAAATTGTTCATCATGAACAGATGTGCCAATGAAGTTTCTTTGTAGTGCTTAGATTTCTCTTCTAAGTTGAATTGTAAGACAACGATTATCCAAATTAAGTGAAGGGATAGAGGGGTTTTTCCATTTCCATCTACTTCGGTGAAATCCATCTCAGGCGTGTTTGGGTCATTTGAATCTTTTGAACCAGGATTCGAGATGATCAGTTCATCCAAAGTGCGTTTGTAATCAGAGATCAAACTGATGTAATTCATCACATACCTTGTCAGTGGATGAATGGTCCCTCCTGGGATTGGAACTCTTGAAGGCTCGCGAAGAATTGCGTTTTCAAATTCAGAAAGTATCCCTCTTATTGCCTCTCCTAGCCTGGACAACATTTCACTTGCCTGAACCCTAAATGACTGCGTGTCCTTTGATTCAAAAACGAATTCTATATCAAACATTAACTCCGATAAAGCATCGTGTAGATCCAAAATCTTAAACAGTTTCTCTGGAGATCGCTTGCTTATACTAATAGCTTCTGCGAAATTGAAAAGCTGAATAGCCGGACCTTTGATAGTCTCGGAGAAGCAAGCGTCTTCCGCTGATGTGCCTAATCCAGAGAATATTTGCTCGCAGAGCTTCTTCTCACTGGCGAAGAGTATACAGACGCACAATTTGGCGGAACGTATCCAGTTACGGATCTTCACTTCAAGAGCCTCCCATTGCATCCTCTGGACATCGCCAATGCTCAGCTTCTCTATACCAAGCTTCCTGAAGCTAGCGTCTATCGCCGACTTCCGGACACTGCCGTACACCTGCATGCACTCACGCAGATATCCGGCGGAAATCATCCTCTCGGCGATGCTCCGGAGGTCGTGGACTGCATCTGGCGGCAAGAGGTCGATTTCTCTGATGCTACTCGATGATCGGTAACTGCTGCTGCTCATCCTGCTCTCCAGAGGCTCTAGCTCATCGCACATCGGGTTATCATCTCCATAATCGAAGCTCCTGAGCTCCTGTTCTCCCGAGCTCACCCCGTTGCAGCTGCTCCTGGAGCTACAGCTGATTCTGGAAGAGGTAGAGCTCCTCGAATCGAGCAGCAACTCAGATTCAACAGGGCTGGTGTGAGCGATGAGGATGCTACGGAACTCGTCCTCGAGCCGAGCCATGGCGATCTGGATCGCTTCGTTGCCCTTGCTCTGGCCATCGGAGAGCGAGCAGGCCGATTCCATGGACCTTTGGAGTTCATCGACGGCGCGCAAGTATTGGGCGACCTCATGCCGGTCTCCACTGAAGATCATCTTCTCTCTGGCACCTGCTTCCGACGCAGTGGAGTCCCACCGGAGGATGATCTCCTCGGCGGAACCGTGAGCTACGGCGTCGTGCTCTGGCGGCTCCATCGGACCTGAGATGAGAATTGGGCGTCCAAAATTAATGATGAGAGACTATCTGTTAGGAGGAGAGGAAAGAAGTGAGAAAATGTGGTGAAGGGGCAGAAGATGACGACAAAGAATATAAAATGGGGAGTAATTATGGAGGAACAGTGGTCAAGATCATACTACTAGTCTGCTGTCCAGAGAGAAAGAACACATCATTTTCCTATATTAGTTGTTGTTCCTAAGAGGTGGAGTCCCACACTCAATTGCACGTAAGGAGTAAGTCACGATAACTCAGTCAGCTCATTGATGATAGATCTTTTACTTTTTGCGCACTAGATGTTCAGTTCAGCACGCATGAGGGGTAACTTCACATGGACGTCATGGATTTCGAACTTTTGTTTTCAAATTTCATGTCATTGAATCAACTGAATTATCAATGCGAGTAGCATTTTCCTATATTAGAATATATTTGGAATAACTCCCTAATTCTTTCTATCTGGTCCCAAAGGACTAATAAACGCTTTAAATTCTTCGGCGACACCCCAACACTTTTGATACTCCGTATGAAATAAAACTACAATTAACATATACTCCATCACGAGGATAATAATTCCATTAAAATTATACAGTACATTATTGTTTAAATCTTATTTCATGAGTTTCAATTTTGATCTAGAATTCATTTGATAACATGTTTTTCGACTTATAAATCAATTTTTCATTAAATGTGTATTTCCTCCATTTCAAATTGTTTGACACACCTTGACTACACGAATATTAATGAAAAGTATTTACTAGGGAGAAAATTTTACTGTAGAATACATTATTTGGTAATGTTTTGTATTATTTTATACTGTATTGATATAGATTTATTTTACAAATAAGGGAATAAAAAGTGTGTCAAAGAATTTGAAACAAAGGGAGTATATTTTTTACTTCGCGAACTAAATTGTTTGATAAATAAGATTGTAATTAGTTTTCTAGTTGCATTAGCTGAAGTTATGTATAAAAAGATTTTAGTTGTTTTTCTATATAATATTTTTTATGTTATGAATAAAAAATTTAAAAATATTTTCATAATTATAAAAAGGGGTAATTTGAGTTTGCACCCCATTTTATTGTGCAAATTGGACTTTGCACCCCGTTTTTAAAAAACTTTGTTTTTGCACCCCAACTCTATATGAAAAGACAAAAATGCCCTCCATTAACAATTTTGTTGGCCTTCAACATATTTTTGGTTGAGGGCATTTTTGTCTTTTCATACGGGGTTGAGGTGCAAAAACAAAAATTTTTAAAAACGGGTTGCAAATGAGGTGCAAAGTCCAATTTGGACAATAAAATGGGCAATAAAATGGGGTGCAATAAAATATTCTGACTTATAAGCTGCAAAGTCCAATTTGGACAATAAAATGGGGTGCAAACTCAAAATACCCCTTGTAAAAAATATAATTTTCCCATAATTTAGTATATACACCCTATCCTACACGCTTCAGCTAGAACTTCATCAATTTCAACGGATTCAGTGTTATCAAATGAGCAATAAACACTTGATACCGTTTGGTATAACTGAAATTGGCTGAATCAAGTGATAAATCTGTTGAAATTTAGGAAGTTCTGACTAAAGTAGCTAAATTGGTTGATTCTTTTGATTTATGAAAAGTTATATTTAAACTGGAGTTACTCTAAAGAACTAATTTTGTTGTTTTTCATGTAATTTTTCTTGATGTTATGAATAAAAATATTTTAACTGTTTTTATAATTATAAATACGAAGTACAATTTTTCCATAATTTAGTAGATTCAGGCCATTCATGCGCTTCAGCCAGAACATCATCAATTTCAACAGATTCAATTGATTCTGTGTTACCAAACATGCTTCCAATTTGTTATGTTCAAGTAGGGGTGGGCACGGTCCAAGACGAAATGGGTATTGGGTTGTCCCGGTACTGAACCCGGTTTATAATAACGGTTCGGAACGGGACAGGATAAAATGGGATTGTTCGGGACATCCCAAAAAACTATAGTGAAAAAAATTGCATCCCAAAAATGAAGCAAAGCTATTTGAAAAAAAAAATATCGCAAAAAAACTCTGACAAAAAATTGCAGTTAATCTAGAAAAATGTGATAAAAAAAGCAATCTACGAAATTAGCTGCAAGAAAAAAAAGTTGCAGGACTAACACAAAGAACTGTCAAGAAATTTGTAAAAAAAAAAAAGATAAAAGAATACGCTACAAGAGTTCAAGCCTTTGGGAGTAAAAATCAATTTCTTTTTTTTGTGCAGATAGATGATACTCCCTCCGTCCCATTTTACTTAGTCAATCTTGACTTTTCAAGTCAATGGAGTTTAACTTCGACTGATTATATGTTTATATAGAGAAAGTATTAATAATATGAAAATGATATGAAAATGTTCTTTGTTAAAAATACTATCATCAAAGTATAAAATTATTAAATTTTGCATAAATATATTAGTTTAAATAATTGGTCAAAGTTTACCATCTTTGACCGAAAAGTCAAAGATGGTTAGGTAAATTGGGACGGAGGGAGTAGTTCATAGTTAATACGAAGTACTAGGTAATTTAAAGTTTTAATTTAGGTACTCTGTTGTTAAACAATTAGTTTCTTAATAATTGTTGGTATTTGGATGCGTGTCTGAGACTCAGAGACAGAGAGGTGACTGAGTTGGTCTAACTTACCACTGAATTCTAATACTTCCAAGAAAAGTAAAAGGAGTTTGAGGTTTAAAAGTGTGTTGGAAGCTAAAAAGAAGACTTATGTCTTAGAGTAACTAACGTTTCAAGTATAAGACTTAAACATAGGGTGATACATACACGTATAATATTTTTCCCCAAGTTATAAAATACATATCAGTATATATATATACACTTGGAAATACCCGGCCCATAGGTCATTGTTTATTTGTGAAAATCATAGTAGTCAATACCCTTGACTTAAATTCCAACCCACCCATATCCTATGAGTGTATAGGACTCCTCCTGGCCCAAGTCAATTTATACATATAAGTTTGAAGACAGTACCGTCGTCCTTATATTCTCTACCATTTATACGTATGAGTTTTGAGGACAGTACCGTCGTCCCCGGGTCTCCACCGTTTATACATTTGAGGTTTGAGGACAGTACCATCGTCCCTGGGTCTCTACCATTCATATACCGAGATTTGAGGACAGTGCCGTCGTCTTGGGTCTCCACCGTTTATACATTTAAGGTTTGAGGACAGTACCATCGTCTCTGGGTCTCCACCGTCTATATACCGAGTTTTGAGGTCTGTACCATCATCCCTAGGTTCTCCGCCATCTTACATTCATTTCTATGATCTACCACTTATCATACATAGATAGGCTCTATATCATAATCATTTATCAAGACTATACCAAGTATTAGGGTTTAATCATTAGATATCCAACTTGACATTTAAATATCATATCCCATGCAATTACATGCACAATATACTTATATAGGATGTCCGGGGTGAATACCCCCTTCGAACCGGGACCGAACCGCATTTTTGGCAAAATCAGAACCCGTGGCAGCAGCTTACCCGGCGCCGGTTATACCCTAACCCGGCGCCGGTTATGTGTCAAATCTCTCAGACCGGCCAGGCAGTGGCATAACCGACGCCGGTTCAGCTCTATAGCCGGCGCCGGTTCACCGTCTGCCCAACGACGGTGGTCCATTGACCCCCGTATGATCTTCGATTGGTCCGAAACTTTTATACAACATGTATTGGGTTTCAAACAATCAATATTTGCCATTTTGGCCATCCAAAACATCACACATGTTTTTATATCATTTTCATATCATTTCTCATGCATAATAATCATGGTTCATGTCTTATAAGCCTAATCATATTGGCTAAACACATGTTTAAACATTTTAAACATCATTATGAACACATATAGCTTATTATTAGGTAATCCTATACTTAAGTACTTAACCCAAGGGTTACAAGACATTAAGCCATCCACTCACCTCGAATGAGCTTTATGAAGTTCTACCCTTCCCGGTTGAACTCCGGTGAAACTCCGGCAAACTTTGAAGAACTCTGGCGACGACTCCGGCGATCCTTTCAACTCCGTGAAAGCTCTAGGAACTCCTTAGACAAGTTCCTAACAATGTTTTATCATCACAAAACCCATATCAACACAAATAACCTCTAAAATGTTATTTTCCGGCGAACCGGTCACTTTGGCTTCTAAGTCCGTTTTTGGACTTAGAACTACCGTCCAACCCATCATTCTACATTTCTAAACATGTAGAACAAGCCTAGGGGTTCCTCATATGCTATACATGTCATATGATTGTTAATATATAAAGAAAGGTTGTTATAAGGTCATTACCTTAATCCACCGATCTTTTCCCTCACTTTTCCTTCTTAAATCTTCCTCCTTCGACATTGTCTTCTTGAGCTCACCTGGATATGGAGGAATGAAGTTGCAGAGCTTTATTCCCTTGCTTGGAGAGTTCTTGGTCGAAAATGAAGGAGAGAGGGGTGTACATAGTCCTTTTGTCTCAATAGACCAATGAGTGTGTGTGTAATGTCCACCTTAAGTCTATTCTCACACTCCCCTCAAATCCACAGCACATAGGCCATAACCCTCCTTTCTAGCACAATTTGTTGTCTCAAATTGACTTTGAGCACACAAAAACGTGGGGTGACCCCCACTCGTGTGGGAGGTCATCCCTTTATGTCCCGAATTTCGGGATGGATCCGGGTCGGTCCGGTTCCGGCTCGGGCCCGGGCGGGCTTTTTTTTGCAAATCCTTGGGCCCGGAACCGGCCCGGGTTGATACCGGGTCCGGGCCCGGTTCAATGTCTATTTTTTTTCTTTCTTGTTATCCCCTGACCCTCCCCCACCCCCAAATCTCCCCAAAACACCCAGCCCTACCCTAGGAAAAGAAAAAAATTGAAAAAACAAAAAAAATGACCGGGCCCGCCCCGAACCACCCGGGTCGGTTCGCCCAAAACTGGGCCCGAGCCTGGCCCGCCCGACCCGCCTAAACGGGCTAAAAGACCGGAACCGGCCAACCGGTCCCGGTCCGGTCCGGATCCGCAAAGTAGCGGGTCGGGCCGGTTCCGGTCCGGGTCGGCCCGATTTAGTCAATCCCTACCCGAATTGTACAATCGGTCCCGAAAGTTGTATTTTTCGGACTGTTTTAATTATATTTTATTTTATCGGGCCAAATAAAAGATATCACATGTTCCAAATCACTATATGACTTTAAAATGAATATACTTTCCTCAATTTTAATTTAGAAGTCTCTGAAATCCATTTCGGACTATTATTCGATAAATTACCAATACTGGTAATTGGGCCTTGTTTGACCAACCGGTCAACCCTATGTCTGCTCCATGGCCCAACTAGGATATACACCCCATACACATATTATCTAGATCAAGATGAATATAATATGTGGTCTCGGAATTATCGGGTGGTCCCCGCTCCCGATGTGGGCCCCACGTGCAATTCTTTATTCACGCGCAAGTAATAACAAAAATTTACAACCTCGTGAGTTCATTAACTTTTCATAGGATTCAATACATGATTTACATAAAAGTAAATATATTTGGGGATGATGTTACATTAAGTCCTTATAGTAGCCCCAAGATAATTGATGCCTTTTAGTTTTATTTTACCTTCACTCAATTTTTTTTTACTTTTCGATGCTGAAACAGAATTTTTACTCCTTATTAATGACATTCAATCATATCTATTTTCGTGCTACTCAATTTTTTAGAGGTGTGACACTACAAAAAAACAAGGGTGTTGTAACGGATTTTGTCATGAATTGAATTGTCATAAATATCGTCTTCCATTTGTTTTTACTTCTCTCTTTTTTTACATTTTTTCCTATACACTACATTTTATATATTAAATTAAAATAATCGGTGTATCTTAATCTCTCTTCTACACTCCATTACACTATCTCATTAGAGATGTTCGATAGAATGGATGACTCGTTATCCCCTTGTTCCAAAAGGTGGAATCTCCCACCCCAGGAGCCCCCACCCGACTCGACACGATGGTGGAGAGGTTAATCACGGTGACGCAGTCAGCAAAGCGGCGGTAGACTTTATACACGTGCTGCTCACTAGAGGTCCAGCCTTATTTCAGGTTCTATAACCTCCACACGGCCGCTGCGGATTTCGAACTTTGATCACTTGGTCCAATTTTTCCCACTATTCGACCAACTGAGCTACCTATGCGGGTGTAACTAGTTATCCCGGATGCATGTGCAAATGACATCTCTAGTTACAACTTACGGGAGCATCACAAAATTAACCATGTAGTTTCGATAAGGGTTGTTTGGTGCTTGCAGGTTGCCAGTATTATGTGTTTACGGACTTGTGGATTAGAATCTTCACTAATTACATTTACATGATTCTGCGTACTCTTTTGTACTGTAATAACCTAATCCTACTCATACATACATACATACGGAATTACGGAGTAGTAAATACGTATACAGAACTAATTAGTTTCACTTTAAAAATAAACTATTTCTCCGTTTGTTTTCCTTTTCAGGACAAAAAGAACAAAAATCTGACAACTTGGTCCCACCCAGAACAGAGCAAGGTCTACTGCAGTGACTTCCCGTCGTCGGTAACGGCGCCGACACCGCGACCTTCTTCAACTTGATGAGCATATCCATCTCGCAGCGACGGCATATCGTAGGCAGATCTCGGATCGGGCCCCACTCCTCCATCGGCGCCGTTTATGATTTCCTCTATCCTCCTAATCGCTTCTCTAAGATCAAGCCGCCGGTCTGGATTACTTTCCGCGCAAGCCTCGCCGACGTGCAGGAGCCGCCGCATTTGCTCCGTCGAGCATCTCGAGTCGGCCGCAATCTCCGGATCTAAGACCTCGTCTTCTCTTCCATCGGCTATGGCCGATTTCACCCACTGCACCACGTCAGTACCGCCGTTCCCGTTGTTCAAATACTCCGACGGGAATTTGCCGGTGACGACTTCGAGAATTACTATGCCAAGGCAATAGACGTCGGATTTGGGAGACACCTGATTGAACTGGAGAGCTTCTGGGGACCGGAAAGCCATGAGTGATTCGGCGGCGTTGGCGGTGTTTATCAGCGAAACATAGCCGTAATTGGAGAGGCGCGGCTCGTAGTCTTGGGTCAAAAGAATATTGCTGGATTGCAGATCTCCATGTGGTACTTGGTATGAATGTAGCTCTTCATGGAGAAAACCCAATCCTTGAGCAATTCCTGATACAATGTTCAGTCGAGTTTGCCAATTTAACTCTGAATGGGTAGTCCCTCGATCACCTGAAATTTGTGTTGAATCCATGATTAATACTCCATAATTGATAGATCTCATGGCTATTTGATTCATGATGATTGGTAAATAATTGTTCAATTTTAGCATTTTATGATGGAAACGTTAAAATAGAAACACACCGTTTTAAATTTAACCTTTTGGAATAAGGTTATCTTGCCAACTATTATACATAAACAGCTAATGAGTGTGTTTGTCATTTAGCCATGAGCGAATATCGGATTATATTAGCGGATTTTCAATAGTAGATTCAATCAGCGGGTTTGACTAGTAGAATAAGTTAGCGCGTTGTTAGAAAGTGTTTGCTAATTTAGCTATTTGACCATAAGAATTGATAAAAAATGTCATGCTTCAAAACGCTAAATAAAAAACCTTTTATTTGCTACATTTTCTTTTCGGTGGTTCCGTCCGAAAACGTCAAGGCCGAACAACTATTTACTTAACATCGTTTTAACTTATCAAAAACGTTAAAGGTTTTGTCTGAAATGTCATTTTTCAAACACCGTCATTACCAATTCATATGAAAGTACTTCATATCATTTTGAAACTACCGAACTCAATGGCCATACTACTTGATTATTGAAAATTGCTTACCATGGAGTACATAAAGTAAGCTGCCTTTGGGCATGAATTCATAGACCAAAAGTTTCTCTTCCTTGCGATAATAATAAGCCAATGGGGTTAAGATATTCTTGTGCCTTAACCCGCCTAGTCGCCGAAGCTCAAGATCAAAGTCCTCTAATCCCACGCCGTTCATTTCTTTCACTCTCCTCACCACCACCGCCGTGCCGTTGGTCATCGTGGCCTTATAAGATGACCCCATCGTCCCATCTCCCATCACCTCCGCCGCCGCTGTCATCAAATCCGGCAACCCAAACGCACCTTTCTCATCATTCACCATTACTAGTTCCCCAACTCCTCCCTTCCCTCCTCGTCGGTCACTGCCCGAAATTATTCGAACAGAGCTTCCGCTTCTCCGGCCGCTTAGCTCCCCGCCGCCGCTCATCACCGATGGGTCCTCTGGAATCATCATCATTTCAAGCGTCTCCTGCCTCCGCTTCAAGATGGCTATCCCTATGAGCATTAGCGCAAGTATAATGCCGGAGGCCGCCATCATTCCGATCGAGACATTTTTTGCCTTACCTTCATCGACGTCGGGGGCTACAGCCGTCGTCTCTTTTCCGGGTGATGAGATGTTGTTGTTCGATCTGCCGTCGTTTGTGGCTGCCGGTGCCGATGAGATCTTATTGTTTCTTGATTTTCCGACCATCTGAGTGACGTCATCATTTGTTCTGCCGCTCGAAACCATATCTTGGCAAGGCTTGCCCAATACTTGTATGCTGCAAAGTCCGGGATTCCCTTTGAAGGAAGAACTGTTGAACCTTGACGATAAGCCAGCAGGGATTTCTCCTTGGAGATTATTGTTGGAGAAGTCTAATGATACCAACGTTTTCTGTTTAAACTCCGGGATTTCGCCGGAGAACCGGTTGTTTTCCAGGTGTATTTCTAAAATCCTGGGTAACCCAGCAAGGGAAGAAGGGATTGGGCCGGTGAACTTGTTGTCGGAGAGCCAGACTTTCTTCATGGATCCCATTTTGGTAAAGAAGTCGGAGGGGATGTTGCCGGAAAACTGGTTTCTCGAGATGTAAAGAGCCTTGAGGGCGCCGATTTGGTTGAACTCCGGGATCGGACCGGCAAAGGAATTGTGGATGAGAGACAGAGTTCTGAGTCCGGGGATTTGGGACAACGCTTGTACGTCGATTTCGCCGGAAAGTCCCATCCCGCCGAGACGGAGGCCGGTGACGATGTTATTTGTGCAGACGACGCCGGCCCATTGATTCTTCATGTCGCAGGGGTCTGTCCCGGCCTTCCAAGAAGCCAGAGCTGCGGCGTTTTTCAGGGATTTTTTAACTCTCAACAACACCTCCTCGTCAGAGACCGATATGGTCGCCGGCATTGTGATCAGGAAAACGCATATGAAGAAGACCAGTGTTCGTATCGCGAAAGACATTGATTTTTCATTGGCGAATTATTGTTCGGAAACGGTGATGATGATGATATGATCTGATGATTGGGTTTTGTGTTTTATTTATCTTTATTTTTAAATTCTTTTGTTTTTGTTGTTCTTGAAAAATTGATGAAATAGGAGCCTAGGAGGAGGAACGAAAAAAGCCTGAGAATGAGGAAATCCGTGAAACTTTATTGAGAGGTAGGATGTGAATCCTGTGATGAGTTTCCTTCATAACCTGTGAAGGTGCTTTGTTGTGTTTTGGGCCTTTGGCCACACACTTGGTAAACCATTATTGGCATCCAAGGATTTTAAATACTCTCTTGTCCAATATAGGAGCAAACATAAACATAATTGCACAAATAAGAGTAAAACTTAAAATTTCCTTCAAGGAGTAAACATTAATTTTGTACTCTTAACATCTCTAATCTAGTTAATTCTAAAATATGACTTATTTGATGTTATTAAAAAAATCTAAGTTCATTCACTAAAAACGATACCTTTATGAAGGCCATTTAATTTTAAAAAAAATCTAAGTTCATCCCAACAATATTAAAATATTAAAAATTAAAAAAGTTATTTTTGTAAAAATAAAAAAAATTAAAAATAAAAAATAGATAAACAGTATTAAAAAATATAAAAAAATTATGCAGGCCTTTCCCACAGCCTGGGTCATCACCCAGCAAAGTCACCTCCGATCAGCGAAAAAATGCAATTTAATGTAAAAATTGTCATTTTTCTTTGAAAGTGCCATAAAGATGGCAGTTTTACTCTTTGAAAATGCCAAATTTTCTCAAAATCTGCCATCTTGATGGCATTTCAGGAAAATGTTAGCATTTTTCGGTGGTCGGAGTTGATGGTGCTGGGAGGTTGTTGAGGCGGCGGCAGACGCCTACATTTTTTTATATATATATTTTTCATTTTTCATTTTTTATTTTAATTTTTTTAGTTTTTTTTTTAATTTTTTTATTTTAATAATTTTTATTTTATTTAATATGGAGTATATTTTATTTGATATTTTTTGCGGTTTTTTTGTTTTTTTACAATTTTATTTAATATGGAGTATATTTTATTTGATATTTTTTATTAGTTTTTTTGTTTTAATTATTAATGAGAGTTGTTGGGGCTTGGGTAGGGATATACTTGTCCAAACACTAAAGTTACTCCTATTCAAAACATGATACTCATATTTTTGCATTTTGCCTATGATTTACTCCTATTCGGAGAATTCTTTCCATCTTTTACTCCGTATAATAATAGACAAAACATGTTTTTGAACCCGTTTGGTGACCCCTTTTTCGATTTATCAGATTTATTAGACAGCTTTTTCACCAAACACGTAACTTTTGATTTCGCGCGCTGAAGTTTGTAATAATTTTTCATATGATTTTTTATTTGATTTATTAATAAAAAATATTTTAAATATAATTTTTTCATGAATCAGCAGAAAATACAACCACTTCATCCAGAACTTCATAAATTTCAGCAGAATCAGTCAATTCAACCAATTTTGATATTACCGAACGGGCTCTTTATCTCTCTCCCTGTCTTTAATAAGGATTAGATAAGGGAAAAACTGAAAATAATAATCTCAACTTTTGTTCGTCCACCATTAATAATCTCAAGTATCGATTATTCCTGAATGATCCCAATTATAGGGACTATTTTTCAAAAATAGTTCCTAACTGGTTACAGCTTGGTATAACTGATCAATTTTAAATTCAAACTATGCGTAAGGTATAAATAATCTCAACTATAGTCGTTCTATTTTTATTAATCACAATTATCAACTCTCAATTTTCTATAATCCCAACAATATTAAGAAACATTTTTATAAATTTTTAAACTAGATATTTTTAATCATGAAAAAATAATTGCGAAAATTATACAAATGTAACAAAATTAAATAAGATTTTTAGTCATTTTTTTATTTATTTTCACTAATATTTCATTTCTTCCCTGTTTCCAATTTGTTTTTCACAGTTGTTTCACTAATTTATGATTTTGTATTATTTTTCTTTATTAAAAACTATATTTTCTATTTTCAAAAGGTGAATTGTGTTTAAAATTTTTACAATTTAGATCTTTATTCTAGCTTAATCTAAAAATATAAATTTCTATTTATTCCATTTTAATATTTTTAATTTCTACCAATATAAAAATGTGAATAGCTTGAAATGATGATAGAAAAATGTTTACCAAAATACTTTTCAAAAGTCCGCACTTTTTCTACCAAATAAATAGTTGGGATTAGTATTACCATTGTGATATACTTTTTCTACATTTTTTACAATTTCCATTATATCACTTTAAATTATAATATTAATACATTTTCATTAAAAATAGTCAAAACCACTGAAACCTATGCCCCAAATAACTAAAATTAAACGACAAACTATATAATATAACTTATAGAATATAGTAATATAAAATAAATAAAATAGAAAAAAAACTAGAAATACTAAAATGGAAAAAATAGAAAATTCAGATTTTTAGAATTAATAACAAGGAAAAACATTTTAATCAGTCTTTACTTTTTGAAAATAGAAAATATAAATTTGAATAAAGGAAAACAATACAAAATCATAAATTAGTATCACAACTGGGAAAGACAAATTGGAAAAAGGGAAAAATAAAATTTTAATGAAAATAAATCGAAAAATGATTACAAATATTTTATTTAACATTGGTACATTTGTATAATTTTCGTAGTTGTTTATACATGTTTAAAAATATTTAGTTTGGAATTTAAAAAAATAATTCTATATCTTTCAAAATTGAGAGTTGATAGTTGAGATTAATAAAGAAAATGGTCAACTATAGTTGGGATTATTTAAAGCGTACACATAGTTCGTATTTAACATTGACCTTCTATATCGGGTTATAACCGTTATGGACTACTTTTGAAAAATGACCCATATAATTGGGACCACTCAGGAATAATCGATAGTTGAGATTATTAATGCCAGATCGTCAATAGTTGAGATTATTATTTTCAATTTTTCCTAAAATAAGTTACTCCACATATTTTAAGTTTAGAGAAAATTGTGGACTTTGTCAAGTAATTTTTAGTTGTATAAGCTTTTGGACTTGTATTTTTATAGATCTCTTATGGATTATATTGTTGTGCGACGAGTAACCAATGAGAGGAGATTGAATTTTTAAATATTATGAATATACAAACAATAAATGATATGTACAACTAGGTTTCTCAAAAATTTTGGGTTATGTGTAATTAAGCCGGATTTGTATTGAAAAATCACTATTTCTTGACCCATGAATACAATTTATTTTGTATTATTTTTTGTTTGAATTTAATCCTTTAGTATGGAATTTCCGATCTCTGTTACTATCCTGCTTGTCACCTTCATCATCTACCATGATCCACCACCATCGTGACGCCATCAAAGAAGAGGAGACCAGGCCACCAGTACGACGCCATCAAAGAAGATGGAGACCACCAGTACAACGCCGGTGGTCAGCGACGGCGACACGAGCTTCATCTTCTCCTTCTTCGCTGTCTCAATTCATTAGCTTCATATTTGCATTTGATTTGAGTGAGATCTGTTTCGATTCGTCCTGAGATGGGGGCGGAGTGGTGGCTGTTGGGGCTAAGGCGAGTTTTAGAGGGGCTAGGGGCTGGAGCGAGGAGGGTGGTGGTTGTTGGCGCAAGGACGCGCTGATGGGCAGTGTTGGGGTAGATTTGGTTGTGGCGGGTTGTTGGGCGGCTCTGGGCAGGTAGAAGGCGCATGGGTTTGTGGACGGGACAGGGATGGAGGCTGTGGACAGGGTAGGGGCGGCGGTGGACAGGGCAGCGGCCGTGGCTGGAGATTGGAAGCAGAGGCAGAGGCAGCTTGTAATGGTAGCAAGACGGCCATATTATTCCGTTGGGCGCCAGAAAAGGAGTCAGAACAGCAAGGCTTGAGCAAGGGTAAACTACATCGGGAGTTCTACTCATTATGTGTGCATTAATAAAAATTTAGCTCTTGATTTTTTAGGGGCCAAATAGTCGACTAAAAATGGTTGGATATTGTTGGGTCGTACAAGTTAGGCGAATAGTGCTATTTTGTGCAGCCCTAGTTGAATATACAACATGGGTTATGCATCAGTATTTTCAACATGTAAAACTTTGGGTGAATAATGCTTGATTTTTTTGAAAGGAAATGCCAAAATATATTAAGAAAAAGTCCTATGATCAGATTCTGAGACGACCACCTCCAAAGAAGCAATCGCGAATCGTTAACCTTCAAATGAGCATCATAGAGTTCATTATGACCCTTAAGATCATCGCATTCTTTACCACTTCAACAAACTCAAAATAGCCAAAATGTCCTCCCAATCCCTAAACAGGTAAAAAAGATCACCCAACATTGAGTGAAGCTTTTTGCTGAAAATATGAGAGCTTCAAGACAAATAACGACCATAAGCACCTCAACAAAACCGCAAACACAAGCAAACCAAAAATAATTTATTAAAAAGTCTAGACGCATAAATAAAGCTAGAAAGAAAAATAGAGCAATTTTCAACTACAAACTAGGAATAGTAGCAATTTAAATGAAACATTAATTATTTACAACTACAAACGCTGCAAAATGTTTAAAAAGGCTACTTTTGGTTCTCACATTTAGCTTCTTTATTAAGATTGATCCTCCATTACATTTTTATGTCTTTACGCTTTTTGTAACGGGTGGGGTGAAAACTCCAAATTAGAGGTGTTAACCACAAATCTGCTACAACTCTTGCTAAAAAGAGTATATGAAGGTGCTAGAGTGGGTGTGGGGAACCCTTTGGTGGGAAATTACTAGCCTCGATTCAAGTGAGAAAAAAAAAGAAAATCATCTGTAATGGGCAACTATGAAAGTGACTCGCCCCCCAAAAAAATTCCTAATTTTATTTAAAGTGTTATAACTTTTTTAACTATAATCCAATCTTTATAAAATTATATCAAAATTCATAACTTTGAGTGACCTTTCATATGACACAGATATTAAATATGTATATATAATTAAAAAAATGATATTTCATGTGATGAGATTTTTTGACCCAAAGTTTTTATTAAATAAATCCAAATGCTAAAATTAAGATGTGATGGTTAATTTTTATTTTTTACACATCTCAATCATTTTTTAAACAGGTCTGAAGTAACAACAACAAAAATAAACCCCAAATTTATTTATTTTTGCAT
Source organism: Cuscuta europaea (assembly GCA_945859875.1). Lineage (NCBI taxonomy): Eukaryota > Viridiplantae > Streptophyta > Magnoliopsida > Solanales > Convolvulaceae > Cuscuta > Cuscuta europaea. Next base: position 40,912,887 of record CAMAPE010000019.1, read on the forward strand.
CATAATGCTTGCTTATTTAAATCATAATTATTCACAAAAAATATGGCAAAAAATGATGTATAATAATAAAATGGATGTTTTAATTAAAGAAACATTTCCGCTCGAGGGTCGGCAGTTGCTTGCGGTTTCTTTGTCTATTGCATGGTGTGATATCAGTTTAAGCCACTTTCCACAAAAAAAATAAAGAAGCATTTCTGAGTGAATATATTGACGATGCTGAATTGTAGAGAAAAGGTGAATGAACCTAATGAATAAGTATAAACTAGTGGAGAATTTGATTTATTGACGGAGAGAGTTGCGGTTAGTCTTACTCTGTTAAATACACGTAAAGTTCATTTACTATATCATTGGAGATCATATCCATTACATGTATCATTCTCCTATAAGTTTATGTCCATGTTTTTAAATGAACTTTATAACTGTGAGAGACAAAAATTGGTAAGCATGATTCATTTAAATCTTATCACTTGATTGAGGCCCTCTTACTTGGTAATTACCATTATAAATATGTCTTCTTAGACCAGTTGGTAATTACCATTAAAAGTGGAATTTTTGGGCTCCAAAATTCTTGTTGTGGTTGACTAAATGTGGGAATAAAAATGGAGAAGAGGAAGGAGGGGGTATATTTGAAGGGTGTCAAGGAGGGCTAAAAGAAAAAAAGGAAGATGAGTGGGGGCAGCCAGCGTGTGTGCGGCCGAGGGAAAAGGGAAAAGAAAGAAAAAGGGTTAATTATCAAAATAGGACTAAAAGTCATTCACTTTGCACAAATAGGACCAAAAACTAAACTATGTTTTCATAGGACTAATTATGTGTGTCTTGGACAAATATACCCTTCTAGCTATTGAAATGTTTTAATTCATAATAAAATAATAAAAAATAATAAAATTCGTAAAAAATACTAAAAAACTAATAAAAATATTTCGATAATAATAATTAATTAATTTTTTTTTCAAAAAACTAAAAAATTAAAAAAAAAAAACTCAAAAAAATAAAATAAAATTCACCGCCGCCTCTGCACCACCACCTCCAGTCACCGGGAAAAAAATGCCAAGTTCATTACGAATGCCATATTTATGGCAGAAAATAATGAAAATGTTGGCATTCTCAAAGAGAAATATGCCATGTTTTTGGCATTTTCAGGAAAAAATGGCAGTTTTTAGAAAAAATTGCATTTTTTTCACCGTCCGGAGATGGTGGTGCAGGGAGGTAGTACAGGCGGTGGGAAAGGCATCCATATTTTTTTAATTTTTTTTATGGATTTTTACTATTTTTTATTAATTTTTTAAAAAAATAAAAAAAAATTAAAAAAAAAAATTTTTAATTTTTTATTTTATAAATATTTTATAAATTTTTTAATTATTTTTCTACGAATTTTTGAATATTTTTGAATTTATTATGAATTAAACATTTAATTAACTCATATTTAAAGGAAGGGTAAGAATGGAAGGAAAAAATAGGTATGTTTCCAATAGGACTAATTTGGTTCTATTTTGAAAAGAAAAACATAGTAAGTCATATTTTGAGTTTTTTGTCATAGTTTTAGTCCTATTTGGAGTAATTTCTAAAAGAAAAAAGAAGAGAAATGACGGATGCAAGGTTGCTTATTTTGTGCGGATGATGTCATGTAAATGTCATCCTTTCATCAAAATTCATAAATTTTTATGATCTTTCATATGACACCAATATGTAATATACAAAATCAAAAAAAATATGAAGTTTTAACTGTTGAAGTTTTCTTGAACCCCCAAAAAACACGAAACACAAAATTTTAATTAATGGAGCCTTCACAAATAATTGAATACTCCATGATCAAACTTTACTTGAATTAAATTCAATTTTTGTTAACCGAAAAACGTTAAAAAAATTAATAAAATTTATTTATTTTCACATCGAAATGTGTCTTTTTTATTTTATAATTAATCAGAGAAAAAATTAAAAGGAAAACATTACTTATAATAATTTAATTAATGTTTTACTAAATTGATATGTGAAAAAATATGCAGAGTGTATTTTATTGACGATGCTGGAATGCAGAGAAATATAAGTCAAAACACTGTTTTCATATGGACGGGGTCCATATTTGACATTTAGACTATCACACCACTCCAAATGGTCTTATGGTATAATGAACGAGTTGAGCTTGTACTTCATGAATAAAAAAAGTGCAATTAAAAGAGGACTAAATTTTATAGAAAGTGGGAGGAAATAATTTAAATATCCAAACTTTAATGAGATGTGAGGTGTGTACTCCAAACTTGCATATGTAATATATATACCCCAAACTTTATATAAAAAGTTATTTTCGTATCATGATTATATATGTTTTTTACAAATACAACCCGCCGTACAGTACGAATAGTCAACCGCAGTCCGACTTATCCATACTATACAAGGCGTCATGAATATCATTCACACATAGTACATCCATAAACAAGCATAATGTAAATCATTCCTTTAAAACAGCGGAAGCATAAATACAATTGTTCAAGCCACACTTGGCATAACTCGGCATACGAGCCCCCAAAGTAATTATTCAAAAATAATATCCATGAGCATTAACGTAATTGTTTTTAAAACATAACGGAAGAAGCACGAACCACGTCTCCTCCCCTTGATCCTCCCGAAGCCGCGGGCGATGGTAGCAACCTTCAAGTCCTACCTGAAACTGTGAGGTGGCCTCCCCCGTGAAGGGGAGGTCAGTACTTGGAAATATTTGACAAGTACAATAGCAACTATACTAAGTATAATCAACGTTTTAATTTCCAAGACCCTCAACTTAGGGTACTATTATATTATAGGCCATAACCCTCGGTTACCCCTTTTTCTTTAACTGTACTTACTTTATATAAAGTCAAGTAGTCGGCCCGTAGGCCCATATTCATTTAGAATTCATCGTTTCCATTCCCCCGTGACCGCAAGTCACGATAACCCCGTGGGGTCCCATCGAGCCCCAATTGTATAGCATGGGCTCGGCCCAACTACATTTCTATACAATCCTCTAACTCAATATATCGTATCAAAATTTGTATGGCAAGGGCTCGGCCCAACTACGTTTCCATACCAACCATAACTTCGTGGCAAGGGCTCGGCCCAACTACGTTTCCACGGAGGTCACATATACATGGCAAGGGCTCGGCCCAACTACATTTCCATGCTAATCATATTACATGGCATGGGCTCGGCCCAACTACATTTCCATGTCATCCTAGAGTCAACCTCTAATTATTTTCATAATTACATTCTCAAGCAAATCCTATGCCTAGAATCAATTTCCTTGGGTAGCCTTAGGCCTACCCCTATCGCACCTTAGTGTTCATATAATTCAACCTTAAAGTATCTCTTAAGACTACTTAAGGCATACTCATTTACAATCCTATCTCTTAGGATTAATTCCATCATCTATTTATATTAATCTCCCGACTAGTATTCCAACACTAGTCGGATAAATCTTAGAACCGCCAAGTTCTTAAGTCATAGCCAATTAATTCATCTCGATTGATTTTCCAATCCAAATATAATTTAATCCAAATATCAAAATTATCACTTTTAACCATTCATGAATTTCATACATGAAGTAAAAGTATATTTTACCACAATGTCATCATAGCAATTTCATTAACACGCCGTTCCATTCATTTCACATAATCATACACAATTATTCTAAATTTGTATATCATGCTTCACTCACTCATATCAATATTATTTTCATTTAGGCATTATTAATCATTAATAATCCATGAAAATCCCATCTAATTACTTTAGGCAATCTTATGAAATTAACCCACTAATTATAAGCAATATAGTCAGCCATCCTCACCTTATGAAGTGCTGAAATAGTTGCCTTTGCCAAGCCCCTCGATCAATCCCCGTTCTAGGCCGATTGAAGGTGTAAAACTGAACTGCTGGGCAAAAGCCGGGCGGCTTTCACGAAAGCCGAGCGGCTTTCGTGGTCTGCAACTACGACTAGCTCCCTTGAAGTGGCGGTTTCCGGCGATTTCGACTCCTATCGATTCACCAACTCTTCTAAGTTAATTAACACCACTTTATATCGGTATTCTACACTTTTAAACGTGTAGAACTCATGGTTTAATCCACCATATGATTTCTTAAAAATCATACAATAATAAAACTAGTTAAAGATTGTTTATTGAGTTCTTACCTCAAAAACAATCCTCTTCTCTTTGGATTCTCTTCCTTGCTGCTTGGACTATGAGAGGAGACTTCCCTAGAGCTTCTCTCTCTGCCTTGGCCGAGTGGATGGTTGAGGAGATGCTAGGATGAGTGATTAACACAATCCACCTAAGTCAACCCATAAAAACAAGGGAGTAGGGTAATGGTGGGTATGGGTTTTGTCTCTTGGAGACTTCCCACCTACTAGGTACACCCCCCAGCACATTGGGTCGTGGGGTGGCCCCCACTCATGTGGGAGGTCATCCCCTTATGCCCCGATGTGTATAATCGGCCCCGAAAGTTGTATTTTTCGGACTGTTTTAGTCATATTTTATTTTATCGGGCCGGATAAAATGTATCACGTGTTTCCAATGATTATGGGCCTTTAGAATAGATATACATTCCCCAACATTAATTTAGGAGCCTCCGAAACTCATTTCGGGCTGTTATCCGTTAAATTGCCAATACCGGTAATTGGGCCCCGTTTGACCAACCGGTCAACTCCATGCCCTTCTTATGGCCCAAATAGAATACCCACCACCATATAGATGTCATCTAGACCAAGATGAATATAACATGCGGTTCGGGAATTATCGGGCGGCCCCCGTTCCCACTGTGGGCCCCACATGCAATTTACTATTCACGTAAAAGAAAAATAAACATTTACAATTACGCAAATTCATAAATCATCTTTCAAGGTTTATTACATATTTCACTAAAAGTAAATATGCCCGGGGTCGGTGTTACAAGTTCACCCTCCCTTAACGGGAATTTCGTCCCCGAAATTCACAATGCTCATTCAAACAAAAACGCGTATTGCTCCTTCATCAAAGCCTCCGTTTCCCAAGTTTCCTCCTCAACTCGGTCACTTTTCCAAAGGATTTTAACCATTGGAACTTTCTTGCTTCTCAATTTCTTGACTTGCCTGTCAAGTATCTTCACCGGTTGCACGACATAATTCAAGTTTTCCCGTACTTCCACGGGTGGCTTCTCTAGCACATGAGATGGATCCGGAATATACTTCTTAAGCATAGACACATGGAATACATTATGTATTTTCTCCAATTCCGGAGTCAATTGTAATCGGTATGCTACGGCCCCAATTCTCTCAAGAATTACAAATGGCCCTATGTAGCGTGGGTTAAGTTTCCCTCGGCTCTGAAATCGGATGATTCCTTTCCAAGGTGAAACTTTCAAAAATACCTCATCCCCAACCTTAAACTCTAAGGCTCTTCGGCGCTTATCGGCGTAGCTCTTCTATCTATCCTGTGTCGCCTTGAGTCTGTCACGAATCATCTTTACCTTTGACTTGGTGATTTCCACCAATTCCGTGCTCTCGAGTTTGGCCATGCCAACCTCGTCCCAACACAAAGGTGTACGACATCTCCTCCCATACAATGCCTCGTATGGGGGCATGCCTATACTCGCCTGATAACTGTTGTTATAGGCAAACTCCACGAGTGCCAAATGGTTGTCCCAACTCCCTTGGAACTCCAATGCACAAGCTCTCAGCATATCCTCTAATATCTGTATAACCCTCTCAGACTGTCCATCCGTCTGTGGATGAAATGCAGTACTGAACTTCAGTTTTGTCCCCATCGATTCTTGGAACTTCGGCCAAAATCGTGATGTGAATCGCGGATCTCTATCAGATACAATGGTTATAGGAACCCCATGTAGCCTCACGATCTCATCCACATACAACTTGGCTAATCTTTCCAGTGCATAGGTGGTGTTGATTGGTAGAAAGTGTGCACTCTTCGTGAGCCTATCAACCACAACCCATACGGCGTCATAGTTCTTAATCGTCCGTGGCAGCCCTACCACGAAATCCATAGTCACGTGCTCCCACTTCCATTCAGGAATGGAAAGTGGCTGTAGTAACCCAGCCGGATGCTGATGTTCTGCCTTAACTTACTGACAAGTAAGACACCTACTGATGTACTCGGCTATTTCCCTCTTCATACCCGACCACCAGTAACTTTCCTTCAAATCACGGTACATCTTCGTGCCTCCCGGGTGCATGGCATACGCCGATGAATGAGCCTCCTCTAAGATGGACTTTCGGAGCTCATCATCCAACGGTACACATACTCGGTCACGAAATAATAAGAGACCATCGTCTCTCTCCCTGAAATCCTCAACCGGTCCTGCTAGCATGCGTTCACGGATCTTCATAAGTTCTTCGTCGGTTTCTTGACCCTTCTTGATTTCATCAAGTAATGTAGGTCTCACCTCGAATCTAGCTAACAAGGCACCATCGCTAGATACCTCCAATTGGGCTCTCAATGCCCTCAAGCTAGTCAATAATGACCCAGATGAATTCTTTCGGCTCAAGGCATCTGCTACCACGTTGGCTTTACCGGGGTGGTACTCAATAACTAGATGGTAGTCTTTTATCAACTCCATCCACCGTCTCTGTCTCGTTTTTAACTCTTTCTGAGTAAACACGTATTTCAGGCTTTTGTGGTCAGTGTATATATGACATGTTTCCCCATAGAGATAATGTCTCCAAATCTTCAACGCAAATACCACTGCCCCCAACTCTAAATCATGAGTAGGATAATTTACCTCATGCTTCTTCAACTGTCGTGAAGCATAGGCAATCACCCTCCCATCCTGCATTAAGACACATCCAAGCCCTTGGATGCTTGCGTCACTATAGACATCGTACCCCATACCCTGTCGGGGTAATGCAAGTACCGGTGCCTCGGTCAATCTCTTCTTTAGTTCAAGGAATCCCTTCTCACATCGGTCATCCCATACAAACTTGGCCCCCTTTCGAGTGAGCTTCGTCAATGGCGACGCCAAAACAGAGAACTTCTCCACGAACTTTCGGTAATACCCTGCCAATCCAAGGAAGCCACGAATTTCCTTGACGTTCTTTGGCCTCTCCCATTCAGTAATGGCCTCAATCTTCTTGTTATCTACGGCAATCCCTGATCCTGAAACCACATGCCCGAGAAAGCCAATCTCCCTTAGCCAAAATTCGCATTTGGAAAACTTGGCATAGAGTTGCTTCTCCCGTAGTGTCTCAAGAACCAGTATCAAGTGTTCCTCATGCTCTTCTTCACTCTTTGAGTAAATCAAGATATCATCTATGAACACAATCACAAACCGGTCCAAGTATTTATGAAATACTCGGTTCATCAAGTCCATAAATGCCGCCGGGGCATTGGTTAGCCCGAATGACATAACTAGGAACTCGAAATGACCATACCTTGTGCGGAATGCACTCTTCGGTATGTCATCCTCCTTTATCTTCAGTTGGTGGTACCCCGACCTCAGGTCAATCTTCGAAAACACCGTCGCTCCTCGGAGCTGATCAAACAAGTCATCAATCCTAGGCAAGGGATACCTATTCTTGATTGTGACCTTGTTCAGTTGACGATAGTCAATGCACATTCGAAGTGTTCCATCTTTCTTTTTCACGAAAAGGACCGGTGCTCCCCACGGAGAGTGACTCGGCCTTATGAAACTGTTATCCAATAGCTCTTGCAATTGGGTTTTCAACTCGTTAAGTTCAGTGGGTGCCATTCTGTATGGCGGTATAGAGATTGGTTTGGTGCCAGGTTCAACCTCGATCACGAACTCAATCTCCCTATCGGGTGGAAGTCCCGACAAGTCTTTTGGGAAGACATCCGGATACCTGCACACTACTCTCACATCATTGATGTCTATCTCTTCCTTGGTTTTGTCCACCACATACGCTAGGTATGCGTGGCATCCCTTTCTCATCATATTCCTCGCCCTCACGACGGATATGATACAACTGTTTGATTTGCCTCTATCTCCCTCGAAGCGTAAGGTCAACCCTTCACTGCCTTCGAGTTCAAGAATCTTTGTGTAGCAATCGACCCTAGCATGATGTTTCTCAAGCCAATCCATCCCGAGGATTGCATCAAACTCGATCATACTCAGCGGTACGAAATCACACGTCAAGTTCTGTCCCTCCACCTCCACCTCACACGATGGATAGTGGCTATCTCTCTCGATATCATCCCTTAGAGGCGTGGACACCAATAGGGTTTGAGTCATCGGTACAAGTGGTCCGTTGAATCCGCTGGCGAACGCCTCACTCACAAATGATCGTTGCGCCCCGGTATCAATAAGGATCCTTGCGTCCCTCCCGTTTATCTTTAGTGTTCCTACATTCATAAGTAATGTAAGACACACTATCTAATCAATAGGCTTGTTTCTTAAGTCGTGGAGTATGTTGGTCGTGTTTCGGGTGGAGTCCGTTCGATACCCTTCCGAAATTTCCCGGTTTCTAGCCTTTAGGACCGTTCTAGGACCCAACTAGGTGAAAACCGACCGCTTTTCACGAAAGCCGGCCGGTTTTCATCTGCGAGAAAAATACCTGTATGAGAATCACGAAAGCCGGGCGGCTTTTACGAAAGCCAGGCGGTTTTCGTCGCCGTAGTTTTTATTCAGGGAATGGTTTCAAAGCCGGCCGGTTTCTACGAAACCCGGCCGGGTTTCTGCAGCGCAGGAATCCCTAGGCCCAACGAAAGCCGGGCGGCTTTCGCCAAAGCCGGGCGGCTTTCAGCTGCGAGAAATTTCCCAAGTCAGGCATTTATGAAAGCCGGCCGGTCTTTACAAAGCCGGCCAGTTTTTGGTTGCGAGGATTTTGCTGATTAAATATTGACGAAAGCCGGGCGGTTTTTGGTGGAAACCGGCCGGCATTCGTTGCCGTAGCTTTCTCTCAATAAATCAAGACGAAAGCCGGGCGGCTTTCGTCAATGTCGGGCGGCATTTGCCCAGGGCGGGGATTTCCCTCCCCCTTTTTCCTCTACAAACCCGACCAACTGTCGGGGTTATAAATTTTGCACATTTCAAACACTCCTATTGCATAATAGAGGTAATAACATGAGTTTAAGAATTTACCCGCAACGGAGTCCGGGTTAGCACGTGCGTCCGCCTCCGTCATCGCATAGACCCTAGCTTGGGTCTTGCCTTGGTTCACGGATGGCACGTTGCTTGTACTTGGCCCTCCGTGCGTCGTGCTCGCGTGAGGTGCCCCTGCTCGGTTCCTACTTGCCGTGGTCCCGCTGCTAGGTCCTGCACCCATGACTCGCCCAAGTTGTGGGCAGTTTGATCTCAAGTGCCCCGTATCCCCGCATTGGTAGCACCTAGGGGGATCGCGGCACTTGCCCGCGTGGTTCCTCTTGCAGTTGTTGCCTTGCGACCTCGAGCCTTGCCCTCCTGGGCCTTGATTTCCCCTAGATGGTGGTGCGGGCGTTCTGAAAGAACCACCTCCCCCGTGGTTCCCCTTCTTGCTAGAACCTTGGGGGCCGGTGTTCTCCCATTTCCTCTTCTTCGCCTCCTCGGCGTTTTTCAGCTTTCTTTCTTCCCATTCCTTCTCCCCTTTCAGGCCTTGCTCCACCACTTGGCTAAACGTCATGTTAGGCAATTGTGTTGCCCGTTCACGCACGTCTAAGTCTAAAGCATCCCAAAAGTGATTCACCATCCGGTTCTCATCACAAGCATACTCCGGTATGAACTCCGCGAGCTCCCTGAACTTGTGCTCAAGTTGCCTCACGGTATACTTGCCTCCTTGGGTCAAGTTGGTGTATTCTCTCCTCTTCAAGTTCACCTCGAAGTCGGAGTAGTATTGGTTGAAGAATTCCTGTCGGAAATTCTCCCAAGTTACGGCCTCACCGTACTTCCCCTTGACACCGTCCCACCATGTGGACGCCATCCCTTCTAGCAACCTCGTTGCTACTCTCATCTTCATGTTTGGCGGCAGCTGCATATCAAGGGCCGCTTCATTGAACCTCTTGATCCACTCCGCCGCAACGGATATATCTCCCGTTCCATCGAACGGTTTACACCCCAAATCCCTTGCTTCCTTGAGGTACTTCGAGATCCTTATTATCGGGACCTCGACACCTCGATCTACTCGGGACTCCACATGTCCCCTAGAACCCGCATGGCTTCCCCTTCTTGAAGCCCCTCCCAAAGCACGCCTTGCCCGGCGCCTTTGGCGATCCTGTTGAAATTGTCGGAGTAGTTCCTCCATCCTTTCTAGAGCGTCATCATCGTCGCTCCCCTCACTGTCATCATCATACTCCCCATCATATGGGGTCTCAACCGGCTCAGTTCCCGGTTGATACGTCGAATCCTCCTCGGACTCATAGGACTCGTTGACCGTTTCCACATAACTGTCACTCACGGTCTGATCTTGGCCTCCACGGCCCTGTCCTCTGGACACTCTAGAAGTCCCTCTAATGCCTTGCACGGATCCTCCCGGTGCTCGGCCAGTCGGGTTTCTCCTAGTTACTTTCCCGGTACGTTCCATTTCTGAAAGAAATTGAGAATGAGTCATTAAACTCGTATCAAATGTCAATTGACGGATAGGTACTTAAAGACATCCTTTGGCTCAAATCACCGCCATACCAATTGTTAAGGGTACCATCTTAACAATTAGAGACATTGCAACTCAAGTACCAAAAGTTCTATAAGTACAAAACCTTATGCTCATGGTTTTCAATTTCATTTTCAAAAAGAAATTTTGAAGCTTCATTATGATGTTTACGGAAACCTGGCTCTGATACCAATTAAATTGTCACGCCCCGGGCCTAGCCGGACACGTCAACAACCCGCCGTACAGTACGAATAGTCAATCGCAGTCCGACTCATCCATACTATACAAGGCGTCATTAATATCATTCACACATAGTACATCCATAAACAAACATAATGTAAATCATTCCTTTAAAACAACGGAATCATAAATACAATTGTTCAAGCCACACTTGGCATAACTCGGCATACGAGCCCCCAAAGTAATTATTCAAAAATAATATCCATGAGCATTAACGTAATTGTTTTTAAAACAGAACGGAAGAAGCACGAACCACGTCTCCTCCCCTTGATCCTCCCGAAGCCGCGGGCGATGGTAGCAACCTTCAAGTCCTACCTGAAACTGTGAGGTGGCCTCCCCCGTGAAGGGGAGGTCAGTACTTGGAAATATTTGACAAGTACAATAGCAACTATACTAAGTATAATCAACGTTTTAATTTCCAAGACCCTCAACTTAGGGTACTATTATATTATAGGCCATAACCCTCGGTTACCCCTTTTTCTTTAACTGTACTTACTTTATATAAAGTCAAGTAGTCGGCCCGTAGGCCCATATTCATTTAGAATTCATCGTTTCCATTCCCCCGTGACCGCAAGTCACGATAACCCCGTGGGGTCCCATCGAGCCCCAATTGTATAGCATGGGCTCGGCCCAACTACATTTCTATACAATCCTCTAACTCAATATATCGTATCAAAATTTGTATGGCAAGGGCTCGGCCCAACTACGTTTCCATACCAACCATAACTTCGTGGCAAGGGCTCGGCCCAACTACGTTTCCACGGAGGTCACATATACATGGCAAGGGCTCGGCCCAACTACGTTTCCATGCTAATCATATTACATGGCATGGGCTCGGCCCAACTACATTTCCATGTCATCCTAGAATCCAACTCTAATTATTTTCATAATTACATTCTCAAGCAAATCCTATGCCTAGAATCAATTTCCTTGGGTAGCCTTAGGCCTACCCCTATCGCACCTTAGTGTTCATATAATTCAACCTTAAAGTATCTCTTAAGACTACTTAAGGCATACTCATTTACAATCCTATCTCTTAGGATTAATTCCATCATCTATTTATATTAATCTCCCAACTAGTATTCCAACACTAGTCGGATAAATCTTAGAACCGCCAAGTTCTTAAGTCATAGCCAATTAATTCATCTCGATTGATTTTCCAATCCAAATATAATTTAATCCAAATATCAAAATTATCACTTTTAACCATTCATGAATTTCATACATGAAGTAAAAGTATATTTTACCACAATGTCATCATAGTAATTTCATTAACATGCCGTTCCATTCATTTCACATAATCATACACAATTATTCTAAATTTGTATATCATGCTTCACTCACTCATATCAATATTATTTTCATTTAGGCATTATTAATCATTAATAATCCATGAAAATCCCATCTAATTACTTTAGGCAATCTTATTAAATTAACCCACTAATTATAAGCAATATAGTCAGCCATCCTCACCTTATGAAGTGCTGAAATAGTTGCCTTTGCCAAGCCCCTCGATCAATCCCCGTTCTAGGCCGATTGAAGGTGTAAAACTGAACTGCTGGGCAAAAGCCGAGCGGCTTTCACGAAAGCCGGGCGGCTTTCGTGGTCTGCAACTACGACTAGCTCCCTTGAAGTGGCGGTTTCCGGCGATTTCGACTCCTATCGATTCACCAACTCTTCTAAGTTAATTAACACCACTTTATATCGGTATTCTACACTTTTAAACGTGTAGAACTCATGGTTTAATCCACCATATGATTTCCTAAAAATCATACAATAATAAAACTAGTTAAAGATTGTTTATTGAGTTCTTACCTCAAAAACAACCCTCTTCTCTTTGGATTCTCTTCCTTGCTGCTTGGACTATGAGAGGAGACTTCCCTAGAGCTTCTCTCTCTGCCTTGGCCGAGTGGATGGTTGAGAAGATGCTAGGATGAGTGATTAACACCATCCACCTAAGTCAACCCATAAAAACAAGGGAGTAGGGTAATGGTGGGTATGGGTTTTGTCTCTTGGAGACTTCCCACCTACTAGGTACACCCCCCAGCTGCTTCCTTGTCATTTGCAGCACATTGGGTCGTGGGGTGGCCCCCACTCATGTGGGAGGTCATCCCCTTATGCCCCAATGTGTATAATCGGCCCCAAAAGTTGTATTTTTCGGACTGTTTTAGTCATATTTTATTTTATCGGGCCGGATAAAATGTATCACGTGTTTCCAATAATTATGGGCCTTTAGAATAGATATACATTCCCCAACATTAATTTAGGAGCCTCCGAAACTCATTTCGGGCTGTTATCCGTTAAATTGCCAATACCGTTAATTGGGCCCCGTTTGACCAACCGGTCAACTCCATGCCCTTCTTATGGCCCAAATAGAATACCCACCACCATATAGATGTCATCTAGACCAAGATGAATATAACATGCGGTTCGGGAATTATCGGGCGGTCCCCGTTCCCACTGTGGGCCCCACATGCAATTTACTATTCACGTAAAAGAAAAATAAACATTTACAATTACGCAAATTCATAAATCATCTTTCAAGGTATATTACATATTTCACTAAAAGTAAATATGCCCGGGGTCGGTGTTACACCAGTTTACAGTAATTTGAGAGAGCTAACAATGGAAGAAATCAAGATACTTAACAATGGAGGTAGTTCGTATAACAGAAAATAGAGAGAGAATACAAGACGGTCCAAGTCCCAAACCTAAATTATAATTCCAGCCTCCTTTCTATTCTACACTCAACCTCTATTTATACTAACTCTACTAATATTATTATTATCAGTGCCAATCTGTCTGAGTCCTATCAGGATCACATAGACTTGAAACTAAAAACACTATATTTGCAGAAAATAAAAACATATTTAAGCCCTTTCAAGTTTCAACGCTTCTATCTTTCAAAAGATTCTGGATATGTGTTCATTGAGCTTCAATTCAATTTTGTTTTTATTTTATATTTACAACTTTACGGTTTTTCCAACACATATGTAGTGCTCATGGGGGAACAAGCCAACACCGCCAGGGACATCGACAAACCCACTCCCACCACCGGAACCAGCTGTACCGATGCAGGACATGTCAGCAGCTGATATGTTGATGTATGGGAGATTGGGAGGCAAGTTGCAATGAGCAAGATGGGGGGTGGGGTTAATCCCGCTCTGATGCACCACTCTCACCCTCCTCAGGGTCAAGATCAACACCACATTTAGATAAAGCAAGTTGGGACAATGGGGGGAGGGATTGCAGGAGCAAGCCAGGCCATATACGATGGTGGCTTCCAGAGTGTCGCAGCTGCACATCAGTTCATGTACTATCAATAAGGAGATGGCAAAAGGCTGTTGGCATTGCCGCTTCTAACCCTTTTCTTCCCCTTGAAATCTGAGTTTATCACCATTCTTAGTTATGTGTTATAGCTGCCTCGCCTATCCATTGTTGTGGTACTTATCGAAGAGTGATCGTTTACAGTATGATTGCCACGTGTATGTTCTGTGTACGCCCTCATGTAGGTCTATAACATCAATGGATACTACAAAGTTCCTATTACAAATAGAAGTAGTCATATTTATTGTACGGAGCATTGTTCATTGCGTGTAGAATTAATGGTTTTCCTGTTAGTTTTGCAGTAATTGTAGGTAATAATTCTTACCAAACAATAATCTAATCGGTTAATAGTTAAAATTGGTCTAAGTAACGGTTCTAAAATTCACCCTCTTTGAATACATGAGGCTCATTTCTTAATGCTGAAATTGTTGATGTTCTTGCTGAACGATTATATTATTTGAATCTTCGGTATTGCAAAAGTTGCATGCAACGAGTTAACAGTCATTTTCAACGATTCAATTACACGTAATTGTGGTTTTATTTATTTTCGAATACTGCATAATTAAATGATCTTCTAATCAAGTTTTTGGTAAAAAGTTGGTTGGCAAAACTAATGAATTGAATCGCTTATTCAAAGTTCTGAATTAAATCTAAACAACCAATGCATAAATGACATTTGGTAATTTGCCAAGATGGAGACCGGAGATGCTATTCTTTAAATTTACTTGTTTATTGTTTATACAATTAATCTCTCTAGATTAGACCAATTTTAATCTTGGGATGTAAAAGACAACATTTAAACTTTTCACACCTAAGTTTTGTCGAGACTTGTAATAAAGGGTAGAGGAAGGGAGAGAGTTGGTTAAAATTTATAGTTAATAACAACCCACTTTCATCCATGGAAAAAAGAGAGAAAAGAAACACATGAGAAAGAAGCAAAATGAATGACTCACAAGTCACAACGGACAAAAGAAGAATGGATCCAATGATAAGTAATTATTATTTTACAAAATGCTACAATTCATTATTAGTACACTATTTGCAAAAGTGTATGAAACTTAATAATTTTTTTCCATCTTTCATAAACACAAGTATTGCATATAAAAGTTCACAAAAACAGTAATAACATTCAAGCTAAAGACTAAAGATGGAATTACAAACATAGAAGCACCGAGAAATATTCAGAACATCTCTCTATCCACCGAACCCATACAAAGTTCTTCTCTGCCTCTTCAGCACGTAAATGACATCATCGCCATTACAGTATTCCTTCTAACGTACAACGTGTAGGTCACTGCATCTCTAATCACATTATGGAGGAAGATCTTAAGAACGCCTCTGGTCTCTTCATAGATCAGACCGGAGATATGCTTCATGCCACCTCTATGAGCCAGGCGGCGAATGTCCGACATCATGATGCCTTGGATGTTGTTGACTTGGAGAACCTTCCTATGATGCTTGGCACCTCCCTTGCCCAAACCCTTGCCTCCCTTTCCGCGACCAAACAATTTTACGTAGAGAATTTAAATATAGAAGACAAAATCGTTCACTGAATCGGTGTTACAGTGGAAAACGAAGACGAAAATGGAGATTTTTGTACGGAAGAGGAAATAGGTGGGCTGGGATATAATTGAACTTTTATTTAAATTTAATGATGGAGTAATGGGACTAGGCCGAGAGCCTAATCAGCCCAAGCCCCGAATTGGGACCCATGGATCCAAGTCCATAACCTAGAGCCTGCCTGCCAGCCCAGCGGGGAGCCTGCCTGTCCGGCCGACCTCCCAACCCGAAAGAGTAACGGTCAAACAATTAATGCGCTATTAATTATGTATTTAATTCCGTATTAATGTTGTAATTAATTAGTCATTATTATCGGTAAAAGTTACGATTTGTATACGCCTATAAAAGGCGGGTTGTAATTCAGATTAGGGGAGACGATTTCTATATGCTATTCTTGGCAACTAAATCTCCTAGCTAATTTCCATTCTCGTTCTTTATTTCCTAATTCCTGCTTGAATGTCGTACATAGTTTTCCTAAAAGCCTACGAGCATCCTATTTTGGACCAACATTTAATTAATTAATTTTAATTAGAGGCTGTGAATAGAAATTAGATGGCTGTATTTAGAATTAGCCTAAACTTTTAACATTTTCACTTATTTTCTCTAAAATAGATCAAAGACAACAACAAAAATTAAACTTCAAATTCATTTACTTTGCATCCGAACATTTGACTTTTAAAGTTATAATCATTCATAAAAATATTTGTCGAAAATATTATTTATTCGTAATTATAAAAAGGATTTATGTATTGGATTTAAAAAACTGCGTAGAAGGAATACTTTGAGGGTTGCTAGAATGAGTAGAACAACCGTATTGAATAGCTGTTTTCATCTAAAATGGTTGAGAAATTTGATTTATTATGGGGCATGTTTGCGGATTATAGCCTAAAAAAACTTTTTTTTTGGAGAAATTGGTTAAATTTATCCTTAATATCAGCCTAAAGTTTTGACAAGTGCAAAATATTCCTAAAATTCATATTTAGAAGTAGATTCACTCTCGCAGTCTTTACGTAAATATAAATTTTAATTTAAAAATATCAAAAATAAATTAAGTAAAAAAAAAAGATTCTGTGTTCAATGCTCCCTTTATTATTTTTATATCAATTTAATATTGTTAAATTAAAAGAAATATTTTAAAACTTTTACATATAAGTACAATTAAAATATTAAAAAATATGTTGAAAATTTATAAATTAAAATCCAAATTTGTGTTCAATGTCTTCTTTTATGTGTTAACCATACAGGGAAGCATTGAACATGAAATAATTTTTTAATTTTACTTTCTTCATTTTCCAATTACAATTTTTTTTTGAAAATACCGAAATTCAATATATTCATTAGTTTATTTATTTTTAATTTTTTTCTAATTTATTTGAAGTTTTTTGAAAGCATTTATTTAAAGTGAATAAAGCTAAATTTATTTCTTATCAAGGTATATTTGTACATTTTC